>JAWNNQ010001201.1:5000-2484153 GCA_035044765.1 Leucophenga montana | reverse complement strand
GTAGTGCAAAGCAATTTGTGAATGTAAGAGAAAGACAGACCGAAATGCAACCTCAGGTGTCAAGGTCTAGGAAAAAAGCAACATCATCTGGTCGTAACCAAAGGGCTCAATTGAGTCGAATGGGACGGGCAATTGAACAAATGAATTGTATCGTGCGGTGATTGACCGCATTCAGGGCAGCAATTAGTATTGCTTATCCCAATTCTTTCCCTGTAGCACTCGAGCATAACGCTCCATCCGGATCTTAACTGTGCAAGTTTCGTCCTAGTGCTACGTGGGAGATGTTTTTCGCTCTCATTAATAGGCGGAGGTCTTCCACCTAATATATAATATATATATATTGTCCCTATAAGAACGTATAGTATGTTCAGTTGCATCTTTATGCAATTGGGCCCTTCCAGAAGTATACGCATACTCCTCTATGTTGCTATCAGTGATAAAGCGATTTATGCTCGACTTATATATCCTGATAACAGATCTTATGCGGGTAGGCGCTGATGTAGTGAGGGTGCCATGGTTCGGATGATCACTGCTGTATGCATTCAACAAGAACAGCTTCGAAAGCAACTCATTATGTTGATGAACAGGAAGTATCATCGCTTCATTGTGCAAATGATACTCATGGGTCATTTGCAGACAAGCAGTGGCAGTCCTCAGCGCACTATTCTGACTTCTTTGCAGGCTTTGCCATTGAGTCTTACTTAAAGGAAAGGGGTCCATACAGGAGCAGCATAATTTAGGACAGAATGTCCAATAGCTTTATAAGTTGTTATTATAGTCTCCTTGTCCCTACCCCAAGAAGATCCGGCAAGCGCTTTCAACACTTTGTTTCTCGACTTAAGACGGTTATTTGTCTTGGTGACATGAGCCGAGAATCTAAGCAATGGATCAAATGTAATTCTCAATATTATCGAGTACTGGACAGTAGGAACCCTTAGACCTCAAACAAAGTCTCTATCTAGTTGCATACTCACCTACTTAGTCCAGGAAATGAAAATGGAGGCCGATGATTTATGAGTTGAAAGCCTAAGGTTGCGAGCATTGAAAAAATTTAATAAATTATTCAAATAGATATTGATTCTCGCACAGATATCATTTACATTCACGCCCGATGATAAAACAGAATAATCATCTGCATAGGTCACTAGTTTTATATGGGGAGGGGGAAGGGGCAGCTTTGCCAAATTAAAGGTTAAACAGAATTCGTTCCCAAGGGCGACTGGGTTTTCGCTCCGAACCGATCTGCACAAGAAGATTCGTACAGTCAAAGGTGGTTCAACTCAGCCCAAGTAGCTGTATCAGGTATTTTTGTATAGTCTCTGATATCTGTTATATCAGACTATCAGATCGACAAACGGACAGACGGACAGACGCACATGTGCATATTGACTAAGCTGCCGCTCCAGATTACTTTCGATATAGTAGTATTTAAAAAGAAGGACTAGTTATTTATATAAAGAGATCTTGCTTCCTTACGAATTTCAACAATTAGTATAATAACACTTGCTGTACTTAATACAAGTTGAACGATAATTAGTCTCGTTGAGCTGATTTAATTTCATACAAATTTATTGATATAATTACAAAGCACTTAACAAACCTGTACAGGCTTTCTCAACTTTTCTGAAATGCATAAATAACAATTATAAGTAAATATCGTATAAGTTATTCGTTTTGAGAACACAAAATTGCGTTAAAACAAAAATGTATATTATTAAACATACTAATCACAGAATAGTATTTCCAATCATTTTTCATACACAGGTGCTGCAACTATTCAACTAATTACAATAACATAAAAAGTGGAACAGCTATTAAAAAATAATAGGTTTAAAAAGAACTTGCTGCTGCTTGGTGCTACTGAACAAAATACTCCGCCCACAGTTTGCGTCTAAATGCGTGCAACGTGCAACGTGCTACGTGCTACGTGATATATGCTCCGCCGTGCTACTCGAATCAATAACACACGCCGCCAACGAGGCGTATGAGCAATGAAGTTTATTAAGCGAAACCAAAACGAAAAAATCACGATAAAATAAAAATAAATATTTCAAATAAAATTACTTTAATACATAAAATTACTTGTAAATTGCAAGTAAAAATCTATTATTAATTTGCAATTTAACAGCAAAAAGAAAAAAAAATTTCAAAGCATGCCAAGCGAAGCGTAAATATTGCAACAACAACAAAAAATATAATAATAAATTAATAAAAAAGTAAAAAATATTTTAAGTGCAACAAATAATCAATTCAGTTAAGTGGCTGCAACTCAACAGCAATAATAAAAAAAAAAAATATATATATATATATATATATAGTAGCCACTATAATCAACATGTATTTATTACTCAATTAAAGCAAAGCAAAGTTTGTGAAACATAAAAAAAAAAAAATAAAAAAAAAGTTTAAGAGCATCACAGAGAGAGAGAGAGAAAGAAGTAATCGCCTAAACACGCCATAAAAAATACTAAATTATTAATCATCAAAGTCGCTGATGCCTAACGAAGTCAGACAGCGTTGAAACAGCAATCAGCAAACATCAAAAGAAAAAGAAAAAGAAAAAGCAGCTGTTCTTCTTCTCTTGTGCGCGGTGGTGGTGTAGCATTTGTGCGCAACACGCATGCGCAGTGCTCCGCTACATTTCAGCGGAAAAAACACAGAGTTGCATTTCCGTACGCATATACACTGATACGCATACACACAAGCATATAGCAGTCACATATTGCGACTGCTGCGCGTGCGCAACAAGCCAACATTTTCATCGAGTGCTGATTAGCTGTGATCATATCAGTGATACAAAATAAAAAGAAACTATTGGATTAATATTAGACTAAAACATTTACCGCGCTTGCACCTGTACCAAAGACAGCCGTCAAAGTGGATTTAACAAATTATAATAAGATGCTGCAATCCAGCAATCATTATTTGAGGCCGGATTATTTAGCAGCACCGCCAACAACGGTAAGTTTCTATAAAAATAAAAGTGTGAAAGTGCAAAATCAGTTTTCAGAAATTAACAAAAATTTAAGTTACGAATTTCTAAGCTGCTTGAGAAACTTTTTCATATTAACAAAAATCTTGGGAATTGAGTTGAGAAGCTAGAAGGCATTTCAGGAAGAGTCATAAATTTTTGAAATATTTTTGTACGAACTAATGGTGATTTCATTACCAAAACTCCATTGAATCATGTGTTTTTTGTTCGCGACGTTGTATGCGGCCATGCTGCGAGAGAAAAAGATAAAACGCGTTGCTATATAGTTTCCCTATCCTTTGTCTCTTCTCTTTTTGCTATGGTTCGTACGTTCACACTACTCTATCGTCATGTACGATCTTTTTGTTGTTCTTGTTGCTGCACTCTATCGTCATATACGTTCTTGTTGTTGCTGTACTTGTAGCTGCTGTTAGAATGTAATGCTGTTAGAGATAGAATCTGCCAGTGAAAGTCCCGTCAAAATCGTTTCAGCTGTATCAGAGATTAGTCGGAACAAACAAACAGACAGACAAAAATTGTAAAAAAATTTATTTTTGTATATGCATTTAGTAAAAATCGGTTTTTTTAATATTACAAACAGACACTCCAATTCTATTTAACTGTAAATCTACCATGCATTTATTACAAAACTTAAATATTTAATTGTTCAAGTGTGGTGAGTATAGAGAAGTTGAAGGAAATACATCATTATTATGTTATGATTGAAGGTGAATTTATCTATAAAGTGACGTATTCCGCTGTGGTGACTTTCTTAAATGCTCTTAGTGTGAAACAAAAACGAAATGTGCAGTCCGCAACGAATGGCAAAGAGTGAGACAAAAGATAAATAAGAATTGAAAAAGAGCGCTGGTGAGGGGATTACGTCACCTTTAGTATAAATTCACCATGGTTCAAGTGTGGTGAGTATAAATGAATTTAAACAAATACAAACACATAACATACAGCATGATGGTATGATTCAATTGTACTTGCAAAAGTCTTATATTGAGAGACAGAGAGAGAGAGAGAGAGAGAGAGAGAGAGATAGGTAGAGAGATAGAGAGATAGAGAGATAGAGAGATAGAGAGATAGAGAGTGAAAGAGAGAAAGAATGTGGTGTTTAAACTTTAATCAAAATGACTTTAATGTTTTTATTCAATTGCTTTAAAGAATTTGTAGGTATTTGTTTGTTTCAGAATTCTGTAATTGGTCAAAAACAGTGAGGCTTTCTAGCATAGTCAGGGGGCTACATCATCGAAATGTGAGACCTAGGTTTATAGGAGCATTTCAAGTTGATATTAATTGTTGTAATAAAGTTTTCCATATAAAAACTAAAATTTTATAACGTATTTATATGGAGACTAGTTGTAAAAGTGGCTGTGACAAATCGGTTTGGGTATCTTGAAAAATGCCTCTCCCAGAAAGTCGTCATTTCAAAAACGAATTGAGTCTAGTCGAAAATTGAATTAAACTGAATAGGAATTTAGCGCTTTGTAGCGCTTAATTGTAGTTTATTTTTTTAATATGTGCCCCATTCTACGAGTACAAGCAGACATATTTAGTTTTTTCTCCAATTGAGAACTGCACTTTGTCGTGGATTACTTTGAATTCTGGCCTTCACCTTTCTAACCATTTCTAACCAGTTCTGCCGATATTGCTGTTTTTCAATGTTCAAACCCAAGGCGTTTTTTAATGCTACTAGTATCATTGTAACGTGTCCGATACACAAATATTTTGTTCACACGTAAATGATGTAGCTCATTAACAATGGCTGGTTGCAATTTTCAAGTCAAATGCAAAGCAATAACACTGTTTCTATGCTTCCATAGGCTGGCTTCTAAACAACATAACAGATTGGCGCTTGACAAAACAAGAGCGCGCTGTCATTAACCGTTTGATTGCTATAGCAGCGTATATATAATTATCCGATGTCTTCAATTGGCTATAACAAACCTTATGACAAAATTAATGTACTCTTTACACGACATGTAAAGCGTATTCAAAAAGAGAACTAGTTTATTTGATTAAATTTTGCATTGCTCATACGCCATCTAACTCAAAGACAGCTGTTTTGTGTAGTAAGCGTTGTTTGGTTTAGATACATTTGACGGCTTGTTTGTTGTTTTAGAGTTTGTTGTTGTTGTTGCTGTAGCTGTAATTTGTTTTACTGCATGCATCTTATAGTATGTTTGTAGATACTTATTTAAAGGTTTCATTGCAGCAAAAGCTGTTATAAATTTTATTGAAACTGTTTATAAATATTTATCCAACCTACTATAAAAAGTACAAAACAACAAAAACAAAACTTTCTTAACAGCTGAAATGAAACAGCTGATATGACATAAAAATTTACAACAATAGCAAATAACACTAGAAATATACAAGTATATAGGTATCTGTTCACATTGAAACAGTTTTAATAATATAAATTGTTATACTTAGTTGTTCATAAATAATAGAAATGTCGAAGCCAAAGCAATTGTTGCACTAAGCGGTTGTGGTTGTGGCAAATGTGCTGACTTTAAAAGCGAAAGGACCCAACAAAATATAAATAATAATAATAATAACAATAATAATACAAAGCCAACTGCAGCTGTTTGCAGCATTTGTACTTGTACGCCTCTAGAGAGCAGTGAAGGCGTTATAATAATTTAGAGCTGCCAGAGTAAATGCAGAGTATACGAAGAAATATTGCACAAACTCGTCGTATATATAGGGTGTTTGTTTTTAGTGATGTAGCGACTTGTATTGATTTAAAATACTGAACTTAGAGTAATGAATTTCACGACTTCACAATAGTAATCGAAATTGTAAAGTCAAGTTGGCAGCTCCAAACTAAAATCTTTAAAGTAGAATTATTTTTGGTTGAACCACAGTTGTGGAATTGAAAACTAGGATACAATGTGCAAAAAATGATATAGGCAAGTTTTGAAAATGCCGCTTAGAAAGATAATTTTATGTCATTTGTGTTTAAATGTAATTTCGGGCATGTAGCTCAGATGTAGCGCATTCTAGAAGTCCTACGTTCGATCACTATTTCTAGAAATGGTATCGTATCTCGAAAATGTTCTCTTCCAAGTCAGCCAAAGTTTCTACTTTGTTCACTTAAACCAATGACTTCCCGCAACCACAGAGAATAGCGTAACCAATTTCTGACAGTGTAATGCCTTCTAGAAAATACAACCTCTAAAAAAACCACCCTACATATATTCGTATATATTTAATCTACTATAAGCATTTGCATGCAAGTGTGCAAAATTTATTGCGCGCCAAATTTGAATTTATAATGGAAAACGGTCGACAACAAGCTGGAAAAATTCGAAACGCAATGCAGCGCGTCATTCATGCAGCGCGCATCTCTTTGGCACGGTCTATACTACTCTTTACAGAGTGGGGCAACGTCGTCATTTTATGGTTTGGATCAGTGGCGGCAAATGTGTGGCCGCGCCAGCAGCAGCAGCTGCAGCAAATCGCTGCACTTTGGCTTTGGATTTTTAATGTTTTTTTTGTTTTGCACAATTTTAGTGTCATAAATTACAATTTTAATATATTGCTCGCTTGTTTGTTCACTCTTTGACTCAGTTCACTGCCAATAGAAATGATAATATATGAGGGTCAATTAAATTTGGTTCAATGCGTTCACATTCGCATTTTGCATTGGCGTGCGGCATTATGAATTATAAGGATATTAAAAATAATAAACTGCTGACAGTTGTACAGAACAAAAAAAATCAATGAGGAGAGTAGTCGGTCCAACATAAATTTGAGTGTAGGCGTATATGTATCTTTGGCTGGAATATTGATAAAAATTAATGTGCACGACTGAGTCACGACGACTGTGTTTTTCTTTTAGTTAAACAAATAGCAGTAGAGAATTATTGTCAGAGGACTTATGCTTAGCAATTTGTTTATATGAAGAGCTATTATGTGCACAATTGAAACAGAATTGTTTGATTTTCTTCAAAACAAGCTTATAATAACAGATTTGTTTCCATTAAATGCGTTGAAGCTGTCTTCTTGAAGCAGTCTGTTAGATAAATTCTAACAATATTCTTACCACATCTTCAAGAAACCAAAAACAAAGCACAACAACGCTGAACTCCACTTAGAAATATCCTGATGTACGTTCCACGCGATATTACAAATCGAATTGTAAAACAAACGTGTGTAGTAAATTTGTATTGGGGCGACACAAAAAAGGGGCAGGACACACCCATTAGTTTATGCGTGTGAAGCGACCATTCATAAGAATCACCATACCAAATATCAAGCTGATATTGCGTTAATTTAAAAAGTTTTACATACAAAAACCCAAAAGTGGATCAAAAGTGTATGAGGACTACCCCGAAAAGTAGGTGCGGCATATCAATGAATACTCTATAAACTTGTGACCGAAAGAAGCTTAAATACTGGTTTTGGGGAAAATGTCCAACAGTTAAGTCCCTTGTAATATTTTTTGTAATCTCCCTACCATTTGATCCCGATTGAACTGATATGTGTATCATCTTTGAAAGATGAAACACATATCAGTCCCGATTGAACTGATATGTGTTTCATCTTTGAAAGATACAGAGAGAGAGAGAGAGAGAGAGAGAGAGAGAGAGGAGAGAGAAGGAGAGAGAAGGAGAGAGAAGGAGAGAGAAGGAGAGAGAAGGAGAGAGAAGGAGAGAAGGAGAGAGAAGGAGAGAGAAGGAGAGAGAGAAGGAGAGATGAATAGAGAGAATGGGAGAGAAGGAGAGAGAAGGAGAGAGAAGGAGAGAGAAGGAGAGAGAGCAAGAGAGAGAAGCGAGAAAAAATATTGTGAGTGTCGTGTGACGAATACTACCTGTATACTCACCATACAATGGTGAAATTATATTCATAGTATTAGGCATATAAAACGTACAAAGCCAATTTCATGTGAATGAACACACGAAATCATTCTGAAAGTAAACCAGAACCTTTTACCTGCGGAATAGCTCACCATATAGATAAATCCACCTAGGGCTTTCTAATCAGTGCTGTGAGAGTGACAGCAGCTCTTACAGTCTCTAAGATATGCTGTTTCATACAAAAATATAGTTAGATATATATGTATATAATACACCCACTTTCAGTTTCATATGATGATCATGATTATATATACTTTGCTTCTGCCTGTTTTCAAACATTCGCACAAACTTATTGGAGCGGATTTGTTGTGTGCCTAATTAAGTGAATGAAATGTAAGAGTTATTATAATCATTATTAGCATTCGTCGGTCTATTCAGCCGTGAAGAATACAATACACAAAGCAATTTCCACACAAGCGTTCGGTTTTGACGCATTATAAAAACTAAAAAAAAAATTCATTTTAACTGCCATCAATTCAAATTGATATAGATACATACTACTAAATAATCGCTCTAATCAAGAAGCAATGTATGCTATGCTACTCTCATTCCCTTTACCATTCGGCACATGTTACTGCCTGTGCGTACTGCGCAAATGGAATGCAAGCAAATAGACAGATAAAGGAGTGAATAATTGTATGCAAAGGTTCCGCGCATATATTTGCTGTTGTTGTTTGCTGACATGCCAAATGTGCTCACTCTTTCCCTTTTTCTCCACATCATTGTTTTAAAAATATCTTTTTTATTAACTGGACTTTGTACCTATATTTGTCTCAAATGCGGTGAATTATAAACTTTTATATACTTAAAACTTAATAGCACTTATAATTCACAAATACTTTTTACTAATTTCTTACTGATTTGTCGTTTGAGAACGATTTACTATGTTTAGTGTTTAATATGTTTACTAAAGCTATGGTCAGATGCGCAAATGTAGTTTGCAGACAGACGCGATAAAATTCTATACATAGCTAATCACCCACGCCAAATCATTTGGCATAGTAGGCCATTCGCAAACATAGCCAAACTCAGTTTGGCAAACGTTTGTATGCAAAACATTTGGTAGTCAAACCGATAGCGAACGTATTTGGCGCTATTTTCTGCGCCTGACCATAGCTTTGGGCTGAATTAACTGAAGTCAAAAAATGTTCATCTACAATTTTTATGCAAAACATTGAATAGTCTATTCTTTGGCAACACTATTTAGTAACACTAAACTTATGCATGAAGTATTAAGTTGTTTAAAATCAAACTATTTACACATTCTAAGCAAACAAGAATAAAAGATACAATCTTTCAGATACATATTTCATAAGTCACGTTTGAGAGCTCATACTTATTTAAACTACAAATAACCACAAACACTCAATTAAGACAACTTGACTTACTTCCGTTAAACTTGAAAAATTTTTGCAGAAAAGTAAATATAAAAATAATATTTATACTATATAATTATGAAACTATCTCGAATAACTGCTTGTGCAACAAAACTAAAAACAGCAAAGAAAAAAACAAACAAAAAAAGAGAAAACTGACAAATGGTAATTATTATAAATATTTAATTTTCCAAGAATTAATTAACACTTTCGAGTGAGTAAAACAACAACAGTACTTGACTGTTTTTAGACATGGCAATTTATCACAAACATTTTATGTTGATGACACTTTAATTAGATACACACGCAAACAGACGGACAAAAAGACAGATGGACAGACAAACAGACGGACAGACGGACAGTTTGAGATACAAATAGCAAATGGACAGACAGTTGAATTTGCAGATAGTCACACAACTGACATATATGAACATACTCGTACTCACACAGCTGAACAGAATGTGCCACTTTTGTGCTGAACAAATTCAACCACAACCACAACAAGTCAGAGATACGTCAAGGCTCACTTGAGCTGAAGAGCAGCTCGTTGTCGTCGTTGTCATTTAATAGCTGATACGAGCAGAAAACTCGCTTCAAATGAGCAGCTTGTAATGTATGTAACTGACTAAGTGACTGAACTAACTGACTGACTACTAAGTGACTAAACTAACTGACTGACTGACTGTCTGTCTGACTGACTTGAAAACTGTCTAAATAAATGCATGAGCAATGAGTTACAGCAGCAGTGAATGACTGACACTTTTAATTATATTAATGATGTTTGCGGTCAGCTGACATTTGCACTTCATTTACTTTAACATACAAAATGCTATGCTCGTAAACGAAAAGTAACTTTCGCTTGATGCGAGATTTGTTTTTTTTTTTTGGTTTTTTTTTCTTTGTTTTTCACCGGCTTATTTGATATTACTTAACTCAATGTGGCATACAGTCAGTCATTCGTTTAGTTAGTCAATTGCTTGCTCATTTCGGTTTTTGTGCACTTTAAATATAGGCTGAGTTTGGATAATGTCAGTTTTTGGGTAAGTTTGTAACACATGGAAGTAGGTAGCGGTAACTGAACGTGTTCATACAATATATTCTTGATTTGGTTGATAAGACGCAACGATTAAGTCATGTCCGTCTGTCTGTCCGTCAAATCTATTCGAAGTGATTAAATACGTAGAAGTCACTTACTTAGCAGTTGCTTTTTGTTATCTTGTTATTCAAACTGATATCAGTTTAAAAAGAATACAAGCTAAATGGCCTGAGCACACAGCCTGGCAATTTTACTGTCAGTTGGAAGTGTTGCGGACTGCAAATTCTGTGAACATTTTGTATGTCGCATTTTTATGTTTTTAATCAAATTTATGTCTATTTGAAATAAAAACTAAGAAAAAAAACTTTAAGTTCGGTTGAACCGAAGCTCTAAATACTAGCAGCTATCTTGTTAGTTTGTGTGCCCGTTAAATTTTCTAAATATCGCTTTGAAACTTGATATAGAGACTTTCTGTTGGTAGAAGTGTAACACATTTGTGAAAATGAAAGTTTTTTATAAACACTCAAAACAAGCGTTTCTTCAAATTGCCATGCAATTTATAGTTTCTTCAGTAGTGTATTACAGCGTCGATGTCACCGAATTAAGTTTTAATTTTCTCGTTTGACTCTTGTTAAATATTTTATATTAATTTTTTGTGACAGCAAATTATCAAAAGTAATTTTCGTTCGTGTTTCTTTCTTTGTTAGTGGGCTGCGCTGCTTAAACAAATGATGACACTGACAGCTGTCAGGTTTTATTTTATTTGATTTTATTTTATTATAATTAATTATGCGCAGACGTCATTAATCATTGAATTATTTATAAAAAGTTTTTTTTTTCCCTATGACACAGTTTTGATTTATTTTTTAGTGGGAAACGAGCGAGGAAAAGGTTAGACCAGTCACTCAATCACTAACAGAGACAGTTGCTCCATCAGACAGTCAATCAATCTTTTGTTCAAGTAAGAGATCTCAAACAGTTGCCAGTGTCAGAAAGCACAAGAAATTATAGGTACTACGATAATAAGAAAAGTGTCTTTGAAATGAGTAACTTAACTTTGGATCTTTTTCTGAGCAGCATGATATAAGTTGTAAAAAAGTTTAATGTGCAGCCAGCAGACTGATGAGAACTTTTAGCTGAGTTCGAAACACGTGCATCTGCGTCTAAAACAGTTTTCTGTGTAACAAAAAGTCTCTCTTCGCACAAATAGTTCGCAATGTAAAGATGACCCTGAGAAAGTTAATATTCATATATTTATGTGCATAAATATATTTAAAAGCATATGAGCTTCAACTGACTCAAGGTCATTTGGCATACTATATTTCTCCCTGAATGCGAAAGAAGTAATAATGAACAGCTTTTGTTTACAGAAAAATGATCGGCAATACACGTGTTTTAAGGAATGCCACTACCTATCATCAGTTGACTTGGCCGCACACTGCATATGATAGCTCTTATATTATGCTTAATAGAAAAACACCTTGTGTATCACACGAATTTCTGTTATCCAATGATAAAGAAGTGGGAAAGACGTTATACTTTCAAAAGTATGTTCTATTGCACTCTTGCAAGTATGGCTCCCTTCGTTTCTTTTGTGTATTTCTGTTGCATTTGTCTACCTACAAAATGACACTAAGCCAGCTAAAATTTAAAGATACATTATATATAGGTCTATCATAAAAATTACAGGACATAAAAGCATATATTGAAAAGTTTCTCCAAAAGAAAAAATTTATTAACACATTCGTATAAGCATATTATCAAGCACATTTTCAAGCTTATTGATGCAGCTCGAATTGATTGGCATACTCTATAATTTGAGTACAACTGAAAGCGTAACAGTTACATGTTGCAATACCTCATTAACATTTGCATTACATACGCTGAATTTCAATTTCTCTTTCTTTGTGATTACTGGGCGCCGTTGAAATAACTCTCGCTCTGTCCCTCACTTTCCCTTTCTCAGTCTCTCGCACCGTCTCTCCCTCACGTTCTCTTTTTTCACTTATCCATTTTCAAGCATACACTACTCATTTTGGTATAACGTAAAGTACCGTATTCGCTCTCTTGTCGGTTATGTCTTGTCTTGTCTAATGCTGAAAGCGTAAGAGCATGACAGAGATAGAGAGTATTCATTTTTATATACAACCAACTGAAAAGAATTTCGGAAGCAAACTTGTGTACTAACTCTCTTTCTCTCTCTCTCTCTCTCTCACTCTATCTCTCTCACACACAGACACTTATTGTACGCTCGCTCACTCTTGCACCACATCTCTTACTGTTGCATTGTGTTTCTACTGAAATACTTGCTTAAACCTAAGAATTATTCGCCTACAGACCCAATAAAGAAACTTCTTCTTCGCGGATTTGAAACTTATGTTCTAAGTTCAAAATTTACAAATGTTAAACACGTACGTTCTTTCGCTAAAGCTTTCTATTGAAATGAACTCACCTTTTAAATATTTTATATAAATAAATAAGACCACAAAATAAATAGCTTATACAAAAAGCCTATAAAATCTAGCATAATACTAACTATTAAATACAAAAAATTACCACACAATCAGCGCTTCATTAATGCGTTGCAATCGCAAAAGGTTTTAAGTAGTATAAAAAATATATTTATTGTATTAATTTCTCACAAAAGCGCTTCACAACATGGTCATTAAGATTAAAAACTAATTTAACAAACACTCGTTAAATGCCTGACACACATGGCTTATGATTGATAGAATTACGCAAAGTATATATTTAGAAATATATCATTTCTAAATGACCTAAAAACACCGAAAAACAAAAATAATGTATATATAAATGAAAAGGCAACCAATTGCTAATGACATTCAATCAATCAAAGCACAAAACGCGCAAATTCCAAAATTATGAGTAAAAGAAGCTTATCGCAAGAAATGTATGCATTCATTTCAATCGTTTTTAAAGAATATTTTACTAAATACTTTATACAAATACAAAAAAACCATAAAGAAAACGCAAACTTCGGTCGAAACGATGCTATAATAAGCTTCTGCACACTTTGTTTGGGAGCTATGGTGTTAAAAAGTTTTCAGAACAACTTACAAATCAATATTTTAAATATTGACGGGTAAAAGGAGCTTACAATCTCACAGATAGACGGACAGCCAGACAGGCAGACAGACACAGAGACGAACAGACAGATGGACAGAGAGGAACAGACAGACGTACAGACAGATGGACAGAGACGAACTGACAGATGGACAGACTGATAGACAGAGAAGAACAGACAGACGTACAGACAGATGGACAGAGACGAACAGACAGACGTACAGACAGATGAACAGAGACAAACAGACAGATGGACGGACTGACGGACAAACAGACAAACCGACGGACATGGCTTGATCGACTCGTATTTTGCCGTTGATCATAAATATAGGATGTTTTTTTTTAGAGATTCCATTTTTCGAGAGGGACTAAACAATCACAAATTAGTCAGATCTGGCAACGCTGTTTGCAAATTGTGCAAATTTATTTCGAAAATAGTGGTTCGGTTTAAGAATTTTACCGTGTTAAACGTCCAATTTAAGTTAAACATAATCGTCCATTCGAGCAACTAACTCGATTCACCATGGATCATGTGCTGACCTAAATAAAAACTGTTCGAAGATTGCACTTTCAGACTCCGTCAAATTCGAGCCAACTGTCCAAAATCGGGAACTCCGATGCTTGCTTCAAGCCGTTGCAGATATTGTAACTAAATTACAAGACCATTCTCACACTGTATGAAGCGTATGTATAAAACTAAGCCATAAAAAAATCATTATAAATAATAGCAAACATTATAGGAAATAATAATGTAAATGAAATATAATACGTTCATATTGATAAAGTCAAAATTCTATACATGAGATACAATGCAAACACATCGAATCCAATAGACTGGCGCCCATTTGAGATTTAACTGATTTTCCATTGACGCCTCGTCTCTTTACAATAAACTATCTGATAGTTTTTTTTTTTTTAATTTCTTTATTTTTCACTATCAGTTCATCTGTCTATATAATTGTCTGGCGGCGACATTGTCGTCATCGTCATCATCACAAGTAGCGCCTTGGCTTTCAATCAACTGTCTATACTCGTATTTGCCCAGTGGCATGAAATGAAAGCAAATCAAAAGCCAAACGAAATCAAATTCGAAATCGTATACAGTTTTTTGTGTCATAGTTAAATGCATGAAATGAACAATCAGTCTCAATCACAGCAATTATTATGGAAAATGTTTCTTTCTTTTTTTTCCTACTTTTGGTTTTGCAGTCGTTTTGAAAAGCTTTATCGGCGCTTTTTATGTAGCTAAGTGTCTCTGAACAGGCGAGGTGCGACAAATGGGCGCGTTGTATTTATTTATAGTATGTCGCATTAACGGCTTATCACGAGTGAAAGAATCTATGATAGTCAGTTGACACACTACAAATGAGCGCGCGAGTCGAATTTATATGATACAGCGAACCAAATAGAACAACCAAAAACATTTTTGTAGTTTCGACATGCTTTTATATGGTAAATGAAAGCCTAAATTCAAATCATGCGACATATTAAATAATATGAAGTTGATTGTTGAGTATTTCGATTTTGAATATGTTTGTGAAAAGTATCTATATGAAATGTTTATCTCAGAACTTCACAAGCTATAAAGGCTGTGTTTAGCTTACATAGTACTACATTAAAATATAGTTGCAATATTTGTGGAATGTTGAAAATGCTTACGAAATACTACTATTTTTAATATAATGTGTGATTATAATTCCCAACTAGAGTTTTATTGTTCTCTATTGCACAAACAGAAAACCGCAATGCACTAGCAATTTTTATGAGGTTTTTTTTTTTTACTGGACATAGCAGACATAGTAGCAAATGAACCGACCTACTTCACAATTGGCAGCACGTTTACAAATACAAACCAAACGAAAAACAAAAAACAAAAAAGAGCTTCTTTCTTACTTCGTTGCATGCAGCAGTGCTTACGTCGTTTGTCATTTCTATTTTATTTATTTATACCTACTTGTATTAAGTCATAGAAACGTTTTGAATATGAATATTCTTCCGCAGGCGAAGGTTTGCGTAATATCGCAAGCAAACCATTTGCTATCGTAAAAAGAACGACAAAGTTTGTCCCTTTGATCTGCATACAATAGTTTTATCCGTAAGAGATGCAGTAAAATGTCCACCTGCGCAATCGATTGCGTATTTTTGGTCAACTGTGAAGCTGCATACAAGTGAGAAGCACTTATAATTCACAAATAGTTTCTACATAATCTTCATTAAGTGAGCGGCAGAATGCTATTGATTTTAAAAATTGAAAAACCATAAACTGCGTAAATAGCTAATGCTTTTTAAGGGTGTCTCAGGATACCTCAACCTTTATTGCCAATCACGCACTAACCATCATTTAGCTAAACTTAAGAGACGTAACAAGAAAAACAAGATAATTTACAGCACAGTTCCATTATTCAGTATTTTACATGACAATAAATTGTCTTAAAATTAAAATGATTGTCAGATATGTATATGTAGAAGTTGATCTATAAGTTGACGTATGCCGCTTTGGCGACTTTCTTAAATGCTCTAAGCTTGAAACAAAAACGATAATCCGTAATCCACAAGAAATGAAAAAGAGTAAGACAAAAGTTAAATAAGAAACAAAAAACAACGCAGCTGAAGTGAATACACCAGCTTTAATATAAATTCACCATGATGTAACTTAGATACGAAGAGATAAAAAGCTTTCACACTGCTTTACGTTACTTTATTACTCTTGTAACATAAACTCAATACTTGAAATGAACTTGACTCGTATGTGCGTGAGAGATAAAATGTATTAGATGCTATCATTGCTCTTCGTTGCTTTATTACAGATGTGTAATGCAAAGTACTGAGAGTATACAAAGAGAGCAATATTCTCTCTATATTGCTCTCTTTGTCTAGCATTTGTTTGCGTTATCGATTTTCTCAGGTTCAATTTTGTTTTATCTTCGCGTAAGACTGCTTCTGTCTGTCTATCAGTATGTTAGCAGCAGAGCTCGCAAGAAGTGGTCTTCTTTTACAGGCAGTCAGAAAAAAACGTGTTGCGCGCGGACACGATTTAAAATAGAAGCAAAAAGACATTTCAACTCTTTTTTTTCTTAACGCGGTCGTTGCTCAGCCAACGAGAGTTTTTTGCCGCTCTCATTATGCATTTGTTCACATGAGACACTTTGCTGCGCAAAATTTGCCGAAAGTGTATTTTGCGCATCGGTGGACATACTATAACTCGCGAACAAAACGAGATAGATGATGCGCTTTCGCTAGTTGTGTGTACAAAAGAAAAAAATATTTTGATAAGTTGCAGATTGGAGAGGTCCAAACATAACATAACTAACAATATATAAGGTTTAATGCCTATTTTGAAATCCTTGGAGCCGTCTACGACATGTATTAACGACCAGAGCCGCTGCTAAATGATTAACATGAGAAGCCAGTCGATCATTATATCTGCTGCTGTGAAAGCTCAACTGTTCCATGACCAGCAATGCTGGTGTACCACAAGGTACAGTCTTTCACCTCGACTGTGAAAGCACGGTTCAGCAAATACTACTTCAAAAGAAGGAATAGCGATGTAGGCAAAATAGTTTTAATTTTGAAGAGAAGGCCTTCAATCCAGACTCTATCAAAAGCTTGCTGTACATCAAGAAAAACAGCACAGCTATATTGCTTATTCTCATAGGCCTTAATAATATGTTGGAAAACGCTGTGCACTTGTTCAGGGGTCCCATGGTGATGCCTAAAGCCAAACTGTTGATCAGGAATGGCACTCTGAACGTCCAAAGCAGGTAACATTCTACCAAGAAATATTCTTTCAAATATTTTTGAGAAAGTCGGTAGTAAACTAATTGGTCTATAAGACACAACAAGCTTTTCTGGTTTGCCAGGTTTCGCTATCATTAGAATTACAGCGCACTTCCACTGAGATGGGAAGTGGTGGATGCGAATCATGGTATTGCAGAGTAGTACCAAAAACATTATTGCGCTATCAGGAAGCGCCTTTGCCTCTCTGCCACTCAATTCCGTCATACCCCGGAGCTTTCTTTTTCTTAAGCATTTTAATCTGCAGACGAAACTCTTGCGGAGAGGTAGGCTTGATAGACTGTATATTTGTGCAGCTCTCTTCCAGAAAATTAGCGGTGTCTCGCACATCATCTAATTCAGCTAGATCGAAAGGTGTAAAGCGGCAATTGCCTCAGCTGTCTATTTATTCGTGCGGCACCATTAGTTGTTGAAGTCTTTGCTAGGCACGTGTCTCAAAGGTTGTCTCTTAACGCATCGTGTCGCTTGCCATAAGTTAAACCCGTAGTTCTTGTTGGGGTCAGCATTGCGAAGCATGTCATCCAAGAATTCACTGCGTACTACATACAGCAACTTTTTCAACTCAGCAGCAGCTCTTTTCCATGCCAAACGAGCACGCTCATTACAGCTTCGCATAAAACGACGACGAAGTCTGCGGTTTAACTTAACCAAGTCCAAGATCTCAGCATTTAAAGGTGGCCCATTTGAATCTGAAAGATTCAATAATGTTTGATTTTGAGTTGCAAATTCAGCCGCTTCAAAGATATGTCGAGTGAATCATTCAGCAGCATCATACACGTCCTCAGTAGAGCAAAGTTCCATATTAAGGTTGAGCAGCTGGTCAAGACGCTGTTGGAAAATCGACAAGTTAGCTTGTCTTGGCAAAAGCCTCGGCTTATCGCATGACGTAGACGCATGCAGAAAAGCTGGCATCTACAAAAAGTGGTAAATGATCAGAGTTGAGATCGCTAGTGTCAAAGATGCGCAGTCGGCTTGATGGTATGCCAGTATATACTACAAAATCCAGAGCATCAGGATGACGAGTGCTATCATAAGGGTAGTAAGTTGGCCCTCCAGTTGCAAGCACTTCGAAATTTGTGTTGACAATACCTTTCGACCTTTACATAGTTCTAGAGCACTTTAACTTGGTTTGTTTGTTAAAAAACAAGTAACGCCAGAGATTTTTAGGCATCAGTACCTTAGTATTTACGAGTATATATCAAAATTCTTTACATGAAAGTCTAAGATGTATACTAATTATAGTCGGGCCATAATTTATATTAATTTGTACACACTTGACGTCGCATTAACTACAACAATACTTTGTTGTTTCTGTATCTACAATGCTTATAAAACTAATATTTTCTAAAGTTTTATATGTCATAAATGCGCGTATTTAAGTTATAAATCGATTAGAAATTTAATTATAGCGCAGTAAATGACAAAGTGTGTGTGGCTCATTAAAATTAAACATTAAATTAACGACACATTATGATTTCAATTAACACAAACTGTACACTGCACGTCATAAAAATTAATGCAAGCCACTCCTACATTTTGCAAATTTTATTTATATAACAATTTTATTGGTACTCGTAGTAGTATAAGCAAAAAATTTAACACCTCAACTGGCGACGAGTCATGAGCGCCATAAATGTCATAAATTTTTGTAGAATTGCGCTACAGAAAAGACAATTACCAAAGGCATTTGCTTATATAATTTAATGATGAAACGTGAAACAACAACAACAACAACAAAAAAACTAAAAAATAAAATTTAAAAAAATATCTTGCTAAAATCGCAAAAAGATTTCACTGTTTTTTTAAACTTTGCACAATAACAAAAAAACTGCCAAAAAAAACGTCGTTCATTGATTATTAATTTCATAAATATGTATATTTAAGTGTGCCATAAAAAGAATTATTTAAACAAACACACAAAAAATTGGAGAAATTACATACAATATGCGTCTGTTAAAAGCAATCATAAATTTAACGATCAATTTCATTAATAATTGGTCATAAATAAAAAAATCGCACCCAAGGCAAATTTGCGCGAAAAATAATATTAATAAAAAAAAAACGAACCATGCCAAACCTACAAAACACAATCATGTAGACAGAGAGACGTGTCGATGAATTATGAAAAATCATTTATGAAACATTAATTATATTTCTTGCTTTTTATTTCAACAAAGTTATGCCATATAAAATTTATTGCGAAAAACGCAAAAACCCGCTTAAAGTGTCGGCGTATATATTTATTTTAATTTTCATACACTGTATCTATTATTTGAAAGGGTATATTAAGTCTGTGCAAATGTATGTAACAAGCAGCAGTAGGCATGGTAGAACCTTTAAAGTTTATATACCATCTGATCAATTGACCCGAACTGGTTAAAAAAGAACAAAATTTTTTATGCATTTTTAAAACAAATCTTTATTAACGCCTTCAAAATAGGCTCCTCTTGAGTCAATACAAGCATGCCAACGGTTAATCCAATTTTCCATACACTTGTTATACGCCTCGGCCGGAATACCCTTCATGGAATTTTCTATGCTGTCCTCAATCGACTCACAACGCGTTTCCCGGAGCGCATATTTAAGTTTCGGAAACAGAAAAAAGTCACAGCGTTCCAAATCTGCTGAATACGCTGTTTGTGCGATGACTTTTGTTTCATGTTTGGCCAAAAACTTTGTCACAATTAAGCTGGAATGTGCAAAAAAATTCAGATCTTTTGGCGGCGACGCGTTTCATATCCAAAACGACAACCAAAATGTATTGAGTCGATCCATAAGAGATGTTGTGTGTCTCTGTTAAATTTCTAACAATTTTCGAGCACAATTTCCATCAATTTTTCCATGTTTTTGTTGTTAACAGCGTTGGATGGACGACTTGCATGAGACAAGTTTTCTATGATTTGACGACCCTTTACCCGACCCGATGCTTTATACCACTCAAATACTTGCTTTCTAAATGGAGTAGAGTCCTCAAAACACTTTTGTAACATTTTGACTGATTCCGTTGACGTTATTCCATTGTAAACATAAAATTTCAAGCGAATTCGTTGTTAAATTTTTTTTGTTTTTCCATGTTAAAAATCGCCATACAAACTTTTCGCTTCGTAAACAAGCAGCTGTCAAACATAGACTAATTATCGCATTCCGCTCAAACTTGGCTTGCATGTCAATGAGAGTGACAGCCAACTTAGGAAGAAGAAGACAAATTACCGATTCGGTTTACCGGTTCGGTTTAAATCTAGCAGTCCGCGACAATTTTAATCAAACGGTATTCTTCATCAGTAACGGATAATATAGACATGTCCGTCTGTCCATCTTATCATCTTTTCCTCTATTCATCTTGCTAGACAGCTGTAGGTATCGCACAACCAGTCTTTTTGATAGGCATGGTGATAGCTTTAACCTTGCTGTAAACATTTTCCAAATAGTCGTATTGTTAAAGATTAACCTATCTTAGATGATCTGAGAGAGTGTAAAAACCTTAGAACAAAATCAAAGTTACTCTCTCAGCTGCACCAATTACTTCGCAACGACAGCAAATGGGGAAAACAATGAGTTGTTATTCGGCGTGTGCCTGTTACGCAAGGTAGTTAAGATGATGAAACTTACTCAGAGCCGTACGCATGCGTCATGGTTCGAAACCAGTTTCCTGCACCAAAGAACATTTTTAAAATCTTTGAAAGTACAACAAAATTAAATTAGAATTTTCTTTTTTTTAGCCCTTTTGTACTTAAATCAGTACAAATTTTTCTTAAAATCAGGCGCTACAGAGCTTAAAGAGAGCTAAATATAAGATTTTCAACACCGTGCTTGAACCATGAATTTGTACACGGTTTAAGAAAACCTGTACTCAACATACTTTGGCTATCACTATGGCTCAATGCTACAAAAAAAGTGCGTTTTTTTTTCAGTGTAGTTACATTAGAGCCTCTATGGCGGCATATGGAAATTCTAATGGACGACTCCTAGTAGAGAGTTTTTTTTCTGTTTGATTTTCGTTTTCGTTTTCAATTGCATCAATTGTTTTTTTAAAGAATTCCTTAGTATTGGTGTAATTATTAGCGAGGCCAGCCAGTCCGAAGTTTGGGCTTTGACCCGTTAGATGAATTGGATAACTTTGTTTCGTTGGTGAAACGATGCTCCAAGAAGTGTGCAACGGTGTTGCTTAGAGGCTACCTTATGGTTACTTGGAGAACGCTGGGTTGCATGTTTCGTAACGATATTTCAAAAGCGTTAGCTTTGTGGTTCATGGAGTTTTTATGTGTAATGCAGTTTATAGAACAATATGGTCTTGAATCTTGAGTTGAGTGTTGGTGCTCAGAAACCCGAACAGGGGTTAGATAGGCCTACATGACCAAATCAAGGCAGAAGCTGCATTGCAAACTAAATGCACTTCATATTGGCACCCACGGTTCTCCATAGGAGCGTTGATTGAATCCTGCGCTTGGCACCGTTCAATCAATGAATATTTCGGTTATACTGTCCGTCCGACCGTCTGTTTAAAGATAGAGACTTGCAGTTTGCATATTTTGACTTTCCTATTTCCTTTTCAGGTCAGTAGTATGAAGTTAACGGACTAACGCAACTATAAGGGATCGCATATTAAATCTTGCTACCCGTGTTTGAGAATTTGCATGAAATTATTTCTGTTTTTGAGGTTAATTAAGTCAGAAACTACAAATTTGGTATAAATTACGTTGATCCTTATCAAATATCACACGTACGTTCAATTCAAACCACTATAGTGTATAGTCTCCATACAAATCTATGATTAAATGAAAGTGCCTTCGATAAAGTGCAGTGTATCTCAAAGTTGAGTGCACCAAACTACAACGTTATTTCTTGTTATATGTACCTATATGCATATATATATTTTTTTTTCAAAATTTGTATATAAAATTAATGAGTGAAATTCAATGCATTCATTTATATGCACGAGCAGCAATCGCGTAGCAACAAGTTCCTTTGATACTTGTAGTTTTTGCAAAAAGCATACAAGCGTAGTGGAAAAACGCAAAATCAGCCAAAGAAAATTAGATTTAATGTATTAAGTTTTATTGCCTTGCCACAGATATGCATATGTAGGTATACGTACGAGTACATAGCAATATTCAATACATAGTCACATCATAATCACATATAATTTAAGCGTGTAGCAACAACGCACAAATGAATATCTACTATTAAAATCAACCGCGCCGATCATCATCATAAAATCGCGCAACAAATTGACCAATAAATTAATATAGAAATGATGTTATTAATATTGCAATCGCGTCTTTGATGATGTTAATAACTTTAAGTGCGCTTATTGGAATATCGCAGCATTTAGATTTTGTTTAAACAAAACACAAATTATACAATTTAAATGGTTTGTAATGGTCTCGCATAGACTGATGTATCAAAATTGGGTCTACAAATAATGCGAGTTAATTGAAATGAGCTGAAATTGTTAATTGATATTTAGTATTTTTAAGTATTATTTTGTAGATGTGCACATTTCATCAAAATCGTTTGAATATTTTGGGCTTTCACTCACACAACGAAACAAAAAATAACATGCATATGATTTACATGCTATACAAACGCACAAACACACAAATATTAAACTTCTCTCATCTCTCTTTGAACACTCAACGCATGCTACCAACTTGCTGAGAGCCTTGGTGTTAAAATAAGCGGCGGTAGCATGCGCTCAGCCAGTTACCAGTTGATAAGCAAATGTGCGCGCGAAAGAGGAGTATTGTTTTATTTTTTAAATTGTTTGTGTTTTTTTTTTTTTTTGCTAAGAGCAAAATATATAGGGAGATTGCGTATTTTACTGAACATGTGGTTCGCTATTATTTTGGAGCTATCATGCGCAAACTAATGGCGCCCGAGCAACTGCACAGTGGGCACACCATTTTTTTTTTTTACTTCGTTGCTTACGGCAGTGCATAGCTCACGCATACTATTGCAAAATGTGCTTGTTTGCATTGGTGAATCGGTGTTACAATCGCATCAATGCTTTTTAAAAATCTGGCATTTCCTTCCATAGTTTTAGATTTTTCAATTAAGCCCGCGCTTGATATGCTTTTCACTTATACGCATTTCTTCATTTATACTCATTTTTATTCACTCACACTCAATGCTTCTTAATACATAGTACAAGTACTTAACTATTTGAGAATGGCGACAACTCAGTCCAAGTTTAAGTTATGTTAATCATGCCACTCTATGCAGATCGAGTTCATCCAGAGGCCAGTCGGCTCATTGTGATACCTGTCATTTTGGTTTTTTATTTGGCGGAATGTATCTTAATTGGTTTCTATGTCTTTGAAACCATCTTGAAACGTGCAAGATGCACCAGTAGCGGTATTGCCAGATTTCTTAGGTCCTTAACGAATGGTTTCCTAAAATAACAGGCAAAATTGCTACAAAGTGGTGGTGTTGGATAGTTTCTAATTACTCTTCATCACCACAGCTACAACATAAGTTCTGATAGGGGATATGCAACTACTGGGACATTTGGCTATTAGTACAGTGCGCTGTTAGAACCCCTAGCAACATCCTAATGCTGTTCTTGTTAAAGTGTAGGTGCTCAGATGTGCGCTTCGTTTGATATACAGTTTAGAGTGGGTATGAGTCAAGGCTCGCGGCCACTGTCTACTCGCTGATTCTCTGTTGTTTCTAGTGCATCATGAAAGGATGTCTTGAAACGGTCTGTGAATATCCGTCAGCGCTGGAGTCGCTGGCAACGCTGGTCTAGTTCTGGTGCACTTCTCCGCCATCTCATTAGCTGGTATGGCCTGCAATCCAGATAAGTCCAACTGAGTGCTCTTGAACTTGATTTGGGGCTGCCAACTCTATTCAAAGAACATTTCATAGCTCGTTTACACTTTCTACTTCTCCCACTTATTTCATGCTGCCTTGCTCATGCCAACCACCTTCTGCTTGATTAATAAATACATAATTTAAGTGCAGCTTTGATTTCAATCAATTTCGCGCTATTTCAATATTGATTTCAACAGATTTCTAAGCATATAATTTACAACATAACTTCTACGACCTCCTGCTGTACTTTTTGACAGCTTCAAAACTTATAAATAAAATATCTTATCCAAATTTATTTGATGCCGCTCGTTTCTTAACTTCTTCGTTAACTAATATTGCTTCATCTTTTTGTTGGCTTCGCCTAATGCCTAATGATATTTTATTGTTTGCCTATAAAATTTATGACAAATATTAATAATATTATTTGTTTATTGTATAACTTTTTTGGCAATAGGGTAGACTCCCGGAGGGCGTGCGTGTCGTTCATGTTGTACCATGAAAAATGGCATGTCAATGGCTGAAAATTTATGACTAGCGATTCATAATTTATTTAGTTTCTTGCTGTATAGGGGCACATAGTCTTGGTTGTCTTCAACGAGGTTTCAGAGGGTTAATAGACAGGCAGACAGACAGACAGACAGACGAACAGACAGACAGTGACACACTTTAAAAGGTAAGCAAGCTTTGAAGAAGATTTTTTTTTTTTTTGCAAATTTGCGTATTTCTAAGAAAAAACTATAAATGATTTATGTAGCTAGTATTTGCGCATACATATGCTTCAAAATTAAAAAAAAAGAAACTCAATTTGAACAAATGTCAACTGCATTTGAAAATCAAACCCAACACATTTGTCTATTCAACATTTCAAAATTAATGGTAAACATTTCGAATACATTCCACAAAGGCGCCAAGTCAAAGAAATGTTTTCCAGGAACATTTTGCGTTTAACAAATTTCTAGAGTTAGTTGGAAAAGTGAAGAAGTACTCCGCTTCAAAACGCTTTTCAACTCTCAAACTCATGCACTATTTCAGCAGCTAACAATTACAGTAATTTACTGAATTTGACAGCTGTCAGACAACGATTTGACACTCACACATTTTCGAAAAGTTTTTATTAATTTCTGGCGCTGTGCCGTAAGACGACGCATTCACTTGAGCTACTTTCACTTTATATATAAAACATATTTTTGTCGCCGCCAACGTTGACGCCAATGAATGCCATCGATGCATTTTCAATCAAAATTTATGACACGGTAATTTGAGCGCGACAAAACGAGATAAGCTGCGTGAAATAAAAAAGAAAATTTTTTTTTTTTTGTATAGAAAATATGTTGAAAATTAATAGTAGCTTATCAGTTACAAGCGTAAATGGCGCCAATTAAATTGATTATGGAACGCATTAACAGCATTTTAAAGCATATTGAATGTTTGGAATATATGGTCATTGGTCATTTTATTGACGCCGTTGGCGTAGATATTGCCGTAAAGTGTGTCTGTGGTGGGAGAGATTTCATTTTGTGGCGCCACTGTTTAGTTGAAACGAAAACTGTAGAGAAAAGTGTACAGTAAAGTTTTGTGCTGCTTAAGCGTTACAGAAAGTAGCTTTCATAAACTAATTTCAGAATTATGTTCACTTTGAATTATGATTGAATTTGCATAGAATCTTAATTAAGTGAGAATTTTTATTTATACTCTCCATACTAAATTAAAATATAAGTAATGAGTGTACTAAATCAAATAGAGAACACAGATCGTGCAAGTGAGCACTAGAAAACTACTTGTATACTCACCGCACCATGGTGAAATTTAAAACATGGTGAAAGTATATATAAAAGTATTTATAAATTAAGTATGCTTAGTTAGCTAATATATAGAAGAACTTTGTGCTCAACTATAACGTCTTCTTATCTATACAAGTGTATAGTGTAATTATTACTTAAAAACGAAATAAGAGAAAACAAAAGTAAACGCTACCTTCTGTAGAAGCGAATCCTCAATACTCTTCACAAGCATTTTACAAATTACTGTCAAGTATTTGTTAGCTCGAAAAACAAGAACGTTTTACCTATAAAAGCCACAAGTGGTCGTTTGGTCTTTATGGTGACTGCCTCTAAAAGTGTGTAAACAAAAATATGAGCATCTTACTTCCAAAAAAAGTCATCATATCGAATTTCAAGTTGATATTGACTTTAATAACAAAGTTTTTCGTACAAAATATGGAATGTGTTATCTATGGAGCTGCCCATGAATACAAATATAAATCGGCACATGCACATTTCCATATGTGTGAAGTTTTCGTCCTCTAGAAGCCACCATATCGTATTTCACTTAAAATTAACTTAATAAAAAAGGTCCGAAAAGTGGGCGGTGGGTTTGGATGAGAGCTACCCATTAAAGTGGTCGGAGCACGACCATTCAAATATATATGATGCTTCCGGCCAAACGAAGCTCTCATACCGAATTTTAATTTGATTTTAACTTAAATAAAAAAGTTTTTCTTACAAAAACTGAAAACTTCACACGTAGAGTATAAAAATTCGATAAATGGGTGAAAACACTCATTGCACTTCCGAGGAGGTAAGGATTAATTCAAAACTGAGAAATGCTTGTTAAATTTTTCGTTCTACTGAGCCGTACGTTAACTCTTTCCGGGTTGTTTGTCATAATATGGTACCGGTCCAATACAACGAATAACTGACACTATGGACAGAAAATATACCGATTTGGTGAGGGGTGAAGTACCTGAGCCAAACAATGAGTAACCATGGCTATGTAGCCATAGACGTGAAAGGTCTCACAGAAGCAACTTGCTATGCTACGCTAATCTACTTAATAGTAGATATTCCTGATTCCTGATCAAATTGCAAACGTTTAAATGCACAAAGTAATTAGAGAATACTGCTTTATTCCAGCAGCATAACGATTCTAAACATGCTTCCAAATTTGTACAAAAGTCTAGAAGAATCCTATAAAAATAACTTCGAAATCAGTTGAAGCAATGCTTCAACTGATTAATTGGAGACGGAGCTTTCAAAAATAAGTACAAGTTTTGTGATTTTGTACAAAATAACTTGGTAGGAGAACTATAGAAGCAAGGCGGATATACCTTCTACTAACTTAAAGCTACATAAACTAGCAACAAAAAAAAAAACTTAATATGAAGTACTATATTCATGATTAGCTACTTATAATAGATGTATGTACTTCCAATTCTGTCCTTACATTTTTAGTTGTTTTCATAATTGAAACGCAATTGAATGTTGCTTTTTAGTTTGAATTATGTTTTCTGTATTATAATGCATTATCATAGCTATACAATGTAAATAAATAAGAATTATTTGATGATTTTCAATAAAATTTTAAATAGTTGAATATAAAGTCAAGTTATGTTAGTGAACTTTTGATCATAAGTCGTAATGTCGTATACAAGGAGATTCTATCAAACTTGGTTTCTATAGCTCTTATACTCTATGACATATGTTGCTTAATACTAACAGACAGACGGACTGATGAACCGTCATAGGTTTGTATATAACAAATTCTAACAACTGACTTACCACACCGACTTTGTGATTTGAAATATTTAATGGTTTAAGATAGTCTTCATATTTACAATTTTTAGACAGATAGCTTTAAAACTTGAAGACCACTCGTATAACTCACAAACCGACAGTCTAAAATGGCTACATCGACTCGCTGCACTTAAACTCAAACTCAAACTTATACTCAAATTGTTTTAACAAAATCAATCAATTATGCACGAAATGTGTCTTGAGTATATTTAAAATAATTGCTCAAATTCTTAATGATTTATAACACCACCTTCTGAAAACTAAACTTTAATCCTACCTCTTCGTCAAAAATTTCTATACAGCTGCAACTAAATGCCAATTTACTGCTTCACTGCTTCTATGATATAATTACTTTATTAAAATGCAAAAACTTTCCACAACTATTTAATAACAACATGTCAGTTTTGTATGTGAACTCGAACATCTGAAAACATTTAAATGTAACTTACTTTACATCATTTCTCATATTGATTACAAGTGTCACAGAAAACAAAATACACACAGTGAATGACAACATGAAAAGTTGACATAAAGTTCATTTAAACAGAAAATGACATGTGTCAAGTTGACACTTGATTGTTACTCTTACCATGCCATGAGTTTTCTTTTCTATTCTTTTGATTTCCATTTTTTTATTATATTTTTATCTTTCTTTCTTGCCTGTCATTTTGTTAAACGCAATTTCTATCCGTGTGACAACAACTAAAAATTTCTTTAACTCAAGCTACACTTGTCTTCTTAAACATAAATATGTATTGAATCGATTTAGTATTCTGGTAATTCAACACACTTTTTATGTAGAGCGTAGGTGGTGCGAAAACAATGCATGGTTGCACTAATTAGTCGCTTGGTTAGATGTTTATTTCGACCGTAAAATGTACATAGTAAAATGCACGAACTGAACTACGATTTTCGAGTTAATTTTCAACAATTTGCAAGCGTTCTTCTGGCGTTATCAAACTGAGCACATATAACATAATCATTGCCAGATTCGATTAATTTATGACAGTTTAATTCCCGTTTGAAAAATGTCAACTCTAAAAAGAACACCCTATATATTGTTTGAACGTGTATATACTATAAGGCACTTTCTGTTTGTGACATTTCAAGGCAGCACTAAGCAAAGCTCAACTGACAGACAACATCAGCTAGAATAAAGCAAAAAGTATCTTATTATATATAAACTTGGCACAAAAAAAAGAAAGCAAAAAAATTTACAGAAAACAAAAAAACATAAGTAACAAATTAAAGAGTACGAGTTGCTATTTTAAAATGACACGAATGTTATGTCAAATGTCAAGTGAAATACATTTTTTTGCTAGTGACGCAGCACGGAATGGAGCAACAGACATGAATGGCGTTGACAGCGCGAAAAAAAACTGCAACGAAAAAAGGTGAAGAAAAAAAGGAATTTAAGGTAGCTGAAAAAAAAATGTATAGTATATTTATAGGTAGTACAAATAGTCCCTGTACACGCTGCTGCCGCTGCCGCTGCTGACCAACATTTGGCTACAAAATAGCAGCGCTGTTGCTGTCTACTGTCTTGTCGTGCTGTCATGTTACATGTCCTTGCCATCAACTGTCCGTCTTCCTGTCTGTCTATTGTATATATCTAGATGTTTGTAATTCTTTCAGGTGTCTTCAATGTCTATCTCATAGCTTTGCAGCCTGCCCGCCTGCCATGGAAAATGTCATTGTCATGCCAAAATCGGAAGTTGCAGTCAGTCAGTCAGTTAGTTTGTTTTTTTTTTTCAGTGTTCGTGTCGCGTGCGAAGCAAGATAGAAAGCAAGCAGCTTGCAGCTTGAAGCTTGAAGTGAAAATTGCAACTGCAACTTTATCTAAAAAGGTGTCGTCGCAGTCGTCTTCTACTTCTGCTGCTTCATCACCTTCGAATTGAAAGTCGCAATCGAATTTCCGTTTTAAAATTTTGCGCTTTTAGTGTATGTGACGCATGCGCACCATGCCATGCCGCTACCAGTTGATGACGCTCTTGACGCCTATTTCTGATTGTCACTTTGGCTGCATGCAACCTTACGTTGATGTCGCCGTCGTCGCCACCGCCATTTTCTTTTTGTCTTGTCATGCTTGTCTGCATTACTTTAAAATAAGTAGATACATATATGAATAGAAGTAGCGTTTGATGTTTGACTTGAGCTCAATGCTCAGGTGTTGATATACTTAAATACATTAATAGATACTCGTATAGATTACTCAAAGAGTATATTTTGAAGACATTTCTACTGAAGTACACTATTGTACGAGGGCTGCTATTAATATTTCGGGAACTGGCAACACTAATATCAAAAGCTAAAATCTGGCAACACCATAATAAAGTTTGACATTTTTTGGCATAAATGTACTCACAAAGTTTTGATGTACAATTGCTATTTGTTTTGTTTACAGTGAGTTAAGAAAAGCAATTTGGCCAAAAAATGGAAATTTCAAGAGAAGGTTTTCGTTGGATTATTTTTCACAACTTTCGACGTGGATTATCGCAACAAGAATGTGTCAATGAACTCAGTTCTTTGTATGGCGATAAAGTACCAACAAAAACCACAGTATAACGCTGGTAGAGTGAATTCAATCGTGGTCGTAGTTCGGTCGCCGACGAATTCCGTGAAGGTCGTCCAAAATCTATTGTTGTGCCCAAAAACCATCGATGCAGTGCGTGAACTGATAATGATACTAAACTCAATATTAGCGTGAAATGCAAGTTGGTGCCTTTTTATGATCAGCCGCTTAACATACATAGACTAACGGGCGTGGCCCGCCCACTATTTGGGTAGCTCTCATACAAACCTATGGTTCACTTTTGACTTTTTGTAAGAAAAACTTTTTTATTAAAGTCAATATTAGGTTGAAATGCGATATGGTGCCTTTTAAGAGACAGCCGCTAAACATACATAGACAACTGGGCGTGGCCCGCCCACTTTTCAAGGTATCCCCCATACAAACCCACCGTGCAATTATGTGTTTTGTATGAAAAAATCCTTCATTTAGATCAATATTAGCTTGCAATTTGTTTTTGTGGATTTTAATGGACAGCCGCTTCATTTACAATATTAGGGTAAAATGCGTGCCCCGCCCACTTTTTGAGGTAGTCCCATATAAACCCACAGTTCACTTTTATGCATTTGTATGAAAACGAAGAACGTCTTCAAACTCTATTTGTGTAAGTATACTTCTAACCCGGTTTATAATACATGTGAATGTGTGCTGACTACAACATTATTCAGAGCGAACACTGCGAGAAGTACGTTTTTCATGCAGTAAAGTCAAATTTTGCAGTATTGTTTTAATCAAAATTATAGCGAAAATTAGAGGTTTCACAAACTAGCTCTCTCGCAGTTCTTACTCAGTTCAAGGAAAAATCTACTAGACACTTTAAGCGATGCATATAAATTAATTTCAATTGAACTACCCTGTCCACCTAATCTATAACACTCCAATTTAGTTAAGCTCCAACGCAAATACTCACATTCATACGCTGCTCTTCTATATTTATTTTGGGATTTTATCCAGCGGAAAAGTATTTTTTAAATAAATATTTTTCGCTGTCACACTTGATTGCTCATATTTATTTACTCCATGTTTTTTTTTTTTTTTATTTATTATTTATTTAATATTTACTTAATATACGCTACTGTTGCGTTATTTGTTTTAATTTTAAGTCTTTTTGAAAACATTAAGTAAACGAATGTGTATATTTATGTTCATTAATCACAATTTATTTCAACACTTGATATGTCGCACATACATTTAAGCAAACAATTAAGTTATTATGATGTATATTTATTTATTATTTGCTTTTCTTGCGCTTTAATTTATTTATTTGTGTATTTACTTACTAACTTGAAAGGCAAATAATTTAAAGATTACTATAATATATTGTATCTCATGTATACAAGCACACAGTGCAAGGAGCGTTGAAATACTTTTTTACTTTTTAAATGAGCACATCGACTTATTTGCATGGCAGCGAAGAAAAAAAAAATGCATTCGTCATTTATTTTAATTAAAAAGGCGTTGAAAAATATTTTATAAATCTATATATTGACAAGCAGGCAATTCTTTTTGACGGAAAGAAATATACTAGTTGAAAGTTACTCAATTACAGATGTTTAAAATCTGTACTTTATCAAAGTCTGTTGAATATTTTGGTCGTTGACAAACGTTACTCACACAACGAAAGAAATGTACATAGGCTTTACATGAAATACAAGCGCACACACACACACAAATATTAAAGCTAGCATGCTAGCAGCCAGTTACAAATTGTTAAGACGCTGAGCGCGTGAAATAGTTAGAAGCATTTAGGGTAGGTTGCTTAATCGTTTAATTGATTAAAATCGATTTTAATTGTATAATCGTTTATTGGTTTGTGTTATACAATTATTATTTTTTGGTTAGTCAATTTGAAAAAGCAAACAGTTGAAACCAAACTTGAAGCGTTTTTTGTTTTTTTTTTCTGGAATATTTGTTTACTATTTATAACGATTATTTGCAAGTAATCGATTATATTTTCCTCATACGAATAATTAAGTGTTTCTACAAAGCGACCATTTTTTTCCCAAACGTTGAATGATGCTTTTCTTTCATTTTCTGAGACCCTATTTAAGGTTTTTAGAATTGTTGAATTTAAACGAAAACTGCAATTAATCGATTATTTTAGCTGATTTTCAATTATCTCTTCTGGCAAATCTTTCTTTCTTTCAACATTTTTCCAAATCACAGTGTAGAAAAACTATGGGATCGTAAAATTGTTGCCCCATTTAACCCGCGTGTTCCCCTTCAGGGTGAAATTTTACATAGTCGCCGAAGCACGTGGTTAATTATTTGATGTGTATAGTTCAAAAACCATTGGTTGAATTAATATATATGGTATCACATATTAACTTTGACTCTCTCTCTCTTTTGTCTGTTAGGTGTGGAATTTCTTAAATTTCCAACTTGGTGAACATTTGCAGCTAAACAGTTCAGTATCTTCACCATTAACAGTTTCGGTTGTTCGTTGATGGGTATGACTCACTTAGTCTGGATATACATATATAGATAAGTAATAGATTATTTTAACTGCTTTTAAATCATCAGTTGATTCTTATAGTCGAACAACTTGAATGAGAGTACTTTTACAGTACTATAGACTCAAGTTGCTTCTTATCTAGATCTTGTCTGGAGAGTTTTAATTTAAAACTTATATTGTCCTAAAGGTCTGAAGGCCTGCTGTGTAAGAATGCTACTAGATCTTCAGAGCTCTTAATTTATATGCGAAGTTTGCAGAAATGTTTTCAACTTTATGTCTGTAGTATATTTTGCCTACCTTCTGTCAAATTTGAAGTCACATTTTATATACGAGTATTGCAGCAAAACGCTCTCATGCAACCTAAAATTTATCAGCAACACATGATCGACAATTCAAACACCTTGCAGCATGTGGCATGTAAAATTCAAAACGATAAACATCTTACTCACTCTTGTGCAATATATGTAGTATATCTTTAACTACAAGCATAGAGGGTCACCAAAAGTTTCAACTTTATATACACATAATATATATATATATATATATATATATATATATATATATATATATATATATATATATATATATATATATATATATATATATATATATATATATATATATACATATATATATGCATTCACTCACTAACGCGATATACGCTGTCATTTTGGTTGAATTTCTTATCGGCGTGAAAAATCTCTCAACACTCACTCACTCAACGGCGCGAGATACAATTTTCTTTCTTTGCGCAATTCTTTACGCTTTATTTGCATTTTTTCGCATTTTATTATGCAAAGTGACAGATAGACAGGCAGTAAGGCAGTCAGGCAGCCGTTTGTAGAGTGGGAGTCACTGCCAGCGATAGACATTCAGATAGACAAACGGACAAACGTACAGACAGGCTTGCAGTCAGGTAGGTAAAATACGCTAGCTGCTTGTCATTTTGGTGGCACAAGTCCATGTATCTACAAGATACGAACAATAGCAACTGCTGCATTGCTGCAACTGCTGCAGCTACTTGTAGTATAATGTATTAGAGCTCTAAATATATTTTTATTATATTGTATTGTATTTCATTGTTCAGTGTTGCAAGTGCGCACATGCGAAAGTATCTAATGTTTAAGCTGGTAAGTGCAGGCAATACTAATGACGTCAGTGTGGAAAAATAAATGTTTCGGACATGTTGCAGATTTTTTTGTTTTTGGAGCAGATTTGAATCTTTTAGATAGTTGAAAATACTTGTGATCTGAAAAGTTATAAGCGCTTTGAAGTGCAATGGAAATTTGAAGCTATTGTTGGTATTAAGATTTAATAGCAAAGGTATTGAAAAACTAATTTCGGAAAATTGTCAATGAGATTTCTCGCTGTGAAGTGGCAAATAACTATTTTTGTTTTCTGAACTAACTTTTAAGTATTTATAAAAATACGTTGTGCAGTAAGTTGGCAGCACCAGCAACTATACAAAAGTAACGCATAATACAAAATTGCCAAATATATCTCATACTATTATTATTGTTATTTATGATGGGAACTTATAAAACTGCGACCTAAACCTAAAACCTAGACCTAAAAGGTCTATTGTTTGTCCTATTGAATTTGATGTTCTGCCCTAAACCTTTATGTTGAATGGAGCTCTGGAGCTCTGGAGTACATTTCTAATAAACTATTAAACTATTAAACTATGCTCCTTTCTAATAAAACTATTACCTAGCATCTGCAGTCCATTCCCAGCTACAGCTTCACATTCACCAAAAAATGTGAAGTGGGGTCTCCCCTACGTGGTCACAGAATCTGCATTCGGGTGAGTTATGTCTCCCCACAACATATAAATGCTTCTTTAGTCTACAGTGGCCTGTTAGCAGTCCTGTTTGTATTCTTAATGTGTTCCTAAATAGTTGTAGCATAGTTTTCGATCTGCTCGGGTTGTAACCGCCTAGAAGTAACTTTGCTTGTCTTAGTCCTTGGCTAGCAGCGCAGTATTGCTCTTTCCTATATCCGTCTCCTTGCGGATTACTTCCGATATAGTAGTATGTCTCCCGATGCCATAGCACGGCGCAGGTTCTATCAATAGCGTTGCCGCTCGTTGTCTTGGAAGCTTATCCGCCTGTTCATTTCCTGGAATATTGTTATGACCAGGCACCCACAGCAGACATACTCTGTTATGTGCACGGAATTTTTGCAATAGGCCATTTGCTTCAAACACTAGCTTTGTCCGAACTACGTTGGAGTTAAGTGCCTTCAACGCAGCATGGCTATCCGAGATAATAGCAATATCACAGTTGTGATAGCCTCTGTCTAGGTTGAATTGCGCACATCTGATAATAGCACACATCTCTGCTTGGAAGATACTGGTGTGTTGTACTGGTGAGTTGTACCAATGACAGTGAGTCCTAGGGCCTGCAACTACTAGCCCTGTACCCACTTCCGTTAAGGATCCATCTCATCCAATGAAAAGTCGTTGTGTTTCGTCAACCGAAACTACTTATATTGCTCCATATTTCTTAAAATGTAAACGTTTAATTATAGATTAATATGTATATTATAACGTGGTATTAAAAACTTTTACGCACATTTGCGCAATTTTGAAATATTTGATAGTTGTTGGAGAAATGAATGTAGTTTAGTATGAAAATAATGGCAAAATCAAAGATCTGAGTCTGAAAACCATATATCTAAAAAAAGATACCCATAATATTGTTGCTATATTAAAATATATCTGAAAAGATACAACAGCATATACAACAATTTAGTAGCTTACATACACGCTCTGTCTCAACCAACATATCAGTAGCATAGTTCAGAAAAAGAAAACTTATTTATCGGACAGTTAAAGACATTTGCAAAGCTATAGATCGCTTGAGCAAACTGCACTTACAATATTATACTTTTCAAAAGCAACATATCATAATTTCACATTATAAAATTTATAAACTCTTCTTGCTTCAAATTGTCTACAACCCTTGCCATCTATCGTTCTATTTCTGGAAAGCTTTAATAATAAATGACACACGCGCCATAAAAGTATTTCAAAAAACAAGCACATGAATCAAGCTGTCTAAAAATTGCACATTTATCATCATCATCATCAACATCATCATCAGTAGCAACAGCAGCAGTAGTAGTAATATATAGTCATAGTAAGCTGTATACTATATACTTAAGCATTTTAATCACATATGTGTATACTCGTATCTAGATACATTCACTTGTCAGCATTCAAAATGCTTGTACTGATAGCGCAGATACTATATATACTCGTACTATATCCGAATATGACAAAAACTCAGCTGAGTTGAGTTTTAATTAATTCTCATTACATGCTACAACACCAAAGCGACATTGTCTCATTTTGCATGCTAAAAATTTCATGAATTTACATCAATTAACATTTATGTACATTTGTGGCGAAATGTTGTAACCAGAAAAATGAACAGCAGCAGCAGCAGCAACGACAAGAAAACCAGCGAGAACAAGTTGACAGTTACACGTTGCAAGTTGCACATTGCTGTTGCATGTAGTGTCATATTTTAGTCGACAGATTTTCACAAGGGACAGACAGACGGACAGACGGACGGACAGACGAAGCGACAGCTTGTCATATGAAAAGGAAGTTGTCATTTATTTCGCATTTTTTTTTATTTTTATTTTATTTTTTATGCACTGCACTTTCGTATGCATGCAGATACTGTATATTTTTTTTCTTTTTTTTTCTTTTACCTTTTACCAACTCACTGTTCATGCTGAACTTGTTGAAAATTATAAATCGTTGTTGGCAGCTGCGGTAAGCAAATGCGAGAGTTGTAGCAGAAGTTGGTGTTAGTAATAAGTGTGTCATATCAATCAAATACTTATGGGTGAGGCTTGTAGGTTGAACATAGCTAATTAGACTTTTTGCTAATAATTTTTCGCAGACTGTAGATATGTGTGTGTTAGATCTGTGAATTTCAGTTGAAAGTTTAACTCTACAACTTGGACACAAGATACTTTTTCGTATGTATGCTAATGTTTCTATTCCGAGTATTTAAAAATAGGCTTGTAGGTTGAACATACTCTGTAAAAACATGAAAAATTAAGAACACATTGTGTAAAAACAACTGAGTTTCAATATATAATGAATTATATGCGTTGAAAGTGACTTTTAAGCCAACAAATAATTAATATTGGTTTGAATATTGTTATCAGATACATGTCATTCAAAGTCCTACATTCGACGAGAATTCTACACATCAAAAAATAGGGCAAATAGCGTTGCCATGTGAACACAGTAAACAAAAACTGGAGTAAACACAGCAAAAACAAAGAGTGTTCAACCTACAAGCTCAAACGTGTTCAACCTAAAATTCTAGGGAAATTACACAGTGCTGTGAAAAAATTGCATCATGCTACGATATGCATGCAAATGTTTGTGAATAAAATACATAAAAAATAAGGTATAATACATAAATTTACCTTTCAAATTGAAAGAGTTTTTTGTCGTTTTTTATAAGCAGAAAATCTCCATTTTAATTAGTTAAAATTTTACAACACGCAACAGTCGGCTGAGCTATATGCGTTCATACAGTTTTCTTGGGGTTGCGCTCTTCAATGACAATGTCAGTTTCAATGTTGAAGTTTTCGCTATCACAAAGATGAAATTTTTGGGGTGTTCAACCTAGAAGCATATTCAACATACAATACTCTCTAGAGGCCTATAATAAACGAATCTTTTGAACTAGCGGGGTGTTATTTAGCTCATTTTGGCTTAAAACTTAAAATTAAACTTTACTTAAAACTTAATACCCCAACCACTTATAATTCACAAATAGTTTTTACGCATTTTATTGTGCAGCATATTTTTCGTTGATTGAAATGAAGTAACAAATAGATCAGCTTATTTTTCATGTATAATTAGTAACGAAATGAAGAATTCAGTCCTCGCGGTTGGTCGAAGTTTCACCAAGACTTAGTTTGACTTAGTTTGACTTAGTCTTTATAGATTTGCAGTTAAACTTGGACATAACCCAACTTAATCTAATATACGTGTTCGTGAGCTCCTTTTTATAATGATGTTGGACTTTAAATTTCAAATTTAAGTGCCCGCGTTAGCTTTTAATATCGTCAAATTCATAGCGCCATATATGATAGAGGAAAATATGGAACGATATCGGTTTCTCGTAAATGGTCAGCATTCTTGAGGTGATTATTGCGTTCTTAACGTTTATTGAATTGTTTCTGGAATCAAAAGCTCTAGAAGGTATTTTTTGTCTTTTATAGCTTATTTTAGCTAAGTTTCAGAACACATATTTAAGTGCAGTTCTAATAGGACTTTTACTTGAGCTCCACTAAATATAAATACACTTAAGTGAATACTCATCAGCAGGCTGGTATAGTTGTTGTTATACGAGCATTTAGTTTCGAAATAGACGTAAAGTTCCAGCCTTGCATGAGAATCGTTACTAGTATGATTTACTAAGCTAATACAGCTTTCCATACATTCTCGCTTAACTCATAACACATTGAAATTGATTCTAGTCCAAGAAGCAACATTCGTTCCATCAACTTCAAAATATCGTCTTATAATACAACTCATTTCTTCTCGCAGTTCTTCTCCAATTCATTGTAGAACCCTCGGCATATTTCAGTTACGCTGCAGGCTTGACTGTTGCACTCGCAAGTTGCTGTCAAGTTGTTATTACATTTGCCGCTGTTGGTTAAGTTCATGTTGCTCGTTTTTTTTTTTTTTTGCTGTTGCTGACAAGCATTGTCAACGCATATGTAGCAGCACAATAATTATAAATAAAATGTAATTAACGCACCGCAAATGCGTATGACACCTCATCTTAACTTTAGCGCTGGCTGGCACATTCTTTCCTGCCGCTTCGTCCATCCGTCCGTATGTCTGTCTTCATGTCGATACGACTGCCTGCAGCGCAACTGCCAACATCTTTTTGCAATGGGCAATCGTACGCACTATATACGATATTTGCACAAAAGTGCTGCTGCCACCTCTTTGACTCTTCTTGTTGTTGTTGTTGTGTTAATGTTGAAAGCAGATTTTGACAGGCTTCGTGCAGCATGTTTCTTGCCGCCTTACTGCACAAACAATTGCAACTGCGGCCAAGAGTTCTGGTTTTTTTTTTTGGTGTTGACGTTGCGCTTGTTGAAATTATAAAGTGTCGTTGGATTTATTAATGCGACATGTTGATTGCTATGTGCGTAAAAATATACCTAAGTAGTATTTGCAGTGGTTCTTAATGAGTTGTGTAGCAGTTGCTTGAAGGAACGTATGATGTACGATATAATTATATAAAAAATTTGAAATTCTGCTGCATATTATTGCAACAAGCAGTCAATTTTCGTGATTTTAATCAGGCATCATAATCAATCAGTAATGCGATTACTCAAACAGTAATGCGATTACTCAAACAATCAAACAATCGGTGCATATGGAAATACCTCAATCAAGCAATACAAATTTAATCAGGCATCTTATGAATCAAGCAATCATTGACAAACAAATCAAATCGACCACTCAATAAAGCAGTCAATCAAACAAACAATCAATCAGATAATGAATCATTGGAGAATTAGTAACAAAAGAAATCAATTGATTAAGTAAACTAACAAGCGTTTTAGAGCAACAAAATGTCAAAAGCGCTGTGTCAAAATTTCACAATGAAGCATTAAATTAATCAAGCAATCAAACAATCAATAAATTATGAAGTCTGTCCGTTAGAGCACCATTCAAATAATCAATCAAGCAGCCAAAGAAACATGCAATCACTAATTTAGGTATTCAACTATTCAATCAATTGATCAATGAAACAATCAAGCAAATAAACAGTGAAACAATCAATCAGTCAATCAATCAAACCAAACATCAATTGCCTATTCAATCAATTAATTAATCAAAGTAAATATTGATACATCGAACAAATTTATGTTTCAATCAATCATGTCAGCAAGAACTCAATTGATTAAGTTTTTTAATCAATGAAGCAACTATTCAATCAATCAAATACTGAACCAAACAAACAAACGAACAATTCTTTAGTAAGTCAATCAATGAATTAAAACATTCGATGACTTAAGAAATGTATCTTATTATGAACCAGTCAAGTTATCAATCATGCAAACAAGCAAACTAGTAATCAATCATTTTAATTAATTAATCAATCAATCCATCAATCAATTAATTTAAAAAATCATTCCGTACAATAATCATTCAAGCAAACAATCAATCAGGCAATCAATCAATCATCAAAATTATTTATGTAAAAATCAACAAAAATAGCATCAAGCAATCATGTATGAAAGAACTCAACTGATTGAGCTGTTTTACCTAGAAGTAATTTTTAAAGCTATCAATCAATCAATGAATCAAACAATCAATCAATCAGACAATTAAACAATCGGGAGTAAGGTTTGAAACAAATATTTCACAAACATTAAAACAAACAATCAATTAATCAGTGAAACAATCAAACAATCAATCAAGCTAGCAATCAATTAGCCTGACAATCAAACAATTAAATAATCATTGCAAGAATAAATAAACTGAACTAACAAAAGTTTATGAAACAAGCATGTACTAACTATCAAATACTTTTCAAGCAATCTATCAATCAAAGTAACTAATCTATTAACTGCATGGCTTAGACCAGCGGTGGCCAAGCTCTTGCTCTCGTTGCTCTGAGTGCTCAAACTGTTACTTTTGCATGCTTGCGATTTTCGACGAGACAACACGAACCACTTTCGGCACAGCCGAAAACGAAACAACAACCACACACGATTTTCGGACCGTCATAAAAGTGTTCATTTTGCTATGATTTATGAATTCTGCCGCACCTTGTACACTGAGTAAGAAAGCGAAGTAGGTTTTGATGTGTTATGAATTTTTACGAAGTGATTGAACTAAGTGATTGAATTTAAATGGTTTCAATAATTTTTTTCAGTATTGAATTTTTTTTACTTTAATAAACCAAACAACAACAATAAAGCGCAGGCTCGATTTTCTTTGCGACGCATAGAATCATAAAAGTGTTCATTTTGCTTCGATTTATGACTTCAAAAACTCTGTTTGTTGTTGATGTCGTTGTACTGCTTCCGATTCAAAATTTTGTGCCCACCGCTGGCTTAGACAATAAACAATGCATTGAAGTTATCTTCATTTAGTTTAAATGCTAGGCTTATGCAAATGAAAACATAGTAGATTTTAACTTTTCTAATCTTAATTTGTAAATTTGCAATTAAAGCTTATATTTATTTCAAATACTATAAATCCTATACAAAGACATGACTCAACTTGAGAAACACTGCAAACAAACCGTACACATCAACAGCAAATACTATTGCAAAAAAAAAAAAAAAATGTATCTATATATAAAATAAAACTGTCACTGCCAGCTTACTGTGCCAACAAAAATATAAAACATAAATGCAAACGCTTTCCTCTCTAAATACGCATAGACACATACATATATAGATACTTTTGAAGATAGAGATACTCACTCTAATCTAAAAAGACAAGGCAACATACACACACACACATACACACAGCCAAAGGCACACTATATGCATTGCATACAGAATACTCATTAACGATGACAAGTTGAAATGCTAATTATTGTCAAATTAATTTAGTCAGCTGTCAGCTTAAAGATACTTTGCAAAAAAAAAAAAAAAATTCAAAATAAAAATAAGCTAAAATGCAAAATTAATTTCATATATTTTTTTTTTTTTAACGACTGCAATAAACCGCAAGGCAAAAATATAATAAAAAAAAAACTGCTTTTAATAAAAAGTGAGAATTAATGAACGAATTTAAATTCACCTCTGTGGGGAAAAGAAACCAGTGTGATTGAGCGGATGGACATATGCCTGTCCGTCCGTCTGTCTGTCTGTCCGATCGTTTATACGTGAGCCGCTTGTTATGCAAATGCAGCGGAGAGCTAATACCGGACGCAGCTTAATAATACCAACGTGTATCTATATAAATTCTTTAAATTAAAACCAAATCGCCAATGAACAAGGTTGCAAATAAAAATGTTAAATAAATTAATACTGTCGAGTGTCGTCGATAATAAAAACTCGTCGCTGGCTGATATTGCTCAAGATTTTGAGATTTTATATATATATATATATATATATATATATATATATATATATATATATATATATAGCAGCTGAGTTGTCTTCGCGTATCTTCAGCGAAGACAAGTGAAATTTTTGTTGCATTTTTTGCATTGTATCTACACTTAAAATGCTTGTAATTATTGTCAGTTAATGTATCTTTGCAATGTGCGTATATAATTTTTAAAAATGATTTACTTTTATGTGTTTTCTGCAAAGACGTTGTTCGTTGGACATCAGTTTGCTTAATTTACATATGAACAATTAAGACTTAATGAATATATTGACACATAAAATTCAAGTGTTATTAAATTTTATTAAGACAATGAAAAAGCATCAAGTAAAAAATAAGTGAAGATGACAATGAAAGTTATTTTGCACACTAATTTTATGTGAAACATGTGCTGTATTAAAAGCAACATTTATTGCTAAAAGTTTTATTTATTTTATCTGCAATTTGAAGTATAATATATAAAAAGTATCTGATATCAGCTTGTTCTGCAGAAACATTTTAAGTATCAAATTCAACTAATTGCTTTTCTCTTTTTCATTACAGGTAAGCTTCGTTTGGATGAGTATTCTTTACAAAAATAAGCGCGTTTGTATTACAGATACAGCTAAGTATAATGAACAATTTGTGTAAGTGCTTCAATTGATCAAAAATGCTACTGTATCGACTGTCAGACTGCTCTCAGAGCACTTGAAGTTACGCAAAACCATTTTGAGCGCATAAGCGTCTCTAAGGCAAGCTGCGTGGATCAATATATATGCGCCAATATAAGTACCTGGAGGTCAAGCTGTTGAGTGAAATGGCAAACTAATCATCCAACACTCGCAGTTAGCTGCTTTTATGCGTTGAATTGATTCTTGTTTGGAAGAAGTATACTTTAAGAGATTTATTTTAAAGTTTGTAAACAAAGATCTACGAACTTTCTCTTGTTCGTTCAAATTTTGTTGCAAGGCTTAATGCAAAATTTTAATAACTGTGCATGTATAGCATGTTTGTCAAGCATGTTGTGCTCGACGCGTATTGACTCGATGAAATATCAAAATATATCAGAACTATTTCGAACGTGCACTCAACTCGTTGGTAAATAGATGTGTGTGATCGGTAGTGTTCAAGTCTTTCGGTATTCATTGCTCTCTTTTAATATAATCAGCTAGTAAAAGCTTTGGGTATATACAGTGTGTTCCCTAAACTTTTCGTATAATATATCTTCAGTCTTCAGCTCTCATCATATACTCCTCAAATTTTATATTGCATTTCGTATTTAAAGCGAACATTCACGTTATATTTTTCTTTAATATTATCTTGAAAAGAATGTGAGATGGTCTATTCAAAAGTGTGACAGTCTCAATAGCAACAAAGGCAAAAAGGGTGCCCGGGGAAAAGTGGGTAATAAAAAAAAAACTATGCTAGACAACAAGCTGCATGAAGTCGGGGAAATTTAATGCAAATGTTTAAGCTTCGTCAAAGATGAGAGCAGCATAGAAAATATATGCCGATAAACGTAACTCGAGAGTACCAGTTAAAGCTATAAAAAGAAATGCACGTCTCAAGAGTATTCAAAAGTGGCAAGAGAAATGGTTCAACTCGGATAAAAGACGTTGGTCCATTTATCACATCTCATTGCAGACATCTCAATTTGACTGACCAGAATGCACGGTGAAGTAAATCTTTAGCTCACGCAGCTACTGAGCAGTTACGGTTGCTACAAAACTTACCTGTACCGCTTTCGGTCATTGGTGCACTGAATGCACTAATATAGATCATATTTTGCATATTTTGCTATCATGCCTAAAATTTCACACAGCGCGACAATGTATGGCTGCCAGTTTTAAGGAGCCGTATTCCTGGCGGTCGACAGTCCGGTATGAAATATGGTCTCAAGTAATAACTGCTGAACCATCGAGTCCAATTTGCCATCTGAATTCATAGTGGAGCTAAGAAGGCTGTAGAGAAGTATAATTTGACCACATAAGCCAGGTGTAGAGCAGCAGGCCCAGCTAATCAATCCTACAAAGCATTACTTAGCGTTTATTCCGGAACAGCACGCAGATGTTCATGAAGGTCGTTCAAATATGTATCTTTCAAAAACTGCATTTATATTGTCCCATAAATATATAGTTTTTGTAGTAGGCCAAGCATATGTAATTTGTATATTAGTAGATTTCTTAGTACTTTGTCAAATGCCGCTCGATAATCAACAAAAAATGCATCGTTTTTTTTCGCAATTATTAAAAAAAAAAAAAAAAAAAAAAAATCTTCTGTAGCATTTTATAGAAGTATATATGTAGTACATTTATGCATAGCTCGACTGCAGCGTTGAACATGACTACGAGTTGATTAGCAATCAAGCTTTACATATATCCAAATCATTTAGCCATGCAGTAACTTTTCATTTAAGTTTCAGAGAGTTGCAATATGTCAACAACTACTACCTCATTAACATTTGCATTAAGCGCACACACACTTCACTCTCTGTTGCTTGATGTTTGTGCGGTTGACTCTCCTTGCGTAAATAAAGTATATGAGCATGTGAGAGAGCTCATCATAGAATGCAACTTGTTTGTTATTTGTTGACAATTTTTTCGTAATTACACAGTTTTGTTTTCTTTTGTCTCTTTGGTTTCTTTCATACTAAATTCACAAATAGCTCAACTTAAATAAGGAACACATATATTGTAGTTCTAAGTTAAAATTATGTTCGCTGATCTATCATGCCAACAAAAAATTGTACTTTTTTTTACTGCTTTAACTTATTCAAGTTTCTGTTGAAAACATTGCTCAAGGTCGTGAGCTGTCACAATGTACAAACAATATTATTTGCATTTGGTTGAGTCGCTCGTTTTTTTCTTTCTTTTCTATTCTGTTGAATGTCAATAGTTTTGTGTTTTTCTATTAGTTTGAAACATATATTTTGTTGTGTATAGGGCATCAATTGTCATATGTGACGTTGGCTGTTTTAATTTATGCAATATACGTTTATCAATCATACGCACTGTATTCCATGTGGGCGTTTGTAGTACTTACTCAGTCTTTATAGCTAAATCTCTCCCTTCCTCTTGCTACAATACATTTAGACATATATATTTATCGTATACAACAGCCTGTACACTTAAAACCAGCGCCGCCTGTCATTGATGAGTGTTTGACACGCGTGTAGTTGACAGCAAATGTATATTAAAAGCATTTCTAGTATTATATTTTATGTGTATGCCTTTTAAATAAATAGATATTATAATAAATAAATACACATATTATTTGAATAATAGTCTCTTGTTGTCGTCAGTCACTTGTTTTGGCTTTATTTATCTTCTCGGCATAGAAGTATCTGCTTGTTTTCACATGTTCCGCAGTTGTTTTATGTATGAAGGGTGAACAAAGTTGTTGTTGAAGTCATTGCTGCTGCTGCTGCTGCTGATGTCTTTTGTCATTGTACAATTGTTTGCTTAAGCTATTGTAGTTATTTCTTTAGCTTGATTGACAGTTCAAAGCAATTGTTGACAAGTCTTTTGTGCCGCCAATGGCGTTGACGACAGCAGATAGTGGGGCAAATAAATATTTAGATAGGTGATTGAAGTACTATATATATTTATAGGAGATTGAAACATTTGGCGTGTATGTTTAGAATTTAATTGTTCCAGTAGACTTCCAACAGAAGTGATCGTCAATAATGTTAGTGAAATAATTTAATATGGATCTTACACATATGCTGTAGCACTGGTGTCTCGCCGTGCCACTTGAACTGTATGAAACACAAACTATAATTTGTTCTATACCAATTTGTTCCTATCACTTTATTTCCTAGCTTAGTACTTCACATTCAAACCATCCTTGAAGAGCAGCCAAGCTTCAAAAATCAGCGTTCCGAAAGCTTAATCTTAAGATAACAAACAAAGCTTATAACTCGTATACGTTTGTTCTTAGCTAGTTAGTCAAACAAAGTTAGTCTTCAATCGAGTACAGATTAAGTGTTTACAATTAAACATTAAACTCTGTAATGCAATTGAGATCAGCTTACTTTTCTTTTGTTCATTGTTATATGAATTATGCTTGAATTCGACTATTCATTTGCTTTAGTATGCATTTCAGCATGAACAATTAATGTATCATAATCGCACAGCAATCAAAATCAAAACAGAAATGGTTTTTGTTGAGTTTTGTTTTTGTGTGCTCTGTTCTTGAATGTATCTAACGGATTTCTGTTCTGTAATTAACAAATGCTAAGAACAAAAACTAGAAACTTGTCCTGATATTGCCGGATTTTTATTACTCACCACTATATTGTACACGTATACTACAATTTATACTAAATATTGTACAATTGCAATATTTAAGTTGACTTGTTTATTTGTAGGTCGCACATGTTGCACTTTGAAATGAGTTAAATAAACTAACTATTGACTTAAATAACAGTTGCTAATTATTATAATAAATAGGCTAGATAAGAGTGCGTATGCGTAATACAATATAATTTAACACAAATTGTTACTTGTGAAATTTTTTTATTTAATCCATTAGAATTTATTCCATCAAGTAGAGAAAATGATATCGGCCAAGCGGCCGCCGCCAGAGTTGATGACCATACGGGCCCGTTTTATGTCATTTTCCATCACTCTTGCAAGAATTTCGGGCGACAGGTTCTCGCATTCCTGGCGAATATTCTCCTTAAAAGCTTCAAGAGTCTGGGGCTTATTGACGTAAGCCCGCGACTTCAAAAAACCCCATAAAAAGAAGTCTAGAACGGTTAAATCGGTGATCTGGCCGGCCAGTGCAAATAACCAAAACGAGATATTAAGCGACCCGGAAATGCTTCCTTCAGAATATCGGTTGTGGCTCGAGCAGTGTGCGCCGTTGCACCGTCCTGTTGGAACCACATGCTCTCCAGTCCCAATTCATCCAATTGAGTAAGAAAAAATTCGGTAATCATAGCTCTGTAGCGCGCGTTGTGCACAGTCGTCGTTTGGCCCGCGGCGTTCTCAAAGAAAAATGGCCATATGACTCCTCTAGCGTAAGCAGCACACCACGCAGTAACTTTGAGCGGATGTAATGGCTCTACGTGGGTGAAACGCGGATTTTCGCTGCCCCAGAAATGATTATTTTATTTATTCACATAACCGCTAAGATGGAAATATGAGCCTCATCGCTCATGATAATTTTCGATGAAAAATCGTCCTCCACTTCGTTGAGATTCAGAATGGCTTGAGCGTAGGTTAGACGCGTTTGGCAGACAATAGCTAACAGCTGATGCACTGTCTGCACTTTGTAGGAGAACATTTTCAAATCTTTCACCAAAATTCTGCGTAGGAACGTCGTCTGGGCGATATTCTCAGCAGAACGGCAGCCAGCCTTAGGAACATCTCATGTTGTCCCAGTCTCTTCAAGGCGAGTGTCCAATTGGTGTCGGACGGCCAGGAAATCTGCGACGAAATTCACGCTGCGCCAACACAACCAACGAATTGTTGCGCAAAAAAATAGAATCAATTATACCGCGTTCTTGCGGAGTAAACCGATTCATGGCTTGTCCATTTGTATTCTGCGTTAGTTTACTTCACAAATGTCAACATCGAATTGACATTTGACGCCATTTGCAAAAATTAAAGCGATTTTAAAATAGGGTGATTACTTTTGCCCCACCCTGTATTTAGCAATGCTAAGCGTATGCGTAATATTATCTTCAGTTGATTGTCATATGTGGCGTATGAGTATTATTTACAAAATTAATTATACGTATGAGTAATATATCCGTATAAAGTATGCGAATCATGCTTTTCTAATCAATTTCAAACAACAAAACGACTAATTTGCACACCTTTAAACCACAGCAAAGACAACAACAAAGAAAAACAAGAAAGAACGCTGTAGTCTAGGTGCCTGACCCCGAGATACCCTGTACACTATTTTAGGCATCTTATAACCCGTAAAATCAAGACTAAAATACCTTGACACCCTCAAGCTCACGTCACTGCAATAGGCGGCCAGAAGAACCCCCACCAGGCTATTGACATTCGCAAAACACGAACAAATTTTACAGCACCTTACAAATTCCTGAACGACATACATCATTGGCCGCACTAAGGATCATATTGGTCTAAGCGTGAGCTCAATCAAGCGATTAGCCTGCATAACCTAATAATTCGTAATAATTAAATGATGTTCATTGGGAAACGATTTGGTAACATTTTTTTGGAATGTTCACATTAGACCGAACAAGTTTTTTAGGAAAGAAAAAGTTTTAAAAGTTTTCCAGATAATTGGAAAATTTGGGAATAGATTGAAAGTGTTTTGTTCTATGGAATTTTTATAAGAACTCAAGACCATAACTCACTATGCAAACGATGGATGTGCGTAATTTTCTTTTATGGTTCTGAAAAACTTTTCAGGAAACAAGTTCAAGTGACATGCCGCCCCTACAAAACAACTTCTTTTCTCAGAAACTTTTCAACGAATAAAGATTAGATTTGGTGCATATGTAAACAGCATCTTGAGAAATGAAACTCTCAGGGAAAATGGGTCTTGCCATGCACCCAACAAAAGAGGAAAAACTAAATTTGTAATACATCAGCAAGTATTTGACGCAGGCAGATTTGATTTCTACAAAAACTAAAAAAATTGGTTGGTAGGTTTGCATTCGGCTACCACTTAAAGTGATACAATCTGCGTCTATATGTAATATTTTGTAAGCATTGACGTAAGATACGTCATATTTCGCGTTTCTAGTTTAATTAGGAATAAAAGCAACAAAACTTTGCATTTCTAATAATTAACAACAATGCCAAAAAAACTGTGTATATGTTACAAATACTAAATAGTGGCAATCAGATTTGTATGGGAACCATCACTTAAAGTGAAAAGAGAAAGGAGCAGTATAAATATTCAAACTTTAAGTCTCCACCTTCTATAATGTGCAAGATTTAGATGTTCAGACAGACGGTCAGACGGACTGACGATCAGTGTGTATCGACTTTGCATGTTGTTGATCGTCTTGAATGATAGGCAGCAAGTCAAGTCCTCAAATGTTTACTGATACAAACGTACACCATTTTGTATGTAGTCCAGCAATTTAAAAACCATTATTATTTTGACATAATTAACTGCTTTAATTCAAACATGTTCGATACAACAAAATAAATACAAAGTGTTTTTGTATAGAAGCTATAACTTTTAGTGGACGAACCTGCTTTGCTTCTGTTTTACAAAAGTGTGCTTACAAACTTTCAAACCAATGTTTCATAGATTGAGGGAAGAAGGCAGACAGTAACGCAGAGACAGACAGACAGACAGACAGACAGACAGACAGACAGACATACATGGCAAGATCAAATTGTCTTGTCATACTTTAGGGAATCGCCAATGCTTCATTTAAGGCGTTGCAAACATTTTGACTAAATTATAATACTATTCATAATCTGTGTGAAGAGTATAAAAATAAATAAGTAAACAAGACAAGCAGTCATAATGCAGTATTATGCTAATGAGTTCAACTTAATTTTTCTCACACTTTGTACTACATGTAAAAAAGATATAAATCATTGAATAGAAAATAACAACAAACAAAAAAATAAATAAACACGACCAAGTCATACATCAAATAAAGCATATATGTATCTAACTATGTACATATGGAAATAGGAAAAAAATTACAAACTAAAAATATGTATAAAAAATATTTAAGCTGACAGGCGCAACTGACAACTAAATAGACATGTAATGTTGACAAAAGTCTGCGAATGCCATAAAATCTAACAACAACAGCAGCAACAACAGCAACAGCAGCAGCACGACTAACAAAATGACAGAGATGCCAACTTGGTTGCATAAAATGCGACAGCAAATGCAACTGCAACAGAGACAAGAGTCGAGTGCAAGATGGCGTAAATGTACATGAAACGAAACGAAATGAAATGAAATGAAATGAAAGAAAGAGTGACACATGAAAATGACATTAATGTGTCACTCAAAGTGCACAATAACAATAAATGCAACAACAGCAACAGCAACAACAAGAAGAGTAGCAATTGTAACAATTGCAATGATGCAGAGTTGACAGTTGAGCGGCAGTCAGACATAAACAGTCGAGCGCCAAGTGCACCTTATATGCCGTCCGTCCGTCAGTCAGTCAGTCAGGCAGTCAGTCAGTTTATGTGTGACTATACTAGCTATGTATGAGTTTATATGCACATTGATACTTATTTGTACGTGGGTCATGTGAAGAGTATCTAGTTTCATAATATTACACTCTTTTTAACAGCATTAGTCTAAATGAGATGGTAACCTGAGCGGTAAACAGGTATGCAAAATACTTTGAAAAAGGGGACCTAAAAGTTTCAAATGGTAGCATATACACCAAAGAGGACACAATTTGTAATGCTTTCTTATTTAGTATATGCAGACAGATAACGAAGAACTTAGAAATTGTTTGTGTAGTTTTCTCTCGTTTAATGTAAAGAGCTGCATGTGTGTTTGTGCTGACAATAGGCACTCTGGCACAGCCGGTTTGCACAGTTCTATAGGAAGACAGGTAACGGAAGACAATGAAATTGTTTGTTTAATTTACACTGTTAATGCAAAGAGCTGTATTAATGGTCGGCATATTCTAAAGAGAATTACCAAAACGTATGTGCATGAAGAGCATATGGATTCGGGCACTTCGGACTTAGAATTTGTAGGTTGTACATAGTTAGCATTTTTGCCAATAGTTTTACGTATAGTGATAATATGTATTATAGATCTGCCAAAATTTCTGTTTAAAGATTGCCTGAAATTATACAATTCGGAAACATTTTCGTATGCACGCTTTCAAAAATAAGAAATTTTTGGGGGTGTTCAACTTACATGCAGTTCAATCCACAAGCTGCACCCCTACAAATATCCAAGTTTGAAGTCTCTAGCTTTTATAGTTTCTGGCATTTGGATGGACGGACATACAGACGAACAAGTCCAATTCGACACAGCTTCCAAGGCTCATCTACCACACCTCTTTATGCCGGTTACATACATTCGCACAAACTTATTTTAACCCTGTGCATTTGGGTAAAGTTTATAAATTTAAAAAAAAAATAGCTGCAATCAACTGCAACTCAAATATTATAATTATGTAGCATACGCTTTTGAAGTCGCTGTTTACAAATCTGAGTTCAGAACCGTCAAAAACAAAATGGTGAATCCAAAACGTTGAACCACTTTTAGTAAAAGTCATTCAAAATGTTTGAAACTCTATATTTGGAAGTTTAAATGTTGATTATCATTACGATATCGTCATCACCACTTTTGTTTTAATACATTTTGATATACTTTCTGACAGCTTTTAATTCTTACTTCAATCACAACTGCCTTCAGTATTTAACTTTTAGTGCTACCCACGTACTTACAACTAACTCTTTACACTTATAAATACTGCTGTTTGTACGAGCATGTGTCAAATTAAGTAGCAACGACATATCACCATTCAACTTACTCGCCTTCTGCCGCTTACCATTTGCAAATTTACGCTATTGTCGTTGTTTGAACTGCTTTTCTCTATTTTTGAATACAATTTGTGGTTTTTGTGTATATTTACACTTATTTTTATACTAACAGCGTACGTATGCCTATTTATGTGTCTATATAATGTAGTATTTTTACCCCTAACTCATTGTCTGCGACCACATTTCAGTCTGACAGTCAAATGATGCTGTCACTTATCAATATGACAAGTGTCATTTCAGAAACAACACAAAAAAAAAAAAAAAAAAAAATCACCAGTTTGCAGTTAATGTGCACTCAGTGTGTTCAGCTGTAAGCTTAAGTTACGAGTTTCTACGATGCTTGCGTCAGTCAGTTTATTCAGTAGTTGTAGTTTTAATGTATTGAAAATTACAAGTTTAAATATAGACTGCAGTATAGTTTTATTTTTAAACTAAATATAAATTCTACAAACGTAGTCATTAGTGAAGCTAATTTGGATATCAAAATTTTAAACTATTTGCATAGCAAAATGATGAGTTTGCCCGATACATATGTATATACAGATGTATAGACGTCTGTCTGAACACTCTGTCTATCCATAAAATAGTAATAATACTAGTATACGAGTATAACTAAAAATAAAATTACAAATTATACTCATTGGTTTCTATTTTTGGTGCTGCTAACTGCTAAAATACACAAGTATATTGTATTTTGTTAGTATTTTTTAGTATTTGAAGTTTGAGAGAAACTAAGTATTGCAGCCCTCTAGAACTCGCCTATTACACATAATTAAACCTTTAATTCATGTGATAAAAACATTTCGCGAAATTTTTTTAGTAGTACATCAAGTTTTCAGAACTAATAGGTTTTTTTAGGGTTTTATAAGCATATTTTTGGAGATACCATGTAGTAGCATTAAGTAATTTATTATTTCACTGAAAGAGATAAACCACATCCCAAATCAACGCCTCCAACGTTTCTTTGACGAATCTTGCAACATGTGGCCGAGCGTTATCATGTTAAAAAACAACCTTGTCGTATCTTTAGGCATACTTCGGCTTTTCTTTCAATGATCGGCTCAATTGCATCAATTACTGTTGCTAACGTTCACCAGTGATGGTTTGTTTAGCTTACAGCAGCTCATAGTACACAACACCCTTCTGATCCCCACGATTTTTTCGCTATGTGTTGTCGTAATGGTTCCACTTTTCATGGCCAGTAACAATAAAATGCAAAAAACTCTTCCGATTATGGCGTTGAAGCAGCTGTTCGCAAGTGAAAAATATCATTTCGACGTATCTTGGCTTCAATTCGTACGGCACCCAATTTTCTTTGCTCTTGAATCATTCCCATGGCTTTGAGGCGTTTGCCAACTGTTGACAAGTCAACAACCATTGATTCTGACAATTCTTGTAGGGTTTGAGACAATTCTTCATCTTCAAACTTTCTGGGCTGGGCCGTACGTTCTTTGTCCTCCGTATCAAAATCACCACTTTTAAACCGACGTAACCAGTACTCACAAGTTGAAATCGATGTAGCATAGTCCCCGTAAGCCTCACAAAGTGTACGATGGGCTTCAGCTGCTTTTTTCTTCAAATGTGAAAGCACAAAAGCAAATCTTCCCCCAAATTGCGTTTTGTTGGAACAAAAGTCGACATGTTCACAGAGAAAAACAAAATATGTTGTCTACACTTCAGTGGAATGACACATACTGAAAATTGAAGCTTATGAATATAGTCACAGGTTTAGCCGATGCGATTTAGTGCTAGTTATGCCATCTCTTATGAATCCATTAAAATTATTTGCAACAACCAACATAGCAACATAACATAGCTAATCGTGAAATCGATCACAGTCGATCAGCCATGTTTGTTTGTCCAACAGTAAGTCAGTTAAAGAAAAATATTCACTGATTTAGGGAAGTTTTGGAGATATTAAAGCGGTAAAGAGTCTCTAGGTGACGCATTGTTTCAAGTTTATCTTAAAACTTCATTGTTTTACCACAATAATAAAAACAATGGATCTACTCAATTTGAATCTTTTTAAAATATTTGTTGTAATTTTATAATATGACTTGACTTGTCTTGTCGCGAAACCTGTTTCGTCATATTTGCTTAGCCCACTTTTTAATATTCGAGGACAGTTTAATAAGTACTCATCTTAATAATGAAAATTTCGATACAGTTTGCACAACAATTCGTCCAACTTTTTAAACCCTCCAAAAAATTTGACAAGCTCTTCTGCATTGGTGAATTTTTTTCCTTCACTATTTTTTTTTTGTAAGTGAATAGCAAGAATTCGCTGTACGCCAAATCAGGCTACTAAGGTTTAACGGTGGCGTAGCATTTTCTATTTCAGTTCATACAATTTGACCGCAATTTCACCACGATAACACACCAGCACATACATTATGTGCTGGTGTGTTATCGTCGTGAAAATGCATTCATTCTCTTCGTTTAATGGGGCTGCCGGACCGTGTCTCTCGCCATTCTTCATTGAATCGTGCTAATAATTGTGCCTTCCTGCAAAAAGTCGTTGATGATCGGCCAATGGTAGCATCTTTGTATTTTTCGCAGCAGTTTAGCCCGGAATAATATACTGTTTTCATGTTTGCGCCTCGTTTCTGTCATATGTATAATAATTTAAATAAGTTAAATTAACATCTGTCTTCAAACACAGGTACTTATAGAGCTAAAAATTTTAAAGTTTGACTAAAACTACAGAAAACAAAGAAAACGGACTGATTTATAGAAAGCCTGCCAACACGTCTTATGCTAAGTGTAAGAAAAAAGAAATTCGCCAGTTATCTGTACAGAATCATTTGATGGTATTGGTAGCGAGCCTGCCAACTCAGCTTTCAATAACTTTCAAAAAAAAATAACGGCTGTAATCTGCAGTAATCACAATTTTTTTTATGCATAAACTGCTGCCTAGTCTATAAACACTACAACAAGCTAAAAATTCTGAAATCCAAATGAAGCGTCCATCAATATTTTTTGACAACCGGAAATAAACATAAATTCCCCAACAAAACACACAAAAAAAAAAAATAATAAAAACGCAAACAAAAATTGAACGCATAGCAATGTCATTCATTGAGTTATTTCATTTCATTTCATTTCATTTCATTTCATTTTATTTGCGCCATGTTCAGCGAGGTTGTCCTTTCAAATAACTGATGACGTACATCGATCAATGTACGACGTACTGACAAGTGAAAAGTATACCAAAAAAACATAATAATAAAAATAAGTCAAATCCGTCAACATTGTATACAAGAAATGCTATACTACGAGTACCATAAGCAAAAAACAGCATACTATAATATATTTTTTCTATAACAGAATATTAATGAAAATTGTCAGTGGAACATATTTTATCTGTATACTGTAGTATGGTATACACAGCGTTTTGAAGGCTTTAGAAGCGCGCGTGAAAATGAAATATATGGCGCTTTGATAAATTAGAAAAATTCTGCGAAAAAAAAAATGTATAAAAATTGCCAACGAATATTTGAAAAACGTGTGAAATAAATTTTTGCATGTCAGCAAAGTTCGAAATAAATAATAACGAAATTCAGACGACTACGACAACGCAAAAAAGGCAGCTGAAAAATGAGTGTTTTTTGTTTTTTGTTTTTGGTTTTTTGTATCTATTTGAAATGCAAGAAAAACTCTAAAGACAAGCTGTCAGTTTAGCGCAGAACTGACATAATGTCAATTTTTGTTTTGTTATTTAATTTTTTTGGGGACCGCCCCGCGGGGTTTTGTTTGGCTGTCAGTGCTGTTATTGTATTTTATCACGCCCTTTTGTACAAGTTTTGACAACAGTTTTTGTTTGCGCAGATACTCGCACTCGTAGATACTCGCACTCGCATACTGTAGATATACTAAATATGTATCTAGATACATATGTATATTTATTTTTGACAAGCTGTAATTCGTTCTTTGTTCACCCGGCGGCATTGCCTTTTGTACTGCCATTGTCAGTTGAACGCGTGTTGACATGCAAAATATGTTTTATATAAATTGTGGGTGTTTTATTCACTTTTTTTTTTGTTTTCTTTTTTTTTCATTTTTTATGTCATGATATTTTATGTCAGCTTAGAGCGTGCGAAAGTTTAGCCGTAAAGTGTTGTAGCAGCAACTAAAATGGTTCCAAAAAATTTCGTATACAATTAAGTTTCAAATAGTATCTAAAAAGAACAGACAAATCAACAGCAGGATTACGAGTAGTTATTGTAGTTGTTTGCAGTTAAATTGAATATAAATCTAACAGAATTATTGGAAGACTAAACAGTTATGAAAAGTAAATACAGAAATAAAACTCCACATTCGTTTTTATCTGAATAAATTTTTAATTTACACTTAAATTTTGACAGTGATACGAACTAGAAGTTTCTAATTAAGCACAACATTCAAAAAATAGAATGAAAAGCCAAAAATCTTACCGAAATATTCGTAAACAACTCGATTCTTATTGTTAGTGTTAGTTGGGACTTTTAGTTTTCCAAATAGGCATCGTCTGTCCAAATCGGTAGACAAAAATCATCGCTACGAATTTAAAACAAAACAAGAAAAAAAGTTAACTTCGGTTGAACCGAAGCTCTAATACCATTCACACGAAACTTAAAATAGTATTGTAATACATAAAAATGGGGGTTTAAATAGGGGCTACCCCAAAAAGTGGGTGGTACGCTCTCACTAGTAGATGTGTATGAAGCGATGTAGTAGATGTGTAAGATGCCGCAAATATCGAATTTCAAGTTGATATTGACGTTTTCCATACAAATGCATACGGGTGAACTGTGGGTTTATAAGGGACTATATATATACATATTCGGGACACGCCCATTTGTTTATGTATATGAAGCGATTGTCCATTAAAAACCACAAAATCAAATTTCAAGCTAATATTGTTCCAAATGAAGCATTTTTTCATAAAAAATACAAAATTGCACGGTGGGTTTGTATGGGGGCTACCTCAAAAAGTGGGCGGGCCAAGCCCAATTGTCTATGTATGTTAAGCGGCTATCTCATGAAAGGCACCATATCGCATTTCAACCTACTATTGACAAAACGCAATTTGCAGGAAATTTTACTTTTGTGCTTTCACATTTGAAGAAAAAAGCAGCTGAAGCCCATCGTACGCTTTGTGTGGCTTACGGTGACTATGCTACATCGATTTCAACTTGTGAGTACTGGTTTCCTCGGATTAAAAGTGATGATTTTGATACGGAGGACAAAGAACGTCCGGGCTAGCCCAAAAAGTTTGAAGATGAAGAATTGAAAGCATTACTCGACGAAGATCCGTCTCAAACCCTTCAAGAATTGTCAAAATCATTGGTTGTTCACTTGTCAACAGTTAGCAAACGCCTCAAAGCCATGGGAATGATTCAAGAGCAAAGAAAATTGGGTGCCCTACGAATTGAAGCCAAGAGACGTCGAAAGGAGATTTTTCACTTGCGAATAGCTGCTTGGCCACATGTTGTAAGATCCGTCAAGGAAACATTGGAGGCGTTGAATTGGGATGTGCTACACCCCCCCCCCTTCTAATAGCCTAGTCATAGACCCTTCTGACTACCACTTGTTCAGATCGATGATCCACCGAGCACCAGTTTACTTCGTACGAGGAGACCAAAAAACGGATCGATCCCAAAATGTTCTTCCGACGCGGAATCCATATGCTGCCAAAAAGTTGGGAAAATGTTATAGCTAATGGTGGACAATACTTTCAATAATATACATTGTAGCATTTGTTTTAAAGAAAGCTTAAGCATTTGCTTAACAAATCTATTGTACGCACAATTTAACGACTGTCTGTGACTGTCGAATATCAGCTGTATACTCTTATTTAAAAAAGAGAGTTTTGACAGCAACCCAAAAAGTTTTCTGTGAAACCAAGAATCGGAATTCGGTTGGAATAGATTTCTGTGACACGCATGAAAATGTAAATTTATTTTCCTGTCTACTGACTACTTCCGGGTGTCTAGTACCAAATAACATTCATCTAGAAAGTTGTTTCTATTGCTATTAACACTCTCACTTTTAAGCCGAATGAAATATGTAGCTGTAAAGTTTGCATTTATTTTTATTTTAGAAGCTCAAATCGAACTTTAAACTTATTATATAATATAAAGCATGTTCTTTATTTACTATAAGAGTGATCTTGCAATAGAGCAAAAGTGCACAAACTTGTGCAAAATAATGTGGTGCAAGTCAAGACTGTGCACAGTCAGCTGTTTAAGACTTTGATTTGTTTGTGTATTTGTTTCGAGCTAAATATTTCTTTAACAACTTTGTGAATTATCAGCTGTTAAAGCACTGTGCTACAACAACAATAATTACCAAATGCACAAACTCGTGCACTGACCTGCTCAATTGGCAACACTGTTTTTGCGCCGTTGCACAGTGACTCCGTGCATAGGCCAAAAATCAAAAAAATTATCACAAAGTATTTAAAAACAATATGTAAACAAATTGTCTCTTAAATTTCCAATATTCTTATTAATGGCAAACCGGATTTTTTGACTTTCTAAAAATAGAATTAAAAGCATGAACACGTATTCATTTTCAAAGCGCAGCTGAACGCTGGCCGTATAATTCAAAACAAAAGTGCAGTTCAAATCGGTCTGGCAATTGCTTAAGTCTACAATATTAAATTATTTTCAATGGTTTTTGAAGTTTTAGGTATTTATTTTATCTCAAGAAATTAATAAAAACTAACTTGTGTTGGAATTCTTGTGAAATTAATGTTTTAGGTAAGCTATTTGTTTGTTCTTTTTTCTTTTTTTGTGTGTCTTTATTAGGTTTACTTGAAGTTTTAGTTATGTTCCCCCAAAGAGTCCGCCTTAGCTTTCTTTTCCATTGTATTTATCTGAGTATTAAGGTAATAAAATTGTTGAAGTTAGCTGCGGAAATTTGCGGCTGTGCGTGTAATCTTTAATATACTAAACCGTCGTCTTATTTTTACAAGTTCAAATTTGTCGAGCGAGGCCTCTGTGTCGCCTTTTTATTGTGTGTTACTGGCGCTTATAATGCTTATAATTTGAAACCTAAAATAATTTTGTGCATATTTTTGTACATTAAAAGTATTAGGCAATGTACTTAATTTTATTTACAAAAACTTATATTGCTTTTAAGCAGATAAGTCTTCAACAAAAAACTGACATAAAATACAAACACTACTATTACGTAAATATTTCCAATCCATTTGAATTACTTTTATCTCAGATTATATATAAAATATTTGCTATAAAAAAAAACAAAGCTAACACAAAATCTTATAAACTAATTGAAAGAAAATCCGCATTTGATGCATATAATTGGAATTTCATTTCAAAAAGATACAACAACAAGCAAAAAAAGAAGCTCGTCAATTTAACAATTTATCGTATCAAATATCTACATCGAACATTTCATACAACAAAGAAATTATACATCGATTTTGCACACAACAAAATTTCAGCTAAAATAATATAACACAAACACAACATTCTCCATACTCCATATGAAAAAAGAAGCAAAAAAAAAACTACAAAATAAAAATTGCATGTCTAGTCAACACAACAGCAACAACAACCAAATTTTTTTTAGTTTATGATAATAATTGACAAATTGATATGCATAACAAGTTGTCAAACTGTCCGAAAAATACGAGAATATAATAATGCCATACCATGCATATGGTAAATTTTACTTCTACTGACATTTTTCAACACTACAAACAGCAGCTGTTATCTGGGATGAACAAGGAAACAAGTTATGTGTGTGCACGTATCTAGTATTAGTAGCATGCAACAACTTTCCAATAGTTGTTATTGTGGTTGAGTTGCTTGAAAAATCGAGCAAGAAAAATGCATTTAATAAAAATGTGTTAAAAATTAAGTATAATGTACAAAATATGTTGGGTGTTTCAATAAGTTTTTGGCGTTTTTCAAGAGATGGTGTGACTACTGGAATTACCACTTGTTCCGATCGAATAATTTTGAAAACAAAACATTGCATTGTTACTTGGATTCCTTCTAAAGTCGTGATTCCTTCTAATGGACAACTTCTATGTCAGCATTTTTGACAAACTAATTCAAACACCATATATACATATTTTTAAGTGAACAGGTAGTTAGGTGAAAAGACATTTGCAGTGATATGTATTGATTAGTAGACAGATGGACAGACTGACAGACAGACATACACATAGTTAAATGTACAGTAGATGCCAAATAGTAGCAAAGCCTGTCATGTCAAAGCAAGCATGTGTACTATTTGACAGTTGGGCGGGCGTATTGATGTTGTAAGACAGAAAGAGAGAGAGCTATAGCAGCACAGTGTTGTATACATGCACAAAAGTTTGTCATTTATTAATTTTGGTCACTGAACTTTTCTCTATAAATTTTAATTAAACATTTATCAACTTCAGCTACAGCTCAACTGTCACACTATCCGTCCGTACTTCCGTCCGTCCATCCGTCCGTCCGTACGTCCATCTATCCGTCCATCCGTTCATCTGTCTGTGGCTACTCGTTTGACATATGCGTTTTTAATTGTCAAAATTAATGTCAGTCGTAAATTCTGTTCGCATTTTGTATACTTTGGCGACGTGACTTTTTCTTATAGAGTAGTATGTATATCGTATATAATTTTGCATGTCGTCATCTTTAGCAAATTAATCTCGAAATTTGACTGCCAGAGACATAATAACCAACTGCACTCGAATGCCGTCGTCATCGTCGTCGTTGTCGCAAGGCTTGGGTTGTCTGTCTGTCTGTCATTTAATGTATTTCTGTTGACTTGCTCGAGGCTGAACTCAACGACTCCAATGAACAACAGTCATCAGTCAACAGAAGTCGTTGTCGTTGTCGTTGTTGGCGTCGCATATTTGTAGCACATTCATTAAATTAATTTTATGTGCATGTATGTACTTGTCTGAACATGACCACTGAACAATTAACTCTTTTGAGTCTTTATATTTTTCCGCTTTTTTGTTTTGTAAATAAATATTAATTAAGTGAAAACACCAGAGAAAAATTTCTGTCCGACAAGTTGTTGTACATTTAACACGCGGCTTGTCTTTGGCTGCCTTGAAGCTATTGTGGCGCCGTAGCAAATTGACCTCCCAATTTGAAATGTATGCGAAAATATAAAATAATAATAAAAAAGAAAAAGTTAAATAAAATAAATAATTTTCTCTTGAGATGTACATTGTAAAACGAAGCAGTCTTATGCAATGCATCGTGAATTTATGTATGTACGCATTAATATGCACATATTTCTATTATTTACATCACAGTCGACCAAAAGCTCGCAAATAAATTCGCTTTCGAATGTTTTCGAGGGTGTTTTTCGGGCAAAACTTTCGTTGACGGCAGTTGCTAACGAATCTTTTGGAACAACATTTTCCAAGACACGTCGTGCTGTTTGTGGTTATCGAAAATTCGTACTCCATAGTTCAATAAAGATATTCTATGATATTAAATTTTGTAATAGTATTTTGTGTGTCATTTCCATTTTGTTTGAAAAATACAATTTGATTTTTCATTCGCTTGCGATATCCTTTGCTTTCGGAAGTGTTGATGAAATGGGACTTCAATCCCAAACTCACTTTTGGTCAAGTGGGCAATGACTAATTTTTGTTCAATCTCACTCACACTTATGGCTTTTATTGCACTAGACTTACGTAAACAGTGTCACTATTACTGAGAAAGAAAGAATAGAGGATGTTTCAAGTACTTGAAGTTATTCATCGGTGGTTGGAGTTCTCAGATTTCCCCAAGGTGTAAAAATTCTATGGCTGACTTTAATTTCACTTAACAAAAGTATATATACTCTATGTTATTTATGCTAGCTAATAAAAAACTTTTTCTTACAAAAGTCAAAAGTGGACCATAGGTTTGTATTGGAGCTACCCCAAATAGTGGGCGGGTCACGCCCGTTAGTCTATGTATGTTAAGCGGCTGACTATAAAAAGGCACCACATTGCATTTCAACCAAATATAGACTTTAATAAAGAAGTTTTCTTACAAAAAGTCAAAAGTGGGCAGTAGGTTTGTATGGGAGCTACCCTAAATAGTAAGCGTTCCCCACCCATTAATGTATATGTCAAGCATCCGTCTAAAAAGTTACTATACCAATTATTAAGTTGATATTGATTAGAATAAAAATGCTTTTCATACAAAAAGTCAAAAGTGGGCAGTGAGTTTGTATGGGGGCTACCCCAAAAAGTGGGCGGAGCCTGACAATTTTGACACTTTCAACTGGATAGCATAAAAAATTGGTCCCCAAAAAATGCGCAACAACATACGGACGGACAGACAGACAGACGGACATGACTAGATCGATTCGTCGCGTTGAGCTGATCAAGAATATATATACTTTATGGGGTCTACGATGGCACCTTTAATGCATTACAAAGTTTCAGACAAACTGATAATACCATTTCACACTATGTGTGAATGGTATAGAAAGTTCTCATACAAAAACATAAAAGTGGACTATAGGTTTGTATGGTTTGTACACTTCAAAGAGGATTTTAGCTAGCTACGATCAATATAATACCAGATTACAGCCAGTTATTTGAAAGAAACTACGCAATAACAAAATCCAGACAGACCGATATGTCTGGAACTACTCGTCTTGTCGAGCTAATTAAATATAAAAGTTTATCTCTTATGCTTTTAAGGACTATTTTCACGACTTGCCCATATCTTTATAGATATATGGTAAAGTCAAGTTTTTGAAATATATAAATATTGGTTCGTCGAAGTAGGTAATACGTTTATAGGCTTAATAACATTGAAAACTAGGTTATAGTGTGAAAAAAATTATCTATAAAGATATGGTTAAGTCGTAAAAATGGCCCTAAAAGTTATTTTTTCATACAGAAATATAAACCAAAATAGGAAAAATTTCAAAAGGGTTGAACAGCTTTTTGTGCAAAACTTCACAAACATTTTTTGCACATGTTTGTTCAAGAAGCCGGTCTTGCCAGTTTGCAGTTCAGAATAGATACATAACATACTGAATACCTTATTTAAATGTAAAACTCATTTAAGCTTTTATCATTTGTTTTTCTTACTCCGTGAAGATATTTGTTATTTGATTTTCTCATTTAAGTTCATTTATTTTTATTACAATACATAAATAAAATTAATCAAACAATAGAACTGAATGACTGAACTAGATGAACTACATTTTACACAGTCATTTAGTTCTTCTAGTTCAGTCATTTAGTTCTATTTGAACTATACATCACCAATAAACTACAGAAGCACTATGAACTAGAAAAATGAATTGAGCTGTGAACTAAATGAACTAAATTACTGATGACTAATAACTCACTGATGAAAATTTAGCGACTGAACTAGCGCAATGAATTTGTACTGAAATGCAAATTTCAAGAAGCTATTACAGAATAAATAAAGTGTGTAAAGTGACATGTTGAGCTAATTGTAATTAAAAATATGATATTGTTTCAAAATCTGCACCAATTAAACACTTTTTTACTAAATTTTTAATTCTTATTTATTTCTTTTCTTTTCAGGTAAGCACTACATTTATTTCAACTCATAGAGTAAAATACGTATTATAGAGTAAGTGAATCAAAAAGCAGTAGCATCATTAAACTTCATTGATATGAAGACTATATTTAAAACACTGCAGATGTATTTGGTAATGAATTGATGAATTTCTTTAATGAATTGTTAATCATATAAATATATGTAAATAATCTAAATATGAAAACGTAAACATGTTGTAGTACCATTTTAAGATGTTTAACAAAAAACAAAATTGTGCATATTTTTATAGCGTGATGTTGGTATTAATTAGTAGATGTGCAGAACAATTTCACATCTACTAATTAATACCAAATCACTTAAAACCTAATAGCACTTTTAATTCACAAATAGTTTTTACATATCTTTGTTAAGTGCACGACATGCATTTTCGCTGTTTGTTTGATACTTTCGTTTGAAATGAAATGCCAAATGAACGGCATTAGTAATGAAAAACAAAATTCAACCGATAAGTTGATCTACATACTTAGCTTCACTAAAAATACTTAAATCATAAAACACTTACTAACTTTTCAACAGGTAGCAGCAAATATATTACTTATCTTATCTTCTGAACTTACAAAATAAAGTACTCATAATATTTAATCATCTCCAATTTCCAATATCCAATCTACAGTTCAGTGGCAGCTAACACTTTCAAATACTTATGTGTATTTTTATAGTGGAAATAATTAATTTTAAACTACTTAAATAAAAGCAACTTATTAAATCATGAGTGCGTGTACTTATAAATATTGTATGTACTCGTAGTACTTGCGCAGCCAATACCAAATAAAGTTACATCACTCAATACTCATGCAAACTGGTAAACTCAATCCAATTAACCTCTTCAGCTGTCATTTCATTTATTTGCATAACATTTCAACTGTCAAAAGAATTGTTAAGCACTTATGCCAAACAAATTGAAAATGTGTCATATTTCGTTTTATTTGCAAAACGACTCACAGTAAAACCTCCATCCACAAAAGTGGATATGACGGCGGCGGCAGCGGTGGCGTCGGTGGCGGCACTTTTTATGCGCTGTATCTGCAAATGCGAAAATTTGAAATTTTATATAGCACACTCAACAAAACTCAAAGTAACAATCCAAAAAAAAAAAAAAACACACATATACTGCAGATACTTGAGTCAAAGAAGATAAAATAATAATAAAAATATATATAAAGCTGACTGCTTGACTGACTGACTGACTGACAAATGAAACGCACTTGACATGAAAACCACTCGAAAAATCACACTTTCAAAGTGACAAACAAATTTTGTGTTTGTTGTTTCGAAAAATTCGAAATTCTGTTACAAAATTTGACAGCTGAAATTTTGAGTATTGAGACACATGGCAAAAAAGTCGGCATACGGATTGTTGTAAAGCTTGCTAACATGCGAGGGCAATTTGATAAGTCAATGACTTTTGTTCAGCAGAATTAAGTTTGTATTTGACAGCCATTAAAAGCAGACATGAAAGGCAGACAGATGCACATAAAGCAGGTTGACATTCAACCTCAAACATAAAAATTTCGTAGTAGTTTTTGACGTTGGTTAAACGCAATATGCTCAAGTTCACATTTCTGTTCGTCTGTCTGCCTTTCACAGTTGCTTTCAATGGCTGCCAAACATGTTGCAGATTACTTCAAATTTTAGCATAGTCTATTAACAGTTGGTAGTTGATTTAAAGTTATACAGCGCGGGTAGCGCCAAAATTCACTGACTTCACAAATTGCCCACGTAATATGTTGTATGAGTACATAATATGCGGCATTAGGGTTTGTTCTTAGGTGTCTGTTTTTGTGGCAGCTGCTTTAAATTATAAAATGATGATGATGATGATACTGATAATGATAATGATGATGGAACCGAGCTGTACTGAAGCGCGTTAAAGTGTTTGTATTCGTTTCGGAGTCTCTTCATCAGTTGGTTGCGCTTGAAGTGTGGCAGTTTTCAATTAAATTTCTGACGCGTGTTACGAATTTCGAGTTGATTTCGAGTTTTTGGCTTTTGTTTATATGCGACTAGATGTGAAACCGAAATGATTTGATGCGCTTTCGCGCCGTATAAAATTTCACGTTTGAATGTTTCAAAGTTACGCTCTGACAGTGAGAGTTTTCTGTGTTTCGCAATAAGTGTGAAAATCACTTGAGAGGCGTGAAATTAACGTGAGTGTGTGTGTGTGTTTTTTTTTTCATTTTGATGTTTTTTAGATGCTTTATAGAGACTATTTTGAAATTATTATGTTGATAAATTATCTTATTGGTAACGTATACTTAATATACGATTAATTGAATATTATTAGTGTCACAACAAATAATATTAGCGTAAAATATTTGAAAAGGTTTCAAAGCTCATCATTTATGACCTAAATGATCAATGAAAGCTTCTCTAAGAATTCAACCACTGACTGATTCAACCACTCATAGCGGAAAATCCTAATACAAGAAAGCTAATTTCTGGTAGAGTAGTTTTATTTTAAGTTGAAAATGCTCACTGGGTTTGGAGAAACTCAATCCCTAAGCGGTTTGTATACTCTACACAACTAATATTAAAACACATATTTTGCCGAATTGCGAAAATTTCACTACCTAGAAGAGAGTGAATGGAAACGAGAGTGAAAAGTTGTTTGGAGAAATTTTTATTTTATCCTACCGTCTTTATCCTATCAAATAACTTATCACTTGTTGGTTCTCGGAGTCGGAGCGGAAAATTTTCTGATTTCTGTCCGTCTGTCTGTCTTTCATAACTGCTTTCAATGGCTGTCAAACACACTATGAATGATACGGTTTGCTTAAAATTTGGCCTTAGTATATTTATTCGATAGCCTTTAAAATCGATTTGTATACTCTACACATCAAATAGTTTATCACGTGTTTCATCGATGTTACAAAATCCACCGCAAAATTGAAAGTGGAGTAAAACATATGTTTTTTTTTTTTTGTTTTCATTCGAACGATTTCAAACTTCATTCGTATATTAAAAATACTACCCCAGGTCACGCCGGCTAAAAATGCCAGTGGATTATAGTAGAAGGCAGTGGGTAGAGTGGTTCGGATTTTTAAATTCAACTATAAAAGTGACACAAATTGATCCCAGGTTGATGACAAGCACAAAGTTTCCATTAGCGCATATTTTTGAACATATGAAACATATTCCCAAAAACCAATCTACCCTACGCAAGAAACTCAGAAACTTCTGTTGCAGGACTTTTTTAAAAAAGACCAGATTCGGCGATGAAAATAAAAACGGACTTTGATTTCACTTGGCTACCACAGTCAACCCGTTATATATTTTGTAACATATCGCAGGAAATGTATTTGAAAAGAATCGGGATCAAAATTTCGTGCTCATCTTTCGTTTTATAAGTTGTGAGTTTGAATAGTCCCAGTGGTCGAAATTCGACCTTTTGTCTTAAAAGTAACCAATAATAAAATTATCAATAAAAATGGAGTGTCCTCACTAAATCGACGCTATCCAACCAAAGCCCCAGGGGGACGAGCACCTTCCTGTTTTGACATACATACGAACGAACGCATGCCGAAGTCGGCTGCTTGATGCTCAATTGAAACAATAATTTACATTATTTACTTTGCATTGGTGTTGTACTATTTTGGCACATTGTATAAATATTATGAAAATATTTTTCACTCTATTCTATATAACTGATAGCGGAAAGAAACAAAAAAGAGAGCAGCTATGCGGAATACGCTACATTATTATATTATAATAACATTGGCTAAATATTAAAGTGCATAGAAAGATGTAAATAAGGAACTGGACAAATCAAATTTCTCCTTTTTATTGTGTATACACACAAAAACAACACATTTTCGTCTATAGTTTACGAGGGCTGCTATTTATATTTCGAGAACTGGCAACACTAATGTCGAAAGTTAAAATCTAGCAACACCATAATAAAGTTTGACATTTTTTGGCATAAACGTACTCACAAAGTTTGATATATGTTTTGTTTACAGTGAGTTAAGAAAAGCAATTTGGCCAAAAAATGGAAATTGCAAGAGAAGGTTTTCGTTGGATCATATTTCACAACTTTCGACGTGGCTTATCGCAACAAGAATGTGTCAATTAACTCAATTCTTTGAATGGCGATAAAGCACCATCAAAAACCACAGTATATCGCTGGTATAGTGAATTCAATCGTGGTCGTAGTTCGGTCGCCGACGAATTCCGTGAAGGTCGTCCAAAATCAGTTGTTGTGCCCAAAAAACATTGATGCAGTGCGTGAACTGATAATGCAAGATCGTGATGTGACATATCGTGAGATAGAGACATCCTTGCACATTTGTTCCACTTCAATACATTCGATTTTGCATGAACACTTAGCTGTAAAAAAAATTTGCTCTCGTTGGATAGCCCATAATTTAACAATCGCTCAAAAAAGGCTCGCGTCGATTGGTGTAAGGAAATGATTAAAAAGTTCGACCATGGTGCTTCAAAAGACGTGTATAAAATCGTGATAGGTCACGAATCATGGATATATGCGTATGAGCCGGAAACAAAACAGCAATCGACCGTGTGGGTATTACAAGATGAGCCAAATCCAACAAAAGCTGTTCGTGGAAAAAGAACAGCGAAGCAAATGATTGCTTATTTCTGCGGCTGAATGGGGCATGTGGCCACTGTTCCTCTTGAGCAATGTAGGTCAGTCACTACCATTTGTTTGCCAGAAGTCTTGGGAGAAATTCGTAAAACCAACCGCCAAAGGCGAATCATTCTCCATTATGATAATGCGAGCTCTCACACAACTCGTCAAAAAAGTGCATTTTCGAACAGTCAAAACATCGAATTAATGACTCATCCTCCGTACAGTTCTGATTTGGCACCCAATGACTTCTTCTGGTTCCCGAGTATGAAAGGTAAAATGCGTGGTCAACGATTCACGAGCGCGGAAGTAGCAGTTGAAGCGTTCAAAAACCGTGTTTTGGAGGTGTCTCACGAGGAATGCAAAAACTGCTATGACAAATGGTTGGAACGAATGCAAAAGTGTATTGATCATCAAGGAGAATATTTTGCAAAAAAAAAAAAATAAAGCCATTTTCATATAAAAATGTTTGTTATTATTTGCTATTGCCGATATATAAAAAGTACCCCTCGTATATGATATTTTTGTATGTTGAATAGGGGTATTCCAACATATTTATTTCAAGTGCTAGCTGAACACTTCATTCTTCTGCTCTGTTAAAAGGATTGATATCAAATCAAAGTGGGAAAAGCATACGATCAACTCACATTACTCACAGATATGAATTTTGTGTTAAACGATTTTTATTTTACATTTATACTACTGCAGTAGGCCTTCTTCACTTGGTTTTTGACTCAACAGAAGATTTTGTTAGTTGATTAACTATATCTTGTTCACAAATTAAATCAAACATTGTGGGATGTTTTGAAAATTTGCAACTATCACTCCGAACTACGCCATTGAGTTATCTTATTCTTCTTATTGATACCGAAACTCGTACAACTCTACGCAGTTCTTTGAAATTACTCATAAGGTGTATAAGTATCTATACCAGTAACGTTTCCATAGCTTTGCATGTCTTAAGTATTAAGCTTGTCTACTTATGTATATTAAGTATATTTACAATATACTTGGTTCTTGTTCTTGTTGTTGTTGTTGTCAAATAAACCTATACACTAAACCAGTAAATAATATTACAACCAAAGGTCTATAGTCTAGACCAAATAAGACATAAAATGAAAACTTACTCAAAAGCAAAAAAAAAAGTGCAGAAAAAAAATTGCTGTTAGGTAATAAAATTTATCTATAATGAAATTCAGTGCCTTCTCTCTCTATAGATATTTTCATTTTCCATTTTTTTTTTTCCTTTAATGGCTTCGTTTATGCACAACCGCAGAAAATTTTTACACACACAGGCAATATTTTGTAAATGCAATTTGAAAACAGGAAAGTCTGGAGTAAGATCGCATAGAAAAAAAGCTTATAACGACACAAAAATAGCTGCTATAAATATGAATTACAGGATAAGCATAAAAACGGAAATTGTGAGTTTGCATATAAACGCTTATAAGCGAATTTTTCCCTTCAGTGAAGAAGGTGTAAAAAAAAAACAAAAAACCCGGGAGGTGCCGCGCCACATTGCATAAATGTCTCGTTGCTATGTTTCTTTTTTTTTTGGCTTTTTTTTTTGGTTTTTTGTAAGCCGCTTTGGTGCTTTGAAATTATTGCAAAAAAGTACGCGATAAAATCGTATTAAAAATAAAGCGCAGAGCATTTGCCCTCAGTCTCTGTCAAAGAAAAAGTGGAAAATTTTATATTATAAATTTATAGCCTAGGGAAATCTGCACTTGGGTGAAAAATAAAAAAGAAAATACTTGAGTCAAATAGACGTTTTCAACACTTGTTGTAAATTATAAGTATGGCGTTGTCTTAGCTCAGCTTACATACATCGTCTAGCTTGTTTGTAAATTTAATAAGCAAGCATCTCATAAATTCTGTAAAAAGTCAATACAAATGACTCAATGAAGGCGACACGCTGGCTGTCAGGCAAATAAGTGTGTGGCAATTTATACCCTACGAAGTTTCATAGCTTCACAAGTATTTTGATTGATTTACTTACTATGTGGAGATTAACACACGTGAAGTTTATCGAAGTATAGCGAAATAGCGATTTGAACTTACTACTTTACATTTTTAGTTAATTCTAACTATTTTAAACTTACTTTTGTCAATTTGAAGCAGAATTTCTGCTTGCCCAAACTAAAAAACGCTGTTAAAAACTTTTTTTCAAAAAGCTGTCAAAAATATAGAACCACACAATGAGCGTGTTCAGCAGTACAAATCGCTGACTGATTTGTGTTTAAGGTTTACTATTTTTTTTTTTTTTCAAATAAATCAACATCTATTACGAAAGTTTGTAGTAAAACTATTTGAACCGAATGGCTTTTGAGTGTAACAAAAGTAAACAAAAGTAAAGCAGACATTTAAAATAGTCAACGTAAATTAAAAATCAGTCTTTGCTGAACGCGCTCAATCACTCTCAAACTTATTTTTTCAAAGCTAAATAAAAGCTTCGAAGTACTTGACTTTACTTTTTTTTTTGCAGTTCAGTAGTTCAATGTTTTGAGCTCTATTTGAGCGCTACTTCAAATCAATTCTTAATTGAGTAAAAAACTATATTATAGCACCAAAGATAGCTCTAAATAGTTTTTTTTTCCATCAAAATTATCAAAGTCTCTTTTTAGTGTTTAAATTTAAGTTATGCTTCATTGGAGCACCCTTTGGCTAAACAATTAATGGCTTTCAAGAGGTACGAGTATATTTAAGATTCTAGCTAAATCAAAAGTTAATAGAATATTTTTTAGAAATATGATCTTCTATAGGCCTGGTCAGACGGTGTCGTAAATATAAGATAGTCTGACCAGACCTTAAATAAACCTTTTTTGTGAAATTTTTGGAAGAGTGAAACACAAGAATGCTAAAAATGTTCCAAAAAATGTCTGCGCCATGTTTACCCAATCCTACCAAAAACCAACACACATCTCAATAAAACTGACCTGAGTTTACTTTTGGGTTAGCTCATCTGTCATCATCTACTGAGATATCACTTAAACAAACTAGGTCTCTCTTCAGAAACAGAGTGTCTAGAGGATGACGAAACTAGTTTACATCTGATTTCGATTGCCCGGCCTTGACCAGACTCAGAATTGAACAGATGAATAGACTCTATATTACAACTGATGAGATCAGCAACACCTCGTCTAAGGATATTCTACGTTTCATTAAAGAGACGGAGAAGATCCTAGATAAATTAACTTAACAATATTCGGGCTAGGGTACAAAAGACAACACTTTTTGTCGCAGCGCCCGTTTCCGTTAGAATGGCCCTCAGAAGTTCTAGCTTTGACACTGAGTCTTAGTTAGCGTTACAGGGGCTGATCGAACCTGATGCGCAGTGACTACTTGGTAGTCATCTTAAAACTGTATGTCTGAAATACCCTGTTCCCGCCGCAATTCCCAAGATCTTTGTAAGGAGAGCATATGCTGTTGCGGGAGCGCTATGATACTGACTATCTCCCACACCATCGAATCGATTCTTGTTGATTTCGTTTCCGATTCCAGACAATGTTGTAAATTTGCACTCTGATCTATAGGAAGTATATAACGAAGAAATGTTTTGTGTAATTTACACTGTTAATGCAAAGAGCTGCATGTGTGTATATAGCAATGTTCTGCATATTTTGTTTAAGCCTATCTGGTTTCAAGCTTATGCACAGCAAGTTAAAAGTTTATGTATGGTACAAGTACAACAACTATTGCATAACCTACCAATACTCCCATGATTATTTCATGCTTTGCTTTGTATATACAATTTATTACTGAAAATATTTGGCGCCTACGTGTTGAACATTTAATTGAATTTATGTGGCTTGCGTTGACTTAACGATCAGCCGTGCGACATGCGGTTTCACTTAACACAGCCAACAACCAGTCAGCCAAGTAATAAAGTGTCAAAGCAAATGTGTCACACGAACTGAGCGAAAATAATTTAAAAATTTGTTAAAATTCATGTTCTAATTTCCGCCAAATAAACCCCCCGCTCTAAAAGCAAACTACTCAATTTTGTGCCACATTAATTTTGAATTTTAGATTTTTAATGAATCGCATTCGTAGTAGACAGCGGCACATTAAAATTGCTAAAATTATTGTTACAATTGACACTTTTCATGGTGTTATTTTCAAAGTAATGGCGTTAAATTGGTAACGCAATTGGCTGCCAGCATACTATACTCGTATATCGTCTCGAACACTCTCACTTCATAGCATTTGAAATTGGAAACATCTAGTTGGCAGTCCGTTAGCGAAGTAATTTTATGAGCTCTAATTAAATGCCAACTCAATCGAAAAATATCGAGCCTATTTGCATGAATTCAAATTAAATTGAATGCTGTCATTTTGTTAAGCGTGGCAAATATTATTGATGCATAAATTTACTAAAATAATTGACAATTCGTTGAAATTTGTAGGCCGTCAAGTGTTAAATGAGGTCGCAAAATGTATTTGTATTAAATAAAAACTTGGATATTATTGTAAATGACGTTATGTGTTGTGACAGCTTGTGTTAGATAATTGAATTTGTGTTAAATGTAGCTTATTATGCGTAATAACTTGATCACACAAAAACACAAAAATGCGTACACGAGACTAACTCTAGCTGAGAAAACAATAACAAAACAAAACAAAAAAAACTGTGCAATAATAATTTTACCGTTTAATTTTCATACGTGTTGGAATATGAGCATTATGATACACAAATTGTTCATGCTGTAATATATTGTAAAGCCAATTAAAAGTGTGAAGGTAACAACAAACCAAAATCTATTGATGATAACTTTAACATGTGCGAAACAGTACAGTCATTGCCATTGATGTTACTGCATAAAATTCTGCTGAGCTGTGCTCGATATCGAGATACCCTGTAGCTTCCTTAAGGCTCTTTATTCGTAGGAGACTAAGTGCTATGAAACATATATGGAATGTTGTAATTGGATTGCAGTAAGATACACCTTATTTGGCCTTTCTACCCTAATTAACAACAAAAACAAGGAAAAAAAGTTAACTTCGGTGAAACCGCAGCTTTATTACCATTCACATGAAGTTTAAAGCCGTTAACTTAGCAGGTGTAAAGAAACATATTGTTGTTAAATCTAATAACCTGAACGTGGCAAGTAAGTACGTTGGGATATAGCACTAAGCGTGACACATCCCTTGCTAATTATGCGAAGCGTTCGTCCATACAAATCCACCATGTAAATGTCAAGTTTATTTGCCAGCAATGAAAAACTTTTTTTAGAAAAATCTGAAATTTGTATGTGGGCTACTCTTAAATGAGAATGTCACACCTTTTTATCTATATGTGAAGCATTCGTCCATAAGAAGGCACTATGTTCAGTTTATATTGCCTCTAATAAGAAAGTTGTTCATATAAAATGCCAAAAGTGAGAGATAAGTTTTTATGGGGACTACCCTTTAAAATGGGCGGGACATGCTCCTTGACATTTATGTGAAACATCCGTCCAAAGGATACCGTCATATCAAATTTCAAGTCTATATTAATTTGAACGGAAACGTTTTTCACACAAAAAACAATGTGAGCTACCCCAAAAAGTGGAGGGACCACATTCATTGATATATAGAAGCCTTTCCATAAAAACGCACCATGTTGATTTTAAAGGTGCTATTGACAGCTCTAAAAAAATGTTCATACAAAAAGTCAAAAGTGGTGGAGATTGGGCTGGTTTGTATGGGTGCTAGCACAAAAAGTAGGCGTGCCATGTCAATATGAATACTCTATTAAATTGCAGTAAGAATACGCTGGGTTTTAACTTAAAAATTTATTCGCATGCGCAAAGACTAACTGACAGACAGACGGACGTTGCTAAATAGAATCGCGTCATTGAACTGATCAAGAAGTACTTTATGCGGTCTATGATGTCTGCTTAATTGCGCTACAACATTTTTGACAATCTGAAAATAGCATTTTTAGTGCTACCCGTTATAGTGGTCCAAGTGATTCTATCTAGTGCTATATGGAATATTTTTTTAGGATTGACATAAAATAGTCGAAATTTTGCATTTAAATTTCTTAGAAAACCTGACAAATTTTGACAGGTTAGTATGAGGGCTAACACTTACAGTGGTTCCATCTGAACTTATTTTGAATTTATAGTTAACTAGATGGTCTACGCGACGTTGTACGCGGCCCTCCACTTTCCCCTGCCACTACTTCCGCCTTCCCAACCTTTCACATGCTCCTTTACACTACCTCCAATTCTATTTAAATTAGAAAAATCAAAAAAAAAAGATTTTCTGTTTATCCAATCGCCACGAAACTTCACGTCACCCACGGAACTATTTTGAATATTGATACAAAATTTGATCAAAATCGGTTGAGCGGTTTCGGAGTTTAAAAGGAACGAACATACATACTTCCATTTGTATACATTAATACGAAGAAGAGAAATTTTAAATATAAAAAAGTAGTAATAAAATTTTAAAAATACCAACTCATGATCATTGACTGCTTTAGCTCATTAGCTCATGACCAGCTGGTGCGACATTTAGCGTTGAGTTGAACAACATCTAGTTCGCTTGCTAGCGCTTATGAGAAATTGTGTAGTCCTCCCCGCCTTCCACATATATACATACTTCCATTTATATATATATATATATAGATTTATATTAATATTAGTAAAAATAAATAAAATTTCGCTTATGTTACTCCTACTATGTTCCTCCTTATTACATCAGCTAACTGCCAGTGAAAGTTCCGTCAAAATCGGTCCAGCCGTTTTAGAGATTAGCCGGAACAAACAGACAGACAAAAATTTTAAAAAAAATTTATTTTGGTATATGTACCGTGTCCATATGTATTTAGTAAAAAGCGGTTATTTTAATATTACAAACAGACAACACTCAAATTTTATTTATCTGTATAGATGTTGATGTAAGATGCACCAAATTTGGCGTTCTAGCTTACTTAATAACAAAAAGATCAAAGTTTCCATATAAAACTCATAAATAGGAGCAAGTTTGTATGGGTGCTACCCCTTATAGTAAAATTGGCACGTTCATCTAACATACTTCATCTGAAGAGGGAATAGTAGAGTCTAAATATGTAAACTTGAAGTTTCTATCTATTATAGTTTCCGAGATTTCATTGTTCAAACAGACGATCAGACGGACGGACAGTCGAACAGGTCTGCTTCGACTAAACTTTTGATGTTGATCAAGTATATTTATACTTGTACTTTACCCGTTATATACATTTGTATACACTTAATATACCGTTTTACCATATGTATACAGGGCATACAAAACAAAAAATGTGATATTATAAAGCACAACTCAAGTGCTCCCAAATAGAAAATCAGCTAAGCTTATTATAATTCTAACACCCCTTATATAATAATAACTACTATTTAATAAAAATCAAAAGCTTATTACAACAGCAATTAAAAAAAATGCGAGTACAAGTATCCTATTCGGGTCATGCGCTTAAGGCACAAATCAGCTTTCGCTTTTATAAAATGTATCTACCTATATACAGTATAAATACAGTCAGCACTTCGAACGACTACAAAACTGACAGCTACAATTACTACATATAAGGCAAATAGAAGTGTTAAATTTATTTATTAATATAAAGTTTATAAAACATGGCTTGCCAATAGACACTAACAAAACGCTTAAGGCTGCAAGTTATACTATTTAATTAGCACTTGTTGAAAATATTTGCAGCTACTAGTAAACGATTTTTTTTTTCACATTTTTAGTGTGTGTAGTCATTCATTTGAGCCATTTAATATCCGTATAAAAAATTATGAACATTGTGCTAATGGAAATGTTACACCTTAAAAAGATATATAAAACATTACAATGAAAAAATGGAGTTCAACACAATAACAAATTAACAAAGTAAAATGCCTCAAGAGTGTAGATAGTATCTCTATGCAGGTATATAATATAATACTTATATTTACTGGTAAACTGGTAAACAACAGTGATTTGACGTGTTGTACATAGAAAGGGAAAGGTCGAGACTACGAAAAGTTCAGCAAACTAAATTACAGTCGGTGCAAAAATTAAATGTAAATAAGAAAGAAAGAGATATGCTTTAGCTTTGTATAAGACGCCGATCTGAATGTTTAACGGATATTTAATTGGTATATTCACGGAAGATATACTCATACCAAAATCTTAATTTCTAGCTTAATTAGCAACAAAACAGTTTTAAAATTGACGGTCAGTATTGTAGGAGAGCTACTCTTTATAAAGATCTGATCGGCAACTAAGTGGAATATTTTATTTGGATTGATGTAAGATTAATCAAATTAAGCGTTTGATTTAAAAAAAAGCAAGGAGAACGTTAACTTCGGTTGAACCGAAGCTCTAATACCATTCACACGAAATTTTAAATATTATTGTAAAACATAAAAGTGGTTTAAATAGGGGGTGGTACGCGCTCACTAGTAGATGTGTATGAAGCGATGTAGTAAATGTGTATGATGCCGCCATATCGAATTTCAAGTTGACGTTTTCCATACAAATGCATAAAAATGACATGTGGATTTATATGGGACTTACTCAAAAAGTGGGCGGAACACGCCGATCTGTATATGTATATGAAACGCTTGTCCACTAAAATCCACCAAATCAAATTTCAATCTAATATTGATTTAAATGAAGAATTATTTCATAAAAAACACAAAACTGCACGGTGGATCTGTATGGGGGCTAACTCAAAAAGTGGGCGGGCCACGCCCATTAGTCTATATATGTTAAGCGGCTGCCTATAAAATGGCGCCATTTCGCATTTCAACCTAATATTGACTTTAAAAAAGAAGTTTTCATACAAAAAGTCAAAAGTGGATAGTAGGTTTTTATGGGGGCTACCCTAAAAAGTGGTTGGGCCACAACCGTTAGTCTATGCATGTAAAGTGGCTGACCATAAAAAGGCACCACATTGCATTTCAACCTAATATTGACTTTAATAAAGAAGTTTCCATAAAAATTCAAACGGGGGCAGTAGGTTTGTAGGGGGGGCCACCCAAAAAATGGGGGGGCGGTTCCCACCCAATAATGTCAACCATACGACTGCTATAAGTTACCATATCAATTATTAAGTTGATATTGACTACAATAAAAAAGTTGTTCATAGAAAAAGTCAAAAGTGGGCGTGGCGGAACAATCTTGACACTCTATTAAACTGCAATAAAAAGAAGTGTATGTGCCAATTTTCAACGGACAGACAGACGGACAGACAGACGGGCAGACGGACAGACAGACGGACAGACAGACATGTCTAGATCGATTCGTCTCGTCGAGCTGATCAAGAATATATATACTTTATGGGTTCTACGATTGCTCCTTTAATGCGTTACAAACTTTCAGACAAACTGATAATACCATTTCACACGATGTGGGAATGGTATAAAAATCATATATACGAAAACTGATAGATGAGGGTCAGATTCGTGTGGAATCTACCCATTATGGTGAAGTTGGCAGTTTCACAGAAAACTTTTTATCTGAAATGGAAATAAGTTAGTCTCGATTCTCTCGAATCTCAAACTGAATGACTGAACTGTTCGGAAATATATATTCTTTTTGGGGCTACTATTTTTGGCTATTAAATACGTTTTCATATATATAAATATATCCTTTTACCTTATGGGATTGTATATAGAATTATGGGGTATTATTCAAAACTCAAATGAGCGTCAAAAACGTTTATTTGTATGAACTCTCAGATGTGGGAGACATTGAGAGATTCTTATTTCGTTTCCGGAATCGGACTCAGCGCGTCAAACTAAATTTAAAATGAATTGAGTTGAATTGAATTGAAGAGAAATTTTTCGTCGACAAAAAATAAAACTCGAAAAGTGATATTTTTCTTCTTTCCCTAAATTCAAATCCGTAAACAGAGTTGACCTTCCATTTTTTTGCACTTATATAAAGCTTAATTTTTTTAGTTTTTCTGGTGTTAAAATAACAGAGGTCAGATATAAATTCTGTGACACTTTATTATTTTAGTAATGCTACGTTACACGAAAGTACATCGTAGTTTAGAACATAAATTCCAAGTCAATCGAATAATTGCAAAAACCGATGCACCAAAAAATGCGTCATAATCAACACATCAGTGAGACAACTGTGCGAAATATGTATACATCTAGCAGCAGAATCATGGGAAGATTTAATGTGTTTGACACTGACAACTGCTTTTGTAGACAATTTCTGGCATATTTATTCTAACTTGATTCCAATGCAAGCGTTAGTCTAATGTCACTAAACTTCTCTATACCCCTCTTGTTCTAAAGACTTTAGAATATACATAGTTGCCTTACTATGCTTTATATCAAGATCATATTGAGTGGTTGCAAAAATGATTTCTACTTTTTGTTCTTAAAAGTTTAAATTGGGAGCACGGTGTAAATCTTCCACTAACAGTTTAAATGACCAACAGCTAAAATGAATGCATCTCCCAACCATTTAAACTAAATTAGCTAATCCCCATTATTTTGCACATCTCGTGAATTAGCCTAGTTTATAGAATTAACATACACATTTTTAGTGATTCAATTTTAGGTTATCTATTTTCGATGACAACTTACAGTATTGAGTGAAATTAGTTTATGTTCTTACTTATACAAGCTTTCCATTGGGCACAACACTCTAGGCATGCACACTCTCAACATTTGCTTTTTTCACTGGAAAATGTATGTTTTCGTTAACATGTGAGTGGCAAAATGACGTTCGCGTTATTCTAAATATCAGCTGTTTAAGATGTTGATAACAAATACGATTTGATAACCATAATAAAACGTTAATTTCATAAAGAAAAACGTATTCTGAAAATTATGAAGAATGTTGCCCAATGGAAATGCCATATTTTTGTTAATGTGTGCCAGTGCGTTGATGTCTAATATACGCAAAATAAGTTCTAAATTTTCTTCATAATATTTATTTTTATTCAATTATTTAACTTGTCTCGTTTTGCAATTTGAATTGTTATTATTTGTATTTTTTTCAGAAATAGCTTCAACAATTTAATTAATAGCGCTATTCCGCTTACCGAATGGCAGTCGCTTTCCAAATCACCCAATAATAAAATACTGCTGCCTTCACAAAATCCACTCAAATAAACCTATCAATGTCATAAAATTCGCATGCATAAAAACAACGCAATGTGAAAGTTCCCAAAGGCTTTGCCATCATAAAAACGATATAAAAATTCAACGAAACAAAATATATATAGGGGACATTAATTTCAACGACGACGTTGTTGACTACTGCAGCAACAGCATGAAAAAAAAAACAAAACAAAAAAAAGTAGTAGCACAAAACTGCAAAGCAAACTGAAGCAGTAAAAGCAGTAGCAGTAAAAGCTGCACCAAATGTTGTAATTTAATTTGTGCTGCATTGTTGGCAACTTTTATTGTTGTTGCATATATATTGTATGCATAATTTAATGCATGTCGACGACGACGACCAAATGCCCTTCTGATGACAATGACGACGACGACGACGACGACGACGACGACGCTGCATTTAATATTCAAATCAATTCGACAAAGCGCCAATGTGATGGCAAAGGCGCGACTGGCTGCACTTAATAACGCCTTAAGCACAAAAAAAAAAAAAAAAAAAAACTGAATGAAGGAAATGCAGCGCGTTTATCTTACATACAATTGTAAATTTATTCAAAGTTGCCGCCGCCGCCGCCGTTGACAATTGAACTCGACTAAGCGCCCCCTTAGAGTTGCATACGATTACACGGTAACAGTCTTTTAGAAACCATTTTCACTGCAGCGGACAGCAAACATTTGCAGTAAGCTGTTGCGCAGTAAGTTGCCGCGCAGTAAAGCTAATCGACTGTCAGTTAATTGATTTTGATGTGCCTCAAATTTCAGCAGCCATACAAGTACGTATAACATAATTGATGAGCAACATCAACATTCTTCACATTATCGATTCTTCACACATCGATTTTTTGATAATATCGCAATAATGAAAATGGCAACATTCCATATTTGCATCGAAAAATCGATATTATCGATATATCGATGTAGGAAAAAAAGTATTGATTCGACGACTTTCAAAACATTTAACAATACCCAACAGTAATGCTGAATTAGAGGGATGCGATGAGTTTCGATTTCAATTCAATTTCGAGTGCATTTGGTCTTTTGGAGTTCTGAGTCACAATTTTGTTAGCATTTCGAACGAAATCAATTCGACAACAATTTGTGGGGGAATAACTATGGGATTGTATAATTACTATAACTTATGCACTAAAAAAGTGGTAAAAAAAAGTGAAGTGTACCCCATACATCAATATAGTTAAGTTTTCATTACACTTTATTTAATAAATGTTTTCGAACATTCAATTTAAGTACTAAATTAATATGTATTTTAATAAGCAATACAATTATTTAGCATATAAGTCAATAGAAATAAGAGTTTTATGTTATGTGCAATAATATATGCAACCAACATATGTTGTACGCAAAGTTGGCATCTCTGTTACACATGACAAGAAACAAATCGAAATATACAGCTGATTTTCTTGGGAAACACTAATTCGAACATTAGATTCGAATTTGCATGATTCGAACTAATTCTGTCACTCGATGAAGCATTTCGATTGTCGGAAATTTTCAATCGATTTTCTTTATAATAAATAAAAACAACAAAATCAATCAACTTTGATCGACTACGAGATATTCTATACACTAACCTCAATAAAAAAAAAACTATGGTAAATTTAAGTTAAAAAACCAAACAAGTGCAAGCTTTCGTGCTTCTCCCATGATCCTAAATACATCATTCCGTGTTTTAAGTGTTCGGCTTAACAAATAAGAAAGTTTTAGTCCACAAATTGGCAAATTGGGTGGTGGTTTTCTATGGGAACTACTCTTTAAAGTGTGTAGAACACGACCATAGAACTACGTATATACATGTAAAGCGTCCGTTCATTGATATTGTCTGTTACTCACTTACCTTAAAAGTATGCTTAGCATACCAACTAGGTGATCCTGAACGAGTCCCGGCCTCAGAGCGTTTAGAACGATTCGATGAAAAATCTGAGGAGTTCTTTACTATCTTTCAGATAAACAACCAAACAGACAATCGGACGTGTCTACATAAGCTTTGTTTTGTCGAGCTGATTCATAATATAAGTAACGTAACGTTGTACGCAGCCCTCCTTTTGCTCCCTGCCAATTCTTCCCCCTGCCACTCCTTCCCCTGCCACTTCTTCCCCCTTCCTAACCTTCCACATGCTACTTCTTATTGAAACAAAAAAAAAATGGAAGGAAAATCTAAAAAATCCAAACAATTTTCTGTTGGTTAAATCTCCACGAAACAACACAAGATCGCTCACGAGTCTATTTTGAATGAATATTGCCACAAAATTTGCTGAAAATCGTTTGAGCGGTTTGGAGTCTATAGGGAATATACATACATACCTCCATTTTTATATATATATATATATATATATATATATATATATATATATATATATATATATATATATATATATATATATATATATATATATATATATATATATATATATATATATATATATACATTTATTTAGTCTCTGACACCATTTTGTGGGTATTACTAACTTCGTGTCAAAAATATTGTTACCTTATTACGATAATTTATTCTATAGGATTGCTTTAACTTCTCTTACATATAAAATAGTACAAATGGGTCGCTACTATTAACTTTTTCTCTTTTGATAATTTTGTTATCGGTAAAACTATTACTTAATTAATATTATTTTGATATTAACTTGAAAAAAATATCGATATTCATAATATAGTTTAAGGTGAAGAAAAAATCATAATATTATATCGATTTTTTGCGAATATCAATCAAATATGGGAACGATATTGACAATCCTATTTCACATACTCTATATTCTCGGTGAATGTTGCCACTACATTTTCCCATAGGAGTCAACACTCTGTACATACTCCATATTCTCGCAGAATGTGTTGTCAATCGCCAAGAACTAATTTGGTTTGTTTTTTCCATGATGATCATAAAACTTGTATTTAAATAGTAAAGCGTACGTCATTTTGCCACTCACATGTTAACGACAATGAACATTTGCCAGCTGGAAAGCTGTAATGTTAAAAGCAGTGAATGTTGAGAATTTTTGCGGCTTCTCAGTGCTGCTAGTATATCAGACGATGATACCTTGATACTCAATAAACCGTTACATATTTACGCAACCATGTGCAATAAGTAACAGCAGCTGTTACGGAATTTCATTTTTTGCAGTAAATTCAAACTGAATTGACACTTTTTTTGTTACTGTGAATTACTCAACTCGATATACTACTGCGACAGTGGAAATCCGTTCTTTTTTTTATATGTAAATACTATCCTATTCATAACTTCCAACCATTTTTTTTTTTTTTTGTGCATTTTATTTGGCGAAAGTGCAAATTATATTCACTTATAACGCTTGCGGCATTTGTGGCAACTTTGGCGCGTAATTGTGTTTTTCCGGTAATGGCTGCGACGTCGGCATTTTGCTTTCATTGGAGTAGTTTTTTGGAATGGTAATCAGCTATCGGTGTGCTTGGTGGTTTTTTGTTTGGGTGTGCTAGTATCATAGTTAGTCGGAAATGTACTTTGTTTGATTTTTATGGCAGCACTTGTGTAAATTTATGCTTTTATTATTGCGTTTGTTAATTAAAAGCGATTTTGTTGTTGTTGTTGTTGTTGTTGTTACAAGTATGTGCTCTATTTAATATTGTGCTTCATTGTGGTTTTACTTTTTATACAATATGCGATAAGCAGTCAAGTGGTTGGAAGTTCTTTAAATGGTTTGCAGTAAAAGGGAGTATTGCGCTTTTTCTATTTTTAAGTAGCTATAGAGATGAGTAGTTAAAGCCATTATAAATAGCATACTTTCTGCTTCGTTTTGATTTAGCAACTGGTTTTTTTTTTTTTTTTGTAGCTTGAAAATTAATATTCAAAATACCATATTTCTATTGTTTGCACATTTAATAAAAAAATACTTTTAAACAAAAGTTTTTAAACAAGTTACAAAAGATTTTGCAGAAGCGCTGCAAATATAAAGTACTTTGAAAGAACTTTATACAAAATACTTACAATTACTTGAATTGAAATTGTGCTGGCATTGTGCGCTGTGAACTATTTAATAATAAATGTACAAATAAAGCATCTTTTTGTTGCTCTGTTTCATTGTGTAATTTGAGCGCACCTCAGCATAACTTTAGAGTTTTGTAAAATGGCAATTATTCATTGAAATTTTCATCAAAAAGAAAGCAAACAGTAACTTCAAATTGTATAACACACTTACATTCAGGCAAGAATGCTGCAGTCATAAGTTCAGACTCAGACTCTGGATTAAGGTATACTTTTTAAATCTCTAAAATTAAAACAAAAACGGTGGCACTAGATAACACTAGATGACAGTAGATGGCACTAGATGATACTAGATGATGCTAGATGACATTTGTTGCTCCTTCTTGCTCTAACAGATGACACATTCTAGAATCAATAGATTTCACTATTGTACTTAGTGACATTGCAAGGTAAGTATATAAGAAATAAATGTGTTTTGAGTCATCCTCGTAGTTTTTCACTTTCGTTTAGCCCCAAAGGCCCAGTTTTTCCACTATACAAGTATATATAAAAATTAATATATGAGCATCTATGCGGAAGATTAGGTTACACTGCACACAAAAATGACAAAGTACCAAGAGTTCGGCAAAAATAGTGTATTTATTTATATTGAAGAAACAGTTTGAAGTACATGAAATTTAAAAAATTTCAAGGTGTGGCCTTCATTTTATACCATTCCCACATATTGTGAAATGGTATTATCAGTTTGTCTGAAAGTTTGTAATGCATTTAAGGAGACATCGTAGATCCCATAAAGTATACGAATATATATTCTTGATCAGCTCGCCGAGACGAATCGATCTAGCCATGTCCGTCTGTCCGTCGGTCCGTCTGTATGCTGTTGCGCATTTTTTGGAGACTAATTTGTATGCTCTCCAGTTAAAATTTTGCACGTATACTTCTTTTTATTCCAGTTTAATAGAGTGTCAAGATTGACCCACCACGCCCAATTTTTTGGTGTAGTCCCCATACAAACTCACCGCCCACTTTTGTCTTTTTGAATGAAAGACATTTTTATTGTAGTCAATATCAACTTATTAATTGATATAGTCCCTTAAAGTGGACGGATGCTTGACATATATATTAATGGGCCATTATTTGGGCTACCTCCCATATAAACCTACTGCCCACTTTCGACTTTTTGTAAGAAAACTTCTTTATTAAAGTCAATATTAGGTTGAAATGCAATGTGGTGCCTTTTTTTTCAGTCGCTTAACATACATAGACTAACTGGAGTGCCCCGCCCACTATTTGGGACAGCTCCCATACAAACCTATGGTCCACTTTTGACTTTTTGTAAGAAAAACTTTTTTATGAAAGTCAATATTAGGTTGAAAAGCGATTTGGTGCCTTTTAAGAGACAGCAGCTTAACATACATTGACTAACGGACATGCCCCGCCTACATTTTGGGGTAGCCACCATACAAAGCCACAGTACACTTTTATGAAAAACGTCAATATCAACTTGAAATTCGATACGGAGACACCTTATAGATAGTCGCTTCATACACATCTGTACGGCCCACTTTTTGGTGTGGCTCTTATTGAAAATCAACCCAACCCCCCTGTGTGAATAGTATTAGAGCTTCTTCGGTTCAACCGAAAATTATGTTTTTTTTTTCATTTTTTTTTTTTATGGTATAAGCAGAATTCCAGACAACTTTGCATTGAACGTAAATACCACATTTGATTAGAAAATTTATAAATCTATAAATTTTTAAATTTCTACAATTATTACTTTTAAATGTGCTTATTAATTTGCATTATTTTCTTCTACAGAAGTGAGCTACAATTAGTTTAATTGACTTAAAACAAAACTAAAAGCTAAGAGTCATTGTCAGACCCAATTCATATATCATTAAAACTCACAAAACAAATCGGCCGCCTACAATAAAATAAGGCACAAATTGCCTGAGAATATTACATACTCATGCTGCCATAAACACACAGCCACACACACACACTCACCGGCATAAACACACCCATATAGCTAGTGCAATAAAAGCGATTTCACCGCGTATCATAAATAATATATGTCGTGTGGAGTATTTCATAAAGACGACAATGACGCTGCGAGAGTACTAACGATCCGGCATTTAAACTAAAAGTGACGACCTACGACTCTCCTCTATGCAGTCTATAGATAGTCAAAAAATAAAGTTGAAAAAAAAAGCTAAAATTATAGCACACAGTCATAATTCTTGCTGAAGATGAGCAAACATATACAAGTATATGTATCGTACGAGTATATAGGGTAATGACGTTGAATGTAGCTATATAAATATATTTATGGTAGAAACTTGTACTATATATGTATGTAGAGTGCAATAATTATGACTCGAACTCGTATTGCACACAGCACAGCTCAGCACAGCAGAGCAGAGCTCGCGCACAAAACAGCTCATAAACTATAAAATATTGAAGTTTTTATGACACTCAATAGCCGAGTAATAAATTATTATGATACTATTGTAAAAATGGCAAATTTCTTATCGGTACTTAAGCGCGCTGCTCTTTACAATAAACAACGATTCACAACTTCCAGCAGATGCCGAACGCTTACTCATGCCACTACAGATAGACAGAGAGACAGAGAGACAGACAGATGTAGATACACGTACTCATAGATAGATGTTGTGGTAGGAAGTACTAAATTCAATTCATTGCAATTCATTTTATTTGTATTTATAGTACCAAACAATCAACGACAGCCCATACAGCCACACAGACGCAGCTCTTTGTATTTATATAAACGCACCGCAGCCGATTTTAGCACAATTAGTCATAATTTATTTCGTTGCTGATAAATTTTAATATTGATATTTTTTCTTTCCTTCGTTCTTTTTGGTCTTTAGTTGGGGATTTTCGCTTGGGCTTCGTCGGGCTCGACGACGTAAAAATTTTGCGTGTAAAAATAAAGTGAAATACTCGTAATAAATATAAAATTTATTACGCTGTATATTTTGCCTGTGTGTGATTTAGTTATAAACACAACGCATCAAATTTTAATTTATGATCTAGTATTCTCTCTACTAAAGTTTTCAGTAATAATAATATGTTATTGAAACTACCACTATAATTTACGATAACTGAAAATGCGTAGTAAGGAAATGATATATGCATATGTATTATTTTGATGAATTCGAGTTTGTTTCATGAGTTTAGATGGATATAGTTCGAAGAAGTGCGGTAAATAGAAGAAAAATTGATAAATTTGATGATATTGATGATATTGAAGGTTTAATATGTGTTACCAGGATCCCTTGTCTAGAGCAGAGAATAATATTTGTGGATGAATTGTTGAATACTCTGTGAGAATTTTAAACGTTGCGGGTCTAGCTTTGTTAAAAGAATACAGAAGGATTTATAAACCACGACACAGCACGAAATGCAAAATTTGAATTTATGAGAACGTGAGCCCTTATATTGGTCCAAGGATAAACTTCGTTTGCATACCAACAGAAAAAAGTTATAAAAGAGAAAATGCTTATTCAAATATTTTAAAATGCAATATATGCTTTATTGGTCCATGAAGACAGCACCAAAAACTTATGCATTTTGAGACAGGCTATCCAGTAACCATTATTTTGCATTTTTTTTTCTCCGTTAATGATTTTTCTTCTGAAACTTTTTTCCAATGCACGAAAATGGTGCAGCATAGATTTGTATGCCGCTCGATAAAGCCCACAAATTTTACAAATCCACAGTATAAAGTTTTATGGAATAAAGATTTGAAAAGTTATCCTATAAAATATAATTAAAAATGAAGGGTGAGTTTTTATTGGGGCTATTCGTAGTTTCTTAGTGAACGAAGCTATTTATGACTGACTTGAAGAGTTAACGTAGAAAATCGTTATCAAAATGACAGATCGACAAAAAACCAATGGTGAAGAGAGAAAGCGAAATGAAGGCTGCATCAGACGAACCAACAAACAAGAACAACAAACTTATGTTAGTGGGAACAGGCACATGTGTGTAATATCAGCTTAAAATTATATATGGTGATTTCTTATGGACAGTCGTTTGACACACATATACTAATACAAGCATAACATTGAAGTGTGTACTTATATGCTTTACAATACGATTTGAAAATTCGTTTGAATGGTATTAGAGATTTATGACCTACCCTGGATGCTAAGGGTATACTAAGTTTGTGCAAATGTATGTAACAGGCGGAGGGAGACGTGACAGACTCCATTAAGTTAATATATATTTGATCTAACCATGTCCGTCCGGCTACCCCAAAAAGTGGGTGCTACACGCTCACTAGTAGATGTGTATGAAGCGATGTAGTAGATGTGTAAGATGCAAGTTGACATTGACATTTTCCATACAAATGCATAAAAGTAAGCTCTGAGTTTATATGGGACTACCACAAAAATTGAGTGGGACATGCCCATTTGTATATGTATATGAAGCGGTTGTCCACTAAAATCCACCAAATCAAATTTAAAGCTAATATTGATTTAAATTAAGCATTTTTCATACAAAACACAATAGTGGGAGGTGGGTTTGTATGGGGTCTACCTCGGAAATTGGGCGGGCTACGCCCAATTGTCTATGTATGTTAAGCTGCTGTCTCTTAAAAGGCACCATATCGCATTTCAACCTAATATTGACTTTCATAAAAAAGTATTTCTTACAAAAAGTCAAAAGTGGACCATAGGTTTGTATGGGAGCTACCCCAAATAGTGGGCGGGCCAAGCCCGTTAGTCTATGTATGTTAAGCGGCTGACCATAAAATGGCACCACATTAGGTGGAAACCTAATATTGACTTTTAATAATGAAGTTTTCATATAAAAAGTCAAAAGAGAGCAGTAGATTTGTATGGGGGCTAGCCGAAATAATGGGCGGGTCCCACCCATTAATGTATATGTCAAGCATCCGTCTACTTTAAGTTACTATATAAATTATTAAGTTGATATTGACTACAATAAAAATGTTTTTCATACAAAAAGTCAAAAGTGGGCGGTGAGTTTGTATGGGCGCTACCCCAAAAAGTGAGCATGGCGGGTCAATCTTGACACTCTGTTAAACTGGAATAGAAAGAAGTATACGTGCAAAATTTCAACTGGATAGCATAAAAATTAGTCCCCAAAAAATGCGCAAAAACATACAGACGGACAGACAGGCAGACGGACATGGCTAGATCGATTCGTCGCGTTGAGCTGATCAAGAATATATATATTTTATGAGGTCTACTATGGCTCCTTTAATGCGTTACAAACTTTCAGACAAACTAATAATACCATTTCACACTATGTGTGAATGGTATAAATATCTATGCCACCCCCATATTACGGCTATATATCCCTGAAAATACGTTTTCTTGATAAGTTAGCCAAAAAATAAATTTTATTTTTATTTGGTTTTTTCCAATTTATATATTTTTTTTTTTTGGATTAGATCACTTTTTATTTAAACCCTATACTAAGATCGATGCTACCTAAATTGTAAATTATTACTGCTATCTCAAATAAACAAAAAACAGTGTTCCCAATTCAACAGCAAATACTAATATCAGATATTTATTACGTGAGTAGTCCACACATATTGATTTTTCTTTGTTTTTTTCTGACGAAAATGCAACAGGTCACACTCTTTCTCACCTGTTCTTTTGGAGTATATGATGTATTTTCGGTAGCAAACATTTTTGTTATATGAGTACTCGATAAAAACAGTTCGTGCCGAAAATCTATGATTGTTGTTTGACAGAGTCTTTTCATATAAATATATTTCATTATCAAAAATTTTCATCGATCTCAGTATTGATAAAAAATTAAAAAAATTTATACACCGAAAAAAAATGTGTTTTTTTATATTCAATAACAATAATTTATTACAATATTTTCACTAGATTATGAAATGTGTCAGGGTATTTCGTAGTCGTGTTCACTCACGACTCCAGCACTCTTTCTTGTTTTTTATTTATTTTTGTGGATTGCACCATAACACCATTCATATATATTCGCGACTAAAATACTTTTATTTTGAAACATAAAATGCAATACAAACCAAGTAAAGTTAAACCACACATCCAAACTGTTGTCAAATATCATCTTCAAGAAAAATCTTTCATCATCTCGCATTCCATAAATACTAAATGGCCCAAAGCAGCTTTGCATGTATGCCCTCAGGCATTCGAGTGGCAATAAAAGAATCATATAAAAATTATGGCGCCATAAATTAGCTAACAAAACAAACGAATAATATGCACAACAAACCAAGCCAATGAAATATGTAAGAAGAATTGTGTTAAAAAATTAATAGGGGAAACTCTTCGACACACTTGGTAGACAATAAAAATTCGCAACACCCAAAAACCATTAAACCACAAAGACAAAAGCACAACTTCAAAACACAACTTGAAGGAATGGGGACTTTTTTGACGCCGCAGTGCATATCTTATCTATAAGAAAGATTTCTCGAAACCAAAAAATACGAGAAAAAGTGAAACTGCTATGCCGCACGAATTGTCTTACAGACAATTTGTGGCTCATTTAGGCAAACATTGAGAAATGGTAGCCTACTTGTACGAGTGCTGGTGCGACTGCGAGTGCGATTGCGAGTGCGAGTGCGAGTACGAGTACGAGTATCTCAAACGCTTTTGCATTAAAAATGCGCACATAAAAATCATAAAAACACATTAGCGAAAACATAAATTGTTATCGCGCGGTCACGACTCGAAGATGTTAAAGCTTCAAGATGCTTGCAATGTAGCTACAGCTTGCCGAAATAAGATGTATCTACATATATTGCTTTAAGCTGCACATTACTTTAAACGCAGACGTACAAGTTACAATAAAATAAAAATGAAAAACCCCAAAAGCACAAAAGCACAAAAGCACAAATAAAGCGTTGAAAATTGTTATAATAAAAATTACATTTACGACTCTTGTGCGTACTCAGACTTAATACTCATTTAATAGGTATGGTGTATCTATATGTATTTATATTAACGGACTTACTTACTGCTTTATGCAGCAAATATATTAACTGCCAACAGAACGCTTTCATTAAGGAAGATAAATGTTATATACGCTTGTATCTGTGTAACTGAAACTAATGATTTTAGAGTGTTGTAAAGCATTCATAAGTAAGTAGCAGTTAGCTCACGGAAATTTTATGAAAATTCCTAAACACAAAATCGATTGATAGATATATGATCGCTTAATAAGATTCTAAAAGTGTGTCATTCGGTTGAATGTTTCAATTATGTTCCAAGAAAGCCAACCCATACATAGCTGAGTTATATCGAAAATATTATATTTGATTGTGCAACATAAAAGGTAGAGAGTATTCACCAAGATCCACGTATATTTCAAAAACCGACTAGTTTTTGGCATGACATCTTTAGAATTTGTTCTAAGCTTCCACTTTTGCTTGCATCCTGAAACACGAGTAATAATAAGTTCTTCAATGTTTTTTTTTTCAAAATGTTTATCAGTGTGAAGCGATTTTATATATCTTTAAAGAAGATTTATTGCCCTCAAGATTCCTTTATAACTATAAATGATGTTATACACGTAATTACTACGAACTATATCTCCATTTTAGTAACAGTTCTGCGAATGAGTAAATTGGAGCTTCCATGCATTTTAATATCTTACAGTAGAAGCCATGAATGCTGATGCCAGTAAACTATAAATTATTTGTTGTGATATAATTATTAGAAGTCCTCTAACGTAAAACCAACCCTATTACTCCTACTACAAGAAATTTCACACACGACTTCAGTCTTCAACTACCATTCTGATTAGTCTAAGTTTAAACGGATTATTGCACATGAGCTGACAGCCCTGATATAAATATGCATGTCAACATAATTAATATCAAGTGTCATCTTTAAATCTTTATTAAAGTTCTTCAATTATTCTAAAACATCTGAAAGTTTTCATTACTGCTTTCGAACAAAAATTCAATCGAAGATAAAGAGATAGAAAACAAAATTTGCTTAAGACGAACAGCCAGCGCACAAGAGAGAGAATCATGCTGGTATGGTAGTTTAACCAGCGGCCAGCAGCAATTAAGCAAGAATAGAAAAACGAGAGTGCATAATGCAAATGTTAATGAGGTATTAATTATAACATATACAGTAACTGTACTTTTTTAAGCTGATCTCAGTTTGCCAAGCATGTCGATCGAGCGTGTTGCGTTTGATGTGATGTTCTACAGAATACATAAAAACTATAGATTGATTTGTTATACAGTGTGCTGCAGCATAACTTCCTTTCAAAGAGCAATAGAACGCATTTTATGCATCAGATTTTGTTTAGTAAACAGTTGTAAAGAAATCGAATGCACTTCTAAATTAGCTAAGCGGCACATCTATTTTTTTCTTTTTCTTTTATTTAAAATTTCATCGATTCATTGCAAGTATTCGCTTATTATCTTATTACGAATAAACGATTGATTTGAATAATTCGCCACTGTTTACCATATAGTTTATTGCTGGATTCACTCAACTCAACTCCTAGCATATACAAAATCGTACTAATTCCTCTATTTTTAATCTTCTTTACAGTTGGACAACAAAAGCAGTCCGCTGGCGTTGCTTGCACAAACCTGCAGCGCCATAGGTGCAGATACAACAAATCCGAAATTGCTGGCGGCCAACATTGAGAAATCAACCAAATCGCTCAAGAGCGGCATGCACAACAGCGGCGGCAACATCAACAATAACGGCACAGATCCACGTGACAAATCTTCGCCGGTTAGTAGTCATTCATCCTCCGTATCGACGGGTTCCGTAGAACAACAGCAGCAGACGACAATGACAACAACAACAGTCAACAGTAGCAGCAGCAGCAACAAATCCGGCGGCGCAAGTTTTAAACCCTACGAATCGAACAATAATCATATACATGATACTGTCGATCTCATTGCTGCAGCAAATCTGAGTACACACATGAATGCCAGAGCGAGGACACCAAGCAAAGCGAATGGACGCTGTGATTCAAACCAAAGTGCCAGCAGCTCACAGCGTGGCTCACCGGGAGCAGCGGCCTCATCAGGAGGAGGAGGAGGGGGAGCAGCAGCAGCAGCAGCAGCAACAACAAATGGCAATCTAAGACGCACACCCAATAGTACACTCGAACAACAGCATAGGCAACATATGAGTGGCAGTGGCAGTGGCAGTCCAGTACAGACACAGCTACGTGCCTCATCCAAAGAGTCTGCAACAGCGCCTAGTCCCATACAAATTGGCACAAGTCGCCTGCAAGCTGCCTCAGAAGCTGCACTGGCAGCCGCAGCCAAAGAAGCTAGTTATGTCAAAGCACTGCATGCAGCAGCAGCTGCCGCAGGTATGCCACCAACAACAACATCGAGTTCGCCTTATTACAGCACTGGCTATCCGGGTGCAGGCAGCAGTGGCGGCGGTGGCATGCCCTATCCCATGGAACTGATGGCTGCTAGTGCACTGATGTCTCCACATCATCCTATGTTTAAGGCTGCCGCTATGAATCCATATCTCAATTATGCACGTCTCAAGGGTTTAGATGCCAGCACAGCAGCAGCAATGATGTCTGCACCAACAGTGAATGTCTGTCGTGATCCGTATTGTACGGGTTGTCCATCAAGTCCACATTTTCTTAATAAAGCCGCTGGACAACCATGTCCAGCGGGCTGTCCACAATGTGAGGCATCCGGTAAGTCGAGTAGCAATTCCGCGTCCAATGCTGCTGCCGCTGCTGCTGCAGCTGCCTCATCGTATCATGCACAATTGGCAGCACTGGCAGCTGCCTCACAGTTGCCGTATGTTTGCTCCTGGATTGGCTCAGATGCTGCGTATTGTGGCAAACGTTTCGGTAATTCGGATGAACTATTTCAACATTTACGCACGCATACCGCATCCGTACCGGATTCAGTGTTAAGTGCTGCTGCCGCTGGCGGTATACCACCGAATCATCCGCTTTTTCAACGCACATATCCAACACCGCCGCTCAGTCCACTTTCAGCCGCAGCACGATATCATCCGTATGGTAAGCCGTCAATGTTGCCGCCATCATTAGCACCACCCGGCATACCTGGTTTGCCGCCGCATCCTGCACTGGCGCAATACTTTTCACCGTATTCATTATATGGACCACGCATGGGCTCATCGCATCCGTAGTAGTCAACGGAAACATCATCAAAATCATCATCATCCACATCATCCACAACATTGTTAAAATCAAAGAATGCTAAGCATTAAGTATACATTTTTATCGTATATTTTACTCATTTTTTTTTTTAAACTCTTTCGCAGCAGTGTGCTATAAAACTTTTATCTATTCTCAAGAACGATATACTTTCATGTTTGTAACGAAAGCTAGTGATGTACTATATACAATATTAATTACTATGTATCAATATGGCATATTTGCTATTATTGTATAAAGTTATTAAAATCTATCATTATTTATTAAATCTACACAAAAAAATAAAATTAAAGTTAAAAAAAAAGAAGAAAAAAAAGCAAATATACCTACAAATCGAAAGAAATGTCCAAAAAACTTAAAGTTGTAAAATTATGTAAATGTAAATTATCAATTAATATCTAAAGTTCAATTAAGTCACTAAAGAAATAAATTGATGCTATGAAAACTAAAATATTTTGAAACTGTCTTATTATTGAATAGTTTATATAAATACCGAAGGGAACCTAGACTTCATTGGTAGACAACGTCAAAGAGGACGACTGAGCATATGTTGGAATTACCAAGTGTCGGAAGAGCTTTTCAAACTGGGTATTGGCAACGACTGGCACTCGACTAGCGGCTGGTTTGCCTTCCTACGTGCGGCCATAAACGATAAACGCATGTAGTGCTACATAAGTAAGTAAATGAACTACGAAGCAATGATTAGTTGATATTAGAAGAGCGTTTTGTAAGATCTTGTAAGCAGTATATTGAACGGCTGTCCTTAAACAGATGTTCGCTCACACTGGCTTTGGTGCTTCGCTGTGAATCAACCTTCGAGTTGATCGGACCTTGCTGTTCATAGCCAGGCATACACTGACAATATTTACGTGCTGGTGTAAGAAAAATTAGAGAACATCTGCACCACGTTACAGATGTATGATGCAACTAGTAAAGACTTGCCGTAATCTCGAATAGAACCGATCTGATACGTTTTCTTCGTAGACGAAAATTGGACGAACTAAAACTAAAACAAATAAGAGTAAAATTAAGTTTCATATTTAAATGTAAGAGCTTGGCCGTTAACTCAAAACTATTGCTTGGATTTACAAAGCTGTTGTGGCTGTGTTGGCAACGCCGCCGAATGGAGCGGTCATCTCGAGCAGCTGCAGCTGATGACCAAAAAGTAGGTAAGATAATTGATATTAATAAAGAGTTTTCCATTCCAGCTGACGATTAGAGTAGTGTCTACCACATTACGGGTAGAAGTTCTGGTAGGATGACAGATCCGTAATTCCTCCGTCCACTTGGAAACTTAGTCTATCTAGTTAGTGGTGCATCTGGTCCGCAAAAAACGCCGGTATTCGGTTAGCGTAGGAAAAGGCATTATGAAACTAATCTTTCTTAATAGAATAGTGGTTCAACAACATTACGTCTAGGCGTTTCTGGTCAACAAGAAGCGTCAGAATATGTGTATAGTACAGCGTAAGAAGAATTCCACCTAAGGGGATTAAACTTACGATTAAGGTAGAAGTAAGCATTACTTCATGTAATCCTATAGAATAAATCTTTATGTAGAGTACGTCTTTCCTTTATAACCACAAAAGCATTTCAATTATAATCTAAAACGTATATCTTTATATCGACTAATCATGCAATTAAAAGCTAAACTAAAATATATAGTATTTTTTATCAAGTAAGTTTTTTTTAATGTGGCAACACTCAAAAAGTTCAATGCTTATCGAAAATCAAATAGCATATTACATAATTGTTCGGCAAATCATCTGACAAAGACTTCAATTACAAAGAATTCAGTGATTGGCTTGGAAGTTGTTTCACTTTTCACCTCAAGATTTTGCTCAGCGATGATGCTCACTTTTAGCTCAGTGGCTTTGTCAATAAGCAAATTTGCTGAGTGAAATCCACTGGTGATCTATCAGCTACCGACGTACTCTGAAAAATACACGCTTTCGTGCGGCTTAAAAGCTGGTGACATTATCGGGCCATACTTCTTCAAAAACAGTCACTGTCAACGGTGCCGAATATAGCGATTGGTTCAAATTAGTGTTGAACGATTATTTATTTCGCAAAAAACTTGAATATGGTCTGGAAGACACTTGGTTTCAACAGGATGGTGTCACATGCCATACTTCTGCAGCAGCCATCGACTTGTTGAGGTAAGAATTTGTCGACAATCACCACAGGGCCCGCAAGATCGTGTAATCTAACACCGCTGTACTAAATTCTGTGAAGATACTTGAAATCGTTGGTTTATGCGTACAATCCAGCATCGATTTCAGCCTTGGAAGCCAATATCGAGCGTAGTAGGCATGAGATACTGTCTCAAAGTTAGAAAGTGGTAGAAATTTAAACCTCCAGAATGCAGTTCGTTAGAAGTTCCAGTGGTAGTCATATGTCCAAAATATGATCGAACAATACAAAATTAGCTGGTTCTAATTATTTATTTGTGTTTAATTTCAATTTATACCTTTGAAAAAAAAAAAAAAAAACACAGTAAACAGGACTTTTGAAATAGGACGTTTTATGTAACTTAGTGTACTACAAGGGAACATGCTTTCCCAAGTTCCATACAAAAATTTATGATATTTGGTTTACTGTAACAAGTTTTGATATCTTTAAGCTGACTTTTAGTCGGCGAGGAACGAATCTCTGACCGCCTTTGATCATAGCCAAGAATCAGTTGAGGCAACTAATTAGTATAAAATACAATGGGGAACAGAAAGTATGTTGAATCTGAAAATTTTATAAAAAACCAGGAAAAAATACTCTTCACACTTACTTTTGCTCAGAAACGCTGGAATTTACTACAGTTTTAATATTCTTCACATTGAGTGTGACTATCGGACAGACCGACATGCAGATAAAAACGCAATCAGACGGACATGGCTATAACGATTCGGCCGGTTGAGATGTTCAGGAATATTTTTATACTCTGCCGATGCTTGCTTTAAGGCATTGCAAGCATTGTGAGAAAACATTTAGGGTTTTCACATATGTATGTCGAATATTTATACTCTCCCATAGTTTATCACACTTAAATTTTGCACCAAAAAAACTGTAAGCAGAATCGGTATGGGCATGGCTAGGAATAAACTTCATAGCTGAAACACATTTAAATAGCCAAAGGTCTTTTTCACTACATTTCCACACTGCCAGGAAATATAACAGCGACAACTGAATGGCAAAAAAAAAAAATAGAAAAGAAAAACCATTCATACAAAGTGGAAAAAACCTCCATTAACCAACTATCTACCTCAAAACGAAATATATTACGGCAATTCAAGTCAAGTCACAAATCATAACATTTGCGCGAACGAATAAAGCTAGATTACAACTACACCCACCCACCTTAGCAGCTACATATGTCATATACGATCTAAATAACCTTTTTTTTTCTTTTTGTTTTTCTTTCATTTTTTGCACATTTACCGCCCAATGTGTAGCCAATGTGTAGCGCATGCAATTGAAGTACGAAAACTGGCAAAGCCAGCGCAATAGTAAATCAAATTTTATTTTCAAAACGACATTCGAGCAACCAGAAGAAGCAGAGAAGAAAAAACAAAATATATAGAGACCGTGTACGCGCGGATAGTTCCCGTTCACTGCCCACATATGGTGTCGATAAATTAAAATTTCGAATGAAAAAAATCGCAAAAACCATAAGCAAAATATGGCATGAGTAATGCGGTAGCGCGTGTGGAGTTAGTGGGTGTTTTACTGGGTAACAGCAAAGGTTGTACCATATATTTTTCACAATATAACCTTGCTTTTTGACAGCACCCATGCCCATGCCCACGCCCACAAGGTATATAACCAAAGCTGTACCCCATTGCGATTATATATCACACATTTGACATTTACTGCGGCTCGCCTTGCGTTGACCTTTTGGAAAGGTATGCTGGGATCCACCCCCTTTCAAAGACTTATTGGACATTTTTTGCAAGTCACAGTGACAGAAAGAGAAAAAAACAAACCAACTTGCCATAAACTTCAAATGCAACCCTAGTCTGGATGGCGCACGGCACTGTTTGGTGCACATTATTCTTTCATAAATGTCCATTTCACCACATAACCAAAAGTATGCTGCTCCAATCTACGAGTAGACGGCAAAATTGCGTCGATGTCGACAATGCCAGCATCATTTTACATTGAGTTAAGGTAACTGATGTTCATGTTCAGTGTTTTTGACAAGCGCAAGCAGCAAAGGATTTAAGTGGAAAAGAGCTACAGCCGAAGACGAGTAGCAGTTCCACCCAAAAACAACCTGCATTGGTGTGTTTTCTTTCCTTTGCCCAACTACATTTATCATTTTCGCTCACGCACTCACTCTTACTCTCATTCTCAATGCAACCGTGCTACATTTCTCATCTTCTCCAGTCACCAATTGGCAAAATCGCATGCTGGACATGTCACAAAGGTACTGAAATTTATCGATATATTTTTTTTTATTGTAAATGAAAAGAGGTAAAAGTACATGATAGTCTCTCTCTCGCACACCCACACTACGCTGTATTTGCAAATTTATTTTGTATGCTTTGCAAGTCCTTTTGACAACGGCTGTCTGGTTTATATGAGTGCGTGTGAAAGTAAAGAAGACATTGCCGTGTAATGGATATGCAAAATCGGTGCAAATTACGGCAACAGTGGCTGATATTTCCACTGAAAATGTACATAAGTAATAAATGACTACAAAATATGGGGCATTGATGGGTTGCACTATTAGTTTTTCAAAAACAAAACGGCGAGCTGTCCAACACCATACTTCTTTCTAAAGATTAAGGATTGAGGGCATTCCTTATTAAATTTGCAACAATGCTGAAAAGAAGAAATCAATTTAAAGAACTCCATGTAAAGAACTTAATTTGGAAAACTCTAATTGGAAGACTTAATTTAGATAACTCAATGTGGTGAACTTCACTTGATGTAATCAATTTGGAGAACTCAATTTAAATAGCTACATTTAGAGAACTGTATTGGAGAACTTAATTTAAAGATCTTCATTTGAAGTACTTTTATTGCAGAACTCCATTTGCAGTATTTTATTCAGAAAACTCTATTTGCTGAACTTCACTTGAAAAAATTCATTTGAAACTTGGAGAACTCTATTTACTTACTTACGTATGTGGCACTGCAGCCGTATAACTGTTAAGGGTGCAAGTATGTTTTAGTTATACAAAACTTACCCAAATGAAGATTCTGTAACTATGAAGATTAGACCCCTCTTCACATTTTCGCGGATTGTGAAGCTGTAGCTACTAGAAGCAGACTGAAGTTGCTAGCTTATTAAAACGCAACTGATAAGATTGGTTCCTATGAAAAACTCAGTAGGACAAAAAATAGATATTTCTAGGTTGCAGGATTATATGTCATCCTTAATAATAGTAGTGCACATTGAAAGCCACACCATCCGCCTTGTGAGCGATGGCGCTGTTGTTGTTAAGACCAAGTTTGGAAAACACTTCCCAGACTTCATCTATCGAACGCATAATTAGTCGCCCTCTAAAACACTGTTCACCAAATGAGTTTGGGTGACCTATGTAAAGCCTCTGTGTTGCAGCTCTGTTGTCTCTGACCAGCCCAGTGGAGCCACTTAAATTTTATGCGCTGCACTATGTTACCCTCATTATATATGTAGCTCATACAGCTCGGACAAACAGTTCATGCGTTCCCGAAACTTGTCGCCAATTCTAATAGGTGAACCCTATAATGAGAACTTAATTTAGTGAACATTTGAAATACTTCATTAGCAGAATATAATTTGAGGAACTCTATTTGGTAAACTTCGCTTAAAGATATGAATTGAATATTAATTGCATTATTTGGAAAACTTTATTTGAAAAGCTTTACTTGAAGAACTCCACATTTAGAGAATTTCATTTAGAAAATTCCATTTGATGAACATCACTAGAAAATTAGATTTTGTGAACTTCAGAACTTCGAAAACTCTATTTGAAGAACGTAATTTAGAGAACTTCATTTGGAGAACCTAATTTGGAGAACTTCATTTGAAGAATTTCTCAATAGAATTCTTTTTGATGAGATTTACTTAAAGAACACCGTTGAAAGAGTTTCATTTAGAGAACTCTACTTCACTTGAAGAACCCATTTTATAGAACTATATTTGGTACTTAAGGAAATCCATTTAGAGAACTGCACAGAGGTTATAAGTGTCTTAACACAGTTAAATTTTAGACATACTTGTATGAGAACAATCCAGAAGCAAAAACTCAATGAGCCCAAAAGACAGCCTATGGAGCCTTTCTTCGTAATGCACTAAGTGGAGCATTGTAGATCCCATAATGTTTATATATTCTTGATCAGTACGATGATAGTAGTCCATCTAGACGTGTCTGTCTGGCTGTCCGTATGTATGTCAGTCTGTCCGTCGATATATATCTGTCTGTTCGTCTGTCTGTGTGTTGCTGGGCATATTTTTATTTTTTCAATTTGAAAGATATTTGACTGGATTCCCCTATAAAGACTCACCATACACATTTAGGTTCTTAAGTTTTACAATATTTAAACTTCCGTGAGAATGGTATTAAAGCTTCGGTTTCACCGTAGATAACTTTTGCTTGTTTTTCTATATCGGCATAAACTGTACTGTACAGTGAGTATATTCAATGTAAACAAACCCATTAAAGTCATTTATTTCAATTAAATAAAATTTCATTTATTAAAGACTATTATCCTTTGACCGTAATTTTCTTTAATGTACGAAATATAATTCATACGAGTATTTTATGCTTGTCTGTCCGACAAACACTACAAAGCTGCACATAATCCGTACACCTTCCCAAATGCAAATGTAATTTTTCACAAAAGCATTTATTGTACTACGTACTACAAGATATAAAAACTACAAATTTCATTTATAAATTCATACAATTCATTTAGGCTTTTGAGTGCTGCAGACGGCAGCAGGCGAAACTGTTGAAAAATTATGCCCATTAGCAGCTTTTGTGATGTCTTAATGATGTGTTTTGCTTCCGCCATTATAGTATACTTATGTATCGTACACAATAAGCAATTCGCTGTCTTATTGTCTAGTAGCTATTTAACTTAAATTTTTGTAAATATTTTTCTAGCTTTTGTATGGTTTTGTGCCGCAGCTTGCCACTTGACGTTGTGCCACTTGCCACAGCCAGAAGAAAAATTATACATTATTTATGCTGTTTTGTGAGATCATGTCGAGTTGATAGTGAAGGAGATGAATTTAAGTGAATGCAGTGGGAATAAAAATGACAATAACAAATATTTATTAGCTTTGTATAATTTTCATATGAGTCTAATGGTGCTGTATTAAACTTTGAAGAGATTTCGGCAATCAAAAAATAAATTTTAACGGTAGTTATGTATTATTATATAAATAAGCTGAAAAACTATCTTCCTGACTATCACATCTTTGCTTTAGCCGTAGATTTAATATCGAGAACTTCGGTGTTATGGAAGTTGGCATCTTTGTGCATAGTCTTCACCATGTAGTAATTGGTTCAATGAAGTTCTAAAAACTAAGTTATGCAACGGAGATCTACATACATACTTCTTCCTATGCTACTCTCTAAACGGTGTTCTCCAATAGGAGTTCTCTAAATAAAGTTCTCAAATGGAGTGCTCAAAATGATTTTTTTTTTTTCAAATAAAAATTTTATATTTCTGTAATTAAAGTTCTCCAAATGAAATTAACTAAATAGAGTTCTCTAAACTAAATTTTCCAAATGGCTCTCCAAATGAAGTTCTTCAGATAGAGTTCTACAAAGATACTTCTTTAAATGAAATTATCCAAATAATAATTTTGTGTGCAGATTCTCCAACATTTTGTCTTTTGTTAAATGCAGTTTTCAACATAAAATTATACACATAAACTTCTACGAAAATCGTTTCACAAAATAGCGTTAACCAAGTAGTATTCTTCAAATAGATTTCACTAAATTTTTCGTTTATTAAACGCATTATCCGAAGCTTTCAAAAATACGTTCTTGTCAAAAAGTAACTGGAATTTCTCCAAACAATTAAAGTGAATTAACTACTCTTTGATATAAATTTTACCCACTTCGAAACAATCCCCATTGCATGGTATACACATACTCCAACGCATCTTCCAGTCTTTCAAATTTTTTTCATGGGCCTATTTTGAAACCGCCTTCAGCTACTTCTATCCAATCTAGCCACAATTGGCCTAAAGCGTTTTCCGCGGAGTGCGGTAAGCCATATTATTATATTACAAAACTTCAGAGTCACTGAAATGTTCCGTTTCCCCAACTAGTATTCTCCAACTGGAGTTCTTCAAGTGGAGTTCCCCAAATTGAGTGGCCTCTGCATATCTTTCAAGTCTAAATGTTCAAATATGTAACGTACTATTCTTCTACAAATGCGCCACTCATCGAATGTGTCCTTTCATCGTGATTCGATCACAGTTTCAACGTTCTCATTTCATCGAAGACATTCTAATTTCTGCATACTGAGTATCCATCTTTATCTATATTCAAAAGATTCAAAAATTATGCACAATCGAGCACTCAAACAATGCACCTTTTTTTAACTGTTTAGCTTCTTGGTGGTCTTAGTTCACTTGTCCTAAACGAAGCGTGCATACCTTGTCAACATTTTCACTTGACTACACGTCATTCATGCAAAAAAAGCATGCATGTCTAACAACATCATTGACTTCATTGCCATCAACCAAAGCTAAACCTTTTACGTGAATTTTTACCCATTGTCGCCAATGTCGTGCTTCGCCTTGTCTTCGATTGGCATCAGGCAGCGACATCTTTGCCAACTCTCACCTCCTTCGCACGGTTCTATCTGACCAAATCGCCTGTCAACAACACATGCCACATTGCCACCGGCATCAACATCGGCTATACCATAACCATCACCATCACCAAGAAGAAGCCACCATAGCCGACATCGCATCGAAATGCACAAACGTCATCTAAATGCAAACTCTCGGCTAAATTTATTTATAATGTCTTTCTCTCATGCATATTTAATGTTCACGCATTTTCTTCGTGGCAAATGCAACACATGACGCTGACAATTGTCCTCAGCGAGCGAGTGAATGAGTGGTAGCAAACCTTTTTTCGTTTTTATTTGCTTCGTATTCTTATTCTTATTGTCAAGATATTTTTGTTGTTCAACCAATCGTCAGACTGTAAGTCCAATTGACTGCCTTGACTGTCATGATGGACACTTGTTTTTTGTTCGCCTTCCTTGAGTGCTTTGGCGCATGGTCGATGCATTTTCTACATGCACTAAATATTTGATTTTATTTCGCGTTTTGGTTCTGCTTTTTGGCACCTTCTCTTAGATTGTTTTTTTATACAATGCTTTGAGAATAATGCAAAAACTAAACGCTTATAATTTTTTGGGTCCACACAAAGTGTAAGTCATTTGTAGATCTCCTTTGGTGATTGGACTCTTTCTTTTTAAATGTGAGTCGATTTAAATTATTTACTTTATCTAAGCTGGAAATGACCTTTAAAGAGTACAGATTACAGTCTTTTTTAACGGTTAAGAAACTTGAATTCACCTAATAAAATAGTGGAAAGCACAAGAAACTTTATGAAAAATCAGTTATTTCACCACATGGTGAACATTTTTAAGTAGATAAGGTAGTGTCTGGTGATTTGAACCGTTTGTTTATTTACCAAGTGTTTATAGCGTCAAATAACTGTGAGACCATTAACTAATTTTTCATAAAGTTTCAAATAAGAAGGACTCACCTCGCCAGACAATGTGTTTTAAAAATTGAATGGAACTTTTTTTTTAGTGCTCTCCTTTCATTGACAAATGCAGTTTGAATGGTGTGTTTCGGAGTCTTATTGTAAAACACGTCTCGACACCAGCCATAATGGAATATTTCAAGTTTTGATTCTTTTTTGACTGTATAACCAAGTTTTTGTATTGGTGAATTCGAACCAATTTTTCGTTGTCCGTGTGGAACGAATCGTACACATGCTATTCGTACATTAGTCGGTCATATGGGTTAAATTGAACTTTTTTTTGTCAAATTCAATTCCATAGCCATGTATCCCAATGAAGATTTCGACCCATTTTCGACGAATTCATTACTTTTTCAATGTTGCTTTCAGTAAACACGGGGTTCGCAGGACCTTCGGACTAGTGTATGTCCTCTCGACCGTTCTTAAACAGCATAAATCCCTAGTAAACGCTGATACAGGGTAACAAATTATCACCATAAACTGCTTTCATCAAGTCAAACATCCGCGGTAAATGTTTTTTGAGTTTAAAACATAACTAAATATTTAATATTTATTCGTAGTTTATTTAGCCTGAAAGTAAGCAAAAGTATGAAACTTTCGTACACAATAGGTCATATATAGATTGGCCGTGGGACACATAGTGTATGAAAAAAGAAGTAGCAAGGCGATGGGCGTAGCATCCAAAAAAAATTATAGATATAGAGTCTACAAACAAATTTTGGTATCTTTACTTCTTATAGTCTCTGAGATCTTTTAATTCATACACTCAGGCAGACAGCCAGACGGATGGATGGATGGATTGATGGATGGATGGATGGACATGGATAAACCCATAAATTTTTTATGTTGCGCTTGGTTTGTAACTGTTTTCATGGTTGAAATGTCATTAAAAAAACATGCTTTCAACTTCAGTTTCAATTTTGGGAGTAGAGAGAAGTTGCACGGGACCAAATCAGGTGAATATGGTGGATGTTTCAACCAACAGACTTGATTTCGAGCAAAAAAAACTGACGAATAATGATTGAGGTGTGACTCGGTGCATTATCCTGCAACAGATACCATGTTTCTGGATTACAATATTCGGGTCGAATACGACGGATTCTGTCCAAACGAAGTTTTATAACTTAAAGATAATATAGAATAGTAATAGTTTGTTTAGTTGGAACAAATGCCCCGTGCACAATTTCTTTGCTATCGAAGTATGTAATGAGCGTTGTTTTGATATTTGATGGAACTTCCATGTTTTTTTTTTTGATTTGTGGTGAACTTTTCGACTTCCATTTCCAACTAAACCGCTTGGATTTTGTGCCGTACTGAAAGCACCATGTTTCGTCACCAATAACAATTGATTTCAAGAAGTTTGTATCATTTCTGGCAGCTGCACAGTCTTCTCTGGAATGTTTGTCACGCGCCGGATTTTTGTGCTGCCTTCACGATTATCATCTCAAAACCTCTCTCTGCCCTCCGAAAGAACGATTATGCCATAGGAAAACATTCGCTCTAGTCAAACAATCATCGCCGTACACTTCCTGCATCAAACGGAATGTTACTGACGCATTTTAATAAGTTTTGCATGAAATTTAATATCCGCGTTTTGTGTTCCATCTTAGTATTTCAACATCGATAAAACAGTTATTTTGGGAGAACTTTTATAAATTGGTATGATTGGAAAGAAAATTTTACAGGTGCTGGTCTGAACGTATAAACTGCGTTACTATATACATTTATATGGTACGTGACTCGAAACTTATTTGTCGCAACGTGTAAAACACATGCAAATAGTGATAGCCCATCTGGTTACCTCCTAGTAACTGTGAAAAGGCACGAATGGGCATATACACTGTTTCGTTACTTTTCACTGTTCCATTTCAAAATTAGTTTACATAAAGTAAACTACATAAAGTAAACTGCACATCACCCTTTCGAAATATAATTTCGCACTGCATTAATATTGTGTATAATTAATATTGCATAAATACTCTTCAATCATTCAAACTTATATCATTTCAATTTTGCAAATGCAAATTGAAGCAACAAAACTTCATATTATACTCATACTCATACTCGTATCTATATTTAATAGAAAACATGTACGCGCGTTTATAATTTTCGCAAGTTTATGCCATATTGCAAATACGCGAGTGAGACGCGAGACATAAATCAAAATGACATGACAACTTTGCATTAATATTTCAACACCATACAAAACTTTACACAGATACGCACACACACATACACACACATAGACCAAAGTCAGATATGCACCGCAGGCAATCACATCAACAGCAACAACTGCGTTAACATGCATAATAAATAAAATATTATATGGCAACGCTGCAGGGAGGCAGACAGTCAGCCAATTCAATGCAATGCAATGCAATGCAATGCAATCCATTCATGCGAGGTAAGTAATATGTGGAAAGGGAGCTGACTACTCAAACTACTAGTAGTAGTAGTAGTAGTAGTAGTAGTAGGTGACAAAAACAACATATTCTGCGCGACAAGACAGACAGACATGCGCCAAATCAAATTAATGCAGTAAGTGCTGCACGACGACTACGACTACGGCGCAACACGCTTGACTAATTACGGAAATGTCAGAAAGAAAAGTGCAGCAGCAGCAGCAAAGACTTTGACTGACGATGACGATGACGATGACGACAGCTTGCAAAATTATGCAGCAAAGTGCAAATGGAGCTGGAGAAAACGATTTGTGAGGTCTCCACTCTGGCAGTAAAAGCAGCAAGGCACTTTTTCTTTTTTTTGAATTTTGCATGCAATGCATGCATCAATTGCTGCACATGACAATTTAATAAGGACTGCAACGTGTAAATATCAAAAGCATGAAATCCCGAAAAAAAAACCAACAAGGTGTTATTTTAGAGGTTCGATTTTGCGACAGAGCGAAAACTGTCGTAAATTGGTCAGATCTGGCAACGCTATTGCCATTTCAGCTTATTTTGAAATGTTATCGTGTGTTATGTCCACCAATTGAAGTTTAATTCAAAGTTCTACACCTCTAAAAAAACACCCCGTGCATGCATAAATTGCAAGTAAAATTCAAAAGAACTTTATATACAGCGACAGTCAGCTTGAAAGTAAAGTAATCTCGCCTCATACCCAAGTGTTAATGTTGCATATCACTGCATCGCGTTAAGGCGTAGCGCCTCCTTTAGGCTTGCATTTTGGGGTGGAGCAAAAGCGATTTGTAGTCACCGCTTATAAGTCTACTCCCGACATTAACGCCTCCCTACCTCGACTTGTCACAAATCATGTCACAAGTCTGCGGCAGAGTTCAGCGCGTGGGTGGTTCACACATCGACTTTGGCTTCGTATCTACATGATGATGTATGGTTTTGTCGGCTGTCATTTGTGCTTTTGAAAATTATTATTACTCTTGTTTGTAACGAGTTTTATTTGTATTGTTGTTCTTTGTTTCTTTTGTATTCGACTCGCATGCGGGCAGAGAACGATTATATTTAAATGAGTTACTTTGAACTAGTAAGTAGGTACAGTTGTGTCGTGTGGGACACAGACAATCAAATATAATGAAGTCACTTTTACTTTGATGGGGTTGAGAAATACCAGCCGTAAAAACATCGCCAACATGTTTGCAAGTGCGCCCACAACAGTTTCGAGCCTAACGTCGAGCTGCTCGATCGACATGCTCTACAATGTGAACACGACAGAGCTGAGATAGAGACAGAGAGAGAGAGAGAGAGAGAGAGAGAGAACTTTGTGAGAGAAAGTCTTTGTGATTGTCCGAGGGCGGTCCCTGTTTTTACTTACCTTAGACGCAATACTATAAAAAAAATTGCATTCGTCCTACACAATCTTCCCAACATAAAAAAAAAAGAAAAATCAAGCGAATGGGTTGTGCTTAAGAGGGTTAAAAAGTGTGTGACTGATTTTCACTTGCCTATTTATATATAGATTAAGTAAAGAGATTGTTTTTTAACTCACTGGTGCCCGAACGTTCCAAATGGAAGTGCATACATCAATACATACAAAATTGTTATTGCTTGGCATAAGCACGAAAGCATCTAAATCAACGTTTCAATATATCAATATTCGGTTTACGCATAAAGATGCCGAAAGAGGAGGATATTGTATGTGCAATTTTCTCTGGTTTATGCAAAGAGCTGTGTGTGTGTGTGTTTGCTGATCATAGGCAAAACCACTTTGGTATAGACGCTTTCTTCTTTGCTATAAAAAGAAAGATAACAAAAAACGATAAAATTGTGTAACTACAGTGTTAGTACAAAGAGCTGCGTGTGTGTACAAAAATGCTCAGCCAATTCTGAAGAGCAATACAATAATAATGAAGAGCACATGGCCTGACCACTTCCGCTTAAAATATTCTCTACAATGAATATTTTATATAAATCAAGCAATCGTAAGTAAAGCTGAATGTAGAAAAAGTTCAACGGAATCCAGGTAGCTAACCCCAGTGGCTATCATACAGTTCGTCGTAGATAAGGTAAAAGATTTACCGAACATTTTACTTCCAACCAACATTCATTCACACTATATTATGATATAAGAATGCTGTTCTAAATTCAATTTTGATGTTGGAAGCTACAATGATTGCCCAAAATAATGAAGAGTTTATATTCGACGGAGTTGTACCCGGTTTGGTGACTGTAACAGAAAAGGAGACAACTTTCAGGACAAATACAACCCTTGTTATAGCGATCGTTTTGTGAGTTACACCATGAATGAATCATGGTAAATGGTGACACATCAACCGAATAGTTGATGCTGCAAATGAATGCTCTAATCCTTCCTTCTGCATGCACACACTGTTCGGTTGTCAAAGTGATCAGTCAAAATGCGATAAATTGATGTTTGTGTATATGAATCAATGAATTTTAATGAAGATTTTGGCTGATCTTCGATGCTGAGTTTTGATGAAATCTACGGAGTTCTCGGAATTCGGTTGACAAACATTTTGGTCATTATTTCCAAACCATTTTCAAACTGATTCAAATCTTTACCATATACTTGGTTCATCAAAGGAAACTTTTAGGTAAAAGTTTTACCAAATTTTAAATAAAACTTCACATCGGCTCATTGTTCGATGCTCGTTTTTGTGCCGATAACACAAAAAGAGTGTCACTTCTGATGCAATAACTTCGCACATAGTGGAACCAATGTAAAGAAATTTTTTACTGGAAGTTTCCAACAAGTTTAGGTTATACATAGGTGGTGCCACTAGAATTATCTGATTCCAGAAGTCCTTTTTACTTTAGAATTCAGCTTCTATGATTAGCCAATACCCTACTATTTTCAAATCTTGAGGTCTTCTCTGCCACATGCAAATTGTTTGTTGCAACAAAGCGCAAAATATTGCAATGCATAAATATTTTTCCGCTGTTGGTTGTCATTGCTCTTGGCGTCGTCATGCATTGGCTCAATTGTAGCGACGCTTTGCATTGTTGCCTCTGAGTCGCCATCGTTGTTGCCATCATCATCACCATCACCATCACCAACGCCAACGTCGTCAACGTCGTCAACGTCGTCGTTGTGGTCGCTCGCATTTCGCATTTTAAATATGAGAAAAACGCGCCTCGTTGACATTTGCATGTTGTCAACATTTTGCAGTTTTATTTTATTTTTGATTTTTTTTTTTTTTTTTTTTGTATTCCCCACTACTGACAATTGTTCGCTGTCACACAATGTGTCCTGTTCTGCCTCCCAGCTAGTCAGCTAGCCAGGCCATGCACGGCCGGGCAGTCAGCTACTCCTCAGGCCACCATAAATGTGCGTTGCCAATATGCTGTATGCAGAGAGCTGTGCGTTGTCGTGATGCGAATTAATATATGACACGATTTTATGCATTTGACTTTACGTGTTTGTCACACACCTGCGCCGCCTGCTGCACCATGTTTCTAGACTTCGACTGCCTCTGCAAGAGTTTTGGGTCAGCAATGTCGCCTGACACATTACATGCGGCATTTTGCAGTTGCACATGCAGCAAATGATTGGCATGTGAGGTCAGTTCTGTCCTCTCTGCGTGTGTGTGTATGCCACTATAGATGGCATGTTGGATTTACTTGGTACGTGCTTCCGGAATCGATTGGTTAAAGGTTAGCTGACTTCGGAAAAAATGCAGCAGTGATTACTGTTTCACTAAATCCTTTGCACTTTAAAGCACTATTTCTCTTCAATTTCATATGCGTGACGAAGTTGCTCGGAAAAAGTCGAAGTAGTCGAGTGGAATGTGCCAAAGTCGACAGCACTCTTGAACAGTTAAACTGATCGGAGAATAGTTGAAATTGACTCATACCACCATTTGAAACATTTTGAACAATAAATTTGTAATTTATAAATACTATGTCCGACTCTTGGTCGAAAGTAAACCATCTGGATCGAACGAATTTTTCATTTTGTTTCTAAAGCCCGTTGAATACACAAATTGTGCCCCGCACTTAACAAAAAATGTGTGAAAACTATATGTGAATTATAAGTGCTATTAAGTTTTAAGTTCACTCACACTGCGCCACAAAAAGATTACGTCGCTTGATTCTTCGGAAAACTGGTCATGTCAGAATTGTACCATTAGAGCAACGTAGGAATTTAATTTTGAATAGTACGCAACCATTTCTTTGCCAGAAGCTTTCGGAGAATTGAGTAAACCAACCGCAAAAGACGGATCATGCTCCACCACGACAATGCGAGCTTTCACACATCGGTTCACACAAGAGAGCACTCAAAACATCAAAGTGATAATCTCCTTTTGCTCCCACACATCAAAAATAAGTTCTGAGGTCAATCTTGTTTTGACGCAGGTAGTAGCTTTTCTAGGCTTTACGCAGCTCGTTTTGAAGATACTCTCTTCTGAGTGGAAAAAGTACTTAAAAAATTGGTTTAAACTCATGTAAAAATGTATTGATTTAAATGGAGAATATTTTTAAAAACCGTAAAGCCATTTTCAATGGTTAATGACTGCTTTTTCATTTTGAATTTGAATTTGAATTTCGAATTTTGTCTACGCTTCTTTATGTTAACCATAGATAATCTGTAATCGTGCGATCTGGACCTTTGTAGGATATAACATTAGTATTTCTGGCAACAAAAACCAACAAATCTTTATAAAAGAAACCTAAAATAGGGTATAGATTTGCATGATGCTACAGCTTACAATGAGGTTGATTAGTTAATTGTGTAGACTCGATCTGAAGAGATATTTCTCAAGGTTAAAATCACCAAACTTAAAAATTGATATTTATAATATCATTTCCTATAAAATACCCTACGGGCACATGGTATATAACTCATTTCCACATAATATATGCTTCATTGAAGCTCATGGTTAATTAAGAAGACATTTTCTATAGCATTTTCTTTAAAATATTCTATATTGATACAGATCTCGAAATAAATTTTGCTTTTTTCAAAGTCCGTAGAGCCTAACTCCAAAGCCCTGCTCTAAACTTCAACTTCTGACTATCCTGTAAATCTCTATCAGCCATCACACCCAACAAATTATATACAACCACTCATCATTGATCTGCATATAATACTATATACAAGTATATCTTGTTGTAGTGCGATACTTTATAATGAAATACATTAAAACGTATTTCCGCTTATTAATTATGGCAATAAATTTTCCAAAAAATTGTTTGCCTGGCAAAAAAACCAAAAAAAAAAGTATTTCAAATTAAAACAGAGATATATTTTACTGCCTCAACTGCTATTATTATTGTTATTATTATTATTATTATTGTAGTTGTTGTTGTTGTGTGTAATAATTTTCCCAATGCGGCAGTAAACTGCCTCGGAATGTCTACTCTCTGCGTTGACTGGCAATGTGGAATGTGTTTTTAAGCCGCATTTAAATTACATTATTTGTAGATAATTAATTGCGTTAATAATACACGCATAATTAAAATGTAAAAGTTGCAAACGCTATGAAAATTTTGTTGCAAATTAAAAAAGAGATAAATATATATTGTGTAAATCATAAATTTCGCGTTAAATTAATTAATGGGTGTGTTGTTTGGTGCGGTGGAACATATCTATTAACAGTCTACTAAGCAGTGATTAACAACAGAAGAAACAAAAAAAAAGCACATTAAATAGTGATTTATTTTGCTGGTGAATTTTAGTATCTATATTCTGATTTTTAGAAAACTTGGCAGCACTGCTGAAAAATAATGGCATAAAATGGTTACTGAAGCTCTGCATTTCAAAAATACTTAGTTTAGTGAATGGGAAAAAGTGGGTAACCGATTAAAGATTAAAAAAAAAATATCGCAGAATCCTGTGAACACCCCTTTCAGGGCAGCATACATCGTTTTTGTTTCTCACATCTAGCTCATTTATATAATGGAATTTTATGTTTTTTCTTTTGGTAATGTACTATTTCGTCTTTTAAGTTCATAAGTAGTCTCAGCTGTATATGTATTAGAACCTTGCACGAATGCATTCGTAAGCATGTGGTTACTAATAATGTTCAATTCACGATTTGCAAATGAACATTAACATATTTCTCTAGTCTGTTTTATAAAGCACGAGCGAATCAAGTGTATTGAAAAAAACTATATATTTTGTGTTCTTCTTCTCAACGCTGTGTCGCATAATAGTGCCAATACAAAGTAGAGTCCTGCTTGAAGGCAGCCAAAAAGTATGATAGTTAGCATTCATTTAATGTATGCGAATTGAATGAATGATTTTAAGAAATTCACATTTATTCTAATTCATTCGAAGGCATTGAATTTTCAATGTCCGAAGGCTTATGAAGTTGAATACCATGAACGAATGAATGCGAATGATTCGAATACGAGTGTGTCCCTTTCTCTCTGTCTCTCTCTCTCTCTATACTTCGCGCTTTCTTTTAGCACCCCGCCTCCTCAAGTATATATTTCACTTTGCTTATTAAGGAATTCGTGCTATATATCGCTAGGTAGCACCCGAATATCAGTTTGGCTGCAGAAAGCCTTCGGATGCAGAAATTCTTCTTGTTGATGCCGAAAGTGACCGACATCTGAATTAATGTTTCGAATAAATGAATGAATGTTTCGAATGTTCATGCATTCATATTGACATAAATTAACATTTTATTTGTTCATTTAAAGTGAATGCTAGTAAAGTGAACGAATTGAATGTTGACATTTTAGAATGTGTTACATTCATCATTCGAATATGCATGAATGAATACTCATGCAGCAGCTGGAATGAAAATAAAGTTGGCGACCTGTTACGACTCTCGCGCTCTCAGCATATACGTTCACAAATTGGCTACCGGCCAGTGAAGAATACTCTACCTTATAGTGGAATTGTTGATACATTTATTACTTATAACGGGTGATTCAATTAGAAGTTTTTTCTTTTTCTTTTGTTTTGTTTTGTTTTTTAACCGAACACACGTGACTGATGTCATACTGATGTCATCTTATTTGTATTCAGTATTCTTTGAAACTCTACTAAACTAAAAAAAAAAGAACCTATTTTGTGTAGTGAACCAAAATGCTGTTGGGGGAACTTCCCCATTCCAACTACTGGACCCGCCAATGGTGATATCATTCTGGATTTTACTCTTTTGGGTTTATGTGAAGTCAAATGTATTCATCGATAAGCCAGCTACGTTTTAAAACTTGGTAGCCAACATACATACAATACTAGAAAGAGTGATTGAAAATTGGACCTTCCGAATGGACCAACTACAGCGTAGTCGCGGCCAGCATTTGAATAAAATAATCTTAAAGAAGTAAACGTCAGAGATGTTTCTTCCGGGTCATAATAAAGATCTCTGCAAGCCGTTCTCTTCACTTTAGCGTTTCTCACTGCGTTTGTTCGTCCTATGTCTAAGAGTGTCGAAGCTCGCGCTTTATAGATAAAAGGCGTACTAGCGTACCTACTTTTCCAGTCTGTTTCCCCTATTTGTCTTGTTGCTATTATTGGGCGGTAGATATAGCCGTCACATAACTGTTAGTGCTTATACCGCATTTTTCGAGTATCTTAAGGAACATAAATGACACCAGTTGTACCAGAAGTACTATTGTACCATCGTCTGGAACCGGTTTCTGGAATTTAGATACGTTGGCAATGCCATTACAGAATGCCATAATCTGTGCATTGTCTGGCCTTGTGCTACTTAGCTTTAATTATGTAGAGTATTGCATTTAGCACATAGCATTAAGCCAAAGTACTATATAGTTTCGTTAAGAATAGTGGCTTGCTTATAGTTGAGTGCACCTTCGTGCTTGCTACAAATTATTTATCTCTACACCACACAACAATATCGCATACCAATTTAATTAAATTACATTGTAACTTCTCCAAACGATTCTAACAAGATTAATATCTTAGCAAAACAATAGCTATAATATTTTAATAATTGTTAATAAAAATTTACAATTTCAACAGAGGCATCCAAATGAGTTAAATTTCACAGGCGTGTTGCGTTCTTTATAAGATTTTATAAAGTTTTTACTGGATTTTTTTGTTCCGCTTTTTGTCTCTCTGACTGAGGCAATCAATTATTTAAACTCTTGCCGGCTGTTATGCAGGCTGCTGATTTTATCAACGTCATCAACTTAATTTCCACACTGTGCCGCATTTTAAGATATACAATCACCGATACTCTTTCATTTATTTGTGTGTATCTGTGTGTGTGTGTGTGTTTTGAATTTTATCTTGAAATATGTACTTGCGTACTTGCAATTATTAATGAAATATTGCTGTCAGTAATTATTTGTTATAAATTTGCATAGAAATTGCAATTTGTTCAGTTCACTTGAGTTCAGTACAAAAACGCTGAGTTTCGCATTGAGGCACATGAAGTCAAATGAAGTGAAGTCGCGTCAAGTGGACCTGGGTCAGTCAGTTGGTTGTTTCGTTGCTTATAACGACGACAATTTTATTAAGTATTGTAATATGTATAGGGTGTTTTTTTAGAGGCTCCATTTTCCGACTGGGATTAAACTGTCACAAATTGGTCAGATCTGGCAATGCTGAATAGACTAACGCCAGAATAACGCTTCAAATTAAGCAATTATTTCGAAGAACGTGCATCAGTTCGAGATTACCGCGCGCTACTTCCATTTTACGTTCGACAGATTCGTCAATTTGAGCGAATAATTCAATTAAGCAAGGATCGTTTTCATACCACTTATACTCTAAATGATAATACGCATCCGCAAAAACATCATACTCGTACAGTGTGCACCGAAGTAACAAGTGCTGCTGTAGAGCGTACACAGAAGTAAAGTCATTCTAAATATATATTTTAAATTCTAAAAACATTCCAAAGCGTAATTAAAAATTTGAAGTACGATTCTTACTCAATTTCTTTGCATCAAATACAAAAAAAAATAATAATAATAATAATAATAATAATATTGAATATTAAGTCAAGTACAAAAGTTTCAGAATATAAAATAACTCCCTTTTGACTTGAAGTAAGTAAAAAAGTCTTAAATCAAATTCTGAGCGAACAAAAAACCTGTGAGCAAAATCAAATTTACTCTCTCAGCTGCTCCAATTTCTTCGCAAAGACAGTAAATGAGAAAAGGGATGTGTATGATGTGCACAATGACACTTTCCGTTCGCATGTGTCTTTTTTAATCAAGCTCCGTGCAGCTTGAAAAGGGATGAATTCAAAAATTCGAGCACCGTTCTTGAACCAAGACTTTGTACTTCGATTAAAAAAATCTGTACTCACCACGCTTTTGCCAGCGCTATGGACCAATTCAATTACGGAAATACTGATATTTTATCAGTGTAGTATTGAGAAGAACCCAAATGAGTCAATCCACCATTGCGCGCAGCAAATGAACCTGTGGGCATTCGCCTTATGGACAATTTTTCCTAAAGATACCGGCCTACGTCCTGAAAAAGTCCAAAAATTAAAGGTCCAAGAATGCACTTCGTTTGCGCCTTACGTTCAGTCAATGAATCAAAATTAAACTGAATCAACTGAAAGCCAAATCACTGTTTTATCGCTATAGTCTGTTCAGTTATGAGGCTAATTTTTTGCTCAATGCGAATGCGCATCATCCGAGCCTGCCGCCCGAAATCATATTTAAACAATGTTGGCTTAAAACTAGTTTCAAATTATGTAATCTTAGCATTTTATACCAATTCAAAGTTCTACAAAGCTAAACAAAAACACCCTTTACTATGTAGTATGTAGTGCAACGATGCATGCCACTTGTCGTTCTGCCTCCAAGTCGGTGGCATTATTAATGACAATGTATATGCATAATAAATATCGTTGACAAAGTCGTTCGAGATACTTCACGATTATATTGTTGCCTGTTAATTATATACTATATGCAGTGCAGTTCCAAGTGGGCTGTATTTAAGCTGACATGATTTATAAGGCGACCTACTAAACATTAAGTAGCACAGTGCACTTGTATTAAAAGAAATATTGATATAGGTTTATTAAATATTACAAAGTATTTCCTTTACAACAACAACAACAACAACTAAAAAAGAGCTATTAAAAAAATATCATTTAATAATTCCATTTAAATTTAATTAAACATTCCAGCACGAAACAATTTACAATTTTTATATTTATTATTTTTTAAATAAACAAAAAAAAACATACAAAATATAATCATATAAAACTCCAATAACAATAATAAACAGTCCAGTCCGTGCATAATAAATTCTTTATTTTTGTGATAATTGCAAAGCTATAAATTTGATTAAGCATGCCTGACTGCTTAAATGAAACGGACACCAGCGAACACATCGAATACAACTCTGTGAAAATATAGTAAATTTGTTGTGGGTGTTGCCAGCTTTTTGTTTTTGTTCTTTGCCTGAATGGTAGCCGCCAGTGAAATTGCATATGTGTCGCAGTCCGTCTGTCTGTGTGTGTGTGTGTATGTGTGTCGGTCGAGTCATAATAAATGAGTCAAATTATTATGCAAATTAAATGAAATTGCAAACAAGCATATATATATATATATATAAAATATAAAACACATACATAAACGAGGTGCAAGGCCTTATTAAATTGCCATAAAAATTAATAACAATAAAACAAGCCAACACTGAAATACTATATGGCATATTAAGTGGAAAATATATGGCTTATTTAAATATTGTAGCTATATATAAAAACTTTTTTAACTTTTCTGTCTATAGATATTATTTCGAATTGCTATCTATCTGTTTAATTAACAGATTTCAGTTCAGTTGTACAGATTGGTTTATATATGCAAGGAATTGTTTAGCTTGATTTTAATTTAGCACCATGCTTTTCACTTTGTCCGATTTCAGTTCAACTGACCGGATAGTTGAAGTGGGTGAAAATTAAATTCCGAGTTAAGAACATAATACACAAAACCAGTCACACAAAATACATTATTTGTTAAATAAAACCCTCTTCACGCATAGAACGAAAAACAACAACACTAAAGTTGTTAAGTGGTCTCAACTTCAAAATATTCTGTACACTGCTCTTTATACAAAGCATTGATTTGTATGGAGCCTATAGTGGGCTAGAACCGTTCATTTTATACACTTTATCTGAGAGTTAATAGTAGAATCTAATTATTCCAACTTAAAGGCTCTTTCTTTTATAATCCTCCAGTTTGAGAGCGCAAATTAGTCGAAAAAGGCCAGATTTGTGGATAAAACTCTTGGATTTTGCACCTCGACAAGGCACTATTTCACAAGGCTATCTTTATATATAAACATCTTCTGTACGTGTGTACGTGACTGAACTCCTCCTAAACGGCTGAACCAATTTTGATGAACATTTTTGTGTGCGTTCATGGGAATTCGAGAATGGTTTAGACTCACAATTCGATCCACTGTGAATGCCCGCGAGTTACATACTGGCCTAAAATATTTAAGATAGAGATATGAAATACAGTGTACATGTTAATCGGATCGAAGAGGGCAGGAAAAGGGGAAGGGAAGTGTTGGGGAAGAGGTGGAAGCGAAAGAGGCGGAAGAGAAAGAGGTAGAAGGGGAAAACGGGGCAGGGACAGAGGGGAATGGATGGTAGGGAAAGGGGGCAGGGGAAGAGGGGTAGGGGAATGGGAGGTAGGGTAAGGGGGCACAGGGAAGGATGGATAAAGGTAGATGAGGCAGGGGACGGGCAGCAACGCGCAGGCTACCATTTAAGATAGAGGGATGAAATGTTATATACATGTTAATGGGGGGGGGGGGGGGGGCATGGAGAATAGAAGGTAAAGTAAGGGGAGGAAAGGGAATGGGTGGTAGGGTATGTGGGCATGGGAAGGAGTGGCTGGCGAAGGAGTGGCAGGCGAATAAGTGGCAGAGGGAAGGAGAGGCCGGTGAAGGGGCAGAAACGCGCCGGGTATCAGCTAGTCATTGCATACGAATGTCTAACCAAAAAATAACCAAATAGCATTGAGGAAACAACGTATTCACCTGATATGACTCCGGCAGACTTTTTACTCTACCCACAACTGAAATCACTACTTAGAGACACCCGTTTTCAGTCGATAGAAAACATAAGAGACAATTCGCGGTAAGAACTAAAGTCAATTCCAAAAGATGCGTTCAACAAATATTTTGATGATCGAATTTTTCGTTAGCCTAAGTGTAGTATTTCGGATGGAACCTACTTTGAAGGCGATCAATAAATTTGGTTAAATAATATTGACCAATTTCCGGCACTTTTGTGTTGCATTATTGAATCTTGAGCTTGCCAGTAACTCGTATACAAATAAAAAGGTCGTTAGCAAACAAAAACAATGTTCAAGAATATAGTATATACTTTATGAGATCTACTAAACCACACAAGACGAGTATATCTAGCCTTGTCCGTCAGTCTGTCTGTGAATACAGGAAGTAGACCCTCATTCTTCACACAATCTTAAAAAAATCGATATGGTGTAGTTTTGCAGCCAGCATTCGTTCAGAATCTGCATTGCGTAATGCCAAGCTCTCTTTTAGTGATGGCCCTAATACAAACCTGAAGAGCATTTTTGCATTTCTGTACTGAATGCATATTCATTACAAGCAAAATTAACTTAAAATAGAACTTATATGAACACAGGGTGACTCAAATTCTCTAAACATCATTCATAAAATTTAGTTTTATGAGCGAAATTTTTATGCGATTTTAATGCGACGGAGATTTCTGTGGCACTCTCGACTATGATTTGCATTGATTGCATTCGTTTTATTGGGTTCAAGAGTTTGCGCGTGTTTTATAAGAAAATATTTAAAATTAATAAAATAAAATTTGAAAAACGTACCTTCTATAGACCACATCTCGTTCGTTTACACTACTGTATTTATTCCAGTTATATGTCTCGATGTCAACTTTCAAACTAATATTACGAAAATTGGGTAATAGGGAGCCAATTTATACAAGATAGACAGACGGACAAGACTAGAACGGCTGGCCTGTGTGAAGAGTATAAGAACTTGAAAAGAGGGACTAGGTCTATATATGTAGGTAACACTTAGACTTCTCTTAATAAAGACTTAGCACAATAATTTCATTCCTTTTGTAGACCAAATAGTAGAGTCTAAACTTCCAAGTTTGATGGAACTATCTATTATAGTCGTCGAGATCTTGACATATACTACTAGTATAGACAGTGGACAATCGCATATGACCAACTGGACGCAATTTTCGATGCTGAACAAGAATATGCAGATAGTACTATACGAAGTTGGGATTCTATTGATTCTATACTAGTGACAAATCCTATAAAAATACAAAGTGTACCGCTTAAAACAAAATCTCGTAGTTAAAATTGAATTTTTAGAGCTATTAGTTTTCAAATGTAATTAAAAAGAAACGTTTGAAATTTCTTTAAAATTTTAATGACGTTCGAAAGCGGATGGTCTAGCATTAGAAAACTGACATTGGAAAATTCTTTATTTATATGGAGATCTGAATCATTCTGTTTCTCTGTGCTTTGTATCTCATATACTGCCGATTTTATCAAAAGAAACATTTTGAAGACAAAGATTTCAAGCTAAATGGTGTTTTTTTTTAGACGTGTGGTTTTCAATCTGGCAACACGGTTTTCGGCAGCTGTTTTTTTTTTTGGCAGCTGTCACTTGATTTATGTTCAGTTTGGTTTGCCATTTCATAATGAATCGACTTACTCCGGAACAACGTTTGCAAATCGTGCAAATTTATTACCAAAAAGGAGATGGCCACCGATCCCGATTTTCACAAGAAAATTTTGTTCTGCGATGAAGCTCACTTTTTGTTGGATGGGTACGTTAATAAACAAAATTGTCGCATTTGGAGTAATGATAATTCACAAGTCATTGTTGAGACGCCGTTACATCCTCAAAAAGTCACTGTTTGGTGTGCTGTATGGGCAGAGGGAATCATTGGTCCATATTTCTTCAAAAATGAAGCCGTCCATAATGTTGCAGTCAATGGAGTGAGATCAATAGAGCCATGATTAATGACTTTTTCGTGCCTGAATTGAAAAATGTTGATGTGGACGAACTTTGGTTCCAACAAGATGGGGCTACATGCCATACAGCCAACGAAACAATCAATTTATTGAAGGAAACTTTTGGTGAGCGCATTATCTCGCGTCGTGGGCCTGTGGCGTTTTGTGGGGTTATATTAAGTCGCTTGTCTACGCAGATAAGCCCAAGACGATTGACGCCTTGGAAGAGAATATTCGGCGCGTTATTGCTGACATAACATAATGGCAAACCCTTATCTTTATAATAAAGCTAAATTCTTGGTCACAACATTAAATTATATGCGTTTTATTTCTTCTTGAAGTTTGGTTTTCAAATGGTCTAAAAATGAACACTCTATATAATTATTTAATGCTGCTCATACCAATTTAGCGCATTAATAAATAAGATTTACCTTTAAATTACAGAAAGACAGTAAATATAATACTTAAATTCAAATAATACATATCGTTTGCAGTATGAAGCAATAAAATTACAATAATATACACAAAATCACACAAATTGCGGAAGTCTATTGTTTGTTGCATTTATACTCCCTTTATAGCATTGCGCATAAATTATATTATTTAAATAAGCCGTCTACAATTCATATGCAAGTATACAAGTGAAAAGTTCACAGAAGCAGCAGCGTAAAGCCACAAAATTTCCGAAACTCATTAACCCTAAATACAATTTCAGTTTATATTATTATAAACGCACCAAACTACCAAGCCAACATACAAACATGCTGTGTCCCTCTGTCCGACAAAAGTGTCAGGTGTTTAAATCAATTCAAAACTGTGAGACAAAATTAGCAATGAGCCACAGTGAAAACAAAGCCAAATAGGCAAACAAAAGAGCACCATATACCACTAATACTTCATATATACATATATATATATATGTGTATATATATGTATATATATATTAGGGCATAGTTTCCGATGCGGTAAAAACGACACAGAATATTGTGGCATGGTGTGCTGTGTGCTGTGTGCTGTGTGCTGTGTACTGTGTGATGTGTGTGTGGCCACAGAGCACTATTGTATCGCATTAAAATTAAATTGCACAATTTGTAATCAATTTGTAGGCAGTAGAGGCAACCTTTATGTTCTGTATATTTAAATATAATTATATTAAATACACCAGGGTCAGCAGCTGCAGAGACGACTCACAACGCACCCACATCAAAACCATTCCTCTCTCTCTCTGTACACCGAGACCTGCATGGCAAAATGTGTTGAGCTATTTAGTTTATTATGTATTTATATATTTATAAAGCGAACAATACGCACATAGTACGCCTAATAATAAATAGTAATTTATGCATGTAGCTATTTACAGAAAGGCAAACAGTGGCGTAGCTTAGCACTCACTTTGCTACTTTTTCCACTTCACTGTGAGTGGCGATGGCGACGCAGTTAACGCACTTCCGTTTCCGCTTTTGTTTGTATTTGTTGTTGTTGTTGTTGTTGTTGCGGTATGTTTCCCATTTACCACCACTGAAAAAAAAAACGTTTTGCAAAATGTTTACACACATGCGAACTAAATAATATTTATATTGTATTGGCTTCAATTTGGAGTTTGTCGCTTTGTCATTTGAGGTGTGCAATTATTTTGTGGCTTTTATAATTGAAATTGGTCGTTGTTGCTAATGTGACCGCTCTTATTATTATTTGTATTTGTATTGTTGTACTTAGTTAATAAAAATTAAAATAAATTTATATATTAGCTAGATTTGTTGCTATTATGCGTTGCAATAGCATGAAGAGACAATTAAGTTGAATTATTAAATTTTGGTTTATGGGAAATTGTTTTAAAATGCGAGGTCTTTATTTATAAAATTCCGTTGTGTGCGTGTAATTCTTTTTCTCCTAAACGGCTTCACCGATTTTGATGAGATTTTTTTTTTGTAATTATGGGATCCCCGGGATGGTTCTTAGCTACAATTGTACCCGGTAGGTGGCGCTGTTGTCGAGATCTTGTTTGTTTTTCTTAATATCAATCAAATTCTGTGCATTGGTAAGCCAATCACTTGAGAACTGCTGAACCGATATTGGAATTTTTCGATGATTTTCAGAGAGAGAAAAGTTGGAAAAATTTGCCGAATAATTGGAAGCTTCATGCCAAACTGAGTAACTGTTTCTATGGAATATCTTTATGAACCCAAGATACCTTACGATGCATACAACTTGTTCCGTAATAATTTTTTTGGGCGATGCTACATCTCCCCACATAAGATAAAAGAGCGAATTTGTCATATCTCAGCAACTACTTGAGGCAGATGGATGAGATTTGGTACATATGCTAAGTCCACCAGCAGACATAAAGTCCATTGGAAAAGTGGTCAGTGCCACGCATTCTATACTCGTATAGAAAAAATATAAATTCATCATATCTCAGTAACTAATTGATGCGTATGAATAAGATTTGTACATATGTACCAGGAAAATTTAGAAAATTTGGATCGCCCGTCAAGTCACAATATATGACCTTTATAAGCCCTGATAAATTTTAAAAAACGCTTACTCATTTTTGTTTTTGTTTTTTTTTTTTCTTTTTAAGAATTTTTACTTGTTTCCTCAACGAATATTATTAAAAAACTACTGAAGAATCTGACAGCCGAGTCGGTTGACTACAATACAAAATTTTGGCAAAGCACGCAAAGTTTACTTTACCAAATACATTGTAGTTCAGCCGCACTAGTACGGAACTAGTGAATTCGCCGGTCACTAGAGGTGGGTACTAGTACCCTGTCTATCCACCTGCAACGCATTTCACTAGCGATTGAAAGGGACCAACGACGTTGCAGCCCCTTTTCCCAGACACGCACCACACTCAAAAGACTGGCTACTTCACTAGGGAATAAGGACTACCGTAGGGACGAGACCATTGAAAGTGGCGAGTGGCAAGTCTCTTGGCACTGTTGCTCAACTAACTTCTGTTCGACGAGTGGCGAGTGGCTAGTTCACATATTAATGACATACATACATACGTATAACTAGTCGGAATAATCATACAGCAATGTATGCTGCTGCACACTCATTTCTTTTAGCTCCTCAACATCGAGCATGCCACGCTGGAATCTAACAACGGCACATGTTGCTCCCTGTGCACGTGTCTTCCATTACATACAGCGAGCAAAAAGACAGACAAAGCGAATTATGCAAACGTCATTCGCATGTGTTTGCTCTTGTTGTTGTTTACTGCTATGGCCGATGTGCCCTCTCTTTTTCTTTCTCTTCACATCATCGTTTTTAAAAGCTTTTATTTAGCTTCACTACGTATATTTGTTTCAAATGATGTGCATTATAAACTTTAACTTAAAACTGCAGAGCACTTATAATTCGCAAATAGTTTTTACATATTCATATTCGTTCACTAATTTAACTTATCTTTCTATGTTTACTGCTCAAGACTCACATAAATAGTTATGCTACATGTAAAAATGCTGCAATCGTAAGTTCACGACTACCAAATACCCTGCTTTTTTTAACGTAGACATACTCACATGCATACTCTGCGTATTATACTCATTTTATACGCTTCACAAGTAGTATATTAATATTATAATTTTATTATGCATCGGTTACAAATCGCACTAGACATGCCCGTCTGTCTGTATGTATGTCCGTCCATCAGCCCGTCTGTCTATCTCTTCTCCGTCTGTGTGAATCAAAACTAATCTTAGGATATAGTTCTTAGGATCTAGATCTGAAATCAAACTAACAAACTTCAAAGCCTTTAGAAACTACTGCAGCAAATTTCTAAAAACATTTCTCACTGTGCACTTTCTTAATTAACAATTTAATAAACAATATCTTACAGTATTCATCACATTTTGCCTTATACAAAATGTAGAATCTACGAAACTGATTACAAAATAAATTTATGTATTCTCTAGAGTGTCCTTAACAATTTAGAAACCACAAAGTACCATAAAGAAAGATGCAACACAGTCTTCGTAACTTACAAAAACAAAATCAAGCACTGTGCACATATAAATCAATCAAAATGGTTCAAAACTCATTTGCAGACGGCACACAGCAATAGATTCCAGGGACTACGAGTAGAAATCGGATCGAGAGCGGGAGCAGCACCACCAATTCGTCTCATAATTTATGGCATCAGACGTGCATAGATCAAAATTGTGTGCCAGTCGTAGAGCAAAACGAGCAACATTTAATAGACACAAGCTTTCAACTGAAACGTAGTAAATTGAAAGGCGGGAGTGAAGCAGTGCTGCACACCTTAATCATTTTCTTTATGCACAAATAATTTATACAAAATACAGCTTGGCACTTTTATCACCTCAAGAAACAAAGTTACACATATGGAGCTATACAAACTGCTGCTGCTGAGTGCTATGTGAAGCGTTAAGAATGGACCACCTACCAAGAGCGTTGGTCATATATCTTTAGCACATGCAGATGCATAGATACATCTATGGTACGAGTATGTATCTAGATACATTATTTGTGTATAGAGTGTGTACAATGTAGAACGAATGTATGGGACGTCGTCGTCGTCGTCATCGTCGTCGTGTGCATGCACTTGAAACTACTCAACATAATTCACCTAACAAATAATAACTCAAATGAAATATGCAACCATGCATAAATTTAAGCACAGAAGAGTAGAAATGATGGCAGCCACCACCATGGTTGTTGTTTGATTGCGGCAGCAGGCAATGCCAACTGCTTTTGAAGATGCAAGTCCAGACATTTAAACTGAGACTCAAGCACAAGCAATGCACATTTCTCAATTTATACCAACTGTTTTTGATTTATTATCAAAATGCAAACTTACAGATACAGATACAAATGCTGTTGTGCCACATTAGAAGCGTGTGGCAAAAGCAGCAGCAACAGCAGCAACAGGATAAACGAGCCTTGCATCTCGAGTCGGGTCATAGAATTGAATTGCTTATGTGTTGAGCTCTGTTGTGCTGTGTTGTGTTGAGTTTGAGGCAGTTGACGTCGACGTCATTCATGGAATATATCAAAGTGCTCATAATTTATAAACAACAAGAAATTTCATATAGAAGAGTAGCGCAAGTTGTTGTACTAAGCACTTTAGGTTTTCGAATATGTAACTTGAATTTCGTATGGTTTTGAATTTTGAATGTGAATCTGAATGTGAATGTGAATTTGGCTGCTGCAGAAATATGGCAGCGGTCGAGTCGAGTCGTCATCATCATCATCATCATCATTGTCTTTCATGCAAAACTCAGCAAGACGACTGACAGTTATGACAGCCACTATGTAGACATGCGGTTGAAATACGTACAGATATGAGATACAACAATAAATGCACAAAGAACTAAGTGAAGTGAATGCCGAAATTGAACATAAGATGGACACACGAAGCTGTGAAAAGATTTATGCATAGATACACATTATAAATGTATCTATCCTGGCAGTGGTGTCCAGCGAAAATTTAAAGAGGGCTAAAATGTTTCCAAAGTAATTAATAAAATTAAAGTAAATTTAAAACAACTAGTCGTTGCACTGTGGTTGAAGTTCAACCATTGTAGCGACAATACAAAACAGTTCTGATCCATTTTACTTATACTCGTAATGCTGAGAACGTTAAGTATGACCAACATGTTGCGCTAAACATGTTGCGACAACAGGCTCGAAGAAATATTCATTCTGCTTTCCTTAAAATTTTCGCAACACTATGAAGCTCTCAACTGATCATCGCCAAAATGTTGGCAAGTACGCCTGTTGTTTATATCAAATTGAGAAAACTGAAAGAGGGAGTGAGCTCAAGTCTTTGTGATTGCCCGAGTCCATACTCCATACTCACAACCTGCCCAGCAAAAATTGGAACCTCCAATACCATTCAGACGAAATTTCAAATATTATTGTATAACATAAAACTGGGTGGTGGAAGGCTATGTCAAAAAGTGGGCGGGACACGCCCATTAGTACATATGTGTGAAGTGGCCAGCCATAAGAAGCCATCATATCGATTTCAAGCTGATATTGACTTAACTAAAGAAGTTTTTCATACAAAAGCACAAAAGTGGACGGAGAGTTTTAAGACTTGATGTCAATATCGTTAGAAGATCAAGGCGAGAAAAACAAATGTTTGTAAATGTAATTATACATAAATCGTAGTAAACAAATTATGTGCTAGTTTTGTACTTATTTTGTAGACTATTTAAAAATGTTGTGCTCGACTCTAAACCACTGATACAGCTTGGTCTGCTAACTTTAGAAAAAGTTAGCAGCTCAGTCTTGCTCTATTTTCTCGGCAAAGCTGGTGTTTTACTACAGCTTTTAAAATTTTGAAGAGATGCATAGATTTAAAACATGCATAGATTTAAAATATATTAAACACTGATTTTGATTAATATCTGGAACATAAGAACACTTTCGAATACTTCAAGATAGTAGAGTAATGGACATCTGTAGAGTTGATATTCTTGATCACAACGAAATAAGATGGCTATATTAGTAACTATTCAACCTTCTACAAAAGAGCAACCGATGTCGGCATGTTGGTATCTCCCAAATGTAGCAAATGGATTTTGGAAACGTATCCGGTTTTGAGAACGTATACTAATACCACAGGTTAACTCCCTATTTCATAGAATTTTGCTCATTCAGTGCTATGCGCCCACCATGCGAAGTAAAGACTCTATTGGACACTACATTATGCAAGCATCCAAAAGGCGTCATTAAGATTGTACTAGGCGACTTCAACGCTAAGGTCAGCATGTAGAATAATGCGCTTTAATCAATAATGAGGATATATGGCATCAACTCCAAACGAAACCACAGCGGCGGAAGTCTCGTGGATCTTTACACTCGCCGAAACATATCTATTGAATGCACAGAGCTCATACATAAAGACATCCATAAATATTCGTGGAAATCTCCGAACGGTTGATCATGTAATCAGAGCACACATAAACACACATCACCACATCACCACATCATCATCAATAAACTTTTCGTCGGCTTCCTCACTATCGAAATACGTTGCCGTAAATGGCTATGAGTAGGCCATATTCTTCGTAGTTCAGATGGCGATACAGATAAATTCACGCTCAAGTGTAACACGGGTGGCCAAAGACGATGAGGATGTTCCTGCACCACCTGTGTACTAAAGGACATATGTATATAGCTTATATCATTACACAACTCCAATTATCAAACGGAAGCCATGAGGGTTGGGCTCTTAAAATTTCATAACATAAAGATACATACATTGGAAACTTAATCCGGATAATTCCGGGGATAATTGTAGTGCATACAACTGTTTTATTTCTCATTAAATTTGGCTGTTTTTTAGAAAAGAAGAGAATTGTAAACAAGTGACCATGGGCAAGGAAAGATTTATAGTTTGGTTAAAAGAGTTTTCAGTAGCAACCATGCGTAGTATATTCGAACTCAAGTAACATCTTTTTGATAAGAGCAGCAGTGATTTTTTGTTGTTAACTAAAATTTACTGTCTTAGAGGCCATTTACATTTGCAGAGAACTAGAAGGGAACTAGCAAAAACTCGTATTAACCACCCACAAGTTGGCTGTAGTCCATACAAAAACATGTTATAGGCCATTTACATATAGAGATTTAGAAAGCAACTAGCAAAAATACGTAATGTCCAACCATAAGTCGGCTGCAGTCCCTAGGTAAGCATATCAGATGTTGAGTTTCAATTACTAGACACTATTCCGGTCACAATCATTAGAGTTTTTTGAATGGTTGGTTGCCTTGAGAAATTTCTGAATATGTAGCTTGGTAGCATTGGAAAATTAGTGGAAAATGGTGGTTTCGAAAACACTATAATTTCATTAAACGACAGCATGCTAAGCTAAAGCCAGTGCGTGTTCAATCTTACCGTTGTCCAAGCAATCTAGCATTTTCATCATTTCCTTTGCGCAGTTGATAAGAAGTATATCATATTGCAGGTATTCATCCATTATTATTTAATGTTGAGCACAGTTAACCATATTTCGACAGCTTTGTTAAAAAAAAAAAAGTTCAAAATCAGCTGTTCATTAGTTCCGTTCTGCTTGCGACTTACTTGTGACTTCAATGTAAATACTTTTAGGAACTGCTAGTTATCTTTGCTAAGTCCCTTTGTTTTTCTCTGCATGTAGACGGCGTATCAGTTGAGTTTGCATTATTAAACACTAAACCGGCCACTATCATTGTGACTAGAATATTTACATGGTAGCATTGAGAAATATGTGAAATGGCTTGGTAGCATTGGACATTTTGGTAGCATTTGTAGTATTTTACACTTTGGTAGCATTGATCATTTCTTCTTGTTTCATTTTCTCATAGCACTGCATATAAATTTATGTATTTTAAAAGTATAGCTCTACTAGTATTGCATCCAAAATCCCTACTCAAACCGTGCCACTGTCACTCAACACTGTATCTCTGTATCATGTCAAACTAGTACATGCAGAAAATAAAAATAAAATATTTTTTGTATTTTTCATTTGCACATTTTGCAGAAGATTTATTATTAGTTTTCTTTGTAGAGATACATATCTAACTATAAAATATTTTTCGAGTCATTTGCAATGAAAATTGAATTTTTAAATACTGTACATATTTTTGAGCAGAATATGAAAGATTTACAATAATCCGAAAATATTTTTTTACACAACGAAAACGAAAAATATTTTCAAATTATCAAAAAATTTAATGGAGTTACAAATATTTTGTGAAAATACCAAATTTTTCAGGATATGCTATTATTGTTGTTGTTGTTGTTGTTGTTGTTGTTGTTGTTGTTGTTGCAGACCTCTTTAGAACAATTATTTATGACATTGTTATGTCAGATACATGCAGTAAATACAAACAAAGTATGGGAGTTACAATGCAATCCAATGCAGCTGTACCAGACCGGAAATATAATGAAAATGCTACAGAAACAACAAAAAACGAGCATGCTTGCAGTATACGAGTATGTATATACCATATATAGTTTTAAGCATTTTTGGTAAATGAAGTTTTGACAGTGGCTTGTATCTTGTATCTCACATATTATTGTTCAAATTTTGAATTGCAACATTGCATTTTGTTACAGAAAAGTTAATTAGATTTTGGAGTTGAGTTGTGAAACTATTGAAATAAAGCAAAACTTGTCAATACTTGATTTTATTTCAAATCAAAATTTTTAAATAAAACTTTTTTTGGTGCACTAACAAAATTTAAAAAAGGAAAAATGGAATCCAATAGTAACCAAGCACTAAACAAAACCGCAGATTGTCTTAACATTGAACGCATAGCAAATTATCTAAATGTAGTAAATCAAAGCATTGCAAATGTACGCGAACAATATGATCGACTTATTGAAAGAACCTCGGAAATTTTCAACGAAATCAAAGAAATCTCAGAAAGTGTGTCTTCGCCACGTCTTAGCTCGCATATTGATAAGATCAATAATATACAAATATTAATACGAAAATTTGAACAGATGCAAAAAGAAAATATGACATCAACAATTGGTGAAGATGCCGATGAAATGCACTGCATTTATGTGCGTCACTTGTTGCAGGAATTTGAAAAGCTCAACCGCAGCGAAATACTCGTCGAGTGTCTAGCCAATTTGATTCAAGCCAAGGAGTCCTTGGCGCTGATCGAACAGGTTATGTTGGTGTTGACGCCGAAATCCAGCACAACATCGACGGAGCTGCCAACTGAAGGTCAGAAGAAATTGACAATCAGCTGCACTTTGCTGGAGCGTGTCAAAATGTTTGAGCAGCTGCAAGTAGAGGCAGAAACGAAAGCTGATTCAGTGGAAGTGTTGAAGAAATCGGAGCAGCAGCTAAAGAGCGTGGAGCATACTAATAATAATACGATGTGTGAAGTTGCTGGTGAGCTTATGTCAAAAGGCGATGGAAATAACGTAATTTGAATTACGTAATTTTGGTTATCTATGAACACAAAAAAATTGATCTCTAAATTGTCGGCAAAGTGCAATTATTAAACTATTATTAAAATGTATCCTAAATAACAGAAAATGTTATTTGAATTAAGCCATTTTGTCAGTTTTATTCTTATTAATTTAGACACACAAATCGCAAGTAAGGTCAAACATACCATATAAAGTTGAGACAAAGTAAGGTTTGGCAAAAATTTCCTTCATCGTCCACTTTTTGTCATCGCAGGCTAGTTTTTTCACTGGTTTTCCAACATTTGCTCAAATCAAGTAGATTGATTCTTGTTTTAAGTGTGATATTACTGTTAAAAAGTAATGCCCTGGCACGAATTGGTCAAGCAGAGCATTTGCTTGACGTTGGTCCTCTTTCCTTCGCACCAGAGATCCCCTTAATATAAATATTTATGGTAAATTTTATTTGAAACTCCTATTGACAACAATTTTCTTTCAACTTAGAATTAACTATAGAATGGTGTCATCATAAAATCGGACTCCTCAACAACATCTACCTTAATTGTTTCAGAGAAGCATTAGATTTAAGAAGTTGTATTAGAATCGGAAAGAAGATTCTCAACTCTCTGATGATTTTTACAGCTTTGAAAATAGCTTTTCGACCATATGAATGAAAGCCATAAATCTTTGCTGCAGCTTAAACTTCAGACCCCTACGTGATTCCCGCTTTAGCTCGCTACTATTTAAGTTCTCACTGTTTTATAAAAGAAATTGAGCGAATAGTTAAATCTTGGGTGAACGAATCCGTCGGAATGTGGTAACAGTTTTTTTAAGCTGTTAGGACAAATTTATAACAGCAATCATCATTTACATACCAAGTAGAGAAATAGACGACCAAATCTTCACTACATCTAACGACAGGATCCCATGATAAATATAAAGTTTTTCTTCTATCTGTTTACTCCAAGAACATTTAATGCTACCAGCTCAAGAAAGGAGGTATATGCTGTCTAGCCTATTGCAATAGAAGTATCATGTTAAAAGAAGGTGCAAACAATGCAGCCTATTGGTAACAATATATATAAAAATTGCACTAAATTATGCAGACATAAACTAATTAGCACTTCGAGAGCAAAATGTTCTACAAAAAAACTTAACAAGTATAATCCTTCCACAACATTTTACCGAATTAGAGTACCTCAGTTACCGCCACTCTTGTTAATCCGGGCTCTGTTTTGCTTCTTAAGATGACAACGCGGGAGAAGCAAAGTACAGTACTCAACTGACTAAGTGCTGGGTATGCGTTTGTAACTCATCCGACTATTCTAACCAGGCCTAACCCATTCTACCCATTGCAAGGCAAACATCATCACAATGTAAGAAATGCGATGGATAGAACAAGATTGCTCTAAAAAAGCATTCTGTTCTATCTATATAATTCCCATGCGAGGAAACATGAATTTTGATGGGCTTAGTGGTTAGTAGGAAACTACACGGTCTCGTGTCTAGTTTCATGCCTGAACGTATAAGGCTAAGTACTTTAAAATTAGCCAAATTTGTCTACATGATGCGATGGAAGCGAAAGAAGATGTGGCCAAAGAAAATTGGCTGTTAGAGATCCAAATCGAAAAAAAAATTAGAAAGGAGAAAAGTCGTTTGCAGAGGAAAGAAGCTAGAAAGGCATAAGCTTGATATTTAGGTGTTTTTGAATAGAAATTAAGTTTGAAGGATGAAAATGGAATAGTGGTTACAGATCTACAGGAATCACTGAAACTACGGAGAAGTCACTTCTTTAAGCAACTTCTAGGCGCTGAACAATACCGCCTATAGAAATGTATTTTTGGAATCACTAGTTAACGATGGCTCTACTGTATAGCCTCCGTACTGTAACGAGCTCGAGTAATTGAAAAGCTGAAGCATAACAAAGTGCTAGGCTCTAATGAGTTGCCAGCTGAGTTAACTCTAAAAACTAACAAAGATCAGCACAAGTTGGCAGCACTGTGCATTGTTTATGCTCTCATATTGTTGCTGACTTTCAATTAATAGTATACTTACTGCTCGTTGTAGTCTTTGTTAGTATAGGCACTGTTTAAGTTTTATATGCTACCTTATATTTAATACTTTTTTTTTTTTTGCTTGTATATTAAATCTAAGAGTTAAGCATACCAAGCCAAAAATTCATTAACACACTCACAGATTCCCAGCACAGTTGTCACAGCTGCCCAAAACAAATTTAGTTTTCTCCAGTGTCTAATGCAAAGTACGTCCGGCCAGACAAGTGATGATGATGATGTTGATGCGTCTGAGTAACTCATCTAACATTTGTGGTAATATACCCATGGGCGTTTGTTTTACGCATATACTCATATTCAAAATTTATTTTATAATAATGATTTAATATGCACAAAGCGATTAATTATTTGCCATAAGGCAATGCACATACACACACACACACACCTATACACATACTGGGTTTGGAAGATTTTACATAATGTGTCCGTGTGCAACTTTCATGACAGGATGTTGAATATCATCCTGCTGTATACATACTATAGTCTCGTATGCCAAAAGGGAATTAACAACTTTAGCGCTAGCGACAAACAAGGAGTTGGAGAGTTTGGAGTTTCAGAGTGCTCTTCACTTTGAAAATTCAAACGAATAAGTCTTGCATGAAATTATGAACACTCATACTCGCATGACTGACTGACTGACTCACTGAATGAATGAATGAATGAATGAATGCATGAGTGAGTGAGTGAGTGAGTTAGTGAGTGAGTGAGTGAGTGAGTGAGTGAGTGAATGTCTGACTGACTGACTGACTGACTGAGCTGTCCGTCTTTGGCTGCATCGTTTGGCTTTATTAATTTTGCATATTTTTACTGCATGATGTGTGGGTGTTGGTGCTGATCTGTTCGGTTGTAATGGTGGTGTTGATGATGGTGGTTGAATGGTTCTGGCATGATGCGTGGAATGTTTATGAACACAGCCATTGGCATTGATTTCAGTCATATAGTTGGTACGTAACTCGATGTGTAGCCAACAATTTGACTCAAATATTCGCTGTTGGTGTTGATGTAACTGTGTGTGTTGCAGCACTCAATTACCATGGAATTTTCAATCAAAATAAATTCCAGCAATTATTTCGCATTAAAACAGCATGTGTGCACTCATCAGCATCATCATCATCTGCAGCAGCATCATCGCTTGTTGTTATTGCTGAAAATCCTGTAAATTGAAATACCCTCGAGATATTTGGCGCATAAATAAATTATTTATATTTTAATGCGTTTCACTCCATATGAATACTGCAGCTACTATTCATTTGAGTTGTTAGTAACTACTCATCACTTACAATTGCCACTTTTAGCATTGTAACTGTACAGCGCTAAAATATTTGATGAATCTATTTTAGGTTTTGTTTTTTTTATAAAATTGTGCATTTCAAATAACTCTAGAAACTCAGCTAAATGTGTGTAAATTTGACGTTTGCACCTAGGCCGCTGCACTGGGATTATTGTTTGGTATGCGAGTATATAGAGAGTATGTTTGCCTAAATGACTGAGCTATACTCACTGTCTAAAATTTTTTTGATTGAATAATTGATTGGTTTGTAAAATATTTTTGCATACTGTATTCTATAGTGTATCATAGTTTATTCAAATATTTATTATTGTGCATTGCAATGAACAAAAATCAGTAGAGCTATGTTTTGTTTAATTTAACTAAAATTTTTTTCGAAATATTTTGTGGTTCTGTGTGCAGATTGCAGGTAACTTTCACTCATAATACTGATTTCAATACATTAACGAACTAAGATCTTACCTCGTAAACTTGGTGTATGGTTTCGTAAGGTATTCAAGTTCTTTCAAGTTTTTGCAGTCGCAAAATAATCAATGTGGTGAAATTTCTTAGACCCGCCTTTATACTGGTAATCCTGTGGAGTTGATGTAGTGTATGGAGTATGTTTAAGTTATCTAAGTCAAAATGGTCGATTCGAGAATTCAATATGTGTATATTTAAAGCTTCAGTTGTTATAGACAACGCAGCACTCTCACAGAGAAGTTCTTTAAACACAGAAAAAACTATCTCCGATCACAGTGCTGATTCCTAATAGGCATGCCCATCTGGTTCTCCTATCGTCATTAGGTCTAAGGCAACTTATCAGTTGTATTTGCATGATTTCACGTGGCCACAATGCCTCTCAATACGTTCGCTTTTATCTTACCCTACTAATATTACAAACGTGAAAGTTTGTATGGTTGTGTGTTTGTTTGTTACTATTGCACGCAACAACTACAAAATGGATTTTAATGAAACTTTACAGAAATGTAGCTTATATATCAGAATAACACATAGGCTATAATTTATGAAGATTAAATTAATGTATTTATTTAATTAATTTAAAACAAACCCAGCGCAAACATTTTAACCACGTCTACTTACTTTCGTAGACGATAAAAAGCTGATAGCTACAAAATCGTCTAGCGATCATGTGTTTGCCTTAAATGGTCATGTGTGCGGGATGATATTAGAGAGGCAGATAATGAAAGAAAACCGTTGACTTTTTGAAAGTTTAAATTTAAGTTGATCAATTTTTTGTTAATAGAACTGGGGTTTTAATGTAATTCAAAAATAAGCACTTGTTTAAAAAAGTATGCATGTATTTGCCGCTTATCTGAATAAGTTCCAAAAATTGTTCTAAAATTTTTTATATATAAAATGAAAATTTATATATATATATATATATATATATATATATATATATATATATATATATATATATATATATATATATATATATATATATATATATATATATATATATATATATATATATATATATATATATATATAGAGAGAGAGAGAGAGAGATATATATATATATATATATATATATATATATATATAGAGAGAGAGATATATATATATATATATATATATATATATATATATATATATATATATATATATGAGAATAAGTCGTTGAGTATTTTTCACCCTCCTACCCAAACACCCACCCACCCCCTACTTTTTAAATCACGATTTTAGTATTTTTGTATGAACAATTTTATTAACCGAGGGGTCATGAAGAAGGGCGAAGGCGAGAAGTTGGGCAGGGAGAAGTGGGACAGGGAGAAGGGCAACGAAAGGTACTAACTAGTAATACCATATTTTTTTTAATACTAGTCCTATATATGTACATTAATAGGCAAGCGCTTTTCTCTGTCTCCATTTTACGGCTATACAAATAAATTAATTTTGATAAATGATTTACCGTTCAAAAAGTATTTCGATTATATACAATGCGTGAAAAGCGATTGGTATATGTTACCAACACAATGATAAAAAAAACACGTACATGCTAACGTACAACAATTCACACTCATACTTTTTTCTGCTTTGCGCACATACAATTGTTATGGCGCCAACATAGCAGTAAAATCACACAGTGGCGACAGTTATAAAGCGCACAAGGGAGGAACAAAAAAACTAATGACCAACAAGGAAACAAACGACATGTTCTAATCGAAATATTATATCATCAAAACGTATACCTTTTACCGTTATGCTATAGCTACCGTTAGTAGAATCTGTTAAAGCGACTTCCCAGTTGTTTGATAGTAAGGCCTACTGACCTTTTTCCGAATGTTGAAACTATAATCATTCTAGTGATTTCTGGTCTGCGCTTAAGTCTCCTGCCCACTCTTCTCCCCGCGAATCCTTTAGCCAGTCGGTTGCAGTGTCTCTGCAAAAGTTCGTTATACCATGTCTATCGTCTCAATTCTGAGGTGATTGTGCAGTGTTGTATTTCGCACGTACCAGTCAGCACCAGTCATTCGGCGAAAGGTCAAATTTTGAAGTGTCGGGATACGTCTTCGACTAGTCCGAGACGCAATGCCCCAGACCTGGATACCATACCTCCAAATCGACGCAATCAAAACATTGTATACCGCACGTTTGCAGCGAAGCGGCAGTGTGCTGTTGGCAGATACCTTTGTTCAGAATGATCCCTATGTAACTGGCGCAACTACCTGGATGAAGAGTGGTGCCATCAATCCAGACTGCCGGGGCCTCGCCACGCCTCAGGGTGAAGTTGACTGCTTGGCACTTCGAGGCATTCAGTTTAATATTCCACCTGCGAGCCCAGCGAAGCATATTCTAAATAATAGTTAAATATTTCTCAACTTAGTTATTGGTGAAATAATTTTCCTTTATTAATGTGCTTGTAAATTGAAGCAGCCATTGTAGAGAAGGTAGTCACATTTATCCATATCCAAAATGAGTTTTCAAAGTGCATAGTAAAAGTTTGAATCGGTATAGTTATTTTAATTATGCTGTGGAGTTCCTTCAATGCAAAGCATGTTTTAAACGAAATACCCTGTCGAAGCTACGTTTATTTCAAGCTTGACGAAACCTTTCTGTGCTCTTCTTCTTTTTCTTCAAATGTGAATATTTGATTGACAGTTGGTCGAAATGAACTATTGTTTTTTTTTTTTTTAAATAAGTAAGAATGCGCGCAACTTTGCCAAAAGATTTGGGATCTGTAGCTTCACCCACCCTCAATATATTGTACCAAGAAGAAAGTGAAGAAAATGTTATGTTTTTTCGACTTTAGTAGGTAATCTGGTAAAGTATGAATCTGTGCTTGAAAATTTAATACTTTGTGACAGCCACATGCATTCCCCATTGACTAATACCATGGAAAACTTCGAAAGGTAAAAGTTCACCGATGTACCAGTGGTCGTCAGAGTGTCAAATACAACGCGAAGCGTGTAATCTGAAGTACTAAATCAGTGATGAGCAAACTTGACACTATACATCTGCCACTTTTCAAATTAAACTGTTATATAAACACACCTATCGATCTACAGACACAAATGAACAGCAAACTAATCAGCGTATACTATACCATCACATGAGTGCATACAACTAACGACATACCAAAAAGCCCATGTAAGCGCACTCACACGCTTCGTATTGGTTCATAAATCTTACTCGGACACCTCCATGCTGTCAAAATGCATTTACTAAGTTCGCCATTGCCTTTATTTTTCCGCTATTAAGTACGTGTGTATTGAACTCTAGTCGCCTACAGTTGCCAACATTTTGAGGTGCGGCACAGTATTCATTCATTCATTCATTCATTCATTCATTCATTCATTCAGTCATTCATTCGATCAGTTCGATCAAGCCTGAAAGCCGAAAGCACCCAAAATGGTCAAATAGTCATTAGCCATGTATTTTGATAACGAAAATGGCAAAGTGCAATGCTGGCAGCCAATTTAGCTTGTTTTTTTTTATTCACTTATAATTTAAACAACTTTACAATTGATCGATCAAACGATAATTAATTTGCGCGTTTGTTTTTTTTTTCTATCATGCCAAATACGTTCACGATAGATTTATAGAAATTTGCATTTAATTTGCATTATTATCTCTGCGTATTAGTTACAAATTGTCACTCAATATGTTCAAACGTACTCATGCCTCATTGCATGTTTGTAATTCAAACTAAGCAAGTAAAATATATTCTAAATATGGTTGAACTGTTTAAGCTGTTTGAGTTGTTTGAGCTGTTTGAGCTGTTTAGTTGAATCGCGTCGCTCGTTTGTTATATAATGTTAAATGTGTCAATAATTGTTTTATTTTACCGATCGTTACGTTTATTGATTGCCATTTCTATAGTTAGTATTTATTGCGCCAATTGTTCGACTCATGCATTATTTATTTATTTATTATTATTGAGCTGACTAAGATAATCTTATTAATTACACAGAATTTAAGCGCATTAGTTGATGTAAGGAATTTATTGTTCACACTGAACGAGAAGAAATAGAAAAAGTTTGTGTGTTTTTTCTTCTTCTTCTGCTGAATATTTAACTGTTAGATGTTTGTAGGTTTTCTTTTTCTTGCACCACACATAGGTCTTAGTCCATGGTTTTCGACCAAGTCTTAAGTTTTTGTCTGTTTTTTTTTTGTTTTTGTGAATTGAGAAATTGTCAATTTTGTTTTACAGATACACGTGTTTCATAATCAGTTGCGCTGTGCTCATCAGTCTACTGGCTGCAGACTGCAAAAATGCACAACTTATGTATATGTTGCTTCTCAGGAAAAGAGCAATGTGTATCATATTAATTTCTATATATCCATTGATAAACAAGTTCACCATTCCAAGCATGCTATATTTGTTGAATTCTTGCACACTCAGCTACGAGGTGCTCATCAATCTGCAGGCCTTACATTGCAAATTTTAGCTACTTATACCTCATGCTTTCTTGTTCTCAGTAATTAAACACTGCCCTGGAAGTTCAAGTTTGTGAAAATTTATTTAACGAATAGAAAAAGATGCGGCTGACCACATTAAGGACATATATATGTATATGTTCTAAATCAGCAACAACAGTCGAGTATATATATGTCCCTCCATCCTTCGTATGTATTAATAACGAGACCTCAAAGACTATAAAAAATGGAATCTTCAAAATTGTATTTCTAGATTCGCATAACACAACAAGTATTGCAAAAATTTTAGATGCCACGCCACAACACCCACAATACAGCTATTTGCAGGGTGTCTCAAAAGAAAGTTCACATTTCATTTGCTGATTGTGTGAATGCAACTATTCCGAGGGGCGCGGGGGGTATGTCAATCGGTAGCCTGGCTTTTGGGAGTTTAGTCGCTATGGAGCGTTTCTCGGGAGCGGACCGTGCGTTGTGCGTACGTGAGTTTTACAAAAACGGTAATTCAGCGACTGTAGCGCGTAGAAAATTCTGCAGTATTCGACATGTTCGTTATTTAAATGATGAAGAGACCGGTTCAACGCTGGAAAAATCAAAATCCGGGCGTCCAAAGTCTTCGCGAACGTTCGAAAACGTAGACAATGTTACTCAGTCTGTTCGTGACAACCCGGACCTTGCGCTTCGGAAGCGTGCTGTTGCTTTAAACGTGCATAGTAGATCATCATTGTTGCGCATTTTTAGCAACTTCACGCACGTCCAACAGTTCTCTACCACGAGTTCATGAAATTTTTCCTGACAAATTGAACTCCAGGAGAGGTGGCATAAATTGGCCTGCACGAAGTCCCGCTTTAACCCCTATGGACTTTTTCCTGTGTGGTTACGACAAACACAAAGTTTACGGCAAAAAACCGACTTCCCTGGCACAATCAAAAGAAAATATCCGTCACGAAATGGCAGCCATCACGGAGAATACCTGCGGAGCCGTCATAGGAAATTTTAGTGTTCGATTAAATGAATGCCGTGAACGCAACGGTTTACATTTGGACAATATCATTTTCCAGTAATAAATTCCCAAAATCTGTATTTTAATATGTAATAAACATTTTTTCAATAAAAACTACTTACTTTTTTTTATCGATTTTTTAAATGTGAACTTTATTTTGAGACACCCTGTATAAGTGCACTTTGCAATTTCATTAAGCAGAGCTAAGCCCGCATTGCCCACAGCGTTAAGACTGTTTAAAGTAGTTTACTAATGAGGTACCGCCATCTTGTGGCGGCGTCAATCAACTCTGTAAGCGAAACTTTCAACTCTAAGCAGACCGATCGACAGGACCGATAAACGATAGATCGAGAAGAGATGTTAACGACGAAGGCGCCGTATATGATCACTTATACAATTTTATACTCTGCTCTGGAGACCAAGCGTATACTAAGTTTCTGCAAATGTATGTAACATGCGAAAGGAGGCATGGCAGAATTCATAAAGTATATAAATACTTGATCAGCATTGAAAACTGAATCGATCGAGCCTCGTCCCTCTGTCCGTCTGTCCGTCCGTCCATTCTTTATATGTTTTAGCAAAGAGCTCTTGGAAAAGAGGTCTTAGAACCTCCAAACTTTGACTTACAGATTCGTGCGCAGAGCAATTGCATTTAAAATTTGGTATGCCACACCCACATAGGGCTGTATATCTTTAAAACTCATGTTTTTTTTTTTAATGTAAACTTTTTTTTTTCTTTGCTTCCATCGTTGCAGCTCCTTTTCACCAACGTGTTCTGAAACGGAAGTCAATTCAACATTCGATAAATGCGAGCAAATAGGCTCAGAAACGAGCGTTTAGCGGACAAAAAACGTGCATTAAAAGAGTAGTCGCTAGAAATTCATAAAAAAAAAATTAAAAGAGATAGATGGAGGACTTTCTCCGCCTAGTCACACGACACGAAAATAATATTAAAGTTCTTGGAAATTGCTCTGCTGTCGGAACTGTGGTTTAAAACCATTTAAAAGTCACCAATCAAATCGCTGGAATTGTACTTTTTCACAATGTTCGACAATTCAACGATAAAAGCTCAAAGTAACTAATTCAAATATTTTACGCTGTAAAACATTGATTAATTAGCTCGCTTATTATAATTTCTAGCGTACATTGAATATTGAATTTCAATCAATATTTGCGCATTAAATTATTTGCTTATGGCATAATGATAAATTATAATACGACTATTATTACAACAATCACGCGCTTCAATATATCATTTGTTTGTTTCTTTTTTATTTACTTGAAAATTTTACGTATAAAAATTATTTATACATGTTTTTTTTAATAGAAGTTTCGAAACAAATACAAATTCAGAACGCCGCAGAACTGCTTTTGTCTTCGCACTTGAGCGGCATAAATCAAATGAATACTTCTCTCTGACTACTATTTACTATGACTACAAGCAGCGCTACTCATAAAGAAATCATTATTTTGAATTAATAGCCAAAGAACTTTCCGCTGCGCATTCTCCACCACTTTACCTTCCAGCCATCTTGCTTGAAAATGAATTATTATTGAAGCCGGGCGCTACCACATGGCCGAATGATTGTGTACACTGGTAAAAAGTAAAGTGTGAATTGAAATTATATTCAAAAAATGTAGCTGTTAGATTAGTTAGATAGAATAAATACAAGATTCTCCGAAGATTTGCAAAAAAACTGCCAAAAAGTACGCTTTAAAAATTAGCAGTATTTACAATATTATAGATAAGGTAGATCTCAGAAACAGCGTTCAAGCTTTAAAACTGTTCATTTAGAATCTAACTCAGTCAATCACAGTGCATTGATTATATAAACCTTTGAAAGTTTTTAAATAAATTTATCTTCAGATTTTACTATACTCGTACATTGAACTAGTTATGTGAGGGCATAGCTCTCGCTTTTATTTGCCAGTCAATCATATTAATTTCGGTGCCTTTTATAAATGTACCAAATTTCATTTATCTGCTTCAAATATTGATCAAAATCATATTGATGCATCATCAAATAGTTGCCGGGATATGACAAATTTGTACTCTTGTCTGTATGAAAATGTATAGAATGGACGAAAAAAAAGGTCAGCAGGAATATTACTAAGAACTTGAAAAGACGACTTCAATGAAGCCGTTTCTTTATCTAAAACTGAACATAATTACAATATCTAGTGATAGAAAATTGCACTTAAAAGCATTTACAATTATAGTCCATATCTTTTCTCTTCTGTGTAGCTATCGTAAGATAGTTCATCACTAAGTCCACTCCATGCAGTACGTATTGGACATATTTCTATGGCACTTCAAGTTCATGCCGTCCTAAATATCTTGTCGACTGTTGGCTTTTATATATATTATTACTTTAGTTGTTGCTGCAGCATTGTTTGTCGTTAAGAATTTTGTCTTTGCTTCGACGGACGACTCAGACGCTCACCGCCTTCGTTGATGTCGACGTCGACATCTTTGCAGTATAACTCATAACTTATGCTTAACGTGCCCATAATAAATAACCAAAGACAATAGAAAATGAGGACAAACATTCATCTTTGCCGGCAATGGATGATGATGACGACGTCGACGAAGACGACGTCGGAGACGTTACTGAAACAAAAGCTTAAATGAGCGAAAAGCGTGCGAGAAATGTGCTGATGATACCAACCGCGCCCGATCATCATTGTCGTGCATATGTTGAGTTATATATATATAGGGTGTTTTTTTTAAGTTTCCATTTTAAGACGTTTCGGTCGACAAAAACCTCAGAAAAACCAATAATCAGAAGGAGCAATATCCGGAGAACACGGCAGATGCGGTAAAATATCATACTTGAGAGTTTCTAAATATTTTTGATGACTTTTGCGACATGAGGCCCAACGTTGTCATGCAGACCTTATCTTTTAATCATTCCCATGGATTACTAGAATTTGTTTGGCTTCCCAAAGCGAGGCTTTACACAACGCTGAAATCTCTATTTTTGAAACGTCGAAACCATTTCCTGCAAAAAATCCAACTTCTCCCAAACTACCGAAATCACTAATGACATCAAAAAATAATATTTTTAATAAAGCCAATTTGCTGTTTGAAATTATGTAGTCTCAGTATGTTAATACAATTTAAAGTTTTACACCTTTACTACACAAAAAAAACACCCTTTATATACAATAAATATATCGTACAAGCTTATGATTCAGTTGTGCTGTCCATAGGCTAATGATGTTCATTTATTTCATTCGTTGCTGCCACTTTTGTCTTGACTTATGCGCCAAGCTGCTTGGCGCTACTTCATCATTTGATGCGTCCGTCTTCAACATTTCGACTGACCCGACCCGTTTACCCATTGGCTGTCATGTGAAAGTGGACGACTGCTTCTGGCATTATGTATTATGATTACTTTTGTTGCTCCTTTAGCATGGGTATCTGTCTGTCTGTCTGTCTGTCTGTCTGTCCGTCTGTCTGTACGCCTGTCTGTCGGTTTGTTGTTCACTTGCTTCATTTGCTGTTAACGATGTTAAATTTGTTGACATTAATCATACGCCATGTCCAACATGAAGTTCGAGCAAAAGCAGCTGCAGGATTTTTGAAATACTAGATTTTATATTTAAACTTATGCAACAAGTTGGCAGCTTAAAAACAAAAAGCATGCCTCAGGTAGTTTTAAGAGAGGGAGAGATAATAAGTATTTATCAGTACTCACCGCTTTTTGATTATCTCCATAAGTGCCTGGGAGGCTTCTAAAATGTGTTTCATTTTCTACTTGACCAACTAGACAAACTTAATTAACATTTTAACAACATCCAATTCAAACCACTTGATGCATAATTTAATGAATTTATCAAATTAATACAAATATGTTAAGTGAATATTTGAAATGCTCGAGTCTTCTACTCGGTGCTGGCTACACTGAACGGAATTTATGTTGAAATCACACAAATTCTCTTTGTTTGATAAAGTTCTTGTGAATTATCGTATAATTTTATATAAATGAAACATTTAAGTAGTGAAAGAATATTTCGACCTAATATTTCTCACTCAGATAGATTAAAATAAGCTAGTCCAAGACAACCTGCGGACAACGGGTAAACATAATTCGAAAACTCGGAATTGAAGGGCACACATAGACAGCGGAATTGAGCTTAGCTTAGCTTAGCTTATCATCGTTAAAAATTCAAACGCACAGAAAGCAATTAGAGGCCGCACTGCGTGCTTAGCTGAGATGAGCTGATATGAGCTGAGATGAGCTGATATGAGCTGAGATGAGCTGAGATGAGCTGAGCTGAGATGAGCTGATATGAGCTGAGATGAGCTGAGATGAGCTGAGCTGAGATGAGCTGAGATGAGCTGAGATGAGCTGAGATAAGCTGAGATGAGCTGAGATGAGCTGAGATGAGCTGAGATGAGCTGAGATGAGCTGAGATGAGCTGAGATGAGATGAGCTGAGATGAGCTTAGTTGCAATTTCCGCTCGTAAACGAAAAGGGCTTGTTGCTGTCTCTCACTCTCTCTCTCTCTCTCTCATATGTGTTTACAGCTTCTCTCTCAAACAACACCATTTTCTTTCTCTCACACATAACTTCTCATTTCTTCTTCAACAACTGCACCTAGTAGAAAAAAGACAGCAATTATAAACATTTCATCAACTCTTCGCTTACAATACGCTCTCTGTGTGCGGGGTTTTGATAGCTTAAAGTAGCTTATTACTTTTAAGCGGATGATCTCAAATATGTTTTGCTCAAAGTGAAAATTAGGACAGTGCTTTCATCAATCCATCCGGTTCGAGCTGGAGTACCCCAGAGTAGTGTGATCGCCCGTTTCTCTCTTCATTGTTTTCTACGAACTTACGAACTACGAACCTACGCCGGATGCTGACGAACTTGAATTGGCGCCCCGATGAACGATGATGGCTGTCTGCACCCATGAAAAACTCGCACTCTCCAACAGTAGACAACTCACTTGTCTTGCAACTCACTTGTTGAGTAGGTCAGACGTTAGAACGTTAAGCTCAATCCGGCAAAGTTCGTGAACGTCTATTAGACTGACGCTCGACTGCCAAATCTAAATCAAAGTTCAAATCTGTAAAGCAAGGGTGAGGAGATTCGACTGGATGCTGAACAGCAATAGCGAGCTCCGTTCTACCACTTAAATGACATAGACCCCCTATGGTGACATAGCATACATATGTGGGGCATGTCCTCATACACAAACCACAAAACGGTGCAAGTTTTGCATAATTATGCTAACAGAAGGATGCACCAGTCATATACAAAATTCTAAATAGAGACCTACTAAATAGAGACCTACTAAATAGAGATCTACTAAATAGAGACCTACTAAATAGAGACCTACTAAATAGAGATCTACTAAATAGAGACCTACTAAATAGAGACCTACTAGAGACCTACTAAATAGAGACCTACTAAATAGAGACATACTAAATAGAGACCTACGAATGATAGACGTTGAGATCTCGTCCCACAGAACAGTATTTTCAATAATATGTTCTATCCGTTTATCTATTATATCTATTATATCCACGTTCAATGCCTGTCAAACACATACTTAATGAAGCAGATTGCTCAAAATTTGACCCTAGTCTAGTAATAGGTGATATCTCTCAGAAAAACAAAACTTGTTCAAAAACTACAAGCGTCACTCAACGTCATGTCGAGTATTTCTGGAACTTCCTGTTGCAAGCGAAATGCTTGTCTTTTTCCACTTATGCAACAGACATTCCGATGTGCGAATGCACAAAATGTTCCTTTGTGCTTGGATCTGTCATCACATCAAAGGAATTTGCTATCTTAGAGTTATTGGTGCTCGAATCTACTTCATTAAAGTTGAGGTTGAGTATATTTAAATGGACAGAATCTTTTAATCGCGTAACATTCACTTGAAACTCGCTGCAGATGATTCCCAGAAGTTTAAAGAAAAGCCCATTTCTAACTTTAGTATAAAATTTGGATCCAAAAACGAACAACCTGATGGGGTCAATCGTATCCGGAATCTTGAAGGTTTAGTAATCGCTATTTTATATTGAAGCCTCGTACGGTTTTCGTAAGTTTAGGGTTGGCAAACATTGATCCGTTATGACTGGAATGTTAAGAAATTAATTAAGTATCTCTGTGTGTTTAGCGTGTGCTGTGAACCAATAAGTTGACTCGCCTAGTCTTCCTAGTTTACGTTCTTATTGTCCAAACTCCACAAACAAAAATTATATAAGAAAAACAATAGTGAGCGTAGCAATTTAATAAAAACAAATTTTAGTTATTTTAATACATTTTCTTATGTATTCCGACACAGATTGTTACTATTATAGTATAGCATATTAGTACCCACATATGCACATAACTAAGTATCTGTATCTCAACAAAGTACTTCCAGTTTCCTACCTGCTGCCAAACTAAACGCTGCATTAAACACCATCTAGATATGCCGCTGCAAGTGTAGTAAAACAAAACAAAAATAAACAAAATGCGAAGAAATATCGACAACAAACAAAATATATGCAGGACACACAGCGAACAATAAAATTAAATAATTACAAGTCGTGAGTGAATTTCACGCGAAATCAAACGCTGATGCACACACGTTGATAAGGCATAAGAAAACCAAACGAAGCAAACCAAACCAAACCAAACCCAAAACGAACTAAACTGTTGCAAGTATCTTATAGAAGTGAGTATATATAGTAAATACGTTCAATGCTGGCTCCTTCTTGTACAGCAACAGCAGAGTCACTCACTCTCTTGGTGTTCGAACACCTCCTTCGCGTATCTTTTGCGCTTTTGCAATTTCAAATATTTGCGGCGATCTTAAAGAATTCCATGCGTTTGTCTTGACTGTCTTTAACTCAGGGTCTGTGGTCTGTTTGCCATATCGCTGACAATATCGTCGCCCCGAAAAGCTTTTTTTCGAAACAATTTTTTTTTTCCATTTTAAACAATACAAAGGTGCGCGTGAAGACGCAGTTCGAATTCGAGTAGACATAATCGCATACGTTATGCATTGTATCTAAAATGAGCAGTTAAAATTGTAGTAGTTGTTGTCGTCTGTTGTGCCTGTTAAAATTGAAAAGAAAAAAAAACGAGGGTAATTTAATAAATCAGTGGAATTTTCGAATTTTGAATCACATAGTTTATATTTAACATTGAAAGCAGACATGAAAGTCAGACAGACGGACAGAAAGCTGGTCGGTGCAAAAATTGAGCTCAAACGTAATTGTGTATTAACTTCGAAGTAGTGTTCGACTTTGGTTAATCGCAATATGGTCAAGATTTTCCGCCATTTCAGGAACGTGCATAAAATATGTCTACATTGTCATCAGCGACCTAACAGTAGATGAAACAGTGGTTTACTTTGTTTAGAATGGCGCAGTAAACATCTGATTTATGTTTATCTGTCTGCCTTCCATAGCTGCTATCAATCTTTGTCAAACATATACATAATGATGCAGATTGCTTAAAATTTAAAAGAAGTCTATTAACAAATACCAGAGAAATTCAAAAAGTCAAGAACTTCTTAAATTGCCCTCGTATATACGAGTATCTATAGCATAAATGTAAGAAGAAAAACAAACTTTCAGCTTGTGTTTAAGTTAAAAACAAATTCCAGGAAGATGTTAAACGATGTCGAGCATTTGTTGACCATACTCATATAGCTATGTATTTAACGTATAACATTTACGTTCGGCATGATGACAATGTTGTGGCATAAATGTGAATTTTTTTTGAAAAATGCGAAAAATTTTCTGATATTTAAAGTTTTAAGTACAGGTAGAAGCAATTAACGATCAACAGTTATATGTGATTAAAACTACAGGAAATAACGACAAAATATTTGCAGAAATGAAAGTAGAACTTTCGGTGTTGGTAGTACATGATTACAAACTGATTCGCTTTAGATTTCTAAACTTTTGTATTCGAGTTGAAACAAGAAAATAATGCTTCCCTTCCATTCCTGTAAAGAAATGGTATGCACAGCTTGTTCAAATACCAAGGTAATAATATGATCAGATCTATATAGGTACATTGCTCTGGTGCCAAACCCTCACTCAAAACTAAAAAATCACCAAACATTTTAATCTGCAATGAGTAAATCGCGCAGGATCTATAGGGACCATGAAATTCTGCCGTTCTAAATGATATTCTCAAATTCGGATATCTGTCCTGAATTTAATTATCTTCTAAATTCGATCACGAAATATGAATCACCAGAAGAAGACGCCGGACACCCCGACGAGCCTGCTTGTATCTCTTGCATCTGAATGTACCAACTTTTATTTAAACTTAGTTTCATTGTTATGTTTAAATTTTGAAACTAAATTTTGAACCACTTCTACTGATCGGATTGAGCTGAAATTAGACATGCACATGTGAATCCGAAAACAATACAATATTACATGACATTTGATAGTGAAATCTAAACGACGGATGGCCAAAATGCAAAATAATCTATTAACAGCTTATGTTGGCATGCGAGGCCCTACGTCATCACTTAAGCAAATATTGGCCCATTGCAATGCCATATATTCTCTGTTAATCCTTTTATATCCTTCAGGACCAGAAACTGCTGTCTTTTACAGATAATCTAATCTAGAGTGCAATTATTTCCCTCATTCTGCACTGCTGTGAGTTATCCCCTAGTCTAGTGGCAGTGACCCAGAAGAGCTTCTACCAGAATAGTGATGTGTGACATTTTTTGGTGTAGCAGTAGCAGTTATATTTCAGCCAGGAAAGCTTAGAAGTTTTTCTGTTGTTCGCTAAACGGTTTGTTCTTGATGTGATCCATAGCTTATATGTAGCCATAGGTATCCCTGCCGTGTGCCTCCCGAGAATAATGTCGACAGTGGAATCCTCTCTGGCCAGCTTATCTGCTTTACCATTTAAAATTTGTATTCCGATGTCCAGGCACCCAGATAAAGTGGATACAGTAATGCTCGACTATCTCGCTAATAGACCTGCGCCACTCGGTAATGGTTTAATATCGCTGTTGAATGAGTTAAGTGCTTTGTGAACTGTCTGAAAGTATAGACTATGTGAAAACATACACTTACTTCAATAATTTTACATGGTAGACAACAAAATGGGCGGGTTATCTAACGGACTTCCTAATCCAAAATACGGTGAGAACATACCTCCAACGACTCGCCGATCGAGCTTCGAACAGCCAGTGTTCCATTGTCACGTCGTATTTTTTACCGAAGATTTTCCTGAGTTCTGCACTTCTTAGTGCCCTATATATTGCTTAAAGGAAGAAAGCCAACTCCCGAACACTCCTTAGAGTAGAATTGGCCTAGCTACTGCTGTGTACATCCAGTGAAAAATTGAAGGGGAGAACTTCAATTATTTTATTTGATCCATTGTGTTGTCCCACTATTATTGAATGAGCGACTTATATTGTTTAATTTCGTAGGAAATAAGTACAGGGAGCTAATATTTTATCGAAAGAACTACAAGCTCAGTTTATGTTGAGTTTGCATTAGGCGCTATAAAAATTGCTGAAATTTACAGTACCTCCCATAGAAGCGGAGATAGCTCTTCGCCTTAAGGAGTTATCTACTGTGACATATCTTCTGGTAGAAGTTCCTCTTAACATTGCACTCATCGCCCGGCTGGGAAATATGGTGCTAATAGTTGAACAAGGAAGGTGTTAACCCCAAACTCTGTAAGAGCGTTGGTAATTGCTTTGGGGTTTACATTACCAAAAGCAATATCTTTTATTTCTATTGATTTTTTACTGATAGTGGCTAGGGAGCGTGTAGACCTTTCCGTTGACTTGCTCTTACAGTACTCGTTATTATAATATTACTAATCTAATAATATCTCCATTATGTTCAGTAGAAATTATAGACGAATTGACCTATAATCTTTGGGTTAAGCTTGTGAGGCGGTGCACACTTTGGAATGAAACATGATTAAAACCTAAGCCAGTATATAAATATCGCATACAACTATGGTAGGATATGATGTTACCCGTTGAGTGTTGCCAGCACAAAAAGTCGCAGGTAGTAGTGATATATCAAAATAATATTAGTGTTACCAGCTCGGAAAGTTTTCAATAGAAAAGATATATCGGTTTTGTGATATATCAAAAAGAATTTAGTATAGTCTTGATGAAAAACTAGTCCTTCTAAAAAATAACTTTCAATTATTGAAAGTAATAAATAAATAAAAGCTTGATATGCTTTTTTATTTACACAAATTTAATGTCTAATGCCATTTTTTCTAGCTTGTTTGGCAGTGGTTGCCGTAGCAGTTAAAAATCGCTGTGATTTCAAAGTAGCAGTCACCATTATCGCTGCCACTCAAAAAGCACTGACTAGCTCATCTCTAGTTCATTAACTTATCACACAGCACTAAAATCTGACTTATAAGTTAAATGTATAACGTAAATCATTAGAAACCACCTATTCATAACTTAATATTATTCAAATCTGATTATGCTACTTAATCAACTAAATGTCTGCCCCTATCTTACACAAGCTCTTAGCTACTTGTGCTACTTTTAACGCCGCCACACAGAGCAACATTCAAAACGCAACCCAGTTCTAAAAGACAAAAAGAAGCAAAAATATCTGATCACAAACTCCACAAACTACTACCATTTACTATACGTACGTATACGTACAAGTATATGTAAAGGACAATGCGTGAACATTGTCGTAAGACTTGTGTGCTAAAAATTTATGTTTTATTGTTTCCGAGATGACATTAAAATAAAGATAAGATTAAGAACCAAATGTGCTCGTTTTATACAATTTTGCCTTCAACAAGGACGGTAGAAGCCATTTGTGCGCATGAAGTAGTTACTACGATTTTATATTTATTATGTTTATGTACGCTCGTAGGATGGTGGGAGGGAGGGAGGGAGGAACATGCGTTGATTTTTACGTATTCAACGTTTCAGAGAAGCTTTGAATATGCACGCCGACATGCTTGTCGATTTATAGACAGCAGACGTTCGTTCTGAACATTCAGTACCCTTTTAGCCCTTTTTGTATATAATAAATACTAAACATTGCCGCCAATAACTTGGACTTGTATAGCGTCTTCATGGGCTTGAACAACAACGTCATCATCATTGAATTGTATGCCATTTAAACCAACAGCAACTCAGCGCAGCTCAGTTCAGTTCAGTTCAGCTCAGATCCATCGTTTGCCTTCTGGAACGTAGTAACTACTAAGACTAAGTAGGTATGTATCGTATGTAGACATGTATGGTGGTTTTGCATGAAGCTCCAATGAAGCTTTTAAGTGGTCACGCGCATTTTTAAAATGTGACATGTTGACAAACTGATGGCGTTAACTGATAAATAGGTGCGGCGTTAGCTTGTGCGTGAGCAGGCAGACAGTCCGACAGTTACAAATAAAACAAAAAAGTATAAAACTCTTAAATAATAAATAAAAATAATAATAATAATAAAAATACAAAGCTGGCTTAAGACAAGTTAAACCATTCTAAGACACTTTAAACGTCACTCTGCGTGCTCAAGAAAAGAATTTACTACTGTACAGCCGAAAGTTTTATACGCTTGCACTCAATGCTTCTTAGTACAATAAACAAAAGTGAATAAGCTGACCGAAAGTGCGAAAATGATATCGTGATCGATAACGGTAGTTTTTAGCGAATCTTTTTTCGAATCAGGACTAGTCTTGCTGTTTGTAGCAGTAGAGCTTGTGTTCTCGATAGTTCGATAAAGATATTTCAATATGACGATATGATATTTATTTTATGTTTCATTCTCATTTTGTTTCACTACTATTGTAGTTAAGGCTTGCTCAACCCGGGTGTCAAAAACGTTAACGCTTTCGAATCAAAATACTTAAAACTTAGTTTTACCAATGAATTTTGGTCACTTCGAAGCGTTAGCGTTGTCATTCCGCACTATTATACCCAAAATGACAATGGTATAATAAGTTTGCTTGAGTGCATGTACGTGGTAGAGAGCAGGCGTGGTAGACACCATAAAGTATATATATTCTTTAGTTCAGCATCGGAAATTGAACCGTTTGTAGGTCCGTCCGTCCGTCTGGACATGTGAAACAACAGATCTCAGAAACTATACGAACTAAAGATTTAAATTGTCCTGGATCATACACAGAAGTATTATATTAAATTTTGTAGATGCCACCCCCACAATACAGCTGTTTGACTCGTATATGCATACTTTCCCAGGCCGCATAGCCGGAAGAAAAGTGTTTCTTTACTTTTTTAATTCTCTTTATTTTTAATTAATTAGTTTTTTCTTAACATTTTTTTCTTTTAAGCTCAGTACTGAGATCGATGAAAATTTTTGATACCGACAAAACATATAAAACAAAAAATATAAAAAACGCTGTCAAACAACAATCAAGAATTTTCGCCATGAACTGCTTTTCATCGAGTACTCAGATCAAAAATGTTTGCTACCGAAAATACTTCATATACTTAAAAAACAGTTGACAAAGGGTGTGATCTTTTGTATTTCCGTTAGAAAAAAAACAAAGCATAATCAATATGTGTGGACTATTCACCTAATAAATATCTGATTTTAGTATTTTATGTTGATTTGGGAACACTGTCTTTTGTTTGTTTGACATAACTGTAATAATGAACAAATTCGGTAGCAAAAATTTTTGTCGATCTCAGTATTGAGCTTAAAAAAAATGTTCGTTTTGTGATTTAAAATTCATTACTTTTTATACATCGTAGTTTTATACCACCATACGAAATGCTTCACACAGCCTAGATAGTTATTTTTATACAATATAGAAACTTCATTCAGTCATCGATATCTACTTACACATATACATAGCTATACTACAAACTATGTAAGAAACTTATAATACCCCGCTTCTTAGTTTATGCATAGCGCATAAAAGAGAGCTTGTCATTGATGAAAATTATTGTCCCATTAAGTAGCTTATGTGTGCATTTAATAACTTAACCTCAATTAAGTATATCTCTAACTATTTATCTATCTATCTATCTATCAAATGTGCAATTCGTATTAATGCATTTTGAATTTATTCAATTACATCATTTTTATCGCTTTTATTTAATTTGTTTGCTCTTCGATATTATTATCTTTTAATAGGTACTAATTAAAAAGAGTTTTTCTTTTTTACTGCTGCATTTTTTTATAGTTTGCTGGTAAGATTTTGAAAAATTTCTGTTTCTTTTGCGACAGACCTTGTAGAGCCAATTTCTTCGTCAGAAAGCGATGCATCGAATCTTTGGGAATATTTAGTTCCATTTCCATATAGCGCAACGAAGATTTCGGCTCATTTTGTTTGAATTCCAGCACATTTTTAATGTTCTTTTCGATCACCACTGATTTTGGCCGGCCCGAATTTTCAACGTCGCAGAGGTCTTCACGACGTTCTTAAAAACATTTAAACCACTCGTGAACATTGCTACGGGATAGACAATTGTCACCATAAACTTGTTTCATCATTTGTAACGTTTCGGTGAATGTTTTACCAAGTTTAAAACAGAACTTAATATCTGCTCTTTGTTCGAGATTCATTTTTCGACCGATGCTCAAAAGATACTGTCACTTTTAGCGCGATAACTTCGCTTGTAGATGTCCGATTGTCATAAAACTTTTACAAAAAGCCATTGAACGCATATACCTACCAATAGGTGGCGCCGCCAGAAACAGCTATTTTTAAAAAGTTCAGTTTCTTTTGCGACATACCTGGTATATTACAAACTAGGCTAAACTACTCTTGAGGCAAAGCAGGGCATACTATAAAATTAGATGAAGTTTTAGCACAGGCTCAAGGTCCAAAATTATAACATGTTTTATACTTTTACCACCAATATATTTATACTCTTGCCTTCTTCAGGGTTACAGATTTCCTCTTATTGTTGTGCAGTTTAAAGGTTAGTACTGAGAACAAAAAGAGCGTAGCGAATGAAAAAACTTCTGCCCAATTTTTTAAAAATTCGATTTCCCAACCACTTCCGCCTCCTTCTCAGCCACAATTGTCAAACCTTCCAGCCCATCTGCACTGGGACAGCTTGTTGGGAAGTTTTTCGATAGCAGGAGCACGTGATGCGGAGATGCGGAGATGCAGATTCGTATTTCCAACGTACGGGATCCGACTGCAGAGTTTACAAATTCTTTTAAATTATTTCATATGTATTTCGCATAGTCTTGCAAGCGAAACCAGAGAAGCAAAAAAGTAAAAGCATTATTTTCGTGCATCTGCAAATTGGTGGAACTATACTCTATCAAACTTCTTCACATTAAATAATTGTGAAGCAGAAAACAAGCTGTCACAATTTATTACGATCTTCCTGGCTGACATACAATAATAAAGTGCGCTGAATACATAGTTGAATTCGTTCCTTATTTGTCAAACTTCGAGACCCATGCAGCATCATGATGCACTTGTTCAATGGGAATGCATCGTCTTCAAGAATGAAGTACGAAGTTTGCATTCAATTGATAATGCTGTGGTCCGTAAACTCGAGGCTGTTAAATAAAATTGCCTTTCCAAACCTAGAGCGACAGAAGACATTCATGTGTCCCTCACTTCTTTAAGTCATAACCTCCATTAGAAGTCTGCTTTCCTGCAGAACTGGCCTACTAGATATCAGTCCCATCAAGCACTAGCCAAATTTTCATAGACATAATATATGAGATGACTACTTAATACTAGATCGTTTCATATTGTAATATGGTTTAAGTATACAAATACAAATTGACCATTCCACCATTTCAAAAGCGCTTGGAACGTTAACCAGAGTTTTTGTAAGCATAGAAAAGTTTGAAGCAAGTATTTTGACACCAGTTTAAGATTTTATTAATTCAGGCTGTGATCGCTCTTCATCGGTTTTTTGTATAAACATGGTGTCGTTAACAGAAATTATCTTAACATGGATTTACATAACTTAAGCTCATAATATCATAAATATAATTTGTTTGTTTTGTTTACGCAGTGTTTACCGACATAGTATATAATTTCTTGAGTTATCGTAATGGAGTTCTTCACAAAATAAAATTTTGATATGAAACTGAGCAGCTTCATTATATGCGTGTGTTCTTGAATCTTCTTTTTTTGTTTTTTTTTTTCTTTTGACTTTTTAATTATGTACTCCATACTAAACGAAAAAAATTTTGATATTAATCTCCTACAATGTAAATAATGTTACTCACCTCACAAAATAATTTTGTTTTATATAAATCAGTTCAAAATTATAAAACTTCTCTTATTCATCTTCAGAATCCTCTTTGTCCAAAATTGCCAAAACTTCATTCTTGCGACAATACTTTTTGGAATTTGCTAGTTCTTCTGTGTATAATGTTTTATGGTAGACAGATCTTAATTGATTTATCAGTATTGTATGTTCTTGTGTCAAAGTTGGAGAATTACCAGAATTGCCGCTCATCGCAGCCGCGGGTTTCTCTTTCGATTGGTTTGTATCATTAACGGGACCTGCATACAGCGCCATCTGTTTACGAGACAGAACAATTCAATTGTTAAGCTTACAATGATATTTTAGGCTTACTGTTCCCACGTATTCACTTCTAGCTTGCATTATACGGCGTGCAAAGAATCCTAAAGATCTTGATCTTACAACATCTCCAACAGCGTCTCGATTCTGTAAGCAGAGCAACATATTAGCTAATAAAGTTTGCCTTCGATATAGCTCACCATTATTGGACACAAAGTTAGTTCAGTTGTAACAGCGGAACTAGATGGAGATTTTAATAATGGCGAAACACGCCGTGGTGTAACGATCTTCTCTCCCTGTAAATTTAAACTCTTTGAATCAACTATGTTGAGTTATAAATTGCAGCTTACAGGTTTCCGTTCCTCAGTGCTAGCTGGCAATGTCCAAAGCGTAGCATGCTTATCGTTTCCAGCCTTTTTAAGATATGGCTGCAGTTTTGGATCAGCTGAGGCAGTGGTTCTAGGTAGAATTTTTGTCACACGCGAACTCTGCGGTCCATTTTTTTCACAAATGTTGCTTTTACTCTGTAAGTTAAAAGTCTTTTGAATCAAATGAGTGAGTTTAGCACTGCGCTCCATTTTTGGCTCAACTGGGATTGCGGTTCTGGGTGGAGTTTTTGAAACACGCGATTTGTACGTACTCCCTGGTGTTGGTTTGATATTCTCACAAATGTTGTATTTGCGCTGAAATTTAGAAGTGTCTTAAATCAAATAAGTTGAATTGTATTTCACAGCTTACTGGTTCCGCGCCTGCAGTGTTAGCAGTCAATACACGGTTTGGAGAAGGCCATAGGGTAGCATGCTTCCTAATTGGATTCTATAAGTAGAGCAATATTTTAGGTAAATAGTAGAATACTAAAATTTTCATCTTACTTGTACCCGGTCTGTACCCGGTCTTTTTGGCAATATATGTAGTGCAGCATTCAGCAGCAAAGTTTCGTTCTGCTTATTTATGTCAACTGAGCTATCTGTACTAGATGGAGTTTTTGGCAAACGCGCTCTCCGAAATGTTGGTCTCTTTCTTCCACAAATACAGTTTTTACTCTATAAGTTGAAAATCTTTCGAATCAAATATGTTGAAGTGTAATTTGCAACTCTTACCACTTTCATGTTCACCGTTGCGGTGGATATAGTTTTTGATACCATCGCTGCCCGCGGTTGTGGCATGAACTTACACGTTGTATTAACCTTTCCCTGTAATTGGAAAGATTTTTTAAACAAAAAAATTAGCGAACTGGAATTTAATTGTATATTTCAGCTTACTGGTGCCTGTTCGACCGTTTGTGCATTCGGAGTTTTCGGTATTGGCGTTACTCGCAATGGCAGCTTGACCGTTCGTGCATTCGGAGTTTTCGGTATTGGCGTTATTCCCAATGGCAGCTTGACCTTTTTATTAGATTTTCCCTGTAATTCAAAAGCAGTTTTGAATAAATTATTGAACACAGAATTGTATTATTCGGCTCACTAGTTCCTGTTCAACATTTTCTGCTTTCGCAGTTTTCGGTATTGGCGATACTCGCGATAGCGGCGCAATCTTATGCACTTTATTACCCTTGGCCTGTAATTTGAAGGTTTTTAAAGCAACTATATTACTAAACAGCAGAAATTAAGTGTAATTTATAGCTTACAGTCTTCGTAGTTTCTGAAGCGTTTGGCAAAACCGTTGCACAAAGAGAGCTACTTCTTCTCCGAACAGCACAGTTCTTACCATTCCGATTCTGTAGACAAAGAAATGTATTGTGTACTTTAGTATTAGGCATGAATTTAACATACCAAAGCGGCACCCTTTGATGTCGGCGATAGAGAACTGGAGCGCATCGGACAATTGTTGTCAGTACGATCTCGATTCTGCACGTAGAAAAACATATTTTACAATTACCGTTGAGGAATAGCTTAAACAAAACTTCACACTTTTCACCGAACACATACCATTGCCCTATATGTCTCGCACTTCATATCGCAATTAAAATTAACGCGCTTGCCATCCAGCGGAGTTCTTGGTTTTGCCGTTCTTGTCTGCGGAGTAAGCGTCATCTTGCCAATAGCTTTAAGATCCACTCGCTCTCGAAGCGTTTTTCCAGTTTTCTGGCCAGGTTTCGCCTTGGGTTGCACCTTAACGTTTTGGCACTTGTCATGCGGTGCTGCACCTTCAATGCAAACCGTATTGATTGGTTGTATAACCGGCAGCTCACTTATAGCCATACACATCGCATCAGCTCGAACAGCATTTCTGCCCTTGTTGCCAGGTTTAACTGTAGAAGAAGACTTGTTGACCACTTCAACCACTTCATCAACACAAGAAGCAGATTCCAAGCAATCTGTGTCCACAGTGTCAACCTTTTCCATCATTTCACGCTTAATTTTTTGTACAGTTAACTTCTTAGACAATGCTCCAATTTTAAAACTCGCACCACCGCGTGCCGCCACAGGATCGTAGGGTTGCAGGCCATTACCTTCCAGTTCAATATTTACTTCAAAAAACTTTTTAAACCATACCGAAAACTCGTAATTGTCCTGGAAGAGGCCATTAACCAAATAATCCATAGGCACAGTATGATCGACGCCGATCTGGTTGAACGCAACTTGCACCAACCGAAAATTTGCCAGATATTCATATATAGTATTACACACAAAACGTACCCGCTTTAGGTTTATGCAGCCCCTGAAGAGCAAATCAAGCAGTTGACAGTAAACCGCACCCGTACAAAGTTCTTCAACTTTGGTCAGCTCGCAATTGAGTGTTTTGTTAATCCAAATTAGAATTGAACGGCGAGTTGTTTGTTCCTCGCTGTTGTTTGTGTAAACCACATGTCTTACGTTAAACATTTTTTTTATCATTTTTTTGTTATAATTATTGTTGTTTTTTTTATTTGGTATGCACAGCTCGAAGTTCTACAGAGAATTAAATTTACATTCAAATTTTTTCGCGTGAAAAGGCGCTGATTACTTTGTTTTGTTATACTTTGTTAAAATTTGTTATATTCTTTGAATTCGTCTAGCACTGTACTACTAATGTGTGATTGCCCAGTTTGTTGTCAATCAGTTCTAATGTGCACAAATCAGCTGTGCAGCGCAATTTAGCGATATGAAAGCATAATTAGATAGTTCATATATATAAGTGACTGTTTTGAAAAGCGAACAGCTGATTTCGATTTTGTATAAATCAATAGACACATTTGTTTCTTTACTTCTCCAATAAGTAATATCCGCAATCAAAATTTAAGCGAGCCAAACTGAATTCGATTTCTAAGAGAATATTACGCTTACAGAAAAAAATATTGTAATAAGAGTTTGGCAGGTAGAAGTAAAGGAACATATGTGTCTATTAATTTGTGAAAAAAAGAAATCAGCTGTTCTCCTTCAAAAAGTCTCTTACCGAAATGTGCAGAAATTCGTTTTCGATTCAATGATGTAATTTTCTACCCAGCTCGTCGATAATATTGTCAGGACATTGTCGTCATAGAGCCATAAAAGTGTGCAACCGGAACCGTTAACCGAAATTAACCGTTTTAAATTAAGAATCGAAACCGGAACAAGAACCGATATTTAATTTTATTTTTTTTTTAATCGGAACCGTGCCGATTTATTGAAACTAAAATCCGTATCGATTCCGAATACCGAAATAAATTGGAACCGGTACAGAATCGTATACCGAAACACATGTTTCTGTATACCGGAAACCGGAAAACGGAAACAAAACCGAAATCCTTTTCGTTTTTACTCTCTGGTTCCAGACCATGCTGACTAGAGTTATGGAGAACAAAAAAGTTCTCCATTAATTTTCTCAAGCTGTGGATTAAATAGCTTTCATATTCTCTCGCGCTTATTGCGAACCAATCAGAAGCAAAAATTCCCCCGAGCTAGTTTCTGATCACCCTATATACGAGAGGAAATCGCATTTTAGTATTAAATTCTTAGTTTAACAAAGCGGTAGACACGAATAGTCGGTGGATATATTGTGTTCAACTCCGCATAACGTGAATTAAACCAACAGTTTGGCATCAACAACTGAAAATAATGTTGAGGTAGTTAAATATTCCATATGCATACATATATTTTTTGTTATGTGTCATTAACAATAAAAATAATAAAGAATTGAGGCCTCGACAGCTCATCTGTCTAGCCTCCTCGCTAAGAACCCTATTTTTTCAACAATGACGCGGTTTCAAAACCCATCCATACGAAGTTTTCTTTAATTAATTTCATATTATTTTCAATTATTTCATACCTAACAAAATTATACCCAACACTCTAACCCAACCACAAAAGTCAAAACGCGCTATTCGTGCTACGGGGCATTAAAAAAACAAAATGGCGTGGCTCCATACTCCAAGAACTAATCTGCAAATTGAAACATTCGTGAAGAGAAGCATAGCAATAACGTACGAAGCAATAATCCTGTTAAAGTTCCTAGGCAAAGATAACAAAGAAACAAGAAAAATGCTAGCTTTGGATAATACCAAAGCCCAGCTACTCTGAACAACAGAAACTGTTGGAACATATTGTATTATTGAAGTTATTGCTAATGGTCCGAATTCAGATGCTTCATTTCTGTAGAGCTAGGAATGATGATTTAATATTACAATTCAGAGATTCAACTTTTTGCAGAATGATGTATAATTTATTTTCCGAATTTTGGAACACTTTTCCAATATTTGTGTACCTAATTAAGCCTGAGTTTTGTTTTTTAAGAATTCCTTTTCTAGAGCTGCTAAACAACAAGTATTAATAAAATCACACCTTTCACTAGTCTTTTATGCTTAAAATTTATTGTTAACAAGCCACATACTTTTCACACAGACAGACTGACAGACAGACATATAGCTCCACTTTTTAAATGCATGTTTGTATATATTCGACTTGCAACAGACGACAGCCCAAGTTGTTTCCTTTCAAATAAGCCGACAAGAGCGCCAATGCAGACACACATAAGCGTCAGACACACACATACACACACACAGATGCATCAATGTATCTAGATACATTTACGATGGCAACAGATTTCAAGTGGAAAAAAAAATGAGTAAGAGAACATCATCAGTGGCAAGTTTAACGACAACTTGGGCGCGTTAACTGCAACTTAACTGAAAGCGTAACATACAACGGCAACATACTCGTACAAATACAGGAAGAGATGCATAGATACAGTACAGATACACAGATACTTGTACAGATACACAGATACTTTTGCACATACTAGCATAGCTAGGGCGCTTTATAACGAATGCGCTGCGCCGTAAACGAGCCAACGACATGACAGCTCGATTTAATATTACAATTTATGTTGCCCATTAAAATGTCGGATGGTTTCGCTCTTTATTTTATGTGATTATAATAACCGAAAGCAACGACAGTCTGAACTGCGCTGAGAGCAGACGGTAGCGACTGTGATCCCCTTTTGCCAAACCTGTAGTAAAACCTCGAATACGAGTAGAGGAACTTTCAATACTAACTTCAGAAAAATACAAGAGGCACACACAACGTGTTGTTATAGTTTTTTCTTGTTTTTTTTTTTTCATTTTCTTTTCTTTTCAGTAGTATATTTTTTCAATTCAGTTTTATTATTTTTGTACCCTGGCTACCATTTATCTGAACTGAAGTTTGAGCTTGAAATGTCTTCTGAAGCGACGCCGCCAACGTGAACGGAAACCGCAAAGTAGTTAAAGGCGTCTAGCGCTAAGAATAGTATGTATTGCATCTCTTTTCAACGTGTATCTCTTTTGGGTTTGGGATAGAAATTTATGAAGCATAGCTTAGATTCTAATTTTTCTTATTGTATTTTAAGTTACACGAGCTTGTTGACGTTTTCTAAAGTGCGCTTTAAAATCTTAAGCTGCTTTAAGTTTTAATGTGAGAAATTTGAGTAATTTGTATCTGTGGGAATAAGTGTTTTTTGAATGGGACCAATTAGTATTTTTATAATTAAAAGTTAAATGAGCTGTCAACGATCTAAATGTTTGTAATAAAACAAAAAATGAAATCTTTAAATTACATCATGGCATACTCACACATCAGCAATAACTTTTTGAGAGAGAGAGAGCATGAGCTGAAAAAGCGCTAACCTAAGGGGAACAGAAATTATGAGCCTGAGAGCTGTCAAGTGTCTTGGGTCTATTTTTAAATAAAGGTAACGAGGCAATACATCAAGGCAATATCGAATTTAAGAACACTCACAAAAAGCATACCGCAATGAAAGCAATTGAGAGTAGATATTACAAGCAACAAACAATCTGAAATTAAGGCAAAATCATGTGAGAGCAGAAATTTTACACAAGCTGCCACCATACAAGAGGTAGTATGCGATTTTTACTGGGAAGCTCCCTGTTTTGAACATTTTGTATCTTGTTGATGTAAGAAGAAACAACTGCTCAAATTATGCTATTTCGATGGTCTTAGTAGCTGGTTCAGCTTTCTCTCTCTCTCTCTCTCTCTCTCTCTCTCTCTCTCTCTCTCTCTATCTATCTCTCTCTATCTCTCTATCTCTCTCTATCTCTCTCTTTCTCTCTCTCTCTATCTCTCTCTTACCATGTGATCCACCGATCCTGATGCATATACAGGTAGCGAGCACAGTTTATCTGAGGTATTAACAAGTTGTTAAGCCTGCAATCAGAATTTCAGAAGTGCAGTGCATCTACTAAACCCATCCAAGAACTCCTGCATGAGCTCCGCCGTCTCACTACAGCTGACTAAGCTAACCACGAAAATACAGTCATCCACATATGTACCGACTGTAGCCGACAGGTCCAATGACACTTCCCTGAGCTACGCTCTTACACACCGATCATCTCGAGTTTCGACCATAAAGTAGAGGTGAAACATGTACAAGTTAAGTAGGAGATATAAGTTAAGTAGGAGCTAAGTAGGAGGTACCGGTTTATTAGTCTTCGAAAGCATCGTAATTACGTAGCTTTTCCATGGTAAGACAAAGTAATGAATATTTTCTATGGCATTGAAAAGCAGTAATAAAAACATCACGCCTATTTCCGAAAAGGCTTTAAAAACTCTACCGTCCACCCCATCGCAGCCAGTAGCTATGGTGGTTGAATCGAAAGTCGCAGCTTGCCTTATGAACGCGCTCTGTTAAAATCATATTGCTGAGTAGTCAGAAATGCATATGAAACCATGGTTGACATCTTTTACTTCCAGTGGTGCAATGGTTTCTATTGTTCTACCTGACTAGTAATCAGCTGGAAACCTTTACAAAATGAAATCATCTCGCGAATCTTTTAGCTATACCGAATATATTTCTATATTGCCCACTATTTGTTGATTTATTTGCTTCACTCAATAACAACGTCGTCAAAAATTATTCACATCATATGCATTCAAAATTTGCATGCACCTAATTTCATAAATAAATTAAGCGTTTCGCCTAAACAGCGACTCATCAAATGCACAAATTTTGTTTTTGCTCCCAGGCTAATTCAGCTGTCATAGTGAAACATTTTTCCGAAATTTTCTGTGTTTGCTGTCAAAAGAAATAAAATTTAAAAATGCTGTAACAACTCAGAGACACCTCCAGCAACGCCTGCTCTTTATAGAGCACATTCAACACACCCACAAAAAATGTTCTGTTTTTAAAGCAACATCACACTCAGAATTCACAATCCCAAATGGAAACGCTGATGAAATGCTGAAAAAAACCAAACTGCACGCACGATTAATAAATTAAATTGAAATACACAAAATAAGTATCTCAAAAAAAGAAATAAATAAATAAATAAACAGTTTTTTGCTGCCTTGGAAAATCTTGTCGCGACATTCTAATAAAAATATTTTCCACATTTCACTTAGAATTTATTTTGCACTTAAATCTTTGCGACACACGTTTAGTTTCTTATTTAACACGAACATCAAGAGCAGCATATAATAATAATTAATTTAAAAACAAAAAATAAAATATTTAAAATGGTATGCTCAAGTTTATCCGACAGCACAATACACTGCATTACTTAAAAGCCATTATGATTAGAAAAAAAAAATCCTAATTCACCTTATTTTTGGTAGCTTAGATGTCAAAATCTTTGAATCAGCACACTCAGCAAACATCAGCACACATTTTAAGTAAAGGAGTGCAACCTCCGAAAGCCACCCATCCAAATTAAACAATATCATGCATTAGCGAACGCTCTTATGAGTACACACTCTCATTAGCATACTCACAAATCAGCAACTTTTTACAATAAGTAAGCAAAATAAGCAACATATAGAGAGCCCAAGGACGACTGAATTTACGCACCGTAGCGATATGAAGAGAGATATCTTCGCACCCACAGATTGTCCAAGCATACAGTTTTTTATACAGGTCAACAGTTTAATTCACCTGTGCCACGTAAACATTGGACGGAACCCAGGACCCGGTCCTTAGTTCTTTTCAGTATGTGGGAAGAAGATTTTCCGAAATGTGTTCTCATTTCAGTGTTGATATATATTTGAAGAATTTGTTATATTTTTTTCTATACTCGCAACCTCAAGTCCTTAAGTCACAAGTCGTTGGATGGAACTAGACGACATTACTGGTGGCGACAGTACAGTATTCGATGATACTGGATAGAACTTTCGATCTCCTGCATAAATGCTCAACTTACGCCACCAAGACAAATAATCTGCATAAACTGAAGTCGGCAAACAAAGTGCTGAAGGCGCTTACTGTGTGACCCTCTGGTAAGGATAAGGGTATAATTAATACCACCTATAAAGCTATTGAACGAACTGTCCTAAATTATCTGTCACCTTATCTCAGTAAAACAAAAAAACTCAATTGCAATGCCTACAAAGAGGTCAAAATGGCAAGACAGTCACTGGTTCTATACAAAGAACCAGTGCCACCTACATGAAGAAGCGATGATGCTCTCTAATCACCAACATAAGGAATTTCACTCGAAACAGTTTTTATTATTAGTCATCACAATCGTGGCACCCTCACGAGAGATATTCCACTTCGTATCGGTGATGGCATAAGACGTAACAAAATGAAATTATCTCGTTTCGGTTCTCAAAACCAAATAGAGGAGCACAGTTATATATCCAATATTATGCTGATGGTAGTGAAAAATTTCTCCCTCGTAGCACCGGAACTAAATTAGCATCATTATGATCCAAATGGAAAGTTACAGAAAACGAATTGAAATCAGCACTAATGATTGCTAGCCTGAGTGTGGTCAATCACCGCATAGCATGAAACACCTCATTAACTCTGGATCTATGAATCCGTCCATTCGAGGTAGCCTCCTTCCTAGGACTCGACACCTAGCGCCTAGCTAGTTGCTTACAATGTTGTTTAAGTCGCTCTAAGCACATCGCAGCTTGCTGATTAAGAATATTCTCAATTTTGTGAATATTCTTTCGAGGTTCGCTGTTCGCATATACCAAGGGGCGGCAGAGAACCTTCGCTTGGAGGACCCTGAACTTAGAAAGATGCATCCTATTCAACTGTTGCGACGTTCCGTGGATCTTGCAGAAGCCAAACTGAAAGGGTTGTATCCGACTTCTTACCTTCTCGATTGCAAATAGTTTTGTTAGGAGGCATCTCTCGAAGAGCTTATATAGAACCATACAGAACCATCCTTGCCTTCTTCCATTGTAATGGAATGTGTCTTATTCCCAGCACCGCTTTAAAGATGCGGACCGGAAAGAGCAGCGTTTTGGCCGGCAAGGCCTTCAGCTTGATATTGTAAACCTGTAGTCAAATGACCGGAAGCGGGCCTTCAAATCCTTCGCACTTTGCTTCGGGTGTTTAGCCCAGGAACCATCAGCCCTTCTTATTGGGAATTTTGGCAACACATGCTGTTCGTCCCTCTCTTGCTCGATGCCATAAAGAGTATTTTTGTGCTCGCATCTGAGGTGATATTTTGCAGGAAACGCTCTTTTTCTATTGGCAACTCTGAGGTAGACCCTATTCACAATAGAGTCCCGATTGCTGCAACAACCTAGAAAGACCAGAAATACTCTTAGTTTGTTACATACTTTTCATCAATCTTAGTATACGCTACCGCATACAATATGCAAAGTGTATGTCGAATTTTAGGCGCACTCACATTTTTCGGCTATGAACATCATCTGAGGAGACGCGTTGGTGGACAGTTTAATATTTTTATTTATTTGTTTATTACTCTTTTTATTTATGCATTCAAAAAATTGTTTGCTAATTTCATTGTAGCCACATAAAAGAAAATAGAAACAAAAAAAAAACAAGAACAAAAACAAAAACAAAAACAAAAACAAAAACCCATTTCATTCAATTTATAGAGTGATCACACAAAATTAATTTTCAGTGTGTGTGAGCAAGAATGTCTCTTTTTCTTTCTTTTTTTTTTTAAATAAAAATAAAAACAAAATTTTAATTTTCTTTCTTTAATATGTGGGTGGGTGGTTGGAATGTCTCATGTAAAGTGTCGTAGATGTCGACATAAATTTCATGTTTAATTTTGTTAAATTTCAATTTTCTTAAATAAATGTTGACAGAATATTATTCTTGTGGCTAAGCAGTGATTCTCAAATAGGGTTAAGGTGTGTGGAAAATTATAAAAACTAGTTCTAGATATTAAAAGTTATTTATAGATATTTAAAGATATAAAAATCGTCCTTTGTGTGTACTTCAAATCTTCTTTCCCAAGCGACTTTAATGACACTTTACACTATGTCAAAAAAATACAACAAAAAAAATACAAAAATTGGCATAGCACCATTATTCCAATATATCAGCCACTTTTCAGTGCAGTTGAATGAAGTGTGGACGTATTATTTGTTTGACAACGACAACAAATGAAAATTTATGCAATAGAAACTTTGGCAACGAACCGTTTGACGTTGTGACCAATGCCGAAACGTTTCAACTGCACAGTGTTTCGCAAATGGGTATAAGGGCATAAAGCACAGTTAGCAGATATATAGTCTACAACAAATGAAAATTTGTGCAATAGAAACGTTGCCAACGAAACGTTTGACGTTGTGACCAATACCGAAACGTTTCAACTGCACAGTGTTTTGCAAATGGATACAAGGGCATAAAGCACAGTTAGCAGATATATAGTCTACAACAAATGAAAATTTGTGCAATAGAAACGTTGGCAACGAAACGTTTGACGTTGTGACCAATACCGAAACGTTTCAACTGCACAGTGTTTCGCAAATGGGTATAAGGGCATAAAGCACAGTTAGCAGATATATAGTCTACAACAAATGAAAATTTGTGCAATAGAAACGTTGCCAACGAAACGTTTGACGTTGTGACCAATACCGAAACGTTTCAACTGCACAGTGTTTTGCAAATGGATGCAAGGGCATAAAGCACAGTTAGCAGATATATAGTCTACAACAAATGAAAATTTGTGCAATAGAAACGTTGGCAACGAAACGTTTGACGTTGTGACCAATACCGAAACGTTTCAACTGCACAGTGTTTCGCAAATGGGTATAAGGGCATAAAACACAGTTAGCAGATATATAGTCTACAGATTATAGCATTAAGATTTACTGTTACTTTAACCCATTAGTAGCATTTGTGTCACACTGCCTTCACATTGGCAGTCAAGATTTTTGCGCTTAAATAATAATATTTAATTTATTAAGATTCGCATTCACAAAACAAAAGTTGCGCCTAGCTCATGTGAAACGTTTGAGGGTCATTAAATAAATCCGCCCGATTATTTAAAACTTGAACAGCTGCGTTGACAATTTGTCAGCAAAAGATTATACACAACCCGGTCGGATTATAAATTATATGCTTTAAATATTTGAAATAAATATTTCTCACGAAAATGAAAATATTTTTAGTCAAATATATAATGTAGAATGTGCGCATACTTGTTGCTGCATAAATATTTCTATCAAATATTCATATTTAAAGCTAATGCACCATTAAATGAGACATTATTATTTGTTGATTTAACCTGCCAAGAGCGACATTAATAAATTTCTATGAAATTTTTCATTAGATTTCGTTAGAATTTTGTATCGTTTAATATTTTAATTAAAATGTGTGAAATTAATTTAGCTTTTTTCGTATGTGTGAACATTCTAAATTTAAATTGTAGCTGACCTCAGATACATTAGTAAACGTAAATCGATTAAACTATGAGGTTGATAAGAATTCCAATGTCGTTTAAAGTATCACACGCATGAGTGAAATTTTTGCGTTTGACGAGTTAAATACCAAGTGACGAAAGCCAACTTGAAATGCACAAAACTTCTGATATCGAAGTATCCAAAGAAACTTTTACGAATAATCTGAAACGTTGAAACGCTGAAGTTTTGGAACAGTTTTCAACGAAACTGGCATAGTACTGCAAAATCTGAGGTAGCATTTAATAATTGAAACAATTCTTGTTGAGTCAAAAACAATTCCGAAGCAACTTTTATAGTTTTCAATAATCTGTAACAGTTTGTTGAATGATTTGATGTACTACAACTTGAACAGTAACTTGGCTCAGACAATCCGTATCAGTTTTCGGAGGAACCTGTACAATTAGAAACTCTAACGAACAATCTGATACGAAGATAAAGGCTCACGAAGGAAGCTAAAACGATCGATGTATCTTGAATTTGATACTCCGAATTATAAATTTTGCTCTGCAATTCGTTTGTGCAACATTAGTGCAGGTTTGTCCAAGCTTAAACTTCGTTTGACTACATACCAAAAAATTTATTCGAAGAAAATAATTTTAAAAATAATAATTACAAATCTGTGAAATCGGCAACCGAAAGAATCAAAAATGAAATATTTAAAACTGCAGTTCAACTGTCGAACACTAGCCTTCGTTTGTTCAAGAATAAACTTCGTTTGAACAAACACCAACAATTTTATAACACAGAAAGTATTTACTATACTTTTTGATGTTTGGTTAATGTTTTTGAGGGATAGTATACATCGAACTCCCGCTACCCTCCCCACTGTTCTGATCAACATTTTTTAAACTGCAGTGAGCACGAAAATGGAGACATTCTTCTGAAAAATTGTCTTCTAAGTCAGTAGAATAAACCATTTGCAATGTTTTGACCTTTTCTTCGACTTCTGACGCGCTTAGTTTCGTCAGGTTAGTAATAAAATTAAATTTATTATAAAGTAATTTATAAGCATCTCGTCGTATTTTGAGTTCTTCTAACAATGTATCAATTATTACCAGAAAAGTAGTGATTCTAAAATTTTCGCGACCATACTTTTGTTGCAAGGTTTCAAGCATTAACTAGTCAAAAATTTCCAAAATTCATAACTTTTGATTGGGTAAAGTGATTTGTCTTGTGTTCGTTGAACTCGCCTCAGTGCCAAGAATTAATAAATATATAAATATAAATAATTTTGGGACTATTGGAGCCCTAATATCGCTTTTCGGTGTAAATTGTCAACAGTCTATGCTACGAACTGCATTTATTCGGTTTCATATCATAAAAAGTTTATTGAATGTACGTTTCAATACCTTATTAACGGTAGAAAACACGTTTCGATCGGATTTATCCGTAAAAACTTCATTATTTCACGATTATTAGTATAAAGTGCTCAAACTGTAGCCACACAGCGCTGGGCTTTCATCACTTGCGTAGCATACCATCCACAGTGATGTGTAATTTCCGCTGCGTATTCTTTAAAAGCCGACAATGACATCTCCATGCCAAAGAAATTAATAATGTTGAAATTTATGTGCGTTATTTCTGACATAAGTAATTAATTTTGACATTTGTGCTAACAGGCTTATAATAAAGCATTCAAATGTTTGGCTTTTGTATTGTATAAATTAAACTGTCCGGTTTCGCTTTGAAGTTCCGAGAATGCCATCGTCGGAATGAGATAGAAAATTGTTAAAAATAAAGATACAGAAACAGATACAGATATCACTGCTACGTGTCCGACGTATCGTTTACAGATAAAAGTTGAAACAAAAAAAAAACTGCTTTTGAATGACATATCGCAAGAGTTAATGTTATGCCCTGACAACAAATAAATAATTCTTTAAGCCTTAAATAAGCTACATGAAAGTCTGGCTGCAATTTAATAATGCAAAATTCTATGGGAACTTGTACGAGTACGAGTAGTTCAAATTACTTGTTTTTGCTTTTTGCTTTTTTTTTTTTTTAGAGTTAATCCAATTAATTACAATTAAACGTGTGCGCTCGACCCACAGCAATTTCAATTTAATTATAAAGAGAAACGTGTGTATTTTATGTTTTATTCAAGAGGCAATAACTCATAGAAAATAACTCGTACTTCAACAATGTAAACCAGTAAAATAATAAATAATGTAAGAGAAACAAAAAAAAAAAAAAACTTTAAGTTGGGTAAAGCTGAATATGGTATACGCTTCATATGCGTATTTGAAATCATACAGTCTTAACACACATTATACAAAAGCATGCTCACAGATCAGCAGAATAGCTGCAAAGAAAATTTGGTGGTGTAAATTTATACCTTATGCAGCTTCTTAACAGAAACGTTTACTTCCAAAGCTAGCTTCACAGGTTTAGCTGCGAATTAAATTCAGAATATAGCTGGTGTCAGCGTATTGTGATGAAAGATGCATAACTGCTTTAGCTGTTCTAGTTTTCCAGAAGAAAGCAATTGGCTGTAAGATTACATTGGAGTACTTCGTACCGTGCAAAACATAGTGGAACACATGCTTTCCAATATGGAGAAGTGAACTGTTATGAGTCAATTCGCAGCTGCGTTTATGACTAAGCGTCAAGTTCTGATTCTGAAGTGAAACAGAGTGAACGACTGAATACACCGCCATTGCTGCGAAGCTATACTTCGCTGCTGTTCCGCAGTTATTCAGAAAACTCAGCAACTTCAGCTTATAATAATAATATACTTAGCATTTTTAAATAGCTTAGATAAAATAAATAACTACACATTATAGCATACTAATACCTCAGCACACTCATACATCAATACACATCAACACACTCATAGATCAACCACATGCAAACGGCAATAAATAAAGAAGAAAGTCAGTGCAGCAACTCACACAGCAGCATAATTATGTACTCATCAACCTAATCACACAGCAGCAACAAGTTCTTTCCCTGCAAGAATTTTGAAGTGTGCTTTGGCTCTATTGTGGGGAAAGAAGTTTTTTTTTTGACTATTTACAAAAACAAAATATTTTGCTATCGTCGTTTTAACTTTAAATGCAGAATTTAACGATAGTATTTATTTGACAAGAATAAACAAAAGCGACTCGCTTTTTGACTCAATCTTCCCAAAGTATAGAAATGCAATATTCTCACATCTGTCGCAAGGACGAAAGTTTAATGACACTTTAAAAGAGAGTAGGAAGATTGTTTGGAGATTTACAAAAGCCAAAACGTTGAAACATTGGTTTTCAATTAAAATTCAATATCACTTATAATTCACACATAGTTTTTACATATTCTTTTTTTGCGTGGACCAAAATGTACTTGATTTAAATCACTGTTGTATTTTGTGTATGTTATAGTGCTTGAATGTTTCACCGTTAATTGAATTCTCTAGTAGAATATATGTGAGCTCGTACATGTCAAAATTAAACAGCTCATCCGCATGCCTTCTTATCCTCAATGCAGCTCGCTTTATTATTCTCAATGCAACTCGCTTTCATATCCTCCATGCGACTTGTTCTCTGAAATCACTTCTTCCCGAAGAAAGTTAAGAATGCGTTGGAAAAGCGATATGGCCGACGATATGCACTACCTCCTAATAGAATTGTGTTCCTCCCTTCCGCGACTAAAAATGTTTCCTGTGTAAGAAAGATATATTCGAGTGAGAACAGCTTTTAAGCAATGAATATAGAAACAGGACAGCTCGAAAACTCACACATCAGCTGTGAAACTCACACAACATCAACGATTAATTTATAATTGACTGAAAAAGTAACATCTGTATGAATTTAAGAACATGCAACGGCATTGCTTGTGAAAGCAAGGTAGCGCCGAAAAGTGATATATGAAAACTAAGTTTCTATGGGAACTATGGTTAATTTTTGGACAGCTACAGCGAAAACAATGGATATTTGAAGACAAACTCATATAAACGACTTTTATACTATATACTATGTAGGGTATTTGAAATATAAAAACACAAAAATATACAAAAAAGGTGGCAATACATTTTTTTTGTTCTTCACAAAAGTAATACAAAAGAAATCGCACTTTTTAGCGGTTATGGTGGCTACGCTTTACAAACTATGCTATCAGAGTCCGTAAAGGGGCTCTGGAGTTGGTTTGGATTTGGTATTGGTTGCTATGGATTGTATGGTGTACGCTTTACACGAACAATATATAAAATTGCTGTTGAATAAAAATTGCAAATGTCTTTTATTCGCGTGTTACTCGTTAACAAGAACAACGAGGTCGACAACGATGACAAAGCAGCGAAGGGCGGTTGTGTTTTTTTTTTTCTTTTTCATAACTTTGTGATTTATAAGCACGAATATATTGAATTTTGAATAAATAAATAAAAACCAGTGAAACGTATAGGTACAGATGCTTTATCTGTGATAAATTGGGTGCTCATTGAAAGTATAATCTTTTTGAATATGAACTCCAAGAGGATTCTAAAATGCTCATGGTAGTAAAACTTCATTATTTCTGTAGTTTGAGCTATTTTTTTGAGGATTTTAATATATTGATTTACTTTTGAAAACTGTTAAAAAAGCAGCAGTTGAAACAAAATACAAAGAAGCAGTGGAAAAGAAATAGATAAAAAAAAATTTGAACAATAGAAAGACACATTTATGGTATGAAAAAGTGGTATTTTGGATTTCAACAATGCCGAAACTAGTATTATATCGTGGAGAAAATGAGGTAGGTCTTTCGTCAGAACAATTGGCCAGATAAGCAAAAAAAATATTCCGAGTCCTGATTGAATTAGCTCATTTTCTATTCTATTACTCCACATTTTTCAACTATGTATCACGTGATCACTTATGAAATTACTCTCATCACAAGGAAATGGCAGAGATAATCAATCACTATGAAGGGTTCCCTTGTTAAATTCTGCATAACTGGTAACTGCATCCACCAATGAAACACAGATTTGAACTGCAACAAAAATGTCTTTTCTCTCCATTTTTCTTTTTGGCAATGCTGTATGAATTTTTCCGTAGTGCGTTTGTCCTCAAGTAACATACATTTAAATTATGCAAGCACCATAAGTTTGACGAAGTTGTTGCTTAAGCGTTAATCAAAAGTCAATAAAAACCTTCACCTAAAGAACAACGACTGATGCACAGTTCTGGGTAGCAAAACTTCATCAGATCAGATTACTAAAAAGAAATTAAGTAGAACTTAAGTAGAACTAGCTGAGGCTACTTTGATATCAAAGAATTTCAGGTTTTCTTAAACTTTGCGTAATTATTCTGTATAACAAACCTTATCTCCAAAGAAGTATAACAAAGTTAGTAACTTTTGTAGTACTCTACTGAAACAAATTTAAACACGTAAAAAAAAATAATTTTAAATGGAAGTTTTACTTTTAATATAGTAAAATCAGAAAACGTTTTTGCTTAAAATTCATGACGTAGATTAGGTCCTTGGTCCTCCAAATGTGTTAAAATTATTCCCCTTCAGCCATTGATCCCACATGATCCTTTAATTCCACCTCCGCAGGCATGAACATCGAAAAGTATATATGTAATTATCGAATGTTTAAGCATCCCCTCAAATGTCCCCCAGTGTACTCTCTGTCCCATCCCCTTAATGATCCCCTGCCCAAATCTTCATTGTTACCATAGGTTCTATGTACTTTATAGGTGAAGATGGATGAAATTTCGCTGAGGTCAAAAAGTGTAACCATTTCTTAGGGTTACTTCCGGGTTTTATACCATGTTTTAGAACTGTCTGCGCAATGGTGAATTCTTTATAACTAATATTTGCTGTTTGTTATCATTTAGGGATCCTCGTTTCAAGCGCAAATATGGGCACACCCAATATCTGCGAGGTTTCTTTTGATTTTTTTGCTGCTATACTTATTACTGCATTATTATTTCAGCAGCTACAACAGAAGTAGTCAGCTAACGTATCTTTGATTCATTGCACATATATTTTATTCACAAATGTTTCTATTTAGTTTACAAAATAGACCGGGCTGCCAACCTCTGTGTAATATTTGCTATTTATGCCATATTTGACACATTTCATGGTATTTTTTAATACTTTCACCAGTTGTGGCTGTTGAAGCTGTTGAGCTGTTGAGCCAGTTGAATTTATAATCCACAAGCGAAAGAAATAATTGTCAAACGTTCAAGAACTTCTTTTGATGTAAGTACTGCGCTTTAAAAGTATAGCTCTCTAAATTAATTCAAACCTTACAAACTACTCATTATTATACTATGTTAACAAATTAAAGCTAATGACACAAACAGCGACATCGGCGTCGTTCGTTTTCATTTTACTAACACCGACAATAAATAAAATTTCAATTTAATTTTTAATTTATGCGACAATGATGACGACGCCTTCGACCTCAAGCCATCATCGCTGGAGAACAGTTCAGTTCACCTGAGTTGAGTTAGTTAGTGGGCCTCAACGTTGTTTTATTATGGTATTATGCTTTTTTTTTCTCTCATTTCAAAATTAACGAATATAAAACATGCCATAAAATTAATTGCAATTTTATGCAAAATTATGATGTCGTTATTTCATTTTTATACCATGCACATATACTGTGAAATGGTATTATTAGTTTGTCAGAAAGTTTGTAACGCATTAAAGTAAACATCGTAGACCAAATAAAGTATATACTATATACTAGATATGTCCGTCTGATAGTTGATAATACCATAATCCATTTCACAGTATATGCGTCTTTTACTTCAATGTCGGTATTTAAGATTCTTTTTGCCCCAAGTTTATGGAGTATCCATATTGACAAACATATCCATACAAACCCTTTTTGTGTGTTTGTATAAAAAAAATCAAAATCAGCTTGAAAATAAATATGGATGCTTTCTATTCATCGACATGAACCAATGGCATGTCCCGCACACTTTTTGGGGTAGATCCCATACAAACCCATTGCCAATTTTTGTGGTTTTGTATAAAAAACTTCTTTTATTAAGTCAATAATAGCTTGAAATTCGATATGCTGCTTTGCTTTGGCCGCATCACATTTATGTACAAATAAGTGTGTCCCGGTCACTTTTTGTGGTAGCCTCCATACAAACCCATCGCTCACTTTTAGACATTTGTATGAAAATCTTCACCAGTTTAATCAATACTAGCTGGTATCTGGCGCATTGCTGCCCTTCCTCTTGCCACTGCTTTTCTCATGCCATTCCTTTCCCCTGCCCCGCCTTCCCCATTCCCTTCACTCTACCTCCAATTCTCCTACCCCTCTTCTCCTGTCCCTTCCACTCCTTTTCCAATCAGTAATAAACGTGTCCCTTACCATTTCTCTGCCCCTTTCCCCTACCACTTATTACTTTACCACCCCTTTTCCCTATACATCCCTCTATCCTAAATGGTACCCAGCGTGTTGCTGGGTACCTTTACCCCTCCTTCCCTATGATCCCTCACCCTACTTACTTTGCAAATCCAACTACCACGAAAAAGTCTTTTAATTTTTCGGGTTATATATAGCCTATGACACTCACAAATAAGGTGGGTTTCTATTGGTAAAAGAATTTTCAAAATCGCCTCAGTAGATCCAGAGATTACCGCCTACAACCTACACAAACTCACAAAGTCTCAAACTTTACCTCTTTATAATGTTAGTATAGATACGCATAAGCTTGAATTTCGATATGGTGGCTTCTACTAGATTATCGCTTCACACACACACAGTAATGAGCGTGTCCCATACATTAGTCTGCCCACTATAGTACAAACCCAATATCCACGTTTATGTTTTACTAAACGATTTAAAACATCGTGTGAATGGTCTTAGAACTTCGGTTCAACCGAAGCTAACGTTTTTTTTTCGTGTTTCTTGTTTATATGCACACATTTTTTTCTTCTCGCCGACTTAATTACGCGCGTTGATTTTATAATTTCAGCAGTAGTCGCATTTTCATAATTCAAAAACGTTAATTTATGACTACAAAAATGTACACAAGACATAATCGGAATTAAAATGTATAAACAATTTAGCATTAATATTGTGCATTCATTATGCATAAATATGTATATTTTCTTAACTCGTTTGAATTCACTTCCATTCGTTTCGTTGCGAATCATTCGATTTTTACTTACTTAGTCGAATGTAGTCGAATGTAGCCTGCTTGTTGTATGTTGTATTTCGTAATAATGCGAAAATGCCATCATAAATCTGTCAACACGCAATGCCATAAAATTATTTTTGTGTCGCAATTAATTTTATTAATTTTGCCTTGTACCCGCTTACATTTTAGAAGGTGAAAATGCGCCAACTAATTGAATGGAAGAATTAGTTTATTAATTGAAACAAAAAAAATGAAAGGAGCAAATGCTGAAAGCATTAAGGGAATTATACATAAATTTATTTGACAGTTTTTAGTGCTGTCAAACTAAAGTAATTTATTAGTTTATGCCTATAAAAACAGTGTATAAATTTAATGAATTTAATTGTGGTGCATTGTCGTGGTGAAAAATCCATGAATTGTCTGCCCACAAAACAAGCCGTTTGCGACGAATTGCTTCACGTAGACGCTTCAAAAGGGCCAAGTTTGACCGTTTGATCCTCGAATGGCACGAATTCATGGTGAACCATACCACGGCAATAGAAGAAAACGATCAGCATCGACATCAATCGACATTGTTGGTCAGTTTCGACATCATATTCATAAACCCACGTCTCGTCACCAGTAATAATGTGTGTGATGAATGTAGGGTCATCTGCTATGTTGGCAAGCATCTCTTTTGCGACCTCTACTCGACGTTGTTTTTGGAAAAAAATTGAGGTCTTTTGGTACGAGTCTGGCGGCGACGCGTTTCATACCCAAAACATCAACCAAAATCTGTTGAGTCGATCTATAAGAGATGTTGAGTTCTCTGCTGTCTTTCTAATGCCAACACGATGATTTTGGAGCACAATTTCCAACACTTTTTCAATGTTTTTGTCGTTAACAGAGGTGGATGGACGACTTGCACGAGGCAAATTTTGTACGATTTCACGACCCTCACTGAATGCTTTATACCACTCAAAGACTTGCGTTCTCGATGGAGTAGAGTCCTCAAAATACTTTTGTAACATTTTGAATGATTCCGTTGACGTTATTCCATTGCAAACACAAAATTTCAAGCAAACTCGTTGTAGGGTAGGGTACTTGCTGCGTAGGGTACATTTTATCACTTCCCTGCTTTCATGTATTGTTTTACATGTTTTTACAAATATAGCAGAAACAATTGGGAATTTGAGAACCAATTTTGCCGTTTCTCCTATCGGTAATGATCCACAATAATGGTTTTGAATTCCAAATACGAACCATAATGTTCGAATCAAGGATATTTCCCTTTTGGCACTGTTGAACCTGGTTTACGCGACATCAATATAAGGCTTAATACAATACAAAATAAAAGCATAACAGCATAACATTACGTTTAGTTTGTGTAATATTTTGACCAGAACGTGTAATTTGTTTCCTTGTTGGTTGTTTTTTTCAATTGTTCGTTTTTGATTTGTCACATTTGTGCACTTCTACTACTATACTATGGTGGCGTCATACTAATTTCTTGAAAAAGAAAAAGTGTGCGAATGTGAATTTAAATTCTTGTACGTGGGCATGCACGATTGTTTTCGTAGCCATAGGATAAACTGTATATTAAGTTAGTGCAAATGTATATAACAGGCAGAAGGAGGCGTGGTAGACCCCATAAAATATATATTCCTGATGACCAACGGAAGCTGAGTCGATATAGCCATGTCCGCCTGACCATCTGTTTGAACAACGCGATGTTGGAAACTATAATTTTTTGCACATTTTCAATACTCCTATTCACTCTTCATGTGTAAAGTATATTAAAGTGTATTAAATGAACGTGCTATCGTCACTATAATGGGTAGCCCCATAATTGTTAATTAAGCTGGATTAAACATGATGTATCTTACATAAATCCTAATAAAATACTCAACTTACGGTCAGATCATACCACTATAGAATATAGCCCCATTTGCCACAATAATTTCTTCTGGCGATCTTACGATCTTCCCATCACAACTCTTACGAATGTTCAGTAAATTCTACGTATGCGGTATAAAGTTATACTTCTCAGAGAAGAACAGAGTCTTATGACCATACCTAATATATGTATGAATTTTGTATATGTGAGGATATACAAGTATTTAGTTTGTTTTTACTTAATATTCACCATTCATTCCTAAGTTTCTTGTACAAAGTTTTGAAACAAATCTCATTCGTTTTATTTTTTTATAAATCTGGTGCAATTGGTTCAACAAGCGTATATTTATGGCACCCATACTTTGCTTCAAAGTCTGATAAGTTCATATTTAAGCTTTCATTTCTCAACTTAAAAATGCTTCTTTAAACATCTCCAATTTTCTTTAAAAATCTTCTATTCGGAATAGTTATGTATACGATTAAATATTGCTTCTGGCTCTGAACACTAAAAAACATCTTCTACGCTCCAAAGCACAAATTGACTGCGCATTATTTGACACCATGTCTTTCAAAACAAGCTGCCCCTTACACAGCACCCCTTACATCAATTTTTTGTAAATATGCGGCACATGCGCATAAATCACTTTGACAGCTGCGCTCCCCTTCAAGTCAAATTGCAGGCAAACACGCAATGAAAAATTTCAAAAAAAAAAACAAAAAACAACAAAAAAAATCAATGCGCATACTCGATCACCTCAGGCCTATAGGCTTGATGTTGGTTAATTTGCACACGTACGTCAATTTTTATTGACTGATGTAAAAGTTGCTGCTAAATCAAGTAGTCAATTTTATAGCATTTTGCCTCATTTGTAGCTGACGGCGTCGTCGTCTGTTGTGTCTATTGCATTCAGCGAGTGATGACTGCCTGAATACATGCTACAAAATGTATCTGGCGGCATACTAAGATCGGTCAGGCAAACAAACTGTCAGTCAGTCAACCAGTCACTCAGTCAGTCAGTCAGTCAGTCAAGTCAGCCTCCGTCTGTCGCCTGTCGCTGTCAATGGCGCACATGATTGATTTATGCACGCATTTGGCTGTGATTTGTGTTTAGACATTATTTCTTTTTTTTTCGCATATACATATAAATTTTTTCGCTCGATCTCTGTCAAATGAAATATTTTTGGTTTGTCTGACATTAAAACGTCATCGGAGAAACAAAAGAACAATAAAAGAATAATATTAATTATATTATAACTGAAGGTTTCATACGCTACACAAGTAGTTTTTCAAATGTAACAAGTATCTAGATAAACCTCGAAGTATAAATAAGAAAGAATTATGAAAACAACAGAAAACGCATCTGCAAGAAAAAACAAACTTATTATACCCTTGCCCTTTTGGGTATAGGGTATAAAAAAGGAAGGCAGGGTACTCCTGACTTGAAACTTTTGCTCAAACTGAAAGATGTGTGCCTACACATACTTTGGCACCGTCAGTAGCCTAAACGATTTGATGGATTTTAACATATGAGGTCTCGTTGTATTTATCTTCATTGTGGCAGTTGTGTAAGTTATAGCATTTATAATGAGAAGAGGTTACAGTCGTGGTATTCGACTACATGGTATTATACACTGATCATGCCATACTTTTTTCCTAGTAGGCCTTGATGTATAATGTATAATAACGTCTGCTAATAAAGAAAAAGAGTGGTTCATTTGCTTAATGTAGCCTAAACGGCTGAATCCATATTAAAATATTATACCTTATGAAACTCCAGCCATCAACACAAATCTAAAGGTACCTCATATACCAAACGCTATCAAGCCAAGAGAGTGCCAATGAAATAGAAAACATGGTATCTCCAAATTGAAAAAAACCCCTCTTCCGCTTTATTCGCCAGACGCTATAAAATATTATACAGTTTGTTCCCTCCGCAATCAAGAAAATTCTAACGACACTTCATATTGTAAAATCTATCAAGTTATTTATGCTACAGAGCACATCAAAGATATATACAGACAAAGATATAATCTCTTGGCCTGAGTTCATACGGAATACAATTTTCTTATTATTGCACCATACCCATGGCTATAAGACGGTTTGAATTCGCTTGTTGAGTAGCTCCCAAGGCTGCAGACATTATTTCTTTTTTTTTTTCGCATATACATATAAATTTTTTCGCTCGATCTCTGTCAAATGAAATATTTTTGGTTTGTCTGACATTAAAACGTCATCGGACGTCTGACATTAAAACGTTGGCGTGAATATTGATACATTAACACCTCCAACTCTGCGGCTTCATACTTATACCTTCGCGTTTCTTTTCACTGGTGTCAAAATTGCAGGTTTTAAAACACTGGAACTACTACATGTTTCATTTGATGGACCATTTTCTCCATTTCCATATGCTGCACACAGAAACCGATCTCCATCAGCTGCACTTTCCTTCAAATTAAATTATTGTTGGTACAAAGTTTGACCCGTTTAGAGCACTGAGAAAATATGTTGTTTACACTTTAGCGAAATGACACCTACAGGTGTTTAGAGGGAAATGCTGTCGTTTTAACATGAATATAATTACAAGATGGTCCGATGCGTTTTAATACTAGTTACGTCATCTTTTGTAAATCGCTCAAAACTTATTTGTACACCCAATAAATTCCGTTTATTTTTGGAGGAATTAGGTATGGTATCTTGTACCTTCATATATAAAATATGAACACTGTGTTATTAATGTTGACTCATAGGCCTGAGAAGTTTGGTCAACTAGAGTCGTTTTTGAGTGCTCTTTTCTGGAGATCACAGAGTGCCTGCGGCTATGGCTACGGCAACGTAACAAGCACAAGCTATTACTTGAAAACTGCTTCTACCATGATCCTACGCATATTGTCGATTTTCAGCAGCCATAGGAGTTGGAACACCTCCTTGCAAAGTGCCTTTTTTTACATATCTGCAAGCAGACGATTCCTGATGTTCAGCGCTTACAGTACTGCATCTAACCAATTGACTAATGAGGCCTACTAGGAATTCGTTCGCTCCGAGATCTTCAAAAACTTCGACATCTAGGAAAGCTACTAGGTGAAGACCTAACAGCGACCCAATAATATGATATAGAGAAACATTGCTAAAAGCATCATTCGCCATCTCCATTTGCCACTTGTTACAAACTGTTCGACAAACTGTAATACCATTTTTCCACACTAAGTGTAAAGAGCATTCATTACTTTAATTCTTTTCATTTTCAATAAATCCACATAAAGATAATTTTGCCATTCAGTAAATAAAATAACATGCAACTTCCGTTTTGCGCGCCTCGCTTGCATATGAAATAAATCAATCAATTTTTTTTATATTTTTTTTTTTTTTTGCACTTTTCGTAAACTGCAATAGCACAAACATTTATTGTATCTAATTCTCAACTGAATCAACTTTGAGGAGAATATATCGAATTGAAAACACATTTGTTGTACTATGCGCGCATGCGCTCTGTCTTTTCTAATAAATTATTATTTATGACAACAAAAAAAAAACAAAAGGAAAAAACAAGCGTAGAATAAAAACTGTTTAGAAAAATGGTGCTATTCGTTTTGTACAAGGTTTTAACACTTAATCATAATCAACTGTCAGTGTAACTTCCTCCGCAAAATTGTTGCTGCTGTTGTTTGTTTACTCGTTTGTTGGTTGTTTGGTTTATTTGTCGTCGTCGTCGTCGTCGTCGCAGTCGTGAGCACAGTCGAGAGTGTCCAAATTTTTCTAAAATAAATAAATCATATAATTTTGACGCCATGATTATAGATTCACCGCTCTGTTGTGCCTGCTGTGTGCCAAATGTGATTTAAAGCGTACAGAATTTTTTTTATTGACAAAATATAAGATACTGGTAAACTTTGAAACGAGTTACCCAGTAAACTAATTTGCAAGGGAATTGTAAACACCTATGCCTAATTGAGATTAGAGATTATACTGCATGCGAAATCGACATGAAATTTTCATACAAAAGGTTTTCAAGCAAATAAATAGTAATTGCATATAAGAGCAGCATTCAGCTTATGTTCGCAGTTCCACAACTGCATATTAACGTTTTAATACTTTGAAGTGCAATTGTGAAAACTAGTTGTGTATTATAAGCGCTTTTAAGTTTTAAATGCAAGTTTATAATTTTATTGCCATTCACACACCAACTTTTCTTGCTACTCATTGTGTAATTACGAAACCTAACGGCACCGACTGGTTTTAGTGTAGGCAGCAGTTATTTCACATTTACTTGTGCACATCACTGCTGTAGCATGTGTACTCCAAATTGCTCTCTTTGCTTAGCATTACTCTCGCTGGGAGAGTCTGCCATGTTATATATTTCTTCTACACTACTATATATAAAAAATGTTTACATTGCACATCACCTACCAAAAATTTTTGATCTATATCAAATTTAAAGACTTTGCGAATCACCTCAGTGAGCTACATTTCATACTGATCAGATATAAATAGTAATTTATGCAGAATAAAATTCAGAAACAACATCAGTCGCCTGTTTGAATAGAATAATGAACTATATAAAATTTATTGAATTATCCCTCGTTAGTTTCCGGGAATTCCTGTGAAATTTTTAACGGAAATATTTTCCTGTGGACAATTCTTTTAACCTGGATTAAAATCTCACTTCTGGAGATTTCGCGCTGAAACATCTATTTCGATCTACATAGATAATATGTTAAAAGGGTTGTTTAGAACATATTTGCCAATGTTTTCACTGGAGATATTCCCTGCTTTGTTGATAGAATTTATATAAACAATCGGCAACCTATTTCGTGTGTTCGCTTATGAGAGATACCTTAATCTAGATTACAGACTAATATTTATGAGGCAAATGCAACAGCTGGTAAAATGTGACTTTTAATCGACCATGAACAAGTATCTCCAGAATCAAAGGTAGAAATTTAACTGCATGCTTTGATACTTTGCATTCCAGCCAAAATCTTTCAAAGCAACTAATTGGTTTAAAATATAATGGCAACTACTCGTATTATCTACCTGATTTTCTTCAACGAGTATTCTTCTAGAAGATTTCTCTAAAGAAGACTTAAATATTAGAAAGCAACGCAGGAGATTTTTGTTTTGAAGAATAAAAATCTGCAGAATAAAAAATTTAATCCAATGCAACTGTTTCAGAATTACTATATCAAATATTGGATTGAGAAAGCGTAGAGAAGAACACTTGGTTATTCAGTAATACCAAGTAAATCGCCCGTACAGAAATATTTTATGTGTTCTTCATGTATAGAGACAATCTTTTATTTCGAATGAAATTTCTTTGCTAAAACCTTTACATAGCTTTAAGTTTTAACTAAACTTCTTTAAATGTCTTACATTCATTTGACATACTTTTCGCATTCTTCTACCCGACAAATAAAGTGTGTTAAAATTAGATGACTGGTACTTGCTATTGTTATTGACTGATATTTGTATTGTCGACTTTTTTATTTGACATGTCAATACCACCGTGTCACTATATTCTACACGACAGAACAAAGCATCGAAAACATCGAACTTCGGATCTTAAATTCCAAGTCTATGATAAAAACGCTAAGATCAATCGAAATCAACACATCACTGATAAATCTGCGAGCAATATTGTGAACAAAATGCACTACATACTAGGAGATTGATCCAAAAATGAAAAAAAACTATGCAAAGAAACATTACATTACGTTATTCGGAAAGTTCTGGTCGCAGTGTTCCATAATGTCAAACGTATCGAGTTTCTAAAAGACTGTCGCGGTGAACATATTCGAGAAATAATTTTCTAAGTAAACAAACGCTAGTGTTGCAAAATTATTCACTGATCTCATTTCGCTATACATATGTATTTCTTTAATCTATGTATACGGAGTTCTTCGTATTTAAATGATGCTATTTTTGTACTTTATAAAAAAAAAACTGCAGTTTGGCGAAACTTTTATAGAAAATGTACTTCGTTTGTACAAATTTGGTTGTGGTTGTTAACTATACGAGTATATGCGTAATTAACCTTCCCGAAAACCTTACATTTGTTGAGAAGACTTCATTTAAATTAAGGAGTAACAAAAATTTCAAAAGCTGTGTAAGTTAACTTTGAATTCTGTAAGCTGACAGTCGATGGAAAAATTCTGTTCTCTTAGAAATACTTTTATATAGTACAAGTATATGAATATTAATTCTACGATAGAATTAATACATTTTAATGTACCGTTATAAACTATACCGTTATAATCTATATATAACTGATCTCTTCGAAACATAAAACCCAATTTTGAAGTTTGTTAAGATCATATACTACTTATTCGAGCAACAGATAACGCTATAAAATGTTGTTTGGGTTATACTACATTGACAAAATAAAGCCATATTCAAAAACCACAAACCATGGCTACATTTTTAGAGCTCAAGCTCATTCAAGCACACTCGATCACTCGTTCTCTTATTTAGCACTCGGCTGGCGAAAATCGTGTCAAGAGGTGTTACAGCAATGACAGATTTTTTTTTTGTTGTTTTTTTTCATTTGAAAAAAATATGACAACTGACAGCTAAATTTATGAACAGCAACAGTTTTAATGAACAACAACGACAACAACAACAACAACAACAACAACAAGATCGGCAGCAACAAAGACCAATAAACAAATCGGCTTATAACACACCATGAATTAACAGATATTGTCTATAAATGCAGCTAATTATTGCAACTTATTGTAAATTAATAATTTATTTATGAAACACACTCTATTCCAAGCAACAACAAAAACAGCAGCTCAAAAAACCTATCTTGGTTCAACAACAAAAAAATACTTCACAACAATATGCTAATTAATTTGACCGCGTTTAAATTTATGCAAAACAATTAACTTAATTATAGCGATTGACATGAAAGATAACCAGAAGCAAAATTCTTATACTCAGCACATAAATAAGCAAGCTTAATGATAAAAATCCATATTTATTAGCTAGCAAATAGACGTAGATGTATCTAGTAGTATGTATAAGTTAGTAGTCATAGTTAAGTTAGTTCGAACGATGATTCGTTTAGATTGCAGCAAGTGGAAGTTGTAAATGGCTAAAAAAAAAAAAACTAAAAAAAAAAATAAAGAAAGAAGATTCATGGAGATAGTTAGTTGAGCAGTCTTCAGTCGTCAGTAATTAGCATAGAAACAATAATCAGGGAGTGAAAAAAGTATCTATGTTGAAACTACTACAATATATTTATATGTTAATGAATGACGCTGTTCATGCCGATGTTAATGTTATTGTGAATGGTGGTTTTCTTAGCTCTTGGGTATAATGAGTTGTTAAATGAAATGTTTATTCAGTACATTTTTATGTGGTATTATATTAAAATAATTTTTGATGTAAAGCTGATATAAATGCATTTTTTTAATTAAAAAACAAAATCAAACTTGCTTTAAATTAACGTTTAAATTACTTTGAGCTACAGTTAACAATACTAGTTTAAAGAAAAGCAAGAAACTTTCACTTGAACTTTTTTAGAGTAATTTGGGTGTGCTCATGCTTGGAAAAAGTAGTGAAGCAGAGAGCCAGTTAAGGGAACAGACGATATGGGTTTTATATAGCCAGAATACTAAGCAGCACTCCAACTTGGGGTACTCCGAGTTATTAAGCCTCAAACTCTTGCCATTAGTCCTTTTGCGGAGGCTGTTTCATAGATATACGCAAACGAAATATATATAAATAACATTTTGCCCTTTGAGCACGCGGTAGCAACGCATACGTTGGTTATCTTGTGGACTTTGGCAACTCTAAGTGTGCCAGGTGCGAAGTGGCATTTCCATTGTAAAGAAGAACATTTGTTCGTGTTGGATACCGCATAATTTAACAGAGTTTAGAAAAAAAAAAAAAGGTGCAAAATCAAAATCAAAAAATACAGCCGCAGTGGCACAAAACACTTCAATGACATGGTGACACATGACGAATAATGTATCTACGAGCATATGAGCCCGAAACAAAACCGCAATTGGCTCAATGGGAGTTCCAAATGGAGCAATATTCCCAAAAAAATTGTTCACGTTCGAAGCACTTCGAAACAAACGGTCGCCTATTTTTTCCGAAGAACTGCTCATGTCGGAACTATTCCGTTTAAGCAACGTAGGATGGTAAATTCTGTATGGTACACAACCATTTGTTTGACAGAAGTTTTCGGAGAATTGAAGAAAATCAACCGCCGAACACGGTTCATCCTCCAACACGACAATGCGAGCTCTCACACATAGGTTCACACAAGAAAATTTTGGAGCACACGAAACACTGAATTGGTAGGTCATCGGAATTATAGATATAAATTGGCACAAAATGACTTCTTTTTGTTCGCACACATAAAAAATAAATTACACGTTCATCGGTTCCAACGCCTGAATTAGATGTTGAAGTCTTAAAACAACTCTTTTTTGAGGTACACACTACTGAGTGGCAACAGTGCTTTCAAATTTGCGCCTACATCGAAAAGTTCTGCGTAAGTTTATGCATAAAAATACTATGTTCAGGTTATACAGGGTGTCTCAAAAGAAAGTACACATTTGATTTGCTGATTGCGTGAACGCAACTATAACGCGGGGCGCGGGGGCATGTCAATCGGTAGCCTAGCTTTGGGGAATTTAGTTGCTATGGAGCGTTTCTCGGGAGCGGAGCGTGCGTTGTGCGTACGTGAGTTTTACAAAAACGGTAATTCAGCGACTGTAGCGCGTAGAAAATTGTACAGTATTCGACATGTTCGTCATTTAAATGATGCGCCAAGCGTCGAGGGCTCATTGGAAAATTGGTCGAGAAGTTTGAAGAGACCGTTTGACACAACAAACGTTTTTTGACGAACTTCACGAAATTCGAAGTAGAGCCAAAGACGTCCGTGATTAAACTCGTTATACCAGCGTTTCACAGTGACAAAGTATTGGACTTCATCGGTAAAAGTGGAACTCCATTTATCGATGCACTCTTGTCATCTCATCGGAAGTCCATTTTTCAAGACACTCTAAATAGTGCTCGTTCTGAAAAACATTCTGCGTACGTTTATGCTAAGAAATGTCAACGTTTCCAATGGAAATATTAGCTGCCACAACATTTAGTGTAACCAAGGCGCACAAGACAAACCTCGTATATATTATTGATCATCTCGTTCAATTGAATAAAACTAGCCATATCGGTCCGTCTGTCCGCTGTCTGTATGTATCAATACTAAACCCTCAGTTTTTAATATATCGAATTTAATTTGGCTATGGAGACTTCTTATGTGCTTAGGCTGAACATATACAGAAACTACAGCGCCAAGCACACTGGAAGATATAGCCCCTATAAAAACCCACCGCTTACCTTTCGATTTTTGTATGAAAAACTTTTCAATTGCTGCCAATATCTACTTGAAATTCGATATGTTAGCTTCTTATGAAGGAAAGCTGAACAAATATATTAATGGACGCTCACGTTTAGGGTTTAGGGCTATCCTCCATAATAATAAACCACCCACTTTGCGGTTTTTGTATGAAAAACTTGTTTGTTTACATCGATATCTACTTGAAATTGGTGTATATGGTGGTTTCTTAGCAACTGAAGCTTTATAAATATGTAAATGAGCATATCCCATCCACTTTTAGGGGTAGACCTATAATTCACTTTGTGATTTTTGCTGTTATAACTTTGCTGTTATAACTTTGAACTAACCGCTTAAAATACGAAATGAAGGCTTCAAATAAGCACTAAAGCATTTAAAGTTGTTTTAGTTGTACATATATGAAGAGTATTAAAACTTCGGTTCTGCCAAAATTAACGTGTGCTCTTGTTCTAGAAGGCATACTAGTTTAATTATATAGATACATAATCAAAACTCATGAATCAATTTCTATCGAATACACAAACAGATTTGAATGATGAACAATGATTTAAAATACAGCAAAATACTTAAAGCCTGAATTAAACGCATGCAAATTGTTCACTTTTCTCCTACCTACACTTTTTACTAGGGGTCGCGAATACCCTAATAATATCGTTAATCAAAACAACTGCAACCAAATGACACACAATTAACTCAACAACACTTAATAAAGTGTTTTGACCCACAACCTCACGTGTCTATAGCATTTAGCATGCGAACACACCTACAAATCTCCACACACACACACACACACATACACACACACACACACACACACACACACACACACAGCAAAACTTAATAAACTCAATGGCTCAAACTATAGATTCAAACTATACAAATTAGCATTTAAACTCATACCCCATGCCAAACTCAACTTACAATAACTTTAATGTTAGTAATCTATTGTTTGTGAAAACTATTAAAATCAGGAAGTATCAACTTTCAAACTATTTGTCTGTGTACGTGTATAAAAGTAACTATGTATATAGCTGCACACAGTCAGATACAGATACAGATACACAGATACATAGATACACAGATACAAATAACATAGATTTGCTGCTATTGCTTTCTTTATCTCTAAATGTAATTTATTAGCGACAATTTCTCATTGTTATGAAAATGCAAATAGCTAGACATTAATAATATTGTATTTTAAATTGCTAACAACATCATAAATACACAAAACTGTCAGGTTTTTAATATAAGCGCGCCACAAAATTGCCAGTGCGAATGTTTAATGGCAGTCAGAGAGTCAATCTGTAAGATACTTTATATCTATAACTAGGAGTTATTGTTTTTTTTTTTTTTTTTGTTTTCTCTGATTTTTTTTTTTTTTATACAAGATACACAGTTTATAATCTCAAACAAAATCTCGAAAAGTTGAATAGCTGCGAAATGCTCGTAAATAAATTTTAGTGGCATAACACATATTTTAATTAACGAGTGAACGGCGGCAGCAGCGACAGCGTAGATACTTTTAGCTATAGACGTCGATCTATGCGCCGAGTTGAAACTGTCAAAAGTCATTAGCACCAAAAGGCAAACAGATGTATATATAATTTATGTTAATTGTTAAAGCAAAGCAAAAACAACCACAGAGATCTACAGCAGCTATATGATACCTAGTATAGATACATAAAGTCGTTTGGCCGAGCTTCTCGTTGAGTTTACAGCCGCATCCGCTGCTGTTGATGATCACGAAACGTCAAAAATCAACAATAGCAATATAATTTTCTAAAAGATTTTTGTTTTTTTTCTGTATCTATTTTGTTGTTACTCTATACCAAAAAATAAGAAAGAAAAAAAATGTGATGAGATTGTAGAGTAAAGCCGCGTATCTGTAGCTGTCCGAGTAGCTGTTGAAATGATATTTTATTGCTTTAGATTCAATCAAAAACGATAACAACAATTTTCAAAGCTTTTAACAAATTATGCAAATTAGCACTCAGGCGCTTAAATAACGTAATTTACGCTCGCTCACCGCATGCACAAACAGCGATCTCGACAAAACTAAAGGTGTGAGGGAACATTTTCAAAAACCGAAAAGGGGAGATGAGAATATGTTGTGGATTACACTTGAAAAAAATAGTAAAATGGAAACAAATTTTCGAACAAAATAGTTGCTGTTACAAAATAGTTCAAATCTTAGAAACTTACAGTACAATGCAAATTTGAGCTGAGAGTGCTAGAATGCCACTGAATTAATATACATAATTATGCCTAGTTGATACAAAATATTTGGAAAATTAAGCGAGTTATAGCATATAGAAAATGAAATGTAGAAAATAAAAAAAAATTTTTTGCAGGTTCAAGACTTGCAGTTCAAATTTGAACAGTCTGCGCAGTTGTTAATAAAATCAAGAGTTATGTTGAAAATTTTAATTTTTCGTGAAAAATAGATGCAATTACAAAATAGTTAATATCTCGAAATTAGACCACACAAAGCAAATTTCACCAAGAAGTCACCAAGTAAAGCCAAACAAAATCTTTGTGTAAAAGTGTTCAGTTTGAAAATATAGCTTAAATAAAGCGCGTTATAGCTTATAGAAAATTAAGTCTTAAGCCTGCAGTAAAAATATATGAACTTGTAGCGAACTTGGTATCACTTAAACAGATCTTGATATCACTTCAACAGAGCTTTGTAGCACCAACCTTCAACGTGACAGCATTCTTGATGCTTCCTCTTCCACTCCAACGACTGCAAACACGCGTCCAAATCGTATTATTAATTAATCTTTAAAATAGTGTATAATCTTATATATTCAAATTGTGATAAGTAGTAAATAACAAACTAAAACTAATTCTACAAAATTTTAAAAAATGCAGAGCATGTGGAGCAGTTAATAAATAAGCCCTCAAAATGTTAGCAAACTTTTATTTTAAAAGAAAAAAAACCAATTACAAAATAGTTAATAACTCGTAAACAAACCACACAATCTGAATTTCAGCAAGAAACACACGAAAGCCAACACATTATTTTGTTTAAATATATTTAGCTGACAAAATCTTATTGAAAATTAAGCGAGATATGAGTTAAAGAAAATGATGCACAAAACTAAAACAACGAATCATAATGTAAACAACAATTTTTTTTTTTTTTGGGAAACTTAGTTGCAGTTGCAAAATGGCTTGCATCTCAAAAACCAACAGCATAATCCAAATTTTATGAAAGTACGCCATCAAGTCAATAATTTTATTTATTTAATTACATTAAGTTGATATAAAATTATGGAACAGTTAGCGAGATATGTCTTGAAGAAAGTGCTGCTAAAAAAATTTTTACGAAATCGATTAACAGCCAGAAAAATTAAAGACGTATTTAAGCAGTTGGGATAACAACCAAACCATAAAACGGAAGCAGCGTAAGAGAATTGGTTCATTACTAAACAAAAAAATAGGTACAGTTGCAAAATAGTTTAAGTTTCGGAAACTATTAACGTAATCAAAATTTGGCCAAAGCACATCGGAAGTTCACTTTATTTATAAGTTTAAATGTGTTTTTTTGAAAAGATATTATTGAAAATTAATTGAGATTTTGCGTATAAAACATGGAGTGCTGAAATTTTTTAAACTTTGTAATATATATTCCAAATATTGCAAAATGCTGATGTTGAAAAGGAGTTCTGTAAGCATTCAAAAGACTTTCAAATTAACATTGTTTCGCTTGTGAAAGAACATAATGTTCCAGTTTTAAAAGAAAATCTTATAAATGAAGAAATTTAAATGATTAAAAGTCTTTATTAAGTATTTGGGGTTATGTTCAAAGAACACCACTTTAAGAACAATAAAGTAAGAGCTTGTGTATGCCTTAAAAGTAAACAAAAAAATAGTGCTCCCTGAGAGAACTGCCAAATATGTTATAAAACTGAACGGGATAATGCCAATCGCTGCTACTTTGGGCTCAGCAAGCAAATTAGATATAGAGCGATCTCCAGAAGTACGAAGATAAAAATCTATAAGACACTGACAATCCCTGTCATGCTGTATGGCGCAGAAGCGTGCAGCCTGGCAACATTGACAGTAGCGACTGTGGGAATGCTCGAGAGAAAGATTCTTTGTATGATTTTTGGACCTAGTAGAGTTGGCAACAAGTTTATTATACGTATGAACCATGAGCTATATGATGAGATTGAAATAGTTCAACACATCATACAGCTCAACACACTGTGCTGCGTTTCCTTCAATTCAATCGAAGATTTTCGATGAAATCCTAAACCTAATTGTTGAAGAACATCATAAAGTGTAAATCCAGCATGATCAGATCTGAGACGGCTTCAACAAACTTGGTATTGCCAACGACTGGCGACTGTGCGAAAATGATTATAGTGGCTGGCGCGCCTTCCTACGTGCAACCATGACCGATATACGTTGTTGGTGCTCCATAAATAACAAAGTAACTATGAGTGATAATATTTAAAAAAATGAAAAAAGCTTCATCCGTTGAAATTTCAAAATTGGTCACTCCTCTCATCTTACACAGGAATGTCATGCGGAAGAGTGTTTCTGGGTACCTAAATGGTGTTTTCTTAACAATCCGATTTAAAGACACTTTTTGGTAACTTTTTTCTTGAACTTTTTTAGGACTTTCTTTTTGATTTCATGATTTTATACTCATTTCTTTAATTATACTGAGCCCAAATTAAAATGTATCTGAAAATATTAAATTTAACAATGTCAAATTCCAATAATAAAAAAAAAAGGTATAATTAAAAGACATAGCTAAACACATTTATGCAAATCTTCGCTACTCCCAAGTCGCAATGCGGCGCCTTCACAAGCAATTAATAGAAAATCGTACGCTATTCAAAATTAAAGACATAACATTAAAATTTATAGCACCCTGACCATAATCGAAAAGCACACCATAAATTTTATGAGCTCAGCTTTTAAAAATGTAGCAATGGCATCAAAGGAGTGAACAAAAGTTAAATGGCACAAAGTCCCCATAAAAGTCGAAAGATATATTCATAAATATACAAAATGCTAATCAACGAGATTTTGAGTCCCAAACTAGTACTTACTACCACTCTAGCTACTACTATTTCCACTTCATATTAAAATCTATAAATTATGTCATTTTCTATTAACACATTTCAATTTGTCTCGAATCCAAGCAATGATGAAGCAAAAAGTTTTTACCAATCAACTTTTTCGCATGCGAGTAAATTCGTATGTGAAATAAATTTAATGTTTTAATATTTTAACAAATTTTACGATTGCATTGGAATCTTTCGACATTAAATATTGTGTTAATTTAATATTTAAATTAAATGTATCTTTTTTTTTTGTTGTTTTGTTTTGTTTTTGATTTCTGGTGGCATTAAAAATACAACAAAATTAAAGATAATAATGCTATAGATTTTAAGCTTGAACTTATTATTTGACTGCTTGGTCTCTTTCAACTGTGCTGATCTGATCTGATCTGAGCTGTACTGATCTCACGTCATCTCATCTCAACTGATCCGATCCAATCCGATTCGAACTGATCGATCCTAAAGAAAAGACGTCACATCTTGTTTTGACTAATCATTAAAATACAATATTTTAAGAGGGTAATAAAATTTTATAATAAACTTCATTAGTGGCGTTGATTTTTTATTGTTTATGCATTCTTGTTTTTATTTTTTTATTTTTTTTTTTTAATTTCGCGCTCTATTCGTGCGTGTCGAATGCAAATAAATAGAAATGCCAAAATGATTATGGATTGTAATTAAAATGTTAATATTTGTATACCATTCAGTAGGTAGTGTGAAATGGTATTAACAGTTTGTCAGAAAGTTTGTAACGCTTTAAGGGAGACATCGTGGGCACCATAGAGTACGAGGAATACTTTAAATGCAACGCTGTGCAACTCCTGTCAACTACCATTTGTTAATAGACTACTGTTAAATTTTAAGCAATCTGCATCATTAAGTATGTGTTGGACAGCCATTGAAAGCAGTTATGAAAGGCAGATAGACGAAGAAAACCACTGTTTCATCTAATGTTTGGTCGCTATTCCGCTGCAGTGTATACATATTTTATCCACGTTGCTGAAACGGCACAAAAATTTGACGGTATTATGGTTAGGCAACGTCAAAGTATACTTTGAAATTATTAAACTCTTACGTTTGAGATCAATTTAGGCACCGATCAACTTTCTGGCCATCTGTCTGCCTTTCATGTCTGCTTTCAATTACTGTCAAACACAAACATAATGATAAAGTTTGGCTTCAGGAGCTAGCTAAAAATCGATATAAGTCAAAAATTCGGGAACTACCATCAAATCAATATAATTCCAGGTTCAAAAAGTCACTGTGACTTATCAAATTTTCCTCGTTTATATACCCGTATGCTTGATCAGCTCAATGAGACGAGTCGATCTAGCTATAGCCGTCTGTCTGTCCGCCTGGAGCAACTTTTAAGCTATACAGTTTTAAATCGGCACATAGACTTATTTTTTTACTGTACTTAAATTCCATATTGACATGTCTCGCCCACTTGTTGCCGTATCTGCCATACAAACCTCCGCCCAAGAAACGTGGTAGCTTCTTATGGACGAACGCTTCACATATATATCAATCGGCGTGATCCCCTACTTTTTGAGGTTAAGTCCACCTTTGAAAAACTTTATTATTGCAGTCAATATAAACATTAAAATTTGATATCGTACCTTTCTACGGACTAACGTTTGACATTAATATCAAATGAGACTGCCCAATTTTATGGTAGGCTCCATACAAACCCTCCATCCATTTTGTGTTTTTGTAGACAAAAACTATTTCTGATACCCAATATTAACTTTAAATTTGATATTGTTGCTTCATATTGACTTATTGACTTCACACATACATATATGATTGGGTGATTAAACTTTTAAAGTAGTAACTCCCAGCAAACTTCCTTACCACGTTTTGCTTGTTATGTTTTACAATTATTTTTCCATTTTATACCTGCTAAGAAGTACACAACTTGAAACTTCGTGTGAATGGCATCCAAATTAAAGTGTTTTCTTGATTTTATACCATTCACATCATTGAAAGTTTGTAACGCATTTAAGAAGACACCATAAAATATACATATTCTTGATCAGCTCGACGAGAAAGTTCGATCTAGCCATGTACGTCTGTCTGTCAGTCTGTTATGGATAAATTTTTAATAGAGTAGAGTTTCTATATTGATATATCATGTTCACTTTTGACTTTTTGGCTGTGAATCCCTCGCCGTTTAGGGTAGCAAACCACGCTCACTTTTAACTTTTTGTATAAAAAATTTACTTATTTATGTCAATATCTGCTTCAAATTTGGTATGGTGGCTTGTTATGAATTGCAATACGGTGCTCGCTTCACACACATGTACTAATGTGCGTGTGCCACCCACTTTTTAGGGTAGCCTATATACAAAACCGGCATCCATGTTTACATTTTACAAGACGTTTTTAATTTTCATGTGAATGGCATTAGAGCTTCGCTTCAACCGAAGTTAACGTTTTTTCTTATTTCTTTTTTTATGTTTGTTCCAGAGAATTCCAAAAACTTGAAATGCCATTTCTTTGTTTCGTTTAACAAAAGCTGCAACAAAATTATTAACTAATAAAAAATTAGCTCAGTTGGCTTTGAATTTGAATTTGGATTTTGTATATTAGTTTTATTACATTTTTCGGCTACTCATTAGTGAGAAAACAAAACTTTATACGTTCATTTTGTATTAATTTCTTTCAATATGCTTTAAATATTTTAATCATAAATGCAACATGCTTAAAATATGCACAGTCGTAAAATGTTTTATGGATTTTGATCTTACCGCCTTCTGATTGGCTCTATTGTTTCGGATTAGTTAGCATTACACAGCGTTAACAATACCGTCGAGTTGTAAAATTTTCCTTTGTTTTAAAATTTGAAATAATTATTAGAATAAATTTCGTAGGCTTATTAAAAGAATAAACTTCTAAGTCTTAAAAGCTACTTTGAGTTCAAAGACCTTTAGAGTGAACTTATTCAATGACAAAAATTATCTGTGAATTCAAATAAAGAATTTTTCAACTGTAGATAGTTTTTAAGCTAGTATGTTCAATATTTCCTTAGTTGATATTTACTACATCAATACTTACACGTATAAAGCATGTAAAGCATATAAAGCATAGATATTCTGATAATTGAGGTAATTTGAGTATAATCTTAAAGTATAATCAGTCCAATAGTTTCAGAATTAACATTAAAATAGCAAGAGAGAACAAAAATTTGGTAAAACCAAACGTAAAATACTCTAGCTTTGTGCTGTTTTCAGAGGCCAAATATTGCGTATGTTGTTTGTACATTAACTAGATTTCTTCTAGTATTCTATACTATATAGCAGCATGGGTCTGTGAAGACATATGTCATCTGAGTCCAATGGTCTTTTTATGCTTACTAGTGTTATTCTTGTGTTTAAAATTCAACTATTATAGCGACAATACAAAACAGTTCAGTACAGTTCATTTGATATTGCTGAGAGCGTTAAGTATGACCAACATGTTGGGTCAACATAATGCTGGTCCGCATAAGCGTATTCGCTCTCTTGTCTGTTCCTTTAATGCTGAAAGCGTTAAGTATGACCAACATGTTGCACTCACCATGTTGCGGTCGACAATATGCCAGAAGAAATGTTTTTTCCTTTTCTTTTAAAATTTTACCATCAACACTATGAAGCCACGCTCTCAACTGATGCTCGTCAACAGTCCAATAGTTGGCAAATCCGTCTGTTGCTTATTTCAATGGCAGCACACACTTTGACTTGTTTGTTGTAATTTTTAAACAAATTGAGAGTACTGAGAGAGAAAGAAAAATTACATTTGCCAGTACTCCTCTTCACAGATAGTAAATTACATATAATATCTCATCCTGTCCCATCACCCAAATAAAGGCTACAAGGTGCTACAGATTTAGTGGTTGCACATTGCTCCCTATCAGCGGTTATTGGCCCAGATATTGAAACCTTGTAGTAGCTGTGCAGTCTTGCAACATATGTTCCATACTCTTCAGCTCTTCTAGACAAAATCTACTCTATCTTGCTATAAGGACCTAAACGTTTTTTACACTGTCTGTTGCCCGCACAGTTTTCCCAGAATTCATCCTTCTCGTTATTTTCTTTGTCTTTCATTAATATTCCAAGTGTGTCTGATTCGGTGTGAATGGTTTTTAGGTTAATCACGATAAACCAATCCAAATATTTTAAGATCAGACTACTATAGCAAATAGACGTTATACAATTCAATGGTTCCAATATAGAACCGTAGATTGTGCCAAGCATACTTGACCGCAGCGTTCCGTTTTTTTAAGCGATTAATTAGTTCATTCTGAGTGCTTATTTCCCAAATCAACTTTTAAGATAACGTACCCAAAACTGACTGTACCCATAATACTTGCTCCAAAATCACTTTCTCGATGTGAAACACTTAATATGTGCTCGTAAAAGTGAAATTAGCTGCAGAAACATGCTCTTGAATATGCCGCTGTGCTGACAGATCGGGAAATCTCCTGCGTGCATTACATTAATCAACGACACATGAAACATGAACGTTAAAACCTGAACGAATCATCGAGAAAACTTGAACTGTTTTATTATTTTTATTTTGTTTTTTTTTTTTTCATATGGCATCTGTAGTTAAAGCGCGAACGCGATGCATTTATAATTTATGGTAACTCATTGTGGAACTACACAATATAGCGCCTTTGGACAAACGAGCATTAAGCGCAGTCAAGAAAGAAAAAAAAATGAAAAACGTTGACATGAATTCAAATTGATTTATGAATGCATTTAAAACGCAATCAATGCTAAAGATAAACAAAAATACTACAGAGTGTTTTTATTAAGAGGTTTCATTTTTCGAAAGGGATTAATCTCTCATAAATTGGTCAGATCTGGCAACGCTAACCGTTAGCCGAGATAGGTAAGACGATTGTCAGCACCGTTCACATGTGTCATGGTTCAAAATCAGCATTTGGAGTGAAGATACTCTACGAAGACTTTTGAAGCACATGAGAGACGACCCCATTGCTATAAAAAGTGTTCGAAAATTTAACTTCCAGAATGCGGCACATGCGAGCTGTCATAAAATTATTTTTCTACTAAAGCCACTTTTGCAGTTTGAAATTATATAAACTCAGTATTTTAATTCAATTCAAAGCTCTACAACTCTACACCTCAAAACAAACAAAAAAAAAACACCCTTTACATGCAGTCCGGCAGTCAGGCACGAAATGGAGCAGACTTTACTTTAGTTGAGTGCCAGTTCTGTCGGTCAGTCAGTTTCTTTTTTTTTTTTTTTGCTTAGTTGTAACATTTAAAATGCCTTTAACGACGCTGTGAACGATGCATCAACCTTAGTGGTCCCAGTAAGTCACTTTCACGTTGATATCTTTGCCCGGCTGCGGCATATTGCATTGTTGTTGCACAAATTGCAATGCTTAAGCATTTCAACGATTTACTTCATTTCAGCGATAAAAATGTTGAGCATGTTGACATATGAAAAATAACTGAAAAGAAGAAATCCTGTCGTTTATTCCATTCCTGTCAACTGTCTACTCTGTCACATTGTGCGGAAAACGCGTGCGCCCAAATGAAAGGTGCAATTTATGTGCCACAGTGTATAGACTGTGCAGCATTTAACATGCAACATCCTCTACTCTGCTCTGCTCTGCTCAGCTCAGCTGCTCTGTGTCTGGGTCCTCTGTGGCATTAAGTAAAGCCGCCATCGATCGTTGCGCGTTGGCGTGGTTAAATCGCAACGACTGAGCTGCTCTTCAAGATTTCTTCATTTTTATTTTATTTTACCTTTTTTATTTCAACTCCTTGAAACTGCATTATTAAGACGTAATCTTATGTAAGATGGTTAATTTAGTTGATGTTAATTTGACGCAAGGATTTAAATTGACTTCGAATGTGTTTGCAGCTAAAATTCGATGCACCATTCGATGTGTCTGTGTATGAATCATGCCGCTCCAATCTTGTCAGAGTTTATAAAGAGCTTTGATGAGGGTTTAATGAATATGGCGGATTAGTATAGACTGAAAAATATTTATTGCTCAATTGAGACGGTGAAGTTTTAGTGTTATTTTCATAGAAGAGTAGCTGCAGGTAAGTTAAGGCACTTCGTTTTTGTACCTCAGATACTCAAGTATAGGGAGTTATCAAAGAAATAACACAATGCGCAACATTCCACTGTTGCAATGCAGGTGATCGTGGGAATACCGCCATACTTATCAGCAATTGAGGCTTTGAGACTTCAGACTGATGCTAGGTGAATTGGGTTACTCTAGTATTCTGGAAAATATTCCTGTCATAAAACATACTGGAATACGGCAGGCTAAACGACTAGCACGTTCTTACATTCATTCTTACCATATCTTTAGGATATACTTCGTGTCATTTGGGCTACTGGAAGCGGAGATATTGCTCTCAAAGTGACTATGAGTTTGTGGTATCCATCGATAATTAAACTTTGAACAAATAAAAATATTAAATTCTGTTTTATGCTCATTAAAAGTTAGATTAGGTTAAACAGGCTGCTCGACGTAGTCCAAAAGATCAGTCGACCCATTGAGCTTTCTGTTGTGTTTGCTTTTGTTTTGCGGATGATATCTCAGTTGGTTTCGTTGAACGCTTTGCGCTTTTGAAACCATCCCGTAGAGTTAATGTAACGTACTCGATCTTCTAGTGACATATATGCCAGACTTTCCAGCACTTCAACTAATGGTTTTCTAAGAAGTGCAGGGCACTTACATAGCAGGTCTTGAATACTATCCATATCTTTATCACCACAGCTACGAAACAAATCCTATTAGAGAACATGCATTTGTTGTGCCATTTGGTTAACGGTACAATGGCCTTATTAGGATTCCATTCCACATCGTGCTCCAGTCTTTGTTAAAATGTAGGAGCTCATATGTTCGCTTCGGTTAATATTTAGATCAGACTGCTTTTGAGATATAATAGCCGGACGCAGTCGCACACTGTGTACTCCCCGTTTATCTGGTTATGTCAGTTAATAATGAGAGGATCTTTTGAAAAAGTCTATGAATATGCTCCGGAAGTTTTGTCTTGTTGTTGTCAGCGAAGACAGAGCTCTCATTGCAGCCTGACTGAAAACGTAAATTGATATGTTCCGTGGAGTTTCTTTCAGGGTGCTTATCACTTTAGCCGACTACCAGACTGCACAGATCTCTGCCTTGAACTCACTGCACTAATCGGAGAGGCGATATGAAAGTTGTGTTACCAGTTCCTCCGAAAAGACACAAGCAACTGTGACCTCGTCTTCGATTCGTGGGTGTAGATTAGCTTGTGCCGAATTCTGGGGTCCCTTGCTACTAGTCTTCCCTCCAGAGAAACTTGACACTATCATTCCATTGGAACTATAGAACACAGTACTCAGTAGAATGGTGCTGTGGCCTCCAGCACATGGTTTAAGAAGATTTTGCTCCCAGCACAGGTTTGGCTGCCGTGTGCTTTAGTTTTTAGCTCACGTCTAATTTAAAAAAACCGGCATGGTCTGCTAACATTCACATAAAGTTAATAGACCAACATTTGAGTATAAGAAAATCATACGTGCTAAGATACTGATTAGTGTTTTCTTGCTTTGCTACGAAAGAAGTTCATAGTTTGTTAAAATTGTTGATTCATTTGCAAAGATTAGTTTCAATCGCTGTTTAAAAAAATTAAAACTTTCTAGTAGCATAAATTAAGGCAACTAGTTCTTCTTCCAAACGCCATTTTGTTTCGCATAGCTCAAATCCAATTTAAGAGCAATAATTAATTACAAACTTAGATTCAAAAAGCTCACAGCAAACTACAAATGAGACTTGCAGCAAATACACGTAGCAAAATCAACAACAACGTCGAGCACAACACCTACAAAACCAATAAATCTAACAAGCCAACATCCGATCATTAATCACGTAAATGTCGCAAACAAGCGACCGACTTGGTGCATGCAACCATGCAACAAACCGGGTAGAAAGAGGGACGGGCGGACAGACAGACAGACAGACATTCAGAGAGACACTCCAGTCGTTGTAGTCGTTGTAGTCGTCGTCGTCGCTATAGTCGTCGATGTCGTTGTATTCAGCAACTGACATGACACATTCTATTGCACATTTACCGCCGCCAGGTATTCCAACATCTTAACTAAGCAAAGGAGCAACAGCGGCAAACAAGCAATTCACAAGCAATTGAAAGCGAGTAACTATGGCAACTATTTATGACCACAAAATTAGACGTCGAAGCTGCGTTGTGGATTTGGTTGCAACTCTGGCAGGCAGCCAGTCAGACAGTCTGGCAGTCAGAGTCGGGAAAATTGGAAGACAGTTGCTTACTAACAACATTGATATATCCGCTGAATGAAATTTATGCGATACGTTCAATATGTGTACGTAGGCAAATTAATTTTGCGCAATTCTGTCACGTTGCAGTTACTATGGACAGGGTGTTTTTTTTTAGGTTTTATTTTCCGACAGGGATTAAACTGTCTTAAATTGGTTAGATCTGGCAAGGCTAACGCAAGAAAAACGCTTGTAAATTGTGCACATTTATTTATAAAATCGTGGCTCAGTTCGGAAATATTACCCTGCACTATTTTACGGTCGACATAATCGTTCATCCGAGCGACTTATCCATGGTTCCTTTTCGTACCACGCATACTCTAAATGATAATTCGCAGATACATAGACCTCGTACCTGAGGCACCGTTACATTTACAAAGAAATACGCTTTATGGGACCCACCGGACCCTCATTGGTCCTTACTTCTTTAAAAATAAGACCGGTGGGAGCGGTATTAGCAACGGCGAGTGATATAGAACCAAGATAAGTGATTTTTTCGTGCACCAATTGAATGGGATGTTTATTGAAGACATGTGCTTCCAACAGGACGTCGCCACATTCCATCAAACAAACGAATTACAGAAGGAATCATTTGGCGTAGGTGTTATTTCTCGAAATGGACCAGTCCATTAGCCACCGAGATCGTGCGATTTAACACCTTTAGATTATTTACTCTTTCACTACATGAAGTCATTGGCTTATGCGAAGAAATCAGCAACTTTGTTCGACTTCAAAATAAGAATACTATATAATAATAATAAATAAGAATTCTATAATGCGGCATAAACGGCATAAAATCTCAGTATTTTAATTCATATCAAAGTTTAATCTCTCTAAAAAAACATTCTATACATGTAGATGTAAGGCTAAACCGAAAAACTAAGCCCTTTCGAGAGAGCGAAAAAGTTACAAAATCGACATAGGTATGCACAACTGGACAACTTCCTTTTCTAGCCAACTCGGCTGCTGTTGCTAGTCAGCTCAAAGCTGTCAACGTTTGATTGTCTTATTAGACAGAACGGTGTAGCGGCGGCCCAAATTGTAAAAGGGGTTTATACAGCGTCCAACCTCTCTAAATGATGACCATTAAGTTCGTTGTCAGGTAGACAGATAGACAGTGAGACAGTCGGGTCCAACAATCAGCCTCACGTTTGCCACTTAAAAGCGCTGCTGCTGTCTGCCGCATGTCAATTTTGTTCAATGACAGCAACGATGATGTTAGACAGACATTCCGGCCGACCGTCGACTGTCGACAGTCTCTGGCCGATTTGGCCGCGAGCAGCACGCCTCAATTGTCGTCGTTAGCTTTAGCGTCAACGTCGGTGATTAGGTTATTCGCAATTTTCAATTTGAAATCCATGACATTCGTTTTTATTTTGCGAAAATCGTAGTGCAATAAGAAAATGCTAAGTACGAGGGTTGTATGTAAAGAATATATGCAATATTATGCAATACTTCAGACTATACTCTGTCGCCCACTCGAACTGAAGCTTCGAAGTTCTTCCGGATAAAATTGCCAGATAAGTGCAGCCGCTGAAATTTGCAGATCTCGAGGCTGACATTGTTGTTGATGGTTATCTCTGTTCCCAGATAGAAAAAGTTTTCTACAACACTGAAGTTGAATTTCATCACCCACAAAACCATCAAAGACGTGACGATGGCGTACAAGTGCCATGAGCCAGCCGTTCATTAATATCAATGTAACCAACATATGCCAGTAGCAATAATTTCTTATAAAGCATGTACTCCATCAAGAGATTTAAAAATCATAACTATTCACTTTGCCTGAAACCTCTCTAGGTATCAAAAGCGCTCGGAGAGTTTCTTTCCTACTCTGACGATGATTTGTGTTTATCACAGCGTCATCATCCAAAGACGAACTATCTTTTCTGGAATAAGAAATTCAGGACTTCCAAAAACTTCCATCTTATCGGCGTGCAGATAGCGCCTTTGTAATGGACAAATAGGTGGGTGCGTTTTTCATGTAGTCACGGGTCTTCTCCAGAATATTCTCGACTTGGTCGACCTTTTTGGTCTGAAGCCACGCTAATGCTGTCCAATCAGTGCATTCTTGTATGGCTCTAGGCGTTTGCACAGTACGCGGAACAGAATTATTTCATGGTAGTTCGGGTAGATAGCTGGGTCTTTTTTCTTGAAGATAAGACTTACAACACTGAGTTTCCAATAGATTGGTATGCATTCATCGCATCATACAATGCATAAGAGTTAGAACTTACGTCTTACCAACTCTTTGACACTGGTCTTGAATAACTCAGCTGGCAGTTATTCGTAGCTTGTCACTTTGTTATTCTTCAGCTTTTTATTACTGAAACAACTTTGTTATAGTCCGTTGACTTTACAAGAGAGCCATCTTAAACTGGTTCTATCGACAGCATTGCTCCATTCATCGCCTTCAGGAATGTTAGAGAGGAGACGTCTTCATAGTCGTAGTGATTCCCTTTATCAGCATTCCGTAACCAGCCTTACATTTTCATTCTTGCCGAAACTACGGGCTTAAAACCTTTGGTATGACGCTTTATCTTACGACAGAATTTTCGAGCTTTTTGAATTTACTTCACAGTTTATAGATTCTCAAAAGAAAACATTTTTTTTTTAAATAGTCTTAGAGTTGATACAATATCCAAGCAGTGAACTAAAAATGGAGAACAGAAAAAGTTGGAGAATGTTTGATGTGTTTAAGTTTTAATTTTTCAATATTTGAACATACTTACTACATGTTTCAGAATCAAGTAAATTCAATTAATTAGGTTAACATTGTTTGAATGCAACATTTTGGAAGAGCATTTTACTAAAGCATATTTTATTCAATTGAAACACTGACTATTCTTACGACACTCGTAACTCTCTGACTTTTTGTTCGCTTTTATTGGATGCATACTATTCGCTGACATTCGTGACTTTGCCTATTGGCTAAAGTCACTCAGGCAGTCAAGTCAGTCAGTCAGTCAGTCAGTCAGTTATTCGATGTCACTCACAGTGATTTCTTCTTTTTAGTTTGGTCAATTGCTCGATTGGTTCGTTCGTTGCTTCGTTCCTTCATTGCGTTGATTGTGCTGTTGATTGGGCCTTGTCTCTTTGTGAATTAAACATAATTGCTGCGAATTTGTTTTTGTTTGTATCTTTTCTTTATAGGCGTTAGAGATAGGAAGTACAATATAATTTATTAGTATGAATTTGTATTGTGTATCAAAAGAATGAAAATGAAAGGGAAATGATGATATCACTGTAAACTTTGTAATAAAATACAGGTTGACAGCTATCATGCTCACAGTACAGAATCGATACTGACAAAACAAACAAAAAATATATAGCATTTGAAAGGTTAATATCTTTGCAGTTGTGCATAATCTATATTTTATCAATTTGGGTTGAGTATTTTGTGCGTGAGTGGCTTAAACAATCAATACTCACACAACAAATCAAACCCATAAAGTGCTTTACAAATGCACACATACATATATTAAACGATAGCATGCAAGTAGTCAGTTACAAGTTGATAAGACTCTGCAAGCGCAACAGAGATGGGAGATTACGTGTTTTATTTTGTATGCGCTATGCTATTGTTTTGGTAACTGGCTCACTGTTTGTCTGTTTTGTGCAATAGCAGAGAGGAAGAGGAAGAGGAAGAGGAAGAGAGTGAATTTTATAAGTTTGTAAAAATATTTCGTATCTCAACTACTTTTTGAAACAGTTTGATGAGATTTAGTACATAGTAAGTATGTATATAAAATTCACAGGGAGAAACAAGATCCTGTGAAAAGGAGGGCGATGTCACGCCTCCTATATAGAAAACAAATTAATTTCGTCATATGCCAGTAACAATTTGAGGCAGGTGGATGAGATGTGTTACATATGAAAATGTGCCCATTGAGCGTTACGAGGGGCCAGCTAAAAGGCAAAATATACAGGATACAAGAAGAGCCACATGTGTTACAACTCAGCAAATAGTTGACGTAATTTAATGAGATTTGGTACTTTTATAAAGAACAACGAAAGGGAAAAGATCTACTACAAAAACAAAACGGAGCATGGCAATGTATACTAGTAATTCTAGTTGAATATAAACGGTCAGTGGAAAGTAGCCATCTAAAGCTAAGCTACCTAAGTTAGAGAAACCTTAGACATTTTATTATGGCATTCAAACTTTAAGATGAAAATTACAATACATGCAGGTATCTAAAAAATTAGTAATTCTTCAAACGAATGCCAAAAGTAAACAATGCCACACACTGCAACAAAAATGTTCAGACTCTTTAAGCGCCTGCAATTTAATACCGCGTCATGCAATATAAGCCAACAATATGTATCTACAACAAAGCCAGCAAAATGTATCTACAAAAAAATAAAATAAAAAAAAAAATAACAGAGACCAAAAAACAACAAACAAATGCAAGAAACGCGCGTGTTGCATTTCAATGCAACACCGAGGTAATCAATTTTAAAATTTATGACAAAATTTGCAGCTTTAAATTATGCCATTAAGCACGGCATGTAACTCATATCGTCAGAGTCCGTGAAGTTGCAGAAAAGAGGCGTAGTGGAGAGTGTCAAAAGACAAACAAGTTCTGTTGCATGTTATTGCAGGAGGTAATGCCGACAACAACAAAAACAACAACAATGAAGTTAAGTTGCATGCAACAGCGACAGCAGCAGCACCAGCACCAACGACAGCAAACAACAACAAAAGTCGGCGTTATGTTAGCAATGCATTATACTAGTACAAGAGGTACTACTCTCGTATTTCGCCACATTCATCGTTCACTGACGCGCACAATAACTCATTCGTGCCACAACAAAAACAACAACACCAACAATAGCACATATGCCAAACACGACACCGTACAACAACAACAAATTCAACCTCATTCAGTAGCGGATCTGAGGTGGAAGACTAGCGAAGCTATGGAGTTCGTCCAGCAGAACTTCATTCGAGATATTTAAGAACTATGTATCAGTAGTGTTCCGTTACAAATAGGGAAACAACTTCTTTCAATCATTCTGAAATTTGAAACAGAAAATATTTATTAGTGTGTTCACAAGGTCTTGTAATAGTGTAAAAGTGCAAAAATACACAAACAGCGTTGAGAGCACAGTTGCGCAAAATAAAGTGGTGCAACTCTGCACAGTCAGCTGTTTCAAAATATGGTTTGTGTGTTTCGAACTGTTATCTTTGTGAAATATCAGTTATACAGCCTCAGCGTTACCACACAAAAAAATATAATAAATGCACAAAACATACCAAAATTCACGTTGCCACTTGTTAAATTTTCGTGACTTTATGGAACACTATTTTTGCACCGATGTAAAGAAATTATTTGATAATGGTCTGGATCGATTCCAATATTTTTTATTAAACATTTTTGAATTATGAAATTTTTCTTGCACTTTTACACTGTTACAAGGCTTTATACCTTATATACTTCTCTGAACTAAGTGCTTAAATGAACACACAGTCAACTTAAACCTATACACCGATGTACAACTAGTACTTAGTTCAGTTTAAAACTATCCATGTCTGCAGATTAGTGATAAAGTTGTATGTTTAAGCTCCTTTGCTGAATTATCGATCAGTATATTCTTGTCAAATGCATAAACTTCTCCTTATCTCTTACTCTGTGCCTTCTATCTCTTTTGTTTGTCACCTATCTCTCTCCCTCTCTCTCTATCTCTCTCTTCCATCTCCATCATCTCCTTTCTTGATTTTCCTCTTTTAATACACACAGTCAGTAAATCTTCCCTGCTTCGCATGGCGTAGTTGCGGTTTTTCAATAAGTTAGTTTCTGACAAGTACCTTCCATCATTTGACTATATTAAATTTATGTTTGACATATGGCAGAAAGCAGGTGATTACCGAAACTGACATCAAACTCAATCGTGTGACGTTTAGATTAGGCACAGTTTCTTAACCAAGGATGAAACATGAATCTGTCTCTGGACGGACAGGCGCGATAACCTTCTGATTTCAGTCCGTCTGTCTACCTTTCAAGTCTGCTTTTATTGGCTGTCTACACACAAACTTAATGATGCAGATTGGTCAAAATTTGATCGTAGTGTAGTGGTAGGTGGTACCACTCAGAAAAAATGTTTTAAATTTACACACATCAACCTCTGCCTCTGCAATGGTGTATCGCGACATCCAGTTTTTTTGTAGGTTTCGTTAAGATAATTTATTTTGCTGACAATATCTATTTTTATTGTCCTAAAGCAGTCTTCCTTTGACAAACGAAAGCAGCAAACACCAGTATCCTTCTAATATCAAATATTGATTTTTTGAACATTTTTCTTATTGGAACTTTTTACTTTTTCAATTGACAACCAATCAATTGTACTAGAATCTGTTATTAAAGTTGTTCAATCAGCTGCTCGGAGTGTTCTTCAGCAAAGGTTTGCTATGATATACGTCGGGTATTTCTGCTAGCGACCTATCTATACAAGATTCTGCATCCAAGCCAAATCAGAATAGCCAGTATTTCCAATCCCGTTGAAAGTTGTCCAATTCTATATTCTCTTCGTAGAAATCTGCATAAAACTGACTTCAAAGAATCTAGGTTTCTCATTAGGTGAAACTTTTTCAATGTCGACAGGTTTTACTCGACCGTTCTTTGGCTTCGCGTTTATAGAAGTATGGAGATACCCGAACGAATCTTATAAACCGAACATCCATGTGTTTCAATACTTCGGGGCACTGATTGTTAAATCCGCTACTGACAGCAACAGCAACTGCAGTTGCAATGTGTGTTTGTAGTTGCCTCTTGTTGCCGGACAGCAAACAAAATACCCTCCGATCCCCATCCCACTGTTTGCATACTCTCTATTAAATATTGCAATTTATCACGCAAATGCGTTTTTCAATTTTAACATGCCGCCAGGCATCATAAAAATGTTGCAAGCAAACACACTTACACAGCTACACTAAAGACACACGCGACATCAACCAACTGCAACAAATGCGACAACAAACGCCTTTGCTGCAACTGCAACTGCTGCTGATGGCTCTTTCTCCCAGCTCAGTTCAGCTCAGCTCAGCTCAGCTCAATTTTCGTAATGAACATAAAAATAAATGCAGCTTCAAGTGCGCAAATTTGCCGCTCCTGGCGAAAGTTTCCGCAGCTTATCAAGACAACACATCAAATAGCAAATGTCTCTCCTCGCTTATGCCACACAGGAAGAGTTTTTTTTTTTAATTTTTTTATGTTCGACAACATTAAAACACACCCTACAACTTCTCACATTGTAATTTGAGACTTTAAGTTATTATTACGCATGCCTAGTATTTTTGGTGAAGTTATATTTGTTAGGTTATGTTGAGTGATCGTTGGCAAGAAAAACCACCATCATCGCATGACCTCAGTTTTGGAAATTTCTGAAAGCTCATTTAGAAAGTACACCCCCAAATGTCTAAATCTTCTTCTACTTATGGTTGGGCAGCTACGCAGCAGACGCTGAACGATCTTCTTCTTTTCGCTGTCCGGATATCGGTTCTGTTTAACCTCAAAATTTAAATTCTTCTTTTGTCATATTATGGCCAAGTTTTTTTGGAGATACTAGTTCCATGTAAGACCAGACTGGCCCAGCGTGCATTCGCTGCGCTGATAGTTTTATGTTTGATGAGCATCTGGCATGTTGATAAATATATCCCGACTTAGTCCTTACTGGAAATTACTTGGGACCCTGTCTCGCCAGTTCGTCTTCTCTACAGTTTATGTCGATTTCACTGTGCTCTGGAACACAGACGAGTTGTATACTACAATGCTGAACCATCTCGTTAAGAGATCTGCGGCATTCGGCATTGCTTTTCAGCGCTACTTGAGTGTCTGAGCATAGGAATATAGCTTCATGGATGATTGTAACTTCGGTTTGATAGACGCTGTATTAGTGTGGAAGTCTGAAAGGGGTTTCTATCCCTATTTCTGGAGCGTATACACCTTCCCCGACTTGATTGTTCAGCTTTCAGTCGTCTGTATATATGCTTATGGAGTTTGTTATCCCTTGTTGTTGGCTATGCCATTTACACCGGGGTGTGATTTTGACGTGGCATGTTTTTGTCGAAAATTAGTTTTAGAAGACAATAGTCAGTGTGTTGTAGTAGATTTCTATAGTAGTTTAGGATCGTTGAGTTGCCTACTTTGGCGTTTGTGCATAAGTTGCTTTCTCTCTTATAGCGACAAAAGAGGCGATTTTCTTTCCTACTATATCTAGTAGGGGACAAAGTAGAATTGTAATTAGTACTTCCGTCGGTCTGGTTCATAACACTCCACTGCCGCACAATTCTGATCTTCTTTGCACCTTGCTAAGTCGATTTTTCGTTGTGACCTTGTCTAAAGTTGGCCATCATACTAGAACGTTGTACATAATTATGGGTCTTACTACAGCAGTATGTATCCAAAACCCCTAAATACCCTTTTTGCTGTCTGCTGAGTTTTCGCTACACAAATTCCAGACTTATACCGTTAAATTTTTGCAGTATCAAGTTCGATGTCTTGTACTTTTTTGTGAAAAGCAGAAGTTCTGTTTTATTAGGGTTCACTCCCAAACTTTAGGAGTTTGCCTACCTGCATTTGTTTGAGAGTTGTCGTCATTAAATACAATTTAAATCGATTAATCGTTTAATCGACTGTGCTAAATTGATTTATTTCAATGTATAGAGATATTTATTTAAATATATTTAAGTATGTATCTTTCTAATCATTTTTAAATTCTTCTTTTGTCTTTCATAAATCTGTTGAAGTCGTTTCGATTCACCTTGTGGTTGTATAATTTTAATGCGTCTATTTCCAGCTAATGTTGGTAACGTAGTGATCTTTGTGCGTTCAACTCGTTTCCGCAGTCTTATAGTAATAAACTTCCTACATCCGATTTCACATGCACTTATATCATTAAAAGGATGTTTCTGAAGTTGTAAGTTTTTCCTACAAACAATTATCGGTTGACATGATTTTGTTGTTCTGTTCACTATATAGGCTACGGTTTCCATTTCACGTTTACATTGCATAAGATTTAATTGTGATGCTGTACGTAAACAATTTTTAGCATTTTTAACTGAAAATATTTAAAGAAAAAAAGATTTATTAAAGTACTAAATTATACTTGATCTACTTACAGGCTCGATTTGAGTTAGTTATTAAGATGATGCTAAGACAAATTATGGTTGTGCTACCTACGAAAGTAAACATTGCGAAATGCGTTTCAGTTTGAGTATATTTCAGCCATAATAATTATGTTTGTATGTTCGTAATATCGAATAAATAGATTATAAATTTGATATGCTTGCAAAAATATACGATAGTTTAGCAAAAATTAACCGGCATTGCACAGAAAATCCAATGTGAATGCAATTAGACAATCTACAGTTTTATATGTAAAGTGTATTACTTAATTCTTTATTGAATTCTTCAAGCTCGCACTCAATGCTTCTTTAGCTGAAAAACGTTTGACATTGTTTTAAACAAATTTTATTTAGAATCCAAATTGGAGATTTGGCTTTAAATTTTATGAAATCAATAACTTTTTTTGTTTCAATGCTTGTCTCCTCCGTCTCTTTCGCACTTTAGCTGCCGCACTAGTTGCACACTATAAGGCAGAGATCAGTACTTTTTTTTATCTACCTGTATCTACCTGTATATGAGAAGTTGTTGAAATATTCATATTATACATGTGTACGTTTGCAACTACGTCAATCATACATACTAGAGCACAAACCATCAAATTCTACATACTTGGAATTTTGGAATAAGAAATGATTGAAGATGGACAACGAAAGAGTATTACTCAAGCAACTCGCTCGTTTAGTCTCATCTGAGAAATCTGAGCAAGCATTTTGTGCTTTGAAATATGCGCTTTGGTATGTTTGGTCAAACGAGTACATAGACCTGCAACTCTAAGTCTATAGATGTCATGTTTGGCATTTCAAATACATTTCTACAAGGCTTGGATGTTCTAAACACCTTTAACTATAATTTATATAGACTAGGATAGTTGACCGTGACACTAAATTCATTTAAATATATGACAAATACATACTTGATATATAACTTGTAAATATACATATATGTAGCTTATGAGCCGCAATATAGAGGTAATTAAACGTTTCGTTTCTTTATATTTATATAAAACTTACAGTTTTGCGCCGTAAATCAGATCTCTTGAGCACAACAATAAAATCAAGTGTTCGAAAGAGGTTCACACAGCAGAACCGACAAATATAGCTCATATATGTTTTTCTTTGCGATTCTCTCGTCATGTCTTCATTGCGAGAAAGTAAGGCAAAGTAGTGTTTTTTGTACGCAAAAGAGTGAGAGAGCAACAAAATATGTGCGTATGAGTGTGCTTTTATGCTATGTGGTGTATGTATGTGTGAGTGATACTATTTTCCATTCCGGTAGTACATTTGATGGGATTTGATTTGATGTGTAAGTTGTAGACTGATTTTGTTTGTATTTTTAATTTGGCCGCCTGTTTTGGTTGATGTGTTTCAATTAGGTTAATTAGTTTTAGCTATTCATGCTCGCTGAAATTATTTACGTTTTCGTTGTGAATGACAAACTATTAGTGATGTACTTGAAAAGTAACGAGTAGAACCATAACGAATAGGAACATCCCACAGAGATATTGGAGTAGATCTTAGATGTTGCCCAGTTTGAATAGCCTATTAGTTTTGTTTTTGCACTCACCTTTATATTTCGTTCTTTGAAGCATTCTAATTAGTTGAGATAAATTAAAGTATAATTACGCCATTGTATATATTAGATAACGTTTCTTTTGTTCAGCACTTTAAAGACCTGATCAGTCAACTATTACACGTTTATTTCTAGTAACTAATACGAAACACTATAATTATACACGGCTTCGTTTTAATTGTGAAATGCAAAACTTCAACTGAAATTACTCGTTAACTATCCGGACTTATAACGCTTTAGTTTATTAACCCATTAACAACAACTAAATTAGCAATTTGCCAGGAAATGCATAACTAGCTTCTAGTAAATATAAATTATATACCAACATATAGATATTAGTAGGTTCTAATAAGAACATGCAGTCAATTAAAGCACTTTTTATGAGCACATAATTGATAAGAAAACTTATATAGAGGAAATATTAAACAAATTTAGCACTATTATGCATCATGGTCATGGTAGCAAAACCTTTAAATGAATACATTACACACTTTACACTCGACTCGAGAATCTTCTGCAGACCTCTAAAGACCAGATACAGTCAACTCATCGTACGTACAATCAACTCCCTGACTAACTAAGTATATATACTTATTTATTGCTATGTTGTCCGTATAATAACAGACAAAACATATCAATTAAGCGCCAAAGAAAACAACGCCATTAAAAACTCATCTGCAAGTTGAGTGACTGAAATATGCCGCGGCATCGCATCAACTCGACACTATATAATTACCATAAAGTTAGCAGTTGTATCGAGTAAATTGTGTATTAGGGTACAACATCATTGGTGGTAATATCGACAGACACGACATAAAAGTATTAACTACCTTTGAATGAATGAAGGGGTACATGGTAGGTATATCTACGTTGCATCTGGAAATACATAAAACCATTTTCGAGTGCCAAAAGTGCTTAAAGCCTGAAGTTTTTCAACTCTTTTTTCACATAGTCAACGGTGCAAAGTCGTATTTAAAAACTCTTATAAATTTAACACGCGCATTGTATGAAAAGCATAATTTAATATTAGATAAAGGTGCCAATTTTACAAATTAGGCATTGTGTTCCAAGCGAAAATGAATAATTTATAGATTGGAGTGTATAATCTGATATGTGTAGTGAAGCTATCAAAGTATCGTTAATAAGTATGCACAAGAAAAAAACAAACACCGATTTTCGTTCGTTAAAGTTGTATGAAATAAGCATTTTATAACCACAAACGTTTCGAACAGAAATCAAGATCTTCTGATAGAGAACTTCGTAATATTCTACAAAAAGATGATGCTACTTAACTGATAAAAGATTTTTACATCTCATACCTCTAGCCAAACAAACACCAAAATAAAGACTTAGTGCTAAAGCATCTTGGATAACTTCTACTTCAGTTTCATAGAGTATACATGAGTATAAAGAGAGCAATCAATGAAAAATTCAGCCATAATATTATGGAGAAGAATAATTCTTGCTACTCTTGATTCAGAAGACAAATAAGGAAAGGAGCCCACTCTCGAAGATCAAAGATAACTATACGAGTATGATGCTGATTATTCTAACATGGAGCATGAGAACATCAATAAGGAAGCATCAGAACCATGCACAACGGTAATCAACTCAACCCTTTGTGCTACAGAGCTCCAGCTCAATAGGATAACATATGGAGTCTAAGTTCGGATGGACCGGAGAAAATATAATGGGAGAACAAGTTTAGAAAAACATTGGCATTTCCTTGAATCGAGCGATTTATATGAAACAATGTATATATCTTTTCAGAAGCGATGATCAAATCAATAAACGTCATTTTCAGTGTTCCCATGAGTAGTTCCATATATCTAAAAGGTCATTCAATACTATTTTATCTCTGAGTCAATATACACCGAAAGAATATGGAAATACTGTGCTACGAATGATCGATGTCGACTCTGAGTTTGGACAAAATGTTGATGGCAAACGAAGCTCTTTTTACACTCTATGGCAGAGTCATACAAAACTGTCGAATTTGGGAAACAGAGAATCCCTACGAAACCCCACTGCACGATTATAAAATCACCGTTTGGCCCTAAGTGTGTTCAAAACCCAGCATCGGACCATTATGGTGTCGAAAAGAATGATTTACACTGCCCTCCACGTTCTCCGAATTTAACTCCATCATACTTTTTTCTGTGGGTTCATTTAAATAGTAAAGTTTATGATAGCAAGCCGAAGACCTTTGACGAACTTAAAGCTAACATACTACCCGAAATATCTGCTATAACGCCCGAAATGATGGTTAATGTTATGCAGACTGCCTAAAAGAGTCGGCAGATCCAAATTACTTTAAAATATTTGAAAAGAAGTTACGATCTTTCTAAAATTGAAAACGAATTGACCGTAGATTATCATCTGATTAAATACACTACATAACGATTTTTGCAGGAGTTGCTGAGATGAGTACGTGAAGGAAATAATCTTCCATTTTTACTGCTTATGCACAGCTAAGAAGACTTAGGTAGTCCTTCGCAGATATTTCTGATTTAAACAAGTCTATTATACGACGTTTATCCAACTCCATACAAGCCACAATTTGGTAAAACTGTTTTTAGCTTCAAAAGCTGTTTTAACTTAAACAAATCTAAGGAATTTTCTGCTCAGTTCCAGTTTGAACTTCTTCTCTCCATAGAAGAAAAAACACTGAATGTTATGTATGCCGCTTGTCAATTTAAGAGTTGTTCTTTCAGTGCATCATTTAAAAGTGAATGCAGCGTATAAATGAAACTTAAATTATAATATCTCCTTCCGTCCATTTTATTTTCACTCTTTCTAACAGTTAAGATCTTTGGAATATGTTCATGGAACAACTATTGTAAAACAACAATTTCCGTTTCCAAGCGCACGGAAATTATTGGTTATAAAATGCATAGACAGCTGCTTGCTAATCATTATTGTTCAAAATAGTTTAACGATTCGAGCGAACCGAACTCAAAACAGCAAAACAACACTCGCTTAATTATAATGTAGCGCTTAATGGCCACACTTTGTACGAAAGACACTTTCTCAGCCCGGACGAGCACCGGAATGACTCCGCTCTCATTAAATTATTAGTTAGCTGCATGATTATTAGTTATGTAAATGAAATTGCCGCAGGTTTGCGCAAAAAATACCAACAAAAAAAACAAGGAAAAACAAAAGACTTCGATGACGATGACGATGTCTATGGGCTATTATCAACTAGGTGCATCATCATCATCAACATCAACATGGACAGTTTTGATGTTCAACGTTGTCGAAGAAGCACATCATCAAAAACTGATAACAATTTATTATGGTTCGCTGTATTATTTTTATACTCTGCACACGTAGTGTGAATAGTATTATAATTTTGTCGAGGAGTTTGTAACGCATTTGAAGCAATATTTCATGAAGCATATGTATTCTTGATCTGTTCGACTAGACGAATCGAACTAGCCGTATCCATATGTCTGTCCGTCTGTCTCCTGTCTGTGTAAATCAAAACTAAGCTTACATTTTTACCGATATCAATCTGAAATAGTGTTTAAGGACTTCCTACGTTTCTAGTCTGAACAATGGCCAGGCCATGCCCACTTTTAAGGGGATCCCCGTACAAACTCACTGCCTACTTTTCATATTTTGTATGAAAAACTGTTTCATTAGAGCTAATATCAATTTGAAATTCGTTACGGTGCCTTTTTATGGTGACTGAAGCTTTATACAATTGGGCCCATTTCTAAAGCAAGTTCCCATGAAGACCATTATTGTATTTATATGTAAAACTTTCTTAATTTTTGAGCTAACCATCTTAAAAATGGAATGAAATCTTACCTACTAACTTATTTGGGGATATAACCGTTTATCAGTCTTGACCGCACTTAGGAAGGCGCACCAGTACGCCTAGTGTCAGTTGTTGTTAATACCAAATTTGCGCAGATCATACCAGACTTGATATTTCCAACTTCATGCTCGGTGGCCGCCTTCTCGAACGACGTTCCGTGTGCGTCACCAAAGGGATATCGTATCCTTGCTTCCTCTGTTTCTTCACTGGTAAAAGTTTTGTGGTGGGAGGAACCAAACCCAGCGCATCGACTCTTAATTAAGGGTGTTGTCTACTCACAATTTACTCACCTCGAAACTCAGAAACTACGCAGGCATTATATGTGCTAATGGGACATATATTCCCGTTGGAATATATGTCCCGTTTGCAAAAGAATCGTTTATGTCCATTTTCAAGTGAATGGCAACCAGTAACCTTCCCCACTAATGTTACCTTCTGCAAAAATATTTGACCGTAATTTGTTAAATGCTTATGAAGAGTATTGAAGCTTCGGTTCTACCAAAGTTAACATTTTTACTGGTTTCGTTTTTTCTTTCGCTTATTGAGAAAAAGAAAACCGGCACAAAATGTTGGGCAACAAAATTTTATGAAGCCATTAATATCACTCAACGTTCATGAGCATGCAAGCCTTTTCACTTCAATGTCTGTTGTCACGTTAGGCACTTATGTAGGTCTGACGAGTACGTGCAGCTTATACCACATACTCATTAACCGTGTATGTACCTCATTGCAATCAGGTGAAGTTCTCTCTTTTTGTTTCTGTTTTTTTTTTTAAGTGCTTATTTTACAGCAAATTTCATTCAATTTCGAGGACTCCCTTTCGCAAAATTGGGCGGTTTAATGTTCCGTATGCGTAATTTTCTTGACCGAAAATTTTCAAAATTACTTCATGTTCCGTGGCAATGTGTATAAAAATAAATGAAATAATTATACAAATTAATTTTCTGCTGTTTTGTGGTGTAGCTTGGAATGAATTTTCTTGCATTTGCAGCTTTATATTTTTTTTTTTTTTTGACTGTTGAATGGGCACAGTTTTTTGTACTTCAATGCTATATAATTTTGTAATTTCAATTTAATGCTGTGTAATTTTAATATTACTACTTACGATTGATTTAAATTTTTGTGCGAAAACAAGCGATCAAGATTTTTAATGAGCTTATTTGTTGTGGATAGAGAGAAAGTGGAACATTGAGTAGCATTAACTAGGCATGGGGAATTTATGGCAGGATTTTGTGATCAGATATTTGATTAAGATGTAAATTAATATTTCGTGCATTTTAGTTTGCTAGTTACACAGATTAATAAATAATATTGTATGTAAAAACTATTTGTGAATTATAAGTGGTATTAAATTTTAAGTGAAAGTTTATAGTTCACAGCATTTCAAACATATAAATATACGAAGTAATGCTAAATAAAAGTTTCTAAATCAATATTGTGGAGAAAAAGGAAAAGAGAGAACACATCAGACGTCGCAGGAAACACATGCGTGCGATATTTTCATAATACTCTTTTTCTGTCCCTTTCTTTGTATTGCATATGCGTATAATGCGAAGAGATGGCACGCAGTATGCTGCATGTGCGTTTGATCGATGCTGTGGAGAGAAAGGGAATGATAGGACAGCAGCATTGCCACTTTATTAGTCTCCATTGTGTAGTGTTGTTTTCTTGACACAAAATGATGATTATTATCTTAATTCACAATATAGCATTTGGAAATAGGTCAAGTTAGGTTCAGTTGCCAGAAAACCAACATCACTTTGGCTAATGAGGCCCGTTTTCATACCAAAAAACTCTTATTTTGAGAGAGAGGTAGACCGCTCTATTCTGTTAGTGACATCAACTGTGAAGATTTTTAAAAAGTCATTTAGAAAGTACTCCCCCATAAGCAGGAATCTCATACTAATCACCACCGGGCAGCTACACAGCCCTAATGCTCTTCACTGTTTGGTAGCTTCTGCATAGATCCTAGCACCCAAAATTCCTAGCTTCCGTTTCAGACACCTATTAGTTTGTTTAGCCTCAACGTTGCGCGGGTTCTTCTTTTGTCGTATGCTGGCTAAGTTTGTTTGGAAGTACCACATGTGATTAGGCTGGGACTGGGTGCTAATGGTTTTAAATCCGAACAAGTCTTACTAATATATGATCTGGCCTCTGTCGCAAGATCCCCTACTCTATAATTTTCCTCGATTTCAGTGTGCCCTATTACCCAAAGGAGGTGTATGTTATAAAACAAGGTCACCTCATTAAGATATCTGCGGTATTCAGTGAAGGTTTTTGACTTTGTTGTGCAAGAGTCTAGTGCTTATATCTGAGTATAGGAATACAGTGTTTTAATCTATCGGGTACGACTTAAGCACGAACAAAGCTTCCTGAATGGCTTGATCTTCAATTTGATAGACGGTGCAGTAGTTTGGAAGTCTGAAAGGCATTCTATTCGTTTTTTTTGTTCAGCTTTAAACCGTCCGCACAAATGCCTATGGAGACGATCACTCCTTCTTGTGGGCTATACCTAACTAAAACATTCATAGAGTACTATCGTTTGGCCTGTGAAATACAAGGGCACTCGCACTCAATACGCTACCTTATTATGTTAACATGAACAAAAACATTGGTGTAAAGAAAAGTAGCCAACACATGAGAGTGAAGCACGCATGATGCTCTTTCTACATCGTTCACTCTCTCTCTCTCTCTCTCTCTCTCTCTCTCTCTCGCTCAAGTGAAAACGGTAAATTGTACGAACATTTTATGAGAATAGTTACTAGATGCCTAGTTTCGACATTCAAATACCACTTTTCTTATTCAAAGAGAGAAAATTTTAAAGTATATTTTTAGGTCTGTGTTATTGCATACATATTCAACAAAACGGGACTTTCAGACACTAAAATAGAAAATAAATTGTAAATAAAAATGCAGAGAATGTTGAAGTTTAGTATTTGGCATGATAGAATGGTGTTAAGCAGAAAACAACTTAAATTCTAAAATAAATTTAGGAATGGCTGAGTATATTAGCTAGTTTATGGTTATTTTTATTGACAAATGCTTACATAACGGTACTTTGTCCTGTTAGAAGTTGAGGCCACAGTAATTGCTTTATTTCGTGTTATAGTTACGCGATATTTAATTTTATTAGCAAATGAATATTCGAACATAGTTTTTGTTGACCTCATGTAACACCGTGTACTTAAGCTAATTCTAACAAACTTTCTTGTCAAACTTTTTTCAGCATACTCTTGATATTGCAAATATTGATAAATGTTTGCATGTCGCATAAATAAAATATTGACAGCTTATGTCACTCAAAAAAAAAAAAAAAATACATATATATACAACAAACAGCGTGACACGACAGCAGCAAAGCAAATAACAAAATGTTTCTATCAAAGTAGAAATGTCAAGCTGCGCCAAACGAGACAAATGTCACATGTCACCGACCGACCGACCGACCGACCGACCGACCGACCGACCGTATTAGCGTCCAAGTGTCCAAGCGTCCAATGCTGAAATCCAGATACATTTTCTAATTTCCATTCAGCGCCTAGGGTGTTGGACGTACATACCATACAAATATATACAGAAAAGGCGCCATGTTAGAGCCATAGTATTTACAATATAACAGCAGGAGTCTAAATGGCAGCGCAGTTTCATACTAGATACTTCATCAACTCAGCACTCGCCCTTTGGAATCAACTGCGTCAACGACCCAAAACGACAATAGACGACATTTATATTAAAGTTGACACATGAAATGCCGCAACATACTGACTGTCAGTGCCTGTGATCGACATATAGGACATTGAATGGCGACTTGATTTGAAGTTAAGGCGTCAAGGTGAGACAGACAACCCCACAACTTTCGTGGAGTTCCTGTCAGTTCATAAATACTTGATGTAAATAGTAGTAAGGTGTAAGTTGGGTGTAACTTGGAATTCGTTAATATTGAAATTTACAATGACGCTAGTGTCACAATGGTATACGAAAGTTTTTCAAAAACACACACTGTGAAATTAATTAAGATAGGACATTCTCCTTTTTATAATGCAAAGAGTCCAAAACTCTTTTAGTGCCACAAAACTTTGCACTATTGGCTTCTCAATCATTAGAAACTACGAGTATGTCACGAAGTGTACTGATGTTTTGTTGATGCTGTACTCGTTCAAAATGATATGATCCAGTACTCCTTATGTAATAGTCGTTCGGCTATCCTAAATGAGGAATACTTAATTCTCATTTAAGTATTAATAATTTTATTTCTGCAGTGTTTTCACCGCACCTCAATGAAAGCTTCCACAATCCCTCTCGCTTTTTTAGAGCATCAACTACACCTCTTTTTAGGTACTTCTTCTCCTCGCCCACAACTCTGGCTAATGCCCTGTCAGGAAATGCTTAAACCTGCTTCTCTTTGCTTTCTTAATCTTATTGGAACAGCATTAACCATGCCTCTTCTCGTGGTATTTTTCTCCTTGCGGTAACTTTGGCTTAGGCAGAAATTGCGTTCTCTTCATTCCTCCTTACTTTCTTCTGTCTATAGAAGAAGGGATATTGGTTTTGGTCGTCTAGAAGCATTTTTAAGTTTCAGATACCGATCGTAGATCTCGAACGATAGCCAAAATCCTACATCTCAGAATCTGGGTTCCTCTCCTTAATTTCACCAATTATAGGATATTCATTGTATCTACTACTACATTTTTTTCGACTCTCCAGAAACATGACACCCAAGTATTTCTGTTTTCTTCTCCATCTTCTCCATAGACCGGCACAGTCACAAAACAAGTGCGTGTCTATAAAAATATTGAAATATAGACTCCAGATACTTCCTAGCTCTTGGAACTCCAAAAATTGTAAACTGCATGGGTAGTTAAATAAAGGTATCGCATCTAGCAATTAAAGATCTTTCTGTATTTAAGTTCAGCCACCACACAAGCTTCCTCACTTCCCAAATGGGTTTTCTTCTTCACACTTTTGTGATTAACTATGCGGTAGCTTGGTCTTAGTACTATGAAGATACTATATTGATTCGGTAGTGCAATGAATGATTTATGTCTGGTTATGCACAAGTGATGAATAATACCACATTGAAGTTCATCGACTACTGCATGATACTCCAATCATCGCTGTGATGTTCATAGTATTTTGCAGAGCGTAAGTTGATTGGCTTGCTAAATGAATGAATCATATTCTAGAGAATTACAGAGTTTTCCGTGCCGATATTTATCAACTGCACAAGCTATCCTACTTTCCAAAACATCACTCGCTCTCCAAGTTCAATCGTATTTGATCATCTCTATGGAGCTTCACTCTCCACATCTCTATAAATCCTGGCTTACAGTATTTAGAGGATCCTAAGTGGTTTGTGTAGCTCTATATGTGAATCGTATCTGGCTATAATCAGATATCAGAGAGAATTCGTTAAAAAAAAGTTATCCCACTTAACAAACATGTTTGACTCTCTACTGTAGGGTGATCATCTCTGAGACGCTGTCTGTTGTAAATTTATAAACTAATCCAACTAGTAAATCCATTCATCAAACCCACTCATTCAAACCTACGCTTCAAACCCGAATTTCAAACTCACTTATCAAATCCAATCATCCAATCATCTCATCAAACCCACTGCTAAGTGCTCATTCTCTACATGTTTATTTCTGTGGCATCTTGCTTTTAGTACTCTTAAATCCCAAACTTCCTCAGCAACACAATATATAATTCACATCTTACCATGCCAAAGTTAATAGTAGTTATGTAACTTCACTCACTAAACTTTACTCACCAAACAAACTATCTCACACCACACAAGTGCCTCGTTCTTCATAATCGTTCATGTGTGATCATCTCTGTGATGTTCTGTGATCCAATGTTTCTCTACGAAGTTTTATACAGATTATAATGCCTACACTTCCTTATTCATTTCCAGCTTCTGGTTTCATATTATCTCGAGCAAACCTCGTACTCCATTAAACGTGCTTCAACTCTCCATCATTCGTAATGACTATTATCAAATCAAACAAACAATTTGGCGTTCATAACAAGCACTTAGCCATATGCATATTTTTCCCAATTCATGCATATAAAATTTGCATAAAATTTGCTGTTAAAAAAATTACAAGCAACACCATTTAGTCGACGTCGTTGTCGATGAAGTCCAAAAACAAAAACAAAACAAAAATAAAAAAAAAACAAAGCTAAATGTTTATGGAAAATGGAAAATATATCTATGGGCAATGTTGCCGTAATGCGTATTAACGGCAAAAGCCACATAACTAACAGCAACAGCGACATGGACAACGTTGTCTGAGTCCGTTGCTACTCGTAGTTAAAACAACATCTAACAACAATTTTCAACAAGTGGTAATACAGAAGCAAAGATGATTGCCATTACTTGGCGAGATATCAAACAACGTAGAGACGGACGGACATACAATTCGACGTTGGACGATGGTGTTCATACAGAAATTGCATGCATGCAGCATGCCAAACCAAAGACGCCAGGCAAGCGTCCACAACGATTAAGCAAAAACAATTTACACGCCTGCCTCATCCGTGGTATAGTTGAGATACATGCATACTCGTAGATACATTCAATTCAAGTGGTTGTTGCATGAACGGCGTTAATATGCGCAGCGGCAGCTCTGGTCTGTCGCGTTTTAGCTGACGGTCTGTTAGGTCGGTCGTTTAAAAGTCCAGCCATCTCATGTTGCCAGCCTACTCGGGCACCAACTCCATTGGCAACATGTCAATTATATCGTATCAAATTAATAATTGTACGCGCTGCAAAATTTTTCTATACTGGCTGCCACATTTCAACTCGACTCAAGTCGATTCAACTTCATGACGGCGACAACGACGATGACGATGACGACGACAACGACGATGGCGGCTGCGTTCGCGCTCTAATCGTGGCAAACAAGCATGAACTAGTCACAGTTCATGTCAAATTTAATTTATATCTTTTAGCTTTTTGGCAGTCACTACCGCAGCAGTTGCTGCGCATGTCACGTTTACTTTGCTTCGAGTTGAAGCAACTGCAGCATGGTTTTTTCACTTTTTTTTTTTTTGGTTATGATTTTTTTTAAGAGCTTCTAGATAGTTTTTGGCGGCATGGCTGTGAAATCGTTTGGTAAATTATGATTTATGCTACCGGTGTCATAGATTCTTGTTAATTTTTCGCAACGAGTTTGGTTTTGCTGCAACTTAGCATGAAGTTATGGTGAGAACTTATTTGAAGCTGACAATTACAAACAGTGTAGAGCGCTTGGATAATTGAGTACTTGGTTAATGCATACAGTATAAGATGTTAATGTCAAATGAATTTCTGAAGAAATATTTCTAACTACTATAATTAAAAGTAAGTTTAAATTTTAATTTATATAATAAGTTTAAGCAAGTTTTCTTGTTTAGCGTATGTTTATAATTCGCAACTAGTTAAATTGTACTCTTTCATGCCACGTTAAAGCACTAACATTTTAAAAGTAAAGCTCTATGCATGACTATCTTCGGATTTATATATCTTTTACCCGTAATGGTAGAACCAAAAAGAGTCGCCGTAACTCCCATAGAGTATATTTAATCTTGATCAGCATCGAAAGTCAAATCGGTATAGTGGTCCGTCCGTCCATCTGTCTGTTTGATTGACCAGATCTTGAAGACTATAGAAGATAGTGCCTTCAACTATGCACATTGAGTCTCCTATTCCCTTTGAAAATAAAGTATAACAAATGCCAGCGCTGGTATAAGCAATAGCCCCCATACAAACCTACACCATTTTTAAGTTTTCTTATCAAAATTTTGACAGCATCAGCTTTTTCAAATAATGGGAGCCTTGAAGAGTAAACGTAAAAAATAATTATCAAAGCACAGAACAGCAAGAGTTATGGTGTATAGAGAAAACTATTAAGTTAACTGAGAATTACGAAGGGGTCTAACAAAAGTCCGCTTAGTTTCTAAGAAAAACATAGGCAAAAACAATTTTTGGTGTTTTATTTTTAATCTTCTCTGCATAATCACAAATAATTTTAATACAATTCTTTAGTCCGTGCATCGTCTTGTCAAAACAATCCTGAAAATCATATCTCAACATTAACTGCATCAATTATCTCCACACTGCTTTTGAAAACATTTCCCGTATTTTTTTTTTTTTTTTTTTATAATTTTTCGAAATAACTGAAATTAACGAGGAGTTAGATCCAAAGAAAATGGTAGTGCGCGAATTTCTTCGATGCCCTTCGAGACCGCAATAAAGTTACTATATCTTTCTGGAGTGTGAGCTGGCGCATTATAGTGATGTAAAAAGTAGCGCGCCAGTTACTCTTTTTTGCGGTTTTCCAACAAATTTTCTAAAACTTTTGGTAAGCAGTCTTCAGTATACCATCTTGCATTGTCTGACCAGTATTAAAGGAAATTGCAGCTACAATTTGTGCTCTGGTGAAGTGAATAGATATTATCACTTTATTTATTCTCTGTTCCCGAACTTTTCGAGGCCCATCTCTACCGAAAAATGTCCAGTCTAGCATAATCGGAACCACTGGGAAACAGTTTGAAGAAATCGCTTTTTCTGAAGTAAAAAATTTAATGTCGTAAAACTAGCTAAAGCGTTCATTTTTGGAATTTTATGAAACAAATTATTTAATTAACAGCAACTCAGTGAACTTCTCTTATCCCCCCCAGTTTTAAAATGCGCGCCAAATGCGACTGTAGGGGTCGTAGCGTAGCGGGAGTAGTACCAATCGACAAGCGTGTTTCTAAAGTTTTATTGCCTTCCAGGTCTGTCGGCATCATGCCTTGGAACAGTAAGGAGTGAGGGCTACTTTTCAAAAGAAGGATCTGTGATCGCAACCCAGCGCGCCTTCCGAAATCACTTTAATGTAGCCGCCTTGGGCCCTGTTAAGAACCAGAAATCATTTTGTTATACGTATCACTACTTTCAGACAAACGACGAGTGTGACCAAACGAAGCACTGGAGCCTCTCAACCCATCAGATCACCTGAGAACATTGGAACATTGGAACAGTGAGAGCTTCAATCTTGCAATCCCCGCGGCGTTCTGCACGCAGACATGAGTCTGCCCTTGAACTCTCCGACCATTCAGTGATGCGAATTCTTCAATAATACCTTCATTACAATCCATACAAGTTGGTGATTGTGCAGGAACTCTCCGAAAATGAAGGTATCAACTCGTGAATGAACAAATGTGAGGCGCTTCTCGAAAACGTTTAGTAGGATGCAATTGTTTTTTTCAGCGATGAAGCGCATTTTCACTTAAATGGATGCGTTAATAAACAGAACATGCGCTACTGGGCTGGCACCAACCCCGGAGATTTCGCTAGTCATTCCAAATTTGGTGTGCTTTCATTTAATGCTATTGAAATATACCCTATAAGTCTAGATCAGACCACTGTAGAATATGGCTCCCTTAAAAAATCTATAATTCAAATAAGAAACTTTAGACAAGGTACAGCGTATCTCGTGCACTATCAAGTGCACTCGATTTTAGCGTTCTTTCTTTTAGTTTTACCTTATAAAAAAAAGCACACTAACGACTTATTAAACGTATCTGCTCTAGACAAACATTTTTTTTTTTTTTTTTTAACAAAGTATTTAATAAATTAAACAAAAAACCCTCTAGAGTCTTTTGCTGTTTGTTTTTATTTTGCCACCAAACCGAACACTTTCAAATATCACACCACAGTTGATTAATTAAACCATCAAATCATTAATCACGCTCTCAAAAACAACAGCAGCCATGCACAAATGGTCTGTCCAACTAATCGCTCAGTTATTTAGTTAGATATAGCGATAGATACTACTTAACAACAACTGCCAAAAGCGTGCAACATGTTGCAATTATTGTTGTTGTTTGTAGCACATTTTAAGTATCTTATTCCGAATAAGCTTAAAACAATCTGTCAATTTAATCGGACAACTTTTAACCTCAACTGTCAGGCTGTGGGGAAATAAAACGGCGCCGCCGCCGCCGCCGCCGCCACCAACAACGACGACGACGACGACGATGCCAAAAGTGCCTTCAAAAAAACACAACACAACACAACACGACACGACTCACGTTGTGCCGAAATCAACTCTTAAGTGCTGTCAAAAGATAATTACCAGCTTTAACTTTATTTGTAGAAAAACAACAAAAAAAAGAAATCATAAAATTAAAAACAGCGGAGGCATTTTTCTGTACGCTTCATTAAAGCCAACTAAGCTGTATTTAATTTTTTTTTTTTAACTTGATTTTATTTTTATAATTGTCGGTGCTACCTTAACTAGTAGTTAACTTGAGATCATTTTTGTTTTTTTTTTCATTTTTGGTTAAGTTATTTGATTCAATTATAAATTTGCAATTTTTACACCAAAAACAACATTTTTACAGCGCACTGTGAATGACTTGAAGTCATGAAATGGACAAGAAATGAAGCAGAAATGTGTTAAAATGTGTTCAAAAGTTGTTTGCAAGTTGCTTGTAGTATACGCTATATATACGCTATACTATGAAAATATAAATTGGAGTAACAAATATTTACTGTATGTATGGGAAGAATATATAAAAAATAATCCTGAGGCCGAAATATGGCTGCAATGTTGTTTGGAAGTTGTTTAACTATAATTGAAGTAAATAAATATTTTCTAATGTGAAGAAAACAAAATCGAAATAGTTTTTAAATTCGCGCTGGTGCCGAATTATGGTGGAATAAACCTTACAAAGTGATTCCAGCGAACGAAATGTTGCTCAGAAGTTACTTCAATACGCTAGGCTCTAAAATGAATTTAAAGAAACAAATTAATGAAATAAACATAGGCCGAATTATGATTGGGCTTTACTTCTTTGAAAATGCAGTGACTGTGAATGGAACCTTTTACCGAAATTCCGAAGTCAACCAAGATACCAAGATCGTGCCATTTAACGCCGTGTGACTTCCTTCTTTTGTGAAATCTCAGGTGTATGTGAATAAACCAAATCAAATTTTGAGCTCAAGGCCGAGATACAATGCGTTATCGGTTAGATAGAGTCACATACTTGTTAATGTGTAGTTTTTAATACTAGTGTTTACCCTGTGGTTGAAATTTAAACATTATAGCAACAATACAAAACAGTTCAGTGCTACTGTTTTAAGTGTAATGCTTTAAGTGTGACCAACATGTTGCGCTCAACATCAGACTGGCCCGTATAAGCGTATTCGCTCTCTTGTCTGTTCCTTTAATGCTGAGTGCGTTAAGTATGACCAACATGTTGGTCTGAACATGTTGCGCTCGACAACATGCTCAAAGAAATGTTCCTTCCTCTTCTTTTAAAATATTAGCAACATGTTGGCAAGTTCGTCTGTTGCTTACTTTGACTTTTTTGTTGTAATTTTTTAACAGATTGAGAGAACTGAGAGAGGGAGAGAGCTCAGGTCTTTGTAATTGGCCGAGAGCGTTGTCTGTTTTTTTACCTACTTTAGACGCAATACTTTAAGGGGGTTAAAAGGGTGAGAACGTTTAGCACAGGCCTATTTATCTGTAGATTATTATTAATTGATAGTAGACGCTGTAACCTTTGAAGATCTATTGTGCTCTGACAGTAATATTCTCAACGTATAAATATTAATTTAGTCCTGTTTCTTTAAACAAAGAAACCAGTTTCGTAAAATTTAGTTTGTGCATAGCCCTCTTTGTTACTTGGTAAATGTTTGGGGCTGATGTTTGAGCCTGGTCAATGCAATGGCTGGACAATTTTTTTTTTTTTTTTTTTGGATTGGTTTCCTTATCTTCTTCACAAAATCTACAGATGCTGTCACTTCCGATACCAAAGTTACATAAGTGTCTTTTTATTCACAAAATCGAATATCATTCGCAGAATGTTCTTCTTGTGTCTTGTTGTTAAATGTGTTTACCAGTGATTTTCCGTATTCAGTTGTCCCAAAAACCTATCGCATGCATTGTTTTCGTTTTTCTTTACTAGCACTCTAAGTCCGAATATTGAGAGATATGGAACATTCTGGCCAAGCTATCAGCCTGTTCGTTCTCAGGTATAACCGTGTGACTAGGTATCCAGTACAGTAAGTCTTCCGGTAAGTCTTTAGTTGTTTTACGCAGTCCTAAACTAACTTAGGTTTGATCACATTTATACTTAATGCTGTGATAGTCGCCTAACTATCACAGTACATCGCAATGTTTTGATTCCTGTACTCCCTAGTTAAGTGAAATCGGGCAGATCAACAACTTGAAAGCTACTATTATATTTCTCTAGCGATTCGAAGTAGCTTGTCCAAGGTCCGAAGACTGCAACATCAGTGCCTTCTTTGCTTAAGGAGCCATCTATAAACCATCTATAAATAAGTATTATGTAGTAGGAAATATTTCACGAGCACAGTTTCCTCAATTTATTACTGATGTGTGAATATGATATTATAATGTTCTCATGCATTGCGTTTTCCAACACTATACCAACTTCAATGCAGCGTACAGCACTCATTAATTAATACAATTGCTTTTTTTTTATTTCAAGTCATGCACATTCATGTTATGGCACTTTAAAAAAAGCTAACACGAAAAATATGTCATTTTAAACCAAATTTGAATGTAAAAACTTTTAATTTGCGCCAGATTTGTCTGTCAAACGAGTAAATGCCGCCGCCGCCAGTGTTGAGTAGAGCCAAATAGAGAGATATATGTATACCATATACACTCTGCCACCAAATGTGGCGGCTGTGGCAACTGTGAGCATGTTACGTTAATTTTCACACTCGCTGACCAAGTTGGAAGTCGTTTTTGAGTACCTCCTGGGCTGGGGTTGTTCAGGAAGGTGTGTTTTAATGTTGCTACGTTGCTTGTTTGATCGGGTCGGACGGTCACTCGGTCGTTTGGTCGGTTTGTTGCTCGCATATGTAAATGTGGTTTATTTGTGGTTTGTGGCTAGTAAAAGTGACATTTAGCCAGTGGTCTAGACGCCTGCATGTGGTGACTTGCCCGCAGTTGTTTGATAATTGTCGTTATTGTTGTTGTTCATATGAGTCTATACAAAGCTGTTGCACATTAAAACAATTTTTTTTTTTTATCCATACATGTTTTGTGACAGTTTGGACAGTTGAAAAATTTAAATATCACAAAGTTGACATTTGACTGCAACATAATGACATTTAATTTGTGACTTGTTTCTTTTAACAGGCGATAAATGACTTGGAGTTCTTTTTTTTATAGATATTAGTGATTTAAATGTCTAATTGTTGATTATGAATTGTCTTTGATTAAAACTTGACGTAATTTAGTAGTTAAAATGTGGAGATACTTATAAACTAATGGTATACTTATTTATAAATGCTGACAGTAGTTGTGTTGAATACGAGCGGAATAAGATAATTTTAAATTACACAATCAGACCGAGTAACGTTCAATTAGTTTAAACGTAACTAATGGGAACACAGGTTAAAAAATGTTTACAACCCTTGTAAAATGTTCTTATAGAACAGCGCATGATATTTATAGTTGTACAACACTTGTAAAAATTCTTTAATGCATACTGTGTGTATGCTATCTCTAGCTAAAGATACTACAGATCTAGCTGTATAACCAAATACGCTGATAAATATCAATTCGGTAGTGAATACCCCTAATAATGAAGAAGTCAAACATGAAGCATGAAAGCAAGCAAGCAAGCCGAAGTATGTAAAATACAACAGAAGTAATAAATGTAAGCGAGTTAAATAGAATATAGAAATTTAGTTATTAGACTACTGTGAAATTTTTTGCAATTGCAAGTTTGCGTTTGACAGCAAGATGACATGAAAGGCAGAGAGACGTACAGAAAGCAGTTGGGTGCCGAATTTGCCCAGAAACGCAATCGTGCGACAACTTCGGAATTGCAATACGGTCAAGTTTTACGTCGTTTTATGAATTTCGTGGATGAAGCATGACTCCATTGCAATGATAGACCTAGCAATAGTTGGAAGAGTGGATTGCTGGCCGGTTTGGAGCAGCAACATTCTGAATTCTGTCCGAATGTCTGATTTCAAAAGCTGTCAAAATCAAACTTAATGAAGCTGATTGCTTAAAATTTGATCTAATAGTCTAATTATATGTATTAACTCTCAGAAAAAACTGGTTTAAAAAACAACAAGCGCCATCCAATATCAGATCAGGTGCTTCTGGGACTCTTCTCTTATTCTTCAATAATTTTTCGGTTGTTTTTAGTAATTTGTATCCTTCAGTTTGCAATTATAAACACACACACAGAAGTCAATAAATCGTATACAGGGTGCGGTAGCACAACTTTCTTTTTTGAATTCCGCGCAATTAAGACTGTAGGGATCGTAGCGTGGCGGAAGTAATACCAATCGGCATGCGTGGCTCTAAAGTTTTGTTTCCTTTCAGGTATCAGTCGGGAACATGCGTTGGATTAGTAAGAATCGTGCGTTTGCCGTCCAGGCCTACTTTTAATGTTGTTGTTTTTTTCAGCGATGAAGCGCATTTGTCACTTGAATGAATTCGTTAACAAACACGACATGCACTACTGGGTTGACACCAATCCAAGAAAGTCACCTAAAGTCACAGTGTGGTGAGCAGCTTCCTCAGCTGTGATTTTGAAGAAAATGAGTTCACAGTGTCATTGAATCAGAACGGTATGTGAAGATGTTGGAGGAATTTCTTTTTCCACGATTTGATGAAATTGGACTTAGCAGACATTTGATAAAAATAGGACGGAGCAACGGCTCACACTTCAAGAGCATCGATGACTGTTTTGGGGCAAAACTTTCTGGGGCACCTCATCTCAATAAGGGACGTTTTAAGTGGCCAGCCCACTTAGACCCGTGCCCCGATTTAGACCCGTGCAATTCTTTTTGTTGTGGGATTTTCTGAAACTCTGCGTTTATGCCAACCGGACATAAAAAGCTAACATACCCGCTTATATGCTAGTTAGGGTCATCATAAACGCCGGATAACAGCTTCTTCAGTGTATGGACAATGTGAAGCATCTATTTCAAATCTGTGTAGAACAAAACTTTACATTATAAAATAAAAATCAAAATCTGATTCATAAAATGGTTTTTATATTGAAAAAAGGAAGTATGCTGCCACACCCTGTGCATATACCGAATCTCAACCTGAGCACTCACCCCGTTAATATTGCTGTCAATTTGCAGTATTCATGCTTATTTTTACGTTAAAATTTCTACAAACCATATTACAAAGTTTTTAATTTTCGTATTTTTTATTTGTTTTATGCCTAAATCTAATAAACCATAGGAACATTTTGGGAATGAAACAAATATATTTTGCGCGCAAGACTTCCGCGAGAAGTTTAGTGCGCAAGAGATCCGGCAAAATATTTACCTGTAACTGAGTTTATCAGAAATTTTATAAAGCAGAAATTAAAGCATACATTTTAATTATCCAAATTCCACTTTACAAATTTTCAGCATTTCAGTTTTGAAACTCACATACAAATTTAAGCTTAACCAATAACAAGATATAAATCATGCTTACAATATTATGCTAATAGTCTTAACTAACTCTATGTACAACTACTCACACACACAACTTATACACACAAATAAACCACCTACACCAAACAAAATTAGTACATACAAAAGCATTATGAGAAGCATTTCAAAGTAAATCCCAAATAATAATAAATCAACACAAAATGTTTTGTAATAAGGCAAAGCCAATGCCCTACTATCTTTCGACGATGCAACAAAACTAATTTCAACGAAACTAAACAAATACGTTGAAATATGATTGCAGGATAACATAAATTTGAACTCAACACGAGAAATAATTTACTCAAGGTACATACAGTACATACAAAGTACGTGTATAATTTGCTCAGATTTCGCCTAGTCTTCATAAAATTTATTTATGCGCTTTATCCTTTTCACCTTTAATCACCTTGTGTGTCCAGTTTCACTTGAGCGGTATATGATGTAGAAGGCCAGTTTCAGGTCAGTTCGGTGTGGCTGCCACAATAAATTTTGACTTAAATGCCAAGAAATATGTTTGCAGCTCAGCTGGAATAACTTCTACTACAGCACATATTCATATAGGTTGTTCGTCTATGGACTATATATATATATATATATATATATATATATATATATATATATATATATATATATATATATATATATATATATATATATATATATATATATAGAGTGTATTTTTTTTAGATGCTTCATTTTTCGACAGCGATTAAACTGTCATAAACTGAATAGATCTGGCAACACTATTGTCATTTGTGCGCAATTTAGTTCATCTTTTCCGAAATCATATTTAAACACTAATGCTAGTTTGAAATTATGTAAACTCAGTATTCTAATTCAATTCAAAGTTCGACACCTCTAAAAAAAACACCCTAAAAATATATCCTTGAACTCATGCAAAGGGATTAAACGCAGAAAATCAATTGTTGAGCAACGTAAACGGAGTACGGCAAGTGCCATATTCAAGTTAGAGTCTTCTTTACTAAACATCTTATCGTCCAGCTTCCTTTGAATGGCTTCGTTAAATCCTGTATGTGCAGATATACTGAGTTCTGCCTGAAATTGGTTCTTTATGAAGTCGTAAATTATGTTTTGTTTCAGTTGGTTGCCCACTTGCTTGTCTTTCTGCATTGAGTTCACTCATTTTTGGTTAGTTTGCTGGCTTATCCTTTTTGGCAGGACATGAACATGCACACATGCACATACACAAACACATGCACATGCACATACACAGACGCACACACAAACATCCGCACGGACGAAGAACGTTGATTGTCTTATTTACTAGTTGGCATTGTGAGCAAAAAGCTTATTTCTCGAACGCACCTTTGTCTATGAATGCTTTTACTCATACTGGTATGGTAGTCTTATTATCTGTTTTTGTGGTTTTACACTGAAAAAAAAAATCACTAGTTGTAGTTGCGTTGATATATGAAAAAGCACCATAACTAAAAATGTTGACTCGTAATTTCGTATAGTAGAAATCTACAAATCAATCTAAAAACAACTTTGAAAGATGCAGGCGTGCACAAAATTTAAACAAAATACGGAACCTGTCCAGGTGATGTGCAAATTGATAGACTTCCGATTACGTTTTCTTTAGAAACTACATAGATAAGAAATGAAACCGTGTGCATGTCGCTCGCTAACGCGTGTCTGAGAAAGTTTATGCAGGACCTATGCTTGGTGGCTGCTAAGATTCAACAACAACACTAGCAGAAGGAAGAACATACTAATCTATTCTGAAATACCTTAGAGATTTTGATTCTATGAGTATTCTACAACCAACTTGAACTTACAACTTCCTTGATGTTACAATCAATTTTATCTTGTGTGAAATAGCCAAAGTTCCTTAACCGGTGTAACTTCAGTTAATACGCAATAACTAAAAGATCATATCTGCAATGCTAATTCTAAAGCATTATGTATTGTATATGTATGTCTATAGAGTACCTGGCACGCTCAATAAATTATTTCATTTCTCCATTAATTTTCCCATAAGTAGTATTCTTAATGAAACACCCGGGCTATGAAGTGGGACTTGGAGATTTTTATGGTAATGTAGGTTTCTGACCACTTATTCATCCGCTTAGTAGTAGCTTACACTTTGGGCGTGGATGTCGTGGCGAATTTAAACTACTTTCTGAATCAGTTTTCCAATTTTCTAACATCTTGAAACCTCAAAGATGGTCGTGAATCACCTTTCTTACCAGTTGATCAAAAGAGATGAGAACCGAAAAAATCGGATGGTCATGACTTCCTCAAAACCAAAACTTCCAAAACCTCCTCATTCTTCTAATAAATGTTACAGACTTATTGAGTATTGTGATATAACCTGGCAGAACTCAAGTTGAATAATTTTATATAATCACATCGCTAGACTTATCCATTGTACTATATGGCAGAAGATCTTATATTAGTTCATAGTTGTAAGGTTTGGTTGCTGTAAGCTTTAAATAGATTTTTTGTTGCAAGCGCTATTTTTGGTCTACTTAATTTAATCTCTTCACAGCTAGCTAACTCCTACTCCTACCATCCAATTAGCTGAATTTACTCTGAAGATGCTTTTGTTTAAGAACCAAAGAACTAAATAAACAGCAATTTATGCTGGGCGTGTAATGGCAACAAGCATAGCAAAAATATTTCCAATAATAGCCGTTTGTTGTTATTATTGTTTTACAGTGTCAATCCTAACAACTTCACACAGACAGTCACCAAAATAATAGCGAAGCGCATACAATATATAAAATATACAATCTCCTCTCTCTGTCTCTCTCTCTCTTTCTCTCTCTGATGCTTGCAGAATTTTATCTGGTATATGTATCAGGCTGCTCGCATGCTAACGTTTAATATTTGTGTGTGTGTTTTTGTATTTCATGTAAAGCCTATGTATGTTTGATTAGTTATGTGAGTAACGATTGTTTAAGAGTTTTACGCCCATAATATTCAAACGATTTTGATAAAATATACAAATGAATACATTTCAAAACGTAAACGTAGCAGCCGTCACAAAAAAAAACATTTAAAATATTTAAATTAAAATTTTTTTCAGTGTATAATCTCTTCTATTTGTACGTGTACATATAATATGTTCGTATGTTTGTTAGATATCAGCTCCAGCTCAATGACATTAAGGACTTAAGTTCATTTCTCTAACGTTTATCTCATCATCATCCTTGTCGGCATGGTCTTCGTTGTTGTTGTTGTTGTTGTTGTAGTTGTTATTCTTACTGTTCAAACATTTGTTATAATTTTGAGCTTAGCAAATGTGTAGTTGATCTCTGTGTGTATGCATTTGGCTTTACGCTTTTGTAGTTAATCAAAATGTAACGTCTTTTACTAAACTGAAAGAGAAGGGGTCAGTAAATGATTTAAGTAGATGCAGATAGTTAAGCATGCTGTAAATACAATAACTATATAAAAGGCTTAAAACATGCTAAGGATTATTTTCAAGAATTAGATTAGTAAAACCATATAAACCAAAAGTAGTTACTACAAAATTATTGTAAGGATTTGTTCGATTAAGCTACATACTATATATTTACAATACAATAGATAATCTCTATGCTGCCTTTAACCCTTCAACTTTATTGTACATTTCGAACACTCATTACATATCCTTAAACTTTGCAACAAAAGCACAAGACTGATAGTTACAAACTGACAGACAGACAGACAGACAGACAGACAGTCAGAGCATAAAACAAATGACAACTGTCACTTGTGTTGTTATAAATAGTAAATTTGCGACAGACAGGAAACACTACAATTTGTTAACTGTCAACAAGGACAATAGCAAACTGCGAACTAACAACGCCAGCAATAACAACAACAACACCAACAATAGCAAGCACAAAATAAAAGATACTACAAAGAAATAGTAAGTAGTCAGGATTGTCGAGCAACTTACGCCCCCAACCAACCCACTCAAATGTCAAGGATATGCACAACGGAAATCTTTGACACTTCTCGACAATCAATTCAACTTTCCGTCGACATAAATTTCTGTTGTTGAAAAGCAGAACAACGCTTATAGAAAGAAAAGCATGTGCTTGAAGTATCTAATATATCAGAGAGTATATATACGGAGTGTAAAAAGGTGTTAAAGGGTGAAAAACCATAAAAGGATATGTGAAAGTTTGTTATTTTGGTTTTTTCATTTTTTCTTACTGATTTTAGTTTAATTTGTGTGGCTTGTAAGGAAATTGCTAGAAGAGAAAATCGAAGTATTGTTTTAGAAGATAATAGTTATTCTAAATGTTACATATTGTACTTCTGAAATTTTTCGCAGTTTGTTGCGTTTGAGTTCTGCGACATAATAAAATTTAGCATATAAATAACACGATACAAGAAGTCACCGGAATTGGCATTATTTATCAACAATACTAATACTTCCCTGCGAAGTAAATGGAAATTTCAAACGAATTTCGGACCTTATACATTTTCTAAATGGCTACGTTCGAAAGAAAAAGTTAGAGAAGGATCAATTTCGATTCATAACAGTTCAAGTTATCTTTTTATCTTAAGTTTTGATGTATAATTGCTATTTGTTTTGTTTACAGTGAGTTAAGAAAATCAATTTTGCCAAAAAATGGAAATTTCACGAGAAGGTTTTAGTTAGATTATGTTTCACAACTTTCGACGTTGATTATCTCAACAAGAGTGTGTCAATAAACTCAGTTCTTTGTATGGCGATAAAGCACCATCAAATACCACAGTATACCACAGCTGGTATAGTGAATTCAATCGTGGTCGTAGTTCGGTCGCCGACGAATTCCGTGAAGGTCGTCCAAAATCGGTTGTTGTGCCCAAAAACATCGATGCAGTGCGTGAACTGATAATGCAATAGAGATCCTTGCACATTAGTTCCACTTCAATACATTCGATTTTGCATGGATACCCCATAAAAAGGCTCGCGTCGATTGGTGTAAGGAAATGATTAAAAAGTTCGACCATGGTGCTTCAAAAGAAGTGTATAAAATCGTGACAGGTGACGAATCATGGATATATGCGTATGAGCCGGAAACAAAACAGCAATCGACCGGTGGGTATTCCATGACGAACCAAATCCGACAAAAGTTGTTCGGGTGCAAACCACTTCGAAGCGAATGATTGCCTGTTTGTTCGGCCGAATGAGTCATGTGGATACTGTTCCGCTTAAGCAACGTAGGACGGTCAATTCTGAGTGGGGCACGACCATTTGTTTGCCGGAAGTCTTCGGAGAAATTCGTAAAACCAACCGCTAAAGATGAATCATTCTCCATCATCTCACACATCTCGTCAAACAAGTGAATTTTTGAGCAGTCAAAACATCGAATTAATGACTCATCCTCCCTACAGTTCTGATTTGGCACCCAATGACTTCTTCTTCTTCTTGTTCCCGAGTATCTAAGATAAACTGCGTGGTCAACGATTTAGGAGCGCCGAAGAAGCAGTTGAAGCGTTCAAAAACCATGTTTTGGAGGTGTCTCAAGAGGAATGGAAAAACTGCTATGACAAATGGTTTGAACGAATGCAAAAGTGTATTGATCATCAAGGGGAATATTTTGAAAAACAATAAAGCCATTTTCATTTAAAAATGTTTGTTATTATTTGCTATTCCTGAAATATAAATAGTATCCCCGTACAACCCATGTTATGACTTTTTTATGGCAGCCAATATCAACTTAAAAGTTGGCATGGTGACTTCCTATGCATGTTTTCACCAAAGTGTACGTTTTTTCTTGATTTTTTGTTTGTTTTGTGATTTTCAGATGTTTAAGTAGTAATAATACATTGCACAGTTGAGAGGCTTCCGTTCAATAGGGCTATCTATTTTATTTTGGCAGCCGACTCTTCTGTTGAGCCGAATGTTCAAGCAATTCTAATTTTACGCACTTCTCAAAAACTTAAGTTTTTTTTCTCCATTTGAACTATAACGCATAACGAAAAGCTATAAAATACTAAACCTGTAGCTACTAGAAAATTTAAAGTTTTTTTTTTGTAGCAGTTGCAGTTAAAAATTTGGAAGTGGTCCGCTGAGCTCCGTGCTCCGTGCTCCAGCAAAACTTACCTGCTCCAGTGCACCGTGCTCCGCTCCAGCGCCCTTATTGAAATTGTTCCGATAGACGAAACTTTTCTATCGAAATCGATACATCGATACAATATTGAAATCACTAGATCGCACAGAAAAGCAGCCTGTATAGATGGTTCTGTATAAATGGAAGTAAGTTTAATTGCTTATTAGAAAAAAATGTAATTGAAATACTTGCTTTCTGACAAGTATTTATTGAATCAATTTGAATTATATTGATTTTGCTTAGTAAGAATAAATTAATGGTTTCTCCATTGAAAAAAAAAACTAGTAAATTAATCCAATTCAAAATACTTTTAAACAATTTAATTCAACTAAGAAATTTAATTTTTTTGTATATATTTAGTTAAAAGTAAGTAATTTATAGTATAAAAAAAGCCATTTACTGCGCCTTGTCTATATCAATTAAGCAATTAATATGACATATTCAATTATACGCCACTAAATGCTTCAAATGCAGCTAAAATATGTTATTAATGCTTGAACAATGTTGCACAAAAATGTTCATTGAACACAATAAACAACTAACAACGCCATTAAACAACTTTCGAACGACTGCACAAAGTGATTTTATTAGAGTTGAAGAGTAAAATAAATAAATAAAAATTGTATTGTAGTAAATAAACAAAAAAAAAAAGTATATAAAAAACATACAACTCAATCCGCTGCAAGTAACTTAATCCAAAAGTAAAAAAAATCCAGGCAAAAAAAAACTCAAATATCTAAAGTTTCACACAAAAGTCACAACATTTATCTGACGTTCAACAAACAACATGCAGCGGCAACAGCAACAGAAGCTGCAGCAGCAACTCAAGTGGCAGTGGCAGCAACAGCAAAATCAGTTGCAACAACAGAAACGACAGCTCGAACATGCACAGCACACCTTTTCCTGCCACATCTCGTATTACTTACTTGCTCAAGAATGCTCTCTATTTTTATACGCTGTAGCCATAGGGTGAAATGGTATATTAGGTTTGTGCAAATGTATGTAACAGGCAAAAGGAGGCGTGGAAGACACTATAAAGTACACTATAAGCCGAAATCTTCGTTGCGTTATACGGAAATGGAGAATTGAATATTCCCAAAGATTCACAGTTTCTGTGTTCTGCAGAAATTGACTGACGATCAAAAATTGCTCCGTATCTAAAATTCTAAGGACTTGATCAAAAAATTCGAGCAAAAACGAAAACTTCAAGTATTCGATTGTGACTGGTGATGAGACGTGGTGCTTTCAATGTGATCCCGAAACCAAATCAAACCCGAAACAAAGTGCCGAATGAAAGCATCCAGACGAGACAAAACCGAAAAAAAAAGTCATTTTGAGATGTCAAAAGTGAAGACAATGCTGATTTGTTTCCACGATTCCGAGGGCATTGTACACCGAGAGTTCCTCCCACCTGGCCAAACGGTTAATGCTGTATTTTATCTTGGTGTTATGAAGCGTTTTCTGTCGCGTAGTCGTCCTATCATGAGCTAGGGAGTTGGCGCCTGTTGCACGATAATGCGCCGTCTCAGCGGTCGACACTTATCACCGATTTTCTCACCAAAAATGGCATTTTAACCATCAAGCACACACCGTACTCGCCTGATTTGGCTCCGTGTGACTTTTATCTATTTGGAAAACTTCATTTGACGATGAAAGGGCACTGCTATGAGGACATTGAAGCCATCCAAAAGGCGTCGACCGGTATTCTCAAGAACATTCTGAAAAATGACCTAAAAGACTCATTCGAAATGGTTTTTGACCGTGCAAAACGCTGTATCAAAGCACAAGGAAACTATTTTGAATAAAAAAAAATCACTTTTGCAAAATATTAAATTTTTGTTGTTTTTTTCGAACAGTCCGGTTTCTTTGCCGACACACCTTGTATACATATATATACTTGATCGGCAACGGAAGATGAGTCGATATAGTCCATATATGTCCAACCGACCATCCGTTTGAACGAACAGATCTCGGAGACTATAAGAAATAAGCAACCCAAGTTTAGATATTTGAAGTCTTACTTTCCCTCTTCAGATAACTAGTATTATATGAATATGCCAACCCTACATTAAGGGGTAAGGAAGACCCCCAAATTTAAGTATTTGTAGAATTTTATTTCAGGTTTTGCTATTAATTTCGCAAATTTTGGTGCAGCTTACCTTAATCTAAATAAAATACTCTGTATATGTTCAGATCGAGCCACCATAAGGGGTAGCACCCATACAAACTTGCGCTCCATTTTTAAGTTTTTTTGTAGTTTTGCAATTTTTTGTGTTTTTTTTTTCAGTTCTTAATTTCGCTAGAATGCCAAATATGCCGAATCTTACAAAAATCCTTAACAAATATTCCTTATATTCACAGATCGGACCACTTTAACGGGTAGCCCTCACACAAATCTTCCCCGTATTTTTAAGTTTTCCTTTGGACATTTTTTCATATTGTTCTTGATTACACTATAAACGCCATATTTGGTATGTCTAATGAAAATTCTTTCAAAAAATACCGCATAGTTGCAGATCGGTCTACTATACGTGGTAGCTCCCATACAAACTTAACCTCAGTTTTTAAGTTTTTGTAAATTTTTAAATTTTTTGTTTTTCTACTTAATTAAGCAAGAATTAAGTTTAGCATAATTAATTAAGTTTAGCATAACTTACGTTAATCCTAACAAAATATTCCGTATAGACCAAGATCGAACGACTTCCAGTGGTACTCTAATAAAATATCCGTCACATGTCCAGTTCGAACCACTAAAGAATATAAACTATGCTTCATATAAGTAGCCTTCAACAATCTACAGCATATCTCGAAGTCGAGCACACTCACCTGCAGCGTTCTTTCTTGTTTTTACTCAATTTTTTTTTTTTTTTTGTATCTGTATCTGTCGACATAAATGTTTTCTGTCACCCATTTATGAACAACAGCATCAGCAACAGCAACATCATCTACAAATAAGTTTTATTTCTTTATTATTTTGCTGACCAAATTGCTGACATTGTTGCAGAAGTTTTGTAATCCGTAAATGCTTAGCTAGGTTTATTTAAAAGTGTTTATTGAGCTCTAAGAATCTTGTCGAGCAATTCGAAGGTATGCCTCATACTTAGATTGATTCACAATTCCACTGGCTCACAGAGATAACGAATCTGGGCGCAAGGTGGCCTTAGTCCCAGGTGCAATGTCGTTTGCGGAGTTTTAGTGTCAATACGTAGTTTTACAATTGATATTGGAACTCAGAATGATTTGATATACGGTGAATTACTTGTAAGGGAGAATATTTATTTATTGTAGAATATATTGTCTGTAACGTCTGCTGCTGCTCACTAGCCAATTACAATTTTAGCGCCACTTTTCTACCAAGAACATTGAACATACAAGGACATAGTCGAAAATTTGAAGCAACTTAAAATAACCAGAGTTTAACGAGGCCGTGGTGAGATAGGTCTGCTATGCAGACTAGCTAACATCTTAGTGATGACACGAGGAAGGACTAGGCAGAAGAAAATCTCCACTGTTTCTCGTTCGCAGGTTTTTTTTTTGGAACTACAGCTTCACTAATTGAAGAGTGATGCCTAATCTCTCTGTTAGGCTGTCTGGATATCTCCAATTGATTTTGCAACCTCAATTTGTAGGTCAAGTGGCCAAGTGGGTCTTGGGCATTGTTTTAATTTCCCTGTTTAAGAGAACAATAGGTGTGGTTATTATTGAAGTCATCTTCTGTATGCATTTGCCGATTCTTCCCTGGCCAGTTCGTCACCTATTTTGTTATGCCGAATACCACGGTGTCCTGGAACCCAAACTATAGAAATGCAATCCTTTTCTCAGGCTCTCGTCAAAAATTATTAGTTTAGAATGGGTGATTCTATGACTATCACAGAAGATTGCAACAGTAGCTTTCATTAAAGCGAAGATCTTCGCAAAAGTACCAACTTCCTGCGTCAATTCACATGATTTTTGTATAGAACATTTCTCCTAGTGGTTGGTACTATCTACAACTCTCAACGATCGCTTTTTTCACAATTTTAAGACAATGCTCATCACAAAATGTTATTATGAATTACATTTTTGACAGCCCCACGTGTTTCTTTCAAATGTTTTCTTAGCTAGTTATGCCATCGAATCAATTTCAGATTACTCAAATCGGTATCTTCAGAACTTTCTTGGATCTGCAGAATAAAGCATTTTATTTTTCTATTACCTTGAAAGAGACCAGACGCTAGCAGATGTGAGGGCTGAAATAGCATAAAGAATCTATTCAAAACAAATTCTGAAACAATTGCATTCATAACTTTGTACTTTTGAACCATTAATACAGGGTGTGTGTCAAAGAATCGTAAGGTCATTCGAAAATATCTTAACTACAAAATATAGAAACTATTCTAAATATGCTTCTTGAGCGTAGACACATTTCTGCCAGTGAGTTTTCCACGCTTCGAAGGCTCCCTGATAATCGAAGTATTCCGGAATGCCGTTCAAAGCTACTTTATATGGTTCCATGGCGGTGTCCTTTCAGAGCGGTTTTCACGGGAAAGTGTGATACCATTCTTGGTCAGGTATTCACTCACCAAAAAGCAGATGTGGCTTGGCTTCTGGACAACGAAAACGCTCACTACCAACAGTGATGACCTGACCGTCGGGCAATTCATAACTTTTCTCCAGCGTCGAGCTGTTTGCAGCGGTAACCATTTCCTGTTCGAAATCCAAAGACACAAAGCAGAGTTTCTCCTTAATATCACGCACAATTTCGCGTTCGGCAGATGTAGAAAAGGAATAGCCACGTTCGACCAAGCATTTCATCATGTATTCGGTCAAATCGCGACCGGCCAAATCCAAACGAAGTATGGCATGTGGCAACGCATAAGCCTCATAGATTGGTACAGTATGCGAAACACCATCACCGGAATCCAGCACAATGCCAGTGGTACGACCGGAAGAGTATAGCGACAACACAGCCTGTATGGCCACATACATGGCCGGTGTATTGAATGTTTCGAACATGATCTGGTGCATTGTGTTTATGCAGTTTCTAATTTGCGGCAATGGCTGGCCTCATAAGGTTGAACCTTTTCATTACTTCTACGTAAAAATGAATATTGACTGTCAAAATTGACTGATGTTCAAACTCCTGGTGGACCACAGCCTTTACGTTAAAAGAGACAATACGCATGGCTTTCAGGGAACCGAGTTACGGAACCTAATCAACTGTTTTGTTTCATACCTTTTCTTACTTTTAATTTGATTTACGTTGCAATTTTATTGCTGTACATTATAATACACAATTTGTTTATGAGAAAATGCAAATGGAAGTCAAATAAACAGTTAGAGTATGAAACTAAACAACTGATTAGGTTCTGTGATTGGGTCCAAACCGTCCAATTTGTCTATAACAACTTAAAAAACCCGTATTTATATTCAAACACACAAGAAATATTAGTCTGAGATAATTATGGATATATTAACACAAATTTTTTTATAACAAGTTTCTTACTACTCGTCGTTGAAAATGCAAATAATAGAATAATAGTTGTTCCTATTCGTCCTTGTTGCCTGCGCGCTGTATCCAATTTTCATTCAAAAAGTCTTATGCTCCGCTGTGAATGCTGCTGCAACTTGTTAATACTACCAATCACAAAAAAAATATAAATACTAGTAATAATAAAGTTGTGGCATGTAAAACCGAAAAACTTAGAAGCACTTTCGGTGCACAATAGATGGGCCGGATTCATCATATTCCATCTTGGAGATCCACATCTGCTGGAAAGTTGACAAAGAAGCCAGAATAGAGCCACCAATCCAGACAGAGTATTTACGTTCTGGTGTTGCAACGATCTTAATCCTCATTGAGGATGGAGCCAAGGTAATGATTTCTTGCTTCATGCGTTCGGCAATACCAGGATACATGGTTGTACCACCGGACAGCACAATGTTGGCATACAGATCCTTACGTATGTCGACATCGCACTTCAAAATCGAATTGTATGTGGTCTCATGTATGCCGCAGACTTCCAAACCCAAAACCGATGGCTTGAACAATGCTTCTGGACAACGAAAACGCTCACTACCAACAGTGATGACCTGACCGTCGGGCAATTCATAACTTTTCTCCAGCGTCGAGCTGTTTGCAGCGGTAACCATTTCCTGTTCGAAATCCAAAGACACAAAGCAGAGTTTCTCCTTAATATCACGCACAATTTCGCGTTCGGCAGATGTAGAAAAGGAATAGCCACGTTCGACCAAGCATTTCATCATGTATTCGGTCAAATCGCGACCGGCCAAATCCAAACGAAGTATGGCATGTGGCAACGCATAAGCCTCATAGATTGGTACAGTATGCGAAACACCATCACCGGAATCCAGCACAATGCCAGTGGTACGACCGGAAGAGTATAGCGACAACACAGCCTGTATGGCCACATACATGGCCGGTGTATTGAATGTTTCGAACATGATCTGCGTCATTCGCTCACGATTCGCCTTGGGATTTAATGGAGCCTCAGTCAAAAGAACTGGATGTTCTGCTGGATTGACACGCAACTCATTGTAGAAGGTGTGATGCCAAATCTTCTCCATATCATCCCAATTGACAACGATGCCGTGTTCAATGGGATATTTCAGTGTGAGTATACCACGTTTGTTTTGTGCCTCTTCACCGACATACGCATCCTTCTGACCCATAGCGAACATGATACCCTGATGGCGTGGACGACCGACCAGCAACGGAAAGACAACGCGCGGTGCATCGTCACCAGCAAAACCTGCCTTGCACACACCGGAACCGTTGTCAATGATCAATGCAGCAATATCCTCGTCATACATTTTACTTATTTGTAAATTGAATTTGAAACGACAGTAGAAACTTGTATAATATCAAAATTTTTATTTAGATAAAAATTTTTTTTTTTTTTAAATTTAAAAATTTAAGTTTTTACCGAAAGTGAATTTTGTTTACAAGTTGTTTTTTTTTTCGAACCATTCTCGACTTATAGACCATAAGTCTAGCAATGACTAATATTATAATGACCTTCCGGGTCCGATAGGTCAAATTTTGTATGATTATATTGCATCAGCTGGGCTAGATCTCATCAATGGAACGAATGATGTTATTACCAAAAAACTATTTACCAATTAAGATATTCCAGCAAACGGTCATAACATATCGGCTCTTCTGGAATTAGCAAGTTCTAGAATCCAACTACTTGAATTCAATAACTCCAATGTAAAACCTGATGGTTGAGAATTTTTGCCGTCTTATTGGAACCGCATGTTGGCCAGGTCCATGTCAACCAATTGCGGAAAAAAAAGTCAGTTATGGGCCGGTTTCGGACGCCATTGGCAGTCACCATCGGGTCGTTTTCATTTCGGAAGACGTTTTTTCGAATGCAATGGAGAGTTTTAACACTCCTCCTCCTCTCTCACTAAATGCGTCAGTTTTGTCTTTTCACGAAGCCATGACTACGAAATACCCTACACCCTTGCTAATATATACCTATGTAGCCTTTTAAATTTTAAATCGTAAAAGCACAACTCACTGTTTTCTGGCCTTCAAAAGTATGCATATATGTATGAAATAGCCTTAATATAGGCGTTGTGGGCGTGCTATCTACAAAGTTTAATATTTAATATAAAAGAATCTAACTGTCCAAGATCCTTACAGATCCTGAGATATATTGTTCCATGCATCCAGACGGATGGACAGACGACATAGCTTAATCGACTAGGTTTCCGATGCTGATCAAGAATATACTCGTATATAATTTATGCGGCCTACCACGCATCCTTAGCAAAGTTCGGACTCCATATCATCATGTCCGTCGAGAGGGTAGGGTAAATTACACCGAGTCTGGACTTTAGTAGAGACTCTGGAAATCAGGACACATTTTTTTTTTCTATTAAAATATGAAAGCCTTAACCGAAATTACGATGACCGGAGAACAGAGTGAAAGCAGTTGTAAAATTTATGCAAAACTTCGCATGTATCCCGATGTCTTCCATTTGGTATTATATTTTGAAGCGCTGCAACATGCTGTAAAAAAAAATCAATCAAATTAATCTGAACAATTGCAGCAAGAGTTAAGTCATCTGGAACACGAGCTTATTTCGGCAATTGGATTATCAACCTTCCGTCTGTTAAATCCAATTAATTCACAGAGTTTGGAATATATGGAGTATATATGGAGTATGGAGTATATTTTATACCATGCACTTTAGCTAGTGCTGAGTATAAAATAAAGCTTCGACATGTTTTAATCCTGGGCCCCGATTTTCTCTGTACGGCCCTGCATATTATACCAATTGAAAAACCGTTTACCTTCCATAAAAAAGTGCACAATTCCATAAGGCTAATAAGTAGCATCGCTTTCAAATTATCTTACCAAATTTCTTCTACTTATTCACACACAACCATCAGAGCAACTCTGATTTAATCCGTTCCGTTTCGCACAATTACAGTTTTGTTAAAGCCATATTTGTCTGGCAATCAACGAGTGATTCTTCGCTGCCACTTGACATACAATGCCCACAGTCTGCCGGTTAGCCAACCCACTCATTTAATGCAAATTGTACTTCTTTTTTTTTTTTTTTTTGCTCCATTCGAATCGAATATCTTGTATTGCCTTCACCAAAGTCGCCTCTATCATTGTTAGCTGTCTGGCTAGCTACTTGTAGTATTACTATGTGCATTCATAGCTACTATTGAATCTGTTGCTATTGCTACTTGTTAGTTAGCGTAAAATTAATTCAACTTCAAATATATTCATGTACATTCGAAGATTATGCGAAGGCAGACAGCCAGCCAACCTAACCAACCAACCAACCAACCAACCAAACAGCCAGCTAGCCAGCCAGCCAGCCAGTTCGACGAAACGAACGTAGACTGTGCAAATCTAATGCTGTCTTCAAGTCTGTGGCTTTTGTTGTACTCGTATTTGTACAATGTCTGTATGTATCTATTTTTTCTTTTACAGATTGTTACAATTTGTTAGCAATTACGCTTCATTGATTCCGTATGCATAATGTATTAGTTAGATTATAGGTCAGAGTTACAGCAAAGCAGCTCAAAAATTTGTTAATTGCTCACCTTGTTTTTCTATTTCTGCATGGTGAAGTAGTGGTGCTGCATAAAAAATGATTGTAATGCCTTGGGATTTGTAAGTTAGCTTGAAATTGTACAAATTTCAAACTTCAAATGGTGACTTTGTTAGAACGCTGAATGGAGTTTCGGTAAATCAGATACTCATGGAGATTCTGACGATTCTCAGCCACTCATGGTTTGTTTTTAAATGCTGAGGAAAGCATAGATCCAACATTGCATAAGGAACGAATGAAAATCCGAGGTACACTAATCGCATCTATTTGCACCATGTAAGGCCGAGTGCTTTTAGGTTGTGAACACAGTTAACTTTCTATATATTGTACAAAAACTATTTGTAACAGTATATATTGGGTTTGTTGAGCTATCAAAATGTATGTAATATAGCGAAGTAATCATCAGAGACCCCATAAAGTATATATATTCGTGATCAACGTGACAAATCGAGTCGATATAGCCATGATCGATTGTCTATCCGTATGCCTGTCTGAGAGAATAGTCCTCAGTCTAGTGAAGACTTTGAGTAACTAAACTCACAGTATAGTTTCTGTAAGTACCGCACTGCTACAAGAGTAATATGAATTTTCATAGAGCAGAAAAAGTAATTTTTGTTGGATTTTGAAGGCCTGTACTACCATAAAATCTTATTCGAACTGCATAATAACTGCAATATTACCTTTCGAACCATCTATCCATCTAGGCAAATTGAATAAAAACCGATGCTGATATTAGCCCATAACTGAAAAAAAGTTCCAAAAAAAGTTTTTAATTACACCTCGAAATCAATTCTTAAAAAACCAAAAATAGTTGATATTTTTGGAAACTACGCCCCAAAATATTCACAGAAGAAAATCTAAGACAGTCAATACGAGACCCAAATTTGCAAAACTAGTATTATTTGTCTGTTCTCGTACATCATTTCTGCATTTTTGTACAAATTATGTAATGCCCGCAAATTTTCAAGTTATGTTAAAAAATAGTTCTTGGGCCACATTCCTCACCATATTTAGGTTTATATTGGATTTAGGTTTCACAGAGACTGTCGCTTTCAATGCTAAAAACCATCATATTGGTTAGACGAGCATATCCAGAATTCGGGCTTTATCTGTTTTTGATGTGTATGATGATGCATTTTTTTAGGAAGTCCGAAAGCTTCATGTTTCACAAAGGCCTTTTTTACTCTTTGTCATTGTGGATCTCAGTCAACATTTCTCGTATCTGATGATACTAAGTGCGCGACTAAGTGCTTTGACCAAATTTAAAGAACGTCCGAAGCAAGAAACAAAAAAAAGCGTAGAGATTCAAATCCAGTATTAAAACATGGACGCCTTGATACTTTCCCGACAAATTCCCGGCACATTGTCGTACGATCAATGTCTAAACCCAAGTCTTACAAAATTTTTAACAAGAATTGGTACCATCTCTTTAGCAACCGTTATATCCACAATTGTGTATTAAAGTCAAAAAGCGTTCAACTGGCCGGATTTGTAGCACGTATCTGATAACCACTGTCAGTTGATCTATATTCTTTTCATCAGGAGTATAGCCGACTGACACTAAATAAAATTTTGCTTTTCTCATACGTGTACACATATCTAACAATATTTGTTTGGCCATGTTTTCGTTGTGCTCTTTACAAATTGTAGAAGACAAAAAGCTAACATGTTTTCAGATTCTTTGACATGGCTGGCAAAAAATGGATCATGCTCTGAAATTAATTCAAGTATTCCAATGTAATATGCATTATTTGTTGAGTTTATGTTTTCATTGGAGCCTTGGAATTATCGTTCAGCTAAGCATTCATATCCATAAGCGCTAAAATAAGAGAAATATCATGGTATTTTAAATGGTATATAGCATATTTTCAAATATTTATACAAATAATTATTTATCTCTCTTCAAAAAGATTATTTTCCAAGTTTCTCATCGGTGCTAATGGAGGCCCCAAATGGTGGGAGACCGGGAGACAATCGGGTTTTTTGTTGTTTCGATAACCGCTTATTTGGTTTTTTTTTAACCGATAATTTAGAAACAAAATAGTGAAGCAATTTCTCAAAAATTAGCTTTTACTTTAGTAATAGAACTAAAAAAACAATAAGAAATTCCAACAATTTTCAGGAGTTTTAGTAAATTTTTTGTACATGTTACAAAGTAAAAACGGGTACAAAAATGGTATCGAATACACTCACTCACTCACTCAGTCACGTAATTTTAAATATTTGTTTATATTTTATTGACCACTATTAAAATAGCTTGAGGAATGTTACGTAACAAACTGAATCATCCCCTACTGCACATGACCGTCGAGCGAAAAATCGCGCCTGGATTCATAAAATTACGCGCTCCTATTTGTACATGCGCTACCAGCAGAACTCGTGTAAAAAACGAACCCATTAATGCCGGGCCCCTTAAAAACTTTGAGCATGGGATTATTTACTAACTATACCCTCTCTGGACGGGACTGATTCTACCCCAGTGTAACACTTTCGAACAAATCGCGAAACAACCCTCCCCCCTCTTCCTCTTCGCGTTTCGTAATACTTGAACGGATACTATTCGAAATAGGAAACTTTTTTTAAAAAATAATATAAAATAAAATTTAGATTTGTACATCAAAATTTATAACATTTTGTATTGTCAACGAATCCACATGTCTATATCGAATCTCAGCTTATTTCAACCATTAGAAATCGGTTAAAATTGAATTCCAAAATTTGAATATGACTCACACCCGGAAGACACTCGGAGTTTTTGTTGTTTTAAAAATTCCTACATGTTATTTTTTTTTTTTTTTTTTTAATCGTTAATTTGAAAATCATTAATTTGAATATTTTTTTTTTGTATTCGAGTAACCCAATTAAATAAAAAGTTATCGGGTCATACACTCACATGTTATCCCCACTCTCACCTCATTTCAAATTTTGAAAGAGAGACAGAGTTGTCATATGGAAAGCTACAAATATAAATAAACAAAAACTCAGCTGTGTTCAAGAGAGCGCGCGCGTGGGAAAATCAACGAGGCTGTGCTAGTGTGTGTGCGTGTGTGTAGGCATATGTTAAGAGACATAAAAAAAAAAACGAAGAACGGATTATTTGGCGCCGCAGTCAGCGCTGCTGCCATAATTCGCGCTATTTCCTTGAACAGAAGGCGCGCGAGGACGCTGCAATTAATTTGACATTTCATTTTGTGGGCGCCCAGTGCATAAAGAACACGACAAAAGGAGCCGCAAACTGCAGAAAATAACCATTTTAGATTTTTATTTACAAAAAAAAAACACGAAACAGGTGAGTTTGTTTATATATTAAAACCATATGTTATAATAAATTAATACAGCTGATTGCACTTTGTGTATTAGAAAATATGGAGAGCAGCGCAGAAGCACCGCCGGCAGAAACAACAGCAGCAGCACAAAAACGTCATCAGTCCTGGCTGGAGGAGCCAACAGATGCAGCACAATTGAAACGTTTCAAATATGCCAATGCAACGCCACACAATCCGTTGGAGCTACGTTTCAAACAACGGCTGCAGCGGCAGTCCACGTGCAGCAGCAGCGGCGAGACACCCGGCGGCGACGCTGGCTTTGCCGCGCTTTCGCCAATAACAGAATTAGCACGTGAAATGCACAGCACCAAGCTGTGCACACCAAAGGGTATACAAGCACGGCGCAAAACACGTACGCTGCACTGCGAATTCGATGACAATTCAATGGACAATGCAAACCATACGGCGGAGTCAAACACAACAACACAGCACAACTATGCACAACGTGAAGAAACTGAGGCTGCAACAAAGGCACAAACAAATCTTCGCAGTTTCCATAGTCTCTCATCGACATATTCAAGCGATTCGAATTCATTGGATGATGAATATTTGGCGCTCTTCGAAATGGAATCGACAGCTGAAGAACCGGAGCTGCTGAAGCTGCCAGCCGATTTGGATACATTGATTAGTGGCAAACTGAAGGCAGAAGTTGTTGTGCCTGAGCGTCAACACACTACAAATGCAGTCACTGGACGTCCGCCAGTGCGGCGTTGTCTTAGCATGTTGCAGCAACAGCAGCAGCCGTTGGATAGCGCCACAGTGCCTGCAATGCGTTACAAGTGCAGTTCCTTGGACAGCAACGCGGTTAAAACGCCTATACGCGGCACACATGCGGCTATATTAAACTCGCCCACACAACTAAAGCAAAATTCGCCGCAGCATCAGTTACGCAAATCCATGTCCTTGAACGATGCGAAAATAATGTCTGCACTTGCACGTTCTGATCAATTGGACGAACCGAAATTGATTGGTGATTTCAGTGGTCCATGTGCGCTGCCGCTGCTCGGTAATGGCCAACGTCATTGCGATTTGAAGACTATATCATGTGAAACGCTTGCGCAGCTGCTGCATGGTGTCTACGCAGACACTGTGCACAGCTATCGTATTGTTGATTGTCGTTATCCATACGAATATGACGGTGGACATATTGCGGGTGCTAAGAATATCTATACACATGAACAGATTATGCAAACATTTCCGGTCGATGCGATACAAAAACTAGCTACGGTAGCCGATAGCAGCGCTGCACGTGATATCATTATCTTTCACTGTGAGTTCTCGTCGGAACGTGGTCCGAAAATGTTACGTTTTCTACGCAATGCCGATCGTAATGCGCATACAAGTGTCTATCCGGCTTTAGTCTATCCCGAATTGTATTTACTGCACAACGGCTATAAGGAGTTCTACGAAAACCATGCTGAACTGTGTACGCCCAGCGCTTATGTGCCAATGCTGACGCCTGCCTACAATGACCAGTATCGTCATTTTCGCGCCAAATGTAAATCATGGCAAGGCGACAGCGGCGTCTGCGGCAGCAGCACCATACGTCCCAAGAAATCACGTTCACGTTTAGCGCTGCAACGCATTGAGTGAGTGAGTGAGTGAGTGAGTGAGTTATATTAAAAGTTTAAGAGTTTTAGAGTTACTACGTTTATTGTTAAGTTTAGATTATCACATATTTCTTTTTTACTTGTTTAATGTTAAGTTTCAATGTTGCTTAAGCACAAAACAAAAAAAAATAGTTCAGGCCCGTCGAGTTCAATGGGTCCGGGACCTGAATCAATGGCATAGCATTTTATACGAGTGCAAAGCAGTTGCTACGCCATATAAAAATAGGGACACGTAATTTTATTATTATTTTTTTTTTTTTGTTTTATCCCGGGCCCGGATTTTCGCTGGACGGTCCTGCCTACTTTACGCTCACTAAGTTTACTTTACGTTCAAAAAGTCGTTACGTTATTTTTTACAAAAAAAAAAAAAAAAAAAAAAACTACTTGTTCAGTTTTACAAACGAACTAATTTATACAACGTTTTTACGAAAATAATCCTTTTGTTCCTGCACAATATTAAGTTAAACTTTCGATGTTTTTCGTTTTATGTTGATATTTTAAACAAATGGCAATGTAGTCATTAACACAAATTAAGTTAGTTACTGATCTCTCGACTTAAGAGCAAACAACGCATAAGTATTTTAATTTTAAAAAGTTGTATAATTATATTTTATAATAAAAAAAAACAAGCAAAAAGTTCTAGAACTCAAGATTTAACAAAAAATTTGTAATCAATTTGTTTATTGATAAAACTGTGCGTGATCTTTTATACAGTGACAAATGTGATTAAATATTTTTGTTTAAACTCAATATAATTTCCTAACAATGATAAAGAAATTATATTTATTTATTTAATTTTAAAGCTGATAACTAGCTGATAACTATGTTTTTAGTTGAAATAATTGTACTAGTTATGCTGTTACAACTAATAGTTTAAGAAAAAAAGTAGTCAAACACTTGTGTTCCTTACATTAGCCTATAGTTCCATTTTCAAATACATTAAGTATAACAAAATCAGTAGAGCAGTATAGTAAGTATAACAAAACCAAACTGATAAAACACTTTTAATGTGTAAAGGCTTTAAAAAAAAGTTGAATAATTAGGTGCTTATTTAATGATGTTCTTCGCTAAACTAATTTAGGAGAAAACAAATTATAAATCTACAAAAGCTAAGATTTAAATACAAGCCTCTATATAAGCATAAATAGAAAATAAATATAAGAAAAAGTTTATTTAAAAAATAATTGTAACATAAAAATTTTATAGATCTTCAGAACGATCATTAAAAAAATTTTCTTTTCTATTTAAAAATGTTCCTTAATAATGTACAAAAAAGAAAATAATTTTTCAACGAACTATATAAGACATACAAAAACTAAACTAAAAACGAATATATATTCTTGCATATTATTGTACTAAAAATATTAACTTCGGTAAAACCGAAGCTTCAACACCATTCACAAGAAGTTTCAAATAATGTTATTCGCTGCTATAAAGAAATATAATATTTATAAACCTTAGAACCTAAACAGGAGAACATAAAAATGAGCGTAGCACATCCATTGACATTTATATATGAAGTATTGGCGGATCCAAGGCGGATACCCAATACTTCATATACAAGGCGGATCCCCCCGAAAGCATTTTTATGCAAAATACTTTTTATTTGCTTCATTTTCATAAACCAATACACCTCACACCAATACACCCCAAACAACCAACCCACCCCCACCTCCCCCACCACCAAGAGAAATTCTGGATACAACACTTTATGGAGCGTTCCGCCATAAGAAGACACCATATCGAATTTGGTTGGTTTTGTTTTCCATATAAAATCAGAAAAGGGATTGGTAAAGTAAAGAGAAAAATGTATGAGCACTTTTTATGGAAATTACCACGGAGGAAGAGATCATACCTAGTGTTATACTGGTATATGTAAAGTATACGTCCATTAAAAACCACCAGTTCAAATTTTGTGTTGATATTAACTGCAATAAAACAGTTTTTTGTATACAAAAAGAGAAGAGTGTATGAGTGCTTTGTATGGAGACTACCCTCATAATATTGATATATATATATTGATATATATATATCAATATTATGTTGATATATATGTGAAATATACGTCTAAAAAAATTGGGGTCAGCACACATAATATATACTACGTAATTGAAGCGTCCGGTCAAAAGAAGCCACCATATCAGATTTGAAGTTCATTTTTTCCCGCAATAAAAGGGTTTTCATATAAATTCTTAAAAAAAGTTGATTGTGTTGCAATGGGGGCGGCTCCAAGGCGGAAACTCGGTGGCGTTTCCAAACAACCAAACCACATCACCCCCCCCCAACAGCATTTTTATGCAAAATACTTTTTATTTGCTTCATTTTCATAAACCAATACACCTCACACAATCAGCACCCATTAATATATACTTATGTACAGCGTCCGGTCATAACAAGCCACCATATCAGATTTGAAGTTGATTTTGTATGTAATTGCCTGTTTTTCACTCAAATTCTGGTGAGATGCATGGGCGCTACTCCTTAAAGTGAGCGTATCACTTCCATTGATATTAATGTAACCCCTCCATGTCGAATTTCAAGTTTATTTTAACTGCAATAAAAAACTTATTCGTACAAAAATTCAAAAGTTCAAACTACAAAACTGCATTTTCATACCCTGTGTACGTAACCATGGGCTAAAAGAGTATATTCAGTATGTTTGCAAATGTATGTAACTGGCAGAAGGAGGCGTCGACGACAGACCCTATAAAGTATATATATATTCTTGATCAGCTTCGGAATTCGAATCGATATAGACATACCCGTCTGGCCGTCATACAAACATATTTTTGAGATAGAGACTTAAAGTTTGGATATTTAAACTCACATTTTCCCTCTTCAGATTATTAGAATATGTCAACATGTCAATCCCACTTTAAGAGGTAGCGCCTGTAGCGGATAAATTTTTTGAAGAGCTTATGGCTATGTCATACAGTAGAGCAGTTTCCAGCTCTATCTCGTCGGCAAGTGGGTGTGGGTAGAAAGGAAAAATCACTAAGAATCACTTGGTTCCAACGTTATCCTATACATTCTTTCTTCGTTTATTCTCTCTTTTGTATAAATAAAGTATGTTACTTGTAGCGCTGGAGCAAAAGCGGAAATCCCATTAACCTCTATTTTTAGGTTTTTGTTAGAATTTTTTTGTTTTTTTTTTTTTTCTTAATTGAGCTAGAAATGTCAAATTTGGTGTAGCTTACGTTAATCCTTACAAAATATGCCATATAGGCCCATATAGGAATACTTTGAAGAGCAGCCCTTGCTAGATTAGCGGATCTCTCCAAATAAAATAATTTTGGCCAAAAACTGGAAACTTTACATTTTGGCCTGTATCTCCGAAACTAGCAGAGCTACTGACATTGTACTCAATATACTAAATTAAAGCAAATTTAATTTGCCATTTGGCATGGAACCACTCGATAGCCATTATTAATGGTGTCCTAGGTATTAATCGATAGGATGTAAGGCGAATTTTGCACGAAAACATGCTTCAATCCTTCGAAGCCAAATTGCAAATTGAATTATATAAATGTTGTATATCCGTATGTCTGCTAGTGTTGGAGATATACAGATCCAACTATAAAAAGTTCTGGTATTTGGACAAAACAATTTCAAATCAAAATTTTGTATTTGGAGACATTTGCTTATCTAGCGAAAAGGTTATCAACACTAAATTCAGCGTACCCAAATTAAGTAAAACAGACCTATCTCACGATAAACTAATAAAAAAGTACACAACATATGTGTGATAGGTTACGGATGACAGCTTTAAACTTTTGAAACCTCGTAATGGATACACAATTTAAGACCTCTTCGATGCTTCTTTTAACGCGTTACACACTTCGTGAGAAAACACTATACACACAACATGTGAAGAGTTTAAGAAGACAGTAAGTACTTAATAGTTATATACATAATTGTATTTACTTGTGTGCAAGCTGAAAAACATTTGAATTTCCTGCATGAATCAAATTATTATCGAAATTTTATATATCCGTATCCCATGACACAATTTGTAATTATGCTAAGATATCCACAGCACTATTTGCTGTACTTCTTGAACTTAACTCGAGCATGAAAATCGCGCTGAAAAACAACAACACAGGAAAACATACGTAATAAATAAAGTCGACCGATATTTTGGTAGTTTATCATTTTGGCAAACATAAAACATGAGCATTGACTAAAGACAGTGCCGAGAAAAGAAAAATATATATCATAATGAAAATTTACTATGACAAAACCGACGCATTTATACGCTTCAAACAGCAATTGAAATATGTTTAAAAAGTACAGAATAAGCATCAATGAAGTATTTACGGAGGAGTATTAGATGTCATAGTATGACCTTGTAAACTAAAAAGATTATTAGCTAAAGTATAGTTTTTTTCTGCGAACATTGATGCTATATTGATGCATACATTTGATGGAAATAATACTACTCCGATTTAAGAGTGTGAAGATCTTCAATAGATTTTTAATGTTTTTAAGAACTATTCTTGATATTTTTTAAACATGTAAGTAAGAAATAAATATTTATTGACGGATTGCATTGGCGGATTCAAGGGGGTGTGAGAGAACTGGGGTACGTGCCCCCTCCCCAAAAAAAAAGCATTTTTGTTCAGTAGAAAAACAGTTTTTTTCACTTCATATTCATAAAATAATACCTTTTTGTTTTTTTAGTAGCGTTAACTCACCCTCCGAGAGTGCGTACAGCATCCGCATCCTCTGGTAGTTGATTTGATTTCAAATAGTATTAATAAACAATATTATACTATGCATGTAAGAGTATTAGTAACAAATTATCCCACAAACTTAAAACACTCATTTGCACACTGTATATAAAGGGTATTCAGAAAAAGAAAAACAGTAGCTACTTGATAGGTACAGCGAAACAGCGCCATAAACAATTTTCAAAATACTATTTTTTGTTTTTTTTTTTTGTATTTTTCAAGTAGGAAAGAAAAAATGCTGAAAGTACTCCACATACATAGGTCTGTGCAATGCAATGCGAAACGAAACGAGAGAAATATGAAATGTGTAACGCTCTTCTGTGTGCAATAAATAATATTTTTTCGCATAAAATATGTTATCCGATTTTCATGGCATGCCGAATAGCTATAATATTTCATTTTTTATTACCTTTGTGAGCGCGAATGCGAATACAAACGAGAGTGAGTGAGTAATGTGAGTCAGTGAGTGAGTGAGGCTGTGTACTCGTAAGTCTCGGTGAATATGTGGATGGCGGTGAGTTTATGGAATTGTTAATATTTTTCCTTCTTTTTTTTTTTGTTTACCGGAAAAGCTGGTAAAGGAGCTTTATATGCTGATATGCAGTTACATACTTATTTAAAATAATGCGCCTAAAAGTATACTCGTATTGCAATTAATATTATATATACTCGTGTGATATTACGTTAAAATATTAGAGTTATATTCATTCATGTTTAGTCTTTAATCAAGTAATTAATTTTGGAAATCAATTATAGTATTACTTTTACATGCCAGTATAAAATAAAGTGATATTTGAATTTGTGTGTGTAATAAGTTGGTTTAATGTTTATATACTACATGGTTCCATAACAATTCTTGTAGGCTCACTCGGGATCTTTGTTCTTCGTTGCTCGCAGGTTTCCCGTGCAGTAAACTTATTCTAAATAACAGAAAAAAGAAAACGATTAAAGCGAAATATGAATTAAAAATTCTTGCGAGACCTATCTATCAATCGTGAAAATATTTGCCAAAAATTAAAACAATCGATTTTATCATGCGTTGGAAAACATCTTTCTCATCACCAATGCATTAGGCTGGTTTCTGCATGGCTTCATTGGCAAAATATCTTTAATTTTTGTGTCAAGTAGTGTTACCTTGCGTCATATTTGAGATTGTAGTGCTTCCCTGGGCTCAACCGGGTTTTAAAGAAGAACGAATAAAGTTCCAGCAAACTTCCAATGCAACGCCTGTTTTTTTTTCACTTATGGCGTATAGAGGCTCAAATTTGTAAAGTAGTGTATTTGATGTATCACGTTTACATAGATTGTTTTCAACCAAATGGGTAGTTTATATTCCATTTGTTTTTATTAACTACTTTATCTATCTATATTGACAAACATTAAATGTGATAAAATAAAAATGCCTGTGATGACTTACCTACTGGACAGCAGGTCCAACGGATGCAGCCTTAGCAGTCTTCCACGGGTTATACTATTGTCTAACAAGCTAAGAGCAAAATTATTAGGGCGACTGTATAACTGTATAATCCGTTACTCATGGCTGTAAGAACTTTTAGTGCTATTGACATTTGATCCATCCAAATTTTCAACCCACGGTGAAAGTCAGACAACTAAAACACAACACATAAAACATCAAACTGCAACAGGTTTCACTATGCTCGCCTTTTAATACTACATTAACAACACATAGCTCTATAGGTATACATAAATCTTGACACGTAAATTCACTTTCCAAAAGCCAATCATAGAGAGCTAACTAGTACGTATTCCAAATGTCTTCTTTTTCCAGCTGCAATTTCTTTGCAATAAATTAACAAAAGTGGTGACAACAACAACAGCAACGACGCAGGTGACGGACTCCTCTAGTCAACAGTTGTAATACTGATACATTAAATCTTAGTCAGATAAATGCGAATACAATAACTGATAAGAAAAATAAGAAAATAATAAAACAGCAAACTTATTTCATTTGCTGTCTATCAGGCCTGTTATCACGGTACTCACTTTCGAGAAGATTTTGGTACAATTTCAAGATTTGAATTCACTTGGCAATTAGCAATTTACTCGTAAGTGCATATCTTTGTATAGTTCTACCCCTTACAGTGATCCAAGCTGGACCTATGCGGTATATTCTATAATGATTTACGTAAGAATGAAAAGAAACAAAAAAATTTTCTTACAAAAGCCTGAAAACGCGGGTCAGGCTTGTATGTGGATTACACCTTAAAGTGAGTGAGTGGCATGTTCATTTAGTACTAGTTATCTGAAGAGGCAAAATGAGAGTCTAAATATTAAAATTAGAAGTCTTTATCTATATAGTTTTAGTCTCCAAAATCTGTTCGTTCAAACGGACTTGTCTATATCGACTCGTCTATACTTCATAGAGTCTGCTAACACGCCTCCTTCTGGCTGTTACATACAGTTGCACAAACTTAATACACACTCTTTTACCTATAGAGTATAACAAATACAAAACACACTGACAGCTTATTATAATAAAACAAACAAAAATATATTTAGTACAAAAGAGGAATACTACAACTACAAAACTGTTACATTAAAAAATACATTTGACAAATTGATGTGTCTTCTTTGAGTTGTTTGGTTGGTTGGTTTGGATGTATAATTCTAAACAGGTTTACAAATTTTATCGCAGTTTTTTTTAAATAAAATATAAAAAAAAACAAACAAACAAACCAAAAGCATGCATCGAACTGTTGTTTCTAAAGTCTGTATTTGGGTTTGTCGTTACTGCTACTGCTGAAACTGTAGAGCGTTGTTTAAACATTCGTCATTCGTCATCATATCTTATCACAAACCTTAAGTAACTTCAACCAAAGTTAGTTAAAGTTATTATTTGTTTGTTTTCTTTGACGCCGAGGGCGCTGTTGGAGCCTGCTCTTCACCTTCATCTGCCACTTCGTCATCATCCTCATCGTCTTCAGAACTATGGATATCCAAATTTTCTGCATCATCAAGATTATCGGCTGCCTCAGAACCTTCGCGTGAAAATGGTGCTACACAGCCAGCATGTGCATAGAAAGCAGCCGGTGCAGGATCATCCATATCCTCAAAATAGTCGGAATCTTTAGCCCAGCATGGACCCAACTCCAATTTGACAACAGTATCACGCCAGAAATCTAACATTTGACGCTTGAGCAACTCATCGCGTAGCGTTATAATCCAAACATTATACTGCCATGGATCGTAGAAGCAAGCATCGCCCTTATATTCCTCCAATAGTTCAGCGGCAAGTATTGTATTTATGTCATTTTGCTGTCCACTATTTTCACCTTCGAAGAGATAACGCCAAATGGCAGCACGTGCTGCAGTAGCAATCTTTTTAAAGTTATCAGCCAGCACTTCATCCGAATGTATTTCCTCAGCGCGTACATATTGTTGCATGAGTTCCTGATAGTCCACAACGGGTGCATCCTCTGAGAGTATAGCTTCAAAGTCACCATTAACAACAGCAGCGCTTGGTGCAGCACCAGCACCAGCAGCGGCAACAGCGCCAGCAGCAGCGGTTGTTGCACTGCGTTGATTTGCGCTGCTGCTGACCACATCTTCGTCACCATCATCATCATCATCATCCTCCTCCTCAATGTCATCATCATCGTCCTCATCATCAATTTTGGAAAATGGTGCCACACAACCAGCATGTGCATAGAATGCTTCCGGCTCTGGATCTTCTAGATCATCAAATAAATCCGAATCTTTAGCCCAGCACGGACCAAGCTCTTTCTCAACAACACATTTACGCCAGAAATTCAGCATTTGACGTTGCAGCAGCTCATCGCGCACGGTTACAATCCATTCGTTATATTCCCATGGTGAATAGAAACATGCATCGCATTTGTGTTCCTCCAGCAATTCGGCTGCTTTCTTTTGACATGCTGCAGCATCGCTCGTACCGGTATTACTGGTATTTGCTGCATTTAACTCTTTGGCATCGCCTGCGTCGCCGCCTTTGTTTGCTTTTTTTATGCTATTGCCATCGCCATGGCCATCGCCATCGAATAACAATTGCCAGATGACGTCACGCGCCGCCTTTGAGATTCTTTTGAAATTTGTTTTAAGCAACTCATCAGCAATTAATTTATCTGATTGCACATGGGTGCGTATTAATTGTATGTAGTCTGCGAGTGGCGTTTCTTTGGAAATTTTTACTTCGAATGCGCTCTGTACGGGGGTGGATGCAAATGAAAAAAAAAAAAAAATTAACTCAAGTCGGCATTTAAAATGCATTTCAATGGCTTACCTCACTGTCTGCCGTAGTAGCAGCAGTTTCTTCCAATTTGCGTTTGGACATTATTCTTATTATTGCTTTATTGTTGTAACCTCGCGTTACTTATGGTTTGTAGTTATTTTGTTTTAGTGCTAATGCAGCTAGCGTTGGCGGCGGCGGTGGCGGCTTCTTTGCGCATAAAATAAAAATAGCAATTTTTTTAGCACTAAATTTGGACATAGCAGTGAATTGCACAAACCGCTGCAACTGTAGAAGCGCTGCGCACGGTACAGTGACGTAGCAAAAAGGGGATTTTAATTAAATAATAAAAAACTGTTGCAGTCGGCTTGCTAGGAGTTCGTGAGATAGCTCTATTTTACTTAACGCAGTGGTGACAATCGGTTTGTTAGGTTAGCGGATGTCTCCACACAAAATTTTAACTTGAAAATTTATTGGCCAAAAAACGGAAAATTTGTCTTAAAACCCTTATCGGAAACTAGATAAGTTTTTCGCGAAAAACCGGAACTTTTTATATTTGGTCTGTATCTCCGAAATGAAAATAAATTCAATTTATCAATGTGTTCGACCAAAATTCGCCATCCATCCTCACGATTATTACCCACAACGCCATTAATAACGATTTTCAACTGGTTCCATGCAATTGCTAAATTGAAATTACTTTAATTTTGAATTTACTTGAATTTAATTAATTTTTTTACGAGTACACTTTCCGTATCTCTACTAGTTGCCCAAACGTAAACATTTTAAAACACGTGTGAATAAGTCGAATCGAAAATTCGAATAGTCTCCGAGATCTCGTGAATCAAACATACGAAGATCGGACGGACATAGTTACAATATTAGATAATAATACTCGCCTTTTGATGTTGACCGAGAACACTTTAAATACACTTTGTGATGTTTGCCATACCTCATTGTGCATGTTTCTTACATTTGCGTATACCCTTAGCCCTCCAGAGCATTGCATAAAATGTTAAATTTTTTATTTCCTATGACCAAAGAGACATATTTTGTTCAACAGACAGAAAGAGGCTTAGCAAACTCCATAAAGTATAGAAGACTTTAATCCGTATCGAAATCGTCGTCATAATTCATATTTTTTTATATGAACTATGGAAAATTACCTTCAATTTTCTTTTGCAATAAAAATTGGCCCTGGAGGTGAAATTACAGACAAACATGCATGAAACTATAATATGCTGTCTATTTCAAAGCTATTAACTAAAATTCAATTCAATGATATTTTTTCTTGATTTTAAGGAGCTTCTCTGAGGCTCTATGCAACGCTAGGAGTTCAAAACGACAGAAGAAAAAAAGATGCTTTACTGCAAGTTATAACTGAACTATAGTACGTTTGCTAGTGCTACTTTCAAATTACATATAAAAATTTTTAAGCATTCAGCATTGTAAAACAGTTTAAAGAACTACAAGGAGGAATTTTTACCCTTTAAACCCTTATATAAAACGTCTCAGACTGTACGTTTTAGCGCTGGCACTGTATGTATACTATTTGTATTACATTCGTACTAACACAGTTGCACAGCTGTACAATGATTTCTATGCAGTAGCAGCACAACTATTTCTGTATAGATGTAAGCTATATTAGTGCGAGCAGTATTGAACTATTAACGAACACACAATAGCTTTCAAGCACATAAGAAAATAACCGTTCCGTTCGCTTCTCGTTGACAACTTTTGAGGCTGCAGTAAAAATATAAATAATATATTTATGCCGTATAAAATGCAATTTTTACTACTTTTGATTGTCTTCAGCGGCGACCTGCTAAGCTATGGCAAAGTGTTACCGGGTGAATCCAAAATACTCGTATTACTCGATTTGCCATCCTCAATGGAACAATATTCGCGCTTTTTCAAATCCTTGGAAAAACGCGGCTACGAGCTTACCTATAAAATGTCGGACTACAGCGGCTTGGAGCTGCGCCAATTTGGCGTTTATCACTACAAGCACATTCTAATCTTTGCACCCGGCACAGAGGAATTCGGCGGCCAACTAAATCTTGAAGAACTCTTGAAATTTGTGGATGACGGTGGCAATGTGCTGGTCGCCGGCGATGTAGATGCCGGCTATGAAGTACGTGAGTTTATGACAGCCTGCGGTGTTGAACTAATGGATGATAAAGAGAAAATGGTAATAGATCATTTACACTACGATTTGAAACTGAATAAGCATGGAGAACGCACTACAATCTGGACAAGCACAGCGCAGCTGCTGCCGGCAGCACTTATAACCGGACCCGCTACTACAGTAAACGAACCCTTGCTCTATCGTGGTACAACTTTATATTTGGGTGCACCGCACGAGCTGTACAATGTATTGACAGCAGAGTCAAGCGCTTACAGCTGGTCAACTGCACGGCCTGTAGTGAGTAATGGTATTCGACATGGTAAACTCTGTCTCATTGCAGCACTGCAGGCAAAAAATAATGCACGCATTGTCATGACGGGTTCATTATATTTATTTTCCAATGAAGCATTGGAGTCGCATGTCACCATGATTTCAACTAATACTTCGACGCTTCCACCATCCGGTAATGCACAGTTTTTACACTATCTCAGCGCTTGGCTTCTTGGTGAACGTGGACGTTTACGCATAGCAAACGTAGTGCATCATCGACTTGGTGAAGTGGTGCCACCAAGGGATGCTTATACTACTGGTGATATGGTTTATTATAGCATTGAGCTGGAGGAATTACGCGCTGGCTACTGGCAACCGTTTGAACTGGCTGCTATCGATGAAAAAGATATACAACTTGAATTTGTGCGCATTGATCCGTTTATACGCAAGTTTTTAAAACAATCATATCTCCAGCCTAATGTCTACTATGCCACATTTCGCATACCCGATATCTACGGCGTTTATCAATTTCGTGTGCACTACGATCGAGTAGGTTATACGCGCATTTTCAACGATACACAAGTTGCTGTGCGTCCACCGCGACATGATGAATACGAACGTTTTATACCCTGCGCGTATCCCTACTATGCAAGCGCCTTCTCCATGATGTTTGGCGTATATGCTTTGGCTTTCATCTTTTTGCATATGCAAGAATCGGATGCAGAGAGTTCATTAGACGAAATGCAAAGCGATGTCGAAGATGAAGATGACGGCTTTGTTGAGCGTGAATTAATAATGGAGTATCTGACCGGCGGTTGAGCTGCAGGCGAAGATGTGCGTATATGTCAAGCAGCATTTTACAACAAATGAAATTGCATAGTTTGAATATAAATAAAAAGAGGTATCTTGGAGAGGAGGCTGCCCATATAAATAAATAAATTATTCAATATTATTTTTTATCTTTGCTTATTTTGTGAGTGCAGTGCTTTTTGTCTGAACATAGTTAGTCGTATCAGGGTATTTCAGGACTTTCGCTTGACTGTTTGTATTGTTTGCTAAGTACTTGAAGTACCTTTGCTTATGACGCTGTATTTTTTGGTTTACTTTTGTTGAATCGCGGAGAAGTCTAAAATTTGAGACCTACCATGGTCCGCTTGTAATGAGACGCAACACTTTGGATTGAAAATGTTTTATAATGGACACATTTGACTGTGGTCTCCAGACCCACACTTGTATTGCGTATGTCCAAATTGGTTTTAGTGTTTTAGGTTTAATTGGAAGTTTGTTCTTTTGTGAAAGAGAGAGCTGAGGGTTAGGACCTAATAGCGAGTATATTTTTGTTAACTTAAGTACAAGTTGTTAACATTTGGAAAATATTTGCTTTTCTACACTCTTTTCACTTGGGAAATGCTCATTGGGCGTACCATCCCGATGCAGGATCCACAGCACTTCCTCATTTGCTGGCGACACGGTCATCATTGCCAACTATACGCCTTCAAGTTTGGGTACACACTCAGGCGTGACAAATGTCCTGGGATCTTTTTTTTACAGTCGACATAATCGTCCATCCCAACAACTAATTCGTTTAACCATGGATTAGTATTCGCATTACGTATACTCTGAATAAAAAGTGGTCGAAATTCAGTTTGCAATTAGGTAAATTTAGTATTTTATTTCAATGCAAGGTTTTACGCTACTAAGAACACCCTACCTGATACAGCTACTTGGGCGGAGTTGGACAACCTTTGACTTGACAAATCTCCTTGTGCAGATCGGTCCGTGGCGAAAACCCAGCCGTCCTTGGGAACCTTTATTTGGCAAAGATGCCTCTTCCTCCTCCATGTACAAAATTGATGACCTATGCAGATGATTGTACAATTTTATCCTCGGCCGTGAACGTGGATGAAATTTGTGCGAGAATTAATATTTATTTGGAGAATTTATTAAATTTTTTCAATGCTCGCAATCTCAAGCTTTCGATTTTCACCTCCTGGACTAAGGAGATGAGGATGGAACTAGATGTCTTTGTTGGAGGTTTGAGGATTCGGACTGTTCAGTACCCTAAGTTACTTGGGACAACACTTGATCCGTTATTTAGACTCTCGGCTAGTACAAAGAGACAATAATTACCACATACGACTACAAAGCTATTAGACGTTCTGTCGTCAATTATGGTGCTCCTGTTTGGACTCCTTACCTTAGTAAGACTGTATGGCAATGCCTGCAAAGTGGTCAGAATAGAGCTGCCACTGGTTGTCTGCAAATGACTCATGAAGACCATCTGCATGAAGAAGCGATGATGCTACCTGTTCACCAACATAATGAGCTGCTTTCGAAGCAGTTCCTGTTAGGTGCGTATAGGAGCAATCATTCAAACCATGGCACCCTCACGAGAATAGCCCCTACCCGAATAAGAAAGCATATCTGAAGTTACAAAACGAGTATTGATCGTTTTATTCCAGAGAATCGTATAGAGGAATATGATTATACTTCAGGGTGGACTCAATTGCATAAAGATGCAATTGGACAGTCAGTAAACTCTTATAGGGACAACATAGTATTAGGTGGAAGACCACCACCTATTAATGAGAGCGAAAAAAGTTCACCCCCGTAACACCAGGACTAAACTTGCATAGTTGAGGTCCGGTTGGAGCAATATACTCGAGTGTTACAGGGAGCGGATTGGGATCAGCAATAATGATTGCTGTTTTAAAAGCGGTCAATCACCGCATAATACGACACATCTGTTCAATTGTCCGTCCCATCCGACTCAATTGAGTCCTTTAGTTACGACCAATAGTAGTAGCTTCCTTCCTGGTGTTACATTTCGGACTGTCTTTCTCTTACATCCATAATCGCTTTGCACAATACAAAACTTTAATCATATAATAATTGTATATATATTTGCCGATGCAGCCCAAACCAAGCTGTTACAGCAACAACAACCACAACTAATAACCGCATCGTAAATAGTAAATTTTAAAATTTTGGTTGATTTAGAATTTTAAATAAACGCGCCAAAAAGATACCCTTTCGCTGTGAATGACAATATGCACGCAGAATTAGAATTTGTTTGCTATCGACGGTGACTGCCAATTGCATTCAATCGCTTCGCTGCTGTAAACAATAATTTCATCAAAGTCCGAAAATGGCGCAAAATAAAGTAAGTTTAACTATTAAAAAACATTTAATGTTTATATTAACAATTTATATATTTGTGCGCAACTTTTAGGAATGTTTAATTGTTGTGCTGGATGTGCGTCGCTGTGCAGACGAAGACTTTAAATTGAAATCGGTGAAATGCGCCGCAGAAATATTAAAGGATAAGGTTTGTGTGTATAATCCACTTTAAATGCATAAAATATAAACTAATTTATATATACATATATACACTAACACACAGATCTGCAGCGCCAAGAAGGACTATGTATCTTTTGTGCTTGTCGGCGCGGAGCGCACAGAAAACGAATTGAACAACACAATCGGCAACGATCAATATGAACACATTGTGGAGTATTCGCATGTGCAGCTGGCCACTTGGCAATTGTTGCTAAATCTCTTTCGTTTTGTTAACGAGGAACCGGCGGAAATTGAAGGCGAATGGCTGGATGCGCTGGTGGTAGCAATGGGCATGCTAAAGACGGCACAGGAGTAAGTTTGGCAGTAAACGGGCAGCCAGTGTAGTGTCAGCTGCTTAATAATTTCAATTTATATTTCACACAGCACTTTAAAATTTGCACGACAACGTATTTTGCTGTGCTATGACTTTAATCATGTGCCACAGACCTATGATAGCTTTGATGTCATTACGGAGAGTCTACTGAACAGCGGCATTGAGTTAATAGTGGCGTAAGTTTAGCAAACCATTACGCTTTTTTTTTGTATTAAATATATTTATTTATTTATTAATATAAACAGCTCACACAACATTGCCTACATTGATAATGCCGAAACCGGACTGCCACAGTCTGTATTCCGTGCATCAACACGTAAATCTGCTGGCGCTGAGCTGCAGAATCAAAAATACGCACTCAAACTGGTTTCCGATTGCAATGCTGCACTCTGTAACTTCAAAGATGCGCTTAGTAAGGTTTTTCGCGTAGAGAATCGACGCCCTTGGACTTGGACATCGAAGCTAAGCATCGGCACGCAAATACAAATCAGTATCTCAGGCATTATAGCCATGAAAGATGAGAGTAACATAAAGCTGAAGAAATGTTGGGGCGAATCGAATGAAATAGTCACGCGTGAACTGCAGTATTTCATTAAAGGTACCGAGGTGCAGCCGCTGCCGGAGGAGCTTATCGAAGGTTATATGTTGGGTGGCACGCCAGTGACATACGATAAAACGCTGGTAGATGAAGAGGAACATTACACACCAGGCTTGAAATTTGTTGGTTTTGTTAAGCGTAATGCAGTACCGGATGAATACTATTGCGGTGATTCACTTTATCTCGTTGTACATCAAAAGGGCGCCAGCACCTCGGCACGCAAGCTGGATGCATTAGTGCGCGCACTGCACAATTCCGAACGCGTCATACTGTGTTGGAAAATTTTTAGCGCTAAGTTTAATCAACCGAAAATTGTTGTTTTATTACCGAATCCGTTGCGAGAAGATTGTCCGGCATCGCTGTCCATGCTTGAGCTGTCCTATCATGCGCAGCATCATTTCTGGGATTTTCCCGTTTTGCGCACTGCTAAAACGGAATGCAGCGAAAAACAAATGGCTGCAGTGGATGCTCTCATCGATAGCATGGATTTGGAATTCACACTAAAGGACTCACAGCAGCCGCGTCAAACGCGTCAAAATGATTTACTACCATTCGATGAGTTGCCACACATCTACGAACAGAATGTCATGGATGTGCTTGAGCGTAAAATACTGTGTAATGCAGGCGATGACGAACAGTTTCAGGAGATGCTGTCCGATAAGAATTTTGTAGAGATTTACTGGAAATTGCCGGAACAAATTGAACAGCCTGCCAAAAAGGCGGCGAAACATTTGGAGGAGCTATTTCCGCTGGAGCAGAGCACTGCTTGGATTAAGAAGCTTCGGGGCAAGGAAGAACCATTGCCAAAGATTAAAGAAGAACCAAATAATAATGCTGATGAACAATCACAAACTATTTTGGATATCGATAATGTTGGCATGGAGACACCGGCACAGGATTTCGAGCAGTTGTTGAAGCATCATGTGCTTAAATTGCAACATTCCACGCAACGTGATGCTAAGTTCAGCGTCTATGCGAAACAAATGCGGCAGGTTATCGAACAATTATTGAAGCAAGAAGATCCAAGCACATCGGATGCGTTGGAGCGTCTAACACTGGCGCTAAAGACATATCGCACACGTGCTTCTGAGTTTAACGACTTTGCGGAGTTCAATCGCTGGTTGACCGCACTGAAGCGTGATGTGGTGCTTGCGCATGGCTTACGCAATTTCTGGCACCGTGTTGTGGTCAAGCATCGATTGGGTTTGTGCATTGTGGGCGTACCATCGCTGGAGGATGAGTTGCGCCTTGATGAGTTTTATGCAGTAGAAAATTGGCCAGAAGTAGCAAAATCGCAGCAAACTACGTCGCTAGAGAATGCACTGGATGATGAATCAATGGATGAGTTCATGGCAAATATTTGATATTAAATTTGATGAAGAGAATCTTCTTATTTTGTTTGTTTTGCTAAGAGTTATAGTTTAGTATTAATATTAATAGTTGGTTGATGTTGATGAAGGAAATGTAAATCTTTAAAGATGAAACAAAATCCATTGCCAGCATATAATTTTAATAAACTTTTAAGTTTACAAAAATAAAAAATACAGCAGCAATAAATGTGATGTGAGAATACTACGCTGTTTAAACTATTCGGTTTTTTTTTTCAATAAATTTGTATTCATTCGTACTACGAACAATTGTTTTACTTCAAAGTCAGTAGTGAAGAAGTGTCCGTGCATAAAATGTGAACTTCACTGGTATAAAAAATATAATGCCTGAACTTTATATAGGTTAAACACAACCATTAAAGGGGTGTAGCTGGCAGGTGTAAAGGTTTGAAATTTGCTTTGAACAGAATACGCCCATTAATAAATATTGGAAGCTCACGTCCAGTAGAAGTCACTATATCGAATTTTAAAATGTACTTAACTTTAATGAAAAAGTTTTCATATAATTCCGTACAGTTAGCGTGGAGTTTGTAGGGGTTTGGAAAGGGTGGGCAACACCTAAAAGTGATACTTAAGCTTAGTAACATAGGAAGTCTTCATAGACGATAACAGATAGATTGACTAGTTAAGAGACCGATAGAAAGATCAAATTTTTAAGCTTTTCGACATCAATGGCCTTCCTCTGTTGCAGAACAAATTTCTTTTAACGAAATCTTGCAAAAAGTTTATAGCCCGTAACCATAGAGTAATCGTGTACTTGGAAAATGTATGTAACTGCCAAAAGAAGACGTGGTTGATGCCACTATGTGTTTAAAATCTTCATAAGCATCAAAAATCGAGTCGATATAGACATGTTTTTCACACCGTTTGTTTGAACAACGAGATCTTGGAAACTATAAGTAGGTAGAGCCTTCGAGTTTGGTTATTTTGACTACCCTATTTCCACTTTAGATAATCTGTATAAAATAAAAATGCCAGTACTAAGGGGTATTAGCACAAACGTATCCTATTTTTTTAGTTTTTTTGTGGCATTTTGTTTTTGTTAATCATAAATCATAATCAAATATGCCACACAGGTCCATATCGGATCTCTATTAGGAGCAACCCTTGTAGTAAAAGCTTTGTCCTTTTTTTTTTTGAGTTTTTAGTTTAATTAAGGAGCTATAGAAAAGGTGCAGTCGAAGAAACACGACTGCAATGTTCTTGCTTGTTAATTGTTTACTCTATTCGTCCTGGTTTATAAATCCGGGCTCCTAAAGACCCCGAATTAGGGTGAATTCACCTGGCTCCTTCTAACTTAGCTAACATTATGGAACATCAGACTTCTATATCATATAAACCTAAGATCCAGTAAGTGATTCTGGAACAGCGAACTCCTTTATTATTAAAGCTAGAAAATTCTAATTTGATATGGATGTTACTAATATCAATTTACACAAATCATACAACATTGATTCCCATTTTGACCCCTAAACCATAGCTATACCTAAGATATAGATCCTGGTAAAATTAATTTCTTAAATATTCAAGCTAAAAACTTAAAATTTGGTAAGTTGTTAAAACAGTTAACTCATTTAAAATATTTAACTTTGAACTAGTTCAGATCACTATACTCGTAGTATATATACTCTACAAAAACTATTACTTCTATACAGAACTCTAATAAATATTTCGAAGTTATGGAGAGATACAACTCCCCTTTTTCCAGAGAAACACTTTACATATGTACCAAATACCATCTTCTTATCTTAATTAGTTGCAGAACTATTTAAATAAAACCGGCCAAGTGCGAGTCGAACTTGCGCACGAAGGGTTCCGCACCATTATCTATTAAAAAATCATGTCTGTTGTATGGGAGCCCTACTTAAATATAACTAAATATTCTGTGAATATTTCAAGCGTCTACCTGTTGCCGTTATCAATATCGAGCAAAAAAATCACGTTTGTTTTATGGGAGACCCCTTAAATATTTATTTTATTCTGTTTTTTAGTATTTGTTATAGTTGTATAGCGGCAACAGAAAATTTCAACTGTCGTAACTATCACGGTTCATGAGATACAGCCTGGTGACAGGCGGACGGACGGAGAGCGGAGTCTTAGTAATAGGGTCCCGTTTCAGCCTTTGGTACGGAATCCTAAAAAAAGTATACAATCGCACTCCTAAATTCATATATAAATTATCCCGAGCCCGGGTTCAACATAAGTGCAAACGAGTTTTTACGGCATGAAAAAATAGGGCACCGTTTACTTCCGTCTTCTGATTTTTGCACATTGACGCTGATCTCAACTGCCCGATTCAACGAGAGTATCAGAAATACATATAATTTATGGACTCTTCAATCTCTACATAGCAAAGTTACAAATATTTTAAAGCTGATCAAGAAATTGTATACTTTATGAGGTCTACAAACTTACAGGCAAACTGTTAATTGAATAGTATTAACAGTTTGCCTGAAAGTTGGTTATTTCTATGTGAATATAATAAAAAGAACACAACAATATACTACATTACACACACATATCTGCACGTAGGGTACAAAATAAACTTATATATTTTTTGTAAAACTTTTCTAAATAAGCACGCAGACAAAACAGAATCATCTGCGATAGCGATAGCGTTTAAAGTGAAACCATAATTGAAATATATTATTATGAAATTGACAGCGAAAGCCACGCTTGTAGCTGAACTCCCACTCGCGATTGACAATCTTAAAGGCAATATCCTCATACGGTGGTCCAGTGTGAAAGCGTAGCACTGCAAAATCACCATTATCTTCACAAGGCGTTAGAAAGTATTGCGGCGTTAATGATTTATCCATGAGATCGGGATAGAATATATTGAATTTATAGCCTTGCACAATCTTCGGCGGTGGATTGTCCATGTCGTAATGCGTTTGATTGTATTTGTTCCATTCGAAGCCTGTGTGTACACGATTGAAATAACGTGGCTTGCGTGGTCGATACTTATCGGTGGCCATCTGTGCGGGCGCCTCAATTGGTGTCTCAACGGAGAATTCGGCTTCATCACCTTGCATGCTTTTGCGCGCTTCTGCATACATTTTGAGCTCCTGTGCGGACAGCTTTGAGCCGACATCCTGTTGCTGCTTGCGCTGCAATGTTTGTAGACGCAGCTGATATGTATGCGCATCATCTTCGGTTTCACTTAGTACTTCGAAGGACTCATCCAGTTCGTTATCACGTATATAATGCGCAGGACTATAATTGCCAGCATTGTACAAATCGTTGGCAATTTGTAGCAAATCAATTGTTGGACTGCCACTGCGCGAACTGTGCTGCGTCGCGGATTCGCCATGTGTAGCTTCGTCATGCTTTGTCGTATCGTCAGCATCATTAGCATGTGACTCGAGTTTAATTTTCTGCTGCTGTTGGTCAGCAGCAGTGCCACATGTCTCTTCACGCTGCTCTGCATCATCAATGTCACGTTCTTTCTTCAGTATGTGCAGCTTTTCGCGTAATAATTCTTGATGTCGATCGCGCAGCCGAGCGCGTGCCATGTGCGCCTTCAGTTGCGATAATAAACTCTCCCAGTAACTTATGTCAACACCCTCTGCGCGCTGTGCAATCTTCGATTCAATGCGTGCACGCATTTCGTCCAATTGTGCAGCATTTTTGCCGCGAAATATATCCGAAACATCCTTGACAACACTCTGATGTATGCCATCGCGGCGACTTAGCATGCTGTCGGCATTTTCCAGCTGCAGCTTGCGTTGCTTCTGCAATTCATCTTCGACTATAATGACCATATCGTTCCAGAATTCAATATTCTTATCCTTCTCCAACTCCACATAGACTTTAATATCTGCAAGCAAATCTTCCAGATCGTCAATATCAAGTCCATTAAGCAGTACATACGGCTCATGCATTTGCATTTCGATAGTCTCCTCCAGCTTGGGCCCGGAGACATATTGTGCAAGTAGATCGATGGGCTTGGCGCGTCCATCACGTATGCGTATATCGCTACGCAGTCGCGCTTGCTCCAGATGAAACTGATCCTCCTGCCGCTGCCAATCACGAAACTGCACTGCCTCTTTGTTGCGCTGCAGCTGCAACATTTCGTCCTCGCGTGCCTGGCGTTCCAGTTCACGTTCCATGCGACGCTTCTTGACTTTCTCCAGCTCGCGCTTATTCTCCAATTGCTTCTGCAGCGAAAGCATTTCAACTGCTTTGGTGGAAACATGCTGCAGACCCTCTTTCTCCAGTTTCTTGCCCCAACGAAATGTTGATGTTAGATTCGAATCACCGAAAGGATTATCCTCATTCGAATAATGCTGATATTCATTGTCCCAGCCCATGCGTTCGCGTCGCCTATGCTCCTTGGCTTCTTTCTCCTTTAGGCGGCGAGCACGTTTCTCCTCCGGTGTCTCATTGGCCTTCAAATCCTCCTTAACACGTTTACGCTCCTCTAGATCGGTCAGGCGGCGCTCCTCAAGCGCTTTAAGCATCTTTACCGTGGAGTGTTCGCTGCTATCCGCTGCAGGAGAAATTGTTGACAAAGATGTTTAATTAAATGATAAGTTTTCGTTTTGTTATTGTTAAAAAAAAAAAAAAAAAAAACGAAAATAAAATTTGATACTTGCATTTGCTTTCGCGATGCCGTTCTTTGGAGTGTTTGCGCCGTTTACTCTGGCTTCTGCTACGACTGCGACGGGATCGCTCTTTGTGATGCTTCTCTTTTGGCATATTTAATTGTTATGTTCAACGTTTTATTTGCTAGTTTAACTAAATTTACAATTTTATTAATAAAAACGTTTGCAAATCGCAATTAATCGACTCAGTGCTGCCAAGTGTTTATATCGAACAGTGGTACCAAGTATTTATATAAAACTATACTGCCAATACGTGGGTGACTTGATAAAAGTTCAATTTAATCAGAGCGATCCTGGCCGTTTGCTCTTCACGCATATTTGCTTTTGTAATGCACTTCGGGGGGATTTCTACGATTCAAAAGGCGCCACGATCTGACGACAAATTCGTATAGAACTCAAAATAAGTACGCTCTGTTTTCGAGATATCGAATTTTCGAATCGAAATATATAAATAGCAATTACAGTGTATTTTTTGAGATGTTGAAAAATGTATTTCATATTTTTCGTCTTATTTTGAAGCAGTCTATAAGAATACGTTACTATTATTACATTTCGTTACATTTTCGTCGGTAACGAGAAGACATATGACTACATATAAAAACCTTGGCCTATATTCATTCATTTTTAATTTTAGTTGGTTCTAGGATGGATATCGCCATTTTATTTGCATTTTTTTAGATCACTTATTTACTATTTACATTTAAGTTAACTGCTTTAATGGTCTTTTGTGGTCTAATTTCATTTTAAATGCAAATCAATTGAACAAATCAGAAAACGTATAACAACATATAACAAAATTCACTTAAATTTTTTCATTAATTATTAGCCAACATATTGGGTTTGCAAGTATAATTTTTTTTAATTCTTGCATCATTCTAATTTCTGAACAATCAGGAGAATTGCACTGTGCTAAATTTGAGTTCCAAGTTTGGAACTTAGTATACAAAAACCGAAAAAACACTTTGTAGATTAAATAAAATCAATTATTTTGTGTTATTAAACTAACAAATAACACGGTACTGCAGTGATATTGTACTTTTCATGTGAACTAGTGTAGATTGTAGATTTAGACGAGTATAATATTTCAACACTACAGCACAGCATCAGCAGACTCTTTATATATATATATTTTTTTTTTACCTAGTGTGAATAGATGGTATATTCATTTCGTGACAAAGTTTGTAACACCCAAAAGGAGTGTGTCTATTTAGTCGACTCTCTGTCTGTGACTAAATTTCTTTTTTTTTTGCGAGAACTTTGTGGCAAACAAAACAAAAATTTAGGTCAACTTAGCTATAAACAGGTTGAAAGATACCACTAAGAAATAGCGGCAAAAGAAAAGCGTTTCGATGTAAAGATTTGAGTAGATATGCTAGATTATTACTGCTGATCACTTAACTGAAACACAGACGATTCGAACTATAAAAGTAATTGATTTTTAACCTTTACAAAAGAGTTCTTTTCTGGTGCGCTAGTTGTACATAACCACAATATAATATACAAAGATGCATGATTTCAATAGTTAAGATTGAACTACTACTTTGCAAGTGTGAACAGTGTTTATGCAGGCTCGTCAAAAGAGGAGGCACTAAATGAGGTAAATTACCTCAGAGCATGGCTTTTTAAGACAGCGAGCATCAATGGAAACGCATTTAGGCCAATAATTGTTTTGTTTCGGCCCCGGATTTTCACTCCACGGCACTTTGTTTTAGCATACATTGACAAAGTTTTTCTATACAATTTATAAGTTATTAAAGTAGCTGTAATTTAATACTTTAATTGTATTTATTCATTTGAAGTTGGGTCAGAAAAAGAAAAAATATATATACATGAAACCATATATTAAAGAGCAATAAATTTGTTTTCAAACACATTTTTTCAAACGGTAACTTTAGAAAGACGCTATAATTAATCGAAATAATCAATAAATTGCTCTAATTTTTCAAAAAATAGTTTTCTTTTAAAGGATTGCTATTATATTTTACATCACTTGTGTCAATAAAGACATTTAAAGTAAACTTTTGTATCTTTACAAAAATGCATAAAATTAAACACCGTACACTGTGTTTCATATCTTATGTTTGAAAGTATTACAAAGTTGAGATTTTAAGTTGCAGAAAGTTTAGGGAGCGCTTTTGAACAGCGGTGGGCAAGTCCTTGCTCTCATTGCTCTGAGTGCTCAAACCGTTACTTTTGCATGCTTGCGATTGTGAACGAGACAACAACAAACATTTTCGGCACAGCCAAAAATGAAACAACAACTACACACGATTTTCGGAACGTCATAAAAGTGTTCATTTTGCTATGATTTATGATTTCTACCGCGTCTAGTACACTGAGTAAGAAAGCGAAGTAGGTTTTGATGTGTTACGATTTTTACTAAGTGATTGAATTGAACTAAGTGATTGAATTTAAATGGTTTCAATAATTTTTTTCTGTGTTGAATTTTTTTTTACTTTAATAAACCAAACAACAACAATACTGCGAAGGCTCGATTTTCTTCGCGACGCATAGAATCATAAAAGTATTAATTTGGCTTAGATTTACGACTTCAAAAACTCTTGATGTTGTAGATATTGTTGTACTGCTCCCGATTCAAAATTTCGTGCCTACCGATACTTTTGAGCCCTACAAATTAGTTCCTTATGCACCGCATTCTACAATTCTGGCTGCCATCAGACTTTTGTATGTTTCTAAACCTAAAAAATGGCTCCATTATAAAATATTTATGTTGAATGGTGAGTTTATTACTGAAACAGATGCAGTTGAATTTTTAAGTGTATTAGGCATAAAAGCGTTTGCACTGATACCTGATTACTTATTAGTACACCCTCGTACGCAAAAATAGTTGTGCTACCAAGTATAAGTGAAGTCTAACATCAAACAGTGCTGCCGGTATGTATATAAAATTGAGTGTTACCATACAAACGCAAATAAATCGTAACATAAGAACACATGAGAGTACACATTAGAGAGAAACAAAAAGTGAGAGAGTTGGTAATTCACTCTCCTGTTCATGCATATTTCTCTCTATTTATTGTCTATGAGACATTGAAAGTGAACGGTTCATGTAGCGCGCATCTAAAAAGAAAATTTAATAATATTAAAAAGAAAAAAAAAAGTTTATTTTAAAAGTCACTGTGTTTTAACTAAATTTAACACTGTCTTTCAGTAAACTTTCAGCGACTAAAGTACTTAAAGTGCATGCAAATTCGCCAACAACAACAACAACTAAATTGCAAGTCAGCTCAACATTTTGTGCAGAAAAAAAAAAAAAAATTTTATTTAAACAATTAGCAACTGCTGCAGTGTGTTTGTTAAAATAAAATATTTCTTTTAAATTTAAGCACCGCTCTAAACGGCAGTAAATAAAACCAAAGCAATTTTTTTTTAGGTTAACTTTTGCAGCGAAGTCTTATAGCGTGCGTCAGTGTGTGTTCCTGTGTTTGTGTCACTGTATGTGAAGAATTGTGCAGTGCAAGTTAGAAAAGGAAAGAAAATCGCATTTTTATGTCTCAAACAAATAAATGCATTAAATTAAATACAATAATAATTAATAAACATTTTAATTAAAGCAAGAACAAACAACTTCAATTAAAAAACAACAACAACAAAAACACTCCAAAATATTAAAAGAGAGCAACATATATATTTTTTTGTGAATTTGTTGAATTATTCGTTTTAATTCGAATTGCAACGCCCAAAAAGTTCAACTCATACTCAAATGTGTATGGCTATTGCGGTGAGTATTTTTTGTATATAAATACATATAAAAATAAATAAATAAATAAAATTATCTAAGTAATATAGTAATTAAATTAAGTCAGACTCTTATGTGTGTGTGTGTGTGTGTGTGTGTAGAAAAATTCGCAAGAAAATATAAATAAATTATTTGATTCTGCGGCAGCAACTTACAAAAAAAAGAGCATATGAGAGAGTATATTTGTAAGAGAGCGAGCAATTGAGCGTCAGTTACAGACTGAATCAGAGCGAAGAGCAGTTTTTGTCCTTTCTGTGCTGCACCTATGTCCACCTTGTTGCACAGTGGTAAAAAGCAAACGAAAGTGTGAATATTTGTTTAAATTGTTAAGCACAAAATTTTAGAAAAAAGAAAATTTACAAACTAAAGATACAAAACAAGCACAAGTGCAAAACTAACAAAGCGGTATAATTTATTAGATTGTTCTCAAAAAGTATAAAGAATACAAAAAAAATATATAAAAAAATTGTCCGTAAAGTCGGTTTACGGACGATAATTTTACGTGATAACGTCATAAGAAAACATTGATGAAAACTGATTACAATAGACTAGGGTCAAATGAGCTGCTGCCTTCGTGCTTTGTATTGATACTATTATTTCGCTTGTTCGTTTTGACTTCGTGCCTGTTGATGTCTGCCTAGCTGTACCCTGGCAGACGTCGTTCTGCGCTTCCCCTTGCCACTCCTTTTCCAGCCACTCATTTTCCTGCCACTCCTCTACCTGCCACTCCTTCCCCCTGTCCCTACTACCATAAATGTATGCTGCGAGAGAAAGAGATAAAACGCGTTTCTATATAGTTTCCCTATCCTTTGTCTCTTCTTTGTGCTATGGTTCGTACGTCCACACACTCTCGTCATATACGATCTTGTTGTTGTTGTACTTGAAGCTGCTGTTGCTGTAGCTGTTGTTGGTTTTGCGTTTATTCTGCCTGTTACATACATTCGAACAAACTTATTATACGCTTCTCCCACAGCGTGCAGTGTACAATGTTATTTTCATATATGTATGTGTATATTCTACAATGCGCGTATATTCTACCATGTGCATATTATGCATATACAAAGATCAACATACACAGCGCCGCACTCCACCGCGCGCTAGATAACACTAATACGCAAACACACACATACACATAACTATAGCTTTCAAAAGCCAATGCAACACAAGCCGAACGATTTGGGCGCTTGTTCAGGCGGAACGTGATGGGCATGGCTCTTTCGTATTTGGCGGCGTTCATCGATTTAATAGATGCTATCACGTCAAAAAAAAAAAAAAAAAATGGAACAAATTTGTATATCCCCTACTCTAAAGGTAAAAGGGTATATTACGTTCGTGCAAATGTATATAAAAAGCAAAAGGTGACATGGCAGACTATATAAGTTATTCTTGCTTATCTTCTAAAGTCGAGTTGTAATTAAACCTAGACGTCTGACCGTGAACCAATCTGACAGTTCGTATGACCTTAAAATGTCGATATTTAAATTCTCCTAATCCCTCTCCAGATAAACTTTACAAAATTATTTTAGGCATAACCATTTTTTATTTGATCTCTTTTTAAATAAAGATTGTTAGAGATTAATTAGTTTTTGAAATCTTAAACTATTACAATAACTTTCTACACTCTTAAGGTTTGTTCTGATTAGAGATGGGCGCATGTTAAAAAATTTGTTCCGATCGCTCCCGTCCCGAAAAAATATTTCTTTACCGAACCCGTCCGTCCCGAAGATTTTCAAATTATCCCGCGTGTCCTGAAACCCACATTTTTACATAATTTCTTTATATTTTTTAAACATTTTTTTTTAAGTAAATAAATATAAGTATGTATATAACAAGTAGTAACAAGTAAGGAGTGTTAGGAATAGATCAGTTGTGCAGATATATAATTAACTGCTAAGCTAAACATGCTTAAACTATTGTAATCCAATACTATTATCATTACTATTATCATTAAATATTATTATAAACTATATTATATTTGTGTATTGGATGTCGTGCGTCATACAAAATCAACTAGCTTGCCATTGAATACCATGAGACTAAAGTTTTACCAAATCTCAGATATTGCTGTGGATGGTTTTATACTTGCGTCTTTTCCAATTATTCTACTTTATTTTCAATTTCACTTTTCATTTCTCTGCAGTCGCCATTATAACTTTTAAGTGTAACTGAATTTCAAGATCGTTGAAAAAAATGAAATACCATCCAGAGTTGCATTTACAATGCACTTTACACCTGCATTGAAATACAGTTCTATATTTACCAATGTCAATTAAAAAATTGACAGTAAACTCAATACAAATGTTGATACTTGCCAGATATCTCGAACCGTGCCTTTACTATAAAAAAATATTAGAAAAAAATGGAAAATGTGTGACCTCGTCTTAATCACAGAGTAGGAATATCGTTCATTCGAAGGTGTGTGGTTTTATTTGTGCTTATTAGTGATGGAGCTAAATAATTAACAATATCTGTTTTAATCAGTGCAACATTTAGATCACTGATCGCGGAGTCCATCATTGTTCTATGAACTCGTTGAAGAATTTCAATATTGCTTTTGATTGAATTCCCTTCACAGTATGTAGTCGTATGTTCATATTGACTTTACTATGATATTGTAGATAATCACTTTATGTTGCAGGTACAAATGATTATGAATGTATAATCATAGCTTTAAGGAGTCATTTGTGCTTTCTTAACTTCAATTTATTTTCGTCAACTTAGGCAACGTTCTAGCTAAACCCCTAGGTATGATGGCGATGTGTTCTCCACTCTAAATTTCTATATGCCATATTTTTACGATGCAAAAAACAGTAGATTTACTAGTGTGAAATTACTTAAATTATTCAAAACTCAATTGTATATTATTAGCATTTAAACCACTGTGAATTATTGTATTAACTTCTTATACTGCTACAGTCAGCTGTTTTACACCCACGTTACAGTACGGCACAATAAGCTAGATATGCTGGATATATATCGGCTGACTCGCTTACACTTTTGTTTGTGTATTGCTCATTGTAACGCGTATTACCTACCTCTCTGTTTTACTTTCTCTATCTCTCTTGCACGCACTCTGTGCTCTGTTTGCATTTTTCAGGTAAAAAATTTGATTTTAATTTTTTTTAAATAATTACAGTCGAACCTCGATTATCCGTGATGCTCGGGACCGAGTTCATTACTTTTAACCGGGATTTTCGATTATCCGAAATTTTCGATTTTAACATTTATCTAAAGAATTCGCTTAAAGTAGTCTGCCTTTTATCTTTTGATTGCTCTTTAAGTAAATTAGATTGTATGCAATGCATTTGTAGTTTGTCTGGTCCTAAAATACCTGGACAATTGTAGTTCTCTAAAAACTTTATCAGAACAGTACTAGCATCTATTGCCTGAATCAATGTGGGCGTTTCCGTGTTTTCTCCATCTGATTCCTCGGAATTTGAGCCAAACTCATCCTTTTTGGTTTCGTGAACCATGTTCACGATTTCGTCTTCAGATATAATAGCAAACGGTGCGATATCAACGTCGCACTCTATCCACTTTATGTCAGCATCAGTCGTGCATCCAGGCGGTATTATTATATCTGATTGTATCTCAACAAGGCTATTTAGAGCATCTTCATCATCTGGAGATTGTAGTTAATTGTGCCAAACGTTTCTTAAAACCTGTGGCGTTACACTGTTTTTTGTTTTAATTTGCTTATTTTAATTGTCGTAGACTAAGTTTTTCTTTATGACTTCACAAATTTTTTCGTTATGAAAGGAAATTCACGATGGCGTATCTGGTGCATTTCCATTTTAACTTTATTGAATATGTCTAACTTTGTGCCGGATGAAGTGTTTTTGCAGGAGTTCTACTGCATTACTTTAACGTGAAGAATAGTGCTGCCATAAGTCATCACATTTTAGTGTAAGTTTATGGAGATCATGTTCTAGCTGACCAAACTTATCGGAAGAGATTTGCTTGGTTTAAAAGAAGTTTTCAATGGCAATGAAGAATCTGGTTTGCCGAAATAGTTCGAAGTTGAATAATTTTACTCATTGCACGTCGAAGGTCGATGTCAAACACTTTAAGAATTAGCTGAAGCCATGGAAATGATGCAAAAGCAGGGAAATTGTGTCCTAACCAACCCTCTGTATACAACAGACATTGCTCCTTCCGATTACCACTTGTACCGATCGAATAATTTTAGCTTGGTTGTGCAGCTGATTCTTGGATTGCTTCTAACGACGAAAGATGGAACAAAGTAGTGTATCTAGACTTTATGGTTTGTTGTGCAATTTGTATGGCTTGGAAACATTTTCCGTTTTGGTTAAAAATCTTCTAATATAACCTAGTTTCGTTTCATAGCGTCGTTTTACTTTTTGTTTATCGTTTACCACTTTGTGGCTTTTGTTTGCTTCGAAATTGGTTAGTAAACATGTATGTACTTATTTCTCTGAATGTTCAATTAATTGTGGAAAACATTGGTACAGAGCGCCACAATCCAGTTTAGTTTAGTTTTACTAATAAAAATGCAGCAGTAGCGATAAAAACTGGTTGGAAATTTGGTTTCACGTTTTATTGATTTACTATACATTGAGTTTGTATAGTATGAACTGATTAAATACAAGTCAGTACCATATAGAACTATTTGTTTATACTATAATGGCCTTTATATGCGTTGGATAGGTTGATCCACCATTGGCACTCGCAACAAAATTTGTTCTACTCAAACCATACCTAACTTTAACCATAACTTCAGAGCTCATAAAAAAAAATATTCTCTTATTTGTACTTTGAACCTTAATGCTTGTTCGTGTGATGAAATCAAATCATGTGAAATTCAAAACCAGACTTAACAAAACAACCATTGTTTATAAAGTGTTGTATTTGTAAACAAAATTCAAAAACAAAGTCAAATTTCACACATGCAGAGTTTTTATTTGTTTACATAAAGGCGAATGTTCTGGCGCTACTTTACGGTATAAAACAATATATAAAATATTGACTTTGTGCGAAATTAACGCGTGCTCTTGAAAATTGTTTATTTTTTTAAGTTTAAATATCGCTCGAAGCTCGCTTGAAGTAGGTATTTGAATTTGCAAGGGCCGCAAAAAATGGAACAAAAATAACAATTTTGAGTTTACTTCAAATTATTTATACAATATGTATGTATGTATGTATGTATGTATGTATGTACGTATATATGTATATATGTATATATGGTATATTTTGGCAGATTCCCTAAAAATGCTGCGATTTTTACTGAACTTTCACCTTCATTTAACCTCAAAGCTTGACAAAATACTCAATTTTGGCATACATGCCAAACACACATCTGACTATCTTATCGTATTATTGTTTGCACTATTTATTTGAAATCATAAAAAAATTTGACATCATTGATAAGATAATTGCACCTAAGAACTTGGCAAAAGCTGAAATCGTCTTATATTGCCAATTGTACTTAAGCGGTCAATTAAAATACAAAGAAAAGAGTTTCACAGTTGTCCCCCAGCTTTTCTTTGACACAAAATATATGTATATAGAATGGTTCGATTGAACCGAAGCTTTCATACTCTTCACGCAAAATTTCAAATTGTATAGTAGCTACTTGTATGTATCCCAGAAAAGAAATGAAAACTATTTGTATAAACTGAAAACCTGCTCTCCTACACTTTAGGTTCAGCTCATTAGAGCTTCCCATTTACTTAGCTCAGCTTGGGCTTGCCACCTGCGGTTTTTTATAGTATGTATATATAGGTACACACATACATTCTAGTTCACTCTGTCAATTCAGGTATATTTTCTTTTCAATGACTTTTTTTTCGAAAATATTTTGAGTTGAAAAACTTGTTACAAAAAGACGATTGTGTGTTGCTGTTGCTTTATGTGAAGTTCAAGGTTACGTTAAGGTAAAAACTAGAGAAGAAAGCAAGCAAATGTCAATGGGCTTCTTAGAATTGTTGCATGTATTTTGCATAAAAAGGATTCTATTACGAAGCTTTTGTGTGTAGGAATGAATATATTGAGTTTCAAGCTGCTTTATTTATACATATTGAGTTTAATTTTGCATAAAAACCTTTTGTTGAGTAAAAGTAATGCTTTAACAACTTTTGCGATAATTGAAATCGAATACTAAGTACTTTAATTACTATGTAAATACTTAAAGTACTTTTGTTGTTTGTTATATACAAAGAAAAAATATAGCACATTAAATATGTTAACAATTTTGTAGAGTATTTTTCTATTTTACAGTATATATCTAAAATTCGTCTAACCTAATTACTTTTCAAGTACTTGAATCACTGCATTAGTATTTTAAGAGCTACATGAAAGCTACGCGTGTTTCGAGCCATAACAAATTGAGTTGACAATATATTACAATATTAAATATAAATAATTTCAAATACCCACAAGTACTTGTTTATTAACAACAAGTACCTCTTTAAGTACTTTATAAACTAAATTAACTCTTTTGGAAAACTTTAATTAGAGGCAGTAAGTATCATGTCATGTATACTACCTAATATTGCTGAAAACAATCCAAACGCTTTGGCATGATTGAAGAATTACTTGAAATGCTATATATTAATTACTTTTAATCATTTAATTTTTAATTACCAAATGTTTTTGTAAAAGTACTTTATATATTAAAAGTTAATATTGTACTATACTCAGTAAAGGCTTAAATGTATAGATTAAAGAAGAGGTAGTAATTTTAGAAGTCTATTAGTTAAATGTATTTGTGGTAATTGAAGTACATAATTGTTTACTAATTACAACAAGTTATTATTTAGAGTTTGATATTCTCTATATTGTGGAGTAACTTAATTGCAGCTTGTAAAAAATTACTTGCAAGTATGTACTTGAAGTACTGCAATGTAAGCAGCGCATTAGTCTTATATTTGAATTATATAAATTACTAAAAATGTGCAAGTATACATAATTTAATGTTCGCTATAACGATAGAAAGTAATTCTATTTACATTGTTTTGTAATTGTTGTAATTAGCAAGTAATTATACAGTAATTGTAAAGAAATATTGTACAAATTATAATCGTAATGTATATGTAAAAAAAACATATTTAATATTGCATAAAATAGTTTACACTAGTAATTCATACTGCTAAATTAGCATTACAAGTAATTGAAGAAACGTTTCTATGTACTTGTAACCTAACTATTACAATATATTTTGCAGTAACAACTTATGTAGTAACATTACTACTGTTTTTTATACTTTTTTTTGTTTATAGCAATTTCTGTTATTTCTAGTAATCATGCGGTAGTTAAGCAGTAATTAACTTGCATAAACAGTACTTACAAAGTAGTACGCTTCTCATTAATCTATATCAAATACATGCACATTACAGAAACATGCCATTGTTATACAAACAATATTTTCCATGAATTCTACTACTTGGCAACAATTAATTTTCACGAAAAAATGTGCTTCCTATTTGCTTCTTCTCTCTCTGAAACCATTTCCATACATTTTCGATTTGCAATTTCCATAATAATTCTGTAATACCCGCAGTGGTTGCTAACCCAAGTCTGTAGGCATGGTTCCCACGGCGCGCTTGACTTTGCGGCATTTTTTTTTGGCGTCAACGCCTAAGCTTCGAGAATGTTTTAACAAACAAAAACTTTGTGCTTGGCAACAAGTATCTATGCCATATAAAATATGTACACACTCAACTCAACTCGACTCGACTCTGGTCGATGATGATGTTTTGTATTTCATGCTGAATCGTTTAGCTAGTTTTAGTTTTATTTTCTTGTTTTTTTTTTTGGTTTTCTTGCTCGGTGGTGTGCCAATTTAATACGTCATGGCGCCTGTGTATATGTCGTTGTTCTTGCTGTCGTTAGTTAGTTGGTTTTGTAAATTATTTTTTTAGATGGCCTAGAAAGCGTCCAACTTACAGCAGCAGCAGCATGAAATTCACAAGGCCAGCCATAAGATATTTTTATAAGTAAAAAGTATCTATGGGCATATATTATCATCGATTTTGCAGCAGTATATTATTTCAAGCTTAACTTGTTAGAATTTGAAACTATAATTGAGTTTTTAATATTACTAGGACTACTAGCATGGGCTTATCCTTTGGCAGCGTGTTTTTGTAACTATGACCTAGTTACCTGCTTTGCAGTTCGTTTTTTTGCACACATTTCGGATGTGTATCTGTTAAAATGAAAGCAGGTTAACATGTTAAGGTTAAAAATTATACAACGCATTATTTAACAAACGACAACTGTTCTAGGTTTAGGTTAGGGTAGTTTTCAATACAACGCTGGGTTGTGCTACTTATTAAGTGCTATGTATCTACTCGCATGAAGGAAGCATAGAATGTATGTCAGTGCCGCCACCATTCATTTCTGTGTAAATGTCAACACGCAGAAAATTTTATCGTACTAGTTCTTGTTTTTGTGTTTTTATTTCGCAAGCGTTGACCTGGTTTCGATTTTGCACAAGCTGTGCGCATATCAAGAAACCAGGACTGAGTGGTTATATAGCCGTGTACACATATATACATATATGCCGAATGTAGGTCTCTCGGTTAGTTTAAGGGTTTCAACACTTTGCTCTCATATCTCATAAATTTAGTTTAGTCTTCTGTAATAGTACTGTATGTAGTACCTATGCCGGTTTATTCATTAACTCTGTTTTGTTCTAGTTAGCATTGCTGTGTATTGATTGACATCCTGACCTAATTTCAATTGCAATACGTAATATTATTTTTCGTCATCTATTGTAAAATGAAAGTAGTTATGAGCATCGAATAAATGTCATTAGTGTGTTATTACAACAAAGAAATATTTAAACAAATAAATTTCAAGGCAATTGAAATTGAAGTACATATACAGAATCCTTAGTAAATTAGATAAAAATGTAGAGGGCGGGAAGCGGGTAGTTGAGAGCTTTATATATTGAACATGTATATAGGTTGAACATCCCCAAAAATTACTTAAGGTATTCAAAAGGTGTTGCCACAGTAAAAAAAGTGCAAAACTGCACACTCGTGAGCACACTTGTGCAAAATACTATAGTGGTGCCACTTTGTACAATCAGCTTTGGTTTGGTGTTTATTTGTTTGCAACTGCTATTACAGACTACCGGTCAAAAGTTTGGGTTCACCTCATAATTTTCGACAAATATTTACAAAACCAAGGTTTCGCTCAATTATTGTTATGTATTAGCATCATTAATGACAAATTAATCATAACGTGAACAAAATATGTCGACTTTCGCATTATTTCTTCATATTTTTTATTCTTCAAAATACCCGCCTCTCGCTCGTAATACAGCAGCGCAGACTCTGGGCATCCTTTCGATGAGTTTATGCAATGATTCCGTTGAAAGTCGATCCCAACAAGTTTGCAGGAACGCCCAAAGCTGTTTTGAATTTGTTTGTTACATTTTCCTCATTTCTCTGTCCAACTCATCTCACAGCAATTCGATAGGGTTACAATCAGGTGATTGAGTAGGCCATTCCATATATTTCAGTTCTTTCTACATCTCTTTGGCCGCTCTGTAATTTCAGCAGAATTTGGAAGTGTGCTTACGAAAAAACGAATCCACGACACACAATTCTTTTCCCACACGAAGAATGTTATGGTAAAGTTTTTTGTCCATAATGCCCTTGATTTGCACAAGATCTCAAACTTTGTCACCAGCAAAACATCCCCAGACCATGACTGACCCTCCACCATGCTTGACTGTTGGAATGACGCATTGATTAATCATGCATTCACCAACCAACGGCGCACATATTGTCGACGTCGTCCGCTAAAAATTTCAAACCTTGATTCATCTGTAAACAACACTTTTGACCATTGATCAACCATCCAGTCTTTATATTTTTTTTGTCCAATTCAATCTTTTAACTTTGTTTTCTTTGCGTGGTAATGGTTTTTTGGCGGCGATGCATCCTTTCAAACCGTAATCCCGCAGACATCGCTGTACCGTTGAAACAGATACTACTTGTGTTTCCCGTGTAGAATTGAGTTGCTCACGAATTTCAGGAGCTGTACGAGTACGAAATACTTTTGTACTTTGTTTGCTCTTTGTTTTTAAGTTGCTTTAGGCCTGCCAGAACGATGACGAGTCTGATTACATCCTGTTTCGCGCTTTCTTTGCAACGCTCGCATGACTGCATTTTGAGAAACGTTGGTTTTTGAAGCAATTTTCCACGTTGTATAACCCTCTTCGTGTAATGCAACAATGACTGCTCGTGTTTCTATACTTAGCTCTGCTTTTCGGCCCATTTATCTATGATAAAAACATAAAATGTGTAGTTTTCTACCCATTTCAATGAATCGCTGATATTCTACGGATGACTTCAATTACATGATAGTCTTCCTTTGGCTTCACGATATTGAATACAAAAAATGTTTTACTCACCTGTTTGTAAATGAAAAACACGAAGAATAGTAGACACTACCATTTTTCTAGTGAACTGTCGCAATACAAAGATGTTACACGTGGTATGCACTGTGCGCATCAAAACAGTGCGTCCTGACGTGACACGTTCCAACTCGATTTTTGCATCGCTCCACCACGCCAGACCGCCCACTACGCACTAATGTAGATTGTGTTTTATGTCGACATTCGTATGTCACGCGTGCCCAATAGAATATAATGTGTAGCCCACGAAATTGCGTAGAATTATGAAATGTATGAAGTGAACCCAAACTTTTGACCGGTATTGTAACTGAGCTACGATTTGAAATTTCGTTTGAAAGGCATCAAAACTTCGGTTCCAACAAAGCTACCATCTTTCTTGTACTCTTTTTATCTACTTAATTGTTTTCTTGGCACGTTTAAGATATAAAATATTACATTCATTATCATTTGAACTAAATGACGTCAAGCTTTTTTTTATAGACTTATCAGTTTTCTTTAATGAGTCATGCTATACTAATCTTGTAAGTACATACAAACTTACTCAATACATTTAGCTCTCGGAAGTTTTATTAAATGTTATATTTTTGTAGATACATTATAGCTACTTGTACTTCCTATGCATAAAGCAGGCAAGTAATGTACTCGTATGAATAATAATCTTTCGAAATTCTGTCTCTCTGCTTTTGCTAATACACTAGATTAAATTATCGCAGCGTAACGTAATGCTTTATATCTAATCTTTAATAAAAAGTCAGAAAAATTTATTGCAAAAAAGTTGAAAAAAAAAAATACAAACAAACAAAAAAAAATACGAGGGCACACTAAGAAAAATCCAAAGAAACTTTTTCAGGAAATTAGGAAACACAATTTTTAACAAAATCTGTCACTTTTTATAACACATAATTCTACATTTTTTAACGATTCGTTTACGAAAAGTATTTTAACAGCTGATAAAAACAAAAACAGCTGTCTTGCGGAATAATCAGTATGGTGATTGTGAGTAATCAGTTGGGTATAAATTGTTGTATACGTGGAATCATATATGGTATTGAGAGGTTGAATAATGCGAATGAGGTCTCTATTCTAGAAATTACTGAATGTATTGAAATTTATTTGCAATTGTTTAGCCAATAAACAAATTCTATAACAAAAATATATAGGAATAGTAGATAAACTTCAGTTAGACAATCTATTATACAATTACCTTAGATATAATTTGCTTCAATATTTAGATGGTAAGTCGAGGATATGAAACGTTTTCAACCGTCTGGCAGTTTCGCTGTTTTCGAGAAGGTTTATAACCAGTTCGTTTTTATGGCTACGCAGTCTTTCAAAGTATGTTGAGGTGAATGGCATAATGGGCCGAGCAGATATTACAATTACATTAAGTCATACTTTTGAACACGACTGTTGTTGCCAAGCTTCTACAGAATCATTACTTTTTGCTAAGATTGTAGTATGAACAGCCAACGTTGCTACATTTATAGTGTGTGTGATAATAGAATGTACGGTGGACGATTCGCTTTGCTGCTGAACGTAGATGTAGCGCTTCCAAAAACAAAACAAACAAAAAAAAAAAACAAAAACAAATGGTTTGTTAATGCATCTTTATAGTATAACAACACTTCAAATTTAGGCTCCAGTTATATACACTGTTCTCAAACTTGAACCATGGATAGAGAGCATTTTAGCTGCAACATCACTGGAACGGATGGCATTAATTAAAAATTTTAGATAATTCTTATAGAAGAAGTCTTGAGAAATTTGTCTATAAACTGTTTATTTCACTAATCCATTCGACTACCCTCTTATATGTACATAAAAACATTTTGTATTCAGTTTTTTTGTTCTTCTCTGTTTTGTTTGTTTGCTACGATAAATGGCAAAAAGTTGAGCAGTATTAAAAAAAAAAAAAAAAAAAATAAAAATTAAATAAATAAAATCACGCAAAATCATACAAGAATTCCCAAGATATTTTTTCAGTTCAGTTGCGAATTTCTGCGAGTGACGAAGACGCGCCCGAAAAACCAAAAAATAAAAAAGTTGCGCGTGTTTTCTGTGGAATGCATGAAAAATTATATAGAAAAGTATTTGAAAAGTCTAAAAATGTTCAAAAATAAATGAAATACAAAGATAAAGTAATTAAATAAAAGTAATCAATTGTTCAAATAAGTCTGTGTTGTATAGTGTGTGCTTGCCTTACTTATTTGCCCTACTCTATCTCTCGTTTACCCTCTGGCTTTACTTTCTCTCTTTCTATTGCTCTCTGACTCCAATGCAACTCTACATTTTGAAACAACTTATCAATGTGTAATCAAAGGTTTTTTAACATTTAATTATTTAATTATTTGATTTTTGTATTTGTTTTATGTGTTTTCTTATATACATATGTATGTATGAATTTATTCTCGTATGTATATCTTTTTGCTTTGAAAAGTTCTCATTTTTTTTATCAGTAGATCGGCAAAAAACCAGTTTTTGTCAGTTTTCGAGTACATGCGTTCGCCATTTGTACTTTTGCGCTCTATAGCTCATTAATTATTGGCACAGTCATACCTCCAATCAACGTATAGTTCAGAGATTAAACTATAAAATTTTTGAAATCCAGTTGGGAGTTAAATTTTTTTATAATTTTTCTAAGTTGCGCAGACGAAAAAGTAACTGATCAAAAGACCGTTGCGGACATATTTGTTATTATAAGTCGTATTTTATGCTATCCTCTCGTATATACTTGTATATAATTATCCTATATATTTGTCTCCCTTTTTCATTCGTTTATACTACTAATCAAATCAAATTTTGATAAATGATATAAAATTATAAACATATTTTGTTGCTCTTGAAATCGGTTATATATATACAATGTGTGTAAAGCAATTGAAAAATTTTACTAACAGAATCATAAAAAACACACGTACATGCTCAAGTACAAGAATTAACACACTTACACTTTGTTTCTGCTTTGCGCGCACACAATTGATATGGCGTCAGCATCGATATAAAAGTGCGCATAAGTGACCGTTAAAAAAAAAAACAACAATGGCTAAAAATAAAACAACCAAAAAGGAAACAAACGACATGCTCAAATGAAGGCTTTTACCGTTATGATTTTGTTTTATCTTTTTTGTCTCTTAATAGTGCCTCTCCCAAATTCCGTGCAAAATGCTTCTCTTAAGCTTGGCCGACCATTTTGCATTTGTATTTGAATTACAGTAGATAACTGTTGGCTCAATTTTGTCAATTAAAAAGCAATGAAAAAAAGTAATTATATAACATTTTTATTAAAACAACTTTCTTCTATTTGATCTTGGTTGATTGTGTCGACCGTTGGAGTTACTAGTAAAATATGTACATATACCTATGTTCCCTATGGTTTCCTCTTATGGGGAGACTCAGCACTGCCCATATTTCCAATTGATCTTATTTTTCCGGTACTCTTTACATTTTTACATTTTATGTTATTTATCCGTTCATTTTTCCAGTGGATCTTATTTCGTCAGGTGTCGTTTACATACGTAGATACCGAATCAATCCATTGACGTCAAATAGTTCAACTCGTTCACCAGACTTGCCAGTTTGGAGAGTTCATGCATAATTTCTCATTGTCGGAGGTGTCACAGAAATCTCCTTATCATCCCAATTCCGACCTAAATCAATTTCGTCACAGAAATATCTTTTAGATCGTTTGAAATCTCCATCTCTTTCACCCCAATTCCGATCTAAATCAATTTCGTAGGTATCACAGAAATCTCTTTTAGACCGTTGGAAATCTCCAGCCTTTTGCTAGGTGAAATTGTTGATTGCATATACATATAAACTCATCAAATTATAAGGTAAAATTTTGTTTATGTGGTAGTTTAATGTAGTTTCTTCGTAACTGTGTCTAAGGATTTAAACATTTAGCACATTATATTTTTTAATTTAAATTTATAAAAATTTGTATTTATTTGCTGAAAATCGACAAGGTCGGTTTACGCAACAACAACGAATGACAGCGTTGCCAACACAACAACTCTGCACTCTGCGTAGCATAAAACTCGTCTGTACACTAAAAACTATTTTCTATGAAATCGCGGAGATTTCTGTAACACCTACGGAATTTTTTAGAGAAATTCAAATCATCAGACGGAATTTTGTCTAGAGATTTCTGTGACATCTCCGAGTATGTCTTGATTTGGGTCCAAATTTGCTTTCTGCTAATCATATTACACTGTAGGCTAAGAAAATATGGCTATATCATTTGTTTTGAAAATCAAGGTGTACTATAATCTGAGTATGTGAAATAATTGCACTCACAAGACTACCGATCGCGATAATATTTTTCAGGATTCGAGTTCTTCATTTCTCTATCGTTTCAAAGCTTCTTTTCTCTATCATTTGCTTTGATATGATGCTTTTTTCTTCTAATGGACGTGTCATTCTTGAAATTTATCTACTAAACGTACATTTTTTATAGACCAATTTTTAAACCCGCCACAGTTACTTTAATTGATACCATTAAATTTAACTGAACTAACTTTCGAAATATAATCGGTCATATTTTTAAAAGAATCTTTATTAATTTTCAGTTATAGTATCTGATTTCCTATCTTACCTATTTGAAACACGTGTGTATTTTATCTTAACTGGAATTGATGTTTAGTTTTAGTTATTACATGAAAAGCATCAAAGTTTTTCGCATATACTTATACGCACTTATTATCTTGAATGATGAACTAAGAATAAACTGTACTGACAAAAGCAGTTGATAAAAAGTTTTAAGTATAATTTAAAGAATAGTAGGTAGCAATTGTTGAAATATATATGATTTTGTAGTAGAATCCATTTTCAAGTTCAGACAGTTTCAGACGGTGTTAGTTATTTGACAAAAAAAAAAAAATGTGAGTTTGTAACAATTTTTGTTTTGTTTGCTGTCACTTATAGTTGAAATGTGTAGATATTTGAAACTATTTTCACACAATGCACTGTGGTAAATGTGTCAGATATAGTATATATGACCTTCTGAACAGGGCTTTTCTCTCAAAATTCACATTTTCAACTAAAAACTAATTTTAAATTGTAATCGAATTTAAATTGTTTTATTTCTCCAAAAATTTGTTGAAAAATGTACAAAACTCTGACATGTTTGGGCAAAAAAGTTTATACTCTTTGTTTAGAACGTGTGTCAACGGTGTATTTCACTGTACATTCTCTTTGTTTCTTTCGCTCGCCTACGCTCTCCCTCTATTCTATTTGTCGTGCATTTGTCTGACGTCAATGCTCTCCCTCGAAGCAATACAGTAACAGTCAGCGAAATAATGACGCATATATGTACGTGTTCTATGATTTTTTCAGTTATTGGATTTAGGTTTAGTTTGAAGTGTTTTATTATTATTATTATTTCTTTTTTTTTTAATTTTTTTATGGGAGGTACAAAGTTGCTAAAGTTTAGTGCTTAAAATTTGTTTTTTGCAAGTAAAACCATTGTTAAGGAAAAAATATGCTTATTTGATTTGCTTCGACAAGCTTAAAAATGTTGAAATGGTTTATTTTGGTTTTATTTTTAATGATTAACTCATGTGTGCGTGCAATTATTTCTTTTCCAAACAAATATTTGTTTTCTATTTGCGCACACGTTGCCAACCGTGCAAAAAATTGCGCTATTAATGTGCTTAATTAAAAGATTTAAATGATTACCTTAGCAACGGTTTGCCATTTTTATTGTACTATGGCAAACTTTTATTTATTAGTATTCTATGCCACATTTTAATTAAATTGGCAAACGAAATATCGTATAACTTTTTATATTGAAACATTTTTATTTCAAATTTTGTTTCAATTCTTTTTATGTGCTTTACAAATACTATTGTAAGAGAGCGATTGTTTTAATTTACTGAAAAGTTTGTTAAGCTAAGGTCAGACGGTCATTTTTATTTTACTGAAAAGTTTGTTAAGCTAAGGTCAGACGGTCAAAAAATTTGCGTATAAATTGCCAACAGGGCGTTTCGTAGTCAACTATAAACTACTACCATGTTTTTGTCAGTCTGTGCAAATTTTGATCGCATTTGGTCGTTTGCTTATGCATTTTATGCGATTTATATGAAAAAAATGCAGCAGTATGTGGGCGTGGCTTGGATTTCATGATAAAATACTAAAGAAAATGCACATGTATTCACTATGATACACCGTGTTGACAATTTGTATGCACATTATTTGCACGTCTGACCGTAGTTTAAGTTTAAGTAACATATGTTAAACGAGACGCGTCCATCTAATTGATTATTACTATTGTACATGATGTTCTTTCCATTTTATCTGAAATATGCTTACATCGAGTTGCTTTAGTAGTACGAATTCATCGTCTTGTTTGATGTGTCTCTGTATATACAGCTTTCCTAGCTGGAATACCGAGCTGGAATGAGCCTATTAGTTAAAATTGGAATACTTTAGTATTGCAGTTTTGTGTTACTATTTTATATACCTATATGACAACAAACAAGCATTTTTTGTTGTTGTTGTGGAAACTTTTTCTTATGTCAAATTTCAACTCAATCGAATTTGCGGATGTGTGTCAAAAACTTAAAAACTAAACCAAAAACATATTTGAAGCATCTATTAGTTTGTATGCTATTACTATAATATTCATTTTAACCGAATTTGTTTTTTGTTTATAAAATTTGTGGTTTTTATGCTTTTCATTTTTGCTTTCATTTTGCGCGTCCTTGAATAAGTTCAATGATGTTTTTGTTTTTTCACTCTTTAAATTGTTTTTATTTGATTTTCTAAAAGTTTCACAAATATTTGCTACACACCGAGAAAACAAAGCACGAATTGTATGATTTTTTTCAGCTGTCTGTCATTTTAGCCTTTTTTTATAAGCTTTTATTTATGAGTGTTTTAAGATTACAAAATTATTTCTTGAGATATTGAGTTAAATAAGTTTTCTTTCTTTTCTATTTTCAGGTAAGACATTTTTTTAATACAACGATCTGGTATAATGACACATCAGTAAGCTTTTAACGACCGTCAGTGTACACTTCTCCAACTTCAGCAACTTTTAAGTGGTAGTAATTTTTAACAGAGAATACTTTAAATATAAAATACACTTAAACCCCATGGGTTGTGTAAATCTCAGAAGCTGACTTATTGCAACTTTAGTTTAGATTGTTCCACCTAATGCCACTTTTCAATTTAATTTTCTAGAAAGAAACATGAAAAGCTTTTCGATTTCGATGAAAACATTCTGAAAAACAGTAAATAGTGAACACAAGTTCCTCTACCTCACACATAGCTGCACTTTCTTCTACAATACAATAGCGTACATAAATTGCACACTTTGTCGCAATGCAATGCATTCTTAAAATAGAATTACGCCTAAAATGAAAACAAGTGCCGCACTACGGGGTACAAAAAAAAAAAAAAAACGAAGAACCCAAACCGCACATTGTTATACGCCTAATGCACAGCATATTGTACTCTGTGGTTTTCAATTTCCACGAGCTCAAAATAAGTATAATGCATGAATAGTCCAAAAGGAGGAGAGGTAGTATATACCACAATGTAGCTAGTACAATATGCATTCAACATTCTCGAACACAATGACAACAAGCGCCGACATGCATGTACCGACCGAATACTTCTTCACACCGACTCCAATATTGTTTTGTATTTTCTCTAGTGCACCCAATGTCAGTTGTTTCCATACCTGTGTCACGTGTCGTAAATCGTGCGAATTTCACAAATGCGCCATTTCAAAAATACACTATACTATAAAGCAACAAAGAGAAAGTCTGTTCCCAACCCATCCCACACATACAATATGCATACTCTAGAATAATGGAGAGGCATGATTCGATGCATGCATGTTAAATTTCTATTGTAAAGCATTATTAAATTTTGAACACCAAAACGTTCACGAACAGCAATAAATCGAACCATTTGAGTTTTGTAGACTAATTGCAGTGTGATGGGAAGATATGTACATATGTGAAATTAACAAAAATTAAAGTTTGTACGATTCTGTTCGTAGATCAGTTCTAAATCATAGCTCGAATAGAGATCTTGAACAGTTCTTAAGCACAAATTTGCTTAGTTAAAGTGACATTATCAGTTTTATTCTATATAGTATATATTACTATATATTACGCTTTGCTTTGTCTCCCTTTTACGTATATACTATTTGACCAACTTTGATACCATTTGGAAGTTAATTTGCTTTGCTGAAGTTGCAAAAAACAATGTTAATTGGACATCGGTTACATACAACGCGTGAAAACGATTTGGAAATATTACTAACACAAAGAGAAAAAAAAAACACGTACATGCACATGTACAAGAATTCACACACTCTCTGTGGTGCACGCTTACAATTGGTAACCATACAGTAAAAGTGCACAGGCGTGACAAAAAACGACGAAGGGGAAAAAAAACCCAACCAACAATCAAAAACAAACGATCCACGGAAATTAAAATATTGCACAAAAAAAAAAAATCATAAGGTTTTTCCCGTTATGCTTCTACTTTGTCTTTTTTTGTTTCTTATGCGTGGCCGACCACTTTGCATTTGACTTGCAGTAGAGAAGAGTTGGCTTAATCTGTATGTTTAAAAATATTATTTATCCCGTTATTTTTATAAATAATCTGTATAAATTGTTCGATTCGTTCTAGTTTACATTAAAAGCGTGTACGCGAAGCAATGAAAGTTACAGAACTTCAGTGCTACAGGGAAAGAATTGGGATAAGCAATACTAATTGCTGCCCCGAATGCGGTCAATCACCGCACGATACAATTCATTTGTTCAATTGCCCGTCCCATCCGAATCAATTGAGCCCTTTAGACCTCTGGTTACGACCAGAGGATGTTGCTTTTTTCCTAGACCTTGACACCTGAGGTTGCATTTCGGTCTGTCTTTCTCTTACATTCACAAATTGCTTTGCACTACTACATTCATTCATATATAATAAATTGTGTATATATATTTCCTGATACAGCTCACACGAAGCTGTTACAACAACAACAACAGAACTTCAGAGACATAGTTGTCAGCCTTGTAAAATGCCGTTATTTTACATAAAATAATTTAATCTATAATTCGCGTTAAGACTTTGAGATGATATCAAAGCGATCGAGAAGTACAATATTTAGTGCAAATTGTTAACAATGAAAGTCTGAGTACTTCGGCATGTAATATCCCGTTATTCGAAAGAAGTGAACGAATTGTGTATGTGATGAAAACGGAACAGAAAAGCAAAGAATACTAATGCCAAGTTGATAATGTGTAAAATACCGTTGTATAAAAAAAAAAATTCAAACCGTTCATCAAATTGATTGTATAGAGGCAAAAAGAAGTCGCTTAGTAGCACATATTCATATTCCTTTCCCCAAAATATTAATTAAATGCTATACAAAAACTTTAGTGAATCATTGCATTTCCACGCAATGCTGGGTATTTCGTCTTGTTAAGTGTATACTAAATATACTCTATATAGCATGCATCGTTTTTTCATTATGTGTAAAGTGAAATGTCATTTTCGAGTGCTTCAAATTGCATTTGGGTTGTTCGTTGTGGGCTGTGTAGACAAGTAATTGTCCACTCACTCGACGATGACTCGATACTAGACGTGGTCGTCGTTGATTTTCCTAAATTTCACAATAAAATGCAATCGAACCTTGAACAGCAGTGTATATACATACATACATACATACATACATACATACATACATACGTTTCGACATCATAGCCCACACGGTCGTCTACGTTGAAATGTCATATTTTATTTTGCACGGTATGTTGCAGCATTTTGCACTTTGCCGCTGCTACTTCCTATAGAAAATTGCTTTTTACTTTTAATTAATTTCGTTCCGTTCGTTAGTACGCGGGCGTAAGATTTAATGGTGCAGGAACAGAAATCTCTGCTATAAATAGGTCATTGTGAGTGGATGCAGTGAGCTGTGTGCTGTTGTTCCCATTGAAAGTAAAGTGCAGTGCTGTGTGAAGGCGTTGCATTTTTCTTTTAGCAAATTTTATGAGTGTGAGTTGTTAAATGAATTTCCATGAATTGTTTGTATTTGTGGGGGGATTTTCTCTATATTTAAGTTGAAATTTTTAAATTAAGCGCTTTAAAAATGAATTAAAAATATTTTTACACTTTTTTCATACAGCAGTTATACGAAAATCACTATTGAGTGGTGTTGATCTCTTAACGAAATTTGTGTGAAATCATGTGGGTAACCTGGCAGCAGGATATTGAAGGTATCTAATTCAAAAGCAGACCAATTACCTAGAGAGAATAGAACAGCTGATATTATTTTAGTGGAGAATACTGTACCTATGGATACTTATGTGTACTTTATGTGTCATTGCCTCATAGGAAAACACGCCATTAAGCTAGAGATCAACACCTTCGAATTCTGTAAAAACTGTTGTAATGCCGAGGAGGAGAAACAATTAGGCATAGGTCTTGCCACAGTCCGGCTCAGTGTAGGAAGAGACTCGCTTTCCTCGGGAAGCTCTTCTTAGATAATCTTACCGCTATAACTAATGGGTTTTCCAATAAGTGTGTCTGAACTTTAAAATTAAATATTAAGAATTGTGTATGAGATATGATATGAAAGCCTTTTTTAGGGATTAAAGTACATTGAGAAGCTTCGTTTACGGGAATCATTGCGGACTAAATCGCAACAATGGTTTGTATGATGGTTTTCTTTAGTTTGTCAATTGTTGTTAGTTTGTTCCATAAACCAGCGTAGCTTCACGTTGTGAAGTCATGTTAGAACCATCTATCATCCAAGTACATATCATCTGATTGAGACAAAATTAGTCAGTTATGACCCGTTACCGTTCTTCATTGCCAGTTACCGTCTGGCTATTCTCGTTTCGAAAGATGTATGTTCCAATGAGGCCAAAATCTGAGCATAATACACACCAAACAATAATTTTCTCGGCATGCAATGGAGACTTTTGATATTGCTGTGTTTTACTCTCTCCCCAAATTTGGCATTTTTACTTGTTCAACCAAAAATATGCTTCATCCCCAAAATTTGAGTCCAATTCAAACTATCAAAGTTCGGACATAACTATTGAAAAACTCTTTACAATAAAGTCTCCAACAGTATCGATGAAGTGGTTCATACAAGGGGTATACCCAGTAGAGGAGAAAGGTTATAAAGACTCATCACTGACCTAAGATTTTCCGATTCTAACGTTAATTGGGTCTGTTACCCGGAACTAATCCAAGAACACATCGTTGACAATGCATTGTAAATTCTGGAGTTCATCAGTCGTCGATACAAAAAACACCTAAGCTAGTCCATTTTATTGAGAAGATTTAAGCACAAAATTATTCTTTTAGCGCACACTTTTACTACTAAACTTAACACCCTACATAGAAATATATGGCACACTTTTTGGCACACAAGAAGTTGCGAAATTATCTAAAGGTCTGCATTTATTTGTACAGTATACAGTATAAAATTTTATTGAAATTTTCTACTTTGTGAAATTCCTAAAAGTATGCAACATTATATTAGCATTACAAGTAGCAAATTCGGCTTTATTGGCACAGTGCCTAAAACTGCGCAACATTTTTTGTATTTTCGCCTTAAAGCGAAATATTTGCGTAATGAAGTTATACTCTTACGTTTACATTACTTTTCCAACGATGTTTGTGCTGTTTACTTTTGGGCATTTCATAATTAAGTGCATGTTGACAACTTGGCTGCAAAAGAAAAAAATAAGCAAATGAAATGAAATGAAATGAAATCCCAAAAATGTATTTCAATGCTCTCGTCATATTAAAATCTCACAATCATAAAAAGTTAGAAAATCTGCCAGAGACAATTTTCACAACGCAAAATAAATATAAGATTTGCGCAGCTTAATTTTCTTGATTTTCTTTTACTGCGTCCCAGACATACTTGAAAGCAATTTTGCAATTTCCACAAATTTCCACTTTCGGATTTTCGTTTAATTTGTGAAACTGTTTCAGCGTGACCGATGCGACAGAGAGATGATGATGTTGTTGTGCTGAATATCATGTCTATTCAGAAGCCAGAAAAGGAAAAGCAAAACAGATTTTCGGCTGTGTATAATTAAACCATTAATTTTCAAGTCGCGACAGCTTAATGAGCAGTGACCAGCGAAATAAAGAGTTTGTACATTAAATATTTTTATACAATTTGTCCGAAATCATTGAAAAGAAGATGTGCTAGCCTAGCCCACTTTCCAGCGCCGTTGCCAATTATGCGTCGTGGCATTTTAAATGTCATCGAGCTACAGTTTGGCGATTACAAGAGTGACCTTTGTTGTGCTGACATTAATAAACTTTTTCTCTTTGAAGCGCTGACTTTTTCAAGTTAATTAAAAGCAACAACTCGGACTGCAGCCTTACAATTACACTGTGTAAACGAGAAAAAAAGAAAAAAAAAAACAGCAAGCATATTCACTGCATAGGTCTTCAGTATGAACATATATAAGAGGTTTGCTCAAGAAGAATATCGGATTTTTATATTATTTTTTAGAACCGTTTAGTTAATATTCCGTTAAATTGTTAAATACTATTCGGTTAAACAGCTGTGATCAAAATAATTGTAGTGCATTCTTGTCGCTTGGAAAAACCAAAACGAAGTAATTAAATTTTTAATTAGTTTCTTTACTTAATATAGTAGTATTTGCCAGAAGATAATGATAAAAAAATGTACATATTGGGAGGTGTCACAAAAAACACAAACAAAAACAAACAAAATTTAGAGAATTCGAGTCGGCTCTGGGTCATCTCCAGAGAGATAGTTGTCCAGCAACTCTTTACTGTCCTTCAAAGTTGCAAGCTGCTTGTTGGCTTAGCTTCCGTGATTTCCTTCTTCACATCACACCACAAAATCTGTATAGGATTGACTTCTGATGAGACTGTGCTACTCATTCCTTCACATTGACCCTATGCTTTGGGTCGTTGTCCAAACCAGTGGCATCTCTTCACTGGCATACAGCAGCACAATTTCCTCCAAGATTTTTACATATACATGCTGATCCATGATCTCCTTAATCCAGTATATTGGTCTAACTCCATATTAAGTGAAACTCACCCAAATCATGATACTGGAACCGTCGTGTTTGATTGTTTTCTAGGTGCATATTCTGAGTTCGGTGCTCGTCTAACATACTGAAGAGATCCTCTGCTACCGTACAAAACAATTTTGGATTCGTTTGTACACAAAATATTACTCCATTTCTTCAAAAATCAATCCAATTGTTCTCTTGCGAATTTCAAGCTGTTTTTAACATGTCTTTTAGTGAGTAATGTCGTTTTTCTCAGACTTCGTGCTGTAAGCTTATTTACTCGCAACCGTAAAAAAACTGTTTCTTTAGCTGCTTCCACATTTTAAGATTCTTTTATTGGTGTAGTCGGTGCGAATGTATTTCGCTTGCAGTAACTCACTACCCAATCCATTAATCTTTTACATAATATCCGGAGTTCTCCGCGATTTTCAGTTGTTGGTGTGTGTTTGATCGCATTGGTGAGCACCCAATGATTTTCGGAAATTCGAGAGAGGTTTTTTTTAGGAAATAAGCTTTACAATTAGTTTCGCACTCGTTTGAAAAATAAAATTAACTTATGGTGTTGTTGATAGTAAGAAAGTGTCAAATAATTATTTTTTTGTTTTTTTTTTTCAACTACCTGTGGTAGTACGTTGTGCATTAAGTTGGCAGCACCATCAGCTATTAACCCAAACAATGAGAGTTTGCACAAAATTTCTCATAGTTGAAAACTTGGAACACACTCTGGAGAATAAAAAAATGAATAGGATCTGAATGTTTACATTCCATGGTGCACTATTTTGAACTTCAAATCAAATTTTCAATCAACTGTTTTTGTTTGTATGCAATATAGAAAATCCAAGTCGGCAGCGCTACAACTTATAGCTCTCAATAATAGCTTAATATAACAGTTGAGAAAACGCAACTCAACTTATCAGCTAAATAAAGTGATATTTAAAACTACTTCTCCCAATGTGTTTGTTGCAACGCCTATTTATGCATGTCGAATTACTAAATCCAAACCTCGGTTGACCTTGCACCTCAGGGATTGTGATTTCACTAGGTGTAGGCGTTTAATTGGATATTTTGTTGCAGGCAATAAATGGCATTGACGCATATACTCAAGATACATCTTTCAACTCAGTTTCAATAGAATATAAACTTGTTGCTATTTTCAACTACGATTTCATGTGTGCTCGTGTGCATAGTAGTTAACGAAACACCAAAGCAACCTATAATTGCTATGGTTTCATATTGTCCAGCATTCAAGTTGCCAGTCAGAATCAACGACGTCATGCAAAAATACAAATAAAAATAAACAAGAAAAACAACGCTAACATCGATGAAACCGAAACTTTAATACTCTTCATACTTTCATTTTTTGCTAAGCAACTGTGCTATTTTACTTCAGTTAAAAACATTTTTTTTTTTTGGATGCTTAGATTTAATAAGTTATAATATAATATAATCAAACATGTTCGATACAACAAAATAAACACAAAATGCTTTGTATGGAAGCTATATCTTCTAGTGGATAAAGGATTTGCTTCATGTTAAAAAAGCCTCCATAGCAACTTTCAAACCAATATTTCAAAGTTTGAGAGAATACGACGCTGATCACGAATATACGAGTATATATATACTTTTTGAGATCTCCGTTGCTACCTTCAAGGCATTGCAAACATTGTGACTAAATTAAAATACTAATCACACTCTGTGTGAAGGGTATAAATATATAGCAAAAGCGTTAGAAGTTACACGTCAAAGCAATTTGATTAAATATTGTGGACGGACGACGTCAACGCTTTAGTTTTGCACAATATTGTTGATGACGTTGTTTGGCACACGCTATTTGTTTAGCGTTGGCGTATTGGAGCTGCGTTCAAAACGACGTGTATATTGTACGCTTGATTTGAGACACACAGGTTCACCGACAACCAAGCAGCTAGCAATGATGGTGTACAAATCTTATCAGCCACGTGCGTTCCATATTTAATGCGCTTGATTTTATTTATAGCATTGCATAGATGTTTTTTTGTGGCTTTGTTTTTTGTGCTGAGTTTATTTTTAGTCATGATTTTGCATACGAGTATGTTTTTGCTACGTAGGTGTGTCCTAGTTTATCATGGAATTGTAAAAGTTTGTTGCATAGTTTTGTGCGTTTTCTAAATAATCTTCTGCATATTTGCATATTTTGTAATATTTCTTTGAGCATGGTATTTTTCCTTGGAAATTTAATTATGCGCAATTGTTTGTAAGTGGGCTTTGTTCTCGAAATTGTTGCTTTTAAGTGGAATTCGCGAAAAATATTTGCAGTCAGCTGTTGCATACTTTTAGGTGGATTGAGAAACATTTTAAGTTACTTGAATTTGTATAGTCAAATACTGTAAATGTTAATTTTTATATTTATTGCTGTACAATTTCGTTGAGTTAAATTCAAACTGTTTAAATGGTAAAATGTTGTAATTGAAAAATTTTGTAGCATATCCTTAGGCATACAGATGTTTGAATTGCATAATTTTAAGAATCTAATAGGCTCATAATAATTTTGTGCGTTTTTTGCTGCATACTCTTAGGCATATGTATATGGGTGCTGCCAACTTGCATACATTTTTTTATAGTTTCCAGCATATTCAAAATTTATTGGATATACAGAATTTGTAAAGTTCCACGATTGTACTCGATAGTGGTGTTAAATCATTAAAATCTTTAAAATCCTTTGTTGGATCGAAGTGAAGTTCTTCAAAATCTATGAAAATACTCGAAAAAAAATTGCAAAAAAACTGAGAAGTACAACACAAGTTTGAGATTGCGAAAACCAAACTTGCTTGTATACAACCACCTCCTGTTCCTGTGTTCTTTATCCTGATACCAAATATAATACAAAACAAATTTAAATCATTATTACTCATAGTTAAATCTTTTATCACTTATCCTTTAACGTTTGAAAAGAGGCTAATACCATCATTCTTATCCCCAGGCCTAACCTCCGGCACTGCATCTATTTCAACAGACTATCTGTACTGCAGTAACATGCTTTTTAGACTGCTAAGTACTCAACTTGGCTAGTAACTTTAATATTTTTTCAAACTTTTCACTTGAGGCGGCTTAAAAGCCATCACTATTTTACACCTTTAGTACCTACCTCATCAAAAACGCACGTTCGAGAAAAAGCTTTTAGCAGCTGCCAACTTGATTTTTTTAATTAACTTTTTAATCTAATAAACTTGCAGTCAATTAAAGTTGCAAGAACTTTTTATATAAGGCTTCTATATTTTTCAATTGACGCATTGCAATAAAGTTTGAAAATGAATTATTGAAAGTCTAACATAATATTTTATGTAAATATACTTTATACTTTTGTATGTGGATTTATAAGCTTGATGTGGGTTTTCTTTTGAAATTTAATACAGCAAAACTTTGCTTGTAGGCGACGGCATACAGAGGAGTAACTAATCTTAAGTAGTTCACTTCCTGCACGCTTTTGTGGCTTATTTTCGTACGTTCGCCCGTCCGGCGGCGTCATTTACATGCATAAATGTATCGAGTATCAAATTGATTGTGCAGTGTGGTTTAGTCTCGCTTTAATGATTACATAAAATGGATTTAAAACTAACTTTTGGTATAATTTTCCATTGTATATACAGTCGTATGTAGACATAAATTTAATTTTATGACTTAGCTAAAATATATTTCATTGCCTACTTTATGGCGTTGAGCCAAAATGGCGAAAATTGTTGCACAAACTTGCAGTACTACAACTCAAAGTATATGCTCTTTATACGAGTATATAGAATGCATATCTCTCTCAAGGCGACTTATGTGTAGTGTTGTTTTTTATGTATGTGTCGCTATATTCATAGCACTTTATCGGTTACCGCCCAAAAGTATGCATTGCATTTTATAAGCTAGTGATCACATGTTTTGTACGTTTAGTGAACTGTGGCTAAGGCTGAGGCGCGTGTGCCTACTCACAGACAACATAAATTCGCTTGAAGTAGCAGCGACTCTTTGTGTACTTTTTGCTAATTTATTTACCAGACAACTCATATACATACATAACTCGTTTTCTTTCTTTCTCTCTCTCTTTCTCTCTCTCTCTCTCTCTCTCTCTCTCTCTTTCTCTCTCTCTATAAATACTGCAAAATGCAGTTGTAAGGCACAAAAAATCAATATTTTGGAGCATACTTTTGTGTGCTTTGTGCTCTTTTCACTAATTTACTCTCTAACTTTCAAAAACTCTACACTACACACGCGACGCTCTTTTTTTTTTTTGGACAGAACACCACTTTTGTGCCAGCTAAACTGCTTAAACTACCCACTTGCATTTACTATTGCCGACTTTTGGACGCTTGCTGTTGGTAAACTCTTAAAAGCATTGGCAATTTGATAGTTTTTGTTGATTTTTCGGGTTTTTATTTCGAAGCAAAGATAAACTTTTCCGGTCATTATGTGTTAATTCATTTTATCGACTTTATGTCTGTGTATTTTGAATTGCATTGTTGTTAGTTTTATGTGCTGCAGGGTTTTTTGTTTCCGTTAGTATACGCTATTGATTGTTTGCATACTTTTAGACAATTAAAAAATTGTAATTGTGAATGTTGGTAGATTTGATGAAGAACAATAATTTGGAATCTAGAATAATAATTGCTTAAGCTATGTACTTGATTGCTTCAGCTACTTCTATGCTCTTTGTTTAAATAATAAGTTTTTAAATGTTTAAGCTCCTAAAAGTATGCAGCAACATGCTTATCAGTTAGCTACAGTTATATATTTATCTACTCGTCTGTACAACGAACTCGAATAGGCTTTTGTCTAATGTGACACAGTATACTAGGCTAGGTTGTCTGTAAATTTTATTGTGTATGCCAAGAATTATGCTACAAATACTCCATTGAGCTCTACTCTACTGTGCTGCTGCATGCTTTACTGCATAAAAAAAAGTGTGTAGGCGCCTTAGGTTATACAGTCTTCTTTTTTTTCTCCTCTATAGCATTTAGATTTCTAAGGCACTAGGCTGCTGTTACACACAATAGGCTTGAAGTGACACATAGTAAAAAAAAGTGAATATCAGAAAAAATATTGTAAAACTGCTGATGTTGCAAAGTATGCAGTGAAAATCAATACAAAGGCATGGATTGCGCAAAAAAAAAAATATATATACAGACATATGAGTGTCATTAATTTTTTGTACGCTACTTTTCACTTGTTTTGTGTTTTCTTATACATACATACATACATACATACATACATATATGACGAGCACATTTACATATATCTTTTTTTTCTTCTGCCCTTCCGCTACAGCCAAGAGTCACTTAAGCATAAAGTTCATTGACTTCTCTGCTACTATTGTTGTTAGTTCAAACAAACGCATACACACACGCAGAACTTTTAATGTAGTTTGTTTTATTTTTTTTCTAGCATACTTTTAGGCCGCGTATAAAAGTTATAGGTATATAGGCTGTTGTCGATTAAATTTTGTTGCCTAAACTTTAGGCATTTAGCGAAAGTTTCTCCAATCACATTTGTTTGTAGTTGTTGTAGTTAATATTTGAATATTTATGTATGTACATATTTGCGCGTTGAAATTTAGCTGCCTAACTTAGGGCGCACTGGCACGCAAAATAGCATTTTAATGAATATTCTGTTCATCTTTACTACCACTATTGTACAATTGTGCGTGTCTATAATTTATATACTAATTGATTTGTAATTGGTTTGGTGTGTTTGTGGAGAACTTAAGAGTCTTATTTTTTTTTGAGTGCTATAACTGTATGTAGTTGTATATAGATGGTTTATTGGGAATATAAACTGTGAAAGTATAAATATTTTTGGCCAGATCAATGCGATGTGTAAGTCTAGATATGTTCGTCTGTCTCTGTGCGTATCCTCAGCGCCTAGATTTGGAAGATACATATGTAGGATTGTATATATTTGATATAGACACATAACTCTATAGACTTTTATAAATTTATCATCCCATCTGGGCATAAAGCCTGCAAATCAAGATTATATAATACAGTAGTTATACTTATTATAGACGGTATACTTTCTCAGACTGTTCGTATTGAAAAAAAAACCAAGCATCAAAGTGCATTTAAAGAATTTATACAAGTTGGAAGCTCTACAGCAACCGAAATTGCCTTAAAAGCCTAAATGTATGCAACAGTTTGTATGTTTAATCAAATTATACAATCCAGACAGCATAAACTGTCGAAGAATTATTAAATTACAGTCAGTTGATGCCATATACTATATTGTACAGTGCACATAATTTAATATGTAGCAACTACCTACGAATGAGTTCAGTGACCGCCACAGAGTTGCACAGTATGCAACATGACCTCGGACAATACGTATTATTATGCACCTTTGGTCAATGGCATCACATTGTCGTCATTATATACCGACATATTGGTCAGATATGCATGCAGAGCTCGAGATTTATTAAAGCAAACGTCAGTCGTACATATGCATATTCTAACCCTTTTGATTATTGCATGTGGCATGCGGTTGCAGCAATGTGTACAACACGCTACCAACATCATCTCATCGTTTCCATTATCATCCATAATATCAAGCTAAATTTTTTCTTTGCCGGTAGGCATTGTCTTGTCTGTCTGTTTTCCTGATTGTTGTTGCTGCAGCTGTTGCAGCTTGTATGGATCTAGTTTGCCTTGCCATTTCATACAAGTGCAATGACTCCTGCAGCAGGCTTTCATACAAACAAACAGCAGGCTTTCGTACAGTGAGACAGGCATACGTTCTGTTTGATGTTTGATGTTTTGTGTTTTGCATTTTTTTTTTTTTTTTTGTGGAGGAATTTACATAACAAAGGGTTAATGTGTTGGTTTGATACTTGTATTCTGTTGTTATGAACTGTCAAAATTTGATTTTTATCCAATACTCTTTTAGCTAAATTGAAAGCGCTATTTTTCTTGGCATTATTACAATTTACATTAAGTTGTTGCATACTTTAAGATTGTTTGAAAAATTTTTATAACTCTACTTATCAAGCAATTCGCATTTTCTATACTTAAATAATGGTACAGTTGTGTATTCAAATTCGTTAAGTTAAGTTGAACATGCTAGTTTACGCAAAACTTTTGAACTTTGCATAAAAGTATTGCATATTTTTCGAGAGTTAGAAAAATGTTTTTATTAGTTTTTCATATTTTAGTGGTAAACTATACTCATAAAGTATTGATATTCTTTTAGATAAGCTAACAAATTATTATACTTACGTATATTGTACTTTTTCATATAAGTATTGCATACTTTTAGACAGTTTAAAACAGCGTTTAGCTATTTTTGTTATTTTTGCGAGAATTTTCTGAATTTTATAATAAAAAATTCGTATAATGTTAATATTCTTTCTCAGTGTTGCCTTTCCATTTTACTTAACACATTTCTGATTGTTTAATCAAGCTTAAAAAACAATTTTATAATTTTATTACATACTTTTCGGCGCATTAGTGCAGAAAATTTGCTATAAGCTGCTTTCAAATGATTTAATTAGCTTTAATTTCGAAGCTTAACAGCACATTTCAAATTTGCAATTACAGTAAATCGATAAAATCTCATTTACCAAATGAGTTGACTGATTTTCAGGCAGCAAATGGGGAGGAATTTTGTATTATTTTGCGGTTAAACAATTTGCGAAAAGTGCTCGTCTGTATATATATAAAAAATACAATGTCTGTGCGTCTTAAAACTTGACAAAATCAAGCAGCGTTTTGTCCTTGAACTTGTCATGAACCGTCTGTCAAAATTAACCCTGACCTTCAAAAAGTCCATATTTTTTTTTTTTTTTTTTTTGGTAATTTTAACAATAAACAAACAACTGCCGAAAATGCTGTGTTGCATTATTACAACCAACCACCTATTATTCTCTACAAAAAACTCTCGACAGTATAGACATTAATATTTTATTTCAATGGGTTTCATTTTTGCCCCTTAGATAATCATCTAAATTCGATGTTGTTTATGTATGGATGTTGTGCCTAGTAGCTATGTATGTACGAGTATAACAATAAACGCAATAATAAGGAGTAGAACAAAAATTAAAATTTTATATATTAATGCAAATTGGGCATATGCAATGTCTAGACATTATTCTGAGTCCAGCTGAGTGGCTCGTCTGGGGAGTTTTTTTTTGTAAACAGAACAATATTTCGGTTTTCATTTTTATCTCTGACAACTGCTGATAATAACAGCTTGTTAATTATTTTATACTGTATATATATACACACACACATATGTACACATATGCTGACGTTCTTTGGAGTCAAATGCTCTCATTAAAGTTTAGTTCATCAGTTATTTAATATCTCAAAATTTTGCTAATTTGTGCCGAAAATCACGCGCTACTTGGAAGTATTTTTTATTTTATCTTTTAACGTCATTTGCCTCAAGATCTTTGCAACTTGATAGATTTATGTTTGCGTTGAGCTTTGCATTTTGGACTTTTGCTCTTGACATTTTTAGATACTGATGGAAGATAACACACATACATATAATAGAGTAATGTACTTGTAGCTAAGTAAGCTTTTGCTATGAATTTTATTGTATGTTTGAAGTTGTATATAATATATTCTTGCATTATGGTATAAAGATTAACTATTTTTTGAGCGTGAACACTGTAACTAATAACAAAATTTCTGAAAGCTTGAAAAAGCTTTATTGCTTTGCTGTGATTGGTGGCATGGATTTGTACAAATTTTATATCTAATGCTTTACAGAATAAAATAAGCTAGAAGAGTATAGTTAGAACTGTAAGAGATTTGCATGCATAGCAACTCTGGAACTAAGCTGTTCAGCGCTACCCGCAGGCGAGCGAATATCTTCGGGTTTTCGCACACATAAGAACGAGCGCTGCTTGATGTATTTCGACTTTGCTATTGAAAGGTTGACATGAAATATTGCTCAGTGTAAAGCACACAAATGCATAAACACTTCGGCCTGCTCTCCATTTGGGCAGCACTGCTCTGCAATGTATATGTTTTGCGATGCTTCTATAGATCGTTCAAAGATTTAACAGCTGTTGAAAGCTTATATGAGAAAAAAAAAGCATTTGCTGACTGATTACTACTTTACGCTAACTATTTTCAAAGTCTGCTACATTTTTCTTTGTTTTAGTTCCACTGATTTTAATAATTTTACTTCAAGCAATCTTAAGAAACGTTGATTTATTAAAAAAAAAGGTAATCAGTAATCAGTAATCAGCAATCACTAATCGGTAAGCGGTTAGTTATGCCGAACATGCAAGCTTTTAGCATTTACTTAACTTTTAACTATATCGGATTCGTTTAGACTTATTTATACATATATGAAATTTAGCTGGCTCAAGGTGTTTCGAACTTAGCTACAAACTCTCATCACTATGCTGGCCGCACATTGCTGATTTTTGCTACTTATTACATGCCTCTCAGGAAAAACGCGCTGTGTATCACATAGATTTCTATATAATCAATGATAAACACGTTCAACTTTCGCAGCATGCTATATCTGCTGGATTCTTGCAAGTCACTATAACTCTCGGTGGATTGTTGTTGCATTATCCTCTTATAAACTGCCCCAATAGAAAATTGCCGACATATTTTATGTGAAATTGTTATGTGGTTTTGCATACATGTATATGCATTTTATATAGAAACAGTATATTATAATATTATTAATATATTATGACGCACCCCACAGCATACTGATCACAGAACGAAACTCATGTCGAGCGTAACATGTTATACTTAAATTGTTTGTTTTACATTCTGAGTACAGCTTAGATGCTTACAATACCTTATTAACATTTACATTGAACTTGACATTGGTCACGTGGCTCACAATGTGCGCTAGTGTAGCCAATTAAGCCTTTATGTGGTAAAGATTGGTTAAGTGAGGCAAGTTTTTATTCACCGTCTTGTAGGCCCGTACTTGCTTCAGCTTTCAGTTGCCCATTTCGCGTCCAGCTTTTTAAATAAATCTCTCAGCTTTTTTCCCCAATGCTATGCAAATTGGTTTCGGGTTTGGCGGCGTTGGGGCAATCTTCAAAGGCATCTTCGAGTGCTAGTTCTGCGTCAGTTTCATAATCAGCAAATATTGCAAAGCGATTTTTTCTTGAGGTAGTTGGATAATTGTACTTCAATATTTGTCAACTTCTTACGCGACTTCTGCGGCTGTTCAATTCCAGAGATCTTCTTGCGAGAAGTATATTTCTTAATACATACTTATTTAAGATGACTTGGAAGCAGATGACAAATTAAATTCTTGCCCAGGATCTTCGAAATCAGACCACTTTAAGGGGTATCCCCATGCAAACCTGCCGCCCCCATTTTCACTTCTAATAATATATACCGCATATGTCCAGATCGGACCACTAAAGAATATAGCCCCATACAATTCTATGGTTCATATAAGGAACCTTAGGCAATGTACAGTCTATCTCGCAATCGAGCACACTCGACTTGAGCGTTCTTTCTTCTTATATCAATAACTGATGAGTTCTTAGCAGCAGTTGCCTGAAGATTTAAGCAGATTTAAAAAGTCTACCGGCTTCATGTTACGTTATCTACATTTGCCAGATACATTTTGCTAACAACTTACGATTGCATTCAATTTCAATATTATTATATACCGTATTTATTGCATTATCGCCAAAGCTAACTTCCTTTGTGTCTGACGTGTCTGGAACGAAATTTGCCGCGTCGTGTTAATGTCTGGTGGCAAGTCATTGAACTTTTATGTTTGGTGCGCAAACCTGAAATGAAATCACTTCCGCTTACCAGACAGAGGACGGCGGCGACGACGACGACGACGACGACAGCGACGACAAAAGACGTCTCTCTCATTGAAATGCCAAAATCCTGAAATGCAGCTTCTTAGATAGAATTTTGCCAGCTATTTTCATTGTCCTTGAGTAGCTTCAGTTTAAGCCACAACTGGCTCTGAATGTGGCTCCCTTTTTATGTTTATGTATAGAGTTGTATAGAGATGTACCTATAATTTTTTTTATTTTCTTGGTGCCCTTCTGCGTCGGCGCTTTATATGTCTGTGCCTCGTTTCGTTTTGTTTGCAGCGTCTGGTATTTAATTTCTTTATATATTTTTTTGTATTATTTTTTTTTTTTGCGAATGTACTTCAGCTGCTTTGTTGGTTTGGTTTGCCATGCCATGGCATTGACTCGTCTGCCAGAGGACAATCAACTTTGCGCGCAGTACTTTGTCTTAATCTTCTTTTTTTTGTGTATTGTATTGTATCTTTCAAGGCATGCAGCAGCAGCGTCAAAAAACCAATGAATCCCTTTGCGAATTATTTCGTTTCGATTGGCAAGTTTCAATTAAAGTTCCTCCACAATTTTTCTCTTGTTTTAATTGAAATTTATTTGTTTTTCAGCACGCATACAAAGCACGCTTATTCGGAGTTCATTGATTTCTCAATTGCTGCGCATCATGTCAGACATAATTAATCAACAAATTAATATTTATTTAATTTGTCAACACAACAAAAACAAAAATTATAAAAGAGGAATCGGTAACTTCGATGGAAACGAAGCTTTAATACGCTTCACACTTTGTATGGGTGTTGTAACTTCTGTTAGATAGGTTGGGTTAGTTTAAATTAACCAGGAGATTGGATTCTATTTGGCAGTAGGTATTTTAGTGGATTTTGTTTGTTTGGAACCATCCCGTACAGTCAATGAAAAGTCACAGAACTTCCAGTGACAGGTTTGTCAGAGTTTTCAGGTCTTCAAAGCGTGGTTTCCCGAGAAATGTGGTACGTTTTCTAAGAAGTGCCAGAGCACCTGTATAGAAGTAGTTTGATACTTTCCATCTCCTCTTCATCACCACAGCTACGTCCTGTTAGGGATATTCGTTGGGCCGTAAAGTGTAGGAGCTTAGTTGTTTGCTTTGAAACTTGACAGCCGCCTACTGTCTACTCGCTGATTCTCTGGTGGTCTCAGTTAATCATAAAAGGATTTCTGAGAAAGGTCTATGAATATTCGTCAACCCCAGGAGTCGCTGGCAGCGTTGATTGAGTCCTGGTGCCAACTAATTAACTTGTACACCAGAATGGTCAGGAACCCAGATGAGTTCAACTGAGAGTGCTGTTCGACTTGGTTATGACAACCACCGTGCTCCACATGAGTTTGCCTTTTGTGGTGTGCGTAGAAAGCGCCTTAATTGCAGCCTGACTGTCGACATTGATTGTTATGCTCCTTGAATTTTCCGCTTTTATGGTGCTAATCAGTTTAACCGACTGTCAGACTGCCTACATCTTTGCTTGGAACACGCTGCACTAGTCGGGTAGGCGGTATAAAAGCTGCATTGCCGGTTCCTGTGAAAAGACGCCAGTACCTGTGTTCTCATTCATCTTCGACCCGTCGGTGTAGATTGATAGCTCGTTTCGCCTCATGTAGGTTCGTTGCTTAAAGTCTTCCCTCTCGGGGAAAATTTGAAATTGTCATTGCTTTTAAGCTCTGGAACACAGTAGTTATCCTCCTTGACCTCAATCGTTTTCTCTACTAAGTGTAGGTTGGTGCTGTGGTCACCCTCACACGGCTTAAGAATTAAAAAGTCTCCAGACTAACTTTCAGTCTGCGAGGAACCCGAAACTGTCCATTACTTTCTATGTCACTGTCCCTTACTGTCTAAGTGTAGATTCAAGCACCTGGAGGAACTACAAAAAATTAAGTGAAGTGTTTAAAATCTTCCCAGTGGTTGTAAAAGGAAAGGGTTCGAAGTGCTGATCACGAATATATATATACTTTACTCCGTTGCTACCTTTAAGTCGTTGCAAAGGATGTAGCTAAATTATAATACTGTTTACACTCTGTGTGAAGAGTATAATAACGAATAATTTTGTACACGACGTTTTATTGAGTGTGCGCTTTTCTTCACTGTGCAAATTTTTATTGTCATTTAATATGCTGCACGCGCAGTGAAAAATGATTCTTTTTCCTCGCTCAACGTCGTCAATGCTGTCAATTACTTGGTAAAATATATATATTATTTTTTCATTTTTTTTTTTTGTTTGCTGGCGCATTATATTATATGTCTTTTGAAATGCCACGCTTTCGTGCTTGAGTTTGAGTTTATGTTAATGTGATATTCGTCTAGAGCGTGTGACAGACGTCATGGAACTAATTTTTTGTTAGAGTTATCAAATTTAAAGTGCTGAGTAGTGCTTATGCATTGAAAGATATCTTGAGCTTATAAAAAATATCAGTTGACAACAGCTTAAAGCATAAATTGTGTATTAAAACTTACGTACAAAGATGATAATCTATATATATATATATATATATATATATATATATATATATATATATATATATATATATATATATATATATATATATATATATATATATATATATATATATATATATATATATATATATATATATATATATATATATATATATATATATATATATATATATATATATATATATATATATATATATATATATATATATATATATATATATATATATATATATATATATATATATACGAGAGTATAAAACTCTTTGTCCGACTTTGTCTGACTGATTCATTAACACACAGCGGAAACAAGTACTCGTAGTGCTAGAAAGCTGTTTTTTTTACTGTAGATTCATTTTATGATGAAAACGATCACTGAGAAACGGTATTGGAAAATTCCTTCCCTAATATGGGAAAAGACATGTCAAAGGTTAGATGGGGAAATATTTTTTTTATTGATCGTTTTCATACTCTATTTCATCCGATCGTTTTTAAACTCTGTATACTGTACACACCAAATAATGAAATACTTTTTGCACCGATGGGAAAAAGCCACCCAAAGGGGTGAATAGAGGGTTCAAAGTTATATGATGAAAACATTTTCATCGTCCGATCTTTTTCAAACGTTATGTATATTGTAGATTTTAGAAAAATTTTCTACCAAGGGGGGAACTTGGGTGAAAGGTTATCTTCTTCTATATACATAAGAAAACTTGACCTGTCTGCTTCAACCGAAACCGTTATTGCTAGATAGCTAATATCTAGACGGTAGTTTCCTTTTCTGGTGAAGATATACACTCCGGGTTTTGGGATAAGTGAAAAATTAAAGATTATATAAAAAAATTCTTTTTTTTTATACTTCTGTTTTCAAACTCTATTTGTGTATACTCTAGAAAACATGTTGTGTTTCACAAATTTTGAAAAATTTCAACACTTAGAACAGAAACGATGGTGAAAAGTGTATGTCACGTTTCTTCATTCAAACGTTTTCAAAATCTATTTGTATACGTATTTAAAATACTACCACGGACAATGCCGGCTTATTCACCTTGAAAGGTTTATACGATAACATTCGATTACCAACAAAAAAACTCCCAAATAAATTGCTTACATTTTTTATTACATATTATTGGTTAGCGATATTAACTCTTTTAGATTATTTCATCTATGAGTTGCAAAATTATTATACTAGAGCATCTTTTTAAACTTTTAAAATTGAAATAATTTTTATAATAATTTTTTATTCTCTTTTCCAGGTACGTATTATTCAACAACTATCGAAAATCGGTCTGGACCATGAATTGTTTGAAACAGATGATAAACAATGCTATTAAGAAAAGTAACCGTATACAACAGTTGACTAATTTGTTAAAGTCTTAAAAATAATATATTTAACGCCGTTTTCTAAACCGAGCAATATTTTTACAACTCAATTCAACTGACTGATTCGTAAATAAATAATTTTTTAATGACAAGTTAAAGCTTGTATTAAACATTTAAACATCGTTTGAGAAAATGATCCTAACAAGCTTAAAAAACATTATTGGGCAGATCTACTATTAAAGCCATTTGCTTGACTAAGCAATAAATTGCATAGTACGTATTTCAAAGATATACTAAAGCTGGAAATAAAATGCGACATACGAGTATATATCTTCACTTCCTATACTTTATCTGAAGATGGCATATTAAATGTTAAAATTTGGAGCCTCTATACTTTATAAACTTCTACATCTCAGCGTTCATACTGACAGACAGACGGAGTCCACTTTGATCACTTACTAATAATAAATATAATGATCTCAATTAATTAGATATACTCAACCGATGGTTTGAAAATTCTAACTTGGTTCCAGAATTTTATAAGAGATCTAAAACTTATCTTGCCGTTCCAGCTACACAACTACAAATGAATATTTTAAAAAATTGCAAATTCAAAATACAACCTTTTAGCGAAACACGTGTATCGGTGCGAGCCGGAACCGGCATCGATATTGTTATCGGTCACAAAAACACACCAATACTTTACTTTATCTGTAAATAATTTTATTTTTTAATCATGCATATCTCTCTCAATGTACTTGAATAAACAGATACCACAACAGCAGTGATGAACTGCTGTCGTTTTCAATAAAATTCCATACAATAATTATCGAATTCGGAAATTTCTCAATATCACCAAAATAATTACAACAACGATAAGATAAGATTAAACCGAATTCATTTGAAATGCCGATTTTATTTGGTATTTGGTAATGAAAAATGATATTGAATAATAATAGTAAATCTCGTTGCATTGGAAGTGAAATTATAGTCAAGTGATTTAGGTGCCATACAACGGATGTGCTGTAATTGGTTACTATTGTCATTTTGTGTGCCATATAATTGATAACCATGTAGTAAATGTTGTCAGCTAAATACTCATTACTTGTTTGCTGTAGGTTTCCTATGTATGTATTCAATTTAATTTTGCGCAATGTAAATTACAAAGAAGCTCTAGTACTGTAAGTAGTGTTGGGTGTATTTGAGCGAAGAAAATCAATGTCACACAGCAACAGATTTAATGCTGAATGTCATGCACAGATAATGGAGAAGCAACATCCTTTGTTAAATACAATAGAAAATTGTTTTCTGTATGTAGAACGTAAGCATCAGCGAAGCGTCAATACTATATTTGACATTAAATGTGTGTATAGTACTACATTTATCTAAGTATATACACGGATTTCGAATTTTTCTGTACTGCAATGAATCGTGTTATATAGATGAACATGTATGTCAAGCGAATTAAATAATAATTGCTGTTTAATTAAATTATATGTCGTCGCTATAATTTTTTATATTTTTAAACTAGGGATGCATTATATTGTTGTGCAAAACGATATATAAAACGATATATATAAACATAGTCTACTGATTTTTGAAGTAGTCTGTGTAGTCTCAGTTGTGTGACACTAATGGCAGTGCATAACGTACTTGCGAAGGTGGTTTAATAAATCAAATTAAAGTAAATATATAATAATGCGAATTGGCGTTGATCGAGTTATGCGTTGTACATGGTTGAAACTTTAAACCAAAAATTTGTTTGGAATTTTGTTCTATAAATAACATACCCATATGCTCCGGTTCTCGAATCTGAATATATTGTTCGGATTCGGTTTCGTTTAAATGACCTTGAGAATATGAATTTCATAGTGTTAATTTTTGAAGTGAATTCAAATCTAGAAATTCTTCTGCATATGAAATACGGCTCATTTAAACGAAACCGAAAATAGAAAATAAAAATTTATACAATATGACTTGACCACTTGAAATTTTGGCTTGCCAGTTGCTACTGCTTGAAAAATTACGCTATATAAAAGGCAGACAGAAGGACATAAATCGTAAGATTGCTGCAGCGCCGAACCGATCAATGGATTAATATTTTATTCACGTTCAAACGGTGCAAGAACTTGACAATATGACTGTCAAACACTACTTCGAAGTTATCAAACTACATATTACTTTTTAGGTTAATTTCAGCACCGATCTGATTTCTGTCCGTCTGTCTGCCTTTCAGACACAAACTTAATGTTGCAGATTGGTTACTTCATGGACTACCTTCAAATCGTTATAGTTCAAAAATTCAGTTATTAGCCTCAAATCAATGTAATTCGAAATTAAAAAAGTCACTGACTCATCAAATTGCTCTCGTATTACGATATTAAAATTGGCGATATTGATATGTGGGTCTGTTGATGTTTTTCAAAGTTGGCGATATTCATATTCGATATTTTTTATAATTTTTAAGCGTAATAGTATAAGCGTTTAATTTAACTTAAAGTATTTAAGTATAATGTACAAATTTCATATTTCTCAAATAATTATTTCTATCGGTCAAGGCCGCACTTAGGAAAGCGCACCATTCGGTGTAGTTTAGTGCGCGCCGGCGCCAGTCGCTGGCAATCCGGAGCTTCTTCAGTTCATCATAGACCTGATCTTGTCATCTTAAGCTTGCTTGCTGAGCCCAAAGTAGCACCGATTAGCAAGCGTTATTCTTCGTCTGATCTGTCGGCTAACACGCTTTTAAAAATATCGATATCAATAATTTCGATCATATAATAGGTCATAAAATAACAATATCGACAATACAAAATATCACATCAAAATATCGTATCGTCTTCTAAAAAATAGCGATGTATCGATATATCGATATGATATCAACTAGAGATATATAATATTGTTTTGCAAAAATTGCATACTTAAATTGAAGTACTTGAAGTTCTTGTTTTAAATCATCATATCCGAAGCTATTATAAACCATATGCCTAACGGAAGTTTATTTTATAAATACCGTTATCTTTCGAAGATTTTTCGTATCAAATAAACTGCTTACCATTCATAATAACTTGATTGCTGTAGCCCTGTTTTACAAATACTTTAATAATTGTGGTATGTGCCGGTGTAGTTCACAATAAGCCCTGCAAGGTTCTCCATCTCGAAACAATACTTATATTAAATATACTTATTCTATAGGCAACTCAATTCGTTCACTTGACTGCCTGTCTAGATTTAAGCGAAATATTATCGCATGCAAACTACTTCGCTTACCTGTTTGACCTTCACGACAAAATAACTTTGAATAATTTATTTTGTTATATTTTATTTAAAAAAAAAAGACAAAAAAAAAATGGGAAAAAACTGCAAGCAAGCAAGACAATTTTTTACGCTCGTAATTTCTTCTGGCGCCTAAGATACGGCTTTCTCTTGTACTTGTATTGTAGTATATTTTGCCGTACTTATCTTCACTGCGCGACGAGTTGCAAATTTATTTATTTCATTTTTTGTTGTTTTTTAACAAGATTTATTTTTCTCTGAAGTAAAATTTGTTTCGGTTGACATTTTCAGCAAGTTTTCTTAGTAGTTATAAAGTTATTGCAACTACTTATAGCTATCGGCAAATTCTGTTGCTTGTTTATTACAGACCTTGAGAGTGTAATTGTCCTTTGTCTCATTAGTATATACATATTTATATTTGTTTAAGAGAGATAAAGAGATTTGTTTTTTGTATTTTTTTTATAGCTTTAAACAACGGAATGATTTTTGTACATTTTTTGTCAGATTAGTTATGCCGATTTAGGATCAATATTTTATACCATACACACAAAGTGTGAAATGGTATTAGCAGTTTGTCTGAAAGTTTGTAACGCATTGAAGGAGCGATCGAAGTCTTTATAAAGTATATATATATATATATATATTCTTGATCAGCTCGCCGAGATGAGTCGATCTAGCCATGTCCGTCTGTCTGTATGTTGCGCATTTTTTGGGACCAATTTTTATGCTATCCAGTTGAAATTTTGCACATACACTTCTTTTTATTGCAGTTTAATACAGTATCAAGATTGATCCGCCACGCCCACTTTGACTTTTTGTATGAAAAACTAATTTATTGTAGTCAATATCAACTTAATTATTTGAAATGGTAACTTTTAGTGGACGGTTGCATGACATATACATTAATGAGTGGGACCCGCCCACTTTTTGGCGTAGCCCCCATACAAACGTATGTCCACTTTTGACTTTTTGTAAGAAAAACATCTTTATTAAAGCCAATATTAGGTTGCAATGCAATATGGTGCCTTTTACGAGACAGCCGCTTAACATACATAGACTAATGGGCGTGGCCCGCCCACTTTTTGGGGTAGCCCCCATACAAACCCACCGTGCAATTATGTGTTTTTTATGAAAAAATTCTTCATTTAAATCAATATTAGCTTGAAATTTGATTTGGAGGATTTTAGTGGATAAACGCTTTATATATATATACAAATGGGCGTGACCCGCCCACTTTTTGAGTTAGTCCCATATAAACCCACAGCTCACTTTTATGCTTTTGTATGGAAAACGTCAATATCAACTTGAAATTCGATATGGCGGCATCTTACACATCTACTACATCGCTTCATACACCTCTACTAGTGGTCGTGTACCGGCCACTTTTTGTGGTAGCCCCTATTGAAACCACTACTTTTACGTTTTACAGTACTATTTAAAATTTCGTGTGAATGGTATTAAGAGTTTCGGTTCAATCGTTGTTAACGTTTTTTCTTGTTTTGTTTTTTTTCGATTTGAATGTTGAGTTAGATATAAAGCATACAAATTTAACAAACTTCGAAGAAATATTTAAGGTACGCACAGGTAGTCGATTAACAACTTATAACTGCGAAAATAAGTAATTACTGGGGTTGTTGATATGGTATCGATATACTGAGGTATCGATACTTTGCAAGAAAAATGAAACGATATTTTGATTTCATATTTTGTATGAGTTATATTATTAATATTGAAGTTTTGTCCGCAAGAGAAATGGAAAAACATTCGCCTGCAATATCGGGTTTACGGATTTTTGATCAACTTCTTAGTTTCTATTGAACAAGTTGACAGGTAACAGTAACTTTAAGCACTAACCCATGTTGAAATAGCATTCACAGAAAGGTTTGAATACATTTAACTGCTCATTTTTAATTGACTACGTTTGGAAACATAAATTATGTTGCATAAATTATTAAATTACAATACATAATAAGTATTTTGTCAAGACTACATAATACTTCATATATATAGACCAAGTTCAATTTACATTCAGTCACAAAGGTTTCGTTTATTTATGTGCAAATGTGCATATTCAAAATGAGTTCATTGTTAGTTTTGTTGACTGATTGTATCGCTTGCTTTTACACTCTGATAAAAGCTGCAGAAGCGTCATCAACCCATTTAACTGACGTCTATTCTATTTATAAATAAATGCGTTTTAGACAGTTGAATGTCATATAACAATAAAACGACGTCAAAAGGAAATAATATAGTATAAATGTAATTATCTGTGACGGAATATTGATTTTGAATAATGAGCGCAAAAAATTCGATTTTGTAGCTGTTCTACTATTAGATATTTTTAAAGCCTTATATGTGAAATTTTTTATTTATTTTTTTTTTTAATTGATACGAAAAAGTTTAAAAAATCTTTAAATGGTTTGATTTTCACACGCTTCCATTAATGTTGTACAAACATATGAACGGAATGAGTAAAAAAATTGTATAGAAACATAGTCTACTGATTTTTGAAGTAGTCTGTGTAGTCTCAGTTGTGTGACACTAATGGCAGTGCATAACGTACTTGCGAAGGTGGTTTAATAAATCAAATTAAAGTAAATATATAATAATGCGAATTGGCATTGATTGAGTTATGCGTTGTACATGGTTGAAACTTTAAGCCAAAAAATTTGTTTGGAATTTTGTTCTATAAATAACATACCCATATGCTCCGGTTCTCGAATCTGAATATATTGTTCGGATTCGGTTTCGTTTAAATGACCTTGAGAATATGAATTTCATAGTGTTAATTTTTGAAGTGAATTCAAATCTAGAAATTCTTCTGCATATGAAATACGGCTCATCTAAACGAAACCGAAAATAGAAAATAAAAATTTATACAATATGACTTGACCACTTGAAATTTTGGCTTGCCAGTTGCTACTGCTTGAAAAATTACTGAAGATTGAAACTTATTGCAAAATTGGTATGAAAACTCAAATAAAATCAAACAAAAAGGTATGGAGTCAATCTAAATTGTCAACGGAATCACAATTCGGACGAGTGCAAACACTGAAGCGCATAAACATCACACAATCATGAAGACTGGCATATGACTGTAAATAAGTGAAAAATTGAGCGAGAGAGGTGGCAATCTGCAAGCCATCGAAGATGCCAACCAACATTTTGACGCCATTTTCGAATATACATGAAGAAAAAAATTGCCAATTCATGATTTGTTTGAAATTCTGTGAGGATTATGTAAAGCAAACATACGAATATATTATACCTTGAAATGTTCATAAAAATGTAAAATTTATTTGCACAGAAACAAAACACAATTCTAATTTTTAAATTTTTAGGAAATAATATTTTACACTTTGTGCAGTAAACACTGAGTCACTGAGTTTAAAAGTGACAACTACTCTTGTGACAGTAGCAACGAGGAAGACTATACCCTACATGATGGGTTTTGACGAGACCGACAAGGGTTTGCAAATGTATGTAACATGCAAAGTTAGGCGTGGTAGACCACATAAACTGTATACAATTATTCTTGATCAGCAGCGAAACTTGAGTTGATATAGACAGATAGTCGAGATCTCGGAAATTGTAAGAGATAAAGCCTTCAAACTACAACTTTAAACCCAAAATTGTTTAGGTATACAAGTTAAATATGTTGCTTTTTTGGTTCTTGTTCGAAAGTGTTTCAAATCTATGCTTAAAAACTTGTTTTGCGGGGGTGTTTACCCTGTGAAATCACGAAAAATACATGAATTTAAAAATTTATTTAATTTTATTCATAGAAAATTACTTTGAATGCAAAAATAAATGAAAAATGATTTATTATTCCAAATTATTATTCCACTTTATAAGCAGACGAAATTTTCTGAATTTTCATGAAGGTGAACATACAAATTTCCATCGAAAATCATATAAAAGCTGATATTGCTCTTTTAAATGACGATGATAGTTCGAAAGCGGATGTTTCTAGAATTTCGACAGTTTTCGATTACACAAATAGCAAACAATTTAAGAACTTTTGGCGAATTATATTGAATCGAAAAGTATTTGAAAACTTGTTGCTTTAGCGCAGACTCGTTTCTGTGTCGATTGAAGTTTCTTCAAATTGGTTGGATTAGTTCAAATCAAATTTGTATCTTTGAAACTTATACAATGCAGCCCTTCTCACGTACAATACGTGTTTGTGCAGGCCATAAATATAGCTTTAGTATTGTCTAATTTAAAACTTTCAAAATCGTTGTTATAATTTGTTTTATATGCTAGTACTTATTGAACAGCCCTCGTGTACACAGTTTACAAGGCATAGAGAAATAGAAAGAGAGAGAGAGAGAGAGAGCGAGAATAAGTAAGCGCCGCATAGCGCCAGATTAAGATAGAGTATGATTGTGGAGAATATGTTTTAGCCACACTTCTTCGCTTCACTCCACTTCACTACACTTCACTCCACTTCACTACACTTCACTCATCAGTTACTAGTTTGCATTTGTAGACTTTTTGCGCAACAATGCTCTCAGAACACGAGTCTATGGCATACTCTCGCTTACTCTCCGTCTTTCTCTTTCGCTGCCAGTTAACAGCTGCTTGACGCGCCTCGTATTTCTCCACTTTTTGCGCTCTTGTTGCTTCGACGCAGCAGCGCGGCTGCAGCGCTGTTAATCGTCAGACAGCTGCAAACTGAACATCTTGGGAAGTTTGAATTTAGTCGACGTCAAACGATGAAACAGAGCTCATCACGCAGCAAAAACTCTATTTCGCATTTGTTGAATGTTGTGATCGATCAACGTCTACGAATTGACACCTGTCGATATCTCATTGAGATACTCTCGCGTCGTATAACCGGCGATTAATTATTGTTTCCAAAATAAAACTGAAAAATTCCAAAAATTTCAAGTGATAACTCTTAAAAAATTAAAAATAATAATTAAAGTGTGTATTCAAAGTAAACATACAAATACGAATTGCATAAGGCAAAACAAAAAAAGGAAAGCGCTGAAAAAGTGCAAATTTGCGTCGTTTTTGTTGAAAAACAAAAAAAAAGATTCGAAAATAGAAAAAATTCAAATCGAAAAAGAAAAACAACGCAAAAACGAAAAAAAAACTCACGACGCAGTTTTTTGATTTGAGACATTGCATAAGGCAAGAAAGTCTTCCACACACACCCACTCAAAAAAAAAAATATATATATATATATATATATATATATATATATATATCGCCAAAAAGCTGAAAGAAAACATTTGTGTCTGAAACAAAAATATTCAAAAAATATTTTTAATTTTGCTTCAGTTTTGAAAAAAAGAAAAGAAACAGAAAGATTTTGTAAACTTTTTTCATTTGCATTTTGCGTAAGAAAAAAGGAGCTAAATTTGCAAGCGCCGCTTTTAGGCAAAAAACAAAATAAAAAGGTAAATTTGTGCAGTGACAAAAAGTGAAAGTTGTTAGTTTTTGATACCCTACAGTATATAATTATGTAGAAATATAGAGGCTTGTGCCGGTTCTCAAATCCGGCAAGATTTTGCGAAACTGAATTCAATAAAATGTTATTTTTCACGCTTTTTAAATATTTCACGATTTCAATTCACATGTTCATTCAATAATACTAAAAATCATTTCAAACGCGTGAATTTATTTTCACAAAATCTTCCCAAACTTGGGAACCCGGCAGATAATCACATTTGTCATATCAGATTTGAGTTTACTCAGTTCAAGTTCATTTTAGTCACATATATACATATCTCTTATTTGTAAGCAACGAATTTGGAATGTTGTAGTTTTATTTTATGGGCTTCTTCAAGTTTAACTTATTTTTCATTCTCCAGATTTATTTCGCCCCAAAGGCACAACATAAAATGCTTTATAATTGCCTGAACGTACAAAACTGGAATTTCAAACTTAATGCATTAATTAGCTTTTGCTTTTAGTTTTCAAACAAATAAAGAATCATTCCGATCGGTTCAGTAAATCCCGAGCTATATGTCAAATTATACTTCATAAAAATGGTAGTAGAATATAATAGATTTCTTATTATTTTTTTTTTTGTGTACGCATCTTCTTTTAAAATATACCGCATAGGTACAGATCACAACACTATAGGTTGTAGAACGAACACAAGCTTGCGCTCCATTTTTAAGTTCTTCTATCAAAACTTTTTTGTTTTTGCTCATAATTTAGCTATAAATGCCAAATTTGACGTAACTTACTTCAATCCTTACAAAATATTCCATATAGGGCCTAATCGAATCACTTTAAGTGGTAGCACCGAAAACCTTTCTCCAATTTTTGTGTTTTTGTACGAACATTTTTGTCTTATTTTCAATTCTTAAAAGAAAAGTTCCCACATATACCACATAAAGCGTATAATTTATAATGTTGGCTATCTCGAAGACGAACACACTCGATAGCGTGGTTCTTTCTTATTTTTTTGACTTAATGAAAAACTTGTTTTATTACTTTACACAAATCTAGTATGAATGGTTTTTTAGATACATTAGTGGTGAGCGATATTTCACATCATTGTTATCGAAAAATAGCCGTTTAGAATTGCTGTCACAGTTCGCAAGTAGCAGTGAACTGTTATTAGGTATTATCGGCGATTTGCATTGTCCAAATTAACAGCAAGAAATTTAAGTTATTTAACTTAAAATTATCAGCATTAACTGCAAGCACTCGTATTAAGCATGAAAAAGTAGCAAATTCTGTACACTGATGCTTAGCACTGTTCGCATTAACAGTAAGGTACTATATAGCATGAAAGTGCAACATGGAATGCTTTTCGCTATTTAAATGGCAGTAGCAGTTTAAAATAGCAGTTATTAAAAAGTAGCAGTAGCAGGTTTCACTGTTAACAAAATATAGCAGTTTTGTTCATCATTAATTAGTACTGATGGTTGCAGTAAAATTTATACAGACATATATCCCGTTACTTAATTATTTGACGCTAATAAGTAAGTAACCAAGTTTGCGGATGTTGTCCCAGAACTGGTAACTCCAATCTATGTTCGATTCTCACAATTTACTCGCTTTAGAACGGATGGGGATCAGTTTATAAAATATACCTCGACACTTTTTTTCTGATGTTGATGTTTTCGGTGTATCTCCAACCTATGCTCGATCGCACTCTCGTTTACCTTCTCACAATTTGCTCATCTCTGAACGAATGGGGTTCAATTTTTAAAATATACAGCTGTAACACCTCGACTTTTTTATGTTGATGTTTTCGGAGTTTGCTGAAACCGAATCCGAAGTTAACTACACCATCACGTCAGTCCATCATTGCTTTCTATTTTTGTGTGTCTGTGAAGACTTTTGAGATTATGTCTGTACATACAGAAACTCTGATGAACAATCGTCTTTAGCTGAACTACATTACGCTCGTTAGTTGAATATTTTGTCCGAACTTCTTCAGACTCGAGTTCTACTGCAAAATTTCTAGTCTGCAATCTCTCAAACCATTTGAAAAGACTTTTAAGACATGCTGCATTTGTTTCATATGCAGATTGGCATTCATTGGTGCTGGTATTTCGGCCGTGCTTGCATCCTTGCATTCTAAGGTTTTTCGACTCCATGCTGTTCGATCTTGCTGAAGTAAAAAAAAAAAGGAAAAATTAAATTGTTTAAGACAATTGTGAAGCGTCTACCAAATAAAAATGTACAACAAGCAACTAACCGCACTTTTGTTAGTTCCCTGCCCGGTATATGCACACTCATATATCCCGTTGTTTCGAACTTAACACTTTATATCATTATTCCATATCCGTTGCAATTTTTTTTACACTCATTTTTCCTTTTTTTTTATACGCTTATATGTTAACATACGTTTGTATTTCATTTGCTGACGTCCATTCTATGCAAATATTATTCGTTTTTAATCGCTTTTAGAAATGAGTTCAGTCCCGCTATTACGTACATATGTACATAGGTATCTAAATATAATAGAATTTTATGAAATGGTGTTACCTTCTCAGTTTTTTTTTTGTGTACTTTTTGTGAGCTATATTTATTTATTCCACAAGCTTTTAATGAAATAAATTCGTGAAGTTTTCTTTTGTTGGAACACAAACAAATATAGCACAGGTACATAGCAATTTATTTGAAGAAGTAAAAGTAGCTTAAACCGGTTTCATGGTGTAAATTTGAAGTGGAAAAGTGAGTTATATATGTATGTATATATATACTGTGTGGTTGTTGAGTATTTTTTTTTATATTTAAGAGGCACAGTACTAATATTCGGAATGTTTGAAATAACATAGTACTCACATAAAGTTGAATGTATTAACAAAGACTTCTTATGAAGACTTCTGAAGATGTATTATACTACATTCAATAAGTATCTGTTGACTTATTTTCAAGCTTGTTTCCAGACAAATTTATCCAAAAATTAATAATATTATGACTTAATATTTATGCGCAACAAAAAAGAAAAACTTTACACAATATCTAAACACACACTATCAGTTCATGGTAACAAGTTGCCAGCAAGCAAGTATATATTACTTACTACAGCAGTTGAGATAAGATTATATAGTAGACATGAAAGCAAAGCTATAATAAGCTTATTCAATTTAAAGACTTACATGACAATGCCTTTGAATTGTTTAGTCTGGTATTTATACTTGTATCTCTTAAATAAATAAAATATTTTGACACTTGATTGTTAACTTAATTATAGCGCTCTCCAGAAGTTTCTCCAAAGCTTGTAATACTGTATAGAGAACGAAAACGCTATAACGCAATTTAAAATATGCTAATTAATACCAGATATTTTTTTTTTGTGTCTAATTGTTATTTTGAGAATTTGTGTTTAGAATGTTTCTACTAAATAATACGGGCCTAGAAAAACCTAGAATTTGCTACTTATTTTTATATTATTCTACATTAAACACACTTAGAATTATTTGCTGTCAACTTTCTAATAATAATAATACATTTAAATTATAAGCTCAAGTGCAGAACTTTAGTTATAAAACAAATTGTTGAGTTGCCTATTTAGTTGCTTATATAATTCACATGTTAATTTATTTTCTTATAAATACATAGTTAAAATTATTCACGCAAAACCTGTTTCACTTAATTGATTTTTAATGCATTTATATGTTGTATGTCATACCCTATGTATAAAGGGACGACGAGCGTACAAGAAGTTTGTGCGAAAGTATATGACAGGCGACCGTGACAGATGTAATAAAGTAGGTTTATATATTTTTGTGCATTGATTTACATCGGAAGCTGAGTCAGGTCCGTCTGTCTGAGTGTATGACTAAAAAGATAGATGTCGGAGTTTATAAAAATTGAAAATTTGCTTTGCATGTAGACATTTCTTGTACATGCACAAAACAAGTTTAAAATTTTTTTTTTGCATGCCACGCCTATTGTTACTGTAATTATGTTTCTGAGCCATAATTTTGAAGTTTGCTTCACTTGAACTGTGTGTACCTTTCTATATTATTAAAATGAGTTGATTAGTAGGCAGGCGCTACAGATGAGCGCAAAGTTTTTGCCTAATATGCATTGTTATTTTTTATATACATTCCTATTTGCACCAAATATAAAAAAAATTTCACCATGGCGCGGTGTAGTAGTATTCTCGTGCTCACTTATTCACATTATTTCAGCTATTTGATTTGGTGAACTATGTTGCGTGTTTGCGTAAAGCGTATTTAACTGTCAGTCTAGATGGACTGTAGCTTTCTTACTTGTTTTCGTTCTTTCTTTTAGTTCAGCTTGTTTATTTTATTCAGTGTTTTCCGCATTTGTTTTATTTTTCCTTTTAATGAAAGCATTTTCTAATAGATTTTTCGTCGAGAGCAGTGCACAAATAATTATTTAATGTTTTCTGCGAAAACAAAGAAAGTTCTTTAACAAAAATTGTTTTCTTGATTTTTACAGTTCGAAAAAAAAGAAAAGAGAAAACAACAACAAAAACAACAACAACAACAACTAAAATTCAAATAGTGAGAGAGAAATTCCTATTTAAAAGACTGATTACATTCTTGTGTAAATATACTATACAAAGACGAAAAAAGTTTATATAAAGAAAAAAACTTTTATTTTCATTTAACAAGTCGTAAAAGTTTTTGTCGTCGCTGAATTTATTTCGACGATTTTTTTTTTTCGATTCTTTCGTAATTGAATGTTGTGAGCGTGTAAATCCCTATTGGCGTGTTTATCTTGTGAAAATAATAGAAATAATCTGTAAATTTTGTTGTCTATTCGCACAAAATACAAAAACAAAAAAAAAAAATAAAAGAAATTGCACTTTGGTGAGTAAATTTGTTAAATGGAGAAATAAGTTTTTATTTACGAAAACATTTCGAGCTATGTTTTGGTTTGTATTCTATTAAGCTAAGCTGTAGGGTGTGTATACAAAAAAAAAAAATATATGTTATACACCCCTCTTCCGGTTTTCGAATCCGAAAATATTGTTCGGTGGTGATTTCTTTGAAATGATCCGTATTTCACTTTAAGAAGTCTATCACAATTGGAACTCACTTGGCATTGGGCATATAAATTTCACACTACCAATTTAAAGTGAATTCAACATAGTGTGAAATGGCATTATCAGTTTGTCTGAAAGTTTGTAACGCATTAAATGAAGCATCGTAGACCCCATAAAGTATATATACTCTTGATCAGCTCGACGAGATGAATCGATCTAGCCATGTCCGTCCGTCGGTCTGTCCGTCTGTATGTTGTTGCGCATTTTTTGGGGACCAATTTTTATGCTATCCAGTTGAAATTTTGCACATACACTTCTTTTTATTGTAGTTTAATAGAATATCAAGATTGACCTGCCACGCCCACTATTTGGGGTAGCTCCCATACAAACCTACTGCCCACTTTTGACATTTTGTAAGAAAACTTCTCTATTAAAGTCTATATTAGGTTGAAATTCAATGTGGTGCCTTGTTATGGTCAGCCGCTTACCATACATACAAAATGAGCCAGACTAACGGGCGTGGCCCGCCCACGATTTGGGGTAGCTCCCATACAAACCTATGGTCCACTTTTGACTTAGTGTAAGAAAAACTGTTTTATTAAAGTCAATATTAGGTTGAAATGCGATATGGTGCCTTTTAAGAGACAGCCGCTAAACATTCATAGACAATTGGACGTGGCCCTCCCACTTTTTGAGGTAGCCCCCATACAAACCCACCGTGCTATTTTGTGTTTTTTATGAAAATATCCTTCATTTAGATCAATATTAGCTTGAAATTTGATTTTGTGGATTTTAATGGACAACCGCTTCATATACATATACAAATGAGCCTGTCTCGCCCACCTTTTTGAGGTAGTCCCATATAAACCCACAGTTCACTTTTATGCATTTGTATGGAAAACGTCAATATCAACTTGAAATTCGATATGGCGGCATCTTACACATCTACTACATCGCTTCATACACGTCTACTAGTGAGCGTGTACCACCCCCCTATTTAAACACCCACTTTTATGTATTACAATACTATTTAAAGTTTCGTCTGAATGGTATTAGAGCTTCGGTTCAACCGAAGTTAACGTTTTTTCTTGTTTCATGTATCATTTGTCGAATTGATGGGGGTGTAGTGGTATCGTTAGTTTTTCGGCTAACTATCGGTGTTGCTTTAAAAGCTGCTTCGATAACAGTGTCGTTTAGTTAAATAATAGAAATTTCTATATTTTCTGTTGTTTTGAGGGGTATATGTTTGTCGAGATGTAATTTTACTAACTCTCGAAAGGCTTCCCAGTCAGTCTTATGGTTGATTAGTTGTGACTGTTTTATTTCATTATGTACTAACATGGAGTAATTAAGTTGGATTGGTGAGTGGTCTGAAGAAAGTTCAAATCTAGACTTTATTTGAAAATTCTTTTGATTAAAGATTTTAATTATGCAAAAGTCAATTAAGTCCGGCTGTTTATAAAAATGACGTTTGATTGCTTGTGTATATGATTTTACAACACTAGCGTTTGTCTACCCACTTGATAATTGTTCTTAGAATTTTATCAAGAGAGAAATTATTATTTATATTTGTTCAAAAACAACTTTTATTTCTTCATACATTCGTCGATACATTGGAATTTCAGATAGCGCAATTAAATACTACTTTGTATAAAAAAGTATTTACTAGACTGAACTAATCACTTTGTTGTACTTTATTTGCAATACACTTGAGATACACGAGCTACTAGTCGTTGATTTGTAACACAGACAAATGCAATTTGTATAGCATTATTTTCTATAGAAACAAATATTAAAATATTATACCATATTGATTGAAATGAGTCGCATTGTTGTCTGCAACAATCAAGTAATCAAACTGGTTCGCTTGCAGGTTGTCTGTATGTCTGTCTGTCTGTCTGTCTGTCTAGATTCGAGAGAACTAGTGAAACACTATATGAGTACGTTTATATATGCACATATATGTATGTACAGACTGGACTGTACTGATACAGAAAAAAAAATCATTCACTTGTCTATATTATGTCTAAAAATGCCAGCTGTTATCAGAGCACAACGCAATGGCTCGTTTAAATGTCATTAAACGCTTCCTCTTCTCTTTTTTTTTTTGCACTGATTTTTTAATCTAATCATAATGAGAGGCCGGCATGTTGCAGAGGGGGCTTGAAACAGAGTGTGTGTGTGCAAGTTCACGGTGTCATCATTCATTTTATGGCTTGTGGGTGGAATGATACAGTGGTGAGTAGTGGTCTTTGCAACTTAAGTGTGATAATATAATAATTACATCCGCTATTTCGAACCGTCCCTATGTGTTTGTGTATACTCGTATATATATATATATATATACAAAAGTATCTGTATCTGCTATTAGATCACTAGGTGTGTTAATGTCGACACAAAAGCACAGCATGAGCAGCACTTGATTTTGATTACATTTAACTAAATTGACTTTGAACTTGCTGCTAAAGTGTATAGAAACTAAATATTGTAATTATGTAAGTAATATAGAAAACGTGCTATAGATAAAACTTTTCAAGGCTATTTTAGTTAGATTTATGGTGTAAAGTCGTTTGATATACTATATTAATTTTGTGTAACAGTTTAGATGCACTTACTTCCTACTTATAAATTAAATGTGGCAACAATAGTAGGGAAGCCCGGGGTGCTAAATTTGCAGTTACTAAAGCGTAATGGGGACCCATTGGATTGTGAAGTTTAGGTTCTAAAATGAAAAAAAGTTTATGTTAAGTTTTCCATTTTAGTGGGGAGAAGAGCGTGTACAAATTTTCATAAATGTAAAAAAAAAAAAAAAATTCGTAGTGTATACGCGCTTTGTCTTTCTGATAACCGAGAGATATTAAACTGACGATTAACTAGTGGACCGTGGCCGTAAAAAGGGTCGATATTCAGATATTCAGGGGGAATGTTGAGTGAACTCAAAAAAGTGTCCTATTCAAATGGCTAACAATTTGGACGAGGCCAAAAAAAACATGACCAATTTTTGAAAATTAAAAAAAAAAAAACAGTTCAACTCGATGTCCGTCCTAGTCGTCCTAAATGATAATCTGACAATTATATGGATGCATATTGTAAATCTGACAATAATAAACTTCGTTTAAAACATAGTTGGCACTTATAATTCACAAATAGTTTTTACGACGCAAATGTACGAAATTTTTGAATGTTCCGCTCAACTTTTTTAATTTTTTCTTTCATTTTGAACCTTCTTCTGACAATAATAAACACAACAAAAAAAGAATTAGGCGAGAAATTGTTCCATCCGTTCATAGTTTTCAGCATCTGTACGCTTTAACTTTTATAGATGTTTTTAGCTACATCGCCCCATGAAAAAGGTCGGATTATATGTTTTTCGTAATCCGAATAGGATTTCTTACAAAATAAGAAAAGATTCAATCGCGCTCGAGTATTTCGAGGTTACGTTTTTTTTTTACAACTTTGTGTCTCGCCCATTTCCTTATGCCACGCTCAAATTGTCAGATTATTGAAATATACACTTTTCGGCATGTACTACTTAACTTACCTTGTCTCAATCTGACGCGCTCGACTTTTTCAGATGATCGATTTTGTTTGCCTAAACTGACGGGCTGCCCTCAACGCACGCCCCTATATTCATATATGGTAGGGGTACATTACAGGGTACGAGGTTTCTCTCCATATGATTTTCTGAAGAGCTCGCGTAACGCGCAATATCTCCGCTTGGGCTGCCCTACTACAAGAAACAGACATTTTGTTGTAGTATATTTGTGCGTCTCTCAAGCAAACAATTTCTGTCAAATTTGTAGACTTGTACCAAGTTTTTGTTTATCTTAAAAACCACACCTACTGTTTTATTTTATGTTATACTACGAGTATGCATATGGAACAGTTGTCAGTCATTATCACGTGCCCCCATTAATATTTTTATATGTGCCCAAAAACAAAAATCTTTGCCAAGAAATACTTATCGTTGATTTATTTTTCGTATGTAGGTACTACAAAGCAGAAAAATGCGCCAATATACAATATATTTTTTTGTTTATTTATTATTAATATTAATATGAATATAAATATATTTAAAATTAAAAAATATGTCTTTCAAAACAATTTGAAAATGTTACGCTTGTGTGCGTTAGTTTTTTTTAGAATATTGTGCTGATTTTTCCGAGAAAAATTTGTGCTACTTTGCATTTAAATAATAAACAAACAAAAAAAAAGCCAACTAATCAAATATTTTTTCTCTTTTCTATTATTTTTAGCTGGTTAGACCTGTTCCTACATCTATGGAGTTTCATCTAGACAGTGCAGAATACTGCCAGGCACAGCACAAATAAAAAGTAAGTGGACAGTTTATATATTTTTTTATTGCTTTTAAATTAAATTGACAAAGATTTAAAGTGACAAATGTAAAGTAAGAGTTTGGTTTGTTTTCTCAAATGACATATATGGGTTTATTAGATTCGATTAGTTAAATTCGATGGTTGTTAGTCATACATGAAAAGTGGTGTTTCAGACGAGATACTATATGCTTATTACAATAGGTAGATATTTAAAAGACCTTAAGAGTACTAATATAAGGTGTGTCGCAAAAGAAACAGGACTTTTTAAAAATAGCATTAATAGATAAAAGTCACATGGAGCCAAATCAGGCGAGTACGGTGAATAATTGATGGTTAAAATACCATTTTTGGTGAGAAAATCGGTGATAGTGTCTCTTAGTGTCAATTTCTCTGTCAAAATGCGATGAATCAAATCTTTGGGAATATGCAATTCCATTTCCATATAACGCAACAAAGATTTCATTTTGTATGAATTCACGCACTTTTTCAATGTTCTTTTCGATCACCATTGATTTTAGCCGGATACAGAGACCTTCACGACCTTCTTGAAAACGTTTAAGCCACTCGTGAACATTGCTACGGGAAAGACAATTGTCACCCTAAACTTGTTTCATCATTTGGAACGTGAACGGTGAATGTTTTACCAGGTTTAATAATTGATAAAATTTAACTGGAAAAATTGACTCTGGATGGGTAGAGAACACACAGATAACGGTATCTACTATATATAAATACACGGTATGATCTAAAAATAACCAAACTTTTTAGTTATAAATTAAAACCAGCATGCTATTATGTTGTATATTTATTCAAAATACGATCCATTTAACTCAATACAACGTTTGGAGCGCTCAACCAATTTATCCATAGACTTTTTAAACTCACTTTATGCGTTGTTCTTTAGCACCTGTGTCACGGCTGCTTGTATGGCTGGAATGTCATCCTTTCATTGCAGTTTTCATTTTTGGTAAGAGAAAATAATCACACGATTATAGATCAAGCGAATACGGAGGGTGGTTCATGAGACAAATATGTTTTTTTCATCAAAAATTCATTGACTACACGCCATTTTTTGATCATCGTCATTTAACTGTTGTGGAACAAAACGTGCATACACCTTTCTTTTACCCAGAACTTCAGTTAATATTTTGTAGATTGTACAGTAAGATGAATTGAATACTTCCGCCAGCATTCATTCACAGTGAAATTTGCATCACAATATTTCAATATTTCACAATTATTTCAGTACGATTTCTCAGTACGATTAGATGCTTCGGGTTGTCCAGCTCTTGGATCATCAGTTTAAAACATTACGCCCGTTTTTAAATCGTATAAACCACATGTAAACTTGGGTACAACAATTGACACACATTCTTGTTGAGATAATCCACGTTGAAAGTTGTGAAAAATAATCCAACGAAAACCTTCTCTTGAAATTTCCATTTTTTGTCCAAATTGCTTTTCTTAACTCACTGTAAACAAAACAAATCGCAATTGTACATCAAAACTTTGTGAGTACGTTTAAGCCAAAAAATGTCAAACTTTATTATGGTGTTGCCAGATTTTAGCTTTTGACATTAGTGTTGCCAGTTGCCGAAATATAAATAACAGCTCTCGTTATACAAAAATCAAATTCAAATACCAGAGTAGATCAAGTATTATCAATTATTTTTCGGTTTTTGCCAACATATTGCATACAACGTTTTATTTCAACTATCAAAAGTAGCATAATATGGTAAAATAATATGGCTAAATTTTATATGTTGAAGTGGATCAAAATAGTATTCCAAGATTTAGTGTGTATAGAAACTAATAAACCATAAAACAAAAGTACACAATTGAACAACAAATTTGTATAAAAATACGTTTTCTGGCTGTGAATTGTGGAATTTCGTCAAGAACAAAGTGTTTGCCAGCAATCCGCACATAACTAATTAACTATAGCATATTATAATCCGTAGTGTTATGACCAAAATAGTGTTGTCATTATGCGAAAACGTCACAAAGAATTACACCAAACTGGTGATAATGTATCACATGTGTGCCAAGTAGAAAATTTGCCAGATGTTTTTTTTCATGTTTTATCGCAGTATGTATTGCTTTGCAATACGCTGCAATAATAAAAAAAAAAAACAAACAAAAAAAAGTATACATTTAAGCACATGCCATATAAATTATGCAACTAATTAAAAAACTAAATCATGTGCTCTTGTCGAAACATTCGTTACAATACTTATAAATATATTTAAAATAGATACAGATGTTTCAAATGGGAGGAGACTATTTTAAGTAAAGCAGAAACTTTGTCGACAATTTATTCATTTCATTTTCTAGTAACCACTGTTTATTGTATATTTATTTTGGTATTTCATATAATTCAAAGTCAAAGTCTGCCTGCCTGCCTGCCTGCTGTGCATTTTGTCATCGTCAATTTAACATGCACAAAAACAAAAATTTAATTTAAAGCTGAAATACACTATATAAATATAGAAATGTGCCAACGCCTCCATAGACACTGAACTTTTAGATGAAAGCTTTGCACTCGTTTTTGTACAGACGACTTGTTCCGTTTATGCCGCGCACTAAACAAAGCATATGGAAAAACTATTTGTGTATTATAAGTACTATTAAGTTTTAAGTGTGTGAAGTTTAATATTAAGTTTTGAGCCTAAATATCTACAACACTATTTAAAAGTATGCTAGTATTTATATAGACAACTATTCTCCCTAGTTTCAATTCTTGCCAATTTTAGCAATTAGACATTGTGCTATTTTTATAGTTTTTTCATTGCCTTTTGCTTACTACAGTTTATTATCTATTTGTATTTGTTGACACGTGTTGTAGGGGTCGCCAAAGGTCACAACAGAAACACAAAAATTGCATTACTATATTTGTAGCAAATGTTTAATTATTTTTTCTTTTTTTGGGTAATGACTATAAAAACTTAGCTTTTATGTTCGGTAAAGAAGCATCAATTGATCAAATATAATTTCCGAAGTAAAAATTTTAATGTATCGAAAAATTTTGTGGTATTGTTTCTTTGCTGACATCATATCCCCAAAACAAAAAGTAATAATAAAAGCTACAAAAACGCCACAGCAATTAATTTGGCATAATTCTTTAAGAAACGTTTAAGCAATTAAAATTAAATAGAAATAATGGCATTTATAACTTAATTGGCAAATGAATTTATAAGCGTTGATATACTAGCTTAAAAATTACAAATAATAAACACATTTGAGAATAATAGTTTTGTAATATTTTTTTTTTTGCTTCTTTATTTATAGCTAGAAATTGTTTGTTTTGTTGTCATTCATATATGTTGACTGTTGACTGCTGTTGCGCATGAAATTTATTTAAAAATTTATACCAAGCTGTACATTATTATATCTTCTATTTAGTATATTTTTTTTACAACAAAGCAAGACAATTTATAAATAGCCACATTTCGACGTATTTGCATATTTCCTTTGGCTCAAGATCAAATAAATGTTGTATATAAACAAATAGAACATTTTACAAGACAGCAGACAACAACCACCATAAAATTAAATTTGCTCTAATTTATGTGAATTTTATTCGCGGAAATATTGAAAAATTTGTTGAATTAAGAATTTTCTCTATGTATATTATAGTAGGTATGTTACATTGTTCCGATAAGAATTAAATGCATAGATCAAACTTTGAGTAGCTAACATCTCAGTAAACTTCAAAGCAGATAGAGGAAACTGTACGAATTGAACCACGGCAATTCTTGTTTTCAGGAAGTTGCCCGGAAAATCGTGGCGATGCAGTCTTAAAACCATGCTCTGCCTATATAATGTGGTAGTAAATCCGTTGTTCTATATGGCATAGTCGCATGGGGAGAGGGCGAAACAATTCACATTCACGAGGGAATTATAATCCCTACAAAGACTACTTCCCAACTACTGCGTTGGAAGCAATTCTAGATCTAACACCACTGCATTTAGAAATTGAGTATAAAACTAGATCTGAGACTTATAGTTGACGAAAATAAAGTTACCACAATTTACTGTCGTAAACGTCTCTCTACATCACTGGTTCCCAACCAGTGGTCCGCAGAAGCCAAAATATGGTTCGCGCATGATTTTGAATGTAGCTTTGAGTAACAGTATTAGTTCTAGGACTCGAACCGAACTCGTGAAGAAGATGCAAGCTCAGAAATACAAAATTACAGAAGTTTATCCTAAAAATATTATTATTTCTTTTTGTGTAAGTTCGTATTGAGTTTTTAATTAAAGTTTCAGTTTGAGATTATTACAGTTTATTTCTATTACACCTACTACCTAGCGGATCCTGCTAACAAGAATGATTTAAAAGTGATCCCTGACTAAGAAAAGGTTGGGAACCCCTGCGCTACATGGACACAGTGAGAAACACTAGTGTCCATGCCAAGCGATGAGATGATAAGGAGGAATGTCTTCAATCGGAGCTTCAAATGGGCCGATAAGAAGACAGACGTCGGAGAAGTCATATGTATTAAAACCTCATACGTTTAAGTGTTACACGGATGGATTTTTGACAACAGAAGAAACTGTTCTAGGAGTCGTAGGGCCCAGATTAAACCACTGGGAATCTTTGGGCAGCTATACTAGTATATTTCAAGCTGAACTATGCGCTATAATCAGATGTGCACAGTGTAATTTAGATAGAGGCTATCGCAATTGTTAGATTGCTATTATATTAGACAGTCTGGCGGTGTTAAAAGCATTAAGCGCCAACTCCGTCATCTCCAAAATAGTGCAGGAAGCACTTATAATATTGGAAAAACTTGGCGAACACAACAAAGTTTAGGTAGGATTTAGATAGAGGCTATCGCAATTGTGAGATTGCTATTCTATCAGACAGTCTAGCGGTGTTAAAAGCATTAAGTTCCAACTCCGTCAAGTCCAAACTAGTGCAGGAAGCACTTATAATATTGGAAAAACTTGGCGAACACAACAAAGTTTAGGTGGCACTGGAAGACATACTACACTGGAACTAATCCGCAATGAAACAAATAGGGCAAAGAAGCAGCACTAAGTCAAGCAAAAATATTCCTAGGCGGTTTTGATCCGCGCAGAGCAATGCTGCAACTAGGAAGAAACCAGTTGAGAAAATTGACAGGTATACTAACAGGACACTGCCAACTGAGGAAACACCTGTGTGTGTGCTGGGTGTATATAATTTCCCAGAATGCAGATTTTGTGATCATAAGGAAGAGTTTCCTCTTCATATCGTTGCAGAATGTGAAGCAATTGTCAGTAGTAGATTTCAAATATTGGGCAGCTACGTTGCCGCCGAAGAACAACTGAAAAAGTTAGATCCTAGTATAATACTACTATGGTTTATTCAACAAGTTGGACTAGAGTAAGTAAGAAGGACAGAACAATAGATCTTTCTTGGCCGCAGTTCTTAATTATGTCATACAATAATATTAATATCTCTTTTTGGTTTAATTGAGCGAAATTAATAAACCTTTAATTCATAACTCAATAACGCTGTTTCGATCCTTCACTTTTTAAACTATTATTTTATAAATCACTTAAAAGAGGTGGCTTATGGATTTAGCTAAGTTATTTATGTGTGTGTCTTGAGCAGTTAGAAAATTGTTTTTAAACTACACATCAGTTATTAATTAGTGAAACGAAATGCAAAAACTATTTGTGAATTATAAACCATATTAAGTTTTAGGCTATAGTTTATGATTCACAGCATTAACAGCTTGTAATTACGATGATGTTAAGGTGAGAAAGGAAAAGAGAGAGCACAACAGATATAGCAGTTGGAGGAGTATCACGTTTGTCCCGTGATACTCCAACTTTTTTTTTTTGGAATGCAAATTCGCAATATGAGCGTAACCGGCAATTTAGTTGAATAATAGTGTGTTTTACGAAATTTGCACTGAGTAATATCGTTTTAGTCGGCCAATTTGTCAAATGAAGTAGTTAAAGTGGTAAAAATTTTCGAATAATCTCCATTTTGTTGATAATTTTGTCTTATGATGACGTTTTTTTTTTCGATTATTTTGTCAGATAATGTCAGTTTCGTGACAATTTTAACAAATTTATATATAGTTTTTGTCAAAAATTTGCATATTTAATAGGTCAAGTCGGCATTTCGTGCAAAATTTTTGCCGAATCATGTCGTTTCTTCTTATTTTTTGTGGTTTCAGTAATACATTAATGGTAGATGGGTATGTTAATGCTCTTCTACATCCAATACTGATTACCGCGGTGCCGAAAGAGCTGCCAGGCAGTGATTTCTTTCGTTCATATCTCAGTAAACAGTGCCTAATTAGCTAGAAAAGAGGGATCACCAAGTCTTAAAGACTGTATGTAAAGGTTATCGTTTGCAGCACATTGAAATTACCGCATTTTAGTTGTGGTTCTAAGTTACTTAGACAAATTTTAGTGCCAAATATTTATAACTAACTTTAGTTTGAAAATGTTCCCAATGAAGAAGTCGGTTAAGTGTGGACGAAATGGCCAAAATTAGTCATTCCTATTTAATTTATCAGATTGTCAATTTCTTTAATAGCCATAAATGTCTACATTATATTTTATTTTATATTATATTCTAAACAAATTCCTTACTCAAACTCTACAGGGGAAAAAAGTAACACGAAGGACATTTCATCAAGAACGCGCCACTTGAAGGCTGAGCGGGAGTTTGGATAGCAAAACTGGAGTACAGTGTGAGCAAGCGAGTGAGATAGAGAGAGCGAGTGATTGAGATAGAGTGGTGAGACGAGCAGACACAACCAATTTTGCAGCAAGGACTTTGTGCGCACATCATACAACAAAATAATACATAAAAACTAAACAAATAAAAACTATTAAATTTTGCTTCAAAGTCAAATTAAATATAAATTATTGGCAAAATCATATCGCGCAATTAGTTACCAACAACGAAAGCAAATTTAAAAAAAAAAAAAGAGAGAAAAACTAAAATTAACTTCTTCTGTTTTCAAAAAGAAAAGCGAAAAGAAATTAAATTGTATGAATTAAAATTAGTATAAAAAAAAGAAAATAACAGGGATCTACTTGGACAACAATTTCATAGTTAAGAGTAGTTAAGCGGTAAACAACAACAACAACAAGTTAAGTAGGAATTATAGGCAAAAACAAATTATTTAATATTATTTTTCTTTTGTGATAACAAGAAAAAAAAAGAAAGGAAATCTTAAAATTAACAAAAATTGTACTTAATATTCAAGAACAACACAAAAGCGATTTACTTACAAAAAATATTTAGATTTCCTCTTGTATTAATTAGCAGGACTGTGTGCATGGAAATAAGCAGGAAAAGTTAATTATTTGTATAGCGTATAGAGAGAGAGAGAGGGAGAGAGAGGTATATCTATATACATATATATATATATATATATATATATATTTTTACATGTATTAAGTAATTGTGAAAGAAATTCAAAGCTGACTTGTATGTAATATAGCTAGCGGAGACAACACAAAAGCTTCCCGTATAAAAATTTAAAAACAAAAATTCATATTTTGTGTGTATTTTAAAAGTAAAACAGAAGAAGCATTAAAAACTAGTTTACACAAACATAAAAAAACAATAACAATAACAAAAACAAAAACAAAAAACCGAAGCAAAAACAAACAGTTTTATATATAATTCAAATACTGTCAAGCATTGAATGAGCATAATGCGTCAAAAGGATTTGCGCCCAGCACCCGCTCTTATTGAGTATAAGGGCATGAAGTTCCTAATAACTGATCGACCATCAGATATAACCATTAATCATTACATTATGGTGCGTATGTTAATAAATTTTTCATATAAATGTATTATACTAATTACATTTCGTATTTATATTCATACAGGAGCTTAAAAAGAACAACGTCAATACTGTGGTACGCGTATGCGAACCCAGCTATAATACGGAAGAGCTCGAAGCACAAGGCATCACGGTCAAAGATTTGGCATTCGAAGATGGCACATTTCCGCCGCAACAAGTCGTTGACGAATGGTTTGAGGTTTTGAAAGAGAAGTGAGTGTTTTGCAACAAACTAACATCGATAAATTTTTTGTTATTAGTATATGTCATTTTTTTTTTTTTTTTTTTTTGTAAATTTTTATAAACAAGTTATTTTACTTCCATAACTATTTGCTTATTGAAAAGTCATTGATATACGATTTTAAAGCAAAGATATTGTAGTAAGTTAAGTTATAAGTTAAATTTAAATTCAAATTTGCTAAAGTACCGGACAATCCTTCTAAATGGATTTTGTATATACACTAAAGCCTCGGTTTGCGTCGTTAATGGGGACCGGAGACAGACGATGCAAAACGAAACGACGCAAATTGAAATTCATTTTTCCATATACTTACTCCAAAATATTTTTAATTCGTTCCAAGCCTAAGAACAATGCAATTTTTAAGAAAGCATGTGTATAAACATAATTTTTTTATTCATATGATAATATGTATGTTACATATACGTTTATGTTTATGAAAAAGAATTTAAATGAAAAAAGCTAAAATGAAAAGAAACTCACTCACAAGCAGAAAACAAATTTAGAATGAAAAATTAAGTTTCTAATCGCCGATAACTTCTGCTGGCTCAGTCAAATTTTCTTTTAAAAAGGCGTCCAAAGTTTGTTGAATAAAAACTGCATTTTTCTCCAGTACATACCAGCATTATTGCTTTTCCAATTTGTGCAGTCGTAAGCTTTTTTGATTCAGTCTGGATACTATTGGAAGCAACTGTTTCTTCTTCCAAAGCATGTTCAGTGCCAAAAGTTAACAAATTTTCGTTTGTGAGCTCTTCATTGTGTGAATTCAAAAACTCATCTATATCTGTAATCTTCATTCCTTCAACATTATTTTCCCTAGCTAATTTAGCAATGTCTTCGCTAACAGTGGGTACCTCGCTAATCAGAACATTGTTTTTAAATACGCACTCTGGCCATATCTCGCCCCAACTTCCATGTATGCAAGTCGATTTAACTTCTTTTCATGTGAAACCAATATTTTCCACAGCCATTTTTATATGTAATCCTTCCAAAACTTTGGTATGGATAATTTTTCATTTGTATCAGTTTTTTCTAAAAGTTGAGAAAACGTTCGACGTAAATAGTAGCACTTGAAGTTCGATCCATCGGCTGGATAACGGAGGTGGTGTTTGCAGGCATAAAAACAATTTTTTTGTATTTTCCGAAATACCATCTGAATATATTGGATGCCCTGGAGCATTGTCCAACAGTAGCAGCATTTTAAAATTAGCGTTTTGAGAGCAACAGTAAGCTTTTAGTTCGGGAACAGCGCAATTTTCGATCCAATCTGTAAATAGATCGGAAGTTATCCACGCTTTTTTATTAGCTCGCCAGAGAACCGGAAGATCATTTTTATTCACATTCTTTATGGCTCTTGGATTCTCAGATTGGTAAATTAGGAAAGGCTTGAATTTGAAATCCCCTTCTGCATATCCTCCTAGAAGAAGTGTGAGCCGATCTTTACTGGGTTTATACCCAGAAGCAGATTTTTCAGCCTTGGAGATGTAGGTTTTTGTGGGTAATCGCTTCCAATATAAACCAGTTTCATCGACATTCAGGATCTGCTTGCGAGAATATCCATCTTTTTCGATAATTGCTTTCAGTGCAGGTTGAAATTTTTCAGCAGCTGAATAATCTGCGCTAGCCGCTTCTCCTTTCAGAGCAATAGTACTATGCAAATTTGCCCGAATTTTAAAGCGTTCAAACCAACCGTGAAATTTTGCTTATATGGTTTGCTTCTTATTTTCTTTGCTTTGATCTATTATTGCTTGTGCTTGTTCATAATTTCAAGACTTTGTTTTTGGTTTTGTTCGGTTAGAGCAAACAATACAGTTTTAAGCACGTCTTCATTAAGAGAACTTTAAAAACGAATGCATTTGTGCGAGACTCTAGTGTGTATTCAAGCGACGCAAACTAAAATTAACAACGCAATTTGACAACAGTGAACATTTTTTGAGACGCAAATCAAAATTCTGAACGACTCAATTCGAAAACCCGAAAAAAATTTTCGCGACGCAAATTGAAACAACGCAAATTGAGACGACACAAACCGAGGCTTTAGTGTAATTACAAAACTTACTTTAAAAATTTATTGCTATATCGAGTAACAGTCAAATTAATAGTAACAGTAACAGCTTAGTTTTGGCAAATGAGATTTCTGACAAATACTAATCAGATTTTGTAGATTTCATTGAGTTTACTACCACTTTCAGTGGTAATTTGTTTAGTTTTGAAATAAGCTTTAAAGCGCAACATTATAGACTTGCGGTAAGCTATAGCAAAAGCAAGTAAAATAGAAGCATGTCTGAAAAAAAAAAAATTATCTGGTAAATTACCAGCCACTTTAAAAAAATCATAAAAGCAAAAAAATGCTGTAAACAAAACAATGAAAATAGACCATTTTTTTGTTGAGGGGCTAGGAAGAAATGAATGAATAGTCATTTCATAAATTACGAAATTAGGTGGCTTAAATCACCTGACTTGGCTGACTCAAATTACCCTAGTGATGCTACTTTTTCCACGTCTGGCTGAGATATAACATGCATGCATCTTTTCTCTTTGAAAGTTTACGAAAAGTGAGTTAACATTTTTACACTATTTGACGTTTAACATAATTTTTATTTAACACTAGCTAACTTGGTGTTAGCCGAAACATCCTCACTTTTTCTACATAGTAATGTGAAAAATTTAAAATTGTAATATATTTCGAAATCTGTTCTACTATATGAGTACTACATGGGGCGTGGCATATTCCATTTTCCAAGTGGAACTTATTTTTGCTCCGTACCAAACCAAATGTGTCAAAATGTTATGTTTAACGATTTGAATTTCTCTTCTATGAGAGCGCGTAATACGAATCAATTTTTTTCAATTTTATGTACAAACTATCTACATTCGCACGGTCAATGTTTTTAGTTCCATTACTTCTTGGGCATATATACTTACAATCTTTCTCTTTATAATAATTATATACATAGATAATAAAAATGCTTTATTATGTATGCTACTTTCTATTACATAATTTATCCGCTGTGTTCCGATTTTCGAATTTGAATTCGTATATTTTGTTCGGATTCGGATACGCTAAAATGGACCGTATTTCAATTTCAGAAGAATTTTGCTAGTTGTAATAACCAGACCTTGAGAATATGAATTCCATAGTGCCATTTTCAAGTGAATTCAAATAGTGAAATTCCTCTGAAATTGAAATACGAGACCATTTTAACGAAACCGCATCCTCCGAACAAATTATTCGGATTGAAAAACCGGTACACTGACGTATATTATATTACATAATATCCATTCAAATCGTGCCAGTATTGAAGACACTGACAGTTCTCATTCATGAAGAAGAAACTCTTTTTACTTGTGTGTTAACAAAAATTTCGGATATAATTTTCCTAAACACGCATCTTAAATGTAGAATAATTTATAGACAATGTATTTATTTATTTACTTACTTACTTAGGTGGCTCTAGAACCGTCTATCGGTTAAGACCGCACGTTGGAAAGGCGTCAGTCGCTGGCAATCCGAAGCTTCATCAGGTCATCATAGAACTGATCTTGCCATCTTAAGCTCGGATGTCCGCTCTGCCCGCCGTCCACCAATCAAGTTCATGTTTTCATCGTAAACCTTTAGTGCTGGAGCTTCGGCGTTCATCTGGATGAGGTGACCAGCCCAGTGTAGCCGCTGAAATTTAATGCGCTGGACTATGTCAAGCTCATCATACAACTCGTGATTCATACGGGTCCTAAACTCGACGCCAACTCTAAAGGGACCAAAAATCCTACGAAGAATCTTTCTATCTCGAACACGCATAAAGACGCTGTATCCCTTGATGTCAGTGTTCATGCTTTTGCCCCATGCAGCAGGACCGGGATTATAAAAGTCTTATAGAATTTTATCTTCGTACTTCGAGTTGCTTGCTGAGCCCAAAGTAGCAGCGATTAGTAAGCGTGATTCTTCGTCTGATATCTCGGCCGACGTTGTTCTAGCTGGTAATTTCTGTTCCCAGATAGATGAAGTTTTCTAAAACATTGAAGATGAAATTCTCCATACTCACATACCGTCCAAGACGCACTGATGGTCTGCGAGTGGACACCAAGTACTTCGTCTTGTCTTCGTTCACCGCTAGGCCCATGAGAAGTGAATGTTTCTCAAGCACCGAGAACGCACTGATAACTTGACGTTCGTTGATGCCTATGATGTCTATGTCATCAGCATATGCAAGTAGCATCACTTCCTTATGGAAGATCGTGCCCAACCGTTCTACGTATGTGCAGTGGAGTAGAATCAAGAGATTGAAAAAGTTGCACGATATAAAGCATCATCCTGCCTGAAACCTCTCTTGATATCAAAGGGTTCGGAGAGGTTCTTTCCTACTCTGACTACGCTTTGGGCGTGCGATAGCGTTATCATGCAAAGACGAACGATCTTTGCTGGGGTAACAAGTTCAAATAGGGGGTACGAGAACTTCGTTCTTATCAGCGTGTCGAAAGCGACATTATAATCGACAAATAGATGGTGTGTGAGTCTTTGTTGTACTCACGGGTCTTTTCCGAGATTTGGCGTAAGGTGAAAATTTAGTAACTGGTTGTTGTTGTTGTAACAGCTGATACAGCCACTTGGGCTGAGTTGGACAACCTTTGACTGCACGAATCTTCTTGTGCAGATTGGTCCGGGGCGAAAACCCAGTCGTCCTTGAGAACGTTGATCTCTTTGGTATCAGATCATACTGGCCTATCAGTACATTCGTGTATGGCTCCAGCCGTTTACACAGTACGCGGAACAGAATTTTGTATCCCATTTATTTATTTACTAAATTAAATTTAGTATTAAATATTAAACTTAATATATACCTACATGGTGCTCATCTAGCGTTAGAGAGAATATATAACGGGATTTTGTTTTTGTATTATTTAAGTACTCAAAAGTTAGTTAAGCTTCTAACTGGTCGGTTATATATAAGTAAACTTAAGAATCTACAAATTTATGATTTAATAAAAATCAATATCAAAAATCTATATCAATGACTTTCTACACAAATTGCATAAATTGTATTCCTACTTTATAAGTCCAGTTAATTTTCTAATTATACTTTTTTTTTCTAACTAATATACTTACACATAAATAAAACAGAATCAAGTGATTTATCAATTATCAGTATTATTTGTTGCTTTGTATCATATTCAAAATTACATAAATTGAAATTTAAATAGAATCGAAATTTGTTTCTAAATCGCAAAAAACTAAAAAAAGAAAAATTAAATAAATGAAAAGTTGTTGACTAACCTTAACGTTAAATCCAATATAGTATATAAACACCCTGCTTTGCAACTAATGCCTTTTTTACTTTATATATATATATATTTTTTATTCTATTTAAACTACAAGATCAACAAATGTTTTTATGCATTTTAATAAATTCCCTTTTTTTGCTGTGCTTACTAGTGGTTTTAGCTGCAATGCTAGTTTATATTTATTTATTTGCAAATAATTTTTTTTTTTTTTTGATACTTCAAGTAGCCAAATTAGAAACAAGAACAAAGGTTAGCTTCGGTTAAATCGAAGCTTTAATACTCTTCACACTTACTTGCCCTTTTAAAACGGAAACGCTGGTGCTTTATTTTAGTACTTAAATTTTAGAATGGATGCTTAGATTTAAAAAAATTTTAATATACGTTATAAAGTTTATTCAAATTAGTGTTCGTCATGAATTTCGCCTTTTTGACAGTTGTAGTTAGTTTTGAGGGTTAAGGAACAAATGTTATTTCAAAAATATAATTACTTTCATTCAAACATGTTCGATACAACAAAATAAGTACAAAGTATTTTTGTAGGGGAGGTAAATCGTTCAATGGAATTTAACTTGCTTCTGTTTATAAAAAGTCATCATATCAACAATATTTCAAAGATCGCCAATAGGGGGGGGGCATATGGCGGCCATTAACGCACAGACAGATAGACAGACAGACGACTCGTTTTGTCATGCTGATCACGTATATATATATATACATTATGTAGTCTCCCATGCTTCCCTTAAGGCGTTACAAACATTGTGTTAAGGAACAATTATTATTTCAAAAATATAATTACTTTCATTCAAACATGTTCCGTGCAACAAAATAAGTACAAAGTATTTTTGTAGGGGAGGTATATCTTTCAGTGGAATTTTACATGCTTCTGCTTATAAAAAGTCATCATATCAATAAGATCCCCCAATCTTTGAAATATTGTTGATATGATGACTTTTTGTAAGCAGAAGCATAGGGCGGCCATTTACGCACAGACAGATAGACAGACAGACGACTCGTTTTGTCATGCTGATCACGTATATATATATATACATTATGTAGTCTCCCATGCTTCCCTTAAGGCGTTACAAACATTGTGTCTAAATTATAATACTACTCACATGCTTGTGTGAAGAGTATACAAAATGGAAACATATTTTAAATAATTTTTGTCTACTATAATTTAGCATAAAATATAATTTTTGTTTCTTTTGTGTATTCCTCTATTCTTTAACTGCCTACTCTCTCTACCTTCATTGAATTCTCGTACAAAAATAAAAAATAAAAAAAAATAAAAAATTACTATAAATGTGTGTATTGTACTACGTACTGCTAGTTTTAGAAAAACCACAACTGCTACAGTATCCTTCTACAAAAATAAACGTTTCTCGCTCAGACACATACCAAAAACTGCTCCAAGCATTTTAATAACCAGAAAAACTACAACAACAGCCATAGACACAATACCATTAACAGCAACAATAAATGATATCACAACTACAACAACAACAACAACAACTGCAACTATTGATAATCCAGCAACAATAAATAATACTGCATTTGTTGATAATGCCACTTGTCGGTAAGATAGTTGGTTGATATTGGTTTAAGTTGTTTTTAATGCTAAATTTATATAACTACTTACTTTGATATTTGATTTTTGTGTAAATTGTATGCAAATTTTTTCCATAAATAGTTTAAGTTTTCTGTATGTGTCTATAGAAAAATTACTAAAACAAAATAAAAATTTCTTTCTTTTTTTTTTTCCCGCAATAGATATCAACAATATCCCGAAGCTTGCGTTGCTGTACACTGTGTTGCTGGACTTGGACGTGCACCAGTTTTGGTTGCACTTGCACTCATCGAACTCGGTCTGAAGTATGAGGCAGCTGTGGAGATGATCAGAGAGTATGTGTTTAAAGTTGAAATGTGTTAAGAATATGGTGTTTCAAAAGTTTAGCACAATTAGTAGAGTGGTGTTCATGTTGGGAACTACAATGAAAGATTTGTAATGTGAAAGTTTGAACTGTGGATCAAATATTTGTCGTTAATGTATTTTTGAAAGAAGTCTACGTTTCTTCTACAATGCAAATCTAAACGATGCTGTCGGCAAAATAAATACTTTTTCTGATGAATACATATCCAATTCTCTACAGAATTTGTTTAATCCTATATATATATATATATATATATATATATATATATATATATATATATATATATATATATATAATCATCGGAAAAAGTATTTAATAGAAGGAAAAGAGCCGGAAGAGAAATAGGTGGAAGGGGAAATAGTGGCAAGGGAAGGGGGGCAAAGAAATAGTGGAAGAGGAAGTGGAATGAGAGGTAGGGTAAGGGGGCATTGGGTAGAATGGGTAGTGGTTGGTGTGGCAGGGGAAGAGCAGCAACGCGCAGGTTTCCATTCAATATAGAGGGAACAAATGTTGTATACATGTAAATGGGATCGAAGGAGGCAGGTAGGGGAAGGGGCAGGTGAATGGGTGCAGGGTAAAGAGTGGTAGGCGAAGGGGCAGGGCAAGATGAGTGGGGAAATGGGTTGTATGGTAAGAGGAAGGAGTGGCAGAGGGAAGGAGAGGCAGAAACGCGCCGGATACCAGCTAGTAATACATATATTGAGTGTTGATACTTTGTATAACAAATTTATACAATTCTTCTTTACTAATTTAAATTAATAAGTTAAAAACCCATAACCAGTGCGTGTCGTAGTGTCTGGGCCAGAACCGCAAGACAAGCAAGTGATCACTGCGAATCAGACTCGATCAGCCTGTAACGCTAACTAAGACTCAGTGTCAGAGCTAGAACGTCTGAGGGCCATCCTAATGGAAACGGACACTGCGACAAAAAGTATTGTCTTTTGTACCCTAGCCCGGATATGGTTAAGTTAATTTATCTAGCATTTTCTCTGTCTCATTTATAAAACGGAGAATAACCGTAGACGAGGTGTTTCTGATATTATCTGATATTGTAAAGGGTCTATTCATCTGCTCAATTATGAGCCTGGCCAAGGCCGGGCAATCGCAAAGCAGATGTAAACTAGTTTCGTCATTCTCAAGACAAAGTCTGCACTCTGTTACTGAGGAGAGACCTAGTTTATTTAAGTGATATCTCAGTGTATGCTGGCCGGTGAGGTAGCCCAAAAGCAACATCAGTTCAGATCTATTGAGTTGTGCGTTGGTTTTTGGGTATATAGGACGGGTTAGTAGCTTGGCCTGTCGTAGACCAAGATACTGTATCCAGCACCTGGAGGCAGTGCTTTTAAACCGATCTACTATGAAAGATTTTGACTTAGCCCAGCTAAGTCCGCAAAAAGGCTATGAAGGAAGCTGCCGCACCAGTCCTGGCTAATTCATCAGCACTTTCGTTGCCCTCGATACCCTTATAGCTAGTTACCTAACCAATAGCGACTTTGCGGCCGATTGACAATTGTTGGAGAATGTTGTAACATTGGAGGACAAGTTTCGAGAAGAAATTCCAAGAGAATAGTGCTTTAATAGCCGCTTGGCTATCTGAAAGAATGGTTATTTAGGACTTTTATCCAAAAGATGTCGGGCGCAGACCTCGATGGCGTGGACCTCAGATTGAAAAACCGTGAACCATGGTAAACTCAAAAAGTTAAGCTAATTACTTCGCCCAAGTAGTAAACTCAGTCGCGAAAATAAACTGCTTGTTTACAGGACAATTATTATTATGCCTACTTTAATGTATGGAATACAGTAATGGACCACAAATATCAACTGAATACAAGTACTTCAAATCAAGTTGTTGCGTAAAATAACTGATGAACTGATGCTAAAATACTGATGCACTTAAGCACTGAAGACAATCTTTACTTATAAAACGTCTATTCAACTAAGCGCTGAAACACCGCATTCTATAACTAACATTTTAACACTTTAAAAATGAATTTTCACTAACTTATTTCTATTCTATAACTATTTCAGTAAACGACGAGGCGCCATTAACGCCAAACAGCTCTCGTATTTGGAGAAATACAAGCCGAAGGCAAGGCTAAAGCACAAAAATGGCCACAAAAACTCATGCTGTGTGCAATAGATTTCCAATACCATATATATTCCCACCAGATAAAAAGTGTTCATTTTTTCAAAAACAGAAAAAAAGAAGAAAACAAACTAATTAAATGAAAAGTCAGTCTTTAAAGTTTAAAATTCAATAGTCAAACATTACAAATTAAACAAACAAGCAGAACAACAATAGTCATCAATCAGTAAATAATTATAATGAATTACAGTCGAAAGTCGAAACAACAAAAACAACATCAAAAAAGGATTACAATATATTGAACAATTCTACTGTCTAACAGCAAAAAAAAAAAAAAAAAAACAAAAAAAAACAGCAAATGTGCAAAGTTTTATTAAAAAAAAAAAACATTTTTAAAATTTTCTTTCTGTCTGTGTATGTGTGTAATTAAATGAAATTTATTTGTAACAATTATTTTTAACATAATGAAAAAAAAAACATAAATGTCGAAAACATAAAATATAAATTGTAAAGAAGAAATATTGTCAAAATAAAGTTAAAGTTAGCGTGAAAATCGTAAATGTAAATTGAAAAGCAATAGTTAAAATTGTAAGTGAAGCTAAAGAAAGGAACAGAATAGAACAGAATAGAACAGCACAGAACAGACATGAAATGAAATGAAATGATGGTATTAAAAAAAAAAAAACAAAAAAAAATGTTAAAGATCAAAACTTAAAAACAAAATGCATAAAGCTAAATAGGCAGACATATTGTAAAACTAAAATTATAGTTACAAGCGTAAATATAATTTATATATATTTCTATATGTAATAATTATTGAGAAAAATTACGCGTCATATACATAAGTATATAATACACAAATGCTATTTCAATGAGCCAACTACGCCCAAAGTGATTGTTACACATTGCTGCAGTAATTAAGTGTGTGTAATCAATGTGCAACACTATGCACTTAAGCACTGTATGACTAAGGCAAACGTTTGCTTTCGACCAGCAAACTAACGGGCCAACAACTATTCAAACCAACTGATTTATTAGACAGAGTAACACGCTCAGCTTGTGCTGTTTATTTGTCGCTTTCTGACAAAACCATTTTCAACTAAATGAATCAAATGCATTTCAATCAGACGAAACAGTGATGACTAGCTTGCAAACAGTTTGATTGAATGAGCTAAACATACATTTAGTCACACATTTGGTTACAGCGGTATCGAAGTAAGTTTGATTTGGTTTGGTTTGAAAGAACTGTTTGTTTAAATGCTCAAACACAAATTGAAAACGAAATCGTTCACTGACTAACTTTGAGTCATAAACAGTGTACGATTGAGCATGCAATCAGTCCGAAACGAGTCAGTCATGCAGCGCTTTACTACGCATACATTATACGTTATATGTATGGTACTTCATGTTTATACTAAATCAGATATAAAAAGTCTCAGGGCAGACTAGTAACTCGTATTAATTGTATGTATGCCCAATTTAAAGCTAAGACGAAATGTTTCGAAAAGAAGACAAAAAACAAAAAAATACTTTTCGCTGTTTTTCGATTTTAAAATTCAACTACAATTCAAACAAAAGACAAGCAACTAAAGCTATAATAAACATTATTATTATTTTTTTTTTTTTTTTGTTTGCTAAACTTGAACACAACCAAAAAAATATGAAAAAAAAAACAAAAATCTGAAAAAGAACAAAAAAACAAAACAAAAAACATCAAACATCAAAGAAGAAACAAAAGATTTAACACATAATCGCTTAGTGCAAACCACTCCCAGAGAAGTAAACAAATAAAATATAAAGAAAGTTGATTCCAAACTTATTGTAGTACGCGCCAAAATGCTTTCAGAATCATATAAAAAAAAAAGAAAGAACTATTTATGAAGAAGAAACCATCAACTCTTTTCATAATGACAATGCAAATCCTTCTAAATATGCAGTTTTTGGTTAAACATTGTCGTTTGCTAACAAACATCTCTCGTACATAATGTACATAGGCTCTCCTCATTATTCAAAAATCATAACGAAACAAAAACTAAATGAAATGAAATAAAATGTTTTATTTTTGTATTAAAAAAAGAAAAAAAAAGAAGAAGAATATATATATATATATATATATATATATATATATATATATATATATATATATATATATAAATAACAAATAAATTATCTAAACAAAAATAATTCTAGTTGTTTTATAAAATTTTTTGTGCATTTTTTTTTTCGAAATTTATGTAACAATTTACCATTTATATTGGTTATGAGAAAAAGCAAGAATAACAACAACAATTTAACAAAAAAACAAAAACAAAATTGCTATTTTAAAATTATACATACAAAAATATTGTATTAAAAATTATAATTATATTATGAAAACAAAATAAAAAAAATGCATAAATATATATATATATATAAAAAAATGTATATATATATATATATAAATGTATATATATATATATAAATGTATATATATATATATAAATGTATATATATATATATAAATGTATATATATATATATATAAATGTATATATATATATATAAATGTATATATATATATATAAATGTATATATATATATATATAAATGTATATATATATATATAAATGTATATATATATATATAAATGTATATATATATATATAAATGTATATATATATATATAAATGTATATATATATATATAAATGTATATATATATATATATATATATATATATATATATATATATATATATATATATATATATATATATATATATATATATATATATATATATATATATATATATATATATATATATATATATATATATATATATATATATATATATATATATATATATATATATATATATATATATATATATATATATATATATATATATATATATATATATATATATATATATATATATATATATATATATATATATATATATATATATATATATATATATATATATATATATATATATATATATATATATATATATATATATATATATATATATATATATATATACAATATATGAATTATATAAACAAAAAAATAAATGTGCAAAAAACCAACAACAACAAAAAACGAATTATTGAAAAAATTTTTTTTGAGAAAATGAACATTGAGTTTTAAGCAACAAAAAAAGTCTTAACCACAACAACAACAAAAAATTATAGTTTGTGAGCTATAGCTGAAACAACAAAATAAGTGGAATATAAATGTGAAACAGCTGATTGAAAAATAACAAGAATGAAAACTGTAATGCTTAAATTATAAATTAATCATTACTTATTGTAATTTTTTAAAAATAGTCATCTAAAAATAAAAATTAAAAATATTGAAAAATAAATACAATTGTGAGACCAACTACTTTATAAAAAGTACGAGGGCTGCTATTTATATTTCGGGAATTGGCAAACACTAATGTCAAAAGCTAAAATCTGGCAACACCATAATAAAGTTTGACATTTTTTGGCATAAATGTACTCACAAAGTTTTGATGTAGAATTGCTATTTGTTTTGTTTACAGTGAGTTAAGAAAAGAAATTTGGTCAAAAAATGGAAATTTCAAGAGAAAGTTTTCGTTGCATTATTTTTCACAACTTTCAACATGGATTATCTCAACACGAATGTGTCAATGAACGCAGTTCTTTGTATGGCGATAAAGCACCATTAAAAACCACAGTATACCACAGCTGGTATAGTGGTATAGTTCGGTCGCCGACGAATTCCGTGAAGGTCATCCAAAATCGGTTGTTGTGCCCAACAACATCGATGCAGTGCGTGAACTGATAATGCAAGATCATCATGTGACATATCGTGCGATAGAGGCATCCTTGCACATTAGTTCCACTTCAATACATTCGATTTTGCATGAACACTTACCCTTAAAAAAACAAATACAACAAAAGTTGTTCGTGGAAGAAGCACAGCAAAGCAAATGATTGCCTGTTTCTTCGGCCGAATGTGTCATGTTCTGTCACTGTTCCGCTTGAGCAATGTAGGACAGTCAATTCGGAGTGGTACACGACCATTTGTTGGCCGGAAGTCTTCGGAGTAATTCGTAAAACCAACCGCCAAAGACAAATCGTTCTCCATCATGACAATGCGAGCTCTCACACAACTCGTCAAACAAGTGCATTTTTGAGCATTCAAAACATCGAATTATTGACTCATACTCCGTACAGTCCTGATTTGGCACCCAATGACTTCTTCTTGTTCCCGAGTTTCAAAGGTAAACTGCGTGGTCGACGATTTACGAGCGCCGAAGAAGCAGTTGAAGCGTTCAAAAACCATGTTTTGGAGTTGTCTCAAGAGGAATGGAAAAACTGTTATGACAAATGGTTTGAACGAATGCAAAATGTGTATTGATCATCAAGGGGAATATTTTTTGAAAAACAATAAAGCCGTTTTCATTTAAAAATGTTTGTTATTATTAGCTATTCCCGAAATATAAATAAAAAATACCCCTCGTAACATTAAAATTTTTGTTACACTCTTTTCCGGGGTGCCATAGAAAACACTAGCGAAATGGGCATTCCGCTAAAAAAATTGCATCATGCCACAGAACTTCGAGCGTTTTGATTTTTTTAGCATATTTACAAACCATTTCGAACTTTGCAGCATAGGTTAGACATCACGGAAGAATAAATTAGTCTACTAGTGTTGTTTCCGCTTTATTATTGATATTTTTCAATTGAAAAATTGATATTTTACAGCGATATTTAGTTGAATGCAAATTAGTGGCATTTATGTGACATTATTTTTGTAGTTTCCAAGCAAAAAAATTTAAATTTATTGCCCGCCAAACTTAAAAGTAAACCTTGTAACTCTACCAGCTGTGCGCTACTTTTACGGTGGCATGTGAGTTGCAACACACAATATAAAAAAATGAATCGCGGTGAATTGCAATCAACAATTGAAAAAAAAAATTGTGAAAAATAAACAAATAATGCTAAAAATGCCGCTTGTCGGACTCATTGCACTCAAAGAGTTAAGAAAGATGCAACTCAGGAAGAAGGCGATAGACCGCAAGCGCCTCAGATACGCATCGGACCCATTTTCGCAAGCAGACGCTAATAAATGTTTGCTGCGCTCTTCCTTATTTATGACATTTGGCATGACATATGACAGTGAAATGCAATTCGCTCGTGACTGGCAAATTCAATGGATTCCTGTGGCCCCCCTGATTAATTGCCAGCAAAATGAACCAGCACTGTGGCATGCAAAATGCGAGGCATATAAAAACAAAAAAATTTGCGAATGAAATCATGGGAAGTGCTTTTAAACAAATTCAAAGAGGTGGATGCACAGGCAATAATTGAAACAGTGAAAAAATTTTGTTTTAAGAGCCTTGGTGAAAATTTCAGCACTCTACTACCATTGGAAGTATATTTGGCAGCGCCTCCATACAAGCGGATCCACAGTGCTTTGGCAGCATTCTAGATTTCCAAATTACAAAACTATGCTAAATCAATAATGACATTATAAGAAAAGGCAAAACTCATAACTAGGACTTCGTTAACAAAAATGTGGCGCCCCAAAAATCCATAAGCTAGTTCTGTCGATAAGACCTATCAGCTTCTTAATAAACTGTTCAGCAAACGGTCTTAACAATTATTGAACTCTGGATATAATGTTTCTAGATATAAGGACTCAATCCATTGTAAAAAGTGAAATAACAACAAAAACGTATGTGAGAATAAATTACTAATATCTTTGGACGCGTCATCTCGTATTCAGATTTCTAGTATTCCGATAGAACTGGCCATAAATGCCCTGAAGACGATCTTCTACTGTGACAATCGAAATATATTTTGATAAACGTAAAAAGAAAAACCAAAACACCATTGGATCTTTAGGTTGCCACAAATAAATAATTATTACAATAAGGTCGCTAAAACTATAGAAACTTGAATATTTAGACCCTCTTTTTCCCTCTTCAGATAAATAGTATTAATTAAACATGCCAACCCAACTTTATGGGGTAGCCCCATGCAGGCCTGGCCACCATTTTTATGTTTTTGTATGAAAATGTTTTTTTATTTGTTGTTAATTACTTATGCTAAAAACGGCATATTTGGTGTATTTTACGTAAATCGTAATAAAATACAGATCGGATTTAGAGGTAGCCCCCAGACAAGCTTGCCCTCCATTTTTAAATTTTTGTATGAAATTTGTTTGTCTTTGTACTTAATATGGCGTATCTTACGCCAATCCTTACAAATATGCCATATAGACTCAGATCGTATCACTTAAAGGTGTATCCCCATGCGCACACGTCTCCGTTTATAATAATCAATTATAATAAAATATCCGACATATGTCCAGATCGGACACCTAAGGAGCGGATAGTGGTTCATAGTATAAGGTGCCTTAAACAAGGTACAGGGTATCTCGAAGTCAAGCACTGCAGCGTTCTGTCTTGTTTTATATCAGTGTTTTTTACCAATCAGTTCTGCAACATTTTTTATCTTAGTAAAAAGCCTAGAAAGTTTGAATCATAGATTATTTTCGACGAACCTCCCTCGCACAATGGCGATAATGGCGAATACTGCTGGTTTTGTTTGATGGTGGAGCTACTGCCGAACTACCACAGTGGTATTAGACAATATAAAAAGTAGACGCCATATCTATTTTTAGATATAAAGAAAATTAAGAAACTTAAAAGTGAGGTGTATGAGAAACAGTAATTTCGACGAGTTATACTTAGAATATGTATTCTTTCTCTATACCAAAAGCAATAGACGAGAATTATAACAAGTGTCTGTTAGTTAAATAAACGATAATTTTACTCCAGTTGGCAGCTCTACATTTCTGAAGCTTTTGCATAATTGCTTTTATGCTTTTCCAAGTGCTAGAAAGCTTAAAAGCTCTACTAAATTTGTAGTATAGACAGGAATCATGCAGCCTATATACATTCTTAGAAGCTCAAACATAAAAAACTATTGTAGTTGTCTGTATTTTAAACCATGGGTTAGAACATTATGATTCCAAATTGTACGAATTTTTTTGAGATTGATAAATTCATACATTAAAAAAGAAATATTGCAAATAGAGTAGCAGTGACAAAACAGGTAGACAGACGGACAGGTAGTACCTTTCAGAAAGAAACTGGTTTAAAAACTATAACCACCATCCGACGTCAGGTCAGGTGATTCTGTGAACACTCATACATTGAATAATATTATTTCGATATATTGGCGTACTATTGAAAATGTTTTTGCCACAAAATCTCAAAACTTCATTCATAAAACTTAATTTTTTGAGTGAAATATTATAATAATAATAATTTAGAAATTGCAGCTTGGGCAATCGAACAATCGATGGAAGAGCAAGGATAAACAATATTGCATTGTAATAACCTTGATGCTTTAACACTGCCAACTGGCGTTGTATATTTGATGCACTGACCAACTTTGGTGTTCCAGCATATCTAATGACTGTTATTAAGAGCTACTTGTCTTGTAGAACGCTGCGCTGCTAAATTGATTCAGGTACTGAAACATTAGAAATATCGGGTGGTGTAGCCCAAGGATCACTCCTAGAGTCAATTATTTGGAATGTCATGTACGACAGTGTACTTAGATTGCAGCTCCCAGGAGATGTGAAGATGGTAGGTTTTGCAGACGATATAGCACTAGCTGTTGTTGTAAAACCTATCAGTGAAGCAGTGGCTATTTGCAACGAAACCATTGAACTAGTATTGGAATGGCACTGTATAGTTGGCTTACACCTAGTACTCCTCAGTAGCCGAAATAAGGTGGAAATAGCTAATATACAGGTGGGAAACTGTGTTGTTGCTTCGCTAAGAGTCATACTCCGACTCGATATAGGGCTAAACACACTGATTGCTATAAAGAGCACCATCTTCATGTGCATAAAATGGCGGCCGGGGTTGGAAATGCCTTATACCGAATTAATCTGAACAACAGAAGACCGAAGCAAGAACGTCGACTGCTTTTACAAAACGTAGTCGCATCAGCAATGCTGTATGGGGCACCGATATGTGCGCAAACTACACCAAAATATAAGCTATAGACGCAGCCTCGAAGCCACTTATCGCCTAGGGGCAATAAGAGTATGCAGTGCATTCTGCACAATATCCGACGACGCTGCTCTGATAATAGCGGGAATGGTGCTCATCGATGAGCTTGCCTGGAAAGCACAGGAGGTGTACGAGGCACAGCGAAGCGGTAATATTCAATTAAGAAGAGTCGCTCGTTTCGAAGCATCGAAAGATGCCAGACTCGCTGGGAAAACTCGGCAAAAGGGGTGTGCCTTATCCGTAATGTCTCCAAGTGGCTCGGAAGACATAACGGTAAAGTCATAATTATGACTTTACCGTTATGTCTTCCAAGCAGACGCACGGGTGTTTTCGAAATTAGTTAAACAGGTTCCACCACGAAAACGAAGCTGAATGCACTTGGTCATAATTATGACTTTACCGTTATGTCTTCCAAGCAGACGCACGGGTGTTTTCGAAATTAGTTAAACAGGTTCCACCACAAAAACGAAGCTGAATGCACTTGGTGCGGCAATGGCAGAGAGTAAAGTACTGAACATGTTATGTTGCACAGTCCAAGATTTTCAACCGCGAGGTAGCTGTTTCTTGCAGCAAGAAACAGCTATGCAGGCGACCTCTCTGGGTAAATGGTCAGGAAAGAGGAAACCTGAAATGCAGTAAGCAATAGCAATGAGGATTGGAAAGTGAGCGCACGCTCGCGTCTTACTACTTGACTACTGGGTGTTTGATAACTTGAGCAACTGAATTCTCGAAGCAAGTGTATATACACTATATTTTATAACTCATACTCGAAGCTTTCAGGCATCAGTGCTTTATTTCAACGGGTTATCCGCACTAAGTTGGTCGGAACTGTAATAACAGTTTTAATCCCTATTCTGGGTTTCACTTCACACAAAACTATATCGTTAGTTATCTAATTTCTGTCATAAGTTCTATGAAGTATTATGGTGGAGAAGAATATAAACATGACTCAGAGCCTCAGTTCAAGTAAAGTGACAGGTAGCGTATAATTTCTCAATCAAGTCTATCTCTTTCCTTGTAAAGCTGGATGGCTGCAAACGAGGTTTAAGTTTCAAATTATGTGTTAATTGATTCAAATCAAGTTCAAACTAGATTTATAACTACGGTTTTGGAAAAAATGTCACTCTGTTTAATGAGTCTTTTTAGTAGTACACCTCAACGAAGAAACAAACAAACAAACGATATGAGTTTGCCACAAATGAATAAATGACTGATGAATGTATTCGTAGTATAGTTACATACGTTTGTGGATACAAGTAATTTCTTATTTCAAAATGAGCATGTAAAGCAAATGCGAACGTTCCCAATGCAGCGGGTGTGTTAGCACCAAGCTGTGTTGCCTAATTACTTTCGTGCAATTTCCCGCGAGTATAGTACGAGTGTAACCAGTCAGGCAGCCAGCCAGCCAGCCACTGAGTTTTGGGTTAGCGAGTGTGTAGGTGAATGAGTGAATGTGTAATGCACAAACTACATACAACATCGAATGGCAAACAATGCCCACAAGCATACAAGCATGTTAACATACAATTCCAATTGCAACTGAGCATATCAAAAATGGGTTGACTGACTAAGCGCGAAAGAGCTGATAGTGTGTGCCTACAACTGTCCCATAACTCCCCTACTATAAAATGTTTTTTTTTTTTTTTTTTTTTGTATCTAAAAACTAAAGCAAAACGAAACGAAACTGAACTGAACAGAACCTTTGCACCTGACTGCATCTGTTGCTAAAAAGCCCAAGTGAGTGTTAGCTAACAAGCGCACCAGGCGGCAACTGAGCCAAGGACTGTCAAACATCCAGCAAAAGAGATACGCTTTGCATCTGTACGATTTGAATATGGAATGAGATACATACATAGAGCACATATTTCTATGTTAGGCTAGCGCAATGATTGCACATGATGAATCGGTTGACGATGACACGAAAATTCAACGAATGGCAAACACATCACATGCAAAAGTAAAAAAAAAAAAAAACAAACAAACATATATTTTTTCGCTGGAATAAAATTCTAGTCTAATCTATCTGAAAATATACGAAAAGTCTGTATGTGCGCTTTTCAAAATAAAATCAACGAAAATGTAGAAAAACGATTTATTTTTGCAAAATTTTTCACAAAAATAGGCAAAGATACATGCGTATCTATATACATTTTCATATGATAAAAATATTGCTGGAAAATCTGCTCAAATGCAGCATAAAATGTAAGCAAAACAACAATCATAAATGCGAAACATGAATACTCACTCACATGGATTTTCAAATCAAATGCAACTAACGTGCAGTTTACATAGAGCTCGACATGCAGTTTGATAGACAGACAGACAGACGGACGGATAGACAGCCACGTTTGTTTTGTATACCCTGCTTTGAATGCATTGCGGTTTTAAAAATTAGAAATAAGTACAGATAAATGGCGCAAGTGCAAATTGGTTCAATACGTTAGTAAAGCGTATGCAGATTCGAGTTAAATGATTTTTGTGCTAAAATGACTTGAATAGGCTTTGTTGGGCTAGTGATTTGATTTCAGTTAACTCAATGACTCCAGTAAGCTGAGTTGTTGGTACTGGTAAACTCAAATCAACTGATTTACGTACTGAAAAGCAAAGTTTTGCTGGTTTTATTTATACATATTTACACAAGTTTCAAGTAGTATCGTATCAAAACTTTCAAATGAATGAATGAATGTTTCGTGTATTCATACTCTGAAATGAATTAACAATTAATTCCTTCACTGAATGCTAGTTAAGTAGATTTAATTTTGCATTAAATGAAATGAATGTTGATATTTTAGAATGTGTTGCATTCATGAATTGAATGTGAATGAATGAATATATTCATAAAGCAGCTTGAATGAAATAATTCATGCAGCTATATTCAAAAGTAGAATCATAACGGCCTCTGTTGAAACGTCTTGTTTAGATAGAATGCATTTGTTTTCGGCATTGGGAAACAATTATTTGAGTACTCTGAGTATCGATTAAATTTAAATGTATTTAGTAAATCAAGGCCGCCTAAAAGAATGGGTATATGGTGCGAATTTATATGTATTTTGAATTTTTTGTGTATGTAAAAATAAAAATAAAAACCGCTACCTGTTTCACTGATAATTATATCACTCATCTTTAGCTAAACCAGAGTGAACTAATTAGAAGATCTGACTGTAAAACTGTATGATCTGTATGATCGAAATAGAGTTTTAAATATCTAAAAATTTCAACTAGAAGTGACGGTAAACCCAACAAAAATTTATTAAAATTCCAAATGTTTTTCACATACAGAACTTAAGTATGTTAGATAGAAACATGGTTCCTAGACGAGTATATAGATTAGTTAAGGTTGTACAAGCCGGGTACACGCAAGGCCAACACAACACTTAGACTGACTACGGCATGTTTTGGTATCACATTAATCTCTTTTAAAATTGCAATTAAGACCATTTATTCTACAACTATTGTGTAGATTGGACAAACTTCACTATATTCCCCAACTCAATTTTGAATGTTTCTGATATATCGGTAGGGAAATAAGCCCACAGTTATACGAATTTAGTTCTGAATAGTCCGGGACAGTGAAATAGAAGATGCTGGAAACTTCACCTTTATCACAGATTCTACAATTGTCGTTTGAAAAGGCGGGTTCGCCTATGAGATAATGCCTCGTGATGACTCCTATTAAGACCGCTGTAGGGCTTGACTTCGTCTATGGTCGTATTTTGGCCATGTCTACTTGGAGATGCTGCACGTGGCTATGCTGGACCACCTCTTCTTCGCAGTAGTTATGGTATTGTATTTGATTAATAGCTTGCTGGTCGTTAGAGACACCCCTTCCGCTTGATAGAGGCTACAGTGAGGCTACAGTAGACTCAAGGTGGATTTGAATAGGTAATGTTCAAATTCATACTGCTCTATGCAACCAAAGCTTCTTTAGACTTAACGCACACTACGCGTATTGAGTCTCTGTTCTACTTATCAGGATGTGGATGTGGTTCTGCTATGCCAATTTCGTCAACTGTTCCATTTGAAGATTATATGCGAACCTGTCCAAGTACTTCAAAGGCAGCAATGATCGACTAAAATTTCTTGAGATAGGTTTGATGAAACCGCAGTTTGTCTTCAAGCTGGTTGTGTAAGCTCGTTCATTGCTTTACTGTTCACTTGAAAATACACTGGCTTGAAGAGAGAGTGAGTAAGAGAGATGTACATTGTAATTACCTGCGAAGCGAAGAACTCGATTAATTTTTTATCGGATATATTTTTTGGTAGTGTTGTATATTACCAGATCATATATATTTGCAGAGTAAAAATAAATTTCCTATATGTGACTACTTTGCAGTTATTGTATCATAAGAAGATTAGAAGATGTTCAGCTAAGCTTTGCAGAGCTCAAGTGGAATTTTAATGTTTTTTGGAAATCTTATGTCTGCGAATCGTTTAAAGATGTAATTTAAGTTTCAATATTGAGCATAATTTAAATCAGGTTTATAACCAGTGGTATGTATGGATAATTATAGCGTCTTCTACTTCCTATTTAAACGAAGTTTTATTCTGATAGTATTATCTAATCTATACATAGAACTTTCCTTTACTGAAATTCAGTAGGTGCTAATATAAACTACTAAGCGGAACTAAAAACTATAAGTTGGGATTTTTCCAAAATATTTCTTTTTGTTTCGACCAGCCACGCAACAGGATATGTACACGTACGCGTATTTGAATGCAATAAATAGTTTTTTATGTTGCGAACGCGCGTGTCAGTTTGTTGGTGAATCTATAAATGTATATATATATATATATATATATATATATATATATATATATATATATATATATATATATATATATATATATATATATATATATATATATATATATATATATATATATATATATATATATATATATATATATATATATATATATATATATATATATATATATATATATATATATATATATATATATATATATATATATATATATATATATATATATATATATAATTATATATATATATATATATAGGTATACCTATATTCTATATAGCTAGCTACATACCTACATATATAGATTTATGTGCAAAAACAAATTGTGTCTGTGTTTGTCTCAATGTTTGAATGTTTGTCTAGCTATCTATCGAATTTCGAATCTATGTTTGATTGTGTGTACCCGAGTGGGTGAATTAATGCCCCAGAGACGTGCTATGCTAAAAAGTACGAGTACGTGCATGTATAGTTTTTTACTGCCATCAAATAACGACAGACAGTTTAGTTTATACACACAAACAAATGTGAAAATGTGTGCGTTAGTTGCGCGTATCGACCAGGCTAACATAATTTATAATTAGAGAAGTACAACTGCAACGAGCGGAAAACAGCAGAGCAGTTTTTTTGCCTTTTTCGCTGCTACAAATCCCGAATACAAGTCCCGCGCGTAAATACGAAAATAAAACGAAACGAAATCGTACAAAAAAAAATCATGAGAAAAACATGTACTTCGGTGATACCGAACATTTAATACGCTTTACATAAAAAAACTAGTATGTATGGTCATCGGTTGACTCAATCGAACGTAATCTAGCAATAAATTTGTATATTATTGCTGTTATGCATTTGTTGTAATTGCTTTTTCACCATGTCACAATCACAATAGCCACAAGCAGAAAGAGAGAGTGAGAGAGAGAGAGTTACCAAAATTTTAGCGAAGCGCATACAAAGTAAAAGGCTTAATCTTCTATCTCTTACACGCTCGCTAGTCTTATCCTCTTGTAATTGGCTTTAATATTTGTAAGTGTGCGCTTGTATTTCATGTAAAACCTCTGTTCGTTTGAATCGTTGTATGAATGATGATTGTTTAAGCCTCTAAAATATTGAACCGATTTTGATAAAATATAGTTTGTGCATATCTGCAAATGAATGTTTTTCGTCAAAATCTTTTGTATACTTACGTCAGGAAATCAAAAGTGTTTCAGCTTTGCATCCAAAAAGTGGTGGAAACCGCCGAAAGACTTCCGATTTATGTGTGGCTGTTGACGTGGTTATTTGCCGAGTTCCATGCCAGACATTTATATTGTGAATATTTTTATAAGTCTAATGAACAGTATTTGGTCTTAATTAAATATTGGTAAGATACCTACAGAATTGGGAGGTTTTTGCTGGGAGCATAAATAAGCTATTCATATGTTCCATGTCGAGACCATTGATGTCTATGCTATAGTGGTAATTGAAACAATTTTGAATATTTTAATGGATATTTTGTAAGGTCGCGTTTATATCAAATTTGAAATATCTACAAACATCCATGGAACATAGGTTTGTATGAAACCTATATGTCACACATGTCCTATCTGGACCAATGTCGAATTATAATTTATTTGTAAAACAATTTTAAAGATTCTACAATTTAGAACGTCCGAACTGTAAAATGGAATAAACAAAAAGTATTGAACCAAAATTTAATCGTTTATTTAAGATTTAAACTAGAAATCTAGTAGTGCCCGTGGCTTCACTTGCACAGGCTGAACATGTGGTGAAATATTCAATGCCTCTGTAGTAAATTTCGGCTGGAATTCAAGCAATGGCTGCGCTGATGTTGACAGCGAGATCATTTAAAGTTTTGGGTCCGTTGCTGTAAACAAGCGATTTAACGTAACACCAAAGAAAATAACGCAACCACCGAACTTGTAGCGAAATAAGTCCTTTGCAACATGAACTATATGCCAAGTTGCACCACTTGTTTGATAATAAAGGTCTTCCCCATCTATTTCATCAAATTCAGTGAAGAAATAGATCGATAGTATGGCGCGAAAACAATTTTAAATTTTAGAAGTAATCAGATCCGATGCTGTCGCCGTATCCACATCGAACTGAGATCCTTTGTAAATACAAACGCAATTCGTAAACGACACTTGGATTTTCAGCACTCAGATTACGACAGTTTTGCTTATATACGACACAATTCAGTCAGGAATGCGCTTCATCGGACAAAATGATTTTTCGTTGTAGTTCTGGCTCAATTTCCATCAGTTACAATGCCCAGTCACCAAACTCCTCATACAAGCGATGGTCGTTAGACTTCAGTTCTTACACTAATTGCAACTTATATGGATGTACACTCTATTTTACGCGTAAAGTTGTTTGAGTTTGGACAATTGTATTTAAATTTTGATAATTTTCCTTTGTTGTGGTAGTGCGAATTTATTCGTGAAATAGCAAAGTTTACAGAACACTAATGACTTCATGTGTGAGTCTGAAGTTTAATGAAAAAAAAAGCAGTGCTCAATAGAAAATATCAAAAATGGCCTTCATATTTGTAAGTGGGATTTAATTCATAGTGGGAGTGGCATCCAAAATGCGATAAACCTGTCGATTTCACGCCGTTCACAGGAATTGGGAAACCACATCCTGGCGAATTTTGTTTAAATATATTGGCCTATATCCTTACAAGATCAAATTAACTGTAGAACTGAAACCTATTGATCATTTGAAGTGCCAAAACTTATACGATTGGACTCGGCAGAAGATTGAAGAAAATTCTAAATTTTGAACGAAAAATCATCTTCAACGATGAAGCTCGTTTTTTTAATGAATATGCCAATAGGCAAAATTTGCATTGTTGGACAGCAATAGACTTATATGTGTTTCAAGAGACTTCATTGCATCTACAGAAAGTGAATGTGCGGTGTGGATTTCATGGCGGAGCTGTAATTGAACCATATTTTTTCATCGTTCAAATCGAACGCCATGTTACGGTCAATGCAGTTTGCTGTCGTATCATATTTGAAGGCTATTTTTGTTCAGAATTAGATTAGCTTGACGTCAGTGATATGTGGTTCCAACATATCACACAGATGTTCAACCATTTGATCTATTGTAGGGGAAGTGCGTTAACCGTATAATCTCGAGAAATGTTTCGGTCCAATGGTCACCTCGCTCATACGATTTAACGCCATTGGATTTAGGATTAGAGTAGCTCAGGAACAATATGGCGTGACGTGAAATTCCCAACATTCTGGCGAATATGCGTGGAAGAGTGTTGAAAAATTGGCTCCAAAGAATCGTTGGCTGCAAACGTGCGCGCTTCATACTTAAATGTAACATGTAGTATGTATGCTGCGCCTGGTAAAAATTCCAGTTAAATATCTCAATTATTCTGTGTTTTCTGTAAGTATTAAAAAACCGTTTGTATGGTATCTTCGATTACTTTTTTTAATGAATTACAAACTTTCCGACAGACTGTCAATACCCATTTCACACTATAGATATGTGTAGGGTATACGGGTAATCAAATGTTGAAAACAAAAAAAATAAATTCAACGAAAAGTACGCGCGGCAAAACGCCAACGCCAACGCAGCACAGCTTAGTTGTGCATACATGGCGTATGCGTAATTTTTTCCCATTGCATTGCGCTGTGCAGTCACGTTACATATACGCAGCGTTGTGCTATGCTATGCTCCAAGTAGTGTTTTGTCACACAGTGTGCTGCTGCTTTGCTATTTTGTTGTTTCTACTATTTAAATAAGCAATTATAAATTTTGGTATTTTTAGTCACCTGCTTTCCAGCATTCTGTTCTTAAATACGCTATAATTCCAATTGGTTTGCAAAACGCTTTGGCCTAGATCTGTAAAGTTTTTGCATTATGGTCGAAAGTTTTTAAAGTTGCGGCATTTTTTGTGCACGGATATTGCATTGAATAAAGCATTTGTGGCATATTTATTGGTATGGCTGATGTGTAGTTTTGTTTCTTTGTATGTGTATGAGTACGCTCCGCATTCTATCGTAAGTTAAGCAACTTCTTGCAGCTTCGTCGCCAAATAACAATCTGCTTTGTTTTGAAGCTTTATTATTAATGCAGCTTTTTCCGGTTGAGGTTTCTTTTTGTATGTGTTAGTGTCGCACTGACTGTGGTTCTTACGTTTTGATACACTACACTTGGTCTATGAAAATGGCATTTTCGGCTTGATAAATTAATTAAGATGCTAAACAATTAGTTTTGCATTGATTTTGTGCTATATAAACAATTTGCTAAAAAATCAGACGTAGCTCGGATCATAAAAACGTATTGACTACTCGAAAATCATGGTGGTTTCAAATGAACTCTCATCATTTTAAGTGTCTGTCCTTGAGCCTTGTTTATTGCCATTGAAAATGTCAACGTTAGTTCCATTGTAAAACAATGTTGGGTACAAATTTCGTAAAAGCATTATCGGAGCTTAGGTTAAACCTTTTTTTCTGATTTACAAAAGTTTCCTTAAGTATCTACGAACACAGTAACCACCAATTCTTCAAGTGAAGTAATAATTTTACAAAAAAATCTGAAGCCAAAGTTAGTAATTTATTTTCTGGATCGCGCTGGAATAGTACGAGTAGATCTCCTAATCGAAAAAGTTGCTCTACATTTTTGTTGTCATGTTCGTTGAAAGAGATAATTGTTCTACATGATTACAAAGTGGCGATGCTTTAAAGCAGCGGTGGGCACGAAATTTTGAATCGGGAGCAGTACAACAACATCTACAACAAACCGAGTTTTTGAAGTCATAAATCTAAGCAAAATGAACACTTTTATAATTCTATGCGTCGCGAAGAAGATGGAGCCTTCGCTGTATGGTTGTTGTTTTCTTTATTAAAGTAAAAAAAAATTCAACATTGAAAAAATTTAAATTCAATCATCTAGTTCAATCACTTGTAAAAATCGTAACACATCAAAACCTACTTCGCTTTCTTACTCAGTGTACAAATCGCGGCAGAAGTCATAAATCATAGCAAAATGAACACTTTTATGACGGTCCGAAAATCGTGTGTGGCTGTTGTTTCGTTTTCGGCTGTGCCGAAAGTTGTTGTTGTTGTCTCGCCAAAAACGCAAGCATGCAAAAGTAACGGTTTGAGCACTCAGAGCAACGAGAGCAAGGGCTTGCTCTCCACCGCTGCTTTAAAGCAAGCGAAAGTTGCCATCAAGTAGAACTATAGCTGTTCTTCCCATTCAGTAATTTTTTCCGCCCAAGTATTTAAGTGTCACTTTGAAAGCCTCCAGTTTTCTTCGGTGCTCTTGTGCCAATTTACATTTGTCCGATATAATAACAGGACAGTTTCTATCAACAAAATAAGAGCCATGTGTTTCTTTTCGTTGAAATTCTTAATTTTTTTGTTTCGCTTTTTCCGTAGGAGCCTTAAAAAAAATGTTTTTCTTTTTTATATATTTTGCAAGATTTTTGTTTTGTTCCTCACTTTGATCGAATGCTGATGTACTATCGTCCCATTGTATATTTTTAAATCTCATTAGTCCTTTTGTTTTCAATAAATATTGTCTTATCTACCAAAATTAAATATGTATTGATATGTTTGTTTCTTTATAACTTTGCGGAAATATTCCACAATCGCATCTTAGCTGTTTGAAGCTATGCCTGCAATATGGCCAGCATCAATGCACAGTATTATCCACCCAAGTCATAGTATTCAACTTCTTAGTTTCGAGCAAGTTTTTATGCTGCTCAACATTATTCGAAAACTATTTCAATTTTGATGTTTGCGTGTGTAGGGAATTTAAAGTTTACTTATATCCCAAAGATACATTTTCACTTGTTGTACATATTTAATTTGTTTTTGTTTCGCTACGTTTGATATATTAATGTGGTATGATGCTGCATATGTTTCACAAATATATTGCATATAAAATCTTTGCGTATGTTTCTCATAGAGTGTTCTTTTCACATGTATGCATATACATTTGTATCTCTGCTGTATTCTATCTTTGTATGCCAACATGTCTGCCTTAGTCATCTACTTATATAGCTACATACTATATTATATAGTAAAATATATGAGTAATCTGTATTACAAAGCACTGCCAGAAACACAGAAAAAAGAACCACTTCGTGATTTCATTGCATGAAATATTTTGTTCTATGCATATTAGTTTGTGTATATCTGCGTAACTCCATACTTACAAATGCCAGCAAAGCGTAATGTTATTTTTAATTATATAAAAATATTTTTCAAATGTACGTTACCCGTCTCTGTACGAGAGGGTAACGTACTTATAAACTTACTAGTTGTCTCAATGTAATCGTATGAGTACTGTGAAAATATTTTAATTGAATATTTGCGGGTAACACAGTTGCTCAATGCCCTTTGGCTTAGCATCGCCCAACGTCACCATTGTCTCCACAAATGTTGTATTCTCATTTTTGGTTATGCTATTCTTTTAATTACAAAGTGCACTTTTCTCCATGTACTACGTAGTATAGTAAGTGTTTGTCGGTTGCCGGTACGAGTATCTCACATTGCGTGCCTTTGCATAGTAGTAACTCCCTTCACTATTGTAGTTGTTGTTGGTATAGCATACTGTGTGGTGTACAAGTAAATTTATTACTCGCTTTGAATTCTTCTTTATGGGTATTATCAGTTTGTCAGCAAGTTTGTAACAGATTGAAGTATGAAACGGTGGGCTGCTCTATGAGACGAATCGATCAAGCTTTGTTCGTCTGTGTGTCTGTCTGTCCATCTATTTGTTAATGTGCATGATATTTACTTAGTTTAGAAGATACTAATTTGAAATGCACAATAGGTGCGGTACTTCAGTTATTTTTTAGCTCCCGCGCATATGTATATTATAGTGATCAGCTCGACAAAACGAATCGATGTAGTCATGTCCGTCCGTCCGTCCGTAGATCTGTCTGAGAGAAAAGTTCTCCGTCTAAAGAAGATTTAGAGCAACTGAACTTACGGCATAGACTCTCTATGTACCGCACTGTGACAAGAGTTCTTATAGCCTCATACAAATCTCACAGGTCAACATGGTTTAGTTGTTGGAATGCTAAGGGTCATTTCCGAAGTAATCTGCTGCGTAGAATCTAAATCCTGGTTCAGAATTGTCGCATAATGTCAGGATTTGAGGTTATGTACAGGGTGCAAGTTTTTGTGGTCTGTCTCTCCAGTTACATCATTTAGTATCACTCTTACCCTTTAATTTAAGAGTTGAAGAGATCAAGTTATGACTATTCGAATTTACGAAATATACCTCTTCGACTTCATTCGTGTACAAGATAATAAAGAAATTGTCCAATCCGATAAACACCATTCGATTTATAAAAATTATTTTTCCTACCTTGTAATCAATTTCGTATGCAGGGTACTGAAGTTTCAGTTCTAACTTTTTTTCCTTGTTTTTTGTTCCTTAGTTAGTTTTCTTTTCTGTATTGTTCTGTTGCGTATTCGTCACATTGATGCATTCATTGTTTCTGTGATTTTTCCTTTTGGTTTTTGTGCGAAGTGTAGCATTTGTTTCCATTTAATTTTTCTACAACTTTTACACAACTTTATAGCTTACAGTGTGCTTGGTAGACCGTTGTTGTTCTAGTATATGATTTGTAAGCCGATTTGTGTAAAATTAACAACAACAAAAGGTTCCAAGCATACAGAAATTTGCAGTTTTTAATGTTCCTGTATTTAATGTGCAATTATAAAATTTTCATCAAATTTATTGCTCATCTGATGAAATACAAAATAGGAACAGAAAAATGCAAACGTAGTGGGTATAAAATAGATGGAACTTCTTCCAATAGATCAGAGACGAGCACTAAGTGACTGCTGCTAAGTTAATATTAGTTTTGTGGTCTCTCCATCTCAAATTGAGGATTATACTTCAGTGAAGACACACTAACACTATTGCAATTTGTGTATGGTGTAGTGCTTGCATGTTTCACCGTCAGGTTTCTCCTGAGCTGATGTAGAGAAGGAAAATGGGAAACAGAGAGAGATAGAGAGAGAGAGAGAGAGAGAGGCAGTCAAAATTTTCGGTTCAAATTTCCATTACATTTTTTGTTAGTGATGAGTTTCACTTCTGGCTCAGTGGCTTGATCAATGAGTGAGGTACATCCAACGGTGATCCATTAAATAAAAACCACGCAGTTTACGTTTGATACTCGGGAACAAGAAAAAGTCATTGGGTGCCAAATCAGGATTGTACGGAGGATGAGTCATTAATTCGATATTTTGACTGCTCAAAAATGCACTTGTTTGACGAGATGTGTGAGAGCTCGCATTGTCATGATGGAGAATGATTCGTCTTTGGCGGTTGGTTTTACGAATTTCTCCGAAGACTTCCGGCAAACAAATAGACGTGTACCACCGCCCTACGTTGCTCAAGCGGAAGAGTGGCCACATGACCCATTCGGCCGAAGAAACAGGCCATCATTTGCTTCGCTGTGCTTCTTCCACGAACAACTTTTGTTGGATTTGGCACGTCTTGGAATACCCACACGGTCGATTGCTGTTTTGTTTCCAGCTCATACGCATATATCCATGATTCGTCACCTGTCACGATTTTATACACGTCTTTTGAAGCACCATGGTCGAACTTTTTAATCATTTCCTAACACCAATCGACGCGATCCTTTTTTTGAGCGATTGATAAATTATGTGGTATCCAACGAGAGCAAATTTTGTTTACAGCTAAGTGTTCATGCAAAATCGAATGTATTGAAATGGAACTAATGTGCAAGGATGCATCTATCTCACGATATGTCACATGACGATCTTGCATTATTAGTTCACGCACTGCATCGATGTTGTTGGGCACAACAACCGATTTTGGATGACCTTCACGGAATTCGTCGGCGACCGAACTATACCACTATACCAGCTGTGGTATACTGTGGTTTTTAATGGTGCTTTATCGCCATACAAAGAACTGCGTTCATTGACACATTCTTGTTGGGATAATCCACGTCGAAAGTTTTGAAAAATAATCCAACGGAAACCTTCTCTTGAAATTTCCAGTTTTTGGCCAAATTGTTTTTCTTAACTCACTGTAAACAAAACAAATAGCAATTGTACATCAAAACTTTGTGAGTACGTTTATGTCAAAAAATGTCAAACTTTATTATGGTGTTGCCAGATTTTAGCTTTTGACATTAGTGTTGCCAGTTCCCGAAATATAAATAGCAGCCCTCGTATACCTATATTCTAGTTAGGGTGCTCATAAAATACAATTCAATTTTTAAAAATATGCTTAAAAATAATACGCCGCAATGCTCCGATGAAAACTTCAAACAATCACTTAGCTACGATTAAAACTCTATTTTCACATATAGTGACTACAACTTCCAACAAATCGTTTTCAATATAGTTCAAAATAAATGAAAACTTATTTTCGAAAAACAAAAAAAAAAAAACCCTTCAATGGGGACAGACGCAATAAAGTCTTTAAAAAATCGCTTTTTTTTTTTCAATTTTCGTACTGCCCAAAACTGCTGATGGCGCGTTTAAGCTGCCCCCCAACGGGAGAGTTACTACCAAAATAAACGCGCATAAAAACTTATATTCGAGTATCTTCAACGCTTGTATCAATTTTAAGTTTCAAAGTTGGGAGCAGACTTCAATATGCGGCTTGTACTCGTAGTTGCATGCCTCATTTAACCATGTTGCAACATGCTATTAAACGTTGCTGGACTTCAGCATTCGCCCGCGAAGTTGCTGCATCTGTGCGTTGGGGTGTAAAAAGTTTTCATTTTGCTATTAGTGTTTTTTCATGCTTATTAAAATCGCAATTTGAAAGTGCGTTAGTTAGGCTTCTTTTACACATTGCTTAATTAATTTTGCTACCAGAATAGAACTGTGCAATTTGGTTAGTTATAAAGTGCAAATTAATTAAATCTTGTTTGTGAAACCTAGTAGAAATATTGAAGTATTGGGCAAACAACTTTGATTCAGCCGTTTTCTATTTTCAAAAAATGAGGCTTTACTGTGCAAAAATTATAGACTTACAGTATTGTTGTATCATCTGTATGTCAGCTTACGGATTCCACGAAACTGTCCAAGAATACTCAACGCAATTATCCAAGAATAAATCTCGTAGTTACGAGAGTGCAGCACTGCCAGACCAAAATTATTCGTTCGGAACAAGTGGTAATCGGAAGCAGCAATGTCTGCTGAGTTAAACGGGTAAGGTAGGATACCTTCATTCATATATTTAGGCATTTCCAACATGATTTCAAATGGTTTTTTAGCATGGTGCCGGGATTTGCGGTTGCTTTTTCTTGAATACTCGGCTCAAACGCATCAATTGTTATTGATTCTATAAAATACAGAGCATAAGTTTGGATCCATGGATATTTCGCCGTTGATGTTGATGTTTGGCCGTGCTTAACTCATTTGGGTTTTTTGTAGCATATACACTTTTCAACGCTACTCATAATTCGATACAAAAATCCCTTCTTTTTCTGTCAGTTAAGCAGCTGTTCACAGGTGAAAAACTGCCTTTCTACGTCTCTTCGTTTCAACTCGTATGACACCCAATATCCTGTTTTCTGAATCATTCCCAGGTCTTTGAGTCTTTTTGAAATTGCTTGTTGAGCCACTCCTAATTATCTTGTTAACTCCTCTTTACTTTGACACAAGTCTTTCACCGTTATGCCGGTCTTTGACCTAAAAATCATCACTCTTGAAGCGTGGAAACCAATCACTCAAAGAGGCCTCACCATAAGTGTCTGAGAACATTTGGTGATCCTCAGCTACAGAGTTCTCCATATTAAGTAAATAGTATTTTTTGTTATTGATAAGAATGGATCAAAGAATCTTTATTAAATTTGGCGAGTCTACTTTTTGAGCATAAAAGTGGTACAAGCTCTTCACAGAAGGCCGAGAAGATGTTAATGACAATGCACGTCATCAACCGATGACAACGTTGAAGTAGTGTAGAAAATTGTTATGGAGAATCGTCGAATCACTATTAGAGAAGTGGCTGAGTATATCCGCGCTGCGGTTGGCTTATGCCATGGATTTTTTTCGGTTGTTTTGGAAGGGAAGTTTTATTCCGAAATTGCTAAATTTTGACCAAAAGAACTGTTGCATGAGCCGCATCAGGAGCTGTTGAATGAACTCAACGACAATCCAGGTTTGCTCAAAAGAGTCATAACTGGAGAAAAAACATGGATATATGGTTATGACGTCGAAATCAAAGCCCAATCATAGCGATAGAAGCGGCCACAAGATTTAAAAGTGATATTTTTTTTGTTTTTTTTTGAATACACTTCGCATATAATATATTTATTTTGACTACTATACACCACTAACATCATCTATAGATAAATTGAGGGAGCACCCAATACAAATGTAATTTAACTTAAAAAAAAATATTTCTAACATTAAATTTTGTCCCAAAATGTAAAAACTGCAAGCAGCATTTCAAACAAAATTCATTTCACTAATTTCTCCAACTGACTGTATTTGACTCAATTTGAGTTACACAGGAGAAATGGCTCAAATTGTGCAGATTTACTGCACGCGCGAGTCTCTTAAATGCAATTCGCTTCATTTAAGAGTGCACTTCTGCAGCACTGAGTACATTTGAGTACATTTGAGTCTGTTTGAGTTTATAACTCAACTCATTCATTTCACCTCGGCTCTGCAGCAAACCAAATTTGCATTAAATGAGTGTGACTGAGTATGACTGAGTGTGACTGAGTGCTGCAGCAAACATTGCAAGCTGTATTTGAATATGAATTGCATAGGAAATTGTGAAAATATGCAAACAATTTTCTTTTACTTTTATTTTTGGAATATCAAATTTTGTTAGCGTTTGTTTGGCAGTTCGGTTTAGTTGTAGAGTGGACAACAAAACTTCCAAAAAAAGTTTTGAATTAGTTTTAGCAATTTCAACTGAAAATTGTTTTTACGCAAAATACTATTTTCAAGGAGCAAATTTTTATATTATTTGATACTACAACAATAAAATGGATTCTGTTGATTTTGTATATGGAATTTAATGTGCTGAATTTGACATTCAATATGTTGTTAAATTGTTTTCTGTTGAAATTAATAATTTTAGCGAACTTATTTATGAAAATTACTGTATATATATATATGAAATTGGGCATAATCGAGAAACATATTTTTCTTAATGCGTATGAACAATAGCTTCAAGATTTCAGTCTATTATGTCTTACACACAATTAAATTACTCTAAGAATTCACAAAACTCCAGAAGTGCAGTTACCCCAATAAAAAATTGACTATTTCAAATCATCCAGAAGTGCAACTTGCACTTCAAGACGCCATTGAAGAAAAAAAATGAACTAAAACCGTCATGTGCAACCAGATGAATGCATCAATACGAGCCAGCTGTCATATATTTTCATTTTCAAGCAATAGTTATGGACGCCATGCAGATTATTTCCAGCACTTGGACAGATCCGAATACAACAAGTGATGCTTTTCAGCTCTTGCCAATACTATAAACTTTATAATTCAAAGTATAAATACACGTTCTCCATTCAATTCGTTCTTTAGCTATTTTATTGAAACGAGTTGTTGAAACTAAGAATCAAGATTTAGTTGAAAGCATTCACTTGACAGATATTGACAAATTATTGGACAGAATAGAAAATGAAGATAAGAGTTTTGGTAAAATTTTTAGAACTGTTTGCAATCTTAGCGACGAACGCGATATTGAATTCAAAACACCGGGACTTGGATTACGTCAAACTCTTAATTGCATTAAATTGACCACAGATTATCGACTTTCAATTTATATTCCATACCCCGATTTCATTGTCACTCAGTTTCAAGATCTTTTTCTGAAACACCTGTAGGGGGTTTTCACTTTCGACAGGAACGAAATGCTGTCGAATGACTACAAGAATAAAAAAATAATACATAGTTCAATTAACAGTTGGTCGCATTAGTTCATTTAGTTCAATTGATTTAATTTCATTATCTAGTTCCTTGTATTAGTTCAGCTAAGCAATTAGCACACTGCATTATTAGGCGTAGATAATTACTAAATATGTCCGTTTTATGAAATTAGTTTGTGAACTAGTGAACTAAACGAATTAAATGAGCAAAAGTTGCAAACTAGTATTTAGTTCTTTTACCCAAAAGACGGAGGATTTGTGCGAAAAACTACGTGGAATGAAAACAGACAGTGTCACATGAGCTTAAACCATTTCATAAACCATTTGGTGGCAATTTTTTTTTGATTCTACACTCTGTTGATCTGAGTGACTGATGAAAATTGAATTTATGTATAGGATCATTGTACTGAAATCTTGAGCAGCAGCTACAAATTCAAGGTCGAGTAATAAGAGATATTTTATTGACCACACCCTTAACTTGTTTTGAAAGTGCAGACTGTCAGTTCCGCGTACGCTTTCTGAATATTGAATTGGGCTGCCACTGCGTTGAATTTAAAAGATATGATTTAAGAAAGATATAAAGATATATAGTGCTTGCCCAAAACCTTCGCCACTCTTACCTTATTCAGGGATTGAATACTCTAGATAAATTACTTAAATATTGATAGTTCATAAAACTATACCAGCTGCTTAAACATAATATCGTAATATCTTATCTCTAAATACTTATCACTCATAGTGGTAAATTGCAAAAACTCAGACCTGTTGAAGGATTTTTGTTTGTTCACCGGGTTACCCAGCCCTAGGAGTGATCCAATTAGTTCAAGAGTAAAGAAAATAGAAGTTACAATTTATTGTACTTCGGAAAGTAAGTAAAACTTTCTTTTTGCACATTTCACACAAGTATAAAAAAAAATAGGTGAACAAAGTTATTGTAGACTAAGGTACCCGGCGTGCGCTGGTTCGCAACCTTCAGTTTTTGTCTTAAATTGAGATATGACACCGTCAATAATTCCAGTGGATCTAATTTATCCAATTGCCTCTTATAGATGCATCATTTTTCCTTTTTTTACATATAGCCAGAAACGCCCTCCTGGTCGATTATAACACTATCTAACACTAATCTATGAATTTCGTAATGCTTGGTCAAATAGTTACTGAGTTATGAGGTATTTAGTTTTTCTCTTACCTAACACCGCCAGCTTTTTATAAGTGCAAGCATTTTTATAATCGGTTCGGTAGTTCCGGAGATTTCGCCTACATATATACAAACTTTACTTCTTTATATAGTAGTATGGAGTATCATATCTCACTTTCGTTTGAAATTTTAACTGCATAAACCACTGAATCATTCTTCTAAAATCTACAGCTGTAACTTTTAAAACAAGGAAATGATTTATTGCTTATTCTTCTTACCAGTTTGCGTTTGTTTTCAGATATGAAGTTAAATGATAATGTCTTCTATGCCTATGCATCTCTTTTAAGAATATTAAGAAAAATATGATAAGCGGTTGAAAATATTTCCTTGAATTTTCTCTCATACTAGTATAAAGCATTTTAATTTTAGGAAACATCGGAGACCGCATAAAATAGTTTGATAAAACGAATCGATTTGTCCATGTCAGTGGATGTCGCTCAAACTGTGCAGATACGTATTACAACTTTAATAATGCATCATTTTATATTATCCGTTTTTTAGTTTGCATTTTTATTTGCACAAAAATTGTCATTTACATTTCTGTGACGACAATAAGAATTTCAGCTTTACACAAAACTTATGCATGTTCCAGCCGGTGGTGTGGTGTGTTTTAAAAATATAATGCCTACAATCACTGAGAAATGAAAAGCAAATTATAGGGTAGTGAATAAAGCAAAATACGCTTAAAATCGTTTTTGTTTTATGCGTTATGACGACTACAAGAGATTGTCCGCAGTTGCTCTGCGTAAACATGCGAATGATAAATATTTCACCGGTGAAAAAAATCGATGGAATAGAAAACGTTTGATGTTGAGACAAACTTGAAGGAAACGCGAAGTTTAGTGTGATATACATACGAAACTTGCTGTGAATGGTTTTAGCTCGCCGTAGCAGATCAGTCATCGGAATGAGCATGTCTCGCATTGCAGTGAACTTTAGTACAATAACTAAAATTATATTAATATACAATACTTTTACCCAATAGCCTAAAATTGCATTACTTCTTTAGTAGTAGTCTCTTCTATTTATAACTATAACCAAACAAATCTTTACTTGCCACCTTTGACCACTAAAACTCAATATAAATTTCTCAATTTAACAAAAGCATTAAGCTACAGTTTAATTAGAGACACACACTCGGTTTAATCACAAATCTCAGCTGTCCGTTAGTCGTATATACTCAAACACCGAGACAAAATGAATTCTATATTGTACATACGTACAGACAACCCCAAACATAAAGACGGACACTGAATTTAATGATCTTACCGGAACTTGTTATCCATGATACGTTGCATTGTTACGGCTCGACGATGCAATATGGGCGTTAGACTAAAAGGCTCCAATGTGAGTATGCATATAAATGGTACAATTTAATTGGCGCTTTCAATAAGGTAACAAATAACCAATATAAACGGATATACATATACATTTAGCTATATATGCTGCAAGTTATACAATTCAATATATAGAAGACTTAATGTGGTTATAGGTATTTCGGCGCATAAACATATCAAATATGCTGCAGGCAAGTGTATGTAAGTTTATATATTTTGTTGTCTGTCTGTCTGTATGTCTGTCTGTATGTCGGCCTGCCTGATTGCGTACGTATATCTACAGTTAGGTACCTTGCTTACTTCTAATAACATTTAATTTCCTCAAGGATAACATCTGTTAAAAGTGTTTGTACACGATTTAACAAATTAAGTTCTATATAACACCAGCAGGCACAACTAACTGCCAGCAGACAACAACGACAACTGAATCACTGCTAACCAAAGCGACAGATGAAGATGAAGATGCAACTAGGCAACCAAGAAACCAATAAATGTTGCAGCCTGGCGAACAGACAAACGTAGGAGCAAAGAAACTAACTTCAAATAATCTATACGTAAATGCGTCTTTAAGCAAACTATATTCAATTCCTGTTGACACGATGCGCGAATGTGTGTGTTTATATATATATATATATATATATATATATATATATATATATATATATATATATATATATATATATATATATATATATATAAGAGGGGTGTTTCATTACTTGGAAGTAGTCTCGGAAAAGAAAAATTCAAAATATATACAATGTTTCGGGTAGATGAAGCCAATTTAATATGTCTTTGAGAAGAGCATAGCATAGATAAATTAATTATGACTGAAAAGTATGCACTTAATCTTTTCTAAAATCAATTAAACATTTTGAAATTCTATTCATTAGAAGGGTCTGTGCTGTGCTGCTCAGCTAAAAGAATTATTTTATTGATATAATGCTGTATGCTTAGACCAGTTACGAATTATAAGCGCTTTCAAGTTTTATATTGATGTTTCTAATTCGCAACTAGTTTACTAGTTTAATCCACCCTTACTTTTCTTCGTTCTCTGCGAAATAAGTTTTTTAAGCTATGGAAATTGTGGAAACAATATTTAGAAGTGTATAACATCGTTTTTAACGAGTTGAAACGAACTTGCTTTATCCGTCTTTTCCCTCTCTGCATGTATGGAAATTAGACCTTCAGTTTTTTAGTAATGCTAGACTGATCAGAAAATTACCGTGTATAGTGCGCCCGCTAGAAGATATCTATACAAGCAGACGAATTTTAGTTTTGAAGTAATCTAAAGTAAGAAGTTTATTCGTGTTAATACAGTATTTTGCGTAGCCCTTAATAACAGCTTCAAACGGTGTCAAATCGCTTGATTTCAGCGGTCAATAGGCACCGCTAAAATATTTTGAAGAAGAAGTTTTGAGAGACGACAAGGGAGAAAAAATGAACAACAATCAACAAGGAAACAAATGACACACTCTAGTTAAAATATCTATTACATCAACGCAGCATAAGAATTTTTCCGTTATGGATTTGCTTTTGCTCATTTTTGTCTCTTAGTTTTGCTTTTGTTCATATTCTTGTGTCGTCTGCTGGAGTGACTTGTGTGTATTTCACCCATTTTCGGGCGTAGTACCCTGCGCTAACTTTGTAGTTTTTCCAGGAACAAATTTCTTCTATATTGTGCTAACTACTTAAAACACGGAATGAAGGCTACAAATAATCAATATGCATTAATAGAATATTAAGGCTTCAGTTCAACCAAAGTTAATGTGTTCACATCTTTATTTGCACAATATTCTCTAAACACCCCACGTAAACAAAATATATTCAAGTTGCGTGAATCTCAGCTAAACAATCTACTGAAGTGTATTTGTGTGACTACCGGAATAGCTGGCGAGAGGACAGAGACAATCAGACAGATATTTAAACTACCCATTCAAGTTGTCTGACTGTTTGTATGTCCGTCAGTCCGTCAGTCCGTCAGTCAGTCTGTCTATCTTTCGACTAAAATGCCAAAGTGTAAGTGCAATTTTCTATCTTAGATACAAAACGTACTTACTTACATACGCATACACACTATTCATCCAACCATCCGTCCATGCATAACCAGAGCAACTCTGAAAGCGTGATATATACATGTATAGTGTGTATTACTAAAACTTGTCGAAAATTTTATTCAATTTAGGTGCACTTAAGTGACAATTGTGTATTAAGATATGACGCAAGAGTATTAGATATGCCCACAAATACAAACAAACACAGATACATTCTATCTATATAACTACCTATATATCTACATATCTATCTATTTATATATCTTTTGTTATATAGTATAGTGAAGTAAACTATCTGCGTAGCTAAATATTCAGGAACATTTTTCTGTTCACGCTTCTCCTGTACTTCTAGCACTTTTCATTCTTTTGACTTTGAATCGAAGTGCGAATAGTTGTACTGGCAGTTTGTTCGTTCATTTGGTCAGAGATTTGCAAAGTTGCATTGACCAATGAACCAAAGACCAGAGCGTTCTGACTTACTCAATGACACTTTGATGGACTTGGATTTGACTTGTTGTTTTTTTTGCTTGTTTCTACTTCAGTTTGATGCTGTACTACGATGAGTACTTGTAGTAAAGAAAAGTTGGTCAGATAGTTTATATACGAACGTAGTCAGCCGATATGGTGGTTTGCAAATTGAACTATGTTTTTAGTTTAGTTGAGTTTAGTTGTAGTTGTAGTAGTTGTAGTTTACCTTTGGCTGCAGTCTAAGCATAATGAAAAATGTTTTTGTAAAAATTTATTAAAGCGCAATGCGTAAAAATCTTTATTTCACCTGAGCGAATTGGTAACTTTTTGTTGCAAAGGTTTTTTAATTAAAAAACCTGCATTTTTAAATAGTTTTAATAAGTGCAAAAAATCGGTGGTCAAGTTGGATGCCATTTGTCGGAATTTGAAGATATTGCAATAGTTTAGTCAAAAAGTATTTAAAATATTTTCTTAAATTGACATATTAATATATTTTTACTTTGCTTTTTATTGCTTTTTATTCTGTGTACTTATACAAATAAGTAGTACCTTACACTCTCGGTTGTTGAAAAGCTTTGCTCTTTGAACCAATTTAAAAGCTCTGGTCTCTGGACCACTTACAAATTCCAATCTCCCTTGCTTTCACTCTTTTATAACATTCACACATATACTGAAATAGTATTATTAGTTGCTCTGAAATTTTTGTAACGCATTAAATAAGGCATCGTGGAGCCCCCATAAAATATATATTATCTTGATCAGCTTGACGAGACGGTTCGATTTATGTACGTTCTTCTGCCAGTCTGGATGTTGTTGCTCATTTTTTGTGCATACATTCTTATGATATCCAATTTTAAATCGGCACATAGACGTTTTTGTTGCAATAAAATAGAGTAAACATATTGCCATGCCACGCCCAATTTTTGCGATAGCCCCATACAAGTCATAAGAAAAACTTTTTAATGCAGTCAATATTAACATTTAAGTTGTTATTGTAACTGAAGCTTCACATATATATCAATGAATGTGACCGCCCTATGTTTTGGGATAGTTCCATACAAACCACGTGCTCAATTTTGACTTTTTGTATTTAAAATTTTTTTATATTTTTTTTTGTTCAATAAATTGATATTGTGGCTTCGTATAGATGAGCGCTACACATAAATATCAAGGGAGTTGTTCCGCACAATTTTAGGAGTAGCCCCCATATAAATCAACCACCCACTCTTTTTTTTTTGGTATGAACAAATTATTTATTATTCCCAATATCGACTTATAATGCGTTATGGTATCTTCTTATGGTCGGACCCTTCACATATATATGTATATACTAATGGGCGTCTCCCCTTTTAAAGCATAGCCCCCATTCTACCATTTTCCGAATTTTGCACTACAGGCAAAATCAACTTAAAATTTGATATGGTGGCTTCATATGAACGTACATTTCACATAATTATCAGTGGGCATGTGCCGCACACTTTAAGGGCTCGCTCCGTCAGGTTTTAAAATTATTAAATTTTAATTTAATTTAGCACAGAAATGCAAAATTGCACAAACGGAATCGTGAGCACACTTGTGCAAAATATAGTGGTGCAACTTTGCACAAACAGTTGAGTTTGACACTTTGATTTGTTTATGTTCCAAAATATTTTACATACAATACTACAAAACAGGTTATAGGTTTGTTACCGCTTGTAGTAGTTAGTTCGTACATTTTATATACTTTTTTATAAAAAGGCAAACGAAGAGCCTATATACATTCAAACTTGGAAGCTTTATCTCTTGCAGTTTTCTAAATCTTGCTATTTATACAGATGGACGGACGGACATGGCAATATCGACTCTATTTTTCACGCTGATTAAGAATATTCGTATAGATAAGAGTACATATATACTTTCTAAACTCTGCCACATCAGCTTTTGACTGCTACTAAAATTTGCATACGCTTTAACCATATGCTACAAAACACAGCTGTACGGAGGTTCATGACGAACGCCGATATAGAAATTAAATTTTTAGTATCTATCTCGCTCACATAGCAAACGACGTTTAGAGTACTGCAAGAAACAGTAGCATTCAGTACTCACAAGATCTGTTTGTATTGGCGCGTGTCAATATTTTAATGCTCAATAAGTAAGTTTTGCATAGCATTCACAATTAAGCAGTTCGGCAACATATTCGAAAAATCAAAAACATACACAACTATTGTTATAGAGTAGTAGTATATTAAACATAAATTAACCTTCTAAATCTTAAGCAAATCATGAAAATTGAAACAAAATAGTCATATAGGTTAACTTATATAATACTCTATTAAACTTATAACATTTTGTGATTCAACATGCTGAAACTATAGTTTATGCAGTTGACAACTATTTAATTTCAAAAAACACACACAAACAAATAAGATACATAAGATGCATATATGTATCTGTAAAAAGAATAAACCTAACTACAGTTACATATATGGATTTACGACTTGTTAACAGGTTATCAAATGTACTAAACATTTTATTCCTTTCACATTTTGTACAGTCATCGTTGTTGTCTACAAAGTCAAGCAAATCAAGATTCATTGAGGTCATAGGTGACTTAAGTTGTTGACAACTGCAAGTGCACTCACAAATTTCACAAAATACGAGAGTTACATACATGCTTGCACACACAACTAACCAAACAAAAGTTATTTATAGCAACAAACAATTTTATTACGAATAAATATATACAATATATACATTGGATGATGAAAATATTTAGATAGTGGCATTTACTCGTTTTACAATTTGTGACACCTTAGACAAGATACTTTAACTTGTTGTTTATGTGTATTATTATTACAATCAAAGCGAGAATGAAAAGAATCTCAAGTGTGTTTGTGAGTTTATTTATAGTACGAGTATAGTCTAATGAAAATTGATGCTTCTGCTATATATAGACGCGATATATGTATATTGTATATATATGGTATTTTTTTTTTTCTTTTTGTTTTTTTTTTTTTGCACGCCAAGAAGTTCAAGTGCAAGGTGAATGCACAAGTATAATACTGGAGCAGAATTTGTGGTGTTCATTCGACGTTAGACAGTCAGACATTGAAAGCGTAGAGCCACTTAAGGAATTATCACAGCATGCAAGGCTTAACATACTTCAAGGCGTCAACACTTGTTGGCGTACTACTACTACTACTATTGGCATTATTGATGGTGTTGACTCTTGGACAGAATGTAACTGATATGAATTCGAGTTTAAGGATATACAATACTTGCGGTGTTAACGATACTAAACACTGTGTACCATGGGAACTATGCAATGAGGGCATGACAATTGGCACGAAATTCTATGTGGATCGTACGCGTTCTATGCTCGATGAAGATTGCCATTATATGGAAAAGTGTTGTGATATTAATGAGACGGTGAGTAAAATGTGTGTGCTATGAATTGGAGTAACGAAATATACAAAAGAAAAAATACAGCAATGTAGTGGTTGGAGCAAAAAAAAAAAAAAAAAAAAAAAATAAGTGTGTTGCCAGAGAGCTGCTAAATGCATCCATAATAGTGTTTTATATCGATTTACTAAAACGTTGGAAATCGCTTTAAGTCGCTCCATAAAATCCGCATAGAACTAGGCTGTCTGTTCTAGGTAAAGTTCAAATAGTAGAGAACGGCTACGGGAGCATTACCCATAAAAACCACGCCAAATTCTTAACACAAATCAAGTACCTGTAGAGTCATGCAAGATGAACAATAGACCAACTTCTGGTCGTCATCGTAGACAGTGTTACTCAATCTGTTCGGAAGCGTGCTGTTGCTTTAAACGTGTATAAATCATCATTGTTCCGAATTTTTAGCAACTTCACATACGTCCAACAGGTGTCTACCACGAGTTCATGAAATTTTTCCTGGCAAATTGTTCTCCAGGAGAGGTGACATAAATAGGCATCCACGAAGTCCCGATTTAATCCCTACAGGATATTTTACTGCTCGTTTAAATGAATGCCGTGAACGCAACGGTTTACATTTGGACAATATCACTATTAAGAAATAAATTCCCAAAGTGTGTATTTTAATATGTAATACACATTTTTTCAATTAAAGTTACTTACTTTTTTTTATCGATTTCTTAAATGTGAACTTTCTTTTGAGACACCCTGTATTACAATAAAGTTACAATAAATAAACCAGAAAGTTACCATAAAGATTCCAAATAGTTTCAAGAAGGTTACCATAAAGTTTTCATAAAATTGCTATTAAGTTATCAATTAGCTTCTATAAAGTTGCTATAATAGTGTCACACCATAATAGTGGCATAAAGTTACCATAAAGTTTCAATAGAATTGTTAATAAATTATCATAATTATACTATAAAGTCATCATGAAACTTCAATAAAGGTACAATGAGCTTACTATAAAGTAACCATAAAGTTACCATAACGAGCTCATAAGTTGCTTTAAAATGTGCATAAAGGAGATAAACGACACATCACAAAGTTTCCATAAAAGTACCATAACATAGCTATAAATTTTCTATAAAATTGCAAATAACTTTCATAAAGTTACCATAAAGTTACCATAGGGTTACCATAAAGTTACAATGGAGTTATCATAAAGTTACAATAATGCCATAAGATGACAATAAAGTTACTATACTATATACTATAAAGTTACTATAACCATATCAAATAATAAAATTACCATTGAGTTTCTGTAAAGTTACCATAAAGTAGCCATAATGATGCCATAATATTACAATGAAATTATCATGAAGATACTATAAAGACTCTTCAACGTTAGCAAAATGTTGTCATTTCATTTTTATGTAAAGTTACAATAAAATTATCAAAATGTTTCTATAAAACTACCATAAAGTTTATATAAAGTTGCTATTAAATTACCATAAAATATCGATAAATTTACCATAAACTTATTATAAACTTACCAAAAATTGCCATTAAGTAACCATAACGTTACTATAACGTTACAATAACGTTACCATAGCGTTACCATAACGTTACCATAACATTGCCATGCAGAAATTTTGCAGACCACTAGATCATTTGTAGCAGTTCAGTTTGGTGGTTTGCGGGTATATAGGTCTATAAATTGTCTCATTCATTTGTTGCGGATTGGGCATTTCGTTTTTATCATGTACAGCAGCAGCCACAACATGTTGTGTGCAAAGTTGGCATCTCTGTTACACCTGAAAAGAAACATATCGAAATGTACAGCTGGTTTTATTGGGAAACAGTGTTTCGAAGATTGAATTCGAACATTGGCTGGGAACATTTGATTCGAACTTGTAACTTTCGATCGAATTCTGTCACTCCATGAAACATTTCGATTGACATTGAATTTCAATTGTCGGAAATTTAGGACTCAATGCATTCTATTGGTATTACTTTGATGTGCTTATTAATTTGATGTGATTCAAATCTAAGATATCTAAGGAATGGTATACTGTTCCGAAACTTTGAAGAATATTAATACGATGCAGGATTGTAGAAAATATCTGTTCGCATAAATAAACTTATAGAAACATATATTTATGCTATGTTTAATAAAGATTGCTATGCTAGTTATATTTAGATAACACTTAAGAGCATAATAGAAATACGATGGCTTGTTAATAAGATTATATTGTATCCTAAACGCAATTAATTTCGGTAACAACATTTTCTTTGCAGCTAACGACACCGCCGCCGTACAACAAATCCGATTATCGTACATGTGGCAATCGTTTGGATAATTGGTTCTATCTACGCCCTTGGGGGCACAAGTTTAAAGAAGCAAAATTTGCTGAATTTCCTTGGATTGTGGCCATCTTTAATGCTGATGATGATTATGTCTGTAGTGGAGCACTTATTACACCGGAAGTTGTTTTAACAGCAGCACATTGCATTGAGGCGCAACGAAATGACAACGTTACTATAACTTCAAGATACACAGTACGTGCGGGCGAATGGGATGCCGATGTCGAGCTGGAACCATTGCCACATCAAATTCGCAGCGTTAAGGAAATAATTATACATATGAATTATACTAAAGCGCCAGTGATGCATAATTTAGCATTGCTATTGCTTGAGCAACCATTCAAATTGGCACCGCACATACGCACAATTTGTCTACCCACACCAACGACAAACTTCAATTATACACAATGTTATGTCAGCGGCTGGGATCGTGCGGATTTTATTTCAGATTCCGTTGGCAGTATGCATGGCGAAATTATGCTAAAAAAGTTGCCAATGTTCGCATTGCCGAGCGATCAGTGTGCCGCAAAGATACGCCTTGCCATACTGGGACGTCGCTATACACTGCACGACAGTTTTATGTGTACCGGCGGCGATAAGCATGATTTTGTCTGTCGCATCGGTGGATCGGGTGGCATTCCGCTTGTCTGCTCGCTCAGCGGGAGCGAAAGCTATTTTCTTGCCGGTCTACAGGCGCGTGGTGCACGCTGCGATGGCAACCAACTGCTTGGTATTTATACGAATATTAAATATTATCGCGCGTGGATTGATTTGAAGCTGCGGGAGCGCGATGTAGATATTAGATACTATATGAAATAAATGTGGTTTTTGGTGTATGCTCCGGATGAGGAGGAGGAGGAGGAGCCTGTCATGAGTTTGCGGTTGAGTTGCAGTCGAAATTAAATGGATTTAAATTAAATTCTCCATATGTTCCACATGCATGTCATGGCGAAAATGTATTTAAATTGAAAAATGCAATGCAATTTTAAGTGTGATGTTTATGTTAAGGAATAAAAATGCTTTTGAGTATTCTCGTATAAATAAATATATAATATATGAAAACTTATATGGTAGCAATCTAGAGTTAAAGATTCTTAAATGGATAACTTATGTGAAACATTTTATATGTAAGCAATGAAATTAAAATTATATACGAAATTAAAGATTTACAACTGTTAGAAGCATATTTGTGGTATATAAAGGTGTTCCAATAACACATGGTTATACGGTGTTCAGAATAAATTTTCTTTTGTTGTTGTAAAAAACTATGCTTACCTTAGAAGGAACACATCTTTTTAATACTTCTGTTGTAAGATGCTGATGTTGAGAAGCAACTACACAGACAAAAAGGCATTCTAAGGCATAGGTTTGAAAGTCCTTGAACTCAAGTCAAGTACAAAAGTCCCAGAATGTCAAATAAGTTCTTTTGGAATTGAAGTAAGTACAACAATTTTAAATTAAACTCTGAGACCAAAAAAAAAACTTGAGTGCAAAGTCAATTTTACTCTTTTAGCTGCTACAATATTTTCACACAGACTGTGAATGGCAACTCCATGTTTCACCCGAAAGTCGATGTTAGTCGATGTAGTTCAGACGATGGCACTTCTCAGCGCTATTCGCAAGTGTCATGGTTCGAAACCAGTTCCCTCCACCATAAAACGTTTTTATTAACCGTGTATGTACAATAAAATTAAGTTAGCATTTTCTTAAAACGGAACAAAAAAAAAAAACAAAAAGAAAAAATAAAATCTAATTTTGATCTATCGACACAGCCTGAAAAACACACGGTTTGTTTGCGGTTTAAGTGATGGCGGCAACATTGCATCATACTTCTGCTAATAAGAAAAACAAGCAACAGTCACCGTCAATGGCGTCCTATATCCAGCCATGCTGTACGATTTTTTGTTTTCAAAACTACTTGGTTTCAAGGGAATGGTTCCAAGGGTATGGTGTCACATGCCATACTTCTAAAGCAACCATCGACTTATGGAGTGAAACGTTTGACGACAACATCATCGCCAGAAACGGACCTATTGTCTGGCTCCGCAAAACTAAGTGATCCACTAGAATTTGTGATCTGTGGGTGCACTTGAAATGTTGACATGTCGGCATCGAGATCAGGCATGGTGGCCAATACCGAGCGCACTATTCGTGCGATACGGCCTCAAGTCATTGAAAAAGTGAAAAGAAAAATTGGACGACTGTAGGCAAGTGAAATTTTGCCTTTTTTGGTTGTCTCGCTAAACCTGATAGTGGAAAAGCGCTAGCTCAATGAAATGTATATTTCCAAAACAGGATATACACCGGAACCTGAACCGTTAACCGAAATTAACCGATTCAAATTGAGAACAGGAATCAAAACCGATATTTTAACAATGGTTCCGAGGCATGTATATAACTAAATTCAAGTTTAGTTGTGATCACTTAAGATGCTGGTTAGCAGGAAACACTCATTCCTTCTAGCGTATTACTTGCAGCACAGACAATTGGTGTACCAGCCTCAGCCTGACAAATACCACGCTGTAAATCTAAACGTATGCATAGCACATCAGGCATTAATTTACCATTCAGCTTGTGTGTAAAAACTTAAAACGAAAACTGAATTTCACAATTTTCCGGTTGCGTTATTTGGAATGAGTAACTTTCACGTTTCTTGAGAATATAATCTGCAAGACGATTAATCATAAGAACCAAGTTGATATCCAGCTAAGAAACGATTTTCAAAGTCATTAGGAATTGTCAATGGTGGTGGTAGACAAACGGCTTGTACACTATCAGAAAATTGAAAAGCATTAGCAAGCAAGCTTATAGCCGTTTTATATTCAACATGTTTAACTTTTTCACTTATTTGACGTTCCTGTATTTGTGTTGGATTTAAATTTAAACCGAATTCACCAGCACGCACAAAGATTTCACCAAATAAATCTAAGGCTATATCATAGCAACTGGCAGCAGAGAGTACCACTTTTGTTGATATTAGCGAACCACTGCAGATGTAATTACGTGTATCTGTATCTCAGATACTACCCAAGGCATTGAAAGTATTTTCAGTTGTGTTGAATTCTCGTTATGCTTGAGTTTATAGACTGTCTCAAAATTGCAGTATTGATATAACAAAGGATCATGCGGCGAGTTGCCATTATGTTCATCCATATTCTGTAAGTGTAAATAAAATTTAATACTGAATAATCAATTTTTTTTTTAACTTCCAACTTACAATATCTGCTATGTGACAGAATTTATTCAGATAACCACATTCATGAAGATTTGAAGCATCAAAATTACAGTATATTGTATCAGTTTAGATTACAATTACTTAAATAGTTAGTTGCATATATTTTCATATATGGTATAATGTAATCTAGTCAGTAAATTGGGGGGGGGGAGGGAATCAGCTTTCCGGATGCATTCTAAGAATGGATTATGCATCTTGGATTTTCACAGTGCACTTGACATTTCTTTCATTGTGACGTTAATTCTTGGAAATTGTTTTATTTGCAATTGAACTTATTATTTTTTTTTTGCAATGGTTTGTCTCTTATATGGTGACCCATAATTGAACCTGATCTTATGTATTCTAGTACTCTATACAGCTATAAATATTCTAGCGTATCCATCGCAGTGGACGTGACACTGATTTGGCAGTGTATCCTCTTTTTTTTCCGGAGTCCTTTACATCCAATCAATATCGAATCTCATCCTTTTGCGTCAAATAGTTCAACCCGAGCAACCACTTCGCCATTGTTATTGTAAATTCGCAGTGTTCATGCAAAAAAAAAAGCTACGTAAAACATGTTCTGCGTTGTTAATCAGATGCTTCAGATTAACTTGGTGCATTCGTTCGTATTTGTTGAATATATTTCACTTTCTTTCGACGTTTCATTTTTCCATTTCGCCATCATTTGCTTCGATATGGCGGCTTTTTTTTTCCACATGACTTTTTTTGTTGGAGGAATTTGTGCAACTTATCTAAACTTCAAAACTTAAAAAGTGTTTGAGGCAAGACAAGACATACCGTAATCTTAGTATGTGAAATATACGCAGGTACTGCTCATAACCACTCATCGACAGCACACTGCATAGAATACCATTCCTTACCTTACTGAAGTTTGCTGGACGGTTTGTGTATCTATAGCTAACATACATATATACGCCTAATTCGGAGCATCGGAGACCACATAAAGTATAAATATTCATGATTAGCAGAAAAAGACGTGCCGATCTAGCCATGTCCGTCTGTTTGTCTGTGGTTTCCTGACTGCCTTTTTCCCTCAATCTTTGAAATACTGGTTTGAAGTTGGTAGGTAGACTTTTTTAGACTTACAGAAACACTTTGTATTTATTTTGTTGTATCGAACATGTTTGAGTTAAAGCAATTATTGTATCAAACATGTTTGAGTTCAATTATTAATGTTAAATAATACTTTTTTTTTTAAATCGGTCAACTACATACAAAAGGTGAATCCAATTAATAATAGCCAAATATTGTATAAACTGTAGACTTCTAGTATAAGTTAATAAATGTGGTGTCGATAGCTCAATTGTCTAGCGTAAGGAATAACAGTCCAGACGACATGAGTTCAGTCTCGTTTATGCTAAAAAATTTAAAATTTTCCAATTGGAATGTCAGCTGGCACTTAGGGTTGCCAAGATGCTGAATATGCAAGGCAAACTTCACACTTTGCATAGGTCATAATAAGTTTTAAACATTTTTTATTTATATTTTCCATAACTATATTTATACACAGAAATTTAATTGTACACTTAACATTTGTATTTTTTTTTATAATATGGACTTAAACTTCTCACTGCTTTAGACGCTCTACAATCCATTTACGAAAATGCAACACATTTGTGACAATACTTGTACGCTGTTTACTATTACATAAGTTTATATCTTTACGCACAATGCCAACCTGATAGAAATCTAGCGTATTACGTGCAGCACAGACAATTGGTGTACCAGCATCAGCCTGACATATTCTACGCTGTAAATCCACGCCTGTGCATAGAGCACCTGGTACTAATGTACCATTCTTATCGTGCGTAAAAACTTTAAGAAAATTAGATGCACAATTCTCTGGTGACGCTAATTGCAATGAGTAACGTTCACGTTTCTTTAGATTATAATCTGCAAGACGATTGAAACCTAGCACATCATAAGCACCACGTGGGTAACCAGCTAACAAACAATTTTCAAAATCATTAGGAATTTCCAATGGTGGTGGTAGACAAACGGTTTGTACATTCTCGGAAACTGTAAAAGCACGTTGTAGCACTAATAATATTATGTCTGCAGGACTTATAGCGATTGAATGTTTATCATGTTTAATTTTTCGAATTATGAGACGTTCTTGTATCTGTGGTGGGTTTATATTTCCGCCGAATTCGCCAGCACGCACAAAGATTTCACCAAATAAATCTAAGGCTATATCATAACAACTGGCAGCAGAGAGTACCACTTTTGTTGATATTAGCGAACCACTGCAGATGTAATTATCTTTACGCTCATATCGTATACGTTGTATCACAGATACTACCCAAGGCATTGAAACTATCTTCGGTTGTGTTGAATTCTCGTCATGTCTGAGTTTATAGTCCTTCTCAAAGCTACAGCTTTGGTATAACAAAGGATCATGCGGCGATTTGCCATTATATTCATCCATATTCTGTATGTGTAAATAAAGTTTAATATAATGAAAAATTCCATTTTTTTTTTCAACTTCCAACTTACTATATCATCTAGGTGACAGCATTTATTCAGATAACCACATTCATGTAGTTTTGTATCACTATAATCGATATGAAATCGACTGGTATTCGACTCAGGAAACTCAACTGTCCCCTCACATAATTGATAAGGTACGCAAAGTTTTTGCTCACCACACGATTTGTAGACCGGTTTGGCCGGTGGTTTTGTAGTTGGTGTCTTTGTAGCTGGTAATGCAGTAAAAGTATACGATGGTCTCTGTTCCGGTTTATCTTCAGCGTATTTTGTCCATCCATAGTAAATCAGCACCAAGAGCAAACCTTTTGCTAGTAACGGCAACATTTTGCCAGTTTTTTAATCTGAACTCAACTGAAATTTTTGCTTTCTAGTTGGCATTCTTATATACCGCCTTCTCAGTTAAATTTGTTTGTAATCAATTTAATCTGCAGCGCTCTTGAATTTTTATAAACATCAACAATATAATATATTGCATGAGCTTAGATTACAATTACTTTAAACAAGGGCGTCGCGAGTGTTTTGCCAGGGGGTTTGGTTTTTTATTTCATACTTAAAATATTGTACTATACGGCTTCAATAGTACATATGACTTGGAGTATCGTGCATCGGTCGAAATCCGTTTATTGAGTAAGTATTATTTTATATAGTGGGGTCACTATCTCAACGCAGTCTGTTTTATGTCTGTGTACTGTGTGATGTGTAATGAGACAGGTGGATAGGTGGTGGACGGCAACACGTCGTGTACCAACTAGTATATTGATAATGCTATTAAACCTTTTTCCAATGGAATAAAAATTTCGTTTAGCAAACGGAGATTGGCTAAACAAGAACTCGATTCTAACGGTTAGAAATGATTGATGATCACTTACTTTTATAAAAAGAATCGTCAGTGCCTCTCTTAAATGGCCAGCAGTAGTTAGCTAGCATGCTGACTTGGCTCTTTTCTTCGAAGCGCTTTTCAGTAGACGATATTATCATAGATTGAATCACCTTACCTATACTATTCGTTGTTAAATTTATCGAGATTTTTCGGGACGCGCACCAAATTACAATGCAGAACATGAATTTTTATAGATATGTTTCATCTAAGTTTTCTACAAACATGCTGCAATTCATTTAGCTTCTCAACAGAAATAGCACTTCGCTTAATAAGTTCTCACACAAAGAAATGCAACTCAGCCATGCGCTTGTCATTAAATTTTTCTATATAAAAAATAAACTCCAAAACCCCCCTAGCTACGGCCATGGCTTTACTAGCTAGTTACATATATGTATGTATATATTGTATAAGGTAATCTTGTAGTAAGTCATACAATATAATTTACATATCTATGCAGTAAATTGGGGTGAGAATATTAAATCGTATTGTAGAGAATCAGCTTTCATGACTCATTCCAAGAATAGATTGTGCATCTTGGAAATTCACATATTTGTTTGATTTGATTGAAATAAATAATATTTATATTATCATATTCTGACTTGTTGCGTTAGATGGAATCATTAATGCATCACATCGATTAAAACTGCAGCAATGAGTAATCACTTTTAAAACTGAAATTCATCAAGAGCGAGTGTAGATAAGCTCATCTCATAAATTGAATAGTTCTGTGTGATTTTTGCTTGCAAAGAGGGTAGCCTTAAAAATATTTTCAACAAACTTTCATCAAGTAGAATCAGTTATACATTCCTACATAGCATGCCAAGATTAATTGCTTCATAGAGTTTCGGCCTAATTGATAGGCTGATGAAGCACTTCTGGTATTGGTATTGGCGGCTTTATTTTGTTCAATTCCTTTATATTTTGTATAATAGGTTTACTGAATACAATCCTTCACGAACGTTATAGTAAATGGAGTAAATGTCATAGTAAATGGAACTTTATATAAATGGAGCTTTAAATTTCGGTTGCACTGTAGATTTACATTGTCTTTATGTTATATTTTCTATGGGTAAGCTGTAGTCTATGCCACTTTCCGGCGCACAGTGGCAGAAAATGCCAGAAAGTTGGTCAATAATTGAAACTGTTAAGGTTGAAATAGTTTGAGGTATGTCAAAATTTCCGAAAACAAAATGGCGGACACAAAGTTGTGCACAAATGTTGGAAGAAATCATTAAATCTTTAACTCGTTATTTAAGACTTTTTGAGAACGCTGATTACGATACTGAGCTAAAATTTTCAAAATCCAAAATGGCGTATTCAATATGGTGAACTAATTTTAAGAAGTTTTTGGATAAAAGAATATTCGTGCAGAGTAATAAGCCTAGTCTACAAACAAAATGCCTTATAGTTTTTCTTCTTCTGCTGCAATTGAAAATAGTCTTGAAGAATTTTTGGTTGACAAGATTTCGCGTATTGAATTTTAAAATTTTTTTAGATGCTAGGTGTACTTATTTATTTTACTTTTACTATATTTCTGAATGAATTCATATTCGTCTGACTTCTGTTACACAAACAGAAATTTCAAAAAATAAATACCGAGTTCCAAAACGATTGAATGACTTTTTGAAAAAATTTGTCCATCATTTGGACCTGCTCTTTTATTACTGTAAGCTTTGATATCAAACTCACAATCGGGCACTTAAAAAATCCTAAGATCCACAACAGTTTTTCATTTTTATATCTTGTACAGGTTAATATGGTTTCGACAGAAAAAAAAAACTAATAAATATTAAAGTTGCAGCCAATTTTTTACTAATTATATTCAAAAATAAACGAATTACATGCCTATATTAATTTGCAGGCATGTACTACTTTTTATCCATTACAAAATAATTATTTGAAATAATATTAAAACAAGAAAAATCGTTAACTTCGGTTGAACCGAAGCTCTAATACCATTCACATGAAATTTTAAATAGTATTGTAAAACATAAAATAGGGGATACCCCAAAAAGTGGGCGGTACACGCCTACTAGTATATGTGTATGAAGCGATGTAGTTGATGTGTAAGATGCCGCCATATCGAATTTCAAGTTGATATTGACGTTTTCCATACAAATGCATAAAAGTGCGCTGTGGGTTTATATTGGACTACCTCAAGAAGTGGGTGGGACACGCCCATTTGTATATGTATATGAAGCGGTTGTCCATTAAAATCCACAAAATCAATTTTCAAGCTAATATTGATCTAAATGAAGGATTTTTTCATAAAAAACACAAACTTGCACGGTGGGTTTGTATGGTTGCTACCCCAACAAGTGGTCGGGCCACGCCCATTAGTCTGTATATGTTAAACGGCTGTCTATAAAATGACACCATTTTGCATTGCAACCAAATATTTACTTTAATAAAGAATTTTTCATACAAAAACTCAAAAGTGGGCAGTAGGTTTGTATGGGGGCTACCCTAAAAAGTGTTCGGGCCACAACATTTAATCTATTTATGTAAAGCAGCTGAATATAAAAAGGCATTTCAACCTAATATTGACTTTAATAAAGAAGGTTTCATAAAAAAAGTCAAAAGTGGGCGGTAGGTTTGTATGGGGGCTACCCTAAATATTGGGCGGGTCCCACCCATTAATGTATATGTCAACCATCCGACCACTAGAAGTTACCATATCAATTATTAAGTTGATATTGACTACAATAAAAATGTTTTTCATACAAAATGTCAAAAGTGGGCGGTGAGTTTGTATGGGGCTACCCCAAAAAGTGGGCGTGGCGGGTCAATCTTTACACTCTATTAAACTGGAATAAAAAGAAGTGTACGTGCAAAATTCCAACTGGAACTGGATACACACTATGTGTGAATGGTTTAAAAATATAACAGTGAAAGAAGCACACTTTCGAGCTTAATATACTAAAATATGGTTATTGTATTGCTTTCATTTGATACGAATGCCATTTTGCATAGATATTAAAAAAATTCTACAATGTTCCATTGACGCTTAATGTCTTCTCCTTGAAAAATCGATCTTGTAGTTTTCGCTCCTCTAAACGCTCCACAATCCATTTACGAAAATACAACAAATTTGTGGCAATACTTGTACGCTTTTTACCATTACAGAACATTTGTTTGCGTACAATGCCAACCTGATAGAAATCTAGCGTATTACGTGCCGCACAGACAATTGGTGTACCAGCATCAGCATAACAAACTCTACGCTGAAGATCAACACGTGTGCAAAGTATGCCAGGCATTAATGTACCATTCTGATTGTGTGTGAAATCTTTCAGAAAACTAGATTCACAATTCTCCGTTTGGGTTAATTCCAATGAGTAACGTTCACGTTTTTTTATGTTATAATCTGGAAGACGATTAAAAGCAATCAAATCATAAGAACCACGTGGATAGCCAGCTAAGAAACAATTTTCAAAGTCATTAGGAATTTCCAATGGTGGTGGTAGACAAACGTGTTGTACACTGTCAGTAACTTCAAATGCACTTTCAAGCACTAATAACATTATATCTGCAGTACTCAGTGACATTTTATGTTCACCATGTTTAACTCTTTCACTTATTCGACGTTCTTGTATATGTTGTGGTTTCAAATTTCCACCGAATTCACCAGCACGCACAAAGATTTCACCAAATAAATCTAAGGTCATATCATAGCAACTGGCGGCAGAGAGTACCACTTTTGTTGATATTAGCGAACCACTGCAGATGTAATTATCTTGACGCTCATATCGTAGACGTTGTATCACAGATACAACCCAAGGCATTGAAAGTATCTTCAGTTGTGTTGAATTCTCGTCATGTCTGAGTTTATAGTCCTTCTCAAAACTACAGCTTTGGTATAACAAAGGATCATGCGGCGATTTGCCATTATATTCATCCATATTCTGTATGTGTAAATAAAGTTTAATATAATGAAAAATTCCATTTTTTTTTCAACTTCCAACTTACTATATCATCTAGGTGACAGCATTTATTCAGATAACCACATTCATGTAGATTTGTGTCACTATAATCGATATGAAATCGACTGGTATTCGTCTTCGACAATTCAACTGTCCCACACAATTGATAGGGTACACAAAGTTTTTGCTCACCACAAAATTTATAGCCCGGTGATTTGGTTACTGTTAATTCAGTGTAACTATACGAAAAAAGTACTTCAGATTCTATCCACTTCGGTTTATCTTGAGTGTATTTGGTCCATCCATAGTAAATCAGCACCAAGAATATTCCTTTTGCCAGTAACATCAACATTTCTGAGCTCAACTGAAATTTTTGCTTTCCAGTTGACATTCTTATATACAACCTTCCTAGTTCAATTTGTTTGAAATCAATTTAATCTGTGCCGCTCTTGAATCATTTTAAGCATCAGAATTGCAGTATATTGTATCAGTTTAGATTACAATTACTTAAATAGTTGTATAATGTAATAAATGCAGTCATACAATATGATTTACATTTATATGCAGTAAATTGTGGTGTGAATATTAAATCGTATGCGCGAGAATCAGCTTTCAGGACGCAATACAAGCATAGATTATGTATCTTGGATTTTCACAGTGCACTTGACATTTCTTTCATTGCGATGTTAATTCTGGGCAATTGTTTTATTTGCAATTGAACTTACTTATAAGTTTTTTTCTTTAATCTTTAAATATTATATTATAATATGCTAACTTGTGCATATCGATTAAGTTATAAAGCTGAAAGTAAAACTACAGCGGTAGGTAATCGTTTTTAAGGCTGAAACTCATCTTGATAGATAATTAAAGTTAAGTTATTCATTTTCTTTACAAATAAAGTTTATTGTGCCTGAATCAAACGCCCTCTTAGATTAGATTAAGACACTAACTGACAGTCACCAAAATAATAACGAAAAGTTGACAAAGCAAAACACCTTAAAACCAAATCATAAACAAATTTAAATGAACATTATCTCTCTCGCTCATACTGTTGTTTCAACTGGTAACTGAGTACACGCATGCTCCCACCTTATATATTTACATCATGGCTCTCAGATAGTAGTAAGTATTCGTTGAGTGTTGTAAGAGATATGAGAGAGCAGTAGAAGTTTAATATTTGTGTGTGTGTGTTTCCTTTTTATGTAAAGCCTAGAACCTAGTATTTCTGGTCTCTGTTTGCATTTTTCTGGCCCAAAATGATAGCGGAAGAAGTATGTACAATCTGATTGGATAATTAATTAGGAGAACTCATCGGTGTTGCATTTGTTGCGATCATGCAAGCATGTAATGATACTAAAAACAGTCGACGAAACAATCAAAAGAATCAAATATGTCAGATCGGTTCCTACCCTCAATTTCGTAGAGAAAGAATCAGTTTGCAAAGTTTAATCAATTGAGGGAATAGCACTAATATGAGAACCAGGGAATAAAACTGAATTATGTTTCGGTTTTGATTTCGGTTTTGGTACGTACCGAAACGTGTGTTTCGGCTTATGGATCTGTGCCGGTTCCAATTTATTGCGATATGCGGTTTTGGTACGGTTCTTCGATTATATTAGTATATCGGTACAGTACTGGTACCGCTCATGTATGTATATAATGTATATATCAGCTCGACGAGACGAATCGAACTAGCCATATCCGTCTCTCTGTCTGTCCCCCGTTTGTATAAATCAACACTATTCCCTCAGTTTTAAAGTATAGATCTAAAATTTTGTATGGATACTACCTAAGTTCTTAGGTTCAACATATGTCACAACTAGCATGCCACGCCCACTCTTTTGGGTAGCCACCATACAAACCCACCGCCCAAATTAACTTGACGAAATATCTTGACGCCTGAAAACAAACTGTGAAAGACGTTTGAAATCGAAAAGCATACACAGGCTGCTAAATATTTTGTCTCACATCATTAACCGATTTCGCGTCTTGACACATCGTAATGCACTTAACTAACATTCAATGCTTGTTGTTGTCGCTGGTATAGTTAGACCAATTTTGATTGGCTCACATGCTACTGGGTAAAACGGTGTGGCCTGTGCTATCAAATCTGTCTTAAACAACTCGTACCAAGTGGTAGCTTCGGCAATAATATTCTGTAGCAAGTCTACATAAACATTTAATAAACACGTACATATATTCTGCTAAAAGTCAAGACTTGTTCAATTTTCTTATAGTTTTTGAGTTGGACAGCGAAAATATATTTTTGTGTGTAGAAGAACATCAGCTTTTCAGAGAACAAATGAAAGAGTCTAAACATGGGATACAGATACATATTTTAAAGTATTGATTTGCATTTTTAGAATAAAGATTTGATCCGTAGGTTTGTCTCGCTGCCACTCGAGGTTTATTAAAGTCAACCTTCAGTTCTTGTGAAATTTTTCGAGCTTTCTCGAAAAGAAATGTAAAAATATGTCGAGAGTTCGAGTTTGTTAACAACCCAAACGATTTCTGTAATGTTTGCTGTGAATTTATGGCCCAAAAAATTTACAGAAGTTGACTGATGCGGTACAATAAAGTTGTTTGATTTGCTGTGGAATATTACTGATTCTCATCGATCTATGGGCACCAAAGTCTCTATGTGCACTATGCGAAGCCAAGCAACTGATTTATGTGTTTTGTTCCAAATGAATTGGAAAGTAAATATGAAATATATAGTGGCCAATTGGCTGTAAACTAGTGTAATTTAACACAAGACTTGTTTTTCTTAGCAGAAAACTTTGACATCAAGTATAAGCTATCATACCGATGCTGCTTTGAAATCATCTACATACGACTATATAAAACCTAACTAATTTCCATATAAAAACTATTTAATTTTAGCAAAACTCTCAATTTAATTTTCGTAAATTGTAAATAAAGTTAAACTTAGGAGCTGTCACCGTAGTTGGTTTCACTACAAATCACTAAATACGTAAGAGTTTACACACAGAAGTTCCGCAGAAAGTTTCCAGTTCGGAAACCCATTGTCGATGTTTAGTTTAGCGGCTTCAATGTCAGCACTCTGAGAATTACATACAACTCGTAATAAGACAACTATACTCGTATACGTGACTTTAGTGGTCTCGAATGTTATTTGATCACTGTTGAAAGTTTTGTGTCTAATTCACTTGAATAGTTTGTAAACGGTTGACAGTGTGCACAAGTGTTCCGTTTGTTTCTACTGCATTAAAGGTATTAATATCTAAAAAACAAAATTTAATACTCAATGCAATTAGAGTACACAGTTTCCAATGAATGCCTGGGTGCTGTAGTATCTGGCGCAGTATTTACGTTAAATTGATTTGTTATATTTGTGCAAAGTTTAAATGACAGAGTTAATAACAACATTGTTTTTGCTTGAAAGGGTGTTTTGTTAGTGGTGCAGAGCAAAATTAATGAAAAGAATAATCAAAGTATTGCTAGTTTCTAATAGCTAGTTCCTATCTGTCAGGCAATTTTCAAAAAACTATCGTGTGTAGAGGCTATGTAAATTAGGTGCCAATTTTCGATTTTTGCAAAAGAAAAGAACGGATGACCTGCCATATCGTGCAGTAATCGGCGAAACATGCAGTATTTAGAAGGTGTAATGTCCGGAAATGACGGTGCGTGCGGCAAAATATTCCTCTTAAGCGTTTTCATATATCATAACACGACTTTTGCGACATTAGGTCGAGTATCATGTTTTTGCTGGTATTCCGGCCAACAAGTAGTTTATGTTGGATTGATGTACATGGAAATGTTTCAAAAGCAATGCAATTGGGTGCTTTAAGAACTGAAACCGATTCAATGGCAAAAAAGAAAGGATGTTTTACATCGAATTGTATCTTCATCGAGTAATGCCTCCAATTCTTCGTCTTCGAACTTTTTTGACTATCCAGAGCGAGGCTTGTCAACAAAGTTGATGTAACCATTCTTGAAACGTCGAAACCGTTCCATAAATGGTTTATCAGTTGTGGCATTCTCACCATTAAACTTAAACTTTCTTTCAATTAAAGCAGAAAACGCATTCTGAAAGTAAAATTTTTATATATATTGGCAATGGTTCGCACAGTGTTGTTTTCCATGTTATCCAGAGTTGTTAGTTTGTTCGCGAAACCTCAGTGAAACGAATCCAAATGAGTTAAATCGCATTTTTTCGGTGCCTAATTGACTGGTCCATTTCGAGAAGTAACGTGTTCGAAAAATATTTCCTTCAGTAAATAAATTTTTTGACCCAGTGTATGGCATGTGGCACCGTTTTCTTGTTAAAACATGTCTTTAATAAACAACCCATTCAATTGGGGCACGACATAATAATGGCTTTATAGCGCTCGCCGTTGACGGTAACATTCACGTCGCCCTCATTTTTAAAGAAGTAAGGCCCAATGATTCGACTGGTCCAAATGCGGAAATTTTGATTCTTATCCTGTTGACGACCATTGGTGCACAGGTGACCCTATAACCTTCTATTTTTTCTGGAAAACTTATGGAATGGATTTTCCTCAAAAGGGTATCATTCAATAGGGAATGACTGTGTCTGTTAGAAATTACCTAATTTTCAAGGGCAGATTCATTCTTCTTCCTACCAGATCACCTCAAAGTCTAGATTTTTACACTTTGAGGTGGTCTGGTAGGATCACACACACACACCACAGCCACCCCCCTCCCTTTCATGCTACAATATTTGGAGGTGGGTTAACCTACAAGTCCAATGTTTTTTGGAGAATTGGCCGGGCAGCATTCCTTGTTCCACCACTTCCACTAACAACACTTATGCGACCATCTAATCTGACGTATCTGTATGTAAGTCATCGTAATGAACGCTTTTGCGTACTACTAACTTGTAAAAATAGTCAAATTTTTTAAATTTAAATTTTTTTTTCGCAAAACTTTTTTTTTTGTAATTTGGAGTCGCTGAACCCGACTTCAATGTCGAATGCGCAAATTTCCTAGCGGTTCAGGAACGGGAACGGTCATCAAAGGGTTAACAAAGGCAAAAATGAGCCTCTACAGAATAAAGCCATAGTACAGTTAATTGACTTCCAGTTGATTTTCAGCACATTGAACGAACGTACATCGCAAACGATGGTCCTTCAGATCTAATTCTTGGTCCAGCTGGATCTTATAAGAGCGTAGGGGGTCCTGATTCTTACGTAAAATTTTCCATAAAGTGGAAGCGCACAGCTCTAGTTGTTGGACGCTATGTCGGATTGATTAATTTAAGTTCTCCTCAATATTGAGCTGTAGAGCAGTCGTTGTAGGAGCATCTATTCATGATAATATGGCTAATCAAACTGAGTACAAATGACAATAGTATTGCCAGAGCTGACCAATTTATATACGCTACTGTTCAAAATCTGTCGGAAAAAAGAAACTCTAATAAAACACCCCGTATCAAGAATAAAAGCTTTACATTTATTAGAATTATACCATGTATGGATATGTGTGGAAAAAGCCAAACGGTGCAACTGGAGTACTATAAAAAGCCTGAGTATGGATTAAAGTTTTTCAGTACGTTGCAGAATTTCTTGTGGTTCAGTATAAACCAGTAAACATTCAAGCTGTATATACTTCGTGTATATAATACAAAGTAAGTAGTATCTCTGTTAGAGATATTTCCTAATATTATTATTTTTATTTTTACTTTCAAATGTTTTTTTATGTACGCATAGCATGTACGTCAAGTTACTGTTTTTGATAGCCAGCCTCTGGGTCTCAATTTATGGCTTAACTTTCTTCGATTATGCTGATGATGAGGACAATGATTTCGAAAATGCTGGTCTCCAGATTCCGCCACCATCTCCAATGGAGGAGCCTGAGTTTGATCCAGCCTGCGTTAATTGTGAGCAAAATTTAAAATCCTACGTAATGCAACTGAGCAGCATCGGCAATATTATGCATATTGAAGAATTTTTTCGCATTTGGTTTGTGGTTGCTTTGATGTTAATTAAATTAATTTTTTCAAAGCTTTGCATTATGTAATTTGAGCAGCATTGACAACGCATTCATTTGACACGATGACTTGTGGTCGTTTGAAAAGCATTTGTACAATGCAATATATCTATCTATCTAGATATAAATCATGTATGCATTATGCACTAATATCATTAAATTTAATTATGTGTAAAATAATTGGCAATTATGTATTGTTTCCGATATGATTATTAAAGCATATTTAAAATAAATGAGTTTGCTTGCACATTTTTTGAAAATCATAAATTAGGCATATCCGTGCTGTATGAGAGGTCAATGACTTTTTGGTTGAGGAGTGATGTTGGTTGTGTCGGTTAAATAATGTTTCAAATAAAATTAAAATAGTTAAAACAAGAAAGAATGTTGCTGTCAAACGTGCTTGACTTCGAGATACTCTGTACTTTGTTGAAAGCTCCTTACATGAGATATACATATATATATATATTATAGATTTCTATAAGGGTTATATTATTTATAGTGGCTCTTTCTGGAGATATGTGGTATGAACATGGCTATATCGACTCAGCATTCGATGCTGATCTAGAGTATGTATACTGTTTTTACTCTTTTGCTTTTGTGTACAGGGAATTAAAATATAATAAATAAAATAATAAGCTCCATTAAACCTGTAGTGCAGCCAGAAACATTAAAGAAAAAAAAAATTAAGCTTTATATAGTAAGCTTTGTTTACATATGCCCAACTTGATAAATTCTGTGTATTGATTTGTAACACTAGCGTTTGTTTACAACAAAAGCCTTGTAGTTGTATTTTGAATTGGTTTGGATTACAAATTTTAATGTTATCGGAATACTATGATTGACCGGAGGCATAAAGAACGAATAAAAACTCAAAGGCAAAACTATTTCAACTTTTGAACTTTTTTATTTTTCTTAATCTACTCGAAATGATTGTTTGTATTTACAAATGAAGATCAGATGCGTATGTTTTGCCTTGGGCAATTAATTTAAGCCGCAACACATTCTGTTGTCTTTGATGAAAGCATTGTTTTTATTCGTTCAATCCAGTAGTCAATCTTGAGTAAGACTTACTTACTTAGGTGGCTCTACAACCGTCTTTCGGCCAAGGCCGCACGTAGGAAAGCGCACCATTCGGTGTAGTTTAGTGCGCGCCGGCGCCAGTCGCTGGCAATCCGGAGCTTGCCATCTTAAGCTCGGACGTTCCCTCTGATGCCGTCCACCAGTCAAGTTCAGGTTTCAGTAGAAAACCTTTATTGCTGGAGCTTCGGCGTTCATCCGGATGAGGTGACCAGCCCAGTGCAGCCGCTGAAATTTAATGCGCTGGACTATGTCAAGCTCATCATACAGCTCATACAACTCGTGGTTCATATGGGTCCCAAACTCGACGCCAACTCTAAGGGAACCAAAAAACCTACGAAGAATCTTTCTCTCGAACACTCCTAATGACGGTGTATCCGTTGATGTTAGGGTACATGCTTCTGCGCCATACAGCAGACCCGTGATTATCAGTGTCTTATAGATTTTTATCTTCGTAGTTCAAGAGAGGGCTTTACTTCTAATTTGCTGGCTGAGCCCAAAGTAGCAGCGTTTAGTAAGCGTGATTCTTCGTCTGATATGTCGGCTAACGTTGTTCTTGCTGGCAATTTCTGTTCCCAGATAGACGAAGTTTTCTACAACATTCAAGTTGAAATTCTATATACTCACAGACCGTCCAAGACGCGCTGATGGTCTGCGAGTGAACACCAAGTACTTCGTCTTCTGCTCATTCACCGCTAGGCCCATGAGACGTGACTGTTTCTCAATCTCCGAGAACGCACTGCTAACACGCCGTTCGTTGGTGCCGATGATGTATATATCATCAGCATATGCGAGTAGCATCAATTCCTTATGGAAGATCATGCGCGACATTGCTACGTATAGACAGTGGCGTAGGATGTACTCCATCAAGAGATTAAAAGTATTTGCACGATAAAGCATCACCCTGCCTGAAATATTTCTTAGTATCAAAGGGTTCGGAGAGGTTCTTTCCTACTCTGACGCTTTGGGTGTGTGATAGCTTCATCATGCAAAGACGAACGATCTTTGCTGGGTGGAGTAAGACTACTGAGTGTCTTTAAATGTAAACTAAATACAGAGTGAGAGAGTTAGAAAACAAGAGAGAGATGGTGAGAAAGAAAGAGAGAGAGAAAGAGAGTGAGAGAGTGAGAGAGAGAGAGCGGACTGTTTACCGTGTGTTGAATTCAATCAAAATTTAATCACGTCGTCTATCTCTGCTTAATCTTCAATAAGCGTTCGAAAGTAAACATAATTTTTTAAATATTACCTCCTCAGGTAGCGCTACCTATTAGTGACTTAGTGCTTCGCATTGCTATACAGTTGTCCGGTAGTACACCACGGTTTGTGTGCAACTTGAACCAGTTTTTAGTCATAAAAATCAGACCATATAAAACATTCAAATAGTCCAGGTACGTATATCACAGATTTGTACATTTTATTGGTTGTATCACAGTTCCTAGGTTCATTTCTATCACAGTTGGAGGTATTTGTATTTTTGTACTTAAAATATGCACTTATCAAGTTTTCGACCAGTGATATTGGGAAATCATTTTTGATCAAAGTGTTGGAAATGATTTCTTTATTTTTGGCAGAGAAGACTTCATCGCTAATGCCCAAAACCCACTTTATGAAATTGATCGCGGTATTGTTAACATCAACATCAACAACGATCGGTAGATCGTGAATATATTTTGTTATTAGAGTCTGGCTTTCAACTGCATGTGATTTAATTTAGTAATTAATAGTTCTTCCATCATTAGATCAACAATGAACGGTGAGGCAGGCGAACCCTTGTCACCTTTTTAGTAGAAACATTAACCTATTCTGCATGTTATACCTTTCCGCCCCAAATTTTGATCACAATGCGATAAATTGGTGTTTTCGAAATGATCAGTTACAAATTCATGAATTTCAAATGAAGATTTTGGTTGATGTTTGAGTAAGTCACGCACAGTTTTTATGGATTATATGGAGATCAGGGTATCAGGGGTATTGTCTTCATGACCATTTTAAAACCGAACTCTGAACTCTGAAGTCACTCACGAACTCTGCTCTGAGATAAACAATCTTCAGCATAATTTTGGTTATTCAATTGAAAAGTTTCAGTAAAAGTTTTACCAAGTTTAAAACAATACTTAGTATTTGTTCGATGTTTATTTTTGTTCCAATAACATATACATATTAGGACTTCAGATGAAATATCTCCGCTTCCAGTGGAACCAAATGTCATGTAATTTTTGGACTGGTTGTTGGGAGAAGCATGTACCTTTTTTAATGGCAGAGTTTTCCCAAGAATGAAGAATAACATTTTCGGTACCACAATTTATCTGATACTGGGGAAACTTGGCTGGATAAGATCAGAATACTATTTAGACAACGTCAATTGTTTAGCAAAATTTAGTTCGAGTATTCTCATGTTACAAATAGTAGCATAATTAACCTATAACGATGTCTCAGTGATGATCTACATCTTTGAAATGTTCGTTTGGAAGTTGGTATGTAGGGCTGTTTAACCATAGGTAAATACTTATCAACTAGGAGCTCTACCAACTTACACACCAGTTGGTAGAGCTCCCATACACAGTCTGAAGTTTTCTAAAACTTCGTTTTCATCGAACCTTTTAGATGAAACGGAGATATTTTCATTTTTATTGAGTATTGAGTAGGATCTGGTGAGTGAGATTTCTTTCCCATGGAAAGCGACTTAAGTTTTGAAATTCAGCTTGCATCCATCTTTATAGACAGTTAGCTCTTCCAGTTTTATAACTTTCCTAGTATGTTTAAAAAAAAAAAAAAATGATTTTGTACGACTTCCTAAACAAGCAGTTTTAAAAACTATTCAAGAAAACTTTAACATATTTGATACGTATCAATATCTGACATTGTTTTCGATTTTTTTTTTATATAGATTTCAGAAGTAAATTAACTTGAAAAACTTTGTTTTGAAAACTATTCAACATACTCAATCAAATTTTAATGCCGACTCAATATCAAAGAACACCAGCATCTTTTAGCTAAATTAAAGCATTTTCAAAGGCAAAAGGATACTAAAGCAAGCAAAACGATTATCTAGATTACAAACGATTTTCAGTGAATTAGCATAAAATTCTTTTGCTGAGGAAATGCAGCTGAAATGCGCACACACATACAGATACAAATGCGTGCACCTTTGAAATGTCGACACCCGCATATTTCCGATTGATTAAGCTCTAAAACTATCTAAGCCAGGCCATGTAACGTTGAAAAGGACGAAAAAGAAAATAAAGGGAGCAAATGTATTGGCAGCAAAAGGGTAATCCCATTACTTGCACATACACAGACAGACAGACAGACAGACCGACAGACGGCCAGCTAGACAGACTGACAGAGAGATATACACATAGATACATATATAGATGTATATAAAGAGATATAGCGGCACACTGCAAATCTTAAACTGTGGTCAAAATCAGAAACCGAAGCCAATCGAAATGAATCGAAATGAAACAAATTGAAGCACAATTCAAATAGTCTGCCCAGTAGATACACAACCTCTACATATGTACAATGCATTGTTGGTGGTGTGTGGTGTAAAAAATTTGCGCCATGCTTCGACGCTTCAACGGATGAACTGAACACTGAACAGCGCGCTGGGGCTATGAACTGAATGGCTGTATCGGCTCAAGTCGCTACAGCTGCTCTGGGCAGGCAACACTGAACAGCGCTGAACGAAATGGAACTGGATTGAACTGAACTGTACTGAACTGTACTGGATGACAACGACACAACATGACTAAACTTAAAATGCACTTTGGGGGTTTTTCATTTAGTGCGCCATAAATTAGGCAACGGATTTTTTGCCAATACCCTCGCTGGGCATTTTACATTGCTTGTTGCTGCTGGTCCTGCTGCTGCTTACGTCCTGCGCCACAATGTATGCAAGTCCTTTATTTGAATGTATGACTATCGATTACAAGCATACAGCGACTGGCAATTAATCTGGGATTTCACACGTACCGGAAGAAGAAGAAGAAGAAAAATAAGTCATTCACAGCAAGCGGGAACGACTGAAAGAAATGTAGAAATAACAAAAATGCAAAGTGCCTTGGCGGCAAGTGCGAATTTTAAACTTAGCAAGGGAAAAAAAGAAAGGAAATGTTGATTTAAATTAGAGTTCAAACTATCAAAAGCCACACACAGACAGATTTAGATAGATATATATGTATATACATAAATGCACAGATGCTTGATGGTCGAACGTGCCAGCGTGTGCGGTTGTAACGAACGGATGCACTTTATACACGTTGCATGCATAGATCTATTCATGCATAGTTACATACTTACATATATACTAGTACAAATAGATTGTTGGCTTGAGCTTTGCACACATAAATTCAATACAGCAATAAGTGCATTAGCAGCATATTTCACAGATTGGCAGGACAACTGGCAGGCTAGCAGGCAGGCAGGCAGGCAGGCAGGCAGGAAGGCTAGCCAGCGGACAGAAAAACCAGACACCATGCGGGCGAAAGTACGAATAAAAGATAACTTTGATAACACTGTAAGAATATTTCTATTTACTTAGAATGAAAAACAATTATACTTTTTATTTAATCAAATAATTAATAAAGCATATTGTATTTCACCACTATGGTGAATTATAATATGCTGCTAAAGATGGATCACCAATGAAAACAGAAAATGGCAAGAGATATGTGACAAGAGTTGTATACATTTAAATAAATGAAAAACTGACAGAATGCCAGACACTATAGAAATCAGATAAAGTATATATTATTGTTGCTATAGATGGACAAAAATTAAAAACAGGCAATAGCAAAACTTTAAACTTAAAACTTAGAAGAATAACTTATGAGTTAGAAGAATATAAGCTAAGGAAATATAGAAGTAATGGGTCCGATCGAAACACACATTCAGAAATCCTAACAACATATTTTAAGTTTGAAATGTGCCGTTTTGATTTGGAGCAATCTGCATCATTATATTTTTGCTTGACAGCCGTTGAGCATGGACATGAAAAGCATATATGAGGACAGAAAACGGTTGGTTGCCAAAGTTAACCTCAAACGCAATAGTGCGAAAATTTCGATTTAGCATTTAGCTTTGGTTAACCGTAATATGGTCAAGATTTTAAATTGTTTCATGATCATGATTGAAAAGTGAATACTTCGTAAAACATCAGATACCAAACAGTAGTTAAAATACTACGTTTTTCTCACATACTCGGCAATTTTCTGCTTTCTGTCCGTCTGTCTGCTTTTCAAGTCTGCCTTCAATGGCTGTCAAACACACATTTAATGATGCTGATTGCTCAAAACTTAATTGTAGACTTTTTTAAAACTTACAAGTGTCATTCGCTGTCATGAGACTTTTGATGCACGATTTTTTAGAAAAATAAACGGATGTGATGTGAAAAGCCATCAATGGCTCAAACTTCAATTGGCTACTATGATCGAATGGTTTAATATGATTAACGGTTTCAATTAACAACCTTTTTTCCGAATTTTATATAACTACATGAAAAGTTATAGATCAAAATATATTTCGATGAGTACTGTTTGGTGATTTGCCAAGAATTGAACTCAAAATTTTGTGTTCATATTTTGTGTAAGAATACATTGTGAGATAGGTTAAATATTGTTATATGATACATTTCTGAGAAAATTTCTAATTAGAGAGATATAGCGCAATTTACATCTGAATTTGTAATTTTTAGATATTTGGTATGCAAATATAATTTGGTGGAACCGAAGCTTTCATACTTTCATACAAACCATGGAATAAAAAAATTGTTTGGAAACATAAAAGTGGGTGGGGTGTTTTGCATGGGATCTAACCATAAAAGTTGGCTGGCAAAAAAGGCTTCCATACCAGTTTTCAGCAAGATATCTCAAAAATGTATAACAATTTTAAAAAATTGTCATCGCCTCTAAGGAAGACGCCGTCTGTTAGTTATTTGCAGTGCTAGTAGAAGACTTCATTCAACTTCTATGTTGAAATTTTTTGAATTTCAATTCAAATTTCAAATAGACCATTCGCACAGTGTATACGCCTGCATTTGGACAGCTTTGTCGACCAAAAGTAAACCACAAATTGCTTGAGATCATAAATATTTCAAGCATAAAGTACAAAATATGCAAAAGTTTTCCAAGTTACAACAACACCCAGAAGAGAAGAGCAACTACAACAACAAATACATAAGTAAGAAGATGAAAAGCCTGAAAAACCATGAGTGTGAGGAATGTAATAAAAAATGCCAAAAGACGAGAGATGAAAAACCAAAATACGAGAAATATTGCTAAATTCGAATTGCGAAACAGGATGTGGCATTCAAGAATCGTGGAGCTGGTTGCCGCCGCTTCAAGTTGCCGCGCAGTTGAACTATCAAGCGATATATGAGCGAGTCCTTTCATGAATGTGTATGTAAGTCCAAGTCCAGCGATGAACTGGCCAAAATGGCAAACGGAAGTTGAAAGAGCAACTGCAATACTAGCGCTCTATGTGTGTGTGTGTGTATGTGTGTCGACGAAAAAGGACACACGGCGTACGATTGTGGCAACACAAATTTTCCCAATAAGCAATTTTTCAATTTTCAATTTAGGGGGCAGGCGAACACAAAAAAATAGAGGACAATCACTACGACGACGATGAGGGAACAGTAATGGCAACATTCTCTGTGACAAGTTGTAGGTGGAAGGCGTTGATTCAACTCGATTTCATACTATTCGATACGATTGGCTGCATTGGCGGAACGGAACTGAAACGCTACTGACCAAAGAGCGGTGCACATAATTCATCGCTTCAGCTTGGTTCAAAAAAAAAAAAAAAAGAAAAAAAAAACAGGGAATACCAAGCAAGGATAGCAGCGAGAATCATTTAAAAAATGGATATGCGCTCCATAATGCACAATGGAACGGCAAGAGTAACCGACAAATGCTGAGGCGTGCTGAGTATCGCAGCAAAGAGTCAGGCATCGATATGGCTGCAAACAAATCTGCTGGTGCCGCTTCTGCTTCTGCTTCTGAGCATGCCAGAATGTCTCGATTTAAAAAAAAAAAAATGTTTCAAATTTTTTTTATACCATTCACACATAATGTGAAATGGTATTATAAGTTTGTCGGATAGTTTGTAACGCATTAAAGGATGTGTCGAAGTCCCTATAAAGTATATATAGTCTTGTGCAGCTCGACGGGACGAGTCGATCTAGCTATGTCCGTCCGTCAATCTCCACGTCTGTCCATCTGTCCGCCCGGCCATCTATCCATCGCTCCATCTGTCTCTCTTTGCGCTTTCAAGATATCCAGTTATAAATAGGCACATATGCTTCTTTTTATTGAAGTTTATTGAATATAATATAATATTGACATGCCAAGCCCACTTCTTGGGACAGCCCCCTACAAACTACACGTCATTTTTTGAGTTTTGTATGACATTTTTTTTATTGTGGTAAATATCACTTTGAAAATTGACATGTTGGATTCTCATGAAAGGTATATATGCTTCTTATGGATATACGCTTCACATAAATATCAAGGGGCGTCTCTAGTTTTGGGGGTATGGGGGTTACCCCAAAACTGGGCAGAGACGCCCCTTGATATTTATGTGAAGCGTACATCCATAAGAAGCAGTCATGTCACTTTTCAGATTTTGTATGAAAAACTTTATTTTTATGTTCAATATCAATTTCAAATTTTATATAGTGATTTCTTATGAACGAACGCTTCTTATATAGCAAAATAGGTATGATTCCCTATTTGTAAAGGTAGTCCCATACAAACCACCCTTCCACTTTTCACTTTTTGTAGGAAAAACTTCTCTATTTATATCAATATTAGTTTGACATTTGATATGTTGTATTATTATGAACAGACGCTTCACATATATGTTCTTAATGGCGTGTACCGCCCAATTTTTAGGATAACCCATCGACTAATTTTGTGTTTTTGTATGAAAAACTTTTCTATTTAGTCCTTTAGTACTAGCATGAAGTTCGATATGTTGGTCGTTTTACACACATACACTAATGTGTGTATCCCGACCACTATTTGGGGGTAGCCACTATACAAACCCGACACCCATGTGAATGGTATTAGAGTTTCGGTTCAACCGTAGTTAATGATTTTTCTTGTTTTTTTTTTTTGCTTCACTTGTAAGATAAGTGTGCGAAAAATGCAAAAATCGTCCTCGTCGTCGTCGTTGTCAAAGATGTCCTGGCATGCCACTACCACTGCTGCTGCATGGTTCCGTCCGTTTGTCCATACTTCCGTGCTGCTCACAAATCGCTTATGCATAGTTAAGTTCATTAGAGGAAAATTGTGTATTGCTTTTTATGCTGGCACTACATTTCCGACGGATATGGACACTTTTGTGCATATTTGCACAAGATTTGATCGTTTATTTATGGTTCATATGAAATTTGCAGTTTGTGAGTTTTCACATGGCATAAGGCGAACCATTTTTGGCAGCGTGTGTTTTGGAAAGTTTGCTGAAACAGTTTTACTGACGGCTTAGGCGCTAAATACGTAAGATTTATGACATGGATTAAAGGCTAGAGAAATACATTAATAGTGCGATTTTCCGCAGGAATGCAGTGGCTGATATAGAAGCATTGAATTTGGTCAAATGGTGCAGTTCAGATACATAGTTCATTAAACTTTCAGCATGTGAGTAATTATCTTTCAACTCTTAAAGTTTAGCATTAGTAATGATGGTTAAATTTTCAAGTGCATACATTGTATTGAAAACTATTTATACTCTTATTGCGTATATTGCATCCACTGGCAAACAGAAAATGTACCCATCGATAAGCAGTTTCAAATGCGATATTGTTTGTTCAGGAAAGATAAAATAGAATTTAAGCGTCGGTTCTTGTGTTTATTTTATTTTTGTTATCAAAATATGAGAAGTGTCAGCAATTGTCACTCACACAGGGAACAGAAGAAATACACACGCTTTACATAAAATACAAAAGCACACACACTTACAAGTATTTTGTTGCTATTTCTCCTATATACCGTATGTTTCTGGCATTCAACGAATAAATGCGTAGTCTCTCTCGCCACGAACGGAGGCGCATAAACATCAACAATAAAGATAACTGCAAAAAATAAATGCGATTCATTAGCATATATCCTAAAGATCAGTGTTCAAGCTATATGTTTGAATTGGCGCGTAAATTGAATTGACACTTTGGAGTGTTTCAATCGTAGTTAATGTGTCCCATTGAAGTCTGGCATTCACCTTTCTAATTTATGCCGATGTTGCTGTTTTTGGATGTCCACCCTCCATGGAGTTTTTAGATGTTACCAGTAACATTGTAACGTGTAATGGTCCGGTACACAAACATTTCGTTCACACGTAAATGACGTAGCTCATTAACAATGGCTGATTGCAATTTTCCAGCCAGATACAAAGCAATAACACTGTTGCGTTTGAATTCCATGAATTCCAACAATGCGCATACGTAGGCTTGTAAAAATACAACAGACTGATGCTTGAACAAGAACAAGAGTGCGCCGTCAGTAGCCGTTTGATTGCTGTATTTACATCGATATTGATTTGAGGCTTATGCTCCTTATAAAAATAATATAAAGTCGTATGTATACATCGATTTTGAATACAGTTACAAGCAATCTACAGCTACTTAAGATATCTGATGCTCACCAACAGCTTCAACACAATTCTTACACACCACCCACTTTATTACAAGCAGTTTGTGTCAGTAATAGTTGCATGCTTTTAGGCATTATGTCAAATAAATTCTTTTAAATTTTCATGCCTATGCTGAGCTGCAGAGAAAAAACAGTCCATCTGTCTGCCTGTCTGTCTGACTGCCAGTATAAAAATTGCATTTACTTGCATTGCATCAAGTCGGCCCACAAGTTAGCCATACAAACAGTCAGAAAGACAGATACTCAGCCGTACAGCACGCCCAAAATCAGCAACATTTTATGCGCTGACGGCTATCTTCCTACTTTAGTCAGGCTTTTATTTTCGCTTTAACTAGTTACTTACACCACAACCAACTGAATATAAGTATAAGTATATATATAGATATATTTATATATATACATACATATATATATATATATATATATATATATGCAATGCAGTGCAGTCATCCCGCGGGCATGTGTCCGGATACGCGCGTTGTTTGGTAATTTCCTTTGCGGAAGCGTATTTGTACTATGTACGAGTAAGTATGGCTGTCTGTGTGTGTGTGTGTGTATCTGTGTTAGAGCGCTATAGTCCTAGTACTAGTGCAATGGTAGTAGTTCATATCTGCACCGATCTATCTAACTATCTATAGAAATGTATCTGTTTGTGTGGCAGTGTTTGCAGTGTGAAGTGAATTTACAAATTTGTAAAAATTTCCGCGTGTAATAAACGTTGAATTATTAGGAGAAAGATAGTAAATCAGCTAGTTGATTTGGATTCATTTATCTTTGTTGTGCGTTTAGTAAAACCGGTTGAGAGACAAGTAGAGTTATACCTACAAGGTATAGTAAAAATATGCTATAGTTGAATGTAAAATTGATTTTCTTTTCAGTTTATTTATAGCACATAGAAAATAGATGATTACAGCGTCTGCGGTTAATGTACAAATAAATTGAGTTTGGTAGAAATTTATAATAGTAGAATGCAGACTAAGCAGACTAGCATAAAATGGAAAACAGTTTAAGTTTAACAATCTATAAAAGCAGCAAAGATTGCTTCAACTTTAGGGAATTTTTATTAAAGGGATGCAAGAATTTTATAAGTGTAACTAGTGGAAGAGGTACATACTCTACAATAAATTTTCATTTTGTAGTAAAACTTCTTTAGGCGCGATATGACGGCTAACTTAGATATTTTCATAACGGAAGTAACTTTTCACACGGAAATAAAGTTCAGCAAAAGAAATTGGTCATGCGTTCGTAAATCAAATATTGGTTATGCATTCAAGTGCTAGTGCGTGTTAAGGCTAAGCTAAGAACTAAGGTTGCAAACGAACAAAAAGAAAGCGTGCAACCTTTACGCTCGGTTGAAGTTAGGCAGTCTTTGACTGTTGTGGCAGGTATTGTTAAAAAGATTAAACTTGAAATAAATATGTTATGCCTGTTATAGGGTATTAAAAATTAATTGGTAGATGGCGCTAATACAGCTACATAGTGTTGTTTGCGCCCTCTGACGGTCATTATATGGCGGTGCTTTGACATACTAGTTGTACGATGCACCATCTTGATGGAGCCAAAACTTGACCTATATAATATATAAAATATAGGCTCTCTCTGCTATAGTCTCCGAGATCTCGGACAGAGCTGAACTTTTGACACTATTATCAAGAATATATATAGTTTATGTTGTCTGGCATGCCACCTTCTGCCTGTTAGATGGTGCTGCTTTGAGGAAGTTTTACTTCAACCGCCCGTAAAGTTTACACGCACTCGTTTTATCCAAGTTTTTTAACTTTTTTATTGTTTCTCATCTCTTTAATAACTCTTCATTTACCTTCTATTGTCTGAGTGTTAGAAAGTTCTCTTGCACTGATTTGAGCCCCTTCGTTGCTTGGTATATCCGTATGTATGGGTACCAAGTATAACGTTACTATATTCAATCTTTCTAGATTATTTAGTTGTACTAGGCTTGGAATTGATTGAATAAGAGTTTAGTGCTCGAATGGCCGTCTGACTGTTATATAATTTTTGTGATATAATTTTTCAACATTTTGATTCGTATACAAACCGCTTATGTTGATGTGGACACACCTTTTTAGATTTCTGCCAGAAAGACTTGTTTTCCGTAAGGTACAAAGAAGTTAATGCCAGGTCCGAGGACAACAGCAGCTGCTACTTCATCCGTTAAAGAGCAATCTGTGTACCGGTTTAATGTGCCCGTTTTAATATTACAGTTGAGGTTTATGTAGCTCCATCTTTTCTTCTCGCTTAGTTGTATGTTAAGTTTTTCGATAAAGTTGTGTTTCAAGCCGAGGTTAAAGAGTGTATAGAACAGCTTAAGTATAAAAAACTGAAGGCTCCAAGAATATATATACTTTCAGGTATTGTACAGCTATGTCTTCTTTTACTCTATGCCGAATGCAAAATTTAATTCTGGAACAATAATATTTCTTCTGCAAATTATTGTAAGATTTTCTTTTGATAATAACCATAATCAGTGTCTGAACAAAGGCCGCATGGCAAGCAAGTGGTTACTGCAAATCAGGGTCGATCATCCTGTAATGCTAACTAACACTCAGTGTCAAAGCTAGAACGTCAGAATGCCATACTGTCGAAAAACGAGTACTGCGACCGGAACTGATGTATTTTGTATGCTAGCCCGGATATGGTTAAGTTAATTTATTTAAGATTTCTTACACACACTTTAACGGAGAATAACCTTAGACGAGATGCTTCTGATCTTATCAGTTGCAATAAAGGGTCTATTCATCTTCTAAAATTTGAGCCTGGCCAAGGCCGGACAATCGCGAAGCAGATGTAAACTAATTTCGTCATACTCTAGACAGAGTCTGCACTCTGTTTCTGAGGAGAGACCTAGTTTATTTAGGTGATAGCTCAGAGGATGATGGCAAGCGAGGTAGCCCGTAAGCAGCCTCAGGTCAGGATATTGCATGCAGTACCGCGAAGCAGTGCTTTTAAAACGATCTACTATGAGTAATTTAAACTTAGCTTAGTTAAGTCTTCGGAACTTAGTTAGTTTCCGGACCTATAAAGGGAATTGCTGAACCCATGCTGGTTAGTTCATCAGCACATTCGTTTGAGGATAGTAGCAGCAAAGAACTAGCCTCGAGGAAAAAAATGCAAGAGGTTAGAGCTTTAATAGCCGCTTGGCTCACTGAAAGGATGCTTGTGTTAGCCCCCTTAGAAATTTTATCGGGCACAGACCTCAATGGGGGGGACTTTACATTGAGATCCTATGATCTAACACAATTTTCAGTGTTGGGTCCGAAGACACCCGTACCGGTAAGTAAACCATCAGTGAACCAATTGACGATACAAAATTATAACATATTTTTAGCCATAATATGTTGTTATTTTGTATTGCAATTTGTTTCAAATAAAAGTTCTATGTTAGCATGGCAACATTGTATTGTCATGCAGCATTGCCATTCATAGGAATTGTACAGATGTTTTATTTATGTGTAGAGTAAGTTCAGCAGTTACTGTACAATGTCCAGCTTCTTTTAAACCTCAAAATACTTATTTTTTAATTATTGGCAATAATAATTTTATATTTTATAAACTTTTATTCAATACGAAACTCTTAAATCTTCTTTGCAACAATACCGATTAATGCGAAAACAAAAGAACTTATAAAACTTTTCACTTTATCGTTTTACAGCACTTCCTTGTTCCAAACAGAACGCCACTTTTTTTTTTTAAATCTTTACAAGTTTAATTGCAACAGAAGAGGAAACTTCACTCTTCAATATTTCACAATTGCTTTTATTTAATTTTTCAAAGAACTTTTCCTCAACTTATTTCGCACAAAAACTTCTTCCTTGTCATGCCAAACGCGAATAATCGCTTAATAACAATTAAATCTGATTATTGTTTGAACATTATTAACATAATTAACAAATGCAGTCGATAGAATAAATAAAATCAACTGTGGAATGAGTATTATGAGTGGTGCACTCGCTCAATACGAAAAGTAAAACTTTTTCAGCTTAATACCAAGCTATATCAATACGACATTTATGTAAATATATACTCAAGAACTGCGCGTTGAAATTGGAGGCTATGATGAAGTATGCAGTGTGCTTCCTGCTGACAAGGACGATTGCAATATCACTTTACCGCATATATATATATATATATATATATATATATATATATATATATATATATATATATATATATATATATATATATATATATATATATATATATATATATATATATATATATATATATATATATATATATATATATATATATATATATATATATATATATATATATATATATATATATATAGAGATATATATATATATATATATATATATATATATATATATATATATATATATATATATATATATATATATATATATATATATATATATATATATATATATATATATATATATATATATATACTTATATATTTTAATCATAATTTACACACACTTGAGCGAACAGGCAATGGTAGGGACGATGACTGATGATGGCTGACTTTCTGTTATATCAACAGCCAACTGACTTCGCACTACTTACATCAAACTCATCAAAGTTAAAATACGTATACGTGAAGTGGTATGTATCTTAAGTTGCTACTTGAAGAAGTTCTTCTATGCTCGAAATACAAAATGAAATATTTCATTATTTTTCTTAGACAACATCATCAACTGTAGATTCGCCACATTGCTATTATATAGGTACCTACCATACTATAGATATCATAATATCTTGCCGAACGCTGCTCCCACTATATAGTATGCTACATAACACAACACCACTCTGCACTTTCATTACATGTGCAGCAAGCAAACCCAAAAATTTTCGTTTCAATTTTCAGTTTTCCTACAGTTTTATTTAATCTCACTTGAGGTGCAACGAATTTTCGAGTGTTTATTTTTCGGCTAGGTATACCTAAGAGCTACCGAATAAGTTACTCTATATGTACTTACAATATATATGGGAATGTGTGTGTGTGTGTGTGTGTGTGTGTGTGTGTGTGTGTACATACATACACACTCGTATTATTTGTATCTATGTAACCATGTCTACATAGCTTTGCTGTTTTGTAGCTGCTTTATTTGAATTTGGATTCCTCAAACGCTACCATTCCAATGTAGGGATGCCTGTGTGTATCTGTTTGTGTGTGTGTCGGTGTGTAATGTTTGAAATTACATACAACATTTCTAGTAGTTTACTATAAATATTTTGTTGATTTTTGTTGAAATACTGTTTGGGATTTCTACAGTTCTGATTTGTACACAAAGGCATCAATAGGCAGGGCTGCATTTAGTAAATATTAAGGTAAAGTTGTAGCTAATAAGGCCTTTATATTACGCCCAACATTCTTAAAAATCACATTCGCCATATTTGACATTTCCACTGGAAAAGGAAAGGTTATCGTTAACATGTGAGTGGCAAAGTGACGTTCGCTTTGTTTAAATATGTACTGTTTATGGTGATGATGCTAATTGTATGATAAGAAATCTGTAATGTTAACGAAAAATTCATCGAGCTTGTTGAGAATGCGAATATTGTTGGTCAATAAGTGTGAGTATTCCTTTTAACTTTGTTTTTTTGACAAGAAGCATTGAGTGTGCGCGCAATGAAATAAGTGAAGAAAAAATTGAAAAAAAAAATTGAACGAAATGAGCAAAAGAGTTGCAGCATCCCAGTATACGGAACCAGTACGGCAGCACAGGTGAATCTCCCGCTCCTTGGTAATGAGCATTCGTTCCAGTTGTAACTCATCTACATAGGTACGAGTAATGCAGTTAACACTGCATTGGCATTACAGTGGGACAATTTCGACCCTCTACATTACCATTCACTAACCCTTTCACTAGTTCCGAGTGACTAATTACCTCACTAGTGAAAAGGGGCTAATGTTTTCGCTGGTGCTAACTGAGTACCATCTCCCATTAGACTATTGACAAATTTTGAGCAAATTGCAATAATAAGTTTGTGTTTGACAGTCATTGAAAGCAGACGTGAATGGCAGACAGACGGACAAAAATTAGAAGATTGCCACGCCAATATGCTCAGAGAAACATACTATTTTAACTACTGCTTGACCTTTGATAGGTTAAAATTGCTTCATGTGTTGTGCATGGTTATGAAACGGTGTAAAAACTTGTCCGGATTGCGGGTTACCAACGCCAAACAGCATTTCGAAGTTTTCACCCGTTTGTGTATGAGGTCAATTTCGGCACCCAGCTACTTTCTGTCCGTCTATCTGCCTTTTAATCCACGCTCAAAGGCTTTCTAACACAAACGTAATGATTTCCACATAGTCTAAAGATAGATCAGTCAAATATGTTTTTTAGTAGAACGTGTCCAGGGTAGATTTAGTTACTTAATATTAAACTTCACTTCAAACTTGATGGCATTTATAATTCACAATTAGTTATTATATATTCTTTCGTTGATTGTTTGTTGTTTTTTCGTGTATAATGCAAAATTAAAAATACTGTTGCGCGGAGATTCGAGCAAGAGTCGAACATAGTACATATTAATTCATGTGATTGCTGATTCGCTAATAAAATTGATAGCTTTAATTCTAACTAAATACGCCCTGCCATCTAAAGTTACATCCGGCACTTTTTGAATATATATATATATATATATATATATATATATATATATATATATATATATATATATATATATATATATATATATATATATATATATATATATAAATCTACAATATACAAATTCGAAGTCATGCAAACAGTTTCGATAGTATAAGCAGTAACTCAGAGTTTACATTGATATACATAAAACTCAATGTATATAAATGTATATTTTGCTTTTAATGGAAATTAATTATAGAAATTCGAAATGCATGTTTGCGCTCATTTAATGTTGTTCTTCCACAACATTTATTTGGTAGTTTTTTTTTTGTTTTTATGCTTTATTTCCGAATATAAACAGAATATACAACTAGTTTTTTTTCACACAGATATAATAGCTTATGCGCCTAGAATGCGGCAATAAATTCTGGCATCTCTGTGGATTCGAATCAAGCTGTGAAAAAAAATGTATACAACAAAATTGCAGTTACCAAGTGTGAAAAAAGAGAAGAAATAAAAACAAAATAATATCTATTACAAATACTAGCACTGTACGCAAAAATGCAAGCATTTTACTGGCAATTTGCTGCTTATTTTACCTAAAAGCTGGCAACAGCATATTTTCATAGTTTTGTTTCTTATATTTTTAGCTGCAAACGAATCTAATAGCTTTGAAATTGCTAAAATCTGATACTATTTGCAATATTATTACTACTATTATTTGTTTTTTTTTTCGAAAATTTGTAAGTTTGCTTTTAAACTGAAATGGATTTTTTTATAGTTATTTTTATAGTTATGCAGCCAAAAAGTAGGCAAATATAAATAAATGTTGTGTGTAAATAGATAAATTGTGTGTGAATATTGTTCAACCACATTTTTGCTATTTTCCTATTTTATTTATGTTTAATTTCTCAATTATTTTTATGTTTACCTGTAATAATTATTATGAATGTGAAATAAAATAAACTGCCGGAAAGTATGTTGCAATATTTTTAATAAAAAAGGAAATTTCTTTTTGAAGTAAGCTGCAAAATATACAAAAATATTTTCGCACAAAACTTCGTCCAGCAACAAAATGCAAACTGTGTAAACTTAATGTTTTATGTATGCGCAAAAGAAATTATGCCTAAAAGCATGCAACACTGTTTTTCATATTGTATTATTTCGTGAAATTTTGGGGATTTTTTGTGTGTAGATACAACTCCCACAACTAAAATATTTATTGCTTTTTAAACATTTGTTGACTTTTATGCTTAGCTTGTCAAATTTGAAAAGACGTTGTAGCAACTGATGTACTAGTTACCTATAAAAAGAAAACAGAGAAATATGCTTTTGTGGAAAGTTGCCAGCAAATGTTTAAACAGGATATGAAAACAAAAAACTAAATATTTGCATATATATTTATTTGTAAGTATTATGTTTGTTTTCATGTTTATCAAACCAATTCTTAGCCAATTTTCGACTGAAATTGCAATCCTCAGTGTAAACAACAGAATAAGAAAAATAAAGAAATAGCTTGAAGTTTGGGTTAAACCGAAGCATTTATACACTGCAATGAAAATTTCGTGCAGAGCATGGAATTGAAAAAAAGAAACATTGAGTTAAATCTTGTACGTTCCAATACTCAACAAAAGTTAGAAATTTGAAAACTACAAACACAGCAGACCTTCAGACTCTCGTAACTGTTCTGGAACTCCTCTTCGTCTTCTGCAGATGTATATATGAACAATGGAGACATATCTGCCACGGTGTACGGCTGCCAAGGAGGTCATTGGCTACATCAGATCTTTGATGCACTCTTGGTATAATGGGAAGTGTCGTCAAGCTACTGCAGAGAAGGACGACGTCTACAGAAGAACTCTGCAGTCGGGAGCAACGCGAGCTGTTAGCGAGCGATGTCGAGAGGCGAAACACCTTTTCAGTCGCAAGACGAAGGAGCAAAAATGGCATTTTTTAGGTGTTAGATGATAGTTATGAAGTACGCACATTTTATCAAAAATCCAAGCTGATGTTCGTAGTTATTTTTTTCCGCTAGTATAAAGAAAATGGAAGTTTGGTTACAGTTGAAGAACAATTACTGAGTCGCTGAAAAGGCTACTTCTCTAATCTAGTTGGAGGCGGTGAAACGAGATGGCATTATTCGTTATCACCTCCTCCAACTAGGTTAGATAAGTAGTGATTGTGCTGCTGTGTGTAACCAAACTTCCATTTTCGAACTGTTGCTTCTAGAACAAAATCTAGAACCAACAGTTGATATCTCTCTAATAGAGCCAAAGAAATATAACAAGGTCGACTCAATAATTAAAAAACAGATGACTAACAATGTGGTCGATTCCGATGAGTTGCCAGCTGATTTATTCAAGACCGCAGCAAGCAACGATTCGAATCACAGTAATCTTTCTGCTATCTTCAAGAAATGAGACTGTGTGGCTTGCAGGATCTACCGTGGAACCCATCCCACTTTGTAAACTGCTGGAATCTTAAATGGATGTAATGATAGAAATGTATCACTTTGGCTTCAGGCCAAAAAGTACAAATCCTGAAAAAAGCCTGGTTGATTTAACAAAGCTAAACACCAGCTATTTGTTGTTCATAAGATTACTATCAATGTGACGTACTTGGACTGAATTTGATATTTCTGCGATGATCGTTTTACTCGTAATGTGCATGAGGATCCCTAAGCATTATTATTGTGGGAAAGCGCCTCTCCTAGCACTTTCATTCCGTGATTTTGTAATTTTTAATGAAATATATTTTATATATATGCCGATGCCTGTACATTGATCGGTTTTCCATAAGGAAGTGACCCTGCTCGCGTTTGTTACTGAAATTGATATTATCGGTATGAGTCAATGGTGAGTTAGCAAGGCGTGTTTGAAAATTGAAATAGATAAACCGTAGTACTTGGTGTGCACTCGAAAAACATCATAGCGTGTTGAATGGTCTATGAGGTTGAACAATTTTAACTTGATGTTGTAGAATAGTATGTCTAACTAGGAACGTAGTGGAGAAGAATCGCAAAGAAGTACTGCGTTGATCCTGATAACATCGTATACAGCGGCCTTTTGACTGTTCGTGAGAAAGATGCATAGTATTTCTTATGGGTGATGTGTGGATGTATAGCAACCTTAAAGTGGGTGTGGCACTTGTATAGGACTTGTACACTATTTATGTGCAACAAAAATAAAAACGCTATCTAAAAACCTGGTAAAAAGTTGCAAGTAAAAGCACTGTACCCAATTTTGTTTCTTTATGTGAACCATTTATTTTAATCGGCTCTTATTCTATAGTCTGGGTTAACGGAATTTATCGGAGTTAACGTATGATTTGGTTCATCAAAATTTAGTATCTCTAGCGTCAATAATGAAAACAAGGCAGATCGCTACAGGAGACTGTTTTCTACTACGAGATACTCTGTATACAGTTGAACGGCTCTTAATTGAACCATGGTGTTGTTTGGGTGTATGCTCTTTAATGAGCCAAACTGCATGTAAGAGGAATATATTATCGTAATTAACGTAAGAACAATAGATACCAAATTTGGTGTTTCTAGCTTAAGTAACAGATAAAAGATTCATACAAAAACTCGATAAAAGGGATGGAGGTTTGATTGAATAAGAGCTACACATTATTGTGTGTTGGCTCATTATTTTCATACAAATTATCACAACAGTTATTAGCTGCTTTTAAATATTCTAGTCGCCAGTTTCATCTATTATTTCGGAGCAAGATAATGCTCATGGCTACATTGATTCACGTTTTGCTGCTGATCAAGGCTAATTATATGGTCCGCACACCTTTATCTTGAATGTTAAATACGCAAACTTGATATGACTTAATATGCGTAATTGAGCATAGGGTATAGTACTTTAGAACAAGATCTAGTCAGCCAAACAGACATGACTATATTGACTCACGTCAGCATGCTGAATATGTATATATACAATAAGTACAATGTTTTTTTTTTTAAACGTTACAAACTTTAAGGAAAACTGTTGAAACTCTTTTCCTACTCCATATGAAGCGTATACAGAATAGTAAAATTCACCTAAAAGTATGCAATGACAATAGTTTACAAACACTTTAACAGCAAACTGTTATTGTAGCAATTTTACTGTTATGCCAATTCATGTGTGTGCGTTTAAGAGATGGGTGCTTCGATGCACATGAGCATAGAATGTTTGCATACATTCAGGCGCTTTACATAGAACACCTTTTTCTTTTCTGTACTCAAGGATATTTGTTTGTCGTTGAAACTTTTCGATTGCTTGGAAAATTTTACAAACAGACTCGGAGATACTCTAACAATTGTTCAATCGCGTCACAAGTTATTTTCGTTTTTTTCTTTTTCTTTTTCTTTTTTTTCTTTTTCTTTTATTATTATTACTATTACGTTTCGATGCGTTCTCTATCTTTCTCGTGCAATTTTTTGTTTTTGTTTTTGTTTTTCTTGTTCTTTGTTCTTTGTTTTTTTTTTCTCCAACAATTTTAGTTCTTCGTCTTGGTATTTGAAATTTGTTCTCAATTGATTTCAAACACTTGAATTTATTGGTTTTCAAAAAGTTTTCGAATTTTATTGTTTCCGCTAATTTCTTTGTCCAGTGAACAGTCGCAAAAAAACAAAGAAAGTTAAATGGAAAGTGGATATTGAGCATGTGTGTGTGGGTGTGTGTTTGTGTGGAAGAAACTTTTGCATCTATAGAAATCGTATGTGTAATGGCTAAAAGATTGCTATTATCATATGATGCAATCTTAGTTTGAATATTGAAATGCTGTGTAAATACATATGTAATTGCAGCTACAGTTCAATTGAGCTTTCAAATGGTTACACTTGAATAGTTTTATTAAAAGTATCTTCTACTGAATTGCTTATTGTTGCTTGTTAAATTTTGTTGAATTCTAAGATTTCGGGCTACAGAAATTATTTCTGTTTTTGAGATCGTTAGATTGAGTCAATATATACAAAAATGCGGCAGGTATTCTCCGTGATGGCTGCCATTTCGTGACGGATATATCCTTTTAATTGTGCCAGGGAAGTCGGTTTGTTGCCGTTAACTTTAGATTTGACGTAACTCCCAAGGGAAAAGGTCCAAAGGGGTTAAATCGGCACTTCGTGGAGGCCAATTTATGTCACCTCTCCTGGAGCTCAATTTGCCAGGAAAAATTTCATGAACTTGTGGTAGAGACCTGTTGGCCGTGTGTGAAGTTGCTAAAAATTCGCAACAATGATGATCTATGCACGTTTAAAGCAACAGCACGCTTCCAAATCGAAAGGTCCGGGTTGTCACGAACAAACTGAGTAACACTGTCTACGTTTTCGAAAGTTCTCGAAGACCTTGGACCCCCGGATTTTGCTTTTTCCAGCGTTGAACCGGTCTCTTCAAACTTCTCGACCAATTTTCCAATGAGCCCTCGACGCTTGGCGCATCATTTAAATGACGAACATTTCGAATACTGCAGAATTTTCTACGCGCTACAGTCGCTGAATTACCGTTTTTGTAAAACTCACGTACGCACAACGCACGGTCCGCTCCCGAGAAACGCTCCATAGCGACTAAATTCCCAAAAGCTAGGCTACCGGTTGACATACCCTCCGCGCCCCTTGGAATAGTTGCGCTCACGCAATCAGCAAATCAAATGTCAACTTTCTTTTGAGTCACCGTGTACATTAATGGGTGGGTCCCGCCCATATCAACTGTTTGGGGTAGTCCCCATACAAACCTACTGCCCACTTTTGACTTTTTGTATGAAAACTTCTTTATTAAAGTCAATATTAGGTTTAAATGCTATATGGGGCCTTTTATAGACAGCCACCCCGATTTTTGGGGTAGCCCCCATACAAACTCACCGTGCAATTTTGTGTTTTTTATGAAAAAATTCTTCATTTAATTCAATCTTAGCTTGAAATTTGATTTGGTGGATTTTAGTGGACAACCGCTTTATATACATATACAAATGGGCGTGTCCCGCCCACTTTTTGATGTAGTCCTATATCTCACTTTTATGCATTTGTATGGAAAACGTTAATATCAATCTGAAATTCGATATGGCGGAAATTACACATCTACTACATCGCTTCATAGACATCTACTAGTGGGAGAGGTGAATGGTATTATCATTTAAAAGTATTCACTTAGAAATTTTTACTTGGAAGCGTTTAGAATGTAAGCAAATACTAATATTCCCTACTTATTTTCACAAGCTCCTGAAAACCATGTTTCCGTATGTTATCTATTTCGGAAAACAAATATGGTGATTGTATTCTGTTACAACATAGGATTCTTTTGAATGAAGAGTAGTGGCACTAGTTCTGTCTAGTTCAAGACGGCTTAAATATAGTGAGAATCATTTTGAACTTTAACGATTTGATTGTTTATTGATTGATCAATGCTTGATGGTCTGTAAACTTAAGCGTGTAGCATCTTTTAATTGTTGTCAATGGTAATTTTTGGGCCAGATCTTCTCAAGTTTATTATATGCTTAAGAATGGTTCTGTACAATACATTATCTTTGGTTAAGGTACAACTAAAATGTTGTATTGTAATTGGTAAGATGATATACCCTGCCCTGGCGAGAAAAATTGACGTGGAAGATCCCATAACATACTCGTATGTATATTCTTGATCAGCACCAGAAGTTGAGGATTTTGAGATAAGTTTATCAATCCAGGTCTGTCCGGCTATCTTAGTGACACTACAGTAAATAGTAAATAATTTTATGCTTCCAAAATATGAAAGATTTTCAAAATTTAAATCATTGGATGATGTTATGGATTGCAGAAGTGCAATTTAGCGGAGAAACTTATTGATTGCCATTCACTTGGGAATGATCAAGGACGATTCTTTTGCAAACGGTCCAAGCAGCTCACTGACCAACGTAGTCACTACAGTAGTAGTCCCACCGTCTGTTGTACTCTTCATTGTTTTAAAATAAAATCTGTTCTGTAATAGTGTTTTTACACATAGTATACAAATTATTTGTAACAGTGTAAGTATATTGGGTATCTTGAGCTGTCAAAATGTATGGAACATAGTGAAGGAAGCGTCGGAGACCTCTATAAAGTATATGAAATCGTGATCAGCGTGAGAAGCCATGTTCGTTCATCCGTATGTCTTTCTGGAAAGAAAGTTGTACGTCTAGAGAAGACATAGACAAACTAAACTCACGGTATAGGGTTTCTAGGTAGCGCACTGCTACAAGAGTAACTTGACATTTCATAACTCACAACCATTTTACCGCAGTGTTATAAACTTATAGTATGCCGTGATTTGTCTCAAAAATGTATGAGCATACTTTGTAAAATAGTTTAGTTGCTTCTTATGAAATTACTTTTTACATACATATTAATGCGTTTGATACTTCCACTTTTCTGGGTAGCATCCATACAAACCACCCGCCTACTTTTGTCTTTTTGTATGTAAAACATTTTTATTGCAGTCAATATCAACGTGAAATTTTATATGACAGTTTCTTATAGCCGGACGCTTCACATTTGTATCAAGGGGCATGTCCCGACCATTGCCCACTCTGAGGATTTAGTATGCAAAACTTTCTTATTGCAGTCTATAGCAACTTAAAATTTAAAATAGTGGCTTCTTAAGAACGAACGCCTCACATATAGAGCAATTTGTTTAAGTTACTCTTTTTACATACAAAATCACCATACACTTTTGAGATTTTTCTTGAAATACCTTATTATTTCAGGTAAATCAACTTGACATGTTGGCTTCTTACACGTAAAACATAAACGCTCAACAAATTGTTGTGATTCGCCCTTTTTAGGGCCAGCCCCCCATGCAAACCCAACACCCACTTTCGGGATCAACTTGACATTTATGGTGGCTTCATATGAATGGACGCTTCGCATAATTTTTAAGGGGCGTGTTACGCCCACTTATAGGGATAGACTTCAACAAACTCACATCCCATGTTTAGGTTGTTAGATTTTATAATTTTTATCTTTACGCCTGCTAAGTTTACAGCTTGAAACTTTGATATTAAAGCTTTGATTCTACCGAAGTTAATTTTGTTTCTTGTTTTTTTTTTTCATTTTTTGAATACAATTCCTATATACTATAGTGCAGATGTATTCAAGTCTATCAATAAACTCATGGCATTGTTCATTTAAAAGCTACAAAGATATCAAATTTTCTTCCAACTGGCAATGCTCTGCTCTTTATTCAAGTCATATTCGTACAGCGCATGTCCTTAAATCAACAGCTGTTTCTATGTTGTTGTTATTACTAGGCACACAGTCAACTATTTTGGCAGTTGAGATGCAGACTGCAGAGTACAAATAAAAGCAAATCTGTTAAAACTGCACAGACAAAAGGACATTTCAAGTTATTCTATGCAATTAATTGTTAAAAATGTTGAAAAAATTGTGGCAAAACGCAAACTAATAAGTGTAAATAATTTCAAAGGTTTAAAAGTCAACTGAATTTGGTGCTTAGTGTACAATTTAAACTCTCACGCTGTGTTGTGTGCGAGTCTTTGTTGATGCGATAAAATGTGGAAAATCCTAAGCTATATTCTGCAAGAAACAAAGATTTATGCAAAAACTTAGACTTACATATGCTCAGTGAATAAACAATTTCTGTGTAGTTAAGCATGGAGTTAAGCAAATTTTCGTTAATAAATAGCAGTCGAAGCGTACATTATTGATTTTTCGTTTTGAGTCGCCTGAAATGTCAGTTTAAGTGAGAATATACTGAGTAAATTTTATACGCTCATTGGCGCGTTTTCCGCTCCCCAGTGTTCCGGAATACAGAGGGTTGTTTCCGTTTTCCGGTTTTGGTTTTTGTTTTGCTCGTGAAATTTGCGTGCTATTGTACTGAAGTAGTTACTTCAATTGATATAAAACGATGTGAAAAAGAAGAATAAGAAAATTTTGTATAGACTTTTTATAAAAGGAATTACTTTTATTGTAGTAAATAAGCAAAAATATAAAATAAAAAGAAAAAATCGTTCGATTTGCATTTCACATAAGCTTAAATACTCCTCATACTTGCCATATTTGCACGTTAATGCTGGAATATACTTCAATGTTTAAATTCTAATTATTTCATACGCAACAACCATTTACCCACAGTCCTCTATTCTTATCACAATCACCAAAAATATATCATTATTATATTGTAAACTATTAAATCTAAGCCACCTTTCTGATTTTAAAAACTAAACTCTGAAAAGTATGAAGATTATTTAAGCTGCGTTTGCACCGAGTTTAACGTTTTCGAAATTTTATATTCATAGATTCTTATTGCGCATATTTAAAAGTTGGCTAAAAAAATTGAATTCCAAAAGCAATGTTTAATAGCAGGAGCCCCCCAAAATATGCTGAACTAACAACGGGGGGCTCATCTACGACAAATGCAACTGCAGTAAAAGCCAATAAAACATCAATAACAACAGGAACAACCACAAACGCTACATCATCCATAAACTTTGCATCCTCCACATCGGCAACGTCTGGTTCCTCAACAAGCTCATCTTCAAGAACTTCCTCGCCATTGCAATTGGGCGCTGGTGCCGGCGCCGTTATAACAAGTCGTGCCAGTTCAGTGCTATCATTGCAGTCAACGTCCTCCTCGAATCCACTACTGCTTAGCAGCGCCATAGATTCTTATAATAATATCGCCAGTCAACACAGTCATTGTCACAGTCATAGCCACAGTCATTATCATCATCATCGACAGTCTGATTATAATCAGCATCAGCATCAGCAGCAGCAGCAGAACACCCGGACTTCGTTGACACCGTCGATGGCGAAGCGCGGCAAGAAAAACTGGGGCAGTCGGGAGCGCTCAGGAATGAGTTTTCTCATTGTGATTGCTTTCTTTGCCGTTTTTGCATTGATCATTTTGACTGAGGTGAGTTCAGAAGCATTTGAAGTGATTTTAAATCGTTAAATCGTCTTGTATACAGCTTTTTGATTTTGAAGGTTTCTACGAATTCTATGAATACAGAAGTTTTATTAGTTTACCATACAATTTAGATAGATACATTAAAAACACTAGTCAACGAATAAAAAAAAACTTAAAGTTCTGCTGAACTTGAAAATACACAATTAATGGATAAGTTTTCGCGGTACCTAATCTTTTGGCAGATGGTTCTATAGAAAACTAAGTCCATATAGCCATGTCCGTCTGACCATCCGTATGAATGTAAAGAACTAGAAGACTATTAGAGATAGAGCCTTGAAGTTTAGATATTTAGACTCCTCTACTCCCTTTTTAGTGTATAAAGTGAACTTGCCTGCCTCACTTCATACAAACCTGACTGATTTTGTTTAGTTTTTGTAAGAAATTTTTGCTTGTTTTTGTTGTTTACTAAGCTAGAAATTCCAAAATTGGTACAACTTATGCCTATCCTGAGCAAATTTGCCATATAGGCATAGATCGAATTGCTATAGAATATAGCCCCCTTACAAATCTATGCTTCAAATCAAAAGGCTTAGTCTATGTACAGGGTATTTCAAATCAAGCAGCTTCATTTTCGTTAAAGTTGAGTTTGTAAATACGGGCATGTGTGATACATTCTTGATCAGCTTTCCATACACGAATGCTTTAAATATATTCCTCTATCTCTCTGTATGTTGTTGCATTTTATGCTCGTAGTCCCTTAGCATTTATAGTTTTGAGCTTGCCTAATTATCCATATAAACCTACAGTCCATTTTGCGTTTTTGTATTAGGAGTCTTTTTATTTGGATATCTTTTGGATTCAAATTAACTCCAAATAATTAGGTTTCGGAGATTAAACGCTTTAAAATTCACAAAATCCAATAAAATAATAAAGATATGTGGATTGAACTCCAAGCCTCCATATAAACCTATTGTCAAGGTAGATGTTCCCAAAATTGTATTTCTTAGTCTAAATATGCTGCATTAAACCAGATTGGATTCATATAATCTATACCGACCGCTTAGGCATATTGTACAGATACGGAATCATACGTAATGACCGTATGACACACGAATACAATCTGCAAATTGTTTTCCCCTTCATTGCAGTTAGAGCAGAGCAGAAAATAGACAAAGCAAAAATTCTACAGGTGCGATAGGTTGAAATATAGTTTCATCAAAAAGTGAAACGAAAACCAACAGGAAAATAAACAGCAAAAATACCAAATTAATATAAAAAACTATGCGAAAGATGAGTCAACTCTGCACTCAAAAATGACAAAGTAATAAAAGTTCAGCAGAAATAGTGTATTTGTTTATATTTTTATGGTGTTTTGTTTTGGATTATTTCTTCATTCGGTCACTCTTTACATAAAAAGTAAATTAGTGCACAGTAAAACAAGAAAAAAGAGCAACAATGAATAATGCAAAGACAATTACTTTGGCATGTCATGCGCAAATGGTGAATATACTCAATGCATGCATTTTTTGAAATGCTTTTCTCTATTGATTCTGTATACGAGAGATGCTATTTATATTTCGGGAACTGGTAGCACTAATGTCAAAAGCTAAAATCTGGCAACACCATAATAAAGTTTGACATTTTTTGGCATAACCGTACTCACAAAGTTTTGATGTACAATTGCTATTGGTTTTGTTTACAGTGAGTTATACAGTGGCAGTGGCACTACTAATTTATCCAGTTGTACACTATGTCCTTTACATGAGCACAAACTCTCATTCATCTACGTTAAAAGTTGCTGAGTTATAACGAATTTGGTATTTCTCTTACCTACTTTCCAGTGGATCTCATTTCTGGCGGTGCTCTTTACATGTGTATCAAGTCCCATTTATCTGAATAATATAGTTACTGAGATACAACGAATTTAGTTGTTTACTTATATGAGCTGGTGGCACCATCCATTTTTCCAGTAGATATTATATTTACCGGTAGCAAATCCAGCTGAGGTCAATAGTTTATGAGATATAATTATTTTTGATTTTTCTTCTTAAGTGGGTGAGGGGGGGAGGGGGTGTGTTTTGGCCACCGCCTATTTTCCCAGTGTACTTTATTTGTCCCGGTATTCTTTACATATGTAGCAAACCTTCCTCGGGAAGCTGTCTGAACCTGCCTATTTGCGAAAACCAATTCAATCTCCTCGCAGTAGTTCCTGATATTGTTGGTAACATGCTATAGATATGAACGGTAGGTGACTTCAATTTATATATGTTTAGAAAGATTAGTATCAAAATTAGTTACAGCTAGTTTGTGTTTTTGACAAAAATAATGCTTCTTGTATAGCTCATTGTAAGTCGTCCGGGATCAGAGTTTCGTTCACTATATGTATCAGCACAGCCTAAGCAACATCTTCCTGTTTCCAGCATCCGTGTTTCGTGGATTTTCCGTTAATTGGGGTGTTTCGTTGACACTTGGGTCATGCGGTTGCACCGTACTCGGAACTTGTCTCTTTGCGTCTTCCGGTATAAGCATTCTGCTCGCCCATATCGTTACTCCGGTTGTCTCGTTCAGCTGTAAGACGTCGTCCAGGTTCTCGTCGGTTTAGGTGTCACATTCACGGCGCAGATCCGGTTTTCGACGCCTTTGGTTCTGTTGGTTAACGGTGGTGAGAAGTCTTCGGGAAAGAGGCTCTGTTGTAATACGGTTGACCGCTTCGGGAATAGTACCATACGGGAAAATACCGACAGGTATTTATGGGTATTACATCAGGTGTTTCTACTTTTATGATGGGTCAGCTGTGCCATAAAGCGCGCAACTTAATCGGAAAATATCAAATAATTTATCATTAAACCTAATATAGGCATACTTGAATATATCCCTTTTGCTCGCGCTCCTACCTGTCGAATTGAAATCGAAACGAATTGAAAATCACCGTATTAGTTTTTGAGATTGGCGGTAACATACAGACAAGAAAAGCAAGCGACTTCAATTTGTATACATACATATGTATGTATAGATATAAATCCCAACAAATATGCAAATATTCACCATTGATAGATTTTTTATGGGCGAAATCCTTATAACGATAATTTGCTGGCTCTAAAAATTCTGTGCATTTATATAACAGTTGCCATAATATACTCAGCATTATAACAAATCAGTTCGTTATGGTACACAGCCTTCATAAGGTTAGAAATACAAAATTTGTTAGTCACTTGTTACAACTCAGCACCAGCTCTCTAAACTCAGACTTAGCTCTATGCTATTCACTTCAAGTTTTACATAAGCTTTGAATTTAAGTGCATATTGAAGAAACATCAACAATTATGCCAACTCAAACTGATACAAATGCAAATGCTTTTAGAATATTTTCAAAATAATCTCGCGTCAACTAAAGGTGCATACAATTTTAATAACAAACGCAAATGCTAAACTACCCCAAGAGTAACTCATTAACATCTTTTCTCATAATATAAAACATTATTAACAAAAAAAAAAAAAAAAATGAAAAAAAAAATGTAAAATTCTTGGCAAATAGCAAAACAAATCCTTTGACCATTATAAAGTGTATTTTATCCCACCTGCTCGTAATTTATTTTTTCTTGAAGCATGCAAAGTGTAGGATTTATAATTTCAATTAGCTTTAATTAAAAACACAGCAGATAATTAATTAAAAATTGCAACCACAAAGGCTAGGAGTATAAGTTTAAGTAGTATCTGAGTTGGGTGTGTGAATAGCAAATGGAAAGGTGAAAATTGTTTTGTACAATTTTATTTTATTTTTAAAGCGCTTCTTGCTAATTAAAATGCAGGAAAAGTATTAATTAAAAAACAATTTATGTTGAAATATTTATGAGGAGAACTGATGGGAGGGAGGGTGAGGGAGGGTGAGGGAGGGAGAGGGAGGGAGAGGGAGATAGAGTGTGCAAGATAAAGAATACACAGAAAATATTTGATGTATCAAAATCGTTAAATGATTGCAATAATTTCATCTAAAAAACTATAAAGCCATAAAACGTATTCAATTAAGCTAAGAAACGAAGCAATCGTGAGTGACCCATAAATTATATATGTATGTATATACAAGCAACATCAGCGTTCGACACTATCGACCGATTTCTAGAGATAAAATAGAGTAGTTTTACAAAATTTTGTAAACTAATTTTTATTACTAGTGTTCTCTATGTGGTTGAAATTCAACAATTATAGCGACAATACAAAATAGTTCTGTATCATTTAATAATGCTGAGAGCGTTGAGTATGACCAACGTCTTGGCATCAACATAAGACTTTCCCGCATCGCTCTCTTCTCTGTTACTTTAAAGCTGAGATCGTTAAATATGACTAACAACATGTTGGGCTCAACATGTTGCGGTCGACAACAGACTAAAAAAAGTATTGATTTCTCTTCTTTTAAAATTTTACCAACAACACTAAGAAGCCACATTCTCAACTGATGCTCACTTATGCTTATTTCGCTGTTGCTTATTTCACTCATTTTGACTTTTTTGTTGTAATATTTTAACAAACTAAGAGAACTGAGAGAGGTAGAAAGCTCAGGCTTTTGTTATTGGCCGCGGGCGTTACCTGGTTTTTACACCCTACACTAGACGCAATACTTTAGGAAAAAAGTTACATTCCTCTCTACTATTTTTACCAATCTGTAAAATAAAAAAAAATAAAAAAAAATCAAGGGAATATGTTGGGTTTAAGAGGGTTAAAAAGAGTGTGAACCTTTTGCACTTGCCCAGTTATATATATATATATACATCATTGTTTTACTTTTTTTTTTTTAATTTACAGATTAAGCGTTTAACATTTTACACGGCATTAGGCAAAGCAGAATTAAGACAAAGCAAAATCATACAGGAAAGCCTTGTGTCGCTTGTTTCCTTGGTGGTTGTTTTTTTTTTTTTTTGTGTTTTCCCATTTTTTCGCTAACTGTCTGTCTGTGTGAGAACTCGCAGAATACACTTTTTGTTTAAATTATATAAACTAGTCTTTGACTTACCAATCTCACTCATAGACTGCTCTGCAACCATTCTATGACTGTAACCATTCTCCACGGTTATAAGGAATGGTTAAACTCGAAAACTCGCAAACGTTGTAAACCTTAAAACTTTACAAGGCAGTTAACGGGAGCGCACCTTTGTCGTAAAAATCACGTAAAAAGACTGTGCAATTCATTTGGACAATTTGGATAGGGTTGCCTATGCACCAGTGTTCGGAATTACTCACAGTCAACTGCGAGTACTTATTATTTAATAAAGCTATTTAAGCACTTTTGCAGTATTGCCTTAATCCTTACAAATTGGAGTGAAGATATGGCACCTGATCAATTCTGGGAAGGACTACAAGTATGTGCAAATTAGATGATGTAGTCAATTTTTGGAATGGGAACTGAATGAATCGGCACTAAATTAAATTCAAAACCTGACTTCCTGAAATACCATCTTCCCGGCTCAACTCTCAAAATTTTTTTTGTGGAATACTTCTTCTTTATATGAAAGACAACATTGAACTATGCGTGTACATTCAAGCGGCGACTTATGCGTATTTGGGGTGTAAATGTTGCGTGTAAACTATTCTCCATACAAATTTTGACAGTTTTTTTACAATTTACGACGTTTACACGGTTTACATGTTAGGTACAAGTTTAGAGGACTACTTACAATATATTTAATTCAACAATTGGCAATCTAAGTAAATAAAATGCAAATGCACACAAACATTAAATGAAGGCATACGAGCAGCCAGATAAGAGTCTGCGATGCTAAAAGAGACAAGAGATTATGTAGTTTACTTTGTATGCGCTTCGCTAATATTTTGGTGACTCTGTCTATCTGTTTGTTGTTGTTGTGATTGACACCCAACTGCTATAAATGCGAAATGCAGACTTCAAATCTTCACTTTAACATTAAGAAGCTTAAATGCATATGTTTTATGGGTGTGAAGAGTATTAAGTTTGTATTTTTACTTGTTTGAGTTTGGTTTCACAGTTGCATTTGTTAATAAGCAAAAATGGTGAGCGTGTCTATATATTAATAGGTTAACGAATGTTTTGTGACAGCTGCCACGCTCACAGTGTACAATTAATTTTAACAAAAAATATACCATTTAACGAATACCCTACTATGCAGATGTGCACAATTTATGTATTATAAAAATCGGTTGAATATTTTTGGTATAAAAGATTTAAACAATCGGCACTGACATAACGAATCGAGCACACATGGACTTTACATGAAAAACAAACCCACACACACAAATATTAAACGATTGTATGCGAGCAGCTGGTTGACTAGACTCTGCGAGAGCGATAGAGATACGAGATTAGATATGTGCGCCTTGTCATTCTATTGGTATCTGTGATGGATGACATGGTGAAATAGCAATAATAACAAATGTACAGAATTGTTTCTAGATTGCAGTCGTTTGAGTCGACCGCTGGAAAACGTAGTAGTACTCGTATAGTAAAAATCGCCATAAACTTAATATTGACATATATTCAATTTTAGCACACATCAATTTTTTTCCTGTGTAGCCTAGTCGTGCACAATAAAAAAGCAAAACACTCCACAAAAGTATTAAACAACTTTTAGCTGATCACAATTTCTTCTTCTTATTTTTTTTTTCATCTATTTTCATGGTATTAACATTTATGAATGCGCCCACTTGAAATGCTGCCGAAATGCCGCCCATTTTTGCAGGTATTTATGATCGACGAAAGGTCGCACAGCGGCATGTTAACTTTGCGCCAGGGCAGCAATCTGGGCGGCCGTTTGGGTGACTCAATGCCGGATTATGATAATGTTAAGGTAAGTTTTGTTATGCAAATGCTGCGCATACAAAAAAAAAATATTATACATTGCATTGGATAGTTAGTTAGGATGCTGCAGCAGCCGCCATTTTCTACAGCCATTCCCAAAAGTATGTGTGCAATAGCAGAAACGTAATAAAAACAATAAAAAAAGAAAGGTAAAATTAAAAATTCCAACAATTGTTTGGCAAAAAGCGCTTGCAAAATCATAATTCAGACAGCAACAACAGCAAACTACAATAACTGTGCGAAGGATTCAGCGGCACGGCATGGCCAAAGGATCGTCTGCTTTCGGCTTTCGCGCTTGAAGTTGGCTATATTCAGAGCTGTCTATATACAATACGTCCGTGGGAAAACAAAAGATGTTACTGCATATTTTTAGTGCACAAAAATGGATTTGCATATTTAAGCAGACATAATGCACATTTTAACTACTCGGGACTGTATGAGTTGCAGACGGTAGGGCGGCTGATATACAGCGACTGCGAATGCTCTACTCTGATTTATTTATTCGCAACACTTGGAATTCATAGTGAATGCCATATTTTGTTGTTGTTGTTGTTCTTTTAACTTGCAATTGTGCTCATTCATTTTTACTTTTATTTTATTGTTTTTTTGTTTCTTTGCTTTTTGACAGATTTTATTTTCGTGAATTGCGAATTTTCATTGCGCATTTCGTTGTGCATCGCTGAGTTTTTTTTTTTTATTGTGAATGGCTCTGTTAGTCTTAGTGGGCGCTTTAATTGACTTTCAAAGTGTTTATTAATGCCATCAAGTGGTGTGCATGGATTTGGTGTAGCTTCGCACTTTAGATTTGAGGAAAATGTAACTAAAAGAAACTTTGTTATTAAGATAATATCAAGAGTTTGATTTTTAGTAAAATGAATGAGTTAAATGGCTTTGATATCTGTAACTACCTTAAATGTATAACATAATATCAAGGAATTTTGCATTGCAATTGTAGTTGCAATGGTTTTGGAACAAACAATGATATTATACATTCGATCAATTGTGCCTCCTACCAAAATTAGTATCACAAACTATTCATATTTCTATAGGTATGTGCATTGAAATTTTCACGCTTTTATGGTTTGTTTTTTGTCTAGTTAACTTAAGTGAAGGATTAATCTGCAATTACACTGTTGTAGTTTTTTAAATTTTTTTGTAGAAATTCGTGAGATAGTCCCTTTTTGCTTAATTCAGATACGCTGAGTTCAGTTGTGATAACCGTTTTGCTAGCTTACCGGATGTCTCCAAACAAAATTTTAACTTGTAAGTTTTTTGGCCGAAAACCGGAAATTTACAACATTTTGGCCAATATCTCCGAAACTAGCAAAGATACGGAAAATTTAGCTAAGTATATGCAAAATTAAAGTAAATTCAATTTGCAAGCTAAGAGGTTTGTTCTAAAAAAGTTGCAAACGCCGAAAATTTTTACAGTTTGGTCTGTATCTCCGAAACTGGCAGAGACACGGAAAAAGATCCCGTATACAAAATAAAGTTCAAGATATAGCTCAAGAAGTCTGTGCCCGTTTTTCTTGCCCTATATCTCGGAAACTGTCACTCCTACGACTTAGGATTTAAAGACCTTTTAGCTGTATTGTATTGTGTTGTATAAAGCTACATTTTCCGTATCTCTATTTTTTGGCAAAAATGCTAAAAATTTCCGTTTTTTGGACAAAAAACTTTCAAACTAAATTTTACTTGGAGACATCCGCTGACCTAGCAAAACGTTTATCACTACTGAATTCAGCATACCTACTAAATTCAGTAAAATGTACCTAACTCACGAACTCCTAGCAAGCCGACTGCAACAGTGTAATTAATCTCTGTTGCAAATTATAAAACTTGAAATTTATGAGCGGATGTATTTTTACCTTGGACATATATTTGTTTAGGTTCAAAAAAATGTTTTAAATATAGGCGTTTCATTCAAATTTGCATTCAATAACTCAATAAATGATTTTAATGAATCTGTGAAGAAGAAGTACAATATGTCTTTAATTCTCGGCTATAATGTTTTGGAATATTAAAGGTTTTTTCTTCATCATGCCAAAGAAGTTGAGAATTCTAAAATTGTTTCTAATTGTACTGATAAAAAAATTATTAAAGTATGGTAAAACATGAAAGTGGAGGTTTAAATAGGGGCTACCCCAAAAAGTGGGCGATACACGACCACTAGTAGATGTATATGAAGCGATGTAGTGGATGTGTAAGATGACGCCATATCGAATTTCAAGTTAGTATTGACATTTTCCATACAAATGCATAAAAATGAGCTGTGGATTTATATGGGTTTATCTCAAAAAGTAGGCGGGACATGCCCATTTGTATATATGTATATGAAGCGGTTGTCTACTAAAATCCACCAAATCAAATTTCAAGCTAATATGGATTTTCATAAAAAACACAAAATTGCACGGTTGGTTTGTATGGGTACTACCCTAAAAAGTGGGCGGGCCACGCCCATTTGTCTATGTGTGTGTTAAGCGGCTATCCATAAAGTGGGCGTATAATGTATATGTGAAGCATCCGTCCACTAAAAGTTACCATATCAATTATTAAGTTGATATTGACTATAATAAAAAAGTTTTTCATACAAAAACTCAAAAGTGGGCGGTGGATTTGTGTGGGGGCTATCTCAAAAAGTGGGCATGGCGCGTCAATCTTGATACTCTATTAAACTGCAATAAAAAGATGTGTATGTGCAACATTTCAACTGGATAGCATAAAAATTAGTCGCAAAAAACCAACATACAAACAAACAGACAGACAGAGATATGACTTGAAATGTGAAACTATTTCCGAAAAGAAGTGAAAGAAAAAAGTATAAATGTATTATCTCGGAAACCTATCCATAAAAACTTTTTTCTATGTGATTTTTTAAACCAGTGTAATTGAAAGAAGAGCCCTCAAAACAGTTTTTTAAAAATAACTTTAATATTCTTGGGCTATAAATTTGCATACTTGATTAGAACTACAACCTACACTAGGTTACTTTAAAAGTGTAACTGTTCTATTTAAGTTTTTCCGTGTCACAATTTTGTTAGCCTCTTTTAATTCGTGTTTATAAACGTGTGTATATCTTTACCTAAGAAATATTATTACTTTTGGTTAGTTGTGAGACTGTACTATAGGCCCGAGACTTTTTCTAGTGCCCTGCACAAGTGGTGTCAAAACGTTCGAGAATATGACACTTAACATAAAACAAGTTCTTACACGAGCTTATGATTACGGTGAGTAATGAAGATTAGTACGAATTGAAGTGCTTCCGTTCTAAAAACAAACAATCACAGTGAATCAAATGGTGTGAGTTCGGGCCAAGTTGAAGTTCAAGGCGTGCATTGAATAGGCAGAGCTTGGCCTCGGCTTGATGTTAATACTATACAAGTATATATGCGTGTTCATATTCATATTCAAGTGATTGTCAGGCGAAAAATACACGTCTCTTCTCAAGAAAAATATTGCGCTTAGCGCCTAAATTTAATAAGCAAACAATAGTGGAAATTGAAAGTTAAAGAATGAAAGAAGGACATACAGTTCCAAAATATATTCAGAAATTATTACTTCTCTACTAGCGTCTTTCCATTGGGCGCAACATTCTCAACATTTCACTTTTCCGTTTAACATGTGAGTGGCAAAATTATGTTCGCTTTATTTAAATAGCAGCTGTTTGTGGTGATGATAATAAATATGATATAATATCGATAATAATAGCTCATTTCATAAAAAAAGCAAACGTAATTCGTACGTATCGAATGGTAACCTTTTTGGACTATGTTGAGAATGTACAGAATGTTGAATCTTATGGCATAGTGTGCACATAACAGTCTTTACATTCTCAACACTCACCGATTATGTTGAGTAGGTGAAGAATGTTGTTGGATATATATAAAAATGATATTTATTGTAAACTGTACATATGAAGTGCAACTCTCTTTAATACACATTTCGAAAAACCATAATACTCAAAATCTAATCGTAATATTTTTTTCAATTTAATTTGCAGGAAGATTATGATTTATTGGATGGTAGCCTATTAAGTGATAGTAATAAATTAGGTTTTGTACAGTTTCGTGACAATAAATTAAGAATTCAAGGTGAGTAAAACATTGAAACAAATCGAAAAAAGAAAACTCATAACTTATACACAAACAGAGAAGGGAGAGACTCATTCAATTTCATTCAATCAACTGCTGCGACATGAGCAATCATAAAATTATATGAAAAATTGTATTTGGAAAAGATGAAAAATGCTTTTGATCCCTTTTGGGCATCAAAGATGAATGTCGACAAAAAAAAATTTCGCAGGAAAACTTTAGCTTTGCTGGAACCGAAGTATTAATACCCTTTAAATCTTACATGAAAATAAAATAGATTAGAAGACCTTAGACCATTTAGATAGCATCTAGTGGTCCAATTTGGACAAATGTTGTATATTTTATTGGCATTGATATAAGTAAATTACATATCTAGATTCCAGATCTTTAGTTTGGATAGTTAATTTCAAATAATTAATTCCAGAATTCAGAGTAACTAATTGGAACATACATTTTTTAGGAATATGTGTGGTATTGGAGTCGGACTATGTTGTATATTTTATGGGTGTAATTATAAAAGTCCGAGTTTCATAGCAGAATCTAGACAGATGGACAGACAGATAGACAAGTGGGCACACAGTTGGACAGATAGCTGAACAGACAGATGGACAGACATATGGACACAAAGACATATGGACAGACAGACAGGCAGACAGACATGCAGGCAGACAGACATACTGACAGACAGATGGGCAAACAGACAGATGGAAAGACAGTTGAGCATGACCTGATCGACTCCTTTCCTTTGATACACATTATGAGTGCTCCGATGCCTTCTTTAATGTGTTCTAAAATTTCTGGCAAATTGTTTGTCATTTTTATACTTCATAATATGAGTGAAGGGTATCAAAACGAAATAATAATAACAAAAAAAACCAACTATTTTCTGCAAATAATTCGATTTGACGACATCAATGCTCAATAGATCTCTTCAAAGGATAACATAGAAAATATTATATTACGCTAGGACAGTTCATGACTTTCATTAAAACTATTTACAGAAGCGGGCGGCGCTGAAACTGGCAACGTGGGAGGACGTGCTGGTCTCTTGCTCAATAGCGCTGCTGTGGGTGGTTATGGTGGTGGTGTTGGTGGTGGTGGTGCAGCAGGTTTGGCTGGCGCTTTTGGTGTGGGTAGTGGATCAAATGTTCCGCTCATACCATGGGGACAAGTGCTGCCCACTAAAGTGGAAGAAACGCTGCCGCACTTTCCGTTTGGCACACCGCCAACCGATGGCTCCTGGCAGGTTGTCAACGGCACACGTTTTAAGTTCTTTGTCTTCTCAGCCTATTATGACCGACGTGACGGTGCACGGCTGGTGCGAGTGGTGGGCGCAACAAAAACACGTTCACCAGAACGTGTCTGGTGTCGTTTCTGGTATGGCAGCGGAGCTGGACAGCGAAATGCTAGTTACGGACGACATCAACAGCCACAACAGCAACGTGCCAAATACACATCGGCGACTGTAATGGCTAGAACCAAGGTAAGTGCAAACAGTGTTTTTGGCTGGCGGAAGCTAATTAGCGGCGCATAAATTAAATTGAATTAAATGGTGCTTCTTTTTGTGTGCATAATTCACAAAATTTCGCTTCACTTTTCATTGCCGCTATATCAGATTATACGTGAGAATTGGAATCTGAAGTATAGCGCCTGTTTTGTACTCTGTCCGGTGCGTGCGTCACCGCTTGAGATACCACACTATGTCAGCATTGTAACGCGTTTACGTGCGCCACCGGGTAATTTATTACGTCTGCGTAATACCGACTGGGATGAGGATTTTGTAGCGCCTCAGTCGAGTAGTAATTCAACCAGTACGGCATACGCTTCAATGCCACATCCACCACCAACAGATGAACGCATACCGGATAAAATGGCTGTTTGCGTCAAACCATTTCATTTTAATTATGATCAGGCCTTGTATCTTATGGAATATCTGGAATTCTATGCCATACTAGGTGTTTCACATTTTACCTTTTATAATCATACCTTGGGTCCACATGCATCCTGCGTGCTACAACATTATATTGCTGGCAATATACCCGACAATCTGACCGCTGTTGATATGGAGGAAATTAGAAATGTTGGTACTGCGTTTGAGACGCAAACCAGTGGTAATGCGACTAGCACAAATCAACGTATTTTGCGCACCGAGCACTATGTGCGTCCCACCGTAACTATTTTGCCATGGAATTTACGCATGCGTTCACAAAAGGAGATACGCACAGAGGGTCTATTTGCAGCGCTCAATGATTGCTTGTATCGTAATATGTACCGTTACAAGTATCTGGCATTGGTTGATCTGGATGAATTTATTGTACCACGTTATACAGATACGCTGAATGAGTTGATAAGGTTTGCATTTGTTGGTTGCTAGTTTTTACTGCAGCATTTATATGTATTACCCCTTCAATTTCAGCTCTTTGAATGCACGTTTTCGCAATCGAAATACGGGTGCGTATTCATTTCAGAATGCGTTCTTCTATTTACAATTTGCGGATGATCCACTGGCGTCAAGTGCGTTGAATGCTGAGAACGATAAGGAAATGACACGAGTACGTGCAGCACTGGTAACACAAAGGAAGACAAGAAGGTACGAATTTGAAGAAAAATAAATAAAACGAAGGAGATATTTACCGATGTAAATAAATGAAAACCAATGCTATTAGAACAGCGAACAATAGGTGGTCTAGACTTACCATTTGTTCATTCAGTCAATTGGGGTATTACTTTCTAAGTAACATAACTGAAACTTTCAAGTTAGAGGTAAATTATATAAAGTCTTCCCAAATCTTCACTATGGCTGTAAATGGCTAAGGTTCGAAGTCTCAAAGGATTTTCATATGATATCTATTTGGTTCAATCAGTTGTTTCATATGCTTCTGTGCCTTCGTACCTAATTCTCAGTTGTTTCTATAGTTCGTTTCTTGTAGTTCACTTTGTTTCGAACGACATGATTCTTTCTCATTTAAATTTGTTTCCTATTTACACGAGTAGAGTCACTTTTGGAGCTACAGTAGATGCTGTCATTGTGATAAGTGGTTTGGAAAGTCAGATGTTAAAGTCCGTAGAAAGTATCAAAAAACGAAACTTCGCTTAGATTCCATTAGAACTGGGATGGAAGATTTTGGTGAAAGTCAGCACGATGCTGAGTAATGTAGAGACTTCAGAATTTAGACGTTGTAAAATCGAATAGAGTCACGCTCAGAGGTATGAAAGAAGTTTTTGTTGTGTTAAGTTGCTTCGGAAGTCAGATAATGAGGTCCTCTTGAAAGTCAAATTGCGGAACCTGCACTCATGTTGGCGAATGCGATTAAAGGTGTAGACTGTCTATGCGGAGTCGAGTGAATTATAGCTACTTGGCTAACTCTGTGATAGTCTCCTTAGTAAGTCAGATATAGTTTATTAAAGTATGTGTTAAACAACAGCTGCTATTCGGGAGAAGTATTTCGATAGGAGCTTCTGACCTATCCAATAAACAGTTCAGTTGGTAAGTGAGAAACTTTCGAAGCAAGTTGGTTAAAAATCACCATAGAGAAGAAGGGTTGAGAAATACATGGAGAAAAACTGCTAAGAATGAATGAATAATTCTGGAAACCTGTGGTGTTGGCAGTCATGATAGTATGTAAGATTGAGTTTTTCGAAAGTTTTCGGGTTTTTTGATATGGATTTCACACGAAAACTTTGGCTGATTTTTTGCTTTGCAGTTTGATGTGAAGCGAATATCCAATTGCCTTTGATATGATTGGGTAATGCATTTCGATTTGGAGTCGGAGTTAATAGTCTATAAGAAGAAATATTTGATAGTGAGAGATATTCAATGTAGTGTTAATAGACATACAGTTGGCTTAATGTTCCGATAAGATTGAAGCAGATGTGCTTAGAAACAGAATCGAAAAGATGAATTTGAAGCCATGGCGTCGAACACTAAAACATGCTGTGGCAGTTGAGTGCGAAAGACTTGTTACCAGAACCGATGGAGAGTTAGATGTTCATTAGGGAGTGTTGGTCAAGCAACTCTATTATTAATTTATTATTTCTTAATGGAAGTCCAAAGAGGCTTCAATTTAAATGCCGAAACAATTATCAGCATAATCAACTCTATTTGCAGACGATACAAACTACATCCACAAAAACAACGCTCAAAATATATCTGCAAACCGGAAGCCGTTGTCGAGGCAGGTAACCATTTTGTTTGGGAATTTTCACCAGGTAAAGGATCGCTCAATGTGCCACCCAAGGAGGCTATACTGCAACATTATAGGGTAAACAAAAGCAATATACTCTACGTGCATATAAACACTAAATTAATAACCAAATATTTGTCATTTAGGTCTGTGAATTTGGTGGCAATGACTGCATTAAAGCGCCCTCAATAGTCGACCGCACAACTACAAAATATGTGAATCGCATGGCGCAGCGCATAGATGCAGTTTACAAGCATCTGCAGCCGCGTTGTCAACTGCCGCCGCTGCCAGTATTGCCCAAACCACAAACAAATCAAAAAAACACAGATACAGAACGTTTGAAACGGAAACCAATAATTAACAACGAAAAGCTAAAATCATTAAATAAGGATAACGAAAAGCAAACACAGGATAATACTAATACTGAAGAGTTAAAACCGAAACTAACGAAAGTTGAAACAACGAAAGAAATGTCAAAGACCATAACGACGAGGGAGACGACGACAACCAGCACAACGACGACAACGACAAGGACAACTGCAGCAAGTAGCGCTGCCACCGGAAGCGGAAATACAAAACCGGAAGCGCCAGTGCCACGCGTACGCAAAAAACGCAAATTAGTCGTATTCGAACAGAATGAATACGGTGTACCAATTGCGCGTGTGGAATATCAATGATGAGGCAGACAGACAGACGGACGGACGGACGGACGGACGGCAAAGCCGCAACACAATTGAAATTGCTTTAGCTGAAGTAGAAGCATAGGCAGGACTATGAGTAGTAGGAGTAGCAGCCGCAGCAGCAATGAATCGAATATAATTTTATAATAATTTTTATTTGTGCCAATTTGCAGTTTCGCTGCTGATGATGAATGTTTTCAGTTGCTGCATGCACGGAACATAATATTGGAATAAGTTTGAAAAAACATTTTGGTTGTGCTTGAAATGCGTTGCTTAAATGGGGAAAAATTAAACATGCAATATCAAAGAAACAGTTTAGAAAATTAATATATAATTAAAATAGAGGAAGCGGCTACCAAAAGTTCGTATGTTTACATTTGAGAAATTTTTTTTTAGAGCCTTGCATTCGTTGCATAAATCGAATGCATAACTCTTTCGCTCGCAATAATAATCTACTTCGACATGTTACTGTAGGTTTTATGAGTCATTTTTTGCACGAATACATGCGAATACATTCGAATGTATTCATTTCATATGTACTTATAAAACACTCGGTCAAGGCTCTAGTCTCTGCTTACAAATACACAAGCACCAAAATTTCGTTTAATAGAATTAATTAAGCAGCGAAAATGTAACACATTTAATAAACCCATTACAGTTTACGGAAACTAAACCGCAGTCCAAAGTTCAAGTGTTCTTTCAGAAGGCAATTTTCTTTTGAAACGTTAACCGTTTTGCTCATATGTCAAATTTGGCCGCTCAAAATTGTGAAGAGATTTGTCTTCTTCAATTTTGCTTGCTGAAAGCATGCGTTTATTTTTACTTCAAACGACAAAACTGAATTATATCTAAAACCAGTTGAATGTTTCACAATGGCGGCAATATGCGATAAATATATTAATACTACATTATAATATGCACATTAACATATAATTAGGTGTAAACAGTTTCAGTAATACGAAGTAATATAAGCAGTTACGAGCCAAAACTACACACAACAACACAAAAGAAATATTTCAATCGTATATCTATATAATATTTCTATTTTATTCATAATCTTTCAGTGAACTTCGCAAAATTTTTCATTGCTATTATTTTAGAAACTACTTAAACAGTAACTTGTCAGTGTTACACCGACAACCTACGAACTTTTGTTAGCGCTCTCCTTCCAAATAAAATGAAAATGCTCAAACACACATTTGTTAAACATAAGCGATAACGATGAACAGTATACAAGAAAAAGTTGTATTTTTTGCATATAGAATGCAGTATTTCACTTAAATAAAAATGCTAGGTTTACATATCACAATAGGCAGCAAAGACTTGGATCCAAGTGCAAATAAAAATACCAAAGAACTAATACTAAATTAAACAAAGTGTTAAAATTCGCACAAGTATTATAAAATCTATGAAAATTAAATAATAATTTGTTTGGGTTTCGTCTTGCAGAAGTTTTGAAGCACATAATTCCACGTACTTCATAAAATCTTAAAAAAAAAAACAAATTATAAACATACAAGGGTGTCACAGAAATCGTATTCATCTCAATTTCATGCAGAGTCAATTTCAATTTGTTGTCACGTAAGTTTGAAATTGTTCATAGATTGTGGAGCAAAATGGTTTATTACATAAGCTAATCAAATCTTACCGATTTATGTCACACCAAATCAGAAACCGCAAGGAAATTGAAAACATTGCATGAAAAAACATCGATATATTACTATGACAGCTTCGATTACACTATGCAGCAACACACCATTTTTGCGTGCAACAACCTTTTTTATTCTAATAGATTTTTAACTGCAGAACACGAATAAATTTAGTTTTCATGAATACGATTTTGGATAATGAATTTTTGTACTTTTTTCTAATTTTTTCGAAGCTAGTCTACTATATTTTAATATATCACGACTAAGGTTTAAACGATTTAGTTAAGTAAAATACCAAATAAATGATATTTTCTACATATTTCTCTCAACAACTCGGTCAATCGGCGCTCAAATTATGCAGCAATATGAAGAAAAATGCCGAAAAAGTATTTATTTTTTTTTCAAAAGTTGAATTTTACTTTCACTCAATTGTACATAAGTTCGCTGTCTTTCCATGTATTTCCATTAACAATAACTTGTCTCTTCGTAAAAGATCGTTTTATACGTAAAAATGATAAACTAAACTTTTTTTATGCTTTTCAATTTTATTTTTAAATTTTTTTATTTCTTGCTATATCTCAATAACTACCGAGCCGATTGTCCAAGTTCTTGAACAAAATTTGTAGCTAAATGAATTAGCTTTGAATTGATGTTTTACTTAACTAAATCGGGTAACTCTCACTCGAAATATGCTAAAATAAGTAAGTATAGCTCTGAAAAAAATCAGAAAATAAAATTCAAATTCCCCAAAATCTTATCTATAGAAACAAATTCTACTGCGTATTTTGTGTTCAGCAGGTGAAAATCTATAAGAAAAAAAAAAAATAGTTCCATGTCGAACACAGTTTATATTTTTGAAACTTTGTTGCATAGTGTTATACGAAATAGAATTAATTGATGTGAAAGTATGCAATAAATATATTTTGAAAACATCTTAACTGCTATTTACATACATAAATATATATAAAATAATGATAAAAGTATTATAAACTTCAATCAAACAATTTGGCAGCTTGTATAAAACTCTGTAAACTAATAAAACATACATATTTTTCTCCTTCATTTCTTCAATTTCGTATGCATTAAGTGTATGCCCCATCTAATAGCAAGAAATGTTTCTGTACAATTTTTATAAGAAACTTATAAAACTTCAATCCAACAATATTGTGTTTTTTTTTTTTTTTTTTTGCAAAACCTACAACAAACACGAAACTTAAAAACAACAACCTCAAATGCATTTTCTTTACTGGTTTCCCACACAACACAATTCTAACGCTTGCAACTATTCTAAAATCTAAAAGAAAAAGTTACAAAATGCCACTAACCAAGAGCAACAAAGTCAAGGTCTAACATTTAGCTAGTATTTAGTCTAAAACCAAAACGAATTTTCTATGCTTCTTACAAGAATATTTACATTTATTTTGCGTATATTATAAAAAAAAAAAAAAATAAGAATAAAAATAAAAATAAATAAATAAAAAAAAGATAATGAAATAAATTGTGAAGTATAGCAGCAGAAATATTTACATTATAGTGCTCAGTAGCAATAAGTGAGTAAACTAAAGTCAATAAGTTACCAAAAAGTATATAATATAAATATAACTATATATATACTTACATATATATATGTAATCAATAAGATACGATCAATGAAATGATGAACAATAGCAACTAATAAATATGAAATTGAAACAAAAGCGAATGTATATTTTTGTAATTGTTATGTTGGTTCTTGTACCACGGTAATTGCTCGAAAAATACCATACACTTTTAGATCCGTTGAGAGTATAACACTCTTTTGGTGCATATAGTTTGGGATCGCTGATTGTTATCAGTCACGAGGCAATTCAAAACGGCTAAATTTTGTTGCGTCTGAAATAGTAATCAGCGATATTGAATCGGTTGGTGTGATAGATTTCTTTGAGTTCATGAGCAATCCATATACATATAACGCATTCTAGCCTACGGAGATGGTCGTGGACGGTTGAATTATGAATCCGTATACTGTATGCATGCGTTTTGGCATGAGTTGTCTAATGTGCGTTTGCTTCAATCAGTGCCTTTATCTGGTCATCATCAGCTTCTACGGTTCTATTAGCGCGAGGAGCAGCGTTGATGTAATAATAATCAACAGCATAAATTTTGGAGTCCATCGCTGCTACTGACTCTTTTGTGCAAGCCTTTTTTCTCAAGCCTGCCTGTATTTTACGCTTTGTGAAAGTAAAAAATAATTATATGCCGAAAATGCATAGACTTAATCTTTCATTTTCAGGTTTAAATAAAATTCAAACAAAGCACAGTGGTACAAAATTCTAAAAACTTACCCAAAATGGTAAAAAGCACACTATGGTATTCTGCACTGTTCTGCCTGCAAACCTATATATAGGATTATAGTAAATTCATTTATTAATATACAATAATTATGATATAATTGGCTGGTACTCTAATATTGATAAGGTTTTTTTTTCCAGAATTATAGTAACCATAAAAAAGATGGACTAAAATCCAAACTGTCATGTAACATACGTTTACTAAGTTGCTGTTTACAAATCTGATGTAGAAACTTCCGAAAATTAAATGGAGCATTCAAAATGCCGAAACTATTTTATTTTTATAGTTCATTCAATCGAACCGAAATTTTGTATTAGGGCGCTTCTAAAGTCGCTGATTACTGATCGGATGTCAAATTTGTCGAAAACGAAACTGCAGAGCAAAAATGGTGCCTAATTTTCGGAAAAAGTCATTTAGTCTGCTTAAGAACGTTCGCTTGCTAGACTATTAAAATATTTCCACAGAAAACAAACCATGGGAATTAAATTACGCGATATTTGAACACAGTTTATAGGTAAAAAAATGCGAAAATATGCACTCATCCAACCTCACCTTCAATAAATTGAACGGACACGCTGAACAACAAACCGTTTTGTTAAAATCAACAAACCACCCACAATATTGCCATTTGAGGAACAAAAAAGTCAACTATCATGGATCTGTCATGGACTTCGTTTTTGAAGAAATGTGACGCAATGATTTCAAAAGGTCATAAAACACATAAAAGTATAGTTTTTCATTTGATATTCTTGATGAACGTGTTCCTATCTAGCAGCATTTACTTTCTCATTATCTTTCAAAACCAGTTGCTTAACACCAATATATGAAAATTATTTCAAGATCATCTTGATTTCTTCTTGAATTATTAACCTTCCTGGCTTCCTGTTAAACGGTGTGTCCAATTTGAAGTAGGATTTATTTCTTTATCAATGTATACCTCCACACTAGGCTTCGATAATGTTTTTAAATGTTTTTTCCTTTGCACTATGTTCGTTGGTTATGACGCTTTCTAGGTATGTGAAGTGGTAGCTATAGGAAATCCATAATTTTGGAACAGACAGAAAAGTATTGAAAATCTTTGGCAGACTATTTTTTTTTTTTAATGGAATTTATTTTCTCATTTTGACTCTTTGGGAAATTTTCATATAAAAGTTATCACTTATCTTAAACATTTTTCGTTTGTCCTAAATTGGTTGTTGAATGTGATATGTTGAAAATGTACCTCAATGGTTGTTGACTGTTATATTTTCATCCAAAATTTATTTCAGTTTGTTTATGCTTAGAATGGTATAAACTCAAGTGTTGTATTTATTATACCTTGTATAAATCGTTTAGGTGAGTTGACGTGTGTAGCTATATAATATAACAGTAGGACAGCATGGAAAAACATTTATATGAGTATGTATAACAATTATTTTGTGTGTTAATTTGGAGAGTTAATAAAGTTGCATACGAGTATAACACACTGATTTCTTTTCGAAACGATTTTTCACCTTCTGTTTTTCAATATCGTATGTGTACAGTGATTAACTGTTCTAATTTCTGGTTTTATAGTTAGGTATTTATGTATATAAACCTTGGTACGAATTTTAGTACATCGTACTACGAGTATTAAATCTGTGTTCCTTGATTTCATATGAGCTTCTCTTTTATAACATATTACTACATCATATAAAATATAGAATCTTAAAAATTTATATATTCAGACTCTTCTATTTAGATAAAGTGTTTTTGATGAACGTACCAATCCCACTATAAGCCCCATACAAATCTGCCACAGTTTAGGTATGAAATTTTGTTGTTGTTAGTAACTAAGCTAGAAACGCAAAATTTAGAGCAATTCCAGTGTATTATTGCTTGTGTATCATATCCCAACCTCCTACTGAAACTATTCAATCTATTTCTCCATTTGCTTCAACTTTTAAGCAAAAAAAAAAAAACATATTTTCATTGCTCTGTAGCGCTCTTCGTTGACTGTTAGCAATGTTTTCAAAGAATAATGGGTCAATCTTAAAGCGAATTAACAAACCACAACCAACTATCACTCGTTGAGAATGCTTTTGCTTTTCTACAATAACGTGTGTGTTTTCCGTGCCTCAAATACGGCAATTTCGTCTGTTATTCTCTTTGGAAATAAGTTGTTCAAGCATGAACCTGATAAAGTGTATGCAATAAATGTTTCAACCCCATTAGAAACAGTAGCGCAGATACAAACCTACCCCACATTTTTACTATAAGGAGCTTTTAAGTTTTTTTTTGTTTGTTAATAAGGCAAGAAACACAAAATTAGGGTTAATGAATCTTATATTACGAGTATAGTACATATCAAATTTTCTATAACTCCATACAAATATATTTTTCTAATGGAGGACGTTCAACCGGGTATAAATTATTGCGTAAGCAAGCAAATTCGAATGGACTTCACATTAGTGTATGTTACATCTGTAATAAGAATATGCTACGTATGCATTATGTGTATAAGTAATTTAAAATATAATACTTTTCGTATTAGAAAATGGTTCTACATCGAGCTTCATGTGCTTTTCCATTTCCAGACAATTTATAACAATTTGTATAATGCTTTTATATGTAAATATTTATGGTACATTTCTATTGTATTTATGGTTTTCATTTGTATAAAACATTCTTATATTCTAATATCTAAGCTTTTCATTTCGGTTAGTTTTCTATAAGCGTAGTAAGCTTTGTTAGCTTTTTCTTTGGCGGAAACTCTCCACCATTCTAAGTAAATGTGTGCAGTTATAACAGTAGAGAACAAAAAAGGTGGCTAAAACAAAAACGCAAAAACTAAGTTCAGTTCAGACAAAAACTTTTATATGCAGTTATAACAGTAGCACATATATAGGTTTTTGTCTAAACTGAACTTTGCTTTTGCATTTTTCTTTTAGCCACCTTTTTTTTTTTTTGAATATCTGTTCGAATTCACTGTGCACGTTTCTGTTATATGAAACGTTTTCTTTTGTTGTTATAACGTGGATTCGTATAAATTAAAAATTTTGGTGTTTTGCATTGCTTATAAGGTTGTTATATAGTATGAATTGACATTGGCGAATGTCATGCTAAAAGGGGAAACTTTGTGGAACTTAAAGTAAGTAGTACAATGATGTATTTTTTTGTGAAAATAAATCTGTTATATTGAAGGGGATAATTTATTAAAGGAATTTAAATATAGTCTCTATATAATTTATATATTATATATGCTAGGAATTAGAGTTTTTTCTGTGTTCTTGATGGTTTGGTATCCGTCAGAGTTTTTCAAAAGCATTAGAATAAATTGTACTTATACTTACAATAGTTTTGAAAATCTCTGTTTCAACAACATAGTGCGCTGGATATTGGCTTCCATAGCTTGTCCGCATAGATAACTATTTCAAGTATCCCTACTGAAAGTATTTCAGCGTTGTTAGATCAAACGGTCCTGTAAGCAACACAATGGATCCGTTTCTGGATATTATGTTGTCGTCAAGCACTTCCCTCAATAAATCTATGTTTGCTCCAGAAGTATGGCATCTGTTGTCATACGTTGAAATGAAATACCTTTTAGACCATGTTGACGTATTTTTGGTATCAACAAATCGTTCATTATGGCTCGATATTCACGCAAACCGCACAAAAGATGCATTTTTCGGGGTGAGACTGTTGAGTTTTCGAGAAAGAAATACACTTTTTGAGTGTTACCACATTAAAAACAGATCTGCAAAAAAAAAAAGAAAAAAAAACAAACTCTTTATACGTACGGTGTTTTTTTTAGAGATTCCATTTTCCGACAGGGATTTTGCTGCCATAAATGGGTCAGATCTGGCAACGAAATGTTGCCCACTTTGGTTTGGAATAAACACTGCAAATTAATTTCGAAAATAGTTGTTCAGTTCGGGAAGGTTACCGTCCACTTTACGGTCGACATAGCCGTCCATCCGAGCGACTAGTTCGATTAATCATGGATCGTTTTCGCACCACGTATACTCTAAATAAAAAGTGGACGAAATTTGGACTTCCAGAAACGAAACCACACCGTTTGGTGTGTTGTATTTATTTGAAGACGACGTAAGGACCATCGTTACGTGCAAAGCACTATCGGGCCATGATTCGTGATTATTTCGCACCAATTATTGCAGAAAATGATATGTCACACTGCATGCGAAACAATGGCTTTACTGCGACCAATGTTCGATTTACGTTTGATATCGAAAATTAGCGATTATGATTAACCCGTCGCGGACTCCAGATTTAATGGCTCCTGGCTTTTACTGTGGGGAAGTCTCCAGAAAAAAGTGTCTGCGAATCGGCCAGAGACTCCAGAACAGTTTAAGGATAACATTCTCAGAGTTATGTTGAAAAAAGGATGGAAAAGTTTAAATTTTTGCGTGGCCGCTGAGGGTGGCATTTGCCCGATGCCATCTTCCAAAAATGACCGAACAAATTGTACAGCACCAAATAAAGTTCTTCTTCTTCTGTGTTTTATTTTTTTAAGTTATTAAAAAAAAAAAATAAAAAAACAGGTGACCACGAGAAGACGCACCCTGTATATATCAGCATCAAATATGATCGAATATGATCGAATATGATCGAATATGATCGCATGTGATCGAATATGATCGAATATGATCGAAAATGATCGAATATGATCGAATACCTTGCACGAAGTCTACATGGTTTTTATTTGAAGTATTCGGTGTCATGTTTATACAGTAGTCCAATCTCAACTAATATGATTGATTTACAATTATTGGCAGTCAGGAACTTTGTTGATATAGGTAGGTAAGTATGTGAAATTCTATAAACTATGAATTAACAAATGCTTTCGATTTAGAGTGCTGGGAGACTTAAGAACTACAATGTCATCCAGTGTAAAAGTATTTTTCTTTTAGTATTAAATATCAACTTGCAGTCTTGAATATAAAGCTTATAAAACATTTGCACACGTAACTAAATAAAAAACATCTGCATTAATACAATATTTAAACTATTACATAATCTTGCATTGTATTCATATACAAATAGTTAGGTAAACTATTACTATAAAACGGCCGACTTCAGCTTAGAATTCAATCAGTCGCTTAGGCAGTCCCTACAACGCCATGCAGTTCACAACTCTTATCTTTGTGCTCTTTGCAGCTTTTGCTACAAAAACTCAATTCGCTGCAGCTGGTCCTGATACCAGTTCCATACTTAATACAGTATGGGCCAGCTTTAATACACCGAGTCGTACAATCATAACCAATCTGGATAGTGGCGCCATTTCCAGCAACTACTCAAGCGCTATACACGAGGCAACCAAGATCTATGTGAATGCCACAAATGTGTATGCATTGAATGTCAGTTCACTGTATCTGTACTTTGTGCAAAACTATACCGCACAATATGGCAACGAAGCAACCGCTTTCGCAGCAAATCTAACAGCCAATTTAACAGCGGTTCGTGTAGCGCAAAAGATTCAAGTCATCAGCAATCTACTGGCAATACACTCGTCAATTGCGCCATCTGTAAATGCTTTGGCTGCAGTGCTAAAGGATCTCAATGCAATTAAAATTCCAGCAATTGAAGGAGTTGTTAATTCATCTACCGTTAGATGGAAACAATATGCTTCAACCCAAGTTGAGGCTGCAGTCGTGCGTACAAATAACGATACTACAAAAGTGGCTAAGGTTAAGGGTCTAGTGAATACGTATGTCACTAGGCATGTGGCTAATCTTAATAAGTGCAGCACAACTGCGGAGCAAAGTATCTGGACTTTGGCTGCAAATGTCTACAATTCGATTGCGCGTTATTCGGCGGCAACTCTTAAGCTGGAGATCAGCATAAAAGAATGTCTAGATGCGAAAACAACGGGTGCCAAGTGTGTTGCGTTGACCAAGGCTAATACGAATGCTGTGAAACCAGCACAAACTGTCATTCCCAGATATACAACTCAGGCAATCACTTTGAATAGTACACAATTCGATAACTCTCCGTGTATAGCCACTGCTAATTCCAACTTTAATATTGGTCAGATCAAATTGAACTCTCAGTTCGAAGCTGTCTACAGGTCTTAAATGTTTCGAAATGCATTAAAGCATAAATAAATGAATATAATTAATTTAGATTGGAACAGTTTAAAAAAAAAAAATAATTAAAAAATAATGTTTTAAATTTAATAAATGAAATAATTGGCAAAAACTTAAATGAAAGGTTTTTTTTAGACTTTAACTACTCGGAAAAACAGCAAAACCATATTTTTCGAAGTAATTTTTATCTGGCCTTTTCAGATTTTCATTTTCGGAAAGATTTTGCAAAATTGTATTCGATAAATTGGTAAATTAAGAACGTTTGCGAAGATTCTGCGAATTGAATTCACTCACATTGAGTAATTTCGAGCAAAACCAACTTAATTCGCCATCGCATTCATCGGATTTAACCACTCCTGACTGTTTTCTTTGCCACCCTGTACCCTCAAAAGACAAAAGAATTACCGGAACAGTTATCGTGAGTCTGATTGGAAATGCTTCGGCAGTCTCTTGTGATTGAAGTTTTTCGACTTCTAGCTTTTGTTAAGTGTTGGAACGTGCGGCGGACACCATGCTTAGCCATGTACAAGGTAGAGGTCCGAGTCGTTGTTGGGATCTCCTACCGTTCGCATCGAACACGTTTGATGCGTGTCTTCTGTCGATCACAAAATGATCAATTTGATATAAGTGTGCCTTAATTTTGTCCAAGCCAAGTAGTCTTGTAGATGTGCAGGTGTGAAAATCTGGTACTACTGATTAACATGTTTCAACCTGCCACGAAGGCGATTAGCCTTCCTCCATTGCTGGAGACTCTACTGCCCAAAAATTGTATGATCACTCTGCGGCGAACTCAATTAGCCTATCTCCATTGTTGGAGATAGCATTGTGAATGCTAAATTTTCCGCCTATTGTGCCAAAGGATTCTTGCTTCCCAAGTTTGGCGTTCAAATCGCCAAACACGGTGTTTTTTTTTTGACGTTGGAGCATGTGCTCAAATTATTGTAATGTTGAAGTACTTAGCCCTCATACGTATTGCGGTCAGGTGCTCGTCCACAGATATGAGCCTGGAAACAAGACAGCGTAAATTCCTACTAAGCTCGAAACAGTATTCAAATTCTTGCTTTCGCGTATCGGAACTATAATAGATGTCACAGGTTGAATTTATGAGAAGCCCTATAATATACTTCGAATTTTCTTGCATTTGTCGAGGGCATAAACCAGTGTCATCAATCTGCGCCATCCCTATGTAGGGACAGGGTATTCCAGGTGCATATCCGTTAATCATGCAGGTGTCATCATCAAAGGGGAATCGTAATCGAGGCTTCATCAGTGTCTTCCCTTGGAGTATGTTGTTTTGCGGTGGCGGGAGCGAAATTAAGCGCACCAACCTCTTATTAAATGGAGTGGGCTGCCTTCTCACAATTTGCTCACCATTGATGTTAAGTGTCCTAATGTAGGTTTGAGAGCTGCTGGGGCCCTTTCCAAAAAAAAATTGTTTTTGGCCATTCCCAAAAGAATGGCAATTAATAAAATGCGATATCTGCAAACGACCCCACACCCCTTCTCCATCGGCTTTCTTCTGAATTCAACAAACTTGAAGTACTAGTTCCCATACTAGTTCACACAAAACTCGCTGAGTCTGAAGCTGCTCTATATCTCAAAATTAAAGACTCCATACAAGAGAAAGTCAATATTTTTTAAAAGATTTCACAATGTTCCATTTTCCGTAATACTTACGCACAAGCAATGTTTTCTGTTCTTCTACTAAATAATTGTTAATTCTCTAGAGTTCCATGCCCTAATGCTAATACACAATTTAGGAACCATTTTCCTTTGATAGATTGAAAATTCTGCTTGACATAAATTTTCTGCTTTGTTTTTTAATATCCTTAAGCGACTTAAAAGTCTCTTCGACAAAACCAAAAGGAAACTTTTCCCAATTCAATTGCACTTAACTCGCAACACAAAGTTGACTCGACTCTACTTACAAGCCCATCAACGCCAGAGTTACACCGTGCAATAGCAGAGCATCGGCATCATTTCCATAGCTTCAAAATGCCACAGTACCGCAAAGTAATTAGCATTAAAAGCTGCTTCACTACAGCTTTATAGATGCGCATACATCGCCAACGCGTTTATGCTTTATAAGCGCCGCATTAAAACGCGCTAACAGTCGCAAGGTGTAGGAAAAAAAAAACTGTGAAGAGGTCCTGGAAAAAAAGGCAACGCAGTCAAGCATCCAGGGACGTTACGCGCCGAAATGAAGTACCTTTGCCAGGACATGGTACTAGCTAGTGAGCAGCTGCATATGCCAGGCTCACATTTCATTCGACGCTTCAGATTTTTGTTTGTTTGTTTTTTTTGTTTGTTTGTTTTAATAGCGTACAAGGTTGAGGGTCAGCTGATGAGTAATCAAATGTGTCAGAGAATGCAACACAACACTGATATTTATTTTCTGCTCAAAGAACTACAGAGCTTAATTTACAACTATGTGCCCAGACGTGAAATCCAAACTGGAGGTCCGGTATGAGATTCCGGAATGCGGAATTTCGATTTCGATACATCGGTTCTGTTTAAATTTAAAATCAATTGTCTTTTGTCGTATTCTGGCCAAGTTTTTTTGGAGTTAGCACATGTGACTAGACTAGAACAGCGTGTATTGGCGTTGCTGATAGATATATATTTAATGAGCATCTCGCACGTTGACAGAGTCACTTCGACTTCTTACTGGGCATGATATGCGCGATATCAAGTTTGATTACTTATCACTCAACTCTCTTATTTTACACTTTTTTTTAAGCTATGCGCGAAAAAAATAAGCGCTAAGGTGCACAATTCTCTGCGTGTACGTGTGTGTGTGTGTGTGCCAAATCATGTGCCGCGTGTTAGTGATATGCATATGCATGTGGCTTGAGAGTTCGCCTCTTGATCCCAAAGGCAGCAGTTGCAGCCGGATGAGCAGTATGAACGGCATATACTGCACACTGAACACTGAACACTGCAAGCGCAGATAAACGGATTCTATAAATATAAACGCAAATGCGCCGCATTCCAACATTCCATTTCGCTCACCGTCATACTCCACCTTGCCGCTTGATATGAGTTACGACAGTTGTGGGAGTTAATGCATACAAAATTTTCTTGTGCACTGATTCTACACTTATGCGCTTTTTAACTTTGCTTTATGTATTTCTCACTTTGGTATCTCATTCCATTTCACTGCTCTTTGCTGCGATGCTTTCTAGAATTCTGTTGTAAGTGCTTAGAAAAATGTTTATTCGTTACTCAATTTGATAATCTATGTGTATATATAAAAAATGAATGTTGTAGTATGTATTGATATAGACAACCAAACCGTTCTACCGATTGAGCTAAAATTTTTAAGCAAACTTTTGATAGATCAGAAAATAGATCCTTTAAACTATTGGCGCGAAATTAAAAGATTCAACTATAAGAGTTATTTATAACATCTTTAGGATATCTGATAAACAGAATAAAAATAATCAGTTGGTTTTCAATATCTCAATGTATCGAAGCTAGTTTTTGCCCAAAAATATCTTGAGGGAAGGATTGCCAAACTGTCTTGATTGACATGGCCTGGCCTTAAATTTTTTCGTGGCTTGTTGGGAACACATGCAACTCTGAAGAAGCTTAGAATTTTATAAAATGTCTTTTCCATATTCTATATAAAGTGTGGACAAGTAGCCATGTAGTGTATCTCCCAATGCCATAAAATGGCGTTGCCGCTCGATTCTTGGCAAGCCTATCGGCTAGCTCATTACCTACTATATTTGTGTGTTGTGACATCCCAGACGGAGTTTGAGCTTAGTACTTCTAACACCGCCTGACTGTCTGATAGAATTGCAATCTCACAGTTCCAATAGCCTCTATATAAATTACACTGTATACAGCGCATAGTTCTATTTTAACTATACTGATATATCTGCCCAAAGAATCTCAGTAGTTTTATCTGGAGCTTACGACTCCTAGACCTAGAACTTCTGTCATCAAAGATCCATCAATGTTCAAATTAATCGTATGTGGTTTTAACGCATATGACTTTTCTGATGTCCAAGTCTTCTTATCGGATCATTTAATGGTGAAACTCCGATGGAAAACGTTTCTACTTGCATCTCTTCCCTTGGCATGGACATTAGTGGTGCTCCCTGTGTCCATGTGTAGAGGGTATACTTCCCTCTCTACTTGTATGTTACAGATTGGGACGTGTTTAGTATTATCAAACGCTCCTTCTATGTGCAAGAAGGCATACATTGTGACATCTAGCAAAGTTGGATATTGCCCATCATAATTTTTCTTCATTTATCACGTTCTTGGCGACCTCTATGTTTACTCTAGTTGCTTCTACATTTATCACCTCTGTTTGGAGTGAAATGTGTCTCCAGGTGCAACTTGATTCTCTGTTCCTCCGTGTTATATTACTAAATTCTCAAAAAGAATGTCAAAATTATAATAAACGTAATTAGTTTAATAATTAATTGCAGAGTAACAAAATGGTTCAACTAATGGTTGCTTAAAAGTAAGGAATCGATTTACATCAAAAGCAATTAAAACAAATTATGAAATTAATAGACAACTTTTAATGTGCAATCAAATTGCAATTGTAAAACATTGCATCAAATTTCTGTAAAATAGCAAATAAAACTTGTTGAATTAAGTTAAGTTGGCCACAATATTGCGGTTGAATATTGACTGATGTATTTATGCACACTCCCAGCCGACACAGAAAAGAACGTACGCCAAAGCAACACTTTTCAAAGAAGTTCTTTACTTTTAGTAAAATCGAAACAAAAAAAAACAAAAAAAAAAACATGCACTGCCAAAATTCTGGAGACATATTTAGTATTATTTAATCTATGAACAGTTAGTTTAAAATTAGATGGTTTAATATGTTAATTGTTAATATTTTTTATATTATTCCCTTATTTGATTTTTGATCTTCGATCGAAACGGTTTGGTCCGATTACCGATTCAATTTTCATACAAATTTAAATTCAAAAGAATCAACAATTTTTGAAAAAGACAGATTTCAGCACAACTTATAACTAGTTGAAATATTTCGTTTTCATTTGCAATAATTTTTAAAGAACAAAGAACAGAAGTCTCATAACTACCCGTATATACATATATCTTCTGTTTTGAACCTATTTAAGTTATCATCTTTGTTTACTATTTATCAATGGTTACAAGTATAAAATGAACCTTACAGTTTAGCGGAGTATAAATCTATAATCGCGTCTTTACTTTCTGCTATATGTCTAAGGCCAAAGCACTATATCATATTTAGTGCATTTCCTTACATTCTCAATATTCCCGGTGATTGTTGAATTTATATAGTGGATTTTGCTTGTACATTTTTCGCATAAAAGTCAATAGTTTGTACATTTGAATATTTATGAAGAATGTTTCCTTTTTCGACCGATTTATTATTGATATCTCATCATATTTATTACTATTACCACAAACAGCTGTTAACTAAATAAAGCAAACGTCATTTTGCCACTCACTTGTTAACGACAACTTTCATTTGCTAGTGGAATTAGATAAATTTATAATAATTGCAGCTTAAATTTCTTTCATTGTAATTGTAATAAATTTTCTTCTAAAAATATGAATTTATAGTTTTATTTACAAGATTTATTTGTTGCAATGTTTAACGCATGTGCACAAAGTTATTTGTACAGTATTACATTACAAAGCATAATAATAATAATATTGAAATTAATATATAAAAGTTATGCATTTAATAATTATACAGAGAGAAACTGAATGGCAAAACCAAAATGTTTGCTTAGAAGCCTAGAATTGTATGCTTTGTTGAATCGAATCAAATCAAATCATAAGCAATTTAAAACAAATTATATCATTAATAGACAACTTTTAATGTGCAATCAAATTGCAATTGTAAAACATTGCATCAAACTTCTGTAAAATAGCAAATAAAACTTGTTGAATTAAGTTAAGTTGGCCACAATATTGCGGTTGAATATTGACTGATGTATTTATGCACATACGTAAGTACACATTAGATAAATAGTATGTATAAATTACTAACTGATTCAGTTAAATTCAAAAACAAATAGACACTAAAATAATAGTTGAATAGTTGGTATGACGGACAATAAAGTTGGACATATATATATATATATATATATATATATATATATATATATATATATATATATATATATATATATATATATATATATATATATATATATATATACAATATATATATATACAATGTAACCGTATCGTTTTGCAAGCTGTGATAATATTTGGCTTTGGAAAGTCAATAAATAATTCACTATAAAATCTATTTGCGTATCGAATTATACAAATATAGAAAATGTACTATAAATTACAGCTGAGCGACCTACTCCAATTCAGTCGTTGAAAGTCGTTATTAATGACAATGAAGTACTACTCTATAGTACTTCTCTCGCTGGTGGCACTAAGTGCAGCACGTCCCGAACCAAGTCCTGGTATATTCGGTGACATCTTTAGCGGCGTTGATGGCATTGGACAGAACATTATCGATAGCATACGCAATGCAACAGCAGCTGGTGCCAATGCAGCAGATAGCTTCATTGGTTTGGTATGGAATGCAACAGCTGATTTCCTAGTGGATGCTGAACGTTATGGTCAATCGATTGGTGAGGGTATACATGATTTGGTGATACAAAGTATTGCAGGACTACACGCTTCAGTGCAGGCATTTAGCAAGGAATTGCGTGCACAGATCGTCAATGTAAAGAGCAGCATAAAGCGTGCCGTGCTCTTGAATGCTTTGAGAAAATTGGAAGAGCTGAATGCTACAGTAGTAGCTCTGGAGCAAGTGGTGGTAAATGTTAGCGATACGGCAACAGCAACAGTGCAACAGCAAAAGCAAAGCGTTGAGAATGATTGGGCTGCATGGGCTGAGCAGCAGGTGGAACGTGTCCGCAATGCTACCGATGATGATGTAGCAACCGTCAGCCAAGCTCAGCAGATCACCAGTGAAGTGGTGCAACGCTATTCAACTTATTTGGATGGCTGTGTCGATGGTTTTACTCTGCAGATACACGACTACGAAATCGAAGTGCAAGCAAGCATTTCCAATTATCAGAATATTGTTGATGAGTTGCTCACTGAGGTGCAGGCATGTTTGCATAATGATTATTCGGTACTCCGTTGCCAGTTAAGAGTTAATGCAGTGCTCTTTAAACTTTCGAAGGCACCAAGAGATTTCGAAAAGCTAAAGCTGAAGGGTATACGATTGGCTGCAAGCGGTTTAGAAAGTAGCGCTTGTACACTGCAAACATTGACACAATTTGAATTGGAGCGTAGAAATGTGAAGAAAGTATTGGATACATTGATTGAGAATCATAGAAATAATGCTGGCGCCTCTGATAGCGATTCGGATTCGGATTCGGATTCAGATTCTGACAGCTCTGCTTCTGATTCTAATGACTCCGGCTCTGGTTCTGGTTCCGGCTCTGGCTCTGGCTCTGATAGCTCTGATTCAGATTCTAATTCCGATTCCGATGACTCCAGCTCTGGCTCTGCATCCGGCTCTCGCTCCGACAATGGCGCTGGCGCTGGCTCCGGCTCCGGCTCCGGCTCTGGTTCCGGCTCTGGCTCCGGTTCTGGCTCCGGTTCTCGATCCGACTCTGGCACTGGCTTCACATCTGATAGCTACGATTCTGTTTCTGCACCCGGCTCTCTCTATGTCACTCGCTCCGACAATGGCGCTGGCTCCGGCTCTGGTTCTGGTTCCGGCTCTGGCTCCGGCTCAGGTTCTGGATCCGGCTCTGGATCCGGCTCTGGATCCGGATCTGGATCCGGTTCTGGCTCAGGCTCCGGTTCTCGCGCCGTCTCTGGCGCTCGCTCCAGCACTGTTAGCTATGATTCAAATTCGCATTCTGACGACTCCGGCTCTAGCGCTGGCTCCAGCTCTGGTTCGGGCTCTGGTTTCGGCCATGGCTACGGCTCTGGCTCTGGCTCCGGTTCTGGATCCGGCTCTGGTTCAGGCTCCAGCTATGGCTCCGGTTCTCACTCCGACTCTGGCACTGGCTCCGGCTCTGTTAGCTATTATTCTAATTCCCATTCTGATGACTCCGGCTCTGTATCTGGCTCTGTATCTGGCTCTCTATATGTCTCTCGCTCCGACAATGGCGCTGGCTCCGGCTCCGGATCTGGTTCCGGCTCTAGCTCCGACTCTGGCTCTGATAGCTCTGATAGCTCTGATTCAGATTCTAAAGCCGATTCTGATGACTCCGGCTCTGGCTCTGTATCCGTGTCTCGCTCCGACAATGGCGCTGGCTCCGGCTCTGGTTCGGGCTCTGGTTCTGGATCTGGTTCGGGCTCTGGTTCTGGCTCTGGTTCTGGCTCTGGTTCCGGCTCTGGTTCCGGCTCCGGCTCACGCTCTGGATCCGGCTCTGGCTCAGGCTCCGGTTCTCACTCCTGGCACTGGCACTCTGGCACTGGCTCCGGCTCTGTTAGCTATGATTCTAATTCCCATTCTGATGACTCCGGCTCTGGCTCTGTGTCCGGCTCTCTATATGTCTCTCGCTCTGACAATGGCGCTGGCTCCGGTTCTGGCTCTGGCTCTGGCTCCGGCTCTGGTTCTGGATCAGGATCTGGCTCCGGCTCTGGATCAGGCTCTGGATCAGGCTCTGGATCAGGCTCTGGATCTGGTTCTGGATCAGGCTCTGGCTCCGGCTCTGGTTGAGACTCCGAATCTAATTCTGATTCTAATTCCGATTCCAATTAACTCCTTCAAAAAATATGATTAAAGGACAAAAAACAGACAAATTGTTACTATAAGCGCAATATTCAATTGTGTGCATAACATTCTGATTAAAAAAATGGTGTTGGGTTCTAAAAAACCAAAAAAAAAATATATGCCATAAATCGTTTAGATTTCAAATAGAACTATGCAGCGTATAATACACATCAGCTTAACAATCTTTAGTTATTGTAGCTATAAATATACTATGCTTGCTTGAAGCAACTTCTTAGCTGCTCGTAACTAATACGCACCATTCAAAACCAATTAACGCATTTCGAATTTCGATGTAGACAACATTGACTGCTGCTTATATAGAAACATAAATACAAATTCAACCTCAAGCATCAAATGCAACTTAATCCGTAGCAATATTCTGAAGAATCTTAATTACTGCTTCTATTTAGCCGTTCCCCACATAATTTTCCTGCAATTATGACGCCATTTTGCGTTTTGCTGTCTTGGTGGTTTTTCTCTCCTTCATTTTTTTTATTTATTTTTTTTTGTGTTGGTTCACTCGATTTTCTGACACGTTTTTCTTTTTTTAATTATACCCTGCCTTAGGGGGTCAAAGGGTATACTGAGTTTGTGCAAGTGTAAGTAACAGATATAAGGAGCTGGGCTGGAACCCGTCAGCGGTGGATCCAGAACGCTCTCTTTGTGTTGAGAGGGTAGTCTACTACTCTTAGAGTGGGAGTGGTAGGGTAGGAGTGTAGTGTGGAAAATTCCCCAGATCACACCCCCCCCCCCATATACGCAAACGACTCCATAAAGTATGTATATATATTCTTGATCAGCATCAAAAGTGGTGTGCTTATAGCTGTGTTCGTCTGTCCCTTTTTAATATGTTTCATACAGATTTCGGAGACCATAAGAGAGCAAAAAAAAGAGATGCTATTTGTCTTCAATGAGAAAGTGAGGACCAAAAACAAAAACCAAGGTTGCAAAAAAACACCGTTACATATTCAGCAGCAAAGAAAATAACGCAAAACCCTTTAACTCTTGAATTTGCATATGTATGATGTTCAGCGATATTTCTTAACCACGTGGACCGATTTCCATGATTATTTATTCTTATTAGAAATGGATACTTTATATGTAGTTCCAATATAAATACATACATTCAAGTTCAGATGATGGGATCCATGAGTTATATATGTTGGATCGCTGAAACCGAATCCCAAATCTGTTTTGCCTTATCATGCCAGTTTTTTTTTCTAACCTCAAAAAACAACTTGAAACTATAAAATCTAACAGTATTGACGCTGAAACCATACAGCGTTATATCTTTATAGCTCGAAAACATGGAGATTGATAACCTACAACCCCAAAACCCATAAACTCAAAATGTATAACCTCAAAACTCATAAATCTCAACAATTTAACTCCGGAATCTAAAAATGTACTAAAACAGAGTCTATTACCAGCAAATAAAGCTGGGCCTTGTAAAACAATTCGTCAAAGCAATGAAAAGCTAGGGGAACAAAACTTTTATGTACATAATTATTTGAAAAGTATGCTAAACTGTCTGATGCGAACATAAGATAAGGTGTTTTTGGTGATCCACAAATTAGAAAACTTTTGAAAGACAATGAATTCAAAAAAAAAAAAAAAAGAATGACTGAGGAGGACAAAGTACCTTATAGGGTACTTCAAAGTCGTGAAGCATGCTTACTTGTTTTTTTTTTTCATTTTGCCCATTTAACCCTCGTTCAATAATGGCTGTTGCGCTGACTGCTCTGACTATTACTACTATTGCTGATCAAGCGCAACGTGTGCGCTTTTTAAGTACGCCAAATGACATACAGAGCAAAATCTCTATCCATACAACCTCATCCGACAACATTTCATAACTCAAACCCCACGCATTGCGTTACGTTCTGCTGTACTCATTCGCTGGTAATTTTAATGTATCTATAGCTCTTTGAAGCTGCAGCTTTGTATATGTTTGTGTGTGTGTGTGTGTGTGTGTGTGGCTGTGTGTATCTGAAGTTGCACGGCAATCGTGGCCATTAAGTCATTTCGCTTCCTGTAACATTTCCGGTATCTTTTTAGCAAGCAACCAGCATTACAGCACAGCACAGCACAGCAAGCTGATAGTTTGTGGAAGGAAGTTGACTACAGCTGTATGAAAGACCACCACCAAAATCATCATCATAGTCATCATCATCATCATCATCATTATTATTTGCAGCGGCAAATGCTTTTAACTCGTTTAAATGTACCAACGCCAATTTATTGCTTACCAAATGTTGTCTTGACTTGCTAAAGTGGTGGAAAAGTAAGTTTTGTTTTTTTTTTGTAGCACAAAATATTTAAAAACTTAAAAAAGCATAAAATATTCGTAATGTTGCCTCGAAAATGTATGCCCATTTATTGTATAAAAATAAAGTGAAGTCTTGCGCTGTAACTGCATTAAAATCTCATCTATACACTATTTAATGAAATTGTTTGTAAAATCTGTGAATAATTTACTGAATTGAATTGAATTATTTTACAAATTGTTTACAAAACTGATAGCAGAATACAAATGCGCAAAACAATGCACGCGTTTGCCATAGTCATTTAAAATGTACTGCAGTTGATTTGAGTTACTGAATGTTTACATTATATTGCAAATTAAGCAAATGTTTTGGTATTTAGGGATTCTTAAATCAATCTCTGAGAGGAGAAAAAAAAAACATAAAAAAACTTTAATTTACTCTCTCAGCTGCTCCAAGTTCTTGGCACCGACAGTGAATGGTGAAAGCAATGGGCTGTGATTCGGCAACTCCATGTATCGGACGCATGTTAGCTGAGGAAATAAAGATGATGACACTACTCAGCGCCGTTTGCATGTGTCATGGTTCGATACCAGTTCCAGTCACTAAAGGAAATTTTTACAATTTTTTTGCTTTTGTCGTGACATATAGTATCACGCGTGTGCACGATGAATTCGTCCAATTACTAAAGTTATGACGTATATCTAGTTATGACGAATAATAGATTGAAACTAAGAACTGAGAAATAACGAAAATTAACTAGTTTTCGTTTGTGTCTTAAAAAGAGGTAACCAGGTAACACACTCGGTCAATCCCAAAGACCTGAGAACTGTTCCTCTGTGAGCTCTTTCGACTTGCTAAAAAATTACAACAAAAAAGACAACATCAGTGACGACATAGGAATAAGCAACAGACGAGAATGTGTTGTTTTGATTTAGCACACAACGAAAAAGAAGTGATGGATTTCTTTAATCAGTTCTTATTTGCATCTTTCTATGCACTTTAATGTTTAGCATATGGTGGAATATTATAATGTAGGGTATTCCGCTTAGCTGCTCTTTTTTTTTTTTTTGTTTCCTTCGGTTTAATTTTTTACATTTGGCAGAATAGTGCTCTCTAAAGAGCGATTCACACTGTAGAGGATGTCGTTCGAGCAGCTCGACATTGAGCTCGTAACTGTTGTGTGCGCATTTGCTAACATGTTGGCTAGTAACACTTCAGAGCGTGACTTCATAATGTTGTGAAGAGAGGCGGTATATTTTTTTCAGAATCGGTTGAATATTTTGGACATTAATGGCTCTAATCTTGACATGTTATAATTTGCAAGCAGCTGTTAATGCTGTTACAGAGTAACAACTTTCAAATTACTTAAATTAATCGGTCTCAATGTCAATGAAAACGCTTTCGCCTCAAAGCTTTATGAATGAAATTTGGACATTTAGTGGAGGGCCAGTCATGCATAGCACGCACATGTCAACAACCAGACGCCAAGGTCAACAATCAGACCAGACACTGACACAAGTAGAGAATCAGAAAATGTTTTACAAAAAACGTAAAGAAAACGGCTGTACAAAGCGCAAGGATACAGCACACCGATACGTGTTCACTTATTGCCGTTCTAAAGCATTTAATACTCCTGTAATATTGATATTCTTCTTATTGGGTACGTTTAAGACAAATGGAATCTCGACCATAGGGAGAAGTCTGGTAAATCTTACACATAACTAACAACATTCGTTTTAAGTTAATATTTCGAAGCATATTAGTAAATCTTTTTATTTCTTAATACTTAAAATCTATGACTACAAAAGTACATATGACTTGACTATCGTTCCTAGTTCGAACATAGGGGCATAGGGATCTTGAGTGAGTAGCATTTTTTACAGTCGAATCAATAGCACAACGGAACCTGTTTACTGTTTGAGCAGAACCATATTGAGTTTCCTAGCAGCCCGTGCGAAGAGAATACAGTCGAACTACGGTTAGTGCACATAGGTTTGGAAGGTGTTGGATATAGGTTTCAACATTTATGTTTATTATTTTTCAAAAGCACCAGCAAATTTTAAATGGTAATGGTAATGGTAAAAAAAAAACTTCATCCAATTAACATACTAGAACTCAGAATATTTTCAACTTATTGTAAACAAAAAAGGTGATTGGCTAAACAAGAACGTGTTTGCAATAGCTAAACATGATTGATGATCTTGTAAGTTTATAAACTGAATCGTCAGTGTCTCACTTAAATGACCAACAGGCTCTGACTAGGCTCTTTTCTTCGAAGCGCTTTTCTATTGAAGATATTTCTTGATGGAATCATTATGATTTCACTACTAAATACTTTAATGTATTGAAAATGATTTTCAATTGACTATATAACGTTCGACAACAACATTGACGCTTTTAAACTCATATGGAAATACATCAAATATATAAATCATACGCATCATAAATCGAATAAGCGAAATTACAGCACTCAAATCAATTTTTTTTATTTTTTTTTTATTACGAATTACAACTGCAACCAGCTGGCAATAAATTTCAGCAACAGCAGTGCAAGAAGACTTTTTAAAAAATTTTAACATGAAAATACTACAGGCAAAAATAAAAAGTAAAAATGTATCGTTTTATACTTATTTTAGCGACTGCAATGCGAGTCAAGACAACATTTGGTAAGCAATAAATTGGCGTACATTTAAACGAGTTAAAAGCATTTGCCGCTGCTACAGACGACGACGACGACGACGACGGCGACGGCGATGATGATGCTGATGATGGTGGCCTTTCATGCACATGGCCATACAGCTGCATTAAACTATCTTCCACAACCTATTACTGGTTGCTTGCTAAAAAGATACCGGAAATGTTGCAGGAAGTGAAATGACTTAATGGTCACGATTGCCGTGTAACTTCAGATACACATAGCGACACACACACACACACACACACACATAAATAGATACAAAACTGTAAATCCAAAAGCGCTATACTAGTTACATTGAAATTACACAGAGTATAGTATGAGTTATGTAATGTTGTAGCACGGTAGCGGGTGTATGTACATTTGGTGTACTTAAAATTCGCACACGTTGTGCTTGATCAGCAGCAGTGTTTATTGAATGCAAGCTAAATTACATTGGCACAGTGAAAAGATACAACAAAACAAAAAAGAAAAAAAAAATTAAGTTAAGTTAAGCCAAAAACCTGTCGTGAAAATGCTGCATTGCAAATATTGCAGCATGCGAAATCCACAGTCAAAGCGCACAGACACGTATATATGTAGATACATAATATGTATTGTATCTACAAGATACAAATGCAGGCAAAATGATGCCATGTCATTTCACAGCTGTTTTAATTTTCCATTATAATAATAATTATTATTGTTTTTGTTTGTTTGTGAAAATCATTTTTTTTTTTGTGCATATTCCTAATTAAATTAATTAAACGTAACGCGTCTGTACGCGTAATGTAGCGAGAGCAACATTAATAGTGTTCACAGCATATTCGAGCTAATTAGTGGAAAAATGCAAATTAAATGCCAACTGAAGTTAGTCAGACCGAGTATCCGAAGGACAGACAGACAGACAGATAGACATACAGACATACAGACAGACAGACGGACATATAGCTAGACAGTGAGTCAGCGACCTAGGACGGAGTGTTGGCGGTGTATCTGGTTTTTGTAATGGCAGTACCGCAGCCAACCCAGTCGCCAACCGCAATGGCAACCAACCGCATCGCACCGCACAGCACCACAACACCCCTTTGACTAATACGCGCTTCAATATATGTATATATATATATTGTCTGATTGTCTGACTGTATCTATCTGCTTGCTAACCATTTACCAGCTTGTTTCATAATTGTATCTAGACATGTAAGCTTTTTGTATGCCACAGCTACACTATACTGTTCTGTACAATATCTCTTTATCCGAAGGAGCTGTGCTGCTTCTGACTTTTGCTGTTGCTCCTGTCTAACTTTAACTTTCTAGCTGAGCTGCCGTATACAGACAGTGTGCGTGTATGACAAAGTTAATGACAGCATAATTAAACAAAACTAACGCAGACTAATAAAATGTTTATATTGCATACTTATTTAGTGATTCTGGCATTCTTTAACAAAACGTTGTAACTCTTTAAATGCCGCCCACGCATGACATACGACATATATTGTACGCAGATACGTATATATATATATATATATACTCGTAGATACATTTTTTTTTTGTTTCAGCTACAACTTCTGACTGACGTTGACAGTGAACAGACATCCTTGCTGTCGTTGTCGCCATCGTTCGCTGACAATTAAAGTCATAATAAAAGCCAGGCGTAAGACAATCATATTACCTGACATCAACTCATTGCCATGCGCCACGTGATCCGTCTTACGTTATGCTGCCAGTAGAAAATCTGCGGGTCGCTATATAAATATGTTAGAACGCATGCATGTATCTACTACTTACATAGTACGTTCATTTATTCATTCATTCATTTACTCGTTTGTAGCTACATTTATTCAATTCTTTCTCATCTTTGTTGGCATATAAATTTCAAAATTAAGTAAAGCCAAAGTTGTGCTCGGTTGACTTTGCGGCCGGAAGCTCAAACCCGTATTATTTGCGCTCTCATGCAAAATTTAGAAAGTCACTGAAAGTAGCTTAATGCTGTAATTGATATACTCACTCTATTTCAGCCTTCCACCCATCAATCCAATATGTATCTAATAATATGCTATGGGGAGTTGAAAGCGTTGAGTCTTTTATATTTTAGACAAGTAAGTTTTGCATAAAGCAAAATATTATCGAAATTTGTGAACTAGCGTGTTAAGAAATCCGAAAAGAAAAAGAGTTTCACTGATACGATAACTGGTTTTGGTTTTGAAGTTTAAGCGAAGTTTTAATTTTTGAAAGTTAATACGTTAAAGTTGTTAAATTGATTTCTAAAAAAAGTTTGTATAAATGTTTGCATTTGCTTGTCTGCTTGTCCTGCTTGTCTTCTTAATTACTTCAGGGACATAGTGCATTACCAACTACTTATTTCTTGTCAGAAACTCTTCGTCGCTCTAAGTTCTCTTCCGCTCTTGCATGACGTTCTGTACCAGTCGTGCCATACACTCCGTCAAGAGGGTTTCATTATAGCCTTAGGTTTGCGCTAGGAGTGCTGATATTGATTGGAAAGGAGCTTTACGACATCAAACTCCGTAACACCATCTGCTGCTCTCGTTGAGCTGATAATTGTGTATGCTTACGAACTTCGTTTTAGACTGAGCAATCTTAAGGCTCATGTTGACATAAATTATCGTATATAAGTTAAGTTATGCAAGCTGATCCCTTGATAGATGCAACACATACACCAATATGACTCTTAGTGAGGTTGATGATAGAGGTAGTTTTGGAGCTTTTGAAGTCCTGTAGAATTTGTTCTTTCAGTGGCGCGAGCTCGTTGGTTTTAAGGTTTTTTTAATCTTGATTTTCGAATGCTGCAGATGAGCTGTTCCAGAGTTTCGGTGACTTCCGTTTTCTTTTCATTTTCTACAACCATCCATGATGGTTATTCCTAGCTTTTTGGCATGAGCGGCTACTAGAATACCTACCAACAATCTGCAGTCTCTTCTCTGACGCTGCATCAATTGTATCTTAGATATTGTACAGCTAGAGTTGTACTTCCAGCTTTGGTCTAGGCACCCTCTTCTCTCTACGTATGTAGAGAGATTCGTACGTCTGTTGTTACTTCTCGCGGTAGCAAGATGCTTTCTTTTGCTAGACTATACGCCATTTCATTACCGTCTATGCCCCGGTGGCTGGGTAATCAGAAGTTGTAGCGCTTTTTGAGGTTCTGAGCGCGTTGTATCAAATGTATCCCTGCTCACCAGCACATTTATGAAAGAAATGGAGGCCACCTAAAAGACTTTTATTGCAACTTAGCTGTCGCAGAATATGTTTATTCATTCCGGCGAGGTGTGCATCTGTTAGGCCATTTCTGCTCCATTCATACTTCCGCCTGAAATATGTTGAAGCTATCGGATAGTTTATACGAGATCCTCAGATCATGCTCTGCACAGTATACCATCACTCCAACAACTCCCGAGTCCACTCCATTTTGGAGCCATCTATAAATATTTGTATTGCGCGTTGGTCAAGTGATATTGGTGTCTGTGCTAAGTTGAGTTTCGAAGTACTGCTGAACTTCCTGCCAATTGTGCTCTGTCCATAACTTCGTGGCGCCATGGTGCCTGTAGCATAGATGCATTGAATAGATTTCTGTGCGAGTAAACAAGCTTAGCTGTTCAGGGGGTAGAATCTTAGTATCGTTTAAAGTGGTCTTGTGGACGTGGACCTCAACGCACCCATGATGCAGACTTAAATTTGCCGTTGGGTCCTCTCCATGAGCTTTAGTTATGTGAACTTCTCCAAGGCCTTACACCATATCATAACTCCATGATATAGTATCGGTCCAACTACTGAAATGAAAATGCTGTGCATCAGTCTTCGTGTAAGGCCACATGTGCTATAAAATTAAGAAAGAAAGAAGTAAATTAAAAATTTTGGATCCAGGGAGTCGTCTGAAATGTCAGACAGATAGACACACAGACAGACAGACAGACAGACAGACAGACAGTTAGTCTGATAGCTCTGCATATTTTCGGTTGGTTATGGTATGTTTGCTACTAGATATATAAGTAACGAAGTTTAAATCATTCCGTTTGTGCACTAATTATATCAATTAGGATTTACACAAGGTCTTGCACAAGTACATAAACTGCGTTCTGAGCACACTTGCATAAAATAAAGTGGTCCAACTTGGCACAGTCAGCTGTTTGAGACTTTAGTCTGTTTGTATCGAACAGCTATAACTGCTGTTAATTTGTCAATTATCAGCTGTTCAGTCTCAATATTAGCACTAAAAAATACCAAATGCAAAAAATACCGAAATTCGTTTTAGCACTTAGTTGCTCTCGTGAATACTTGCACCGATACAGAGAATCAATAGTCTAGAACGAGCAAACTAGTGCAAGTTTTTTTAGTCGAAAGTGGGGTTGGTTATGCAAATTTTCTTGCACTTTTGCACTGTTACAATAATACTTGTGTATTCCTTAATTATTATTTCCTTTATTTGAGCTTATCTAGCAGGCTGTCAATTTGTTTGAGATAGCGTTTAGAGCTGAAGATGCTACATAATCTTGGCTTACCTTGATTTTACCAATGAGTTATACCATAAAATGTTTAAAGAAATATTTTAATTAATTTAATTTTGTTGTTGAAACTTTCAGCAACAACAAACACCAAAACTGCAGTAACATGATATGTTCTATTCAAATATAAAGTATAATATTACATTATTAATTTTACTTCTTTGGTTTAAATCACACAAGAAGTTTCCAAGTCAATTCTACGTAATGTGATTGGCACATTTGAATTATGATTAATATGCAACAGACATCAAACCGAAATGCCGAAATGAAATGAATTGATCAATAATTAATTGCTACAAAATAGAGAACCTATATGACTTACAGATTCTAAGTAAAATTTAAGCAAATATACTTATGTATATGATTAATGTATGTAGGTACTAATTTCTGCTGAGCTGTGTGGTTAACGTAACAAAACACTTGCAATGATTAAAGTCTAAACATATTGTGGTTTGTTAAGCATGTTGAGCAGCTTGTCTAAGTGGCTACTTTTCAAATCAAATGGTATTTAAATAGAGCATGTTTTTCTAGAGGTTTTGAACTTTGAATTAAAATACTGAGAATACAAAATATTAAACTGAAAATTGTTTTTCTTTTAGAAAGATAATTTTGTGCCATTAGTGTTGAAATATGATTTCGGGCTGGCTCGGATGTGGCGCACACTGAAAGTTCAATTTTCAACTACTATTTCCAACTATGGGGGCTGTATCTCGACAACGGTTATCACAATGTTGTCTTCCAAGTCGTACAGAGTGGCTTCACGAAGCACACAGAAAACAGTCCAAAAACTTTAAATCATACGATCTCGATACCCAATAAACTTGTCCACTTCGCAGTTGACGTTTTCATTGGAAAGTTTGACATTTTTTAACGTAAACGTACTCAGAACGGGTGGACGTACGAGCACTATTTGTGTTGTTTTAGCTTGTAAAAATCAACACGGGCAAAAAATGGATTTAGACTGAGAATATTTTCGAGCGATTATTTTTCATAATCAAAGAGATTTGTTGCCACATTCAACTAGCATCAGTGTGTACTAAAATAACTTTTAAAGAAAACACGTGGTGTTGTCAAAAAACTGCTGTTTAATGCCATTTTCTGGAGAAGATTGGCTTAAAATGGTATAAAAAACAAATAAAATCTCAATTATTGAGGTGCCGTAACAGAAGAAGTATTACTTCTTCAGGTATTAAGGCGGGAAGATGGTATTTCAAGAAGTCAACCAATGCTGATTTCATTTTATGTTCTAAAATTTGACTGGATCACGTATTTTTCACATAGCTCTTCGCAGAATTGATCATGTGCCATGTCTGCACTACGATTTGTAAGGTCAAAGGCAATACTACGTGACACCGCAATGATATGCTGTAATAGTTGGGTTTGTATGTCATTTTCTAGAGTGTATTGGATACAGATAACCATTCATCAGAAAACATCAGAAAGAGACACTAAATTTTCCACACAAGTGAAAGAAACCAGATGATCAAAACAATGTTCACGTTGTCAATTTTGGCATTGCATCGTTTTCCAATTTGGTATTGGCATCGTTTGGAAAACGAATACTTTGGAAAACGACACCCTCTACTTATAAACTAACAAAATTTTGTTGAAAACAATCAATGCTGCTGAATGTAAATTCAATGTGATAATAAATTTTCAGCAGCACATGGCGTATGCTCAATATTGTTTCGCTTGTCGCAGCCGCAACAAAATTGTGGCTTATTAAAAATTATTATGCAGCCAATAAACAACTTGCGCTGCCAAAAATTCAAAAACAAAAAAAAAAAAACAAAAAAACAAGGATATGCACAAATGCTGACAAAATATGCGCGAAATAAGTCAAATCAGTGCTCCGCAGTGCAGTGTTGTGCAGCAAAATGAAATTCTATATACAAATGTATGCAAATGTAGAAAATCCCAAAACGGAAGTTACTCATACGCAACGTTTGGCAAAGCCAATGCAACTTCATATTGCAGAATATGACAGCGACAAGGACTTCAATGTGCTTCTGTGTGTATATACACTCTTCGCGAATCCTTTTATCTGCGCTGCACTCGTTTGTTCGTTAGCTAGTTGCCCTTGGGATCAGGCACCACAACAACAACAACAACAAGAATAACAACACCAACAACATCAACAAGGAGTGTATAAGTGCAACATATGTGTCGCTCTATAATACTTTGCCACTACTTCAATCCTATACTCTAGCGGGAGTTATTCACCTGGCTATGTTGCTGCGGTGGTACTTCATTGGGTCAATCCCATGACTGCTGGAATTCTCTATTTTATTTTTATGCCCTTCAGGCATTCAGAAAATAATGTACTATATCAGTTTATCGGAAAGTTTATAATAAATTGAAGAATGCTTCGGAATTCTCACAAAGTAAATACATATATTCAATATATTCTTGATCAGCTCGTTTAGTTACGTTTGTTTAGGGCTGTCATATCTGAAAAGCACTCAGGAAAGAATGTAAACTGAAGCGGATGTCTGAGCAACAGGATGTATCCTAACAGGGCACTGCACCATTAACAAACTGGCCCAATGGATGCATATCTCCTATCAGGACTTCTGTAGTATCTTTGTTGATGAAGGGGAGCTAGAAAGTATGCAATACCACCTATCTGACTGCCCTGTTTAGAAAATGCTCTTGATTTCTCGGATAACTATTCTTTGTGGACTTGGAAAGTCTGGCAACCTGTCAGTGGACGATATGGCACAATTCCTTAACTCTACGGGATGATTTCAAAGGCACAGAGCGTCAATCGAAACCAATTGAGATACATTCCGGCTAATAAAACTCGAGACAAATGGCATTACAATGGACCGACTGGTGAACTCGATCTATCTGTGAACTCAATGTATCTGTCTGTTTTTAAGCGTTGTAGTAAATTAGTTTTTGAGATATTGATCTAAAATTAGAAATCAATTCTATGTACTGGCTGATTATCCCCATAGATCATGCACACTATGAAACATTGGCTCCGTACAAATACACAGAAACAGATGCTTTTTATATCATATCAGACCTCTATAGCATATGAACCGGATACAAACCATTGATTTAGATAGAATTCTGGTCTATGCCATTTTCTTCTTATCCAAACTCAAAATTTAATATAGGTGTTGTTTATGACAAATTTCATAAAATATTCAACATGTTCTCAGATAGAAGTGGAATTATGTGAATTATTTTTACTTATGATAAACTAAACTTTTGTCAAATACTACATTAAATTCGATATTTCACATTTTCATTATTGAACACATTTATTGTTAGGAATCTATACAGTTTATCTAGACAATTTATCGTTTAAAGTGTATTATGGCTTCGGTTTCACAGAGGTTAACATTTCGCTTGTGTGTTTTTTTAAATATTGTTTTTTTTTTATATTAATACTGTCACTAGCTTTGGTTTGGTATGTCTCTCATTGTTTTATTTGGAACATGCTGTGTGTGTTTTGCATGAATGTGTGCTGCGTTTTAATACGCTGCGGATTTTCCTGTTGAATATATTGCCATGCATATGCATATGCAGCATTTCATATATGTTAATATGCAGTCGCTCGTTATGCCTTACCTCACCTTTTTCATATAGCTACCTATATCTTCACATGTATGTGTATATATATATATATCTTTTAGTTTGCCGCACTTTTATGCTAATTAAGTTTATGCTAATTTAAGTTACAACCGCCACATCAGCTCAACTCAACTCAACTCAACTCAACTGAACTCTATGCAGCTTAGCTCAACTCGGTCACTAAGATTTCTCGCTATAGTTTTGACCATTTCGTTTCGAAGTTCTCTCAGATACATGCCGTCTGCATATATGCATGTGTCTGTATCTATATACCATAGACGTATATGCTCAGATACATACATACGTGTGCATTAACAGTTTATAAATTCATTTTGTGGTCTCAGATATGTAGCTTGACTAAATGCCAGTAAATGCGGTGGAAAATATTCAGCATAATGTGCAAGTAAAATACTTGCAAATTAAATTTATCTAATTCTACGAGTATGTATTTAGGTAAATTGCAACTTAATATGCTGCAGATAGTTACAATATAAATGTGTGTGAAAAGTGCAAAGTGCAATTAAACTTATTCGATAAAAGTAGTTGTGAGTTGTGAGTTGTTCTTTTTTAAATAAAATAAAGTTGGTACTTATAAATAGTTTGTAGGCAGAGCGAATTAAGAATAATATCAGAAAAATAACTATAAAATTGCATAGATTGTCTGATTCAAGGGAAGCATTGAATTTTGGTAAGTGCTTGAAAGTCCAAATTCAAAATTTTTAACTAGAGATTTCTACAATGCAATATTGCAGCTATAACTTTACATTTATGTATCTACATATCTATTAGCACACAAAAAAAAAACACACATTCACATATAATCAGTACTGTTCTTCATCGAGTTGACAGTGGCACGCTCTATGGTTTGAACCATGTTTTATACGCTACAATAGCTCATTAGCATTTGTACTGTGCACGCATTTTTGGCCACACTCTTGCTTCACGACTACTGTTGAGCTCAGTTGAACTAACTCTCTGCTCTATATTATCTGTATGCGTCGATCGGAACCGGTCCGATCGACGTATCACTCTTGATGTTTGTATGGTTGCTACCGCAAAAATGAGAGATACACCCGTTAGTATATATACGTGAAGCATCCATAAGAAACGCCCATTATCAAATGTGTTTCTGATATTGACTTGTTTCAGAAGTTTTTTATATAAAAGCAACTAAGTGTCAACTGTGTTATTGCCATGCATGTAGCGCCAGAGATCCCAAGAGGTTAGTTCAAGGATTATTCTGTAAAATTTTATATTGATTTTTTGTTGAGGTCACACATAGACCAATATGATACTAAGTGAAATCGCTGATGGAGATTGTTCTGGAGCTTATAAAGTCTTATAGAAGCTCTTGATTGCCTATTAGGAGTCCTGCTGGCCGCCTCGAGGTGACGCGAGCTCGAGGATGTCAAGGTACTATATATACTGTACTATGCTATAATTATCTTATATTTTGAATATGTGTATAGTTTTTTCTATTCTATTTAACTAAACGACCCTAGCAACGATAAGATACTTATGCACATGAAAGATACTAATAATTTCTAGGAGTAAATTGAAACAAAACAGAGCTTATACTCTTTACGAAAATGTACAATATAGCCAACGAAATCCCTCCGAAAATGAACTGAAATGAATGTATCTCACATATAAATACAGCAAAAAATTCCTTGATATAATAGTGGAACGAAAAATCTGCAGAAAGAATTATAAAAAGCTTCAATATAGAAAGCAATTGAGTCTCTCTCTAGCTGTAAACCATTAGATATATACTGCCTAATACTCAAGAATGGCATTATAGTTTGGTGCCCAGCCATTGACAAAACCACAACTAGAAAACGCCTTAATAAGGATCAAAGAAATGCGTAGCTATGTACTAGCGAGGCGCTACCATACCACATCCTCAGAAGCACAGCATACTACTCGTATACAACATCTTCCGCGCAAGATCTAGAAAGAAAAAAAAAAAAGAAAAAAACCGTCTCATCAGCCGCTATTAGGATTAGAGAACGTACTATGAGTATATGCAAAAATTGTAGAACAAGTCATTCAACAATCCTTAATTGAATAAAAAATTACCACTATACTAATGTCTAACGTGCGGAAGTCGCTGGTATTCGAGAAGCAATGCTGTATGTAATTTAATTTACGATCAGGTGGAAACAGTGGAAACCTCTAGTCAGATAGTCAAGCATTTCTCAAAGCGCTTGACTTCTGCCTAATCAGATCTCTTAGAGAGATTGCCGAGCAGAACATTATGCACTGTAAGGTAGATAAACTTGCAAGACAAGGCACAATGAACCATATTTATAAGAATAAGTGCACGGTGGGGGCGCGCGAACTTGGCGTCCATTTCACATTGCTTCTTCTGGAAATAACGTGTTCTGGAAACATATCATGCAACAACTTCAATGTAACGCCACGTAGTTGGTAGAACCGCATGTAGTCCAGGTTCATGTCATCCAATTGAGTCCAAAAGAAGTCAATTATTTTGGACCGATGTCGTTCGCCACACTTCTGTCGTAAAATGGTCCAATAAAGCTGCATAACCAAAATCAACACCAAACAATGCAATGGAGACTCTTGATACTGCTGTGGATTGCTCTCTCTCTCTCTCTCTCTCTCTCCATCTCTCTCTCTCTCTCCATCTCTCTCTCTCTCTCTCTATCTCTCCATCTCTCTCTCTCTCTCCTTCCACAAATGCAGACGTTTTGCTTGTTCATGAAGCAGTTCAAACAAAAAAATATGTTTCATTCATGTAGATGAAACTTTCGCCAAAATTTGGCTCAATTTCGAACTGCTCCAGAGCGCAATCAGCGGAGTTAAAATGTTTATTATAACAGAATAGAAATGTCAAAGAATGACAGCGTTGCCATCTAAAAAGACAAATCAATAAGCCATCAAAGTTCGGACACACTTATTAGCAAACCTTTCATATTATTGACCAAATTTAGTGCACAAGTTTAACCAAAATCTCAAGAACAAATTTGTTCAGTGCAATGTTATACACACGAAATGAATTCATTATTTTTTCACTTATTTGAAGCTCAATGAACAAATATTGAAAAATCAATACACAGAAGTATTTACTGCAACAAATAGAACACAACTTTCATTTCAATTTCAACTTCAATCGTACATAACAATTGGCATAACAGCCAATTAAACTTTTTATATAATTTATAAACTATTGTATATACTGGACACGCTACTTGATTTCATATTTAATCCGCTTTGCGACATAATTCATATAAATTTAATAGATTCCATTAATACACTTCAAATAGACCTCAGGCTTCATGCTTGTGCCACCTATGGCTACAATTTATAGAGACTTGCTGCCCGAGGATGTTCATGTGATTTTTCGTTTGTACGAAGTTCGTTCATTCAGTCGTATTGTGCCAATCAAGTGATATATCTTTCAACTGTAAATATTGCATATAAATAAACATTCATTTTTATTGAGTAGACTTTTAATAAAGCTCAGCACAAAATATTGTACTGTATATACATACTTGTAGGTACTATATTGTTTATTATACTGAGTTGAGTTGAGTTGAGCTGAGCAGAGCAGAGCAGAGCAGAACGAATATAGAGCTACAGCTGGCTGCAGCTGATTAAAATTGATTTATTGCTTTAAATGCAATTTACATAAAAATCAAGTGTACTCGCATACACACAAAGTAGATATTTTAAGTCATAAATAAATAACGAAAAATAAAAAAAAATATAAATAAATAAAACCAAATAAGAGTGCTGCAATTCATGACTTTGAAATACACTGCACACTTGTCTATAGAGATACTTTGAATTATGTTTTGCAATATTATAAAAATTCAAGCTGCTTTATGAAATATTCATTCATTCACATTCAATTCACATTCACATTCTAAAATGACAACATTAATTTTATTCAATGCAACATGAATACCACTTCACAAGCATTCACTATGCATGAATGAATGAAATGTTTATTCATTTCACTATGAATGAAGGAAAGAAATAATATAAATATGTATAACCAAATAATTCATTCATGCATTCGAATGTTCTGTAGATTCGAATTAATTAAATTGTTGGTTGTTTGCCATATCAACACGACGACTTTCAGCAGACGAACTGTGGTTCGGATGTTAGCTAGCGACCAGTAGGCTGAGTAGGAAACGGTAGAAGTTTAGGTGATATAAGGCAATATATAGCTTACGAAACTATTATAAGTGGAATGAAAAAGCTGAAATGATGCGGTAGATAGTTATTTTTGTACATATTTGAAAAATATTTACAATTTTAATTATAGCAGAGCGCATTCAGAATGAACAACACTAACATGAAGCGCATTCAAAACATTCACAAGTATTCAAATATTGAAAATTCACTGGTGATTCGAATGAATCACAACTGTAATATAATGATTCCAATTTGAATGTATCTTATGAATGTAGAATAGAATTTTCCATTCAATACAATTCATTTCTTTTACATAAAGGTTTCAAAATGACTGATTCAAAATTTACAATTCATCTTGAATGATTCAAATTTTAATTCAATTCAGTTTTTTATTTCAAAAGAAATGATGAAATACTCGAGCATTGCTTGTGAATTGAAAAATAAAAATGCATAATTTCTTTACAGCTCTGGAATGAATTAGATTCTCTCAAAATTATTCATTCAATTCACATGCATTAGATGAATCTGCACTTTAATTCAAATTCATTTTAATGTGAATGCATAATATGACGTTTCTCTAGTATACAAGAGATAAAATGCCGTAAAATGAATGTTGTGGGCGTGACACCCACAAAAATTTCATAAACTCTCTCTGCGTATGAATGAAATGAATACAAAATTTAAAGTCTCTAGCTGTTATAGTCGCTGAGATCTGTTGTATTATACTTTCAAACAGTTCGACTCAGCTTCCGATGTCGCATCTTCTTCTGCCAGTTACATATATTTGTAGAAGCATATTATACCCTAGTCTCTTTGGCTAAAGTGTATAATGAAACATTTTGTGCAAGAGATAAAAAAAAAAAAAAAAAAAAACAAATAAATGTCTGAGAAATGCATGAAAAATGTGTATTTATAGTGAATTTATTTCAGTTGCTCACATATATTTAATTAAATAGATTAACTCATATATGCAATTGCATTATATGCACTCAGAGACAGACAATCAGACAGAGATGTAAATTTTGTTACTGAGATTTTCGGCATCAGCGTAAAAATTCGCTTATGTAAGCAGCACATTACAGATGCTACATCAATACTTGTATATGTAGAATATAAAAGGCTATCTCTATTATATTTACTCTGTATTTTCTATATATATATAAATATATATATATATATATATATATATATATATATATATATATATATATATATATATATATATATATTTATTATTGATTTTTATTTAGAGCAGACAGATATATAGCGTAGAATTGAAAGTGTGCTCTCAATGTATGCTGAAAAGTTTTAAAAGTTTGTGAAATCACTTCCACTGAAGGTTGATTGGCTTGAAAAGACGCAGTTAGCTCCAAGGTAATATCATCAATAACACTTAAGAGTACCAACTACTGCAAGTGAAAGTACAATAGAATTGCATATGAAGCGAAATTTTGTGCATTTTGAATGGCATTGAAATGAATTTGGTGTTTTGATAAGTTTGTTATTTTTAAAATGGAATTCATTGCTGAAAATTGATTATCAATTTGGTTTGTTGCGATAATCAAAATTATGGTTTTTCTGTAAGATGGTTTTCTTCTGCCCAACGGAAATTTAAACGGACTGAAAACTTTTACAGGCAAAGATGCTTGCCTTAACGCAGGTTCAGATGATGCCAAATATCGTACGTCAATCTGCGTTTTTAATAATTTTCATTCAGTTTGCTGGCTCTTTTAGTATACATTTTTAGATATTAAAACTATTTTCATACAAATTATGTGCCAAAAATTAGGTTCAGCATTGATCATTCTCATGACAGTATTTCCAGTTTTGCAAGCAGCTCGGCTTGTTATAGATAAAATGTTATTGAATGACATTTTAGAATGGTGCTTGCTTGTCGAAATTGGCTAAAAACTGGCAAAGTTATTCAATGTTGGCATAGCGAAGATCTAGATGGCGCACCCTTCACTTGTACTTATAGCTTTTGTGAACAATTTATGGGAGTTTTGTCGCTCGAGTATTTGTCTCGGTTCTTTAAAATAAAAAACTTCCACTACAGATCGTCGTAATTGAATTATATCCAGTCATTATGCAACGTACAAAAATCTGTTGCATGCTTTTAGGATTTATGTGCCGTTTCGCTCGCAGTTATTGTATTTCAATACTTCTATGAAGCCAGTGTTGCTTTCACTTAACAAAGAAATCTTTAGCCACTATTTTTGGAGTTTGGTTCAAATCGTAAAGTGATGCTAAAAATTTGATTTAAAATTTTTGTTAAAATTGTCATTGGTCAACAAATGGCCAATAAGTCAAAAAGACAATTTAGACTTAGTGCGTGGCATGAATCTTAACAAATATCTTGCCTATAGATCTTAACAGGCAAATTCATCGAACAAATCCAGAAGTTCAGAATATGGAATACTTTTTTCATGAAACTTCAAGGAAGATAACTAAACACGAAAAAATGTTGGACGTATGCTTGGAAAACTTTTCGAGACTAAAGATTTATCTAATTTTCCGTTATATGGTTTCAAAATAGTAAAGCTGTCATCTGTACACTGTTATTAGAAGCGACAGATTATTGTCGGATTAACTACTGAACAATTTTTAAAAACCAATTACAAAACGAATGATTCTGGCGTGATCAGTTTCTCAAAATAATTACCTTCAAGTGATCGTTGGCCACATAAATAAGCAAAATTATCGTATTTCGTAACAGAAAATTGTTAAATTATGAGAGAATGGCTATTAGACTTAGAAAAAGTCACTGTGTGAAAGCATACTACGGCTGTATTTTTTCGAAAACTACGCTGAAATTACGGCTACCGTCAAGCAATTCTGACTTGGAGGCTACGTGTAATGGTTTAGCAAGATGACTCTACATGCCACATAATATAAAATATTTTAACATTATTACGCGGGAAGTTTCCAGGGTGCATAGAATAAACGTTTTGGTAACTTCACACCGTCGCAGTTCGTCCAAAGATTATACAAGATTGAACTTCGTTTGCACATGCACTAAAAATTTATAAGAAAGAAAATTAGACTTGCAAAATTAATTATTTTTTTGGTGAAGTCAGCACACCAAAGTGCGAAATTGTTAGTTTTACAAATGCAATTTATTTGCTTAACATTGCTCTAGGTTTGTCCAAGATTAAACTTCGTTTGCCCAACCTCTAAAATAGAATAAAAACAAAATTAAGTCGTAGCGTATTAAGTTGTTTGGCTAATAAATTGTAAAATATTTATTTTTATGTACGGCCCTGCCTCCACTTTCAAATCTAATTTTCTCCTTTATTAATTTTTGGTGGATGGACAAACGAAGTTTAACGTTGGACAAACGAGTTTAAAATATCACATTTCGGAATGCCTACTATTTTACTTACATAGCTTTACTTTTGAGACTACAAAATGAATGACCCTATACTTTCTGGGAATTATATAGTAAATTCAGTTCCACCATGGCAAAAAGCTGTCCACGCACTGAATCTGTATCTTGCAAACAAAATCATCCAATTGAAAAGCTATGCATTTTGATTGAAATTGTAGCTTATAAATTGATAAAAATTGACTTACTAACTAGAATAGTTTAGGTTTTTTTTCAGACAAATTTCATGCATAAGAAAGAAAGCCATAAAAAAAATGTTCAATAAATTACAATAATATTATTTTAAATTGTGACCATTCATTTCCGTTGATAAAAATATCTACGAACTTAAACAAAACCGAATACTTTCAGGCAATAAACGATTTGCCTGAACATTTCATAATACGAGTAAAAATATGAGTAAAAAAAATTATATGAAAACAAATACAAATCGGTCAATGACGCGAATAGTGTCATTGACGGCAAAAAGTTGAGTAAAAAACTTTTAAAATAACATATTTCGACTACCACTGGAACAACAATAAAATTCTTCATAAATCGCATCAATTCGATATGGCCTTTATTTAATTGTCGATTTTAACAGCAGGCTTCAACGCTGCAACGCTGCAACGTTGCAACGCAGCAGCATATTGTTTCATTTGCAATTTAATTTTATACTATGTGATTTTTTCTCGTTGACTACTGTTGATTTTGTTGAGATATATTTTTATTTTAACTCGATAACACAATGTATTACGGTGGTAGATTTTATATATTTTATTATATTTTTCGCTTTAAATGCACAATTTATGGCGCCCACTCGAATAAACAACAGGCCGCGCGGCCTAAAAGCATGCAACACAATTTTGTACACACAGCAGCCATAACTCTTAATAAAATGTAATGCAGCAATGGCGAAGGAGTGAGTGAGTGAGAGAGAGATAGATAGAGAGATATATATAGAGAGAGAGAGAGGCAGATACAAACGAAAATGTTGCTGTGCAAAAGAAAATGGCGGTGTGCGAAAGAGTAAGTAAACACACCTACACAGATAAAGCGCGTTACAGCATAAAAAGCACCGGGCAGGGGCATACTCAACTCATACGAGAAATGACATTACAAAATGGCTTTAAAATTTATGCAACTCATTTAATTTCTTTCTTCTGACCTCATCGCGTGCTGCCAACTATTTGTACGCGCCACAAAAAACTAAACAAACAAACAAACAAGCAAACATATTCGCTAATTAAATTAGCGACATTTAATTGCAATGAAATAAATCAACGATGAAACGCGTTCGTTCGTTTGTACGCTACAAAAAAACATGACTACAATTCTTTGGCCAACAACAATTTTTGATCAAAACTTTATTTTCCACAAAATTACGCATATTGCATTGTGGCAAAATTGTGTTGAGCTCTCTTTTAGTTTTTGAAACAATATAATAAATGGACTGCACTAGTTTTAGCGTGGAGTGAAATGAAATTTTATATTGCATTGTGCTGAGATGCCGAATTACACATAGTAAAGTTGTAACAAAAGGTTAGAGCATGATGCAGTAATTGGCCAAGAGAAGCTGAGCCAACCTTTAAAAATCGGCGTGTTCTAGTACTCTTCTCAAATTGATCGTTTTTCGGCGATGGTTTTTCTGCAGAACCAACAATGCTTAATCGACAGTTTTCGTATTTAAAACGAAACATAAAACTCTGTTTTCACGATCTAAGTTAATATATCAGATGAGAGCTCATATTGTGAAACTAAAAAGCATTTTAAAGAATCTAAGAAGTTTTCAGTTTTTAAATACCATAAAATTTTCTATACTATGTACAAGCATCCATCATAATAAGTAGATAAATAGTTAATAACATTGAGAATGCTGTGCATGGAGGATCGTTCACCCACAGCTACGGCAATAGAGATACCCTCAGGGGGTGTTCTCCCTACTCTTCTATGAGTTTTAGCTATCGACAAGATGCTAAGACGCATGAAAAAGCAAGAATATCCAGTTATTGAGTATGCCAGCGATGTTGCCAAAGCAATAAGTGACATTTGGCCGCAGATTCTCTCAAAGAACTCTGCAGTTAGGCAAACTCCAACTTCAAGAAGGTACAACCTGAACCTAATCTCATATCTCCAAACCAAACGTTACAAGTCTGCAATGCGGAGAAAGTGACACTTTTGTGGAATGAAAACTCAACAGAAAGATTGATATGCAGTGAATTGGGGTTTTCTCCTACAATGAGCTACTTCATATATACTGCTGTAGTAAGGACTCACACGGCTTTCGAGTACGGTGGCCAACTTAAAATAAGGTCACAATCAGAAACCGACTTAGGTGCGATGCGACCGTGCGATCGCCCGCGTCACATTCCTACGTTGGGTATCAGACGATAAGTCCACCGTCCTTTTTCGGAGGTGTCCTACCGATTTTGCCGGGAGTTTATACTCTCTGTTCTTGCCCTCAAGCACAATTCCCTTGGCTGCAAGTTATCATAAATACATATATTTCGGGATCTGCATCGGGATCATACCCGAAAGCACAAGTGCGGCATCCTCAGACACAGTTCGGAATGCACTGCACACTTGCACAGCGCCTAATCTGTATGTTGACTCCAGGCCCTTTCGGTAGCTTTTTGTGTGCATTGCTTTGTCCCAGACTGCAGCACCGTACAGCATAATGTTTTTAGTTACACCATGCAGCAGTAATCTTCTGCCTTATTTGGGCCCTCGAGTATGAAGCATAATTCTAGACAGCGATCTACATGACTTCGATGTCTTCTGGTTCACACTGAGAGAATGTGCAAAGTCGAGTATGTATTAAAATTCCAAGGTATTTTATAGCTCGTTTAGAGACTATCCTGGTTTCACCAGCAGTGATAAACGCTTGTTTAACTTTTTTGTGACTGCTGATAAGAACAGCTTCTGTTTTAAATTCTGCGAGCTGCAGTCGTACCGACTTCAGCCAATCGTAGATTCGCAATATAGCCATATTGCAGATACTTTCAGCTTGCTCAATAGTCTTCACTACTCCAACAATGGCTATGTAATCTCCGAAGCCAATGATCTTAACATCACTTTGGAGATCTAACCTGAGAACAGCATCATACATAATGTCCACAAGGCAGCTCCTAGGACGGAGCCTTGGGGGAATACCGTTGGAGACGCTGTACATCTCGTCACCATCCTTAGTAGTGTACAGTAACTAACGGTTGTGAAAATAGCTCTGAATTATTTTAAGCAGATAATTTTTGACTTCAAGCAAACGAAGCGCTTCGAGTTTCCTACACCCGTTAGCAGTATTAACATCATTTTTTACGTCTTGCGTAACGACAATACAGTATTGCCTTCGTAAACCCGAACTGGAATCTCGAGAGACCACCAACCTGCTGTACTTCTACTCCCAGTTTGTTACATATAATTTTTTCCAGCACTTTAACAGCTGTATCCAAAAGACAAATGGGTCGGTAGGATGACGGGTCTCCAATGTCCTTGCCTGGTTTGGGAATACGAACAAGTCGTTGTCTTTTCCTCGTCGTCGGAAATACCAGTTCATAAAGACACTGGCTGTAAAGCCTAGCAAATTTATTTGGATAAAGTGTAATTGTCAATTTAAGCGCCCGATTAGGCATGGCATCTGGTACAGGAGCTTTCGAGTCTTTAATATTTGCAGCTGTTTGCAAAATCTAAGCTTGCGTAACTGCGACGAAGCCATCTAGACTTGTGAAGTTAGTGTTTATATGTTTTATATGCATTACTGATGGCTATTGTGGAAATAGCGTAGTAACGATGTGAAGCATCTCAGCGGGGTTTGCAGGCACTAGGGCTTAGGAGCCTTTACATTTTTAACGACCAATTTGTATGCCCTTCCCCAGCGGTTGTTGTCTGCCTCGTCACATAACTCAAGAAAACATCGTTTGTTGCTCTCACGTATGGCTGCCCTAAGTCTTTTGCGTCTTAGACTGTAAAGAGTCTGCAAATGACTGAAGTTATATGTCCCGCGAGATCACTGGTATTGTCTCCTTGCCTGCAGACATTCTCGTCGGGCTTGTGCTATTTCAACACTCCACCTGTAAACTGTCTCATGGTGACGTCCTAAACAGGGACTACGTTGCATGTTGGCAATGTGTTGATCAGTGCAACCTCCAGGGTAGCGAGAGCATGCAGCAGACTGCGCCCTCTTGAATTTGTAGTCGGGGATTCCCATTCTACCGCCTACGCATTGTAATCGCCGGCAATGATCACAGGGTGGTGTTGTCTTGCATCTTCCACTAGGTTTAATCGATAAAGTGACTTTACCTAACTGTCGCTGAATTTATACCGTTTTGTTAAACCAATCTTAGCCATGCACGCTGCCAACTTGTTAAGCCATATACAAATGAACTATGCACTCGACGCACTAGCTTAACTCAAAGGTCATTGGCATGCACAACTAATCAACAATAATTATACATGAAATAATGATAAACTTTAGCTAATTTTTAATGTGTTTTATTTTTAATTGCGCTGATTATAATAAATATAATACAAAAATTATGTACTGCTAAAGTAGTGCCACAAATTATCAAGCCACAAAAATGCTCTGTTCATAGCATATGACATAACAATTGTCTCAATCTCAATTTAGTACTCGCTACCGCCCAAAAAAAGGCAAAAAGGCAAAAACGAAAAAGCAAAAAAGGAAACACAAAGCACACAAGTTGCCAAATACAACATCAACCAACAAAATACAATGAAAATACAAAAAAGAAAAGTTAATTCGAGGCAATTATGTTGACATGCCAAATGTTTCGACGCTTCGGGAGGCTGCCGCTGGCAACGCGCCACATTTATCCCAGCAACCAGTCCAAACATTCAACATTTCTGGTACATTCTATCGCTAAAATTGTCTCATATGAGTATATGTATATGGTACCAAACCATACCATACCATACCATACCAAACCATACCATAGCATACCGCACCATCCACTGCTCAGTATTCCGCTGGCGTTTATCTTTTTATTGTACATATTTGTTGTGTTTGTGTATGGATTGGGATACGGGAAGGACTACGACTACAACTACGACTACGACTACGGTTACGGGTACGGTGGCAGATTTGAGTTTGACTTTTGACATAGGGTTGTGTGTTGCTACGGATGCTGTTGATGACTTTGTCAATGTGTATACGTGCACAAATGTGCATGTGATGATGCCGCTGACTTTCTGAATTATTTTGTTGGCCTTATGTGCAATGCCAAACCCAGTTCCAACTCAAACCAATGCCGGAATAAATATAAAAACTTTTGTTCTAAAGCGTTTTAGCGTTTTTCCGCTTTAGAGCCAAGCAGTTTTGACGCCTCAACTGTGTTTGCAGTTAATTTGATTTAGAATACACGAAAATTTGATTTTAGCTATTTTATCTCCATTTCTACCCCCATACATACAGCTCATTGTAACTCATTCAAAAACATTTTATACAACAATCTACATTGTATGTTGTATTTTCGAGTTTTCTGACGCTTTTCGCTTGTTTTGCTCGATTTTGTTTGGTTGTTATTGTGGTTTGATGTGCGACGAACTCTCATGTTTTTTTTTTTTTTTTTTTTTTTTTGGTATTTTGTGTAATTTGTCGTTCTGCAAATTTGTTTTATTATTTATAAGCTTTTTTGGTAGAACCCCTTTTGCAACCTGTCATGCCCGATCCTCACTCAACGAAAGTCCCGCCAAAAAGCAGAGTTTTCATTTTCATGACATGCAAAAGTTTTTTGTATAGCAATAAAAGTTTCGTTTTTCAGTGTGAATGCATGTATCCAGATACAAAAATTTATATGTATTGTATATAGTAGTTTTTCGAAGGCAATTACATGAAAATGCATTTATTATTGTTGCAATTTCATTTCGTTTTAAGCGCCTTTTTATACTTTACACACTTAATGTGTGTAGTATGTTAATTTTGGCATAAAGTTTGTTACCTATATGTAGAAGAAAGCGTCAGATAAATTATGCCTTTATCAGCGCAACAGCAATAGTTGAGAACGCAATATCCGCGTGTTTGTCCGTCTATCTGACTATTTGAACGCCAATATATCGAAGACTAGAGGAGCCAGGGGTGGGTCTAGAACACTCTCTTCGATACTAAAGAAAAGAAAGAAGCGCACAAAAATATGTATGTACTGAAGAAAGATAATAGGGGGGGGGGGGGTGGGGGTGTTCGAAATATCCATTACCTCCCCCCCCTGGATCCACCAATACGTCAATAAGAGAAGCTATAGCCATAAAACTCAAATAACTAGATTTTCCATAGACCTGTCTATGTTAATGTATTAACTTCACTATGAAACGTAAACCTCATTGCATCATTCTCATTTCCATTTTTATTGGAGATATCTCGAGCATTCGCAATATACAATACTTTTCCGAAATCCGTCTATGCCAAATTTTAACTTCATCAAACAATACTTTGGAGGATTCGTAATGTAAAATTGTAAATAGCATAATTCACGAATAATTGTTCACAAGCTTCTTCATCCAGCGTTGAATTATTACTCGGAAATAGATACTGAAGTTCGAAAGAATATCGCGGTGTTTGAAAAAACCTTCTTGGATATGAGTGACAAATAAATCGAGGTGTGGCATATAAGTTGAAATTCGATAATAATCTTCACCATCAATAGCCATCACATTACAACGTTGTGTTTGAGCGAGTCTTGGTAACCCCCGTCAGGGTTAAGTTTGAAAAATTCTGCCAACAACTGTCAACTTAATTGCTTCAACTAATTTATGATTCTTAGTTTGTAGAACTAGACTCAGCGATAGATCTAAATAATGAATTGAATGAGAATGTGTATTAATACTTGGAATTTCAAAGTTTGTATTGCTGCAAATAGCCAAAAAGCATCACCTAATGTATTCGGGTCTGTACAAAAGCTGGAAATAATCTCCCATGCATTGTTTGGTATGACTTTGCATGCATCAGTAATCATCTAATTAAAACTACAGGGTGTGTAGAGTGCTAAGGTGCATTTTGTCTGAATATATGCTTGAGCTCCGTGAAATTCACAGTTCATAGCTCTTGCACCATGGTAGTATTGATCAAAACTTCTGATCATCGACATCATGTATTTGCTGCGCTCCTGGAACTGTCGGAACTCTTAGAGTAATTCCATAGAGCGTGTAGCAATCCATTAACTGAAATCTTGTAATGATTACTATGTGCATGGGTCATCGCTGTGCGGTGTGCATCCAAAAAGAGGTTCAGTTGTCGATGACTCTGAATATGAACGATGGCACGTGCTATTGGCGACTTTGGGCGCAATTGTTGTTTGCGGCATCATCTCGGTCGATAGAACAAGTCGTTTCTTATCTTATCTATAATTTAATATTTTAAGGCTTTTCTTATCATTTTTATTAGTTTTATTATTTGTACGGTTGCTGTAACTTGCCATGCTGATTTGTCTTTAGTATCCGAAAGAAGTACGATAAACAATATGGAAGTCACAAACTATAAAAATCTTCCCGTCTCTATTGGGGTTTTTAATCCAAAATGCCGTTTTAAAATTAATTAGTCATGAAACTTCCTGGTGTGTTTCGCTCCATGCAAATTATGTGATTTATTAACAACTTTTTAATGATATCATAACATACTATTTACTATCAGCACCACAAACGGTGGATATTTCAATAAAGCGAATATCATTTTGCCACTCACATGTTCACTAGAACGCGCATTTGTAAATGAAAACCAGAAATGTTGAGAATATTATGCTCAATGGAAAGACCCCCATTACAGAGAGTGTAGAGTGCACTTCTTAGTCGTATATACTTGACTATAGCATTCCTTCTTGCCTTTTTTTTGTATTACTTTTTGTCAATTTGTGTGCTCTACCCAAAAATTTTCGGCCACTCGTCGCACATATTTTATTTAATAGTTAAATGAAATGGTTATATATTTCAACGTCATATTATATCATTTTTTTTTTATTTTATTTTGTTTTTATAAATTTCCTTGTGCGCCATATTTCCATAACAAATCTGCATGCATATTTCAGTTTGAGTAGCCTAAAGTCGACTATGAATATGACTATGAAAAAGCATGCTAACTCTTTTTGCTGCTGCTACATAGTTACATACTTAGTTTCATGTTGTAGCGTCGGGCAACATCAATAAGCTTCATAGATCATGCTTAAGTCAAAATAGATCCCCAAGCTAGCTAGAAATATATTTATATTAAGCATAAATCAACTAAAATTGCTTCATTTTGTGCGTAACATTTCCTCAATAATGTATTTTTACGGCATCCAATAAAGTGGAGTCATCGTAGCAGGTGAATGTAAAAGTTTGCAGCGCGGCTTGTGTATTTTTTTTTGGAACCTAGACTCCACTAACAAAAGCACTCCGAAAGAAAAGCAGTCGCACAGATACGAAGAACCAAAAAACAAACTCAATGTGCTGCAAGTAGCATTTGAGTTCTTTGCTGCTTTAGTTGAGAAAATTTTGCTGTTTTTGAGTTCGTTCTTTTGCAGCAGCAGAGCAGCACTTATTTAAGCGAGTCCTTTGTGCTCTTTACTGCATAATTTACAGCGTAAGAGCGTCTTTTAAGCTAAGAGCGTCAGTTTTACTCTCTTAATTTAATTTGTGCGCTCTTATTTTTGAACTGCAATCAACTCGTTTGCTGCAAAGCGGCATTTGTTAAACGCTCAAAAGTATGCAGCAGTTTTATGTGACATACTTTTTATATATATATATATTTTTTTTTTGAGAAACTCAAATTGTTTGCCAAATCAGCTCGATTTCTGTTGCTAAACATGCTCAGTTTTTTAATAGAAATTCTGTAGAAATTTATTAGAAATTCTGTAATAAATCGTTCTATAGTTCGTACATCAACATATATGTATTAAAACTATTGAATAGCAATATTAATGTTCTGAGACAATATAAAGACTATTGGAGTATATATTCATGATCAACATCTATCAGTTTCAGAATCGTCTGATTCCTCGTCTGTCTGTCAGTCTTGAATGTTTTGATCACGGAAACTATAAAATAGAAAAAATTCTTATTCTTTTATAAGAAACAAAATTCAATGAAGCTTAACTAGCTTTTTTAGTAAAGCCCAATACTGAGATCGATGAAAATTTTTGATGATGAAATTGTTAATTATTTCTGCTATGTCAAACAAACGAAAAATAGTGTACCCAAATCAACATGAAGTACTAAAATCAGCTATTTATTAGGTGAAAAGTCCACACATTTTGATATTTCTTTGTGTTTTTCTGACGGTGTTGCAAAACGTCACACTGTTTGTCACCTATTTTTTGAGTATATAAAGTGTTTTAGGTAGCAAACGTTTTTGTTATCCGAGTACTCGATGAAAAACAGTTCGTGCCGAAATTTTTTGATTGTTGTTTGACAACGTTTTTTTATATGAAGTTTTTTTTTTTGCTTCTTTTGTTTAGAAAGAAACACAAATTCAACAAGTTCTACATGAAGGAAGGAATATTGTGAAGGCCAAAATCTTAACTGGCGAAGCCAAGGGAGACAATGAGCTTATACTACGCATCCCAATCATACCTAATAACTTACCATTTAATTTTAAGCGCCTGCCGTTCCCAATTAATATTTGCAATTTCAATGACTGTCAACAAATCACAGGGTCAAACCTTAAAAGTAGCAGGAATAGATTTGAGCACGCCATGTTTTTCCCACGGTCAGCTCTACGTAGCATGCTCTATATATCTGGCATCTCAACGGGCTGCTGAGTTACCAAAACAGTCTCAAGTTCGGCGTCTTCAGCGAGCGACATACAATTCGTCCCAAGGAGCGACAGAAACCGTTGAAGCAGCAGAATCTCGCAGACGCGCTGATGTTGAAAGGGCACAACAATAATGTCAAATATGCATAAGAAACACGTGAGACCAGCGACGCGGACCGTAACAGCTAGTATTAAATATTTTATGCATGGATGCTCTGATATAAGTTATGATAATAATTATATAGCAAAAACCATTAGTCCTGGAAAAAACAAGTTATATTAACTTGAATTTTGATATAGTGGCTTCTTATGGATGGATACTGCATACATACGAGGTATGTTCAAAAAGTAAGGTCACTTAGTTTTTTTTATTAATAAATATATATTTATTTATTCATCAGTATTTATGTTGTCGCCCTTCAAAGTAATCCCCCTTCAGATACAATACACTTGTGCCAACGCATTTTCCAATCCTCGAAGCACTACGCCACTGTAATCGAAGAAAACAATGAGCAAAACTTTGACATTTGATCGAACTTGGCGTGCTTTTTGTCGGTCTTGGCTCACCTATGCTCTTCCATTGGGACGATTGTTCTTTCGACGTCATAACCATATACCCAGTTTCGTCACCAGTTATGACCCTTTTGAGCAAATCTGGATCGTTGTTGACGTCATTCAATGGCTCCTGAGCTCGATAGCAGAAAATCGCCGAGCACGCAAAACACTTCTAACCGTTGTGCCTCTCACAAACAAACTAAACATGCTATATAGCTGAAACTGTAAACATATGTTCGTGACGAGTGTACCTACACAACAAAACCAAAAAAATTGATAAACGAATATACGTTTGAAAAGTCACCTTACTTTTTGTGCACAACTCGTATATCAAAAGTTGTAACGCGCACACTTTTAGCAATAGCCCCATATACGTACAAATATTTCAACCACTTTCCGGCTTACAAATTATTTATTTTTGTTCGCAATGCTAGAATATACGGCTGCTTTACATTTTAGAATTTTGTATGAAATTGTGATGAGCTCTATCTCTCTTAAAAGTAATCCCTCAAAAAATCACACGATTGGTGCTTATCGAAGTACGGTATTAAGTAGACCACATACGAACCGATGCTACACAGGCTGGTTCTCCTATAGGCAACTTGGTTTCTACATACATTTCAAACAAGAGCTTTATTTCAGTTACTCGTTCAATGTTTTCTTTTGTTTTTTTTTTTTTTTTTGAACAATATCTCTTAAAATTGTATTGTTTTTAAGCGATATTACTCTGTTTTTATTATTTCTGCCTAAGTTTGTATTCAGAGCCATCATAACGGACTGTAGGTCAAGGTGACTGATAGATAAGAAACGCTGATGAGTTCATACTGAAAATGGAATGAACACAGAATGTTAGAAATGCGCTTGTTGAAATCAGGACGTACAGTTACTGAGATAGTATTACCCTGTTTACTTGTTTATAAAGCTATGTTTGAATATTTCTGGGCACTAAATTGTAGAACCAAATATATTATTATTTATTTATTTACAAATTTAGATACAGTATAAAATATTATATCTAAAGCAAAGAAAGAGTACTAGCTACCTAGGCCTACGACTCTACGTTACTAAAAGAAATATTTAAATTTTATTGACTAAATTACAGCGGGTAAGAAACTTGTATATTAAATTAATGTTGTCTTGATTGGGGTCTTTTAGCAATTCAGTTGGTTTAACGTTAAACAAAGTAACCCTAATTCTTTCCAAATTTTGACATGAGTCCAAAATGTGGTCGACAGTGATCGCTGCACCACAGGAACATAGCTGCGGTGGGTCGCCAGATAATAAGTGTTGATGTGCAAGCTGGGTGTGACCAATGCGTAAACGAACAAACATTGTCCACTTATTTTTTGGCGTATTCGCTGAGAACCTAATCCCAACACGGTTTTGGTTGAAGATTTTATATCGATGTTGAAAGTTTACCCAGGAGTCCAGAGTTTTTGGCAGAATATGCTTATTGATATGCCTTCTTAAGTCCTTGCCATCAATGGGGTCAAATGAGATTAGGGGTCAAATGAGATTAAGATAGAGCGTTACGTGCTGCATTGTGCGCGTTTTCATTCCCATTGATGCCTTGGTGGCTGGGTACCCAAAACAATATTATCTTACTACCGTTTTGGATGCACAGTACAGGTTTCGTATCCCGCAAATATTGTTGTTATAGCAATTCAAGTTCATAACTGCTGTGATAGTCGACAGGCTGTCACTACATATGACAAATTTACCTTTATTGGCGTATGCAAATGAGCAAGCCTTTAGGATGCCAATAGCTTCGGCCGTAAATACGGAGCAATATTCGGGAAGTAGCCCGTTAGATATTATGTTGTTGCTGGAGTCAACTATCGCAAATGCGACTACCAAATATAATTTTTAGATACTGTGAAGCATACATTGCTTTAAAACACCAGTAAACGGCTAATTTGTGCTCAAGTGTCAAATGAGTATTAATGGTTTTATGAAAAAGGTTAATAATATCAAAAGCTGAAAAGTTGAAGTGCCAAATTTAATTTTTATCTCCAAAAGATGTTTTTGCTTCTAGCTATGAGTACAGTTTTCAGTGTTGCAAAACATATGTCAGTTCTATCTCAAGAACGCATTGCAATCAATATTGATATTTAGAACAAAAGTGGTAAGAAATTCTTAAATTTGATTTAATTTCATTCCTTTGTGGTTTCTATTGAATGGTGCTGCCATAAGTCTTCCAGGATGGTTTGTAAATATAGTGCGCTAAAAACTTGAATGTACAGTGTGAATATAATTTATTTTCACTTTTTCATTAGTTCTTGTTATGTGCTATAAACTCATATAAATCATTGCAAAGTGGTGGTACATAGGTATATGACTTTTCTATGACTTTCGATTTAATATACTACGACACAAAATATCTAAGTTAGATACAGAAATTTTTATTACCAACAATAGTATTTCAACGTAATTTATGAAATATTTCCATTTCAATCACTTTATAAGTTCTAACTCCATATCAAAATTGTTTTAATTTCCTTTAGATGCGGTAGTCATATACGAGTATGCGAGTATATTCCATGTACGACATTCATTGAAGCCACAAAAACTTTCAACATTTTCCTGCTGCTGCTGCTGCTGCTGCTGTTTCTACAACAAACTTCAAAATTGCGGAAAACTTAGAACGGCAACTGTGATAAGCAGCTAGAGAGAAAGACACAAACACACATTCAGACAGACGGACAGACAGACAGATGTACAGTAGGACATAGAGTCAAGTAGCTGCTGCAACTATCACATTTAACAAATAGTAAAAAGTCTCAGGAGAATGCATTCGATCGAAAAAGACACTATTACTTATGTGTGTGAGCGTGTATCTATGTGTGTATGTGTGTATGTGTGTATGTGTGTATGTGTATATAATACTCAAATGTAGTTCATAGTACTTAAGTAGCTAGATTGTCAATTTAATGTATTGCTCGATATTTTATCATTTGCATGTAAATATATATATATATATATATATATATATATATATATATATATATATATATATATATATATATATATATATATATATATATATATATATATATATATATATATATATATATATATATATATATATATATTTGACGCAAAGGAAGCTATAGACTTCCACTTAATTTATACAATAATTTTGAATTTTCCATCAAGTCAATTTAGTTTTTCTTCTTTTATATGTGTAGAGTACTCGTACAAGATACATATATAGACGAGTACATATTTTTTAAGATTTTTGAGTTAACAAATTGTTAGTGACTTTGATTTGGCATATGGAATTTTAATGTGTTAGCTCTGTAAGGAATATGCTAACTGAAAGTTTGTAAAGAAACAATGTCGTCGGCAGTTCATGCAAGTGACGACAGCCCAACTGCAGCACGAGCAGCATATTCTAAGTACATGCAATAACGTTACGTCCGATCAGACGTGTTATATACCATTAAAAAGTTCTTGAAACGTACATTTAGTAAATGTTAAGACATACAAACCCTAGTCCGAAATATAGGTAGTTGAAAATAGCCAACCCAAGTGGTTTTGGCGCTCTTAAAGACCTATCGCTTATTTTGAACTTATGTTTTTTTTTTATAAAAAACTAGCTATAACCGGCGTGCGTTGCTACACCACATATTTTTTTCTCATATTTGTGAGCATGGCTCATCATATATTCCCAGTGAGTCTTATTATTTCCAGTGCGCTTTAAAGTTGTACAAAATCTCATTCATCTTGCGTGCTCGGAGTGCGCGCCGTTCTTTTGTTTTTTCTTATTTGGTGTGGTGTCATCTTCTATTTTTAAGTGGATCTTATCTTATTATCGTAATGCACTTTACATATTGATCTGAGCACTCAGTCCGCAAATTTGGCTGTCAATTTGTTTCACAGCTTCCGCGAGTATTTATTTATAATTCACCGCAAAATCATATAAATAAACGAAACGGAAACAGTGAAAAACAAGAAAAAACGTTAACTTCCGTTGAACCGAAGCCATGCACAAAAATCATACCATCTTAGCTACTTCGGCTAACAAGCACTTAACACATCGACTTGCCGAATCACAAGCAATGACTTTTCTCTTTGACTATCGTCGCAAAGACAAAAATAATTGCGACTCCTTATATTATTCCAACATTGCAATGCCGAATTAGTTGAGAACAGCTGAGAGAGTAAATTTTAGTTTTGCTTTCAAGTTGTTTTGCTCTCAGAGATTGCTAAAACAAGTACATGTTTGTTACTAAAATTAGATATTTATACTTATGTCCAGAATTTTATTCTAAATGTAAGAATTTTTGCGGTTCCTTTATAAATCGAACCCATTTTTTACTTGATTTAAGAATAATTTAATAAGAATCAAGAACTTTAAACTTCAATTTATAATGCTATTTTTTTTTCTCTTTCGCTGACACTAATTAGAATCTTAGACTCTGGCTTGAAGAAGACATAAGTAGTTCCCAAGCGTAATTTGCGTAGTGTGCCATGCATTAAGTCATTCATTTTATACACTCTAAAGTTTTTCGTCACTAAAAAAAATGGTGGGTTTATAATAGGCCCTATCCCAAAAAAGTGGGCGGTACACACCCACTAGTATATATGTATGAAGTGACAAATTTCAAGTGGATTTTGACGTTTTTTATACAAATGCAAAAAAATCAGCTGTGGGTTTTTGTGGAACTACCACAAAAAGTGGGCGGGACCCGCCCATTTGTATATGTATATGAAGCGGTTGTCTTTTTAAAGCCACTAAATCAAATTTCAAGCTAATATTGATTTAAATGAAGAATTTATCGTAAATTTGACTATGTAAGCGGCTAACCATAAAAAGGCACCGCAACATAATATTGACTTTAATAAAGAAGTCTTCATACAAAAAGTCAAAATTGGGAAGTAGGTTTGTATGGGGGCTACCCCAAACAGTGGACGGGTCCCATCCATTAATGTATATATCAAGCGTCCGTCCACTAAAAGTCACCATAGCAATTAGTAAGTTGATATTGACTGCAATAAAAAAGTTTTCTTACAAAAAGTCAAAGTGGTCGGTGGGTTTGTATGGGAGCTACCCCAAAATGTGGGCATGGCGGATCAATATTGATAGTCTATTAAACTGCATTAAAAAAATAGCATTAGAATTTGTTTCCAAAAAATGCGCAACAACATACAGACGGACAGACAGACAAATTGACATGGCTACATCGACTCGTCGTCGAGCTGATCAAGAATATATATGTATACTTTATGGATTCTACGATGCCTGCTTTAATGCGTTACAAACTTTCAGACAAACTGATAATACCATTCCACACTGTGTGAATGGTATAAAAATTGTGCTCAATATAACCTTTGACCACTTTGACCTTTTTATTTATTAGTTGTTGAATTGTTTCCGCTCTCTAAGTACGAAGATAAAAATCTATAAGACACTGATAGTCCCGGTCCTGCTGCATAGAGCAGAAGCATGTATCTTGACATCAATGGATACAGCGTCGCAAGGTGAGTGTTCCAGAGGAAGATTCTTCATAGGATTTTATGGTTCGCTTAGAGTTGGCGTCGAGTTTATGACCCGTATGAACCTTGAGCTGTATGCGTACGAGTATGATGAGGTTGACATAGTCCAGCGCATTAAATTATTAGGTCTATTAAAGATTAGGTCTATGATGATCTGAAGAAGCTTCGGCTTGCCAGCGACCGGCTCCGGTGCGCACTAAACTACACCGAATGGTGAGCTTATCTACGTGCGGTCTTGACCGATGGTCGGTTTTAGAGCTACCTAAGTAAGTAAGTAAGTGTTGAATTTTTTAAAACCGCGGAACACGTGTTTAGTTTTGGTTTTTGTAGTGTATAAAAACAAAGTTTAAAAATCAGGCGTGCCACAAAAAAAGCTTTTGTTTCAAAATCTTTAAATTTAGAGATTTGTGAATGTCATTTGAAGATTTTGAGGCGAAAGAGTCTGTTGCGGCACGCCTGATTGTTTTGGCAATTGACTTATTCGAGTAAATTTTACCTATTCAGATTATAGATATATTGAAATAGTTTGCGTAAATTTCTAATATAACATTTGACCATTCAACTCTCATCAAATCCATTGTATGAATAAGCTTTTGAGGTTTATGTTCTAACATATTTTGCCTTGAGTTCTTTTTTTGTACATACTATAGTTTCGAAAAAAATAAATACAATAATCACCTAATGCCAAATTCCAGCACTGAAAATTCAACTACATACTTCAATTTCACTGTTGTATTTCATTTTTGGCAATTCAATTTAGGCCTGCTTGTTGACATAAAAACAAAGCAATGCCAATCACTAAGAAGGTCATACCAAATGAAATCAATTGATGCTTTTGCCATATTGTAGCAAATCTAAGCTTGAAAATCACTTGTCATATTCAATTTCATACATCGTACAAATGAATGAATCAGAATATACTCGCATATAGTGTGTGTGTATTTGCTTTATGTACTTTTGCTTGATTTAGCAAACCCAAGGTGACCCTTTTTTATTTCATTGATTTTATGACGACTAGTTTAGTTCATTTTGTATGTTATCAGAACTACAGTCTTTTATATATGCACACTCTCGGAAACAATTTCCCCTCTTTATTTTTTTTGTTTCTTTGTGTTCTGACAAGGAAAAAAGAAATGAAAATAAAATAAAAGAACGTAGGTGAAAATGAGATGCTCTGGCTGTGTTGTAAGTGTGAAAAGATTTTTTTATTTTTTATTTAAAGCTGAAAAAAAAGGTTGAGTTTTGCATTTTTTTGTTTTTTTTGTTTTTGTTGTTGTTGTTGCTTTTTTTCGATATCAAATTATTGTGCCTTTTTTTTCGCTTCTATTTTTGCAAACATTGACAGTCGTTGAATGTCTGCATTGAAATCATAAAGGCAAAAAATTGATGTGTGAACTTCGAGTTTTTGTACGGAACTAAAAGGCTTTAAAATGGTTTTGAGGAAAAGTGAATTGCTGATGAATATTTCTATGAAGTGTTTCAATTTAAAGTTTAGAAATTCATGACTGTTTAAATTCGTATACGCTGCTCTACAATAGTTTTACACTGTATATTTGAAACGTGTGTGTTCCACTTGGAAGTGAGGTACTTTGTTTTTAAATAAAGCACAAATTCATACGAATTGCTATTAAATTTTTGGTAAAACATCTTTACGTTTTTACGTTCTACCAGAGATGTAGCTGTACAAAAGGTAAAGGAACCTCTACGCATAGTCTCTACAATACTAAGTTAAAAGAGTCTCTAAGATCTCTTCAAAATGCAGATGGCATTCATCGGTTTATCTAAAAGTTTGCAACGCAATATAGAAAGCATCGTAGATCCCATAAAGTGTACATATGTCTTGATCAGCGTGATAAGATGAGTCTATCTAGCTATTCCCGCCTGTCCATCTGAATATTGTTGTTTTTATACCCTGAACCCATAAGCTGAAAGGCTATATTAAGTTTATGCAAATGTATGTATTAGGCAGAGGGTAGAATGTCAGTCTGTGCTTGATCAGTATCGGAAGACGAGTCGATACGATGTCCGAACGATGTTTCAACGAAGAGATTTCAGAGTGTATAAGAATTAGATAGTTCAAGTTTAGATATTTAGACTCTACATTTCCCTTTCCCGATAAAGTGTTTTAAATAAACATGCCCACCCCACTTTATGCGATAGTCCTCATACAAATCTAATCCAAATTTTGATGTTTTTGTATGCAAATTTGTTTGGTTCAGTTGTTGTTTATATTAGAAACGCCAAATTTGGTGTATCTTCTAACAAAATATGATGCATAAGTCCAGATCGGGCTACAAAAGAATATAGTCGCCCAGCATAGGAGCCCATATGCTTCAAATAAATAGCACACAGCAGTGTTATTTCTTGTTAGACTCTGTACTCTTATGGTAAAAGGATTCATTAAGCTTGTGCAAATATATGTAGAATAGAGCAGGCGGCATGGTAGATCCAATAAAGTATATACAATAGTCTTAATCAGCATCGAGTTGATATAACCATGCCCCTCTGTCCGTCTGTTCGTCTGTTTGAACATCGAGATCTTGTAAAATTATCAAAGATAGTGGCTTCAAATTTAGATATTTCAACTCTCCTATTCGATTTTCAGATAATATGTATTAAATTTCCATACTAAACAGACTATAAGGGGTAGCTCCCATACAAACCTATCTCAATTTTTAAGATTATAGTGAAAATTAGTTTATGTTTTCAATTAATTAAACTAGAAATGCCTAAATTAGTGCATCATTCATCAATTCTAATAAATAATCACTTATATGGTTAGATTGAACAACTGAAGATTAAAGCCCCTAAACATCTATGGTTTACATAAAGAGCTTTAAACAAGCTATAAGGCATCTCGAAGTCGAGCACACTCGATTGCAGCGCTTTTTCTTGTTATTGTTTAAATAAATTTTTATGACATATCAAGCTGTAGCCCTGTATTTAAATTTTTTTTTTTTGTCCTAACCCCATGGAGTATCCATGTTGACATGCCACGCTCAATTTTAGTAGTAGCTATATACAAACAACCCGCTTTTTTGTATGAAAAACTAATTAATGCAGTTAATATCAACTTAAAATTCGACATTTTGGCCTCTTATCGACGGACCCCCATACAATCCAACCCCCACTTTTCAGATTTTGTATGAAAAACTTTTTCATTACAGGCAAAATCAACTTGAAACCTGATATGGTATCTTCTTTTAGATGGACACTTCACATCTATATACGGGGTGTCTCAAAAGAAAGTTGACATTTGATTTGCTGATTGCGTGAACGCAACTATTCCGTGGGGCACGGGGGGTATGTCAATCGGTAGCCTAGCTTTTGGGAACTTAGTCGCTATGCAGCGTTTTTCGGGAGCGGAACGTGCGCTATGCGTGCGTGAGTTTTACAAAAACGATAATTCAGCGACTGTAGCGCGTAGAAAATTCTGAAGTATTGGAAATGTTCGTCATTTAAATGATGCGCCAAGCCCTCGACTCATTGGAAAATGAGTCGAGAAGTTTGAAGAGACCGGTTCAACGCTGGAAACATCAAAATCCGGGCGTCCAAGGTCTTTGAGAACGTTCGAAAACGTAGACAGTGTTATTCAGTCTGTTCGTGATAACCCGCACCTTTCGTTCAGCAGTGTTCCGCATTTTTAGCAACTTCACAAACGTCCAATATGTCTCTACCACGATTTCATGAAATTTTTCCTGGCAAATTGATCTCCAGGAGAGGTGAAATAAATTGGCATCCACGAAGTCCCGATTTAAATAATGAACAACTAGAGTTTTTGAGACGAATGCTACACTCACAGCATTTTATCAAACTCGGTTGAAAATGTTGGCCGTAAAGTTTTAAAAAATCGTCGTTCACACAACGAATCAAACATAGTATATGAGCTTCGAATGATATACAAACGCACACACACACACACACACACACACACACACACACACACACACACACACACACACACACACACACACACACACACACACACACACACACACACACACACACACACACACACACACACACACACACACACACACACACACACACACACACACACACACACACACACACACACACACAAATATGAAACAATAGCATGCGAGCAGTCAGTTATAAGTTGATAAGAGTCTGCTAGCGCTCAAAAGATAGAATATAGCGAGTGTTACTTTGTATGCGCTTCGTTACAATTTTGGTTTAAAACTGGCGCTCAGGTTGTAGTTGTTGTTATGATTGTTATGATATGCGCGGTGAAATAGCAGCAACAACAAACGCATAAACGCAATAATATACAAATTAATTCCTAGATTTCGGTTAATTCAGTCAACCGCTGGCCATACATACTAGTATATATATAAATGGGTTGGACCGAAATCAAACAAAAGATACTTTGTATATGAAATAATTGTTTTTAATTTATATGTGCACTGGATAAAAAGAAAAAACCAATTAACAATTCTCTTCAATAGATGGTTAACGACATCGCAACACTATGCAACCCATAAGTTTATTAATATTAATAAATTTAACCAATAATTAAACGCAATTGAATTAAAGCTGCCTGTGTCACATGACACTTGTATTTGCAACAATTATTTTTTTTTCACCCCAAACAATCCAAACTCAATCCGAATCGAAATCCATAAACGAACAGTAAACAAGTGCATTTCAGATACACACAGCTACTTCATTAAAAAATGAATATAAAAAAAAATTTCAAATAAAAAATGCATTGAAAATAATTGTTTTTTTCTTCTCATGCAGTTTTTAAATAATAGGATTAAAAAATAATTAAATGAAAACTGAATTAAAATGTATATACGAGTAGATATGTATGTATTGTAGATATGTACAGATAAACATTAATACATATCAACAAAAATATGAAATACTTTAGCGTAAATAAATAAAATTTCAAAAATAGTTTTCATTTCATTGCATTTTGCCAATATAACAAAGAAATAACAAAAATAAATTAAGTATCTGCACATACAAAAGCGCTGACAATTAATTGTTAAAAATCAATTTCACAACGAATGCGGTTAACTCATTTGCGTTGATTATTTGTTTGTACTTTTTAAATAACATGGATGCAAAATACTGTTATAAGTTAAAATAAAAAGAAGGATAAAACAAAAAACAAAAAGAAAACGCTAACTTCGGTCGCAGCGAAGTTTTAATAACCTTCACATCATGCGAGTATCAAGATTAGAAATGCAACTTAATATCAGGGAATAAAACCGGAAACGGAACCGGAACCGTTAACCGAAATAAACCGATTGAAATTGCGAACCGAAACCGATATTATATTAAAAATCGGAACCGGAACCTTTAACCGAAATAAAATCAGAGAACCGTACCGGAACCAAAACGATTTTAATGGACTTTACTATTTCAGCAGTGAAGAGCAACCATTTTGAATATTTTAGGATAATTTCATGCATACCAGATTTTACGAGTGCAATTTAAAAAGTCAGTGAGATTTTGAATGATGCCGGCGTGGGAGCCGCGATTGCTCACACTCACACATAAGCGCAACCATGTGACCACTTTAATGGAGTGTTTGGCGTTGTTCAACAGCAAACTCTAAGAGTTTTGCTTCGTTTCGTCACCGTTGGCGTAATATGAATCCATCACAATACACCAAAGACCAAAGAACAGTCAAAGCAGTGCTCTTCTGGGAGTGAACGTGCACCAAAAGAGGCCAACGGCATGGCGGTACGTCTAGTTTTTAGAATGCACGCGGTGTCATACACATTACATACCTTGAAAAGAGCAAAACGATCACTGGCTAATATTAATTTGTCCAACAGGACCAATTCGACATTGATTTGAAACAAAAACGACTGCATTTGGAGAAGAAAAATAATCTTCCATCAAGCCAATGCACGGATGCACACGTGTACAATCAAGATGTCAAAAATCCATAAAATTGGCTACAAACTGGCGCGCCGCTAGGAGATTTGAGTCGAATGAAGAGGTTGTCACTGAAACAAATGCCTATTTTGAGGAGCTTGAGCAATGCTATTATATGGAAGGGAAAAAAAGTTGGAAAAACGATAGACTAAATATATCGAGCTAAAAGAAGACTATGTTAAGAATATAACTCCTATATAAGGAGTGAACAGTGAATCCATGTTAGATATTTCACATAGTGGTATTTCGAAGAAACATCTGAATTAAACTGAATTGAACGTCCACAAGAAGTTCTCTATATAAATACTTAAAAATTACCGAAGGTTTTGTTTGGAACAATAAATGGTTTCATAGCGAGTGTGGCATTATTGATATCATTTCTATATACAAAGACGCTAGGATAGTATAGAGAATTCATTTCGAATTTTAGTTCAATATCTCCATGGGCGAATATACTCATTAGCAGGCATAGAAAGAGATAAGCAGATAGGCACGGCTAGAACAAACTCTTCGAGCTAATCACTTAAATATAATTTCTGGTTTTCTGTTGCCCACTTCAATGCATTACAAACTTTCTGATAAATTGACAATACCCTTTTTTTACGCTCTGTAAAGTGTATAGAAAATAGTTGCCATAAAATTGAAATTGTAGTAAGTAAAGGATATGGAGGGTACAATTTGAAAGCATGCATATACGAGTATCATACACACACACACACACACACACACGCACACCCACTACGAAAATAATCATCATTTTCATCATCATCAGGAAAATTCACGGCATCATTTTCATGCAACATTGTGCTGTAGAGTATTGAAAACGTTTAATACAAACGAGCGCTGCATGCTGTGCGTTGCAATTGCTCAGCGGTGACATTGGTGGTATCGGGTGTACAAATGAGTTTTGAGGGTTTTTCTTTTCTTTTGTTTTTTTTTTTTAACTTTGAAGCTTTGAATACATTTTATTCAAAGTATAGTCATACGGATTCCGCGTCGAATTGCGTCCGTTTTTCTTCAAGACTTGCCTCAAACACATCAATTGTAACGATCCTCCGTGATGGTTTCATTGGGTTAGATTAGCTTATAGTGGACTACACGCAGTTTATGCCACCAAATAGAGAGCATAAGCTTGAATCCATGGATATTTGGCTTCGCCGTTGATGTTGATGGTTAGCCGTGCTTAATCGTCATCATCCCTCGTCAACATTCGATGCAAAAAAAACCGTTCCGTTTTTGTTTTTGGAGCAGTTTTTCGCACGTGAATAAACGTCGCGCGACGTCTCTTGGCTTGAGTTCATATGGAACCCAATTTCACTGTTTTGATACCATAAACATGGTTTTGATTTTTGATGGAAAATGATGACGCTTTCACATGAATATAGTTGCGTTATCTTTTGTAAATCCCTCAAAACTTATATGTACACCCAATATTATGTATATACCCAATTTCTTCGTTGTCGCTGTCATTCTCATCGATAATAATGAGCCGTTTGTCTGTTGCACTCAAAGTCATCCCAACTGGATCCCTGACTGCCTGTCTGTCTGGCTGCATGCCTGTTTATTTCAATGCCTGCCTGCCTGTCTGTCTGTCTGTCTGTCTGTCTGTCTTCATTGATGCATCGTAGCGCAATGTTCTTATACATATGTAGTATGTATATGAAGTAGGCGGTATTGGAAATGCTTGCTTAAGTTAATAAGTACTTCAAGTTAAGTTCCACTTGAAGTAGCAGTGGAAAGTGCTTCGATAAGAAAATGCATTGGGGTTACAAAACACTTAATTAATGCTTTAAGCTTAAAATATTCAAGAATATTATTCTTTAATTTTTCATAAACTTTTACAAAATTTTTTGATATGATATATTTTTATGACTTATGGACCAACTGTCTCAACTTAGACAACAAACGTACAACATTCTTGCTCTTACTGTGTTCCAACTTATTCGATACAAAGAAACGACTTAGATGAGTTAGTGAAAAAACTATCCCAAATTAGGTGATGTTCCAATTTAGACGACAAGAACGTCATAACTTATGCAACACGTGTGTCGTAACTTTAGCAACTAATTGAAGCAATACGAGTGTTACAGCTTAAGTCACACGAGTATTCTAACCTTGGTTGCTACTTAGACAACACGAGTGCCGCAACTTATGTAAAACAATTGTCCCTTGGGTGGCTCCAATGTTACAATGTTACAATTTAGTGGAGAAAAGTGTCCTAATTTAAATAACTAACTCAAGCGACACGAGTGTCACAACTTATATGGCACAAGTGACCCAACTATGGCGGCTCTAATGTTACAATTGTGTTGTCAAGATTGTTCCAACTTAGGCAACATGTGTGTTTTAACTTTAGCAACACATGGGTACCAACTTCAAGGACACAAATATCACAACTTAGGTGAGTGTTACAATTAAATGTCCTAAAATTGCCAACACATTTGCTCTTACTTTGGCAACATGTGGTTTCGTACTTAGACAACTTGAGTATCCCAACTCTGTCGAGACGAGTGTCCCACCTTAAACCACACCCAATTGAGGCAATATGACTGTCTCTAGTTTTTTTTTTTATATAATAATTACGAAATTGTCCATCGTATCCCAGATGTTTGTCGGAAAACACCTGATTATCCTTGTCATTATCGAAATATACAAGAACATTTTTCCAATTTATTTTTCTTTTGGTATTTTGGTAAAATTTAGTTCCTTATTTTTTATTTGTTCTGTTGGCATGTTCCAAAAATATTTTGTAAGTTGCCCACACTTTTATACGCTGTACTACACTCACTCCACTATGTAGCTGTTGCAGTAGTAACTTAGCTACCCTAAATTTATCTATGAACTTCAACCTAACAACATTTTATGACATTTTTTACACTTGCGTAATAAACTCGCACAAACTTCTCACATACTGCAAAATATGCATGCTGCAAAATGCAATAACCAAATTTTATGACCAAAGTTAGGAAGTGTTTAATCCTTTGCATTTCAGAAATTAATTAAGAGCAACAAAGTTGACATTAACTCGCTGCAGCCTAATGTGGTAGCTACGACGATGACAATGTTTGTCTGTGCGTCTGTCTGTCTGTCTGCTCATCTTTTGCCCTGACATTCTTTGTCTGCAACACTCATACGCAATGTTGCACGCGATTAAAGTGTGAAGGTGTTAAAGTAGTAGCAACAGCGGTTGCATGCAACAAACAGCACCTGCACCAACAACAGCAACATCAACAGCAACAACAACAACAACAATGTTCAACTATCATTTCAAGTACAAGCGCATTTGCATCGAAATTGATTTGTGCGCCCAAAATGCCAATATTGCAAAATTGCCATTTTGCAATGAGTCTGGTGTCTTTAAACGCCTTTTTAACGTACACGTAGACTGGTAGACAGATAGACAGACATACAGACAGACAGACGGATAGACAGACGAACAGATAGACAGACGAACAGATAGACAGACTGACGGACGGACAGAGGGACGGACATATATTTGGACGGACAGGGCTTTGCATGCAGCTTGGTATATATACTCGATAATATATAGGGTATTTTTTTAAAGGTGTAATATTCTGACAGGTATTAAAAGTTCATAAAATGGTCAGATTTGGCAACGCTATTTCTATTTGTGCTCAGTTTCGTTTGTCATTTTATCAAGAATAGACTAACGTAAGAATAACGCTTGCAAATTGTGCAAATTTATTTCCTGCTTCGCGAATGTTACCGTGCTCTACGTTCATGTTATGGTCCATCCAAGTGACTAATTCAAATGTCATACAATTATATTTCTAATAAAGCCAATTTTCAGTTGTAAGTTAATTCCAAAATCTCTAAAAAAACACCCTATATTTATATATACAATACATATGTAGTATGTAGATATCTGTGCATGTGTGTCTGTCTGTCTGTCTGTCTGTCTGTCTGTCTGTCTATCCGTTTGCATCAACAGTTGCTGATTAAAAATCACTTGACGAGGTTAACTACTTAACTAAAATTCGTTGTAGTTTAAATTTCACAAATTTTCGTTGCGATACATTTTACTTTTATACTCAATAGTGTCTCCCTGTTGCCACTCCTATCGTTTGCAAACCAACAAAAATAAATACATAAAAAAAATTGCATTTAAGAACATTTAAAAGCATTTAAAAGTGTTCAAAAAGCGTTTTAAATGCATAACACCTTCACTTAAGCAGAGCTTGCAGCATGCTGCATGCGAGGAGTCTAACAAAAGCTCGGTAAAATTTATTTATAATATAAACATATTCGTTGGACAACTCTTAACCGAATTATAGATTACAGTAGTATGCAGCCAAAATGTGGCATGCCACAGAAATCTTGTGCTTGTCAAATCCATTCAAATTCCATTCGTAAAATTTAGTTTTATCATTGAATTTTGACCTTTTAAGGCAAAAGCGTTTTCTGTACTACCATTGATAGATTTTGGTTTGATGAACTCGATATATGCATTAAAACGTTTTAAATGGATAAGTTTTTGCGATACGAGTTGTTGAAGGAATTTCCACTATTTTAGCTATATACTAGTTTATCTCGTTGTTCAAACATACGAAGAACGGGCGGATAAACGGATAAAGCTAAAATCGAGTCGACTTTTGATGTTTATCAATACTTATATATACTTTATGGCATCTGCCACACCTCCTTATGCTTCTTACATACATTTACACATTCCAATTCAACGCCTCCAAAGTTTCCTTGACGGATCTTGCAACATGTGGCCGAGCGTTGTCATGTTGAAAAACCATCTTGTCGTGTCTTTTGGCATATTCCGGCCGTTTTTGCTTCAATGCTCGACTCAATTGCATCAATTGTTGTTGGTAACGTTCACCAGTGATGGTTTGGTTAGATTGCAGCAGCTCATAGTACACAACACCCTTCTGATTCCGCCAAATACAGAGCATGAGCTTGGCACCATGAATATTCGGCTTGGCCGTCAATGTTGATGCATGGCCGGATGGTCCCCATGATTTTTTTCGCTTTGGGTTGTCGTAATGCATCCACTATTCATGGCCAGTAACAATACGATGCAAAAAACTCTTCCGATTATGGCGTTGACGTCTCTTGGCTTCTTCAATTCGTACGGCACCCAATTTCCTTGCTTTTGAATCATACCCATGGTTTTGAGGCGTTTGATAATGGTTGACAAGTCAACAACCAATGATTCTGACAATTCTTGAAGGGTTTGAGACGGATCTTCGTCGAGTAATGCTTCCAATTCTTCATCTTCAAACTTTTTGGGCTGGCCCGGATGATCTTTGTCTTCCGTATCAAAATCACCACTTTGAAAACCGACGTAACCAGTACTCACAAGTTGAAATCGTTGGACCACAGTCCCCGTAAGCCTCACAATGCGTACGATAGGCTTCAGCTGCTTTTTTCTTCAAATGAAAGCACAAAAGTAAAACTTCCTGCAAATTTGCGTTTTGTTGGAGCAAAAGTCGACATGTTCACAGAGCAAAAAAAAAAAATATGTTGTTTACACTTCAGTGGAATGACTCATACTGAAAATTTAAGCTTATGAAGTAGGCTTTCACATGAATATAGTCACAGGTTTACCCGATGCGATTTAGTGCTAGTTACGCCAACTCTTATGAATCCTTTAAAGTTATTTCCAACACCCAATATGATTAGGCTAAATCACTCAATTTCAGGCTTATGAAAGGATTCATCACGAATATAAAACAGTTCACAAAACCTTATCCCATCCAGTAGCACAATTGCGAAGTTTATCTCATATTCGATGATACTGCCTGGATTCACTGATATTTCTTAGGAACGTAGTACATTCCAGTGAATTTAGTTGACTTTAAAATACGTAGAGAATAACAAGAAAACACGTTACTACTTTTATTGTAAATTAATTATCATCATCAACATTTTTAACGATCTGCCTGAACATCATTTTTTGGATTGAGTGTTTGCATAGCGAAGTTTTACTAGCTCACCACTATCTATATATCTAAGTTCATCTACTTACCAAACTTCTGTCAAACCCCACGTGCTTCATATGCCCCGTTTTTGTTCTCCATGGCAACATCCGCCTTTCGAATACTTTATCTATCTCCCTTACTCAAACGCTGCATATCCGCTAACTTAACTGTGTATATTGTAGTAACTATATCTACACGTGTGTGTAAGTGTGTGTGTGTTTGTTTCAAAAAAAAAAAAAAAAAACTACACCTACACCTACACATATAGATACTCGCACACATACACACACACACACACACAACCGTATGAAAAACGCGAACGATTAAACTTGCTTAAAACTAAATGAACACTTTTTTCATTGGTTTTATTTTGGTTGTTGTTTCAGATACAGATACATTTTTTTTGTTTGCTTAACTATTTTATTGTTGTAGTTTGTTGTTTTTTTGTTGTAGTCCTTGCGCTTTCGCTCCTTTGCATTGTTGTTTTTATTCAAAGACTAAAATGATGCGGATACAAATCTAACACCAAAAAAATTGCAAGTGAACTAAAGCATTTAGATAGATTTATACTGAATTTGACATTTTTCAATTGGTTAGGTTGATTTAGCGTATACGCTATAGTTACTCATTGACTGTCACTTTAGTAGAGCAGATGAATGAAGTGCTTGGCTAGAACTGTAAATAAATGATGATTAATATGATTCATCTTATATTGTGCACATATTTTATCATTTCTCAAACTTCATGGTTCGAATATATACATACCTCCTATACAATTCGAAATTTCGTGAGAAGCGTATTGAATATTCGGTTTTACCACCATATTTAACATTTTTCTCTTTTCGGTATAGTAGTATTACTACTATCTCTCTCCTTGTCTTTGTTAATAAACAAGGGAAGTAGTCGAAAAATTGTACGAACATACTACAAAGTCTTCAAAGGCAATGAGTATAACAGTTATTATAATCCTATTTCGTACGTTTGAACATTTCATTAATTACTCTAATACTATTTAAAGCATTTTCAAAATAGAAAAAAGAAACAAATTAAAGAATGCATTTAAGTAAATAATTGAAAGCTAAAGCACGGCATTACTTAACTTATAAAATGTTAAATGTTAAACTATTTGTAAATTATAAACGCTTTTAAGTTGTGAATAAAAGTTTATAATTCGCAAGCAGTGCAGTTTTGCTTATGCTTATGCGAACTTTCAAAATTTGTGTAACATAGCGAAAAAATCATCGCAGACCCGATAATGTATATATATATATACACGCATATATACTCATGATTAGCACTACAGGATGAGTTGATGTAACATGTCCGTTCGTCCTTCAATGTGTTTGCCGGTATAGACTTTATAAGTACAACACTGCTACAAGAGTAACTAGAAATTTCACAACTTGCTATCGTTTTCCCGTTGTGGTAGAAAAACATATTAAGTATGCCCTACTTTGTAATATATTAATAGTTTGTAGAAAGCAAAATTTTTCGCCAAATCAAAAAGTAATACAAAAGAAAATATGTTCTATACATAGTTTAAGAGTATAGGATCGATATACTCGACTATAGCTTGTACTTGTTTTACATTTTCCATCTAACTTTCTTAGAGAACTAGAGCAGGATTGCCCAAAAGCTACAAATGGAAGTGCACACACTAATAAATTTGAGATTTATTATTCGTCATACACACAAAGTACAAGGAAGTTGTATATATGTAAATTTTGTTGGTTGATGCAAAGAGCTGCGTGTATGTGTGTGCTATCAATGGGAAAAAACAAACAACAAAAATTACTTTACTATGATCTTTACTATGCGCAGCAATATAATGAAGAACGTTGAAATAGTTTATTTAATGCATATGGTTAATGTAAAGAGTTGTGTTTGTGTACCATTATGCTCAGCATATTTTTAAGAGCATTATAAAAAAAAAAGAAAAAATTTGCATTAAGAGCATAGTACGGTCTTGGCAACTCTGGATTTTAGGCTATATTTGTGATCGTGGTTGCTACGATTATTAAGCGCCCTTATATTTACCTATGTATTTTTTTAGACGTTTCGAATCTTAGCTTTAGAAGGCAATTATGTTGTACACTGAAATATTTTTTCGCTATGTACACACTATATATAGCTGTCATATCTCCTTAGTTTAATAATGACTTAGATCTTCTTCAATTTATTCAATATAACCAATTTAATTTATTTGTGTAGTGTATTTGTAAATAGTGTAAAACACTCGCGTACAAACGTGCACTTAACGCTAAACAACGCGCGTGCACAACTTGCTTGCTGTTGTCTATACATTTTGGAGTGCTGATTTTTTCACGACCTCTACCCCCTCCCTTGCTACTACCCCTTATTCCAACGTATCTGCACCCTGCAGGCATTGCATACACTTTGTTGTATTTAACACGCGCCAGCGCTCTAAAGTGTTACCAACTACGAGTATTTTGGTGGGTGTTGTTGCCAACACGGTTGATGTTAGAGTTCGGCGATTGCATTTAAAGTGCAGACTTGAATAGTTGTTGTTGTTGTAGTTGTTCTAGTTGTTGCTCTTGTTGCATTATTGTTAGTGAGGGGAGGTTTTTATTTAGTTTCATTTGGCAGACAGACACTCAATCACAGTTAATGAATGAAGCACGTACAAAATGAACAATGACAACAACACTCTAGCACACTTACCGAAGTGAACCAGTCAGTACGCTGTAGTCGAGTGTGCACAACTATAAAATACGCTATTTACATCATCACTGAAATATAGATTTCTAAAGATTTGTGAAGATTTTGAGGTGATAGTGTTTTCTGTGCCACCCCTGATAGTCTTTCACAGAGTACGTCGTCTGTCTGTTCATTCATGTCTATATAGCTGCCACATGTCTATGCCACTCCTTTTATGCATATTTTTGAGATATTCACAAGCTCTTGTAACAGTGCAAAAGTGCAAGAAAAATGTAAAAGATCTTGCACTACATTGCTCGACCCAGAACATTGGCCAAATGATTTCTTTGCATCGATGCAAAAATAGTGCTGCAAATATTTATGAAAATTTAGCAAGTGGCAGTGCGAATTTCAATAATTTTTTGTATTAACATTTAAGCTGAATAGGCTTAGATTATGCACAAGCAAAGAAAATCAATAGTCTTTCGAAAGAAACAAACTTCAGCTGACTGTGCAGAGTTGCAGCACTTCTTCTTGCACAAGATACCATTTCTGCATTTTTGCTCTCTTGCACTGTTACAACCAGTTGTGAATACCTTAAATATATATTATATGCGGTCTGGCATGCCAGATTTTCTCTGTTACAAACATTTGTAAAAATGTACTATAACTTATTACAGCTTATAGCTACAGTGTATTAAAATAGAGAGTGAAAGAAATAGTTATAGTGCTGTCGAAAAGTACGCACATACTACAAACACTTTTATGTTAGAGTGTGCTTAATTTTGTTTGAAGTGGTTTTAAGCATACATCCTCTTTCATATATAAACATACGTGTCTATATATATTGTATATAAACTTGTGAAAAAAAAGTAAGTGAAAGCAAAATTTGTACTCGTCGTTTATATTAGCCTTAAGAGCGCCAAAAGCAATTTAAACAAGTGAAAAAGTACTAGGCAGCATAGTTCACTACTCATAAAAAAGACATACTGGTGGGCAATGACATTCATGTTCTGTGTTTAAATAGTTTTCAGTTTCGCTGCAATTTCATTTTGTTTTTTGTTTTTTTTTTTTGTTTTTTTCACAGGCTTCCTGAGTTCAATGTGCTGCAATGTCGCTTTTTCGATTTTTTGGCCAAGTTTTGAGTAATTAGTTGGTAGCGTGTTGGCCAACAATTAACTAAACTGACTTATTTAATGTGCACTCAAGTGACGAACGAATGTGTGTGTGTGTGTGTGTGTGTGTGTGTCTGCAATTTTCATTATTTTAGCACATTGAGGTGGAAAAAAACAAACTTCAATTACAATTGGTTTTGTGCACCTAATGTTGCTGCAATAAAAATTGCATGCAGTAATGAAAAGCTCATTTCCTAACAATCAAAGTCGAATGTAATATTGGTATTTTTATAAAGAACTTATTTGTGTATGTATAATTATCTTTTAGTGAGTCTATTAACTTTTTTTTAAAGAAATTATCAGGAAAAAATTTGATAATTTGTGCAAATCAAATCATTTAAAATAGAAACTGGTGCCAATGATACGATTGTTGCCTTGTATATTGCATTGGCAACCCTAAGTGCTGCTATGTGCCAGCAGTCATATCCGTTGGAAAGTTTGACATTTTTTAGCCTAAACGTACGCAGAACGTTTTGATGTACGAATACTATGTGTCTTGTTATGCTCCCACTTATTATTTGTTCCCAAAGTGACAATTAGATAATAAGTTTGTACGAATGTATCTAACAGACAGAAGGAAGCGTGGTAGACCCCATAAAGTATATAACTATATTCTTGATCAGCATCGGAAACTGAGTAATTTGAGATATGTCCGTCTGTCCATCCATACGTACGTCTGGTTGTATGAGACAATAGATCTCCGGAACTATAAGATCTAGAGACTTCAAACTTGTACATTTAGATTATCTTTGACCATACGTAGATATCTTATATCAATTTTCTTGGATGCCACTCAAACCATACGCTTTGCTGCTCTCTTTTATGTGCTTACGTTCTTATGTTTTTAGTTTTTAGCCGCCATCGTTAAATAAACAGACAATGGAAGGAGTACCTCGCCCATGGTGGATTCATGTAAAGCGCCGTATTCGCACTGTTCCTACAAGACAGACAGGTATATTTCATTTGCAGTAGCCTTATCGTAGTGTTCCTAGGGTATTTGTTTAACTTATCGACCATAAATAGGGAGCACGGGGTATTTGACTTTCCGGCAAGCTCTTACTTGATTACTTGAAACTTGAAAGATTTAATCAACTCGTGACAAAAGTGCATCAATAAACTTACAACCAATTTTCGTAATAAAGCCCTTCTTGTGCCATCCTTCGCTCAAGCACGAATGATAAAATGAGAACATTAGCATTGGATACCACATAATTTAACAATCGCCCAAGAAATGCTTGTATCGATTAGTACGAAGAAACATTAAAAAAATACAGCCTCGGTGGATCAATACATGTCTATGACATCTTTACAGTTGACGAATCGAGGAACTATCCATTTGAGTCTGAAACAAAACCGCAATCGATTGTAAGAGTGTTCTAATACTAGCCATATCAGCGAAGCACTTCGAAGCAAATCGTCACCTATTTTTTCGGAAAAAACTGTTTATTTCGCCACTGTCCCAGTAGAGCAACGTAGGACGGTTAATTCTCAATGATACACCACCATTTGTTTGCCCGAAGTTTTCGAAAAATTTATGAAAACCAACCACGGAAGCCGGAACATGCTCTACCACGACAATGTGAGCTGAGCTCTCACAGATCGGTGGGCACAAGAGAGTTTCTGAGCACTCAAAATATCGAATTGATAGTTCATCCGCCTTACATACATAACTTCGCACCCATTGACTTCTTTTTGTTCCCGCATATCAAAAATACATTGCGAAGTCAACGTTTTTTGACGCGAGTAGAACTTGTTGAAGAATTTAAACAGTTTTTTTTGGAGGTACCCACTTCTGAGTGACCAAAGTGCTTCGAAAATGGCACCAACTTCAAAGTAAAATAGGCCTGCCTACTATTTTCTTGTATACTTACCAACATGAATAGAAGTAAAGTGAAGTACGTTATCAAGATGACTGCTAAAGGAGTAGTAGGAAGCGTAGCTCGGTACAGTTTGAACTGATACTTGTTTTAAGATAGACATCATAGAATGGCTAGATGAAAATAATTTTGATCTTCTCTTGCAATAATTTCATATCGATAATATTTATCGTAAATATGACTCCTCAAATGATGACTGTTATATTTTCATACAGTTTCATCACTCACTCTGTGAATGTGATCCATTGAAATTCAAACTACCTTTCCATTTTATCAATCATAGATAAAATCGAATGCACCATCTACTGCGATTCTCGAATCCGAACCATTAGTTGGGATGTTCCGATAAAGTTTTGAGATGAAGATGATGACAACAAGATGGGAGTCTGATGCAGGTACGGGTCGAGTGACAATTTTAAACTAGTGATGGGAGATCTATAGCCGCGTTAAACACGATTTGTTTCATAGTTTTGTAAACGTGGATTCATCACAACGCAATGGAGTCCAAGGAATCGTCGAAATAGTGTATTTCCCCTGGCAAATCGAAACTGAAGCAGTTGAAAGTGATTTTATCGGCCAACAATGCTGTGGCGCTCGTAATAATTCAACTTTTCCAACAGAACAACACAACGGTGCATAACTTCTTGGCACTATAAACACCATATGCTCCCGATTTGATGCTCTTTAACTCTTTTCTATGTATGTATGTAAGAATGTACTTGGTTGAGCCGGTAGAGCTCCCAATGTAATAATGATTCTAAGCGCATAGTTTATTAAGTATTTATTATGTAATTTAATATGCAGATTAATAAGTAATTATAGTAAGTGATTATAGTTTAGATATGACAACTTTAAGTAAACAATGCTTCACGCGATTAATTATGGATATGACAACTGCGACTGTGACGACTGCGACTTATCTCTTCGACGGCTTGCGATCAACTTCTTTATTCTACGACTTGTACGCGACTGACTTCACACAACAACTGGTGACTGATGACTCCTTTCTCTTACGCTGACGTCGCTCTCAATAAATACCGCTGCTCTCAATCGCTCAATCGCTGACACAGGGATGGGTTATCATACTTACATGTATATACTTAAGTTTACTTCTAGGTACTTTAGATATAAGAAATTAAGCTAAACAAACCAAAAAGCGTTTGTACTAACTTAAATGTATCTACTAATCTATGAGCACATGTACATATATGTATTATTTAGTGCTTACATTACAGATTCTCATACACTCTACTTCCCATTTATTCTTTAATTCAATCTTTTTCTTTGTCATTCTATTTAAAAGAAACTGAATTGTTCACTAAATTGCTTATACTTTTACATATTTTGGAAGCCAGATTTCAGCTTTTCAATTTCATTGCATTTAGCTACTTTAAGAACGATATGTGGCAATGGCAGCCAGTATGTCTGTTACAACACAATGACCCGGCCAAGTCACGTAACAATAGATTCATTCGAAATGGTTCATTCGGTTGGTTCATTCCAATGGCAAGTAGTACGAGTATCTGCGCTTTATTACTCCTTTGCGTCTACACATATGCGTTGTATCACATGGTCTTAAGCACAGTTTTGGCTATTAAAGATTAGTTTTTATTTTTTGAAGCGTCAGTGTTAATGATAATAAAAACGAGGAAGTATCTTTTGCAAGAAGGAAAAAGTGAAGAAAATCCAAGTTATACTCGTAAGTATATGTCTGGGTCTGTGTCTGTGTCTGTGTATGTGGTATATAAATGCTGATATGCGATACTTAGAGCATAGACTGCGTTCCAAAAGATATTTTGAAGATATTGAGCTTAAATGCATTATTGTGTTTGTATATATTTACTTGGTACATGTTATTAAATAAAATATTGCATGCATATAAAAATTTAGTATGAAGTCGAAGTACTTTAATTTGAAGCCATTTTAAAAGTTTTAATTATTTACTATGCGCTGACAATTAGTTGAATAATGACTATTTAATGCATATACAAGTATAACACAAAAATTAATGCAATTTAATGCAGATTTAATTAAATGTCAACAAAGAAAGTTTAAAAAAATATCCATCAATCTCATGACTCACTCTCATATTCATACATTATACATTTGGGTGTATTAAAAAGTTTAGATCTTTTTATTTTATTACTAGCTGCAATTCTACAAATTTGAACCAGAAGTATCTCACAAATTAGGTCAAATTGCCGTTTAGATAACTTCCAACTACAATAAAGGATTATAAAAGCCTATATATAACATGAACGCTTCAAAAGTGATGATTTTAAAGCGAAGAACAGTTCCCTTGGCCAACAAAATCAATGCATGTGAGGTATTAGTGAATGATAATTCGATTCGTACAAAAACAAAACAAATGGCAGCATTAATCTTATATTACTTGTAATTTAAAAGGCATGTGAATGTTATATAAGGATGGTAAATGGTTGCTTTTTTTATGAACGATTAAAAACAATGGCCGGGCAAAAGCATTAAAGAAAGAGACAAAACGCATGGCATTACTTAACTTATAAAATGTTAAACTATTTACGAATTAAAAACGATTATGAGTTGTGAATAGAAGTTTATAACTCGCAACTAGTTCAGTTTGATTAATAAAAGCTTTATTGGTAAGTATTGCCCCAAACCGCTTATGCAATAGACCTAGACTACTTTCACCTGTTTAGGTGGATGAGGCACTTCAGTTCAGTTCACTTCACTTCATTTCACTTCAAAAAAGGGGACACTGACTTGATAGGCACAAAAGTTAAAGTCTTTGAACCTGAAATCTGCAAACTATCTAGAATATGCCATAATGTAAGAGCTAACGGTTTCGAATACCTTTATGAATTTATTAATTCAATCGTTTTTTATACCATTCACACATAGTGTGAAATGGTATTATCAGTTTGTCTAAAAGTTTGTAACGCATTAAAGAAGGAAAGCATATATATTCTTGATCAGCTCGAATATAGGTTTCTATTGAATTCTACTAAAGTATACTCAGAAAAATATTGCATCCTAAAATCGAGTACGTTTGGACTATGACCCTCCGTTCTTAAATTAAGAATTATATTTTTAAAATTAAGTTTAAATTGTTAATTTAACATTAAAAATCTGTATTTAAGAAAACAAAATCTTATATTACTATTTTATAATCCTAAAATGAGAATTGGTGGTCTTAGAAGTAAGAATTTTCGACTTGTTTTGAAGCGGTCTTAAATCAACAACAGTATTCTTGTTTTGAGCGCAACACACTTTGCTCTGCTTTCATTACCGGATGGTCTTAATTTGAAAACCATTTTCTTGATTTTAGACCTGTTTTCTAACAGTGTATGTGAGTACATTTGATTAATACAATAATTTGTGTGTATGTGTATTTTAACGTTGACGCGAACCGTCCTAAAAGTGCTAAACTTTATGATAGAAGAAAATGTGATGTTTGATAACAATTTAACATCAATAATTGGTGTGAACGTGTTTTATTTACCATATAACTGCGTTCTATCGTTATAAATTTAGATAGCTATTCTGATTTAATTTATAACGATAAAAGAAAGACTAAACTGTCACTGCGCAAGACAAGGATGATCTACCAAAAATATGTCGCTCCAACACGGAAATATGGTATTCAAATCTGACGTATCGCTGCAATACTGAATCGGATATGGTTCCAGATTTTCTGCGCCATATCAAGGGTTGTGAGTGATACATACGCAAGCAGTTATTATTATCGGCTGTTGGCACACGAAATTCAACAGGCACTTGGACAATGCTATTCTTATAATGAGATTAAAACGTTGTCATTTTGGGCATATTATACAAACTTGACACATCACCCGCTATGGAGAAAGACAGGATAATGCATGTCGTCACTCAGCACGACGTACTTCCAATAGAAGTAGGCTTATATTATATGGTACAGTTTGCTATGCTTTGTATTATTTTTCAAGCGGCTTCGAGTTAACGATTAAATACAAAAATCTTTATAATACACCCAATAACAGACCACAAAAATGAGAAAGCCACAACTCAACGCTACTCAACATACGACGTCACAGTAAAATAGAAGAGCTGTAGTAGCTACTCTATGAAAAATATGTCGTATATAATGCATTATGGGTCATTAAAAAAATTATTGCAGCAATTCATAAAAAAAGTGAACGTACTTATGTATATATGCATATACGTATATATGCTGTCAGTGTCAGCATCAATGTTTGCACATTGTAAAGTGCACTAACCGAACAGGAACAACGCTCCTAAATGTATGCTAATAAATTTCTAATTGAATAACGTTTACCATAGCATCCATAGCATATCTATTGTACATATATATATATATATATATATATATATATATATATATATATATATATATATATATATATATATATATATATATATATATATATATATATATATATATATATATATATATATATGTATATCTATCAGTCGCAAAGATATGCTTTCAATATTCTCACATAACTTATAATGTCATACGAATGACTTAAAAAGCGTTATCCACGTTATTTTCTTCTTTATATCTTTTCTTATTGCAAGCGTAAGGTTGCTTGCGAGCAGGAGTGAGAGTAGGGAGGGAGATAGCTAGTGTGTATGAGCAGTTGAAGCGAAAAAATAAAGGATAGCATATGTACATGCATTCAAAATGGGAAATAAGTATGTCTGTATATGCATATGACCAGCAAAATTGGCAAACAATGGCGGCAGCGGCTATAGCGTTGACGTTGCCAACGTTAGCGGAAGAAACGGTGTGTGTGTGTGTGTGCGGAGAGGGGGGGGTGTGTTGTGTTCCGTAATATGAACGCGCTATATAGACGCCGACACCATTGCATTTGTAGTGCTGTTACTTTACCGTTTAGTTAGTACTACTGTAAAAACCAAATAACCGAGAGAAAAACACTGAAAAAAATATTTTGCTAGAACAACCCAGTCTTAAAATAAGTTTGTACCTATTTAAACTTTAGTTCATATTTGCATTCTTAGAGCTTAAAAAATTACCAACATAGTTGAAAAATTTAATCATCTACATACTTGTAACCACTTTCATTGTCTGGGAAAGCGATTTAGGGAAAATAGAGTCAGCCAAACACCCCGGAGAACACTAAGCGCAGGGGAATGTAAATTATATAGTCTCTTAGCTGCTGTAACTGTAACCTTGGGTTTTCACCACTCCAAGTTTTAAATTATTACCGATGAACTTAACGAAACGTATTCAGCCGATATTCAGCCAATTAACTCAAAAATTCATTCGCAAAAAATTCGCAGCAACATCCAGTCAGACAGATGGACATAGATAGATCGACTTGTCGGGCTGATCAGGAATAGATATACTTTACGATGCCTCTGCTAATGCGTTGCAAACTATCAGATACACTGACAAAAAACATTTCACAAAAATATTAACCAAAAAAAAAAAAAGAAAAAAGAGTGATATGTGTAGTATACAGGGGCGGATGCAGATCGCGCTCTGGGATGATGTTGGGAAATTTTATGCTTCACAAGAAACACATTTATATGGTACATTTCTGGCGACCCTCCATAAGTATTGTTATACACAGAAAAACTTAAAATCTAGAATCTTCAATATCACTCTCAAGTGTATTTAGAAAATGTACAAAGATAATATTAGATATTGAAATCATTATTGAATTACGAAGTAATACTTCACTTCAATCACTCTATTTTGAAAGGACATATTAGGATTAAATTCTTTGGAATTATCAAAAACTTACAAAACACCACAAACAAAACATGAACTTTTGTTAGTCTCCGCATATACGCGTACTACAGTACTTCGAAGGGGATCACTTTTTTAACTCCGGCCAACGGATTTTCTCGTTTTCGGAGTAAGCAATAAGAAATTACTCGTAGTATAAGCTTGACTTTAGTTAACTAACTTCATTTACTGTAGTCTTTTAGCGTTTATCTGGCTGCAAAAGTTTCAGATGTGTGCTAGGAAAAGCAGTAGCAGTGTGCTAGGAAAAAAAGTAGGAAAAGCAGGAGTTCAAAGGCCAAAAACTAGAAGCTTCTAAACTACTTCTAAACTAGAAGCAATAATTTTGACATCAGTTCTAGGTAAACTAGAATATTACATATAAATAATTTCGAACAGTTTGCAATCAGTACTAAGATTTAGCTTTGTAAGTCTTCTTTTCCATCATATCAATTTCTTTTAAATAATCTTACAGTTTTAATACCAAATTTTCGTTCTCTGCAAAAGCTCGGCAAGGAGTGAAAAATAGTTTGTTGTGAAACTAAAAAAAAAAAAAAAAATATGCGCAGCGCGGAGCTACATTTGCATTTTACAAACAATTGAAAAAGTAGTTAAACTTTTTATGTTGCTTTCACTTTATCGCACACCTAACCTAAAAGTATGCTATATGCTTTTTGTTTGCCAGTCGTCGTCGACATTTGTCGTTTGCGTTTCATTTCTAGCACCGTTGACTCGTATAAAAGTATCTGTGTGTGTGTGAATGTATCTGTATTAGTTATAAGCATATGTCTGTCCGTCTGTCCGTCTGTCTATCTGTCTGTGTGTGTTTGACTATTGCCATTGCCATTTTGTGCGCCATTTGAATATCAAGGCGCGCATTCGTCTCGCTCATGTCAAGTAGCATTTGCAAAAGCGTCTGTCTGCTTGACTCTCTATATTCATATGTATCTGCATGTATCTGTCCGTCTGTGTGTGTGCAGCAAGTCTTATGAGTTTTTCCTCTATACATGTATGTGTATTTTACTATTAGTTTCGCTAGTTTTTCACGCGCATCTCTTGTTGCTGTTTTTCCTTCTTAGCCTTCTTGCGGTTGACACTTTTTTGTATAGCCCACAAATACAAGCGTCAAGCGGCATTCAACATATAAATTTCTACACACACACATAAAAGCACTTACTCTCTCATGTTAGTTTTAAGTGTGTCTGTCTACGTTTGTCCTTCGACTGACTGAAACGAAAGCGTTCGTTCATGCATATGTCCAGCTGTCAGTTTGAGGTGACACATTTGGATTTTATAGTTTTTTGGCCCAGTCGAAGGTTGTTTTTTTGCTCAACTCATGCATTTGTAAAGCGGGTTTTATAATTAGATGCAATTCCAACAAAAAAGGACGCATTGCAAAAAAGCGACAAAAGATATGTTAACAAAAAAAAAGCGAAAATGTTAAACTGTTTTACTAAAAAGTCAAATGATTCAGCGTGTTAAAAAAAAAACTGCTTGATATAAAACGTCGATATTAATAAGTTTTACATTTCATTTATATAATCATGTGCTTCGGTGTATAAAATCGTGTGAACATTTTGCGAAGAAAGCCCGAATGTTTTGCGGATCCGCATAGTATAAATAGTTTAATAGTTGTGTCCACAAGTTTTCCGGAAAAACGTTCACCTGCGAAACGTTTACAGATTTTTGTTTATCTGAAATAGAAAGTACCTGTGTCAGCTGAGTCGGATCATTTGCTATAATGTGTGCCGTGCTCTCTTTTCCCTTTCTCCGATCATGCAATAACGAATTTCTGCGTTCTCTGCTCAATGCTCACATAAATAGCTACCGCTATAAAAAACTGGAATCATTTTCCATCTAGATTGTTTTCATTAGTTAGATACCATATCTCCATAAACATTGCGAGTCAACTGGTTGGTTTTAATCCAAACCTTTCGTGGCCAGAACAGTGTGCGCCCATCTTGTCTTTACAGATCGAACAATACAGAAATCATATATCATATTCATAATCATAATCAGCGTCTCCAAAAACTTCCGAGTAGTCCCTTTTATTCCAATTCCTGTAATTCACTATATTAATTTGACACTTCTTTGGGATTTCAGATTACTGTGGATCCCAGTTGCCAGACACACTTATAACTAACATGTGAGAGTAAGTGCTTTCATGTATGTGTGTGTGTTTGTGTGTGTATAAATTTATATGTTGAATGCCTACTTAATTATGACCAATGCTCAAATTGTCTATATGAGATCTTGAGCTATAATGTAGCATATATCATATTTCATTATAGCTTCGGCTTCGGCAATATGTGTTAGAGTGGATGCTAAATTTCTTGGTATGATAGAGTAATGTTTATTGGCCAACTAGGGCTGTAATCAGTCTGGAAGTTTTCAGTCTGCAGACAATTCTTACTTTCTTGCAGGTCTGTATTCAGGGCATGCTTTTTGTGATTGACTCCAAATAATAAATATGAATCTCTCCATAGAAATTTCTAATAGGTATGGATATATCACTTGTCAGACCGTCACGGCAACCTGACACCCATACTAGATAGATGCGATGCATCATCGTAAAATAACACCATGTGTATAGCAGTCTGACTGTCAAAGAAATCATTCAACTTCTGGGATAAATGGTGTTGCTTTTTACAGTAGTACCACTAGAATGGAAATACCGACATAATATTTAGAATTTCCGCATTATAGACGCTTCTTGAAGTAGTGTGATGCAAAGAATTCCTTACCCTGGTGTTCTCCACAAATATGCAAGCTGCTATACTTCACTCCATCTCGAAGGCGTCGGCTTAGATCCGAAATTTCAATTAATCATGGTCAAAGTAATTGAAAGCAAGAGATGAGCTGTAGTAGTCAGCTGAAGGTAGTGTATCTAGGGTGCTGCTCTGTTGATGTTATTTTAGCTCGCTGCTTTTCTCAGTTGAAACGCTGCGACTGTAGCGAAGTACTTATATTTCACAATGTGCAGTTCTTAAATTCTAAGCACAACAGTTCGACTTTAATTCATTGAACATTTTTAAACTTGAGATTTACTTTGAGCTACATAGTTACTAAAAAATACTAGAAATAGCTTACTAACATAGCTTTTAGAACTATAAAAAGACCTCATAACACTGACTTATAAACAAACACTGCAAAATGTCTTTCAGACTTAGTGACTTCAGTGTGCACGGAAAAACTGTCAAAGTACATTTTGAATGTATCTTTTTATGCTTCACTTCAGTGAAAGCTTTAACATACATTTGAGCAAATGATTTTGACATACAAAGACAGTACGAAAATTGCACAGTTCATTCTTTTGTCAACTTAAATAAATGCACCGACAATGACAAAGAGTTGCATGCAAAGGAAAAAATGTTAGGGAAACAAAAATAGTGCGGTGCATGAAGATGATAAAAGTTTGGTTATTCAAGTGTAAAAATATATAGAGCAATGGTTCGATGGAAAACACAATAATTTGGTGTGGCAGGATGCACAATACACAATGCACTAAACATATGTGTACTTAGTAGTTGTTTTTGTTTTAAATTATCTTAAATTTATACAACGGCCTTAGATACAAGTATATGCTGTGATGTGGGGCTACGCGAACAATGATTTCGCATAATAATTGTGTAACAATATGTGTGTCAAAAAAAGCTTACAGGACTTTGAATAGTTAGCTCTTCTTGGCTAATTGAATGCATTTACAAGGGACCATCATCTAACACCTGTTCTTGCATGTTTTCATTGGCGCCCGAGCAGGGACATTTATCTTAGCTGTTTTTAAATAGTGATGACTGCATAGAAATTAGTTTCTGTGACAGATGATTGTTAATGAGCAATGAACTAGAAGAACCAGTGAGTTAAATAATTATTTAAACCACTAACCTAATCTACCGATTGCATTACAGATTTAAGGCCATGCTCAATAACACTCAATACCACAGTTGTCATCAATAACAGGGGCACATTTTATTTAAAATTATCTGACTCAAATGTATTAATTATTAACATATCTGAAATGTTTTTTAACTCATATGGTATTTTTGCAACTTACTCAGTTCAGAAACGTAAGCACTGAAAGAATGATTTTAAAATTATCACAAATCATTAATGTGCTTAAAATAAATTCGGAATGCATCTTTCTAGTTTCAAGTATGAAAGGATATGCATTCAATTTCATGTATGCCCTTTAGCGTAACTGCTGCAGCTACCCATACAAAATAGTACCTGTTTAATGTGAGTTTAATGCAGGAGTTGAAATGACTGCTTAAAGCTAGTGCAATGTTAACTGATTATAATCAGTTGGTAGATTACAATAATTGATTATTGTTATTTAGTTGAAATTGGATCAGCATTATCATTTTCGTTATCGCTCTTGTTTGTCGCCTTGAATTTTTGTATTTAAACTTGTGCAAGTTCTTATTGGCGCCCGTGCAGGTATATTTTTTTTTACAGTGTACTTTTGAACATCTTGTAAGCTGCTGTTTTATAGTGGTGACATCACAAAATTGGGCTTACTTCAATTATTTGTCGCTTTGAATTCTTTTATTTAAACTCGTGCAACTTTTCATTGGCGCCCGAGCTGGGATTTTTTTTTTTTTTTTTTGAAAAGTGCTTATCAATATCATGCGGTTTTATAGTTGCTGAATCATATCATTGGCCTAACTTTAATAAAAGTCATTACTTTTAATCAATTTAATTTATGCTACAGCACAAAACAATTGAGTTATCAAAATTACAATTTGTAAGTATTTTAATATTACATTTTCTTAGATGCTCTCTTGAATTATTCAATTATTTCTGATAACTTGAAGCTTGCAGTTTAAATTTAATCATCACACTTGCACACAATGGTTAACTAAACTAATTTGTAATTCAAACAATAACTAGATATTTGTACCTGTGGCACTATGTATACACACACTACATATATGCATATATAGTATAACAAGCATTCATATACAAATATATAGTTATGTGTAGTCTATTTCACACACAATCATTCAATTGAAATAGCACATATTGTATTAAATTATTACTATATTCGGTATATATTGTATAATAAGTAGATATAAATATACATATAAGTATTTAAGTTTATAGCAAGCTTCTGTTTTTGCTGTTGCGCTTTACAAATCGATCATTATTTTGACTATCAATAACTGATTTACATTTTGAAAGCTTCATAAATAACAGAAAATGCAAGAAATGTCCGCTGCAGGCAAAATATGTATGCCAACAAAATATGTTTGTATATGCGATGCGATGCGATACGATACGATTCGATACGATAAGATATATATAAGTATACAATAGAAATATGTATGTGTAAGCGAGTGCGAAATAGAATAGAATGAAATGAATGATGCTGCCATTTTTGTAGAAGACAATTGTGTGTGTGTGGAAATTTAGTAGAGAAAGGACAATAGAAACAACAGCGACAGCTACAACAACAACAACAACAACAACAACAATGAGACAATAGGAACTTACACAAAAACTTGTCTACAAAATACGCACTTGAATCAAACATAAGCATATAATACCAGCCATATGTGTGGGTTAATATAAGTTCGGGCATTTTCGAACATAATAGGTTAGGTTACGCCGGCTTACCCTTTAATAAAAGTCACACATAGACCAATATTATCCACAGTGAGAAGGAACATAATAAGTATTGTATATTCTTATTATTATTAATTGATAATAGGCACTGCTACCTTTGCAGATCTATTCTGCCCTGGCAGTAGTCTCTGCCTACAACACTACATCCAGTGCTGCCGCTTTAAAAAAAAAAAAAAAAAAACAACGAGATTATTTAGGTTCAGGCCCATTCATCCAATTACTTTGTAACTGTGATGATGTTTGAACTTGGTCAAGGCCAAAACTGTGCAATCTTCTAAGATGTGTTCGGAAGTTTCCTAATTTTCTAAACACAACCTACAGCTGCTGTCACTTTCATTACCAATATGACACAAGTGTCTTTTGAGTCGATTGCCGATTGCCAATTTCAGATTTTTTTTCCTGTCTTATGCGCTCGCAGATCTCTTCAAAAATCTATTTCTGACTTTGTTATCTTCCTGCTTTACTAGCACTCTGAGTGTTCCTTTTCCTAATTCGCAAAAGCGCTTAGAAACATTAAACAGAGTGTGAACAAGTACGCTAGAAGACAAACAACCGAGCTCGATGACTTCGTTTTCCTGAATCATATTGTCGATTGCTCGACGTCTTTATTTAAAGGAAAAAATCTCAAAACTACTTAAAATCTATTATTAGTTACTAAATACATTATCGGCAGTTCTTACTTATCTGCCAGTGCACAGTTTGTCAACACATGTTAAACACATTCGGAAAGGACCTAATGTAATACATAGATAACTTATTCTATCTACATATTTTATTACAACGTAGCCTGCGTTCGTGCACATTATATTTTAATGTATTTGGTTTTTCTCTTATTCTTAGCTCTTCGTTTAGACAGATGATGAAATATGAAGTGATAAGTTCACCATTCGTCCAGTCAGATAATGATAAAATCTATTAAGACTGAACAGAGTAGCTGTCCCCCTTCTGGTCAAGTTATCTAACTCTTCGTTCCCATATTCACACACGGGATCAGGTATTCATATATATTCGTATAGCTTAAGTTCGCTTAGTTTTCCTGGCGTGTTTAGTTTTACAAGGCAGTTCACGATTAACTTAGACTTGATCACATTTGTACTTAATGCTTTTATACTCGCCTAATTGTCAGCGAATATCGCAATAACTGATTAGTTTCAGTACCCACAGTTATGTTGAGTTAGGTACATCTATCAGTTGCACGGATTTCTAATTGAAAATTTCCACCTTACCGAAATTATATTAGAACCCCGTTTGCAATACTGTAGTGCAATAGAGATGACTGACGTTTGGAAGAGTAAAAAAGAGATAGCCATATTGAATGCTGTTTAAGTAAAAATGCCTGAGGCGCACTTGCTGCATTGAGTTGCAGCTTCATTTTGGCGTATAATTGTGCGCTCAAAAGTATGATCACAAAAAGCGGCAAAAGCATTGACTCTGACTACTTTGGTATGATTCTGACGCTGCTAAAGCAACAGCAACAACAACAACAATCAGCCACATGATGAGCAACAGCATCCTGCGTGCACTCTGTTAGCATTCACTGTCATTGCTACCAAGTAACCACACAGACGTAGCACAACAAGGACACTGGCATAGCTGTTGCAGCAACAATGAGATCCGGAAGTATGAAATTTTACTATTACTTTGTCGTAAATAGAGCGGAAGCCAAGCCAAAGCAACGAAATGTAAGCCAAAGGCAACAGTAGTCAGGAGCAGCAAGGATACTACAGCAGCAGAAGCAGCAACAGCAACAGCAACAGCAGCAGCAATTGCTAGTTGCTTTACTTGATTGTGCTTAGGTGATACGAAATGAAACGAGACGAGTCGAGTCGAGTCGAGTCGAAATACAGCTCAACTCAATGTGAAAGTATGCAAGAATGGCAGGACGCAGGATGCCGCAACATGCCAGGACAGGTTGTTGCACAGAAATCAATGCAGGCATGCAGCGTGGTGCACTATTGCGCCCAAGAATGTGTTTGAAATATTTTTGGCATATATTTTGTGTAATAGTCTAGAAAAGTGAGAGAAAGTGCGCCATAAAGTATGCAATAACTCGACATACAAAGGAGAAAGTGTACATGCTAGAAAGGGAAAATGCCATAGTGTGCAAAAGAGATGCAACATTTATATACATATATAATAATATGTATAGTAAGATGCAAGTGCGAATTTTTCACACATGAATGGTGCTAGTTGTTTGCATATTTTTTTATACGCTACATACACAGTTTGAAATTGGTACTATTAGTCTACCACATAGTTTGTGATGCATTGGTGAAGGCATCATCGACTTCTTACATTATACCTATGTATATACAATTATGTATCAGTTTGCCGAAATGAGTTGAACGAGCCATGTCCGTCTGTCCGTCTGTCCGTCCGTCTGTCTGTCTGTCTGTCTGTCTGTCTGACTGTCTGTCCATCTGTCCACTGCAAATTCCTTACAGAATATTTACTATAGTAAATATACATAGATATAGCCTCGAGCGTTCTTCAATGTAGTCTCCTATAATCGTTAGGTTTAGTTAGAATACTTTCGAAGATTCTCATTGGTCATACGCAGATATTAAATGTTGTGCATGCCACGTCCACAATATGGTTATTGTTCGCAGCCAATAAGGTGAAATTCGTACCAAATTTGGAAATATATTAAATATAGTTCATTTCAATTGCAAGGTATAAAAGCTTCGGTTACATCGAAATTACCTTTAATTTTCTTTTTATTTTGTTATCAAAGCGCGTGTGTGTTTCCATTCAACTCCCCTGCTTCACTGTACTGAGATTTCAAGCGTTGCATTATATAGTATGTTATAGAATGCATAAAATCTGTATACGTAAGTGAGTATCTACAAGTTTGTGTGTTCGAAATAACTGCAAATTGTGGTAAATAAATGTTGTTTGTGGTTGGTTGCATTTGTGTGTTTCTTGAACGAAAGTCGCCAAGGCACTGAAGTACAGATACTTTAACGCTGCACTGTACTCGTACAAAATTTTATTATTGCTCTGTGCTGCTCTCATAATTTGGCGTAATTCGTTTTCGGTTTTGGGTTTACGTATACGCTTCTTTGGTCCTTTGATTTAAATACAACGACGTCGACGGCGACGACGACGACGACGACGACTCTGATGACGATTATATGCGCTATTACTCAATGGATTTATGTTGCTTAAATTCGAATTTATTGTTATGATTGTGCGTTGTGGCTTACAGCTGCGCAGCAAATGCTGCATGCGTAACGAGTTTAAGCAGTAAAAAGCGTTTCATAAGCTCAGCATTAACAAACCGGCAACACACACAGCAACAGCAGCGACGCAAGTGCTCTACGATTTTGTAAGAGATTTGTGTTGTAAACAAACGTATTTAAATTTTAAATGGTATTTGAAGTTAGTATTTGTGTGATAATTAATATAAAGCTCGATAACTCTTTCAACATAGAGTTTCAACGTATATTTTGTTTTTTTCAGAAGGATTGTGGTGTTCGTTTTGGGCAAGCAACAGTTTTTCGAATACTTTGTAAAAATGATTTAATATTTTTATGAATTATAGACCACAACATGGTTATTTTATGATTTTATGTTTATTTGGCGTCTTCAGAGTAGCAATGTGCCTCTCCCAGCACATTGAGAGAGACTTCAGGTTCGTGCGACTTTCTTAATCTCTTGATGGAGTACATGCTACGTCAATGCACATACATACGTAGAACGGTCGGACATGATCCTCCATAAAGAAGTAATGCTATTCGCGTATGCGTATGGCGTTCTCGGAGATTGAGAAACATGACCGATACACGGTTGTAGTTCCATTTTAGTGCAATAAGTAAGAAAATATGTTTATTTAACTGTCAAAATAGGTCATTGGAGCACCCAATTATAATTTCAAATACAAAATCAACAAGCTCAACAACCACTTAATATTTCAAAATAATTTAGTTTCAGCAAATAAATTTGGTTTTGAACATTTTGACTATTAAGAAGAAGTACTCCATGTTGGATTCGCTATTTTGATTTAGATTTTTTTGATAACTCATTCGAAACCATAGACCCCATACAACCTGTGAACCATGAATTCTGCTCAAAATAAGCATATTTTTAATTTTTGGTCAGCTAGAGGAGTCAACTACATTTCACGCACATATATACCGCTTGAAAAGTATTCATTGGCACATGTGCACAAACTATATTTTTAGCAATATTGGTTGAATATATTGCGCGTAAAAGGCTTAAACAGTCGTCACTCACATAATAATGCAAACATATAGATAGGTTTTACCCGAAATACAAACACACACGCACAAATATTAAACGGTAGCATGCGAACATTCAGTTACAAGTTGATAAGACTCTGCAAAGCGTGAAAGAGATAGGATATTGCGTATTTTACTTTGTATGCGCTTCGCTATTATTATGCAAATTTGTGACAAAGCGCTACAAGGGGAGAGGAGGGTGTCAAAAATGGTACAAATTTTACGTTACGTAATACTTGAAGAGCCTATAACAACAAACGCATAAATGCAATAATAAACAAAATCGATTGAGTCGACTGCTGGCCATACACACTGTTAAACATAGTTTGTATATCACAGACTACCAATTTAAAAAGTTATATAATTCAGAGTACAGCATTTATATAGCAAAATAATTGAAGACTATTTCTCATGGAAGCTCAACAAATGCGAACAATTCAACAACTGAGTTGCTTTTAAGAGCTTCAATGCAACCTTGCGTATTTTTTTCAAAGCAAAACTATGTTTATGCATTTGTATGACAAAGAAAAAAAGCAGAAAGTCAAAGCAAAAAACTTGACAAAAAAGAAAACTCTCAACGTTTGTCTTCACAGCATGAAGTGTTTGTCTCTTTAATAATATGAGCTTGAGCTGAAGTTAAAAGGAGTTAAGTACATATGTATGTGTTAGCTGAATAAAAAAAAAAGAAGATAGGTTTTAAGTTATCTCAACATATAAGTTTTTTTTACTTTGAACTTTTTGCGTATGTCAATGCTTTGCTAGTTAGTTAATTGTCCTTTGAAGCTTCGCATTGCAGAGTCTTTTTGTTTGTAGTTATATACATACATACGTGTGTAGTACAAACGAACTGGCGCTCAAATCATTTTGGAATAAGAAAATATGATAAAAGGGCAGACAGTCAAAGAATATTTTCAAGCATATCGCTTGTTTACTCTTATTTGTTCTCATTGTAACTTAAAGATTTGAAGGCTCCCTTATTTTTCTCTCTCTCTCTCTCTCTCTCTCTCTTCTCTCTCTCTCATGTAGTGAACTTATCAACTTGTAATTTAGCTTATACAGTGAGTAAGGCATTTTTGAGACTCAAGAAAATTAAGTACGATTAGCTACTAAATTAAAAATGAAGTTTCGCAACTGCTTTAATCACTGTGTAATCGTGAGTTGATAATTCAGTTATTTCTCTCTCTCTCTCTCTCTCTCTCTCTCTCTCTCTCTCTCTAAACTACTATTACGGAGTTTATGCGATAGAGATAACTGAATAATCAACTCACGATTATCTTAGATCTTGTCGTTTATACATATAGTTAGACAGACGGACATGTCTATATCGACACAGCTTATGATGCTGCTCAGAAATATGTAGATATATGAAATCTGTTATGCCTTCTGCTGCCCGTAACATACATTTATAAAAACTCAACTCTTTAGAACAGCAAAATGTGCAAAAATATACAGACAGACAAACAAACGGTCGTATACATAGATGGCCTTCATTCGTCATAAAGTCCAGTACTTCTGGGATAGTTCTCGCCAGCGTTAAGACATATATGTATATGAAAGAATCACTAATTCACAGAAATATCGATTGCCACTTTTGGAAACTACGCACCAACGTGCATTAAATAAGTCTATGAGAAACCAGCTCTCGAGATGAGGCCCAAATTTATAAACTAGTCTAATCAAATGACTTCTATTGAAATATATTTCAACACTGTACGCGTATATTTTCATCTCCCACAATGTTTACTTTTCAAACGATTAATTTTTGCTCTTGTGCCTCTTATTTAACATTAAATTTTGAACTGAATTCGTTGTCATTTCAATTGAATATAATTTTAAAGACGCTCTGTCGCTGTCGCTATACAACTCTGTATATGTGTACAATATATATGTATATCGCTTGAAACAAATTAAATGACTGGCCGCTAAAATTTATAAAGGCCACAATATACTCGTATACTATACAAACATGCGTATTTCAAATAACAGCGACGATTGAATTACCATTGGCAACTGCGTTGCCGCACACAATTAGTGGTCGGATAATGAAGTTAATGCAAGGAAATAGGAACATCCGCTTACCCGGGTAATATGATCCGATGAAAGCACAAATGAACCGCTGCGTTAGCTAATGAAATTACAGCAAAATGTACTTTAAAGACCTCCAAAAACGTTTAAAAAACACACACAATATTTTGTTTGCGTTCAATTGCGTTCATGCTATGCAAGAGTTAATCAGGCATGGAATCAATTGGAAATTAAATTAAAAACTAGAGTGAAAAAAATGCAAATAATATATTTACAAAAACGATTTCATAATTTATTAACTGAGTACATTTAATGCGGAAAATTCATAAATATTAAATTTTAAATGCATTTTTTTTTTTTTTTTAATATAAAGCTATTTAATTTCACAATGGACACCTTCAATAGGCATAGAACGCCTACAGCAATGCAACAAAATAACACATTCACACAAATTCAATTCAATTTAATGTTAATAGACAATATTTACTTTATAATTAGCGCGGAAACATTTATCGCATGCCTGTGTGTGTGTGTGTGTGTGTGTATCTATGTAATCGAGTGAAATGCAAAAATAATAAGAGTAGAACGCATACACATTTATACGATACAATTACCAGTTAAAATCTAATTAAATTGCATGCAAAAGTTATGCACACTAACGTATACAAGTATATACGACTACAAAGAACTGTAGCGCATAAGTTATGGCACGGTGAGGTATCGATGCGGAAGTGAGAACCCACTCAACACGGGTGACAACAACTAAGCAGAACAATTGACTGACAGACGGACAGACAGACATACAGACAGACAGACAGACAGACAGACTGACAGACAGACAGACATACTAGATAATTTGTAGTATAGTAGTAGCATATCACAGTATGAGGGCATATGAGAGGTTTGCTGAAAGAATATTCGGAATGAATTGTAGTCGTATATAATGCAATGAAATAAACTAAATTTCAGCGTGAACAAAGGATTAATGTATCCACTCTCTTAATAGTTGTGTACTAAAACGGAGTAGTTTGCTAAGCCCTCAACAATCAACAACTTCACTGACCAAGTAAGAATTTCAATAAGGCAGGATACTCCTTCAATCTTGATAAACAAACTTTCAAAAAAAGCCATGGAATTCGCACACTGCAGCTTGTTAGAATAATTGAGTCTGGCCAAATCACAGCTTATATAACTTACAATTCGATATTATTTTTGCTTAATCTTTTGTTGTCTGATCAATTAAAGACAAAATGCTAACAAAACTCTTCCCGAATGGCAAATTTACAGTTAACGGATTTGCAATGTCTGGCCAGCGAACTGATGAGGACTTGTAACTGAGTCTAAAACAATTGTCTCCGCATCTAAAAGATTCATTGTGTAGCAAAAAGTTATTGTTGTTATTGTTCTCTCTTCACCTTAAAAAAACAAAAAAACTGGTTGTCTGTAAAGTCGGTTTACGGACGATAATTTTATATATAATTATAACGTCATAAGAAAACACATTGATGAAAAATTGCATACTTTTATGAATTGAATTGAATTAAATTATTAACACTGAATTAACATTATTTTGTATAATACAAAGAAGGAGTTAATTGAAAATTACAATTTCGATAAATTCACATTTATTTGCACTCGTTACAAATGTATGTCACATTTGTACCCTTGCTGACGTCGTTCCCTCTCCCAACTACTATAAATGTATGCTGCGAGAGAAAGAGATAAAACGCGTTTCTATACAGTTTGGCGTTGCGGGCGTCAAACACAAAAAAATTAAATTTTTAAATATTTCAATTAAATACAACTACAAATAAATATAACTCGTGCATATTTAATCACTGTATCTCGCCCCTTACACTTGCATTTACATTAGTGAGCTCCAACTCAAACACTCTCTCACTCTCTCACTCTTTCACTCTCACGCTCTTAATGTTCGGCTCGTATACGTGTTTGTATGTTTGTGTGCGCAACAAGTATTTTTGAGTGTCTATTAAAGAAGCAATTTAATACATTTATGCAATTTAATACATTTATGTAAAAATAACAACAAAAATCTACAAGAAAAGAGTGGTAAAGTAATAACAAATAACAACAACAGCTACAGCTACAGCAACAGCAGCCACAAGTACAACAACAACAAGCTCGTATATGACGTATAGCCGCCTTTAGGCGGAACGAGAGTGGGCATGGCTTTTCTTTCGTATGTGGCATCGTTCGTCGATTTATAAGACGTTATCACTTCAAAAATATGTAATTTATTTCTCAATGTAAAAATGACCTTAAGCTGTTTAAATTTCGTATCAAAATCGAGAATGTTTATCAAACAATTTCGAACAAAAACAAATGCATGTTTTTTTTTATTGGAGGAGATTGATAACTCCGAAATACTAGCAAAGTCAAAAATTAACTTGTAGTAGTACATTCAGATATCAGGTGCGTTTCATAACTATAGCACAAGTCGATGTGTTCGAATAATTGGTCTACAATTTCAATTCTGCTCACTAAATCGACTACTCCTTCAATGTTCGGGGCGTCCCTTAAAACTCTCTAAACGGTGGATTTGAATACAGTGCCGCCAAGCATTTTCGGGCCTCCAGTTGTATTTTTACCATATTCATCAGGGTTCCCAAGAAAATTAAAAACAACTTTCCGGCTTATTCCAATTTTTGCTGAAATTTCTTCCAATGTTTGTGCTAAGTTATGAAACGAAACAAAACATAGTTGTGGGAGTTTATTTGAAAATATGTTAGTGCAATGACTGATGAATCTACGAAATACTACCTAAAACTGATATTTCAACGGGATTTGAAGGCAAATTCTTAACCTTTCTTAAGTATTTCAGAAATGGAAGAATGATTCTTCCAAATCAGGTGTGCGCAAAATTTGCAAGTGAAAGCTCATAAGGGGCGTTTATTATGTAATTGTTTTATTGTGTAATTGTTTGTTTTGTTCATGCAAAGAGCTGCATGTGTGTGCTGAAAGAACGAAGGAAAATTTCGAAACCAGACTCGATTACTTCAAAAACAGTTCTCGCATGCCTGTTCAATCAGTTGTGCGCCAATAGCGCCACATAAACAATTTAATAATTGAATAAAATATTTATACATATATACACACATAGTCAGCACACACTGACACACAGATACTTATTACACACACACATATGTATTTTAGTAATAAATGCATTAACAAGTTAATATAACACGATTTATTTGTCATTGAACATTGGTTGTACATTGTACTTACTCGTATGTGTGTCTGCATGCAATTGTTTTTTTTTTCTTTTTTTTTTAGGTTTGCCAATTGAGACTATTATACAGTGGCGTAATGTCGAATTACTAGAAGGGTTACTTTGTAGATTTCATATTAAAAATGCAGTAAGAGAATATAGTAAGAATTAGAAAATACAAAAATAGACGAATTGAAGGGGTACTATTTATATTTCGGGAATAGCAAATAATAACGAACATTTTTAAATGAAAATGACTTTATTGTTTTTCAAAATATTCCCCTTGATGATCAATACATTTTTGCATTCGTTCAAACCATTTGTCATAGCAGTTTTTCCATTCCTCTTGAGACACCTACAAAACATGGCTGCTTTTCTTCGTCGCTTGTAAATCGTTGACTTTGAGACCTTTGATTCTCGGGAACAAGAAGAAGTCATTGGTTGCCAAATCAGGACTGTACGGAGTATGAGTCATTAATTCAATGTTTTGACTGCTCAAAAATGCACTTGTTTGATGAGATGTGTGAGAGCTCGCATTGTCATGATGCAGAATGATTCGTCTTTGGCAGTTGGTTTTACGAATTTCTCCGAAGACTTCCGGCAAACAAATGGACGTGTACCACCGCCCTACGTTGCTCAAGCGGAACAGTGGCCACATGACCCATTCGGCCGAAGAAACAGGCTAACATTTGCTTCACTGTGCTTCTTCCACGAACAACTTTTGTTGGATTTGGCTCATCTTAGAATACCCACACGGTCGATTGCTCATACGCACATATTCATGATTCGTCGCCTGTCACGATTTTATTACGTCTTTTGAAGCACCACGGTAGAACTTTTTAAACATTTCCTTACACCAATCGACGCGATCCTTTTTTGAGCGATTGATAAATTATGGGGTATCCTACGAGAGCAAATTTTTGTTACAGCTAAGTATTCATGCAAAATCGAATATATTGAAGTGGAACTAATGTGCAAGGATGCCTTTATCTCACGATATGTCACATGACGATCTTGCATTATCACTTCACGCACTGCATCGATGTTTTTCGACACAACAAACGATTTTGGACGACCTTCATGGAATCATGACCACGATTGAATTCACTATAACAGCGATATACTGCGGTTTTTGATAGTGCTTTAGCGCCATACAAAGAACTGAGTTTATTGACACATTCTTGTTGAGATAATCCACGTCGAAAGTTATGAAAAATAATCCAATGAAAACGTTCTCTTGAAATTGCATTTTTTGGCCAAATTGCTTTTCTTAACTCACTGTAAAGAAAACAAATAGCAATTGTACATCAAAACTTTGTGAGTGCGTTTATGCCAAAAAATGTCAAACTTTATTTTATATATGGTGTTGCCAGATTTTAGCTGTTGACATTAGTGTTGCCAGTTCCCGAAATATAAATATACCTATTGAAGTGTGCGATTTGGAAACATAAATTTTTACTGAGCAAAAAACTCTTCACCAAAAAACTAAAGTATATGCAGCGTTAATAACATACAGACAGACGGACAGATAAACAGATATACAAACGCACATTGCAGAATAAGTGCGTGCTTCCGTGCGCTTCTTTTTCCATGCATTTTCCACAGAAGTCGTTATGAACGCTTGGAGGTACTCGGAGTATTAGCCAATCAAAACCTGTTCCATCAGTAATTTGTTTGCTAAGCTGAACTCCGTCATGTCAGTGAGGGCACCTTTGTGCTTCTTAAGTTGCATTCCGGTGACAGTAGACTCTACTTTCTGTTGGTCTCATTTAGAAACTACATAAGTATTTCCAAATCGCCACGAATCTTCACAGGATCTCCCACGGGACTATAGTGCCAAATCAAAATCTGTTGAGCGGTTTCGGAGTCTATAGGGAACATATATACATACTTCTATTTTTTTTATATATAGAAAGATAAATTTTAAATGCAAGAGAAAGAGATTTAGATGGGCCTGACTATAATATATTGATCGATAACTATCTTGATAACTGCAAACTTCCTGTATCCTTGAATCCATAAGAGATGCATATGAAACTGGACTGCCATCACGTGCAGGGATTTCGGCAATTTGCAACTGAGCATCGAATTCAGTGAAGTCAAACGGGGTAAGAATCTCAAAGTTCCAGTCTACTGCTATTGGTATTGAAATCTCGAAACGTTTTTGTTGTGCTTGACATGTTGCATACTTACAAATTTCGGGAACGTAACGTAACACACAATAATCTATTATGCCTAAAATGTTGCATACTCGGAATTTCTGGAAAATTGCCGAGAACAAAAGATACTTTAAAATTGGGGTAGTAAAGTCGTTTAAAATTATTATCTACCTGCAACAAATTGGAGTATGTTCCAGCAACATATTTCCTGGAACCAAAATCAAATTTGGAGGTGTTATAGGTTTAGTGACTCTTTATTCTAGCTCATATGTATCCGGCATTTGAAATTCTTTGCACATTTTATATTTTTAATGAATGTGCTTAGTATATGTATATGTATCTTTCTGTAGTATATGTATCTTTTTATGTGCAACTAGATGGACCCCGCGACGTTGTACGCGGCCCTCCTCTTTCCCTGCGACTCGTTCCCCCTGCCACTACTACCACCGGCTCTCCTTCCACCTTCCCCACCTTCCACATGCTCCTTTACATTACCTTCAATTCTATTAAAATTAGAAAAATCTAAAAAAAATGTTCTGTTTGTCCAATCGCCACGAATCTTCACAGGATCTCCCACGGTTTCGGAGTCTATAGGGAACATATATACATACTTCTATATATATATATATATGTATATAGAAGCTAGATTTTAAATACATATGATAGTAATAAAATTTTAAAAACACCAACTCATGATCATTGACCGCTTTAGCTCATGACCAGCTGGTGCGACATCTAGCGTTGAGTTGAACAACTTCTAGTTCGCTTGCTAGCGCTTATGTGAAATTGTGTGGTCCTCCCCACCTTTCACATACATACATACATACATATACCTATAGCATACATACATACCTATAGCCTTCCTTGATAAATGGGCTATCTAACACTGAAAGAATTTTTCAAATCAGACCAGTAGTTCCTGAGATTACCGCGTTCAAGCAAACTAACAAACAAATAAACTCTTCAGTTTTATAATATGCTAGCTAAAGACACCGAATCCATCTAAACGAATGCACAAATTTTTGGCCAATTTCAGATAGCTCAGGAGAAGGATGCTGTGAAGAAAAAATGAAAGTTGCCACGCTTAGACCGTAAGAAAAATGTGTGAACGTAGCAACGTACGCCGGGTATACGCTAGTAGAGTATATAAAATACAAAAAACTCTTCAGTCCAAATGAAACTACTTGAAAACTGTTGCTTTAAACACTTCATTTGTCGACTTAAATGTTAGTAGTTTATGCAAATATGATTATTTCGAAAATTTTCGCACTTTATACGCTTCAACGCGCAATTAATTTTCCGCCTTTTCGCTCCACGTCACTGTCAACTGTCAACGCTACTTGTGCGCATACCGAAAATAGAATAAATGGCATTTGATTGAATTTCATTTTACGGTTCAGATATAATAAGTATCTACGGGTATCTATCTATCTATTGCTATAAATTTTAAATGAGGCGTGTATGCATTTGTCTATATCTCTCTCTCTCTCACTCTCTCTGTCTCTCTCATACACAATGCTGAGTGCAGATTATTTTATTTAATTGCGCGAAGGAAAAATGGTGTTTGTTAAATCTTTATCTGACATATATATACGATTTATATATACACTTGTATATATAGAATTTTAAACAAAATTTGAGCGCAATTTCAATTTAAGTGCACTCTATACTTTTAACATAATTAATTTAATTATAAAATGTCAAATACTAATTTATGAGTGCGCACAAATGAAAATGCACATACAAAATGAAAAAATCCTTTTTTTTTTTCGTACGTACTTATATAATGTTTATTAATACAAAAAAAAAACTCTTTTTTCCAATTTTGTAGCGTAATATATTTTTTTAGCAATTTTTATACACTTCACTTTTAGTGTGACAGGGTATTATTGTAAGATAAGGACTAAGATCTTTTTATAACGGAAGAAACTTTTTCACGCGGAAACAAAGTTTAGTAATAAAATTGGTCATGCGTTCGTAAATCAACTATTGGTCATGCATTATACTCGCGTGTATTAAGGCTAAGCTAAGAAAAAAAAAATAAAAAAATGGCGCTACTTCGACATACTATTTATTTTAAGTTTAATCCTTTTAGTAATACATGCCACAAAAGTCAAAGAAGATTTACTTCAACAGGCAGAAGAAGGCGTGGCTGACCCCATAAAGTATCAAAAGCTGAGTCGATCTATCCATGTCCGTAAGTCCAGCTGTACGTTTGAACAACGCGATTTCGGAGACTATAAAATGTAGAGCCTCCAAGCTTGGCAAGGTGTCTCATCGATAAAAAATCGATAAAAACAGTAAGTAGCGAAAAAAAGTATTGAAAAAAATGTTTATTACTTATTAAAATACACACTTTGGGAATTTATTTCTTGAAAATGATGGTGTTCAAATGTAAACCGTTGCGTTCACGGCATTCATCTAATCGAGCACTAAAATTTCCTATGACGGCTCGGCAGGTATTCTCCGTGATGGCTGCCATTTCGTGACGGATATTTTCTTTTAATTATGCCAGGGAAGTCGGTTTGTTGCCGTATACTTTAGATTTGACCTAACATCACAGGAACTTCGTGGAGGCCAATTTATGTCACGTCACAATTTGCCAGGAAAAATTTCATCCTGAGGCTTTAGTTCTTGCACCAACTGAATTTTGTAAGGGTGCAGGTTTAAATCTTTGTGTAAAATACAAAACAATGTTGATCTATGCACGTTTAAAGCAATAGCACGCTTCCGAATCGAAAGGTCCGGGTTGTCACGACCAGACTGAGTAACAGTGTCTACGTTTTCGAACGTTCTCGAAGACCTTGGACACCCGGATTTTGATTTTTCCAGCGTTGAAATGGTCTCTTCAAACTTCTCGACTCTTTTTCCAATGAGTCGAGGGCTTGACGCATCATTTAAATGACGAACATGTCGAATACTGCAGAAGTTTTAACGTGCTACAGTCGCAGAATTACCGTTTTTGTAAAACTCACGTACGCACAACGCACGGTCCGCTCCTGAGAAACGTTGCATAGCGACTAAATTCCCAAAAGCTAGGCTAACGATTGACATACCCCACGCGCCCCTTCGAGTAGTTGCATTCACGCAAACAGCAAATCAAATGTGAACTTTCTTTTGAGACACCCAGTAGTATCTTTTGATATGTACGCAGATCAAGCGTACCAAAAGTGTGAATGTCACACGAAATGTTACCTTGAAAATGTCCGTTGCCAACTGCTCAAGAGCCCAATCAGCGAATGTACGACAAGCATGGTGGAATTCGAGCTTCAGTTCTTGTGTGCTATGGATCTTATACGTCTGCATGCTCAAATCTTTTCGGAAAATTTGCTAAGTTGAAAAAGCAGAAAATTCAACTCCTTGTGCTGAGTAATGGAGAGGTATTCTCTTATCGCTGTTCGAATGCCAGCTATTCCACTAGACAAAATCTTCGAAATGGTAAAAAATTCAACAAAATTAAATACTAATTAAATTTAAGTCGTGGGGCGGAACAAATACTAAAGTTGTGGAAGACTTGAAAGGCATGAGAAGTATGAAAAGCCGAGTCGTTATATCGTTTAGTTCGAGAGTACTTGTATTCCTCTGCCCTACTGCACACCACCTAGTCAAGTACACGCGTCTGCAGCGTACTAACTTGTTTGTTACATTTAACGTTTATTAATATTAAACCCTATTTATTTCAAATTTGGTAGCGTAAAAATTTTTCAGCAATAGCAATGTACGATATTTTTTTTTTTTTTTCGAGAGTTGTACTGAACAAATGAATAACTGAGTGAAGTTCATTACTTGCGTTTATCTTGTGAAACCATCAAAAGTCAACTGTATGCCATGGCACGATGGTATTTATGCATGACTTTGTATTTGTCTGTCCATATCTCCTATAGTATATCTCTTATTGGTGTCTCTTTTTGCTGTATGTATAATTTTGTATGTAGTATGTATATTGGACTCATTAGCATAGTGATATTGATTTTCTGGTTAACCATCAATCAACAAACGCTTTACGAAATGAGATTGCCATGCAATTGAAACTTTGTTAACCGCATGCACATGTTATACGCTATATGCTTGAATGCCTTAAAGCGCCTGTTGGTATGCAATGAAACATTTGTTAAACGAGCGTACAAACAGAAAGACAGACAGCCGAACATACTGCTGCTTGGCATATACGATACAATACTTAGGCCAACTGGCTTGTAACTAAATAACTATGCATCTACTTACATATAATACCTATGTATGTATATGTACGATATATGTACGATATATGTACGATATATTCTTGTATCTTATATCTGTATGTGACAGTGTGCTCAAGCGTGTTTACACTGATACTTGAAATCCCGCTCCACTCTGCTCCACTTACCCGATGATATGTTGTCTTTGCGTAGTCATTTGGTCACGATAAACAATTATATATGTATATATAATACAAGCGAATTTCTAACAAGAACAATTAATGTTAGCATGCACTAATTAACTATTAAAGTGGAAATATGATTGCCAACTTACACACATACCTACATACTCGGACATATTGTGTGATTTTGTTAACGCTTTGATGTACACGCACGAGTATATATAATTTTGACTAATAGTATATACAACTAATTTAATTGGCTTCACAATAAGCATTTAGCTATGAAAACACATTCATAATTGGTTTAAAAACAATAGCCGCATTGCAACTACGAGTCATAATATTTTGACAACGACTTGTTTATCATTGAATTATAAGTAATTAACACTTCATTTCGTTGTATCTATTAAATTTAATTGGTTTTGCTTTATTTATAAGCAAAGTGCATAAAAAATGTATATAATGTATTTTAAAGTGGTCGAACTATATGATGGGAATTTAGTTGCATCTAACTGAATGATCTCCAGAAATGGAGCTAAGCTGTTTAATAATACCGAAAAAATGTAGAAGACCATGATAGTGCTGTCAAGACGTGTGAGTTGCTGCTGTTAGAAGTATGTATATACATTTTCGCTCTTCACAATGGGCGGTTCTGAGCCAAAGCAGGTCTCTTAAGCGATTAATTGATTTAAATCGATTTCGCTTAAATGTTATTTTCATTTTGAGCATACTATTTCTCAATGGGGTATGCTATTTTGAAAATTTGTGCTAGGAGGATGTTGTTTTTTGGCGCACGGAAGTATAAGAAATCAAGATACAATCAAGAGCAGCAAACACTTTATGGAAGAAAATCGATAGAGTACTAGCAGCAAAAATAGTTTTGAATTAATAATGCACCATTATAGAAAGAGATACAATAAAACAACAATGAATGCTGCAGTTGAGTATGCTCGACTAATAGATACACTATACATTGTCTCAAGAGACTTCCGTATATTTGTCTGGGGGCTATATTCTACGGTGGTCCGAACTGGAAAAACGGAATATTCTATTAAGATTGCCGTGCCATCTAAGTCAATTTATGGTGTTTGTAGGGGGCAAATTTGTATGAAGACTATTTCATTATATTAAAGTTGGCACGTTTGTCTTATACACTTTATCTGAAGAGGAAATAGAAGACTCTAAATATGCACATTTGAAGGCACTATATGTTATAGTCTCTGAGAACTCAGCGATCATACAGTCGGACAAACGGGCATGTCTATACCAGATTGATTTTTGGTGCTGTTGGATACTACAGGGTGTTTTTAGCGGCTGATGCAAGAATTAAAAACGTATGACTCCCATTAGCGCCGTACTTTCAGTCAAAGGGGCTTAAAATCAGCTGGATGACAACTCACAGTTTTATCGCAATACACTTTGTGCTGTTCAGTGATGAAGCTCATTTTTTCCTCAATGGGCATGTCAATACGCTAAATTGCCGTATTTGGAGTGAAGAAAATCCACGAGAGATTGTCGAGACACCGTGAATGAGGACGCCAAGAACTTTACCGTCAACGGCGTTGCTATAGAGCCAGAATAGTCGATTATTTCGTGCCCCAAAGTTACTTAGAGTCAACTTTGAACGACTTGGAAGACAATATTGTGCGAACTTTTGCTAAAATATGGCTTGAAAAAGTGAACTTCCAGAATGTGCCATATCCGAGCCACATGCCGAAATCATATTTAAATACTAATCACATAATTTTATATTTCTAATAACGCCAATTTTCAGTTAGAAATTGTATAATCTCAGTATTTTAAAGTTGTACAACTCTGAAGAAACATACTTTATATAAAAGTTATCCAAAAACTAAATATCTATATCATTTCTTTTTTGATGTCAATATCCCATGGAGTTTGTAATGCATTAATGAAAGCATCGGATATTCCTTAAGGCATCTTTATTTACAATCCGCTTGGTGTATCTGTTTGCCTGTAAGTGGCAAAGGAAACTAGTCCCGCAGTTTTTATTGAAACACAAAAGTTGTTTCAAAGATCATTTTCTTCGCAAAAATTTGTTGTATCATTAAAGAAAAGTCAGCCCTCAGGCATGGCTCGATAACACGGTCCATTGACTGTAACATAGGCTTTAGCTGCATATTTTTACATTTTATGACGCCTTGTGACTATTTGTAAGCTGCAAAGTAGACAAATATTTAATTCATTTAGCAGCAATTCATACAGATAAATCTTTATGCAAGAATTTTCATTACTTCCACAATACATTATTTCATTTAATGTGATTTTCAATGCGTGCAATGCGTCGCAGATGAAGATTAATCATCAAGTGACCTTTACAAAGTTACATCTTAATTGGATTTAATTTTGTTTTAATTAATTTAACACCAAATCCCAAAGCAAGCACTACAGCACTGATGATCATTAAATCAAATGTGAACAGAAAAAGAGTAAAAAACGATATAATCATTTAGACCTTAATGCGCTTATCAGGAAGCCAAATTCACTTTGTTCCTGCTGTTGTTGTTGTTCTTGTTGTCGTATTTGTACAATATGCATGTATCATATAGTTAATGTATAATATAAGTTTAACAAAAAAATAAATAACAACAAATTGATGTAGTTGACTATATGGTACCCTACATAGTTTCTTGATGTGGTAAATTTATGGAAAGAGTGGTGAAAATGGTGAAACCAAAGTCTCATAACAGCAAGTGGCCATGTAAAATCAGTTTAGTTCATCTAAGATCCAGCTTAGAATCTGGCGGTATTTCCTAGAATTTAGAGTCACTGTGACCAAAGATACTTTTCCGCAGTTGTTTAAACGGTTACCTTTATTTTGACAGCATCTTTTCTCTACTTATTTAATGCTTATGAGGCGTTTGCTACTGAACCAGGCTCAGGCCACTTCATCCCAGTGTAGGTGTCTGCTGGACTTTCCGATTGCAAGGAGCTATTTGAGTGCGCTTCTGAACTACACAAAGATTTCGAGATATTGTGGCAGCAAAAGAACTTAATTATTCAATGAGCCAATTTCCAGTTTAGATTGCAGATATATTAAAAGTGCTACAAAGTAAAATAACAAGCCATTCCTAGCTAAATATTGTCATTTTGAAGTTAACAGAGAGCAGATGAAGTGTATCGAAGCATTGTTTAAGGAGCTTAGCTATCTGAAGTTAGATGAGGCTATGTTCCTTGTGACTTTTGTTCAATAAGTAGTGGGCGCAGGTCTAAATGGCATAGATATCGGATTGAAAAAGTATGGGGTAGGGGCCCATACTGCTTACAGAATCGCAAATGATGGATTTCTTCATGGATAGTCCTGCACCTGAGGTGCTAGTCTGTAGTGACAGTGACATAAGAAGATTTCAATGCCAGGAACGATTTTGAAAACCGCTGCTACTTATTAAATGAATAATTAATATTCAAAATCTGATAAAACGCAATTTTGAACACCAATATTTTGTTTAAGCATGTCAATCGGAAAAATTATAGATAAACATTTAAAAATGCTACTTCAGACAGTTCGACTATCCTGTACCAATTTCGCAATCGCTCTCCAAAGTGATCATGTCGTGTTCTGGTATCTAATTGCACTGTTGTATGTACGTGAGAAAGAGATGGTAAGAGAGGGAGGTCAGAAAATAGGCACTTTGTGCATGTCGTGTGGCGTCCATTGTTTTCCTTCAGTATATCTGATTGCAGTTTTACCAAAGTAATCAAAAATAATCAATTAGTGCGAAATAGTGTGCACGACTTTTATACTTCACCACACCATGGTGTAATTTTATATGTGGGGAAATACAGGTGTATAGTTAAATTCACTGTGCTTAGTAGGCGTAGTAGATAGTAGATAAAGTTTGTTCTCATAAAAAAACGCTATCAAAGAGATGGGTATGCAGACGGAGGGAAAAACAGGCGGACTTGGATATATCGACGCAGCTTCCAATGCTTAGCACGAATACATGTACTTTATGGGGTCTACCTTTCGCCCTCTGCCTGATATATGCATTTCCACCAACTTATTACAGCTTTGTCCTATCGTAAACATTTAGGGTATAAACTTAGGTTAAATAATTCAAATTTATTAATTTTTGGGTGTTATAGAGATGATTTTTTAATGTGTGGAAACGTTAAACAAATTAATATCGACTTGAACTCGAGAACTCTTGATGTGTAGTACCTAATGAAACTGCGCAAGAAGTTTGTTAGATATTGTTAATGAAATTAATGAGAAATAAATGTACAAACGAAAGCACAAACCGACGAAGTTGAGCAAATCTTTTTGAAGTATGTTTGAAGTTGAACAAACACAAAAAACCTTTTCATAGTTATAAACGAACAGGGTATAAAAAAGGAACTCCATCCGAAAAAAAAGGTAATGAACGCAACTATTAATGCCATTAATTTTAATTACACGCAAAAAAAATATATGATATAGGGTGTTTATTATTAAACGTGTGGTTTTCAAGAAGAAATAAAACGCATATAATTTAATGTTTATTATAAAGATAAGGGTTTGCCATTATGTTTCAAAAATGATTTCGGGCAAGTGGGCGCCGCGGCTGGCTCGAATAAATTCCAGCCGCGAGGTCCAATTTTCGATCACTTTTTGCAGCAATTGATGCCGTATGTCAGCAATGACGCACCGAATATTCTCTTCCAATGCGTCAATCGTCTCGGGCTTATCTGCATAGACAAGCGACTTCACATAACCCCACAAAAAATATTCCAGCGGTGTTAAATCGCACGATCTTGGAGGCCACGCCACAGGCCCACGAAAGTTTCCTCACCAAAAGTTTCCTTCAATAAATTGATTGTTTCGTTGGCTGTATGGCATGTAGCGCCGTCTTGTTGCAACCAAAGGTCGTCCACATCAACATTTTCCAATTCAGGCACGAAAAATTCATTAATCATGGCTCTATAGCGTTCCCCATTGACTGTAACTTTATGGCCGGCTTCATTTTTGAAGAAATGCCCATAGAGCACACCAAACAGTGACTATTTGAGGATGTAACGGCGTCTCAGCAATTGCTTGTGAATTATCATTACTCCAAATGCGACAATTTTGTTTATTAACGTACCCATCCAACAAAAAGTGAGCTTCAGCCATCTCATTTTGGGCCCATTTTGCACGATTTGCAAACGTTGTTCCGGAGTATGGCTATTCATTATGAAATGGCAAACCAAACTGAACATAAATCAAGTGACAGCTGCTGAAAACAGTGTTGCCAATTGCCACGTCTAAAAAAAACACCCTATATATAAAATTGGTCTGCTCCGGTGCTACGATATGGTGCTGTTTAAATTTAAATTTAATTTTTTATGCTTAAATACACACAATTCTCTCGGTTGTTTTTATTTCATACAAAGAGGATTATATAAATAAATATGAGTCGGCAGGAGTAACAAGTAAATGGCATTAAAGCGATAAGTTACATGTCAATGACAGTTTGTTATTTTTGCTTTAATTTTATATTCTATATTCATATACAGGATACAGGGTTTGTCTAAAGAGTAATGACTGTAATTTTTCTGTGAAGTATCCATATGTGGAGGCAAGCTTACAGGTCATTAATATGCAGGTAACTAGAAGGGAACTATGCAAAGAGAACTAGCAGTCTCTAAAAAGTCTCAAGCAAGTCGCAAGCAAAACCGCAGCACACTTGTTTACGTGTACATTTGTTTCATTAAACAAAGCTGTCGAAATATTGAAAATTATGGTTAATATTACATAATAATGTATAAAAATATATAAAAATACAATATAATGTATAAAATGTGGTATTTTTCTTAACAAACAGTATAAAGAAATGTTGGAAATGATCGCGATGGCTTTATCCAGCAAGCCATGCTAGACGTCATTTACTGAAATTATAGTGTTGCAAACCAACACTTCCACAAATTGTCCAATGCTACCTACCTAGCTATTCGATAAGTTTTCCAATGCAGCCATGTACAAAAGTCAAGTCACAATGATTGCGACCGGCTTAGTGGCTAATAATTCAAACAAAACTGTCACGTTTTTCTATGAACTACTACTGACTTATGACCGGCTATTACAAGTTTTTGCCAGTTCCTTACTAGTTTTCTGTATGTGAACGGGTTATAAGACTAGTTGAGTTCGGTATAAGGGGCTCAGTCGTCTCCGACCGAAACTTGTTTTCGTTTTTCGTTTCGTCAATGTTTTTCCGAAAATTAATGTGTATGAGTCGATAAACAATTTCTAGACCCTTTACCCATTGAGTAGAAGGGTACATTAGGTCTACGCAAAGGTATGTAATAAGCAGAAGGAGGCGTTATAGTACCTATGAAGTATATATATTCTTGATCAGCATCGGAAGACGAGTCGGTATAGACATATTCTTCTGCCTATCCGTTCGCCCGTCCGTTCATCTGTTTCAACGAAAAGATCTCGTAGACAATAAGAGATAGATACTGCAAGTTTGGATACTCAGAGTCTTTTTTCCTCTCGTTTCAGATAACTAGGGATAGACCCTATACAAATCTGGTCCACATTTTTAAGTTTTTGTATGAAAAGTTTTTGGTTTTGTTGATAATTACGCTAGAATCGCCAATTTGGTGTATCTTACATAAATCCTTATAAAATATACCGCATAGCTCCAGATCGGGCCACTATAAGGGGTAGCCTCATTCCCTCTATTGTTAGGGGTTTTGTACGCAGTTTTTTTTAGTTTTTGTTCCTAATTATGCTTGATATGTCAAATTAGTCGTAATAGACACCTATTCTTACAAAATATTCCATATATGCCAAGTACGGGCCACTTTACGGGTAATCTCATGAAAACCTGCCCTCCCCCAATTTAGCATTTTTTTTTTTTGTAAAAATTTTTATTAGATCTAATTTTGCATCAATTCTAGTAAAATATACTGCATTTCACCAGATCGGACCACTAAAGAATATAATCTGTGGCGCCTATGAGAAGCCTTGACCAAGGTACAGTGTATCTCGAAAACGAGCACACTCGACTGCAGCGTTCTTTCTTATTATTGTTCACATTGGTAAAACATATTCATATAAGATACTCTGGAATTTAAAGCACATTGCTTGTCCTAAAGCCACCTCCGCGGAATTCTAAAATGAATTTCAATGAAAAACCTATTCTTACGCTCCGGATAGTCATAGTCGATGTACCAAGTCGTTTCAACATAAACTCACTGACATTACTTTTTGAACAAACCATATAGATACATCCGTTCATATTAAATATATCCGTATTTTTTGCTATTTACCTACTCTATATACATATATGTATTTTGATTGTATTGGTTGTAGTTAATTATATTTTACAGCTAACGGCAAAATGTCAAAATAATTAAAATGTTGCCTACACTTTGGGAATTCAAATGGAATTTCATTGCAATCTATCAGTGTTGATTAATGTTCGAAAGAATGCATTATGCATATTTTTCACACATGCGAATAAGTATCTACCAATGTGTTCAGCACAGTTGTTCTTTTACTCAATACGAGTACTGCTTGAATATCAATTGAGTTGCAACACATCCATGGATATACTCTGATATACGAATGCAATTTAAATTGCTCATAATTGTGTGCATCTGTAGTATTTTGTTTGTTAAATCATTATGCAAACTGGCCGCTTGTGTTTAACATTTTAATCAATTAAATATCAACGAATTTAATCATTCGCTTTTTAAATTTTTCGTATTTCTCGAAAATTTCCGTGTTTGTGAATTTTAATTGGGGATTTATTGGCTGAGAAAACATTGAAATAATAAAATAAAATTTATTCATTAGTCTAAATACATAAAAAGCAAATATTTCACACGCACTTGCATAGTTATTTATTTAGTTATTGGAAAAATATGTTGTTTAGATGCTGATAAATGAAACACCAGACGGTTTTAATAATGTTTCATGTGCATAAAAAATGTTTAATTGAAAAAAAAAACCAAAAAAAAAAAAAAAAAAATTGAAATAAATTACATAAAATTTAAATTAAATTGCATAAAGTTAAATTTTATTTAAGTACACTATTATATAAAAGATTTAAAAGTTCTTAGAAATGCTTAGAAATAATGTGCGGGACAAACACTTCACATGCAAGTTTTAATTAAAAAGCATCTGGAAACGAGCTGGTGACGATTCTGATCCATTTTATGAATCAGATTTACGTTTAAACAATTTTAAACATCATATCAGGCAGGTAGGTGCTGCGTTTATCATGACACTCACCAGCATTTTAGCGGATATGTTGCCAAATTTCGGCCGGTTGTTGGCCTTCAGGTCCTGTAGGCTTTTTGGGCGAATGAAATAAGCGCGGAGTTTCAAAGAATGCCACAATACAAAAAAAAAAATCGCATGAGGCCAAATCGGGAGAGTGGGCGCTCCGGGAAGTGTTCCCTTAAAACAGCCATCGATGCTGTTGAAGTGTGCGCCATTCAACCGTCCTATTGACACCAAATGGCTCCTAAGTCCAATTCGTCAATAAGTCTTACCGGTCTGTATTCACTGTCACTGTGACTTAATTCACTTCAAAAAACCACGGTCCAATAATTTCAGTTGAGGAGATTGCACACCACAAGACTTTAGCTGAATGCAAAGGTCTCGCATGTTCTCTTTGTAAACGCATTCATTCAAGTGAAAAAGCGCTTCATCACTGAAAAAAACACAACAACAACAACAACAACAACAATAAAAGTGGGTCTCGACGGCAAACGCATGCTCTGCGTTTAGAATCACGCCTCTCGATCGATGTTACTCCCGCTACGCTGTGATCCTTACAGCCTGAATGACGAACATATTTAAAAAGAAAGTTATGCTGGCGCACCCTGTATATATATTGTGACGAAATGAACATTCGACACAAGCATACTCGTATAATAAGTTCCTTATAAAGCCATGAAGGCAAAATAAAATGAAGTTATTTTAATTTAATGATTTAAACACTATGGCTAGTAATATTATTTAAACACGTTACTATAATAAGATGATTTAAACCCACCCTGTAGTAGTGTTTCATAGCAGAATGTTCCTACCTAACACTAAGTATCAAAATATGTTTTATTCCAAATGTCCCGGATAGCAAGTTGCAAGCCTACAAATAATTGTAAGCCTTTGCCAGTTATAAAACGACACCGAGCTAGGACTATATAAGGAGGAACAAAACAGCCGAGCAGACAGTCAGCAGTCGAGCAGCGGCTCAAGTTATACAAACGCGTATGCAAGGTAAACAAGTAAGTTCTCCAGATTTTCTGTGGGGGAAAAGTGTTCTAGTGTTTTCTTACGCGGTACGGCTTGTAGATTTTCTATGAAGCCTAGTTTTCGTGATACCCTACGCGTCGCAGGTGTTTACGACTTGCCAGATTTTCTGTTAAGCCTTGCATATAAGTGTTTTCCCACAAGTTTACACGACTGCGATATTATTATATTGATATTATATTTTCCATCTTATTATTTCGCAAAAATAGTCTGACCGAACAATGCTGCGATTCGCGATTAGTGTTTTGCTAATGTTACATGAACTTTAAATCTAACACATTTCATACCTAGCCTAACTTTTACACCTAATACACACCCACTTACACTCATACTATACACACTCACTCATATACGCATGGTTTGCAGACTTGTCCCCCAGCGCATCCAAATAAAGAACTGGTAAAGAATAGGTTCCATTTTCCGATACAGATCTGGATTTAATCCATTTATAACCGGATTGAACTTCGAGTTCAAATCTAAACTTTTCCAAATAAATGAATTTGATTTACGGTTTAACTTCGATTTGGTTCAATACTGATTTTGTTCAGTCTGTATGTTGCTGCAAATTGCAGCCATGTATAGCATCTATATTGACAATGCACCCCTTGTTTTGGGGGTAGCCTTCATAAAAACCACCCGCCCACTCTTGAATTATTGTATGAAATGGTAGCTTCTTATGAACGGACGCTTCACATTAACATCAAGGAACGTGGTCGTTCAATTTTAGGTGTAGCCCTATACAAACAAACCATACATGTATAGGTTTTTAGGTTTTACTTTTTTGTTTCTTAAAGCTGCTTAGCATAGGCACAATTTTAAACTTCTTGTGAATGGCATTAAAACTTCGGTTCCACCCATCCCGATGTGAACCATTTTGAACACTGATATAAAATTGGATGTAAGGAGCTTGCAAATTGAATGTACTTAAAATTTTGTATATGGTTACATTTGCCATATCTGCGCTAGTTTCGGCGGAACAGGCCAAAATGTAAAAAGTTGCAGTTTTTTGTGCAGCACATGGCTTCGGCCCTATAACTCGGAAACTATCACTCCTACGACTTAGGATGTTAGGATGTTAGGACCTTTTAGCTTGCAAATTGAATGTATTTTAATTTTGTATATGGGTACATTTGCCGTATCTCCTATTTGTTATTGGATATTGAACTTCAGCTGGTCAATCTAGGTTGGATTATTGCAAGAAAACTCGACTATTGTTATATTACAAAAATATATCAGATTTGGGTTTCTGAAAATCATGATTGCTTCTTGCAGTTGCGTGCGAAAAATAAACATGGTTGTCGAAATCTATCCTTATGCTGACATGAAATCTATCCATCGAAACTGTTGCTTTAGGTGAATGCAGAGGGTTTTGATGTCTTAATCTTGAACTATCTGCTGTTCAGTTTGTATCCTTCATGTACCATTTAAGTGAGGTAAGGGTCCTTTGTGAACATTTTTATAATAACTTTTTATACGTCTAAATATCCGATTGTCGAGCTACTCATACCCAGCTTATGCAGTATGTTCGTAGTTTATGCAACTTATATTTGTCTACCTTCCACAAACAAAGTTATTATGTTTAGACATTTAATGAAAGTACAGAATGCAACTTGAATTCTATTAATTTACCATGAAAGTTTTTATGACTTCAAGATCACAGAGCAACATGTACGCTTTTATAGTATCTACTTATAAACTTATTTTAAACATTCAATTTTGTTGCACTAAGGAAAAAAAAAACCAATAAAACACTTTAGTAACCACGCCCAACTTGCGTTTAACTTGCGTCTCGCAGTACGTGCCACACCTCCTACAATATCTTATGCACCAGAACAACGAATAGTAAAGTTTTATTTATTGCTAACAATGTATGTATCATCGCAGTAAAGGCCATGAATATTTTATGGTACATTATTTAAACTATTTCATTAAGTGCCATTATTTTCATTTAGTCTACGATGTTCTACAGGATGCAAAAGACGACGCAGACGGCGTCGATGACAATAAACACTTACTTAGTTTGTGTTGTGCATGTAGTGCTCAATAAAATTATCTGCTAGACATGTTATAAAAGAGATTTCAGTAGATATACACCTAAAGATACGTACAAGTAGTATATATAAATATGTAGATGTATCTTAAAGTGTATCTCTATATAAGTATCTGTATCTTGTTTGCTTCACACATAACTTGCCTAACTAATTTGGTTGTCTTCGGCTTTTGTGTACTGGCAAAGTTGCTAGATTGGATTGGGTTAGTAGCGTCGAAAAGCAAATAATTAACAGAGCAAAGTAAATTGCAAAACTGTATCTGCTATATGTATATTGTATCTGCGTGTTTGTGTGTTTGTGTGTGTGTGCGATTCTATGCATCTATGAAACTTTGTCTCGCAAAATTACTTCTTTGAGTTTAATTTGCAGCTACTCGAAGCAGTCACTGCTGCTTTTAGTTATGCAATTTACTGCTTGGTACTAGTGAATAAAGCTAGCTGCAACAAAATTTTCAACACTTGTTGCAGCAGCATTTGCTAATTTGACATGCTGGCTGCTGCCCCATCAGCCTCCTCTTCTATTTGGCTGCAATAATGCAATATCGATAGATAGATAGATAGATAGATAGATAGATATATAGATAGATAGATGGATGGATATACTGTTACTTTGGCACTATATATATTGTACAAAGCATAGATAACTATCGTAGCTTGAAAATTGTATCTATCGTACGAGTGTAATTTGATAAGTCAGTGACTATTTGAATTTCCCGCATGGTAAGTTTAAATGCAACACTGCTTCTATCAACTACCAGCTATTAATGGAATATTTGGTAAAATTTTAAGTAGTCTGCATCATTAAATATGTGTTTGCTTGATATTGAAAGCAGATATGAAAGGCAGGCAGACGGACAGAAATCAGCAGTTTTTCGCGCCAATCCGACCAAAGAAAACCACTGTTTTACGTACTGCTTTATAGCTCATGTACTGCAATGTACTCATCTTTTATTCACTTTCATAAAACGGCGCAAAAACTTGACATTATTGAAGTTAATCAACATCAAAAACAAATGCGAAGTTATGAAACGACTACGTTTGTGTTCAATTTCGGCACCGAAATATTTTCTGTCCGTCTGTCTGGCTTTCATGTATGCTTACAATGTCTATCAAACAAAAATCTAATAATGATGATTAGGTACTTGAGAGACCACCCTCACTGACTTATCAAATTGCCCTCGTATATATTGTAGTTGGCATGCTTTGTGCCAATGTCATCTTCATCGCCGATAATGAGGACAATGATGATGGCTGCAATCAACGATTCATGTTTCCTCAATCACACACAATTGCCAACTATCAATAATAATAATAATGAGCATGTCCTTGTTGCTCGTCGTTTACGTTCAAAATGATATTCATTGACGTTGATTTTGAATTTTGATGAAAACGTTTCAGTTTCAATGATTTTGTAGACATAGTTTCGCTCATTGATGTTGCTGCAGGATCTATTGCGGTTGTATCTGTATCTGTATCTGTATCTATTGCTGCTGCTGCTGCTTTGTATATCAACACATACACTACGTGTTCAAATTGGTTGTGCCAAATATTGCATGTAATAATGCACAGTGACATTTGCTGCCTTTGTAAGTAGCATCATTACTCTGATTTAATTGTAGGGAATGGAAAGCAATTATTGAGGTGGAGATATTTTGCAGTGCTTTAAAGTTGAATAATAAAATATGATTCTCTTTGCACAAATAGATACACAATTGCTTTTAGTGAACTTAGGGGGAAAACGAGAGGAGAGGGAATGCGCAGTGAGAGATTTAAAATAATACAATGAAGAACAAAAATACTTAAATTTTTTGCTACAAGCAACTATAATATAAATATTTTCACATGAATAGTATTACAGTCATGCCAACTGAATGACTGAATGCATTCACATGAAAGAAATGGGAATAGATACTTAACTCATTATACTCATATGAATGTGAATGATTAATGATTAATGATATTAATCTATTGTTACAATTAACTAATTTATTTTAAGTCGATTAGTATTGCAGCCATGCCAAGTGAATGAATGAATACATTCATTTCAAATAACTGGAAATGAATGCTTTACTTAACATTTAAATGTGAATGATTCGACGCGATCTAAGCTAATATTATTGCTACAAGTTACTAATATATTTTAAGACGATTTGTATTAGAGCCAAGCCAAGTGATTGAATATGAATGTGAATGATTCAACACATTCAGCAGAGACTTTTGCTGACTGATTATTGATTTTCGCTGACATTTATTGCTACAAGTAACTCATTTTTTTAAGATGCCATGTCTAGTGAATGAATGAATACATTCATTTGAAACAAATGGAAATGAATGCATTTTATGACTGTGTTCAGCAGAGACTTTTGCTGACTGATTACTGATTTACGCTTGCTATAAATTTCTTTGTTTATTTTCCTCTGAAAATACATTTCGATTTAAAAAACTAAAACACTTTTGACATACAACCAAAGTGCTCATTCCGGCTTTGATATAAGTGGTCCAATTATACAAGACGTTTGAGTTTAAAATTGTGTGGTAAAGAAATGAAGAGTTTTATACAACTATATAAATCCGAAAAAGTGGTCTGTGGCACACCCGCCTGCCAAAACCATTCAAAAATTTATACGAAATGTCAAAAAAAGACATTTATAGATTTTGTTTTCATGTTTTCATTTTCGTATGTTTTTGTTTGACCAAACAAAACAAAGCAAGCGTAGTAAACTTATTTTACTGATCGGCAGCCAAAGTGAGAAAGACACGGTAGAGACATGCACTGTTAAAGAAGACGTGTATCGAAAGGTTCCTCTGTTTGTTTTGTTGATTTCCCTTGTCTTTTCATTCAATTTGCTCGTTTCTTTTATCGAACATTTTGTTCTTGCTTGCAATAATTTTTGCTACCAAGTGAAAACCAAACCTTAGGTTTTTTTGTAAGCATAGAACAAAAGAGTGCTTTGGTTGGATAACACAGCCAATAATAACAAACAAACGTTTTGTTACAGACCCCGATTTCAGCCTAATATCACCAGATTTGATTCAAAAACGTTTACTGTAACTCCTCCGTCAGCGTTCTATTTTATAGCTTCAGCTATTTATAGGAGCCTTGGGCAGTAAACATAGAAAATCGATATCAAAGAAGGTTGTTTAAGAGAGAAATTAACAGAACTAGCTGTGAACTGTATACAGCCCTGCGCTTTTAATTCACAACTAGTTTTAACAAAGCTCATACTAAGTTAAAACTGATCTGACGCTGAAAAATTCGCATACCACAGCAAAAATAAAAATGTTTCACTTAAAATATAGCCACACACAGGCTATAAATTCAACATTTTAGAAGAATTGTGCAGTTCAGCGCTCTATGGTTGAATTTAAGAACTAATACTGAAAAAGTATTTCAATGATTCACAGATAACATAGAGTAGCTTTTTCTTTTTATGTTGTGAAGTGAATTTGTGCAAAAGTTTTGTGAATATGGTGAAAGCTCAAAGCGAACTCTGTGTGTGAAATTTGAGATATTTGTGTGTGTGGCATACATTAAAAGCGTTCGGGATTTTCTTAGTACTGCTCAAATCCTATGAAGCTTTTACAAGTTTATGTAACATCACTGTTAGTAACAGAACTGTTAGTATAGTTCTGTTAAGACAATAACAGTCAACGTAATATGCCTTATATTGAGAACTTCTAGAACTTTGGTCGCGTATATTTAATAAATTTAAGTAGAACCATTATGCGAAATTTTATTTAAGTTGAGCTTGTTGTATGCATTTTCTAAGTACCAGCGCTTGTAATAAATGAGCTGATTTTTGCGCTATTTAATATTAAATGAAAGTATTTCATTATAATTCCACTAGAACTATTTACTATAGTAACTCCAAACAATTATCGTTACAGATAAAATATATATTGACTGAACCAGCGTGTATTTAATTATTTTTCATTAAAATTATATTATTTATATTGATGTAAATGAAATTTTGCATGCGTAATTAAATTGCTTTCGGACTAAAAGTCTTTTGTTCATTTAAAAATATATAATTAATTTATTAACGAAATGCAGAGAGAATATCGACGCAGCGTGCAACAATGACGCTGTCCATACATATATTCAATTGAAACAATGGACGAAGGGCATTCCAATCAAGGCATGCCAAGGACATCAATTTATGTATAAACAACAATATAAAAATATAATACAAAGGTTTTATGGGAATTGATGAATTTGTTGTGGTGAACTGGACATATGATATAGTATATTATTCATAAGTGCTAATGTATAATGTAGTATAGTGATGTAGTATATATTGTACTAGCTGATACCAGGCGCGTTTCTGCCATTCCACCGGCCTCTCCTTCCCACTGCCTTCTTGCCCAATCACCCACAATTAAATGATAAATCTGACCATCTATCTTAAAAATAGGCATAAAGTTTGCTTCGCGAATTTCTTTGGCACCGAACGATGTCATTTGAAATAGTGTATTATAGTTGCGCATATTGTTTAAAAAATGCGTAGAATACAGATGATCACTTGTCAAGAGACTTTTTACAGGTTGTGGTGGCTCTTCAATATCAGCGAGAATCACTTTACCTGCAGCACAACACATACCGTTTGGTTTATCGCTCCATTTTTTTGCAAAACACTTAGGGCAGGTTTTAATCATTGCTCCAATTGGGATCATAATTGAAAGCTGATCTATTACTGTGAGGTGCACTTCGATTGCGTATTCTAGATGTTCGTTGTCTCTGAGCCTCTGCGAACGTTCGTTTGCTAGACTCCCTATCACGTATTCCGAGATATATTCCGCCTATGGTTAGCCAGTCGCTGAGACCTTTCAGTGCTAGTCTCCCTAGCATGTCTTGCTGAGGTAATTGCTCTTTGGCTACCAAGCCGCTGCGAATGTTCGTTGCTAGACTCCCTATTACGTATTTCTGACATATTCTGTCTATGGTTAGCCAGTCGCTATGAGACCTTTCAGCGCTAGACTCACTAGCACGCGCTTGCGATCTGTATTCTCTTTCACTCGCAAGGCGCTGTGCGTGCTCAGAGGAAGTCTGTCCCATTCGGCGTACTATAGCCGCTCTTGTCTGGGATGTATGTGTAGATAGTTGTGATTTTCTTTTAGGCATACTGCCGAAATTTTTTCAGAACTTTTTATGGAAACAATAAGACATAAGTATATCTATATATATCTATGAACAAATAATTAAATGGGTACCTATTTAAATTATTTAATAAAATAAAAATTTAAATAAAACTGAAATAAATACTAAAATCGCGTTAATTTAATGTGTATATCGTATATCGTATATATTACAGCCTATGTTATTCACAAATAACGTGGCTTTCTATTGCTAAAATATTTTTCAAAATCGGTTTAGTAGATCCAGAGATTACCCCCTACAACGTCACAAACTGACAAACTTAACCTCTTTATAATATTATTAGTATAGATATAATCTTAAAGATTTAACTTGAAGGTGCTATTTTTTGGGCGTCACACAGAAATCTCTTTCGCATAAAATTCTCCAAATTTTGATTCATACAATTTAGTTTTATGAATGAAATTGGGAGGTTTTTAGGCGAAAGAGATTTCTCTGTGACCGCCGAAAAATGAGCCCCTTTGTGACGCTGTTTACGCACCAACTGGAACGCCAATTTTGAATATTGTGGCCGCAATGCGAACAAACAAACTTCACTCACACCTCGAATAAAAAGTGGTAAAAACACATTTTCAAGCAAAATATTAAGGTAACTTTAAAAAGAGAAAATAGAGATTTAACATCAAAAATGCTTTCACAATATTTGCCAAAGATGGTTCCATTGATTATTTTATGGTGGATAAATATGGTATTTAGGATATAAGTATTCAAAAAATTAAATATGTTTAAACAGATGGTAGAATTTTTTTTATGGATAACTAGGCATTTTGAGCTATATCAAGCTTAAAAAGATAAAATAAGAAAAAGTTTGCAGTTATTCACGTTTGCTTAGGGGATCTCTGCTCCCGCTCCGCATGAAGGCGCTGCATACTTCGTACAGCTTGAAGATTAAAATGAATTTACTTCTTGAAGATTAATATGACTTTACTTTTTATAACGGAAGTAACTTTTTCACGCGCAAATAAAGTTCAGTAAAACAAATTGGTCATGCGTTCGTAAATCAACTATTTGTCATGTATTCGTGTGCTCGCCCGTATTAAGGCTAAGCTTAGAATTTTAAAGCTGCAAACGAAACAAAACCTTTACGCGCGGTGGAAATAAAACTTCTTTGAACGTTGTGGCAGGAAATTCTTTCAAAATATATAAAAATAAAGGGAAATAATGGGCGAAAACATTAAACATTAAATATATAAGCCGATTTTTAAGTTGCTGAGAAATCAAAAATGTTCTCCTGATATGAATTATTAGCACCATTCCTCTATACAATGATGCATTTCATTATTTTACAGTGCACTTAAAAATCTCAAATCTTCTTTTTAAAATTGTATTCAAACTAAGCCAATTTTTGTTCTATCATGCAAGCACATCTAGTTTGGGAAGGCAGTTTATGAATTTTATTGTTTTATATTGTGAAAACGTTTAATAAACACTAAAATTTAACAAACTATTACAATAGCTATGCACTATTGTCTTCAGTTAGCTACTGCAATTTATTCTAATGGAACTTAAATTTGCATTAACTTAAGTTGCACTTTTCGATTCTCTAATAAAAATTTCATATGCAAAATTTGTATCAAAAAATTTGCACAAAATTTGTTTACGCTGCAAAAAATATTATTTTGGAAGAAATGCATAAATTAATATTTATGAGCAAAAATTTGAATACATGGCCAGAAATAAATTTTAGGTAAAGTTGACTGATTCATTCTTTTAGTCTGCTTCATTGAGCATACAAAAACGTTCATTCAATACGAGACATTCAATTAAATTAAATAATAAGAAAAACAGTTAACTTCGCTGGAACCGAAGCTTTAATACTCTTCGCACTTGCAATTCTTGTTCGGGCTGTGCTGATGGGCTACTTAAATTTTTGAGTTTTTGAATGGGGATGCTTATGTATTAATTTATTTTTGGCACAAGTTTCGCCTTTTTCGATAGTTGTAGATGGAATAGAGTACTGTGGATAATTTTGTTGCGCATGAAATTATTAGAAATTATTATAAAGCGGCGGCCATTTTAAAACTTGTGTTGCTGCTGGTTATAAAAATACTGCATACCAACTTTCAAACCAATATTTCAAAGATTGAGGGAATAAGTTGCACAAGAAACAGACGGACATGGCTACATCGACTCGTCATATCATGCTGTTTACGAATTTACTATATCTTATGGAGTCTTCAGTGCTACCTTTAAGGCGTTACAAACATTGATATTAATTTATAATACTGTTCAAAAAATTGAGGTCATTTGATTTTCGTTAATTAATAAACATTAAATTGTAATTCATTGAAACTAAATTTAGCATGCGTTGCATGAAGAATTATTAAATTTGATTGACATAAATACCTGAAAGCTAAGCTTTAATGTGTAACTTTTCCGAGTGTCTTTGTAATTCAAATGGTTTATGAACTGCTATAGTCACTAACTGTCAGTATTATTTTGTGTTATAAACATTAGAATTAATAACTCTTTTATAAGTTTTGTCACTTTTTTGGTCAACATGTGACAAAGTCTTTTAATTAATGGCAATTTTATTCTGCTATTTTGGCATTTATGCTGTCTGGCAAACATTTGGAAAGTGTCATTAAAAATAATTGCAAGTACTTAACCATACAGTTATGTATAAGTACAACTAGCTACCTAGCTATGTAGGAAGCACAAAGTGCTAGAAAATGCATGTAGTGTAGGGGAGAATGCAGACATGCAATATTAAAACATTCTAAAAAAGTCTAAAGTAGCATTAAAGACTGAGAAACTATTTAAGCTATTCACAAGGTATTGTAACAGTGCAAAAGTGTAAACAAAATATTGCACAAACAACAAAAATTTACACTGTAAAATGCATTACTCGGCCCAGACGGATTCTGTTTCTTTGCATCGATGTAAAAACAGTGCTGCAAAAAATCACGAAAATTAAGTAAGTGATAAACGTGAATTTTGGTATGTTTTCGTGCATTTGGAATTTTTGTATGGTTACACTGTCAGTTGTAACAGCTGATAATTCACAAAAAGCATAGTAAATAGCAGTTCGAAACAAACAAAACAAAGTCTCGAACAGCTGAAACCAGCCGTTCACTTTTGTTGACTGTGTTTTCCAACTAGTCTCTTCTATATATAGCGCCTGTCTGTTAGTGCCGCTAAATAGATTTACAAAGTAAAAGTAACAAATAGCAGTTCGCAGCTACACAAAATCGGATACCGCAAGTTCCTCTTAGATGAGGACTGTAGTCCCAAGGCCTGTTACGATATCGACGCTTACTGTAAAAGAGACAGCTATGCCGATTCCATGTATCATGGCGACTAGAGCTAGTGATAGTACGAGAGCCCAGCAGCAAGTACAGAGCAATCGTGCAGCTGTCAATTAGCATGGAGCTGTGGTACCGAAGAGCACTTCCCCAACTGAAGCGTTTTTTGAAAAGAAACGCGAGGTCCATTATTTGCAGCGCGTTCATAATGCTCCTTCGGAGGTCTATCTAGCGGAATTAGTACAGAAGGTGGAGTATTTTAAACATATTAAGCTTGCTAGCCGCCATTGTCGCGCTAAACTAACCATATTCGAAACTTGATTTGGAGGCTTCTTATATTGAAAAGAGCTAACAATGGTATTTGGTAATCGAGATGCTGTTCTCTCTTTATAAGAGTTAACCTCCATACAAAAGCATAAAATTGTGCTAAGAGTTTATGCAATTATGAGTTTATTACTTGATACTAAAACTTCGTATGAGTTGCGGTATGCACATAGGCAAAAAAGTATAAGAAGTCTGTATATAACAAGCAGATGGAGGCGTGGCAGACCTCATAAAGTTTGTATAGTCTGGTTTAGCATCAAAAATCGAGTCGATAAAGATATGTTCGTCTGTCCATCTGTTTGAACAACGAGATCTTGGCGTCAAAGAAAAACAGAGACTTCAGGTTTTCATATTTAGACTCTCCATTTCCTCTTCAGATAAAGTGTACTAAATGAATTTGCTAACTCTACTATCAAGGGTAGCCCTCATACAAATCTAGCCTCCATTTATGAGTTTCTTACATAAAATAGTTTTTCATTTTGTTATTAAGTTAGAAATACAAAATCTGTATCTGTCATACGTCAATCCTTCTAAATAATGCTATATAGGTCCAAGTCAAATCACTGTAGAATATGTCTCCCATGGTTCAAATAAAGCACCTTAAATAAATTACAGCGTAGCTCAAAGTCGAACACACTCGAACCTTAATAATATAACATTTTACGTATTTAGAGAAAACACAACTTAGACTTGAAGAAAGTAAAACGAAAAATCAGCATCAAACTTTAATGCAAATGCTAATGAGGCATTGTAACATGTGTACACTTCAAATATAACTGTGGGTCTTCTTTTTTCTTCATTATTTCAGCTCTGTTATTTATCTTTATCAACGCTTTCGACAATTGTGTCAATGACCCTGTATGTAATGCAATATTAGGTGTATATTTACAAATCTGTCGCAACTTTTTGCTAAATCTATTTAATAAATGTAAATGAATCCATTATTGTGCCTCTGGCACTTTTTTCTGCATAGAAACTAATAACTGCCAGCATTTGAAAACCATGCTAAACTCATTTGTAACAAAATTTGAAATACACCCACAATAGTTATTATTATCTGATGAGGAAACTAAACCAAGTACGAGTATGTACTACAAGCTAACCCACTGACACATACCATGACATTTTGTGGCTAAAAGTATAAAATTTATGTGGCATCGTTGACCTTCGTGCGTGCCTGCGTGATAAATCAATTTCAATTGTATTTTGTAATTGTGTAAAATGTGTTTTCAATTTGCCAATGCACACAGATACGAGTACACAAATATTGCCACTATGAGATACAATGTGCGGTGGTGCGTGGGTGCAAGAGCGATACTCGAACAGGACATTACAACACAAATCTGCATGTGTAATTGCATGTGTGAGCCTGTTTATGTGTTTGTGGGTCGTTAGGAATTTTCCAACGGCACCTTCGCCATTTGCATTTGCGGAAATGCATGATTTTGGTATTTCCAATTGTCAATGAGATTTGAAATCTGTAAGATTTATGTCGCCATGTTTGTCATTTATGAATCTATGTATCTATGTACGATTTATATGTGTACATTCATGTAGGGCAGGCATAATAACATTTTGGCATGCCATTATAAATGATTTTTGGTATGTTTGTGCGGCATTTGTCTATGATATGCTGATTTATGTCTTTATCGTGGCAGCACAACTCAACTCATTACCAGTAGACATAATTATTACGAAACAGTTTTAATTAGTGCGCATATCCTTGTGGTTTTTATTCGATTGCGCACCTAGATGATTGGTTATTTATGTGCCACAAATAAATTTTGCATTACTTTATAGTAATGTAAATGAAGTCGGTTCAAAGTTCAAACTACTTCAAAATTTCTATGCAACAATTTCCATGCAATTAAAAGTGAATGATAATTTGCAAAAAAAAAAATCACATTTCTAAGCCCACAGCCACACATAAAATTACAGATGTTCAGATTCTCACAATGCTCGACTGCATTCTTTGAGAAAACTATTTCTGCATACTCTAATAAAGGACATTTTTGCAAAGGCATTTTTATTGTGCGACACGTATTTACATCACTAAATAAAATGTCAGCATAGAAATTCACATACAAGTATGACAAGTAAGAACTAGAGTCAAGTTGCTCGACTGTTTTATACTCTGTACACGCAATAGCTCTCTGGTTTGTCTTCAAAATTTACTTTCTATAAACTAATTTTTGTAGCAAATCAAGGCATTCTATCAAATTATATACCTATATATATATAAAATTGTTTTTTACCATCACACGTTTGCGCGTTATGAAAGTTGTAGCAGTGCGGTACCTAGAGAGTCTACATGGACGTAAACACGGACGGATATTGACTTGTCCTGTCGCACTGTTCAGGCATATATACACTTTATGGATTCTCCAATGTTTCCTCTGCTATGTTACACACATGTTGGCTATTCAACAAACGCCGGTTATATACCCGGTTAAAAATAATCTTTGTACAGGGTATACAAATAGAAAGTATGTGGAGAATTCTATTGTTAATAGAGTAATAGTGACTATTTTATACGCTTTACTTGTAACTTTAGCTGATTTTTATACCATTCACACATAGTGTTTTGGGAACCAATTTTTAAGATATCCAGTTGCAAATCGGCACATTGACTTACATTTATGATAGTTTAATAGAGTATTCATATTGACATGCAACGCATACATTTTATGGTAGCCACCATGAAAACCAACCCCGCCCCCCACTTTTGAGTTTGTGTATGAACAAATTTTTTTATATCATTCAATATCAACTTAAAAATTGACATGGTTGGTTCTTATAAAGCAACTCTTCACATACCATCCGATTAAATTTGAGCCGAACTGGTGGATTTAAACCGAACCGGTAAACCCAAACGGTAATTTTTCTTCTTCTTAAGTTGGCTGTCACTGTCATTGACATGCATGCCAAGTTTGAACGGGATGTTTGACAGCTGCTTGTTTACGACGCGAAAAGTTTGTATACCGATTTTTAACATGGAAAAAAAATGTAAACAACGATTTTGCTTGAAATTTTGCGTTTCCAATGGAATATCGGCAACGGAATCATTCAAAATGTTACAAAAGTGTTTTGTGAACTCTACTCTATCGATAACGCAAGTACTATCGGCAACGGAATCATTCAAAATGTTACAAAAGTGTTTTGTGAACTCTACTCTATCGATAACGCAAGTACTACAGTGGCATAAAGTATTCAGTGAGGGTCGTGAAATCGTAGAAAACTTGTCTCATGCAAGTAGTGCTCTGTTAACGACAAAAACATCGAAAAAGTGATGGAAATTGTGCTCGAAAATCGTCGTGTTGGCATTAGAAAGATAGCAGATACGCTCGCAGATACACCTCTTACGGATAGACTCAACACATTTTGGTTGTTGAAACGCGTCGCCGCCAGACTCGTACCAATATACCTGAATTGTTTGCATTTTTTTTCACATTCCAAAAATTTCCTATGACGGCTCGTGACGAATATTTCCTTTTAATTGTGCCAGGGAAGTCGATTTGTTGCCGTAAACTTTAGATTTGACGTAACCCCATAGGAAAAAGTCCATAGGGGTCAAATCGGGAACTTCGTGGAGGCCAATTTATGTCAGTTCTCAATTTGGCAGGAAAAATTTCATGAACTCGTTGTAGAGATCTGTTGGACGTGTGTGAAGTTGCTAAAAATTTTGATTTTTCCAGCGTTGTACCGGTTTGTCTCTTCAAACTTCTCGACCCATTTTCCAATGAGTCGAGGGCGAGGGCCAGAGCGACTAAATTCCCAAAAGCTAGGCTACCGATTGACATATCAGCAAATCAAATGTGAACTTTCTTTTGAGACACCCTGTATCATAGTGTGTGATTCTTCCACTTTTAGGGGAAGAATCACATTTGATTTTTTTTGTATGGTAAACGTTTTAGATGCAAAGTTTATTTGATATGCCGGCTTCTTATCGATGGACGCTTCACATAATTATCAAGGGGCATGTCACGATCACTTTTAGGGGTAGCACCCAGAGAAACTTACCAACTTAAAATTTAAATTTAAATACCAACTTAAAATTTAATAAATGGGCTTCTTATGGACGATCACCAAGAAATATATGTGATTTCTCCATTTTAAAGACAGCACCCATACTAACCCACCACCTAGTTTTGGCATTTCTTATGAAAAACTTTAGCATTTCATGCAAAATCAACTTTAATTTTACATGGTAGCTTCACATGGACGAACGCTTCGCATAATTTACAAAGGGCGCCTATTTTTTGTGGAGCGCCCCAACAATCTTACCTTCCACGTTCAGGTTGTTAGATTTTACAACGAATTTTTTCTTTACACCTGCTTTAAACTTCATGTATGAATGGTATAAAAGCTTCAGCCCCTTCGAAGTTAACTTTTTTTTCTTTTTTTAATGGCTTTTATAAATTTTTGTTTTCAAATGGGAACCGCGCTCGGTAACTCATATGCGACACATTATTTAAACGTTCTTCATGAAATGGTTTGATTAGATTGCTTCAAATCAATAAAATTTGTGAATACAGTTTTGTAGATTTCCTGTCTACAATAATTCTACAAAAACAAAATCAAGTGCTGTCATGTGAGAAATTCTTCCCAACCAACAGAATGTGAAGTTCCTGGAAATCAGTATATTTTTGAATTTACGCGGCAATTCTTGACTAAATACCACAGGCCATACAATTTCAAATTAATTCACTTACAGCGCAGTTCTAGGAACAAATATTCATTTAATATCTGTCAGTAATGGTCTTCATTTGATGTTTATAGTGCGTTTTCTTTAAAATGCAGCTTGATGGAACTGTAATCCGGTCTGTGACTCGAGCTGGATTTAGTTCCGTCTCATGAAGAATATCCCGGTTTGGGGTGACTTTATATTCGAAAATTTCACTTTCCGTTTACATTAAAAGGTTGTTGTCTTCATTTGCCATTTGAAATAATTACTGTTCAAATTCCAAGAGAATCGGAATCCAAGAATATGGAAATAAGTTCAATTTTCTGTGCAGAGCATTTTTCAGGAAGTTTGCGGAATCGAAGTTCTAAAACCATACTCTGTTTACACTACAAAAACTCAAATACTCTATCTGAAGATACATTAGGATATTTTAAGTATGGAGACTCTAACTCTTATTATATACACAGACTAATGTACAGTTGCGCATAGCTATGTAATTCGAGTCGACTATTAATGCTAACCAAATATATGTATATATATTTGGACTTTATGGGTGTCTGGGGAATTATTGTATGCCAACAAGAAGAAACAATATAAGGCTACTTCCAGTATTGTTTTCTAGATAGTCTATAGAAGCCTGAAGTAGTTGAATGCAACAGATCGAATATACTTTGAAGTTAATTTTAATTGAACTCCACTTAATACCATATGTCTGACAGCATTTTCGTTTTGCATTCAATCTAATGCAAACTTTTGCTACATTTTCGTTCCAATTAAATACTCTGTTTGCATAATTTGATACACATTTAGTTATTTCATAGAAACAATATACAAAGACTTTAACTTATATATTCTATCGTAGATACAAAATATAAAATTTTCCAAAGAATTTCTGTTTTATTGCATACGAGTAGGTATGAATTAAAATGCACAATTTGACATTATAAGCCTATTAACTTTTCACTATCAATTTGGCAATAACAATTATCAATTTGCAAATTTCCCCAAAATATGCCTTCACCATGCTACAGCGCCTTAAACTATGCAATGCAAATTGTTGCAGACTTTAAATTGCATTTTAATAATATGCATAATAATTTCGCATGGAAGCTGTAATAAATTGAAAGTAAATCTTATTTAAGCGTTTCTAATCGTTTGCAATCGAAATGGACAATTCAATTGTACTGAGCATTGAGTAAAGTTGTAAATTGCAGCAGCATTATTGCTTAGATCAGTGTTGTCATATAAATTAGTTTAGAGCTGCCTTGAAGCTGCTACTTCTTAGCTGGTTTATATGCATCTCTGGTTTATTGCCGTTAGAATTTACTTTCAGTGTAGCATTCTGTAGCACCAGACAATTGTGCAAAAGTGAGAAGCTTAAAGTGATTGTTTTTGAATTATTTTAATATGTGCATGTTTGGCTTTATAGGACATTTATATTTTGAAAGATTCGTAGGTGTTATAGCATTCTTGTAGATTTCATTTAAAGCAGTGTTTAATGCACGGAAGTGTTTAATGATGCATAGTTGTTATAGATAGTAAAAATACATTACAGACTATGTGAATGGATTTTTTTTTTTTAAGATTGACTTTAAATGCATTGTGAAATCTAATGAAAATACACAAAACAATACAATATGACGTGTAACTCAGCTCATTTTCTATCGGAAGTAACTTTTTCGCGCGGAAATAAGGAATTGCTCATGAGTTCGTAATTCAACTATTGGTCATGCGTTCATGTGGTCGCGCGTATTAAAGCTAAGCTAAGAATTTTAAAGCTGCAAACCAGTGCGGGTAACCATTACGTGCGGTTGAAGTGAAACTTTGACTTTTCCTAAGCATTCTTATTGATACAATATTTTGGAGGCGGGTGGAGCTACAGGTAACAAGTTTTTGGCCAAGTTACGGGCAAACTTCTTCGTTCCAAAAAAAAAGGAAGAGGAAGAGGAAGAGGAAGAGGGACCTCCGCAAATTTGTATCGCTTAGATCTCTCTCATACAACTTCTGATGGTGGTCTCTTACGGTTGTTGAACGAATCGATAAGTTGAGTAGAAATTGAAAAACAGTTTTATTTTCGGGGAAGACTGTCCATTGACCAACCATTTTCTGATCCATGAGATCAACTCCACCCAGTCCTTTGTTCTAGTGTTTGATCGCACGTTAACATTTGATATTGATATTAGCGGTGAAAGCAGCTTGGCGTCGTTTTTCGTTCAGCGTTTCAAATGAATGTAGAAAATTATAGCCCAACAATACGGCACGATTATCCATTCACACATTCAATACAGCCACACCATTAGCCATTACCCATTACGCAGTGGAACTTGCACGTTAGAATTTCTTATCGGCATCAAATCTCTCTTTTAGCTTGCACAGCAATATAGGATTGTTGGAAAAATGATCGAAATACTATTCGATTAGATCAATCACTTCTTTCTACGCTTTCTTACCAGTGTAAATGTCAAGTTTGTTTAGGTAATCCGTCGGCGAGTCGCATCGGCACCACAATTTGAATTCGCATAAAATCGGTTTATCCTTCATATACTGCTCGATTATTGAACGAATTTTAAACGCTCGATAGTGCGATGGATCATCTTGGGATGACTGTTCAACATTGTAGGCAAAATGTAAACCAGAGCGAATTGCTTCGAATCTTTTTCGGCTAATTACATTTGAAACGAGCGGTGCTAAGTAAATGGACAACTTCGACCAGTAAAGTCTAGTTTCTGACAGACGGTGAATTGTCATGCACAAAATAATGCCCAAAAACCTTCTCAATTCAGCCAAAGAATTCGAAAAGAAGAGTGTTTTTTTTTTTGCTCAGCGTATATTTGCCACGGTTGCTTGACCAATTTGAGCATCATATCCAAATTGGAAACTGCATTGAATACTTGGTATATACTCGGTAGATTGCTGTCAGGTGCCATAAAAACAGCGCGATCGGTATTGTGTGACTCCAAAAGTGAAAAGTGTTAACAACATTACGAAAGCGCGAACAAAAAAAAGGCAGGAAACTCACGAAAATTCATAGAATACTACACAAATCGATACCAATTATATTTTTACTCTCTTCGAAACGCGCGCGTGTCAACAACTATTTTTCCTGCCAAAAATGACGATAACTCATCGTACTAAATGCGTTCGTTAACTGCCAACTTGCGCAAAATAGTAGCAATACATTTTTAGCGTTAAGGACCATTGGAACATATAGTAAACACTTTTCTTTAGTAATTTTGGATTGCGAATTTTCTAGCGATTCGCCAGCGGTGCGTCAAAGGATTGCCATATAATTCCAATAAATTTAAAGAAACTTATAGTTATTTTCTTTCAAACTGATCTTGAATACTGATTTGACTAGTCACTAAAAATGCATTTAAAGGCCAATGAAAACCAATGCCTTTGCTTAAACAACTTCATGCACTTCGTTACCCTGTGCTAACTGCTGTACAGCAAACCAAATTCATTCACTCACGTAGCATTTCTCCGTCGCCTGGTTGACTTTTTTATGTCTTTCAGACGCAGCACAGTAACAACTCGATTCGGATGTATTTCTATGTACATTTTGTCCATACGTGTGTAGATTTCTTTACATTTTGAAAGAAGAAATACCACAGAAACCTGACTCGGGTTTTTAGCTACTCGAATATTATAAATTCTGTAATTTTATGCATTTCTCTCTGATTCTTGTTGTTTTGCTATAAAATTTATTATTTTGCAGCAATTTTAATTGTGCGCGTGCCTTCGTTTCGAGTGTCTACGGTTAATGTGTATACATAAAATATTTATTTACCCGTATTAATTTCACATAAATCAAAATATACATATATATATATATGTAGCTCATTAATCAAGGTATACGTAGTAGGCATATGTTATTCATATAATCATTTTTCTATACGTGCCTGCAAGGCGCCCATAAAAGTCAAAGTTAATTAAGGCTATTAATGTCAAATAATTTTGCTTTATTGCGATAATCGATAAATTATGTACGCACCGCACCGCACCGCCGACATACTCCTAAATAAAGTAAGTATATTTTAGATTTAGAATTTATTACAACAGAAATTATAATGCATTACAATATGCTGGTGTAATTACATTTAATATTATGATATGTCGCGTCTGGTTTTGCTGCGTTTATCTTGCAATATAATCAGAATCAATAAGTTAAGCTATGATTTAGTATATATTTAATATGTGCTTATTACATATTTAGAAAGCCATAAATCTTTTGCTTAAATTTGTATAAATTATAAAGCTCAAATGGGCCAAATATTTTGTAAGTGAAATTTTTGAACATAGTAGTATGGTATCTGAATATTGTTTATTTAAAGCTGTAGCTATAAGTTTTGCTGGTCATTAATCAAACTACTCAAGTTTCACTAACTCAACACCTAAATAAATAACTTATTACTGTTTGTACATACAACAAATTCAATTCAATTTCAAGAAACTTATGCCCCAACAAAATCCAGGCAGACAGACAGACACACCACCACAACCATCACAACCAAATGTCAAACGTCCAACCTCAAAAGCATATTATATCGTACCTACAAAATGTTAAAGATTTGTTAATAAAGATAAATTTACTTATCGTTTATCTTGATTATGCCTAAATGCCTAAATGAAAATTCGAGGTGCTTATTTAACTACGACACAAAGCTGTAGCCAAACTAAATGAAAGACGCTTAGTAAACTTTTTCATTCCCGAAATATTTCATTTTGCCGGCAAAGTGAAAAAAGATAAACAAGAGAAAAAAATGTCAACTGTGTGGTAGAACCAAGCATCCATACTCTTCACATATAACTATAAATTGATGCTTATGGCTTTAAAGGTGAGTGTGACCAAAAAAGTTCAAAATGCAATAGTTGTCCTTAGTTTTCCATAAAACAAGCGCAGAAAATAAAATCGACTTCACAATCACACATTTTCCATGAACATGTTAATTCAAATTTAAAGGTTTAATGACTTTTCATGGACCCTGTCATCAGAACTTGACTAAATTCTTATGGCAAAAGAAAAAGGTGGTGGTAAAAAGATTCCAACTAATTGAACCCAACTTCTTTTTTTGAAGTTGGTAAAAAAAGATTCCGACGAAATGAGAAGCTTCTTCTTTTTTAAAGTTGGTTAATAAGACAATTTCTGTACTCGACGTGCCAGTTTTTTTCCCTTCCACACACAGTGTCACACTGTAGACTCCATAAAGTATATATATATATTATCTGTATGTTCGTCTGGATGTTGTTGAGTATTTCTTCTAGACCAATTTTTATGGCATGCGCTTAGACTTCTTTTTATTGCTGTAAAATAGACTATCAATATTCGAATATATTTTGAATATATTTGCTAAATTATTTGCAAACATTTACGCATAAAGATCGAGTTGAGTTTTCTGCCAAGCATGCTCTGGACGATACTTGATGTTGCAACCATCGGGTTCCAGACGGTTATCGTCACGTAGCTCTTCATAGACCACTTCATCTCCACTTCTTTGAATCGTAGATCTTCTGACGACCACGAATCTTGAACTTCGCACGACGGACAGCTTCAATAACTTGAGCCTTGTACCGATCACTCGAGTGAACAGACATAATCGGCTGTCCGATGTTCCGTGAGGCTTTCCAAAAGCTTCACGCATTTCGGTTTGAAGCATGTCAGCTCCGGCACAAAACAACATTTTATTAATGTGGATAACGTGGATTGGGTGAAGACGCATTCGGATGTGGAACTGATCCATACCACAGTTCTTCACCAAATATTTGTTACAGCAAATACGACCGGCTTCCAAAGCTTCACTGCTCAGTTGTTCATATTCGTACGATACCAAATGAACGCATAGCGGAAAATCTTCCACCGTAGTTTTTTTTCTTCCCAGATCAACAATACGGACTTTGGATACGGCTTATTTTTGCAGTAACGATAGTATCTTGCTAGACGGCGACCCATTGTGACCTTCCGTTCAGAGGTCCAAAACAATATTGATCCGCCATGCCCACTTCTTGGGTTAGTACTCTTACAAATACCTAGCCCACTATTGAAAAACTCTTTTTATTGTAGTCAATATCAATTAATGAACGGACGTTTCACATAAACATCAACGGTTGTGACGCCTTTACTTTTTGGGGAAGCACCCAAACAAACCCACCGCCCATTCTTGTGTTTTTTTGTAAGAAAAAAATACTTTATTTATATATATTATATATAGTTATTATATAGCTTCTTCGAAAACAGCACATTCATCAGAAGCTTTCGTTAAAAAAAATGATTCTACTATAGCGCGAATTTAAAGTTGATATTACTAACTTAATTATTTGGTGCTACAGCAGTTTATTGGGTTTATTGGTTATTGAGCGCACGTAGAAAGGCGCACCAGTCAGTTCTTGTTAATACCAAGTTTGTGGACTTCATCCCAGACTTAGTATTTGCAACTCATGATCGGTCGCTCTCTCGGACATTGTTCCGAAAATGGTCGATCGTATTCAAGGCTTCCTCTGTGTCTTCACTGATAAAAGTTTTGCAGTGGCGGAAACCAAACCCAGCGCACCAACCCTTAACTAAGAGTAGCTGCCTTCTCACAATTTTCTCACCTCGGAACAGTTGTTCAGCGGCTATGCAGGGGAAATAAAGTTCTAACTGACGTCTAAGAGCTGCTTGGGTCGTTTGCAAATGAATCGTTTTTAGTCATTCCCAAGTGAATGGCAATCAATCGCTTTGCCCATTAATGAAGGTTTCTGCAAACGACCTCATACCAGATATGATATAGGTTGTATTAAATTGGTTTGCCATGAAAAAAAGCATAAAATTGGCACTAGAAACCTTAATTATTGTGAATATGGCGATGTTTTTGTGTGTTAGCTATCCTAGAAGTGAGCATGATATACTGAATTGAAGATTTTACTGAATGCCAATGCCAGATAGTTCTAATGTTTCGCTTGAAACTGCAAAACAATTTGCTGTATTAATAGCAGCTCCTGCAAAGAGACAGATGGACATGCCTAAATCCACACATTGTATAAACTCCAAAGCCTCTTTCAATGCGTCAAAAAATTTCTAACAAACTGTTAACACCTTAAACACACCATATAGTATATGTAGCGTATAAAAAGAAAACTAAAGACTGAAATCCGTGCTACCAAAAGCAGCTCAGTCAAATACACTCTTAACAATTGCCGCCACAGCACAACGCCTGCGAACATATTTCAATGTATTTTATAATAAATTAAATAACTTGTCGGCATTGAATAGACCAATGCCAAAGTAAAAGTGGCAAGCTACTCGACTTGGATGCCATCCCTTTTTCTATTTTTGTGTTTTCAATTTTTTTTTTTTTTTTTTTTTGGAGCAACAAGAAGGGCACTTGTGTGCCATTTATTTCTTTCTTTTTTTTTTCTTTTTTCTTTTTTTCAAGGCTCTCCTTGCGCCTGCAAGTAGACTAAACGGCCAACGACAGGAATGAATGAATGAACAAGTCCTTCTATAGACAGCCGGCAACATTTTGCCAGGCGCTTCCGTTTTGCTTGCCATGTTGCTTGAGTCTAAATGATGTGGACAGCTGCAGATTAAGTCCTTTTTAGTTGAGTTAACATAGTATTTAGTTGTAGCAGCCGCTCCACATTGAGCTATATATTTATTTAACACACCTTTACCGTGGTCTCCACTTCTACGATAAGTCTTCGTTGCAGCATTTAACGTAATTGGATTAAATTTGAATATATTGTTAAGCAAGTTAGACGAATTGATATAATTTAGTGCAAGATTTAATCAACTCAAAGTGAAAGTGGTATGTAGTTGAATGTTTTACGTATGTAAATTTAGTAGGTTAAGGCGATATTCTCGAAACACTAAGCGCTTAATATGTATTACAATAGTAGCAATATTGTAATGCTGGAAAAGCTGTAAGGTACACATGGCCTTTGGCATAGAAAATTTATTGAAAAGTTTCACAAAGAATCTAGAATCCATTGACACTTCTCACATAATATTGTATGAGGAGAGTAAATGGTTCTTTCAATTTTAAATTTTTATACCATTCACACATAGTGTGAAATGGTATTATCAGTTTGTCTGAAAGTTTGTAACGCATTAAAGGAGCCATCGTAGACCCCATAAAGTATATATATTCTTGATCAGCTCGACGAGACGAATCGATCTAGTCGATCGACCATGTCCGTCTGTCTGTCTGTCTGTCTGTCTGTCTGTCTGTCTGTCTGTCTGTCCGTCTATCCGTCTGTATGTTCTTGCGCATTTTTTGGGGACCATCCAGTTGAAATTTTGCACATATACTTCTTTTTATTGTAGTTTAATAGAGTATCAAGATTGACCTGCCACGCCCACTATTTGGGGTAGCTCCCATATAAACCTATGGTCCACTTTTGACTTTTTGTAAGAAAAACTTTTTTATTAAAGTCAATATTAAGTTGAAATGCGATATGGTGCCTTTTAAGAGACAGCCGCTAAACATACATAGACAATTGGGCGTGGCTCGCCCACTTTTTGAGGTAGCCCCCATACAAACCCACCGTGCAATTTTGTGTTTTTTATGAAAAAATCCTTCATTTAGATCAATATTAGCTTGCAAATTGATTTTGTGGATTTTAATGGACAACCGCTTCATAAACATATACAAAGGGGCGTGTACCGCACACCTTTTGAAGTAGTCCCATATAAACCTACAGTTCACTTTTATGCATTTGTATGGAAAACGTCAATATCAACTTGAAATTCTACATCTACTACATCGCTTCATACACATCTACTAGTGAGCGTGTACCACCCCCTATTTAAACCGCCACTTTTATGTATTACAATACTATTTAAAGTTTCGTGTGAATGGTATTAGAGCTTCGGTTCAACCAAAGTTAACATTGTTTCTTGTTCTAAAACTCTTTGAACTAAGTGTAATAGTTTTACTATTTTGAATATTTCATTAATGGGCGTATCGATTTCAAATACATCAAAGAAATATTATTTATTAGGAGAAAATTAAGCTTGATACGGCCGCCTCAATCGTTCTTTCGTATTAGCTATTAGCCTAAGCCAGCAATTCAAAAATCGAGAGGGGGAGGGTTGGTCTAAACTATTCTTACTTGTTTTTGTTGATGCATTTTTCCAAGAGTTTTGCAAAACTTTGACATTAAGCATATCGACTCATTAGCTTGAAAAAATTGTATATTACGGAAGTATTTTAGATACATACTTAAAAAGACATAACCATGATGCAAGACGTTGTACACTGGCTAGGCTCTTGGTATTATTTCCCTATAAACCACAACAATGGGTAGCAACATAGTTACTTATACCATCGACCATTGACCCGAACTGGTGGATTTAAATCGAACCGGTAAGCCAAATCGGTTCTTCTTCTTAAGTCTATGTTTGACAGTTGCTTGTTTACGAAGAGAAAAGAACATCGCACAACCACCGTTTTCACCAGATTGGGTACCATTTGACTTTTTTCTGTTTCCGAAACTAAAATATCCGCTCCGGGGGAACGCGTCATGAGTTCGATTGAGGATATAGAAAAATATTCGCTGAAGGAACTAATGACTGTCCCGGCCGAGGCGTATAACAAGTGTATGGAAAACTGGATTAACCATTGGCATGCTTGTATTGATTCAAAAGGAGCCTATTTTGAAGGCGATAATAAAAATTTGTATTGAAATGCATACAAATTTTGTTTTTTTAACCAGTCCGGCTCAATTTTGATACATTCCCTTGTACATTCACTTGTGGTGGTGTGTACAACCTTTGAATGCGCAGATGAGAGGGCGTAGCTGAACCCGAAACAGTTGTCACCGTGGCTTAACTTTCTTTATTAAACAAAAAGTAACTTTCTCACGCTTGGAATAATTTCGTGATTTGAATTCACTTAAAATAGAACATATTCATTTTATATTACTCAATGCAAGTGAATTCAAATTACAAAATCAATCGAAAAGTGAAAAATTTCCATTTTGTCGAATTCACTTTTGCAAACTTTTCTCGGAAGTCAAAAACAGGCCAGAATATATTTTTTATAGAATGATTTTTGATAGAAATGATGTGCCATTTTGGATCCGCTTTTTTTTTTGTTCTTAGCACATAGATATTAGCCACGCCCACTTTTAGGAGTAGCTTCCATACAAACTTCCCGTTCACTTTTACAATCTTCTATGAATATTATTATTCATTACATGCAAAATCTGCATGAAACTTGATATGGATGTCTCCTACGAACACTTGACATAAATATCAATTAGTGCAATCCCCCACTCTTAGAAGTAGCCCCCATACAAACACACCATCCACTTTGAATCTTGATATGGAGGTCTCTTAAGTGCGGACAATTGACATATATAGCAATGCATTTAATTCCTCCATACAAATCCACCAGCCTCTTTTAAGATTTTGTATGAAAAACTTTTTTTATTACAGTCAATATCAACTTAAAACGCTGTCCATGCTCGTCACTTATATTGCTAAGATATTGTGAAGAAATAAATATGAATGGAAGATTCCTGTAAATTGATTTTTAGTTACATATTGCCATTTAGTTTTCTCAAATTCCTTAGAAGCTCTTGCATCAACTCCTTATATTTAGTTATAAGTTGTGTTATTAATTAAAAAATATTTATGAAAAAAAAGGAAATTGGTACTATGAAATTCACATTCTCACCGTGAAGGGAAATCAAATCGCCAAATACTTCTGAAAGTGTCAAAACCAATCATTTTAATGAAATTCATTCTGCTCAATTAATTCAGAAGGAAATCGACAACACTGGAGAATATTTTTTCTGAGTGGAGACAGTTACTAAATTCTCGAGAACTCAGAAAAATATGAAAATGCTTTGGAGTGATGTTTTATAAATGAATTTTGATGTTGTTGAAAGTTCTTCTAAGGTTTTAGTATGAGTATTAAGATCTTTTTTTATGGTTTATTGGAGCGTGCACTTTAAATAACTATTTTTGCAACATCCTACGTTTATAATACAGAGAAAGGACATATATAGCTCTTTTAAATGCAATTTGTTGCACTTTCAAGCCACTGTAGCTTAAGCTTAATCCTCAGCCATACAACGCACACTCATAAAACTGCTAATAATTTACACTTTTGTGTCTATTCACAAAATTATGTACATTTATTATGCAAAACAATGTGAATCACAAGAGCAACTCAATCAAAATAATCTAACCCAAACTGCAGACCTACAAGTATAACTAAATAAAATCGCTCCGGTCAAGCGAAAACAAACAAAGCATTTGGCACTTGACTGGCTGTTTGCATTGGCGGTTTTCTGTGCCAGGCTTCAATGGGCAGGAGCAATAGACTGTAAGGACTTTAGAGAGCACACAGAACGCATACAAAAGGTTCTGTTTTTTGTTTTCTTGTTTGTATTTATTGGCAAAAAACATTGCGCATACGCAGCGCTGACCAAGCAAGATTCATGCTAGAATAAATATTTCATGTCTTGACTTTCAATCGTTTTGGTTGCGGCATGTAAACGCTTGTGAGTGCGTATGTATGTATGGTAAAGGGTGTTTTTTCTTAAAGGTGTTGCAACTTTGAATGGAATTGAAAAACTGACTCGACATAATTTAAAACTGAAAGTTGGTTTTATTAGATAGATAATTTAATCTCATTAGTATTTAAGTATGATTTCGGAGCCATTTCATATGGCTCGCATTCTGTATATCCAATTTTCAACTACTTTCTCAGGCAATGTTGGCTTCCAAGTCGTCCAAACTTGCTAGTTTTTGCCAGATTTAACCAATTTATGACAGTTAAATCCCTGTCGGAAAATGAAGCCTAAAAAACACCCTGTATGTATGCTTGAAGCACTAAAAGGACGACGTGCCACAAAAAGCCACTTGATTTGAGAATGTTTTATTTATGCGCATGATTATTTTGCAAAATGAACATTAAGTTTAAATAAAATGCTTAAAGGTCCTTTGTGTGTATTTGTTTCTATATATACATATATATATATATATATCTGTGTGTGTGTATCGGTGTGTTTGTGTGCATATCCTGCGGTCATCTTGCAAGGCTTTTTATCATAATCGTGTCGTATTTCGTATTGCTTCATTGGTTTCTCTGCTCAAATTCATTTTGATGCGGGTACTCAAGCAAACAACATTGTCTCCTTTACAAGTATTTACAAGTCTACTTGTAACTACATAGTAAAGAAATAGCTCCATCCTTTATGTTTCGTCTGCGGGTCATGGCATGGCATGGCACGGCATGGGAATTTTTAAGTTTCACATTTATTGCCAGTCAGTCATGCAGCCAGCATATTTATTATGGTTTGTTAAACCGATTAAAGGGCACATAAATGGATTTGTTTGTAATTTTTAGTTGATTTACGATTTTTGGAGCGCACAAAATGTCTTGTCCCAATAACTAGTATCTATTTGGGTGCGTGTGTGTATCTGTATTGCTCTAATAATTTATTGATTTTGCGTATTTGCGGTCAGTTGAAAATGAAAGTGAATTATTTGTGTACGAAAATATGCGAAATAGTTATGCTATTTGATCTTTTATCTTTTACAACAATATATAATATCATAAAACCACATTTATTTAATAAGCTAGAAATGTCTGTAACAAATTAAATACAGCTTCTTGCTTTAATAACACTAGTCAACAGCCAAAAAGTGCGTACGTTGCTGTATTTTTTATACTCTCGCACACAAAACGTGAATAGAACTATAATTTAGGCACAATGTTTCCAACGCCGTAAAGAAAGCGTTATAAGAAAACATAAAGTATTGTATATAAACTCGTGATCAGCAAGACGATCTAACCATGTCTGTTTGTCTGTCTGTCTGTCTAAGCATTCCTCCCAGTCCTACTCGCTCAATTTGTGAAATATTGGTTTGAAAGCTGCTATGTAGACTTTTTGTAATCAGAAGCATCATGACGTCAGCTTATCCACTTAAAGCTATAGCTCCTATACAAAAACACTTTGTGTTTATTTTGTTTGATCGAACATGTTTGAAAAAAAGTAATTTTTTTGAATAATAATTGTTTTTAAACTTGCACAAACTGTATACTTATAGAAATTTATCGTTAGTACAACCAAGTGTGTAGCATAACATGCAGACGACTTGGGTTCAACCAAAGGCACTAAATATACTAGTTGGCGCATCTGTGACTAAAAATACTTGTACTGTGGAGATAATGTTCCAATTGTCCAATTCTCTCTCTCATTCATTTGTGCTCTGTTTATTTAAATGCTGTGTTAGCCAACATTGGAAGGCTGTATTGTCTCTGTCGTATTAATTGTAATGCGGTTCAAACCTCAGCGCAACCCAATGTTTGGTTTTTTTTTTGTTGTAATTACTTTTTTTTCTAAAATTGTTGTTGCTTTTTATTTGCATCAGAAGCTTAGTCGATATAGATATGTCCGTCTGTTTGAACAACCAGATCTTGAAGACTGTAAGAGATTGAGGTTTTAAATTTGGATATTTACGCTATCTGGTTGCCTTTTCAGTTAAAGTGTATTAAATTAACCTGCTAATTCTACTATAAGAGGTAGCCTTATACACTTTTAGTATGCATTTTTATATTATTCACATGTGAAATGGTATTATCAGTTTTACACTTTTCTATGAAAAACTTTTTATTTATTTTTATTTATTTTATTTAATATAAACACAAAATTTTATATGGTGGCTTCTTCTTCAAGAACGCTACACGGATATGAATACAAATTGATGTGATACCCTCTTGTCATTGGTAGACCCCATATGAATCCGGCGATAATTTTTAGTCAGTTTATACGAAATTGTATGAAGAAAATTAGATACATACGCACGAAATCCATGGATAGGTTCCAAAACTATAACTTTTCAAAAGTATGTAGTATTCAAATTCTACTTTGTTTTTTCCTGTTTTTGAGTTTTGACCTTATAAAAGCTTTTAAGTACCTCCAAATTGTGGTTCAGTGCAATTAAATAGAAATTGAAAACGATAAAAAAGTTTTTGAGATGGATCCTTACACACGATGGTAGAAAGCTTCCGCAAATCAAACTACTAGCTCCGCACTAAGTACATCATTTCCTGACAAAACATATCAGCATGCTCGTCACTCACTTCAGTGTGTAGAAAAGTCAGTCTGTAGAAAATATAAGTGAGAATTCAAGAAATGGATATTGAAAGACATATTAACAATTGTTAAAAAACAAATGTAAGACGTATGACAGAAAACGCAAAACGGAAAACCATAACTGTGGTACATATCCATAGATTTCGTTTTACATTTTCTTCATAATAGTTCGTTCGTTACAAACCTAAGTAAATTCTCTTTTTCCCTATTTTAAAAGTAAATGTATATAGTTACAGTATGAATTATAAAAAGCCATATTACAGTACAAGTAACCCCTATTTATAAATAGCTTTAAAGAGAACTTGCAGGACCTGTAAATTATACTATCAATAAATGTTACTCGAATATTTAATATGACATATACGACATATATCGTATATTTTACGTTTATTCTTCTTAGTACGAGTAATACCTGCCACAACATTCAAAGAAGTTTTACTTCAATAGCGCGTAAAGATTAAACGCACTCGTTTTTTTTTTTTTTTTTTGTGTGCAGCTTTAAAATTCTAAGCTTAGTCTTAATATGCGCGAGCACATGAATGCATGACTAATAGTTAATTTACGTACACATGACCAATTATCTTTACTGAACTTCATTTCCGCGTTAAAAAGTTACTTCCGTTATAAAAAATCTAAGTTAACCGTCATGTCGCGGCGCCTAAAGTAGTTTTACTACAAAAATATGTATGGCATCGTATACACATTTCACTTTGTAGACTAGTGTAATATGTAATATTATCAAACCATCTTATATCTTCTACTTATCGTAATATTTTTTTCACTTAATTTAAAACTATTTAATATCTTTGTTGCGCTGCTTGATGCTTTGTACACCGTATAAATGCCAAGAAAAACACGTAGCACGGAAACAATCATGCCTGCAATAGTTTCCTGTTCATTGCTAAAACGATTATCTCTTCGAGCAGCCAAATATGCAGTGCAACTAGCTAACTCATGCTTGACCTGTTGGTCAGGGCCGTATACACTACTAGGGTTGCCTCATGCTCAGTCAGTTAGAGACAGCACCAATGCAGCTGTAAATAGTAAGTAACGAACAATAGCCATACACATCGTTATATACTCGTACATCTATGTATACCCATGGCTTCCTTTTGAAAGTTGCTTACATTGCTTTGTCTGTTGCGGAGAAAAATGCAGTCAAGATGTCACTGATAAAGGTTGCTTGGTTGGTAGTAGCGCAGTTGCGCTGCATGCCTTTTACGATATTTTCATATGTAGCGTATGGCACAAAAGAAAAAAGCATTTACATTATAGTTATACAATAAAATTACATGTTTAAGAAAGTATGTAACGTAAAGAATTTATAAGTATATTATACGAGTATATCAGCATAAATGAATTTATAAATGCTTAGCTATTAGATACAGCATGAAGTGGAAAGAAATTTTGCTGATATAATGCTTATTTATAATCTAAAAAATAGCTGTTCCTTTTCTCGTTCTTAGCTTTCGACTATCTATAAGAAAAAGTAAGAACTAGCAAGCTCTTAGCCTAGTGAAGTTTGCACCTCGACTTGCGTAATTTTCATTCTTCAAGCATGAACTTCGTTTGCTCACCTTACAAACTATATAATTAATATTTCAACCAAAAACTTCTTTTTTACAAATTTTTGTTTAATATGCAAACGAAGTTTTTACATGGACAACGTGGTCAAACGTTGGAGAAATGAAGTGCAGACTTAACAATCTACATTTCACGCTTCACAAATTAATGAGCATAATTTCAAAACAAATTTTCTTCTTTAATAATATTTGTTGAGTGAGCAAACGAAGTTTATTCTTGGACAAACTTAGACTAGCATCTCAAAAATTCAAATTTCAAACTTTTGGATGCTAACTTCCATGATAGCAGTTAATAGGAAATAATATTTAATCTTTTCCAGCATACTCGTATTATTACCGTTGATCCGTCTAGAAGCGTGACAATATTAAGTTTTGTTTTAAACTTGGTAAAATTTTACCCGATTGTGATGATTATCCCCATACTTGATCACCGTAGTTACACTCTGTGCCTGAATTCATCAAAGAAAAGTCAAAATCATCATTTAAATTCATGAAATTGTTATGGAGCACTACCATCAATTCAACTTATCGCAGTTTCACCCACAATTTGGACTTCAAAAAGGAGTGTGTACGCAGAATTGCTATACCGACACTTCTGACTGATTTGTATGACTAAAATTCGCATTTTTACCATCAACCACTCCCCGCACTCGTCTGATTTGGCGTCATACGAATTTTAGCTTTCCGGAAAAAAGCTACTGCCGATGAAAGGAAAGCGTATGGAAGTCATCCAAAAGGCTTTTACCGACATTCTGAAGAATATCCCGGCCGACGGCAATAACTCCTCAGCCAGTGCACCAGATTGTCATGTAATTTTTGAGTGGAAGTTGGGAAAGCATGTCACATATAGGTGCCACCACCAGCTAATTAATGCCTTATTTCCAATGTTCTGTTTGCTTTGGAAATCAACTTGTAATAGACATAGTTCGCTTTATGAAATTCTTTGTTAAGCAAGGATCTGATATATGCTACTGAGACAGCAATCCGTTGGTTTGGTATGAATAATACACCGTTGTCAACCTGACAGTTGGAAAACATTGCAACTTTAAAATTTTGATAATACTTTGTAGAAGACAACAATCTTTTGCATTATACTTAAGAAAGATTTCGTTAAAGAATGACGAAGAACAGAACAGTTTTGGTGCCGCTAATTTTAATGAAACTCTAGTGTTAAGATATTTAATATGTACACGTGCATGAAAACAAGTAAGAATGCTACAATCGTGAGTTCACGATTTCAAAATACCCAGCCAACTTTAGTATACAACTTTTATATACATACTAATACGCAGACTCTGCATACTTCTTTACTCTTCTTCTGTCTGTCTGTCTGTCTGCCTTAGTTGTCAGCCATACAGGCTGTCGGGAATGAATGTTTTCTTTAAAAAGAACGCTTTCTATATCGAAAGTTTTTCGCATCATTGAAATAGTTGTCATTCACATGTTATTGCAAAAATGTTTTCAACATTCACTTGTCAAAATCAGCCATTGATGTTATTTTTTAAGTTATTTGTGTTTCCTAATGCAAATAACACTTAAACAACCTTCTAAATTGAGAGTTTAAATGCTCCGAGCTGCATATTAGTAAAGCCAGTCCGAGCTAGATTTATTTGTTCTCAAAATTAGTGAACCATATTTTGTATACCATTTAATATTTTCGGTTTTCTTAACAGCAAGGCTGTTTTCTTTCCAATAAATTTAATAATTATTCCATTCAAGCTTTCATAAGCACAATAAAAATACAATAAAACTTAACTAATTGAATATCAAAGACAATGCCGTAGAACGTTTAACAGTTAATAGCGGCACGTCGCTATAGAAAGTTCTAAAAAAAAAATGGGAAAAATATGTCCCCCAAAGCAGTTAAAATAAATGACTATAAAAAAGCATAAAAGAAAAAAAAACACCTTATAACATATAGCTACAATACATACAAAGCAATCGTCATACAATGTCTACAGCAAAATAGCGCAGATCCGTTGCACATGATGGCCACTTCCTGCCGCAGGAGCTACATAGTATACATATATGCGAAGGCACGCGACAACAACAAGAATAATAACGAACAGCAAATAAAAATGTTTATTTTCAGTTGTGAAGCTAATTGTTTTTCGTTACGCTTCGAATTCCAATGCGTAACGCCGGCACTCAACAAGAGGCAACAACAAACCAAGTTCCACGAATGAAATGCGAGGGCAATTTAATAAGTCAGTGAAATTTTCAAACTACCGCTTAGTAACATTTAACCTGTTAACTATTTGTTCAATCTGCATCATTAAATATGTGTTTGACAGCTAGTTGAAAGCAGATGTGTAAGGCAGACAGACGGATAGAAATCAGTAGGTTTTCGCGTCGTCTGCTTGGTTGCTGTGGTGCTACAATGGATTCATAATTTATGCTATGCGTTTTATGCGTTAATGATTTCGAAGTTATTACACGATTACATTTGAACTCAATTTCGGTATCGAACTACTTTCTGTCCGTCCGTCCGTCCGTCTGTCTACCTTTCGTATACGCTTTCAATAGCTGTCAAACGCAAACTTCAGCGACTATCCTCAAATCAATACAATTCAAAATCTCACTGACGTATCAAATTACTCTCGTATGCTGTGCAACGAAACTTCCAGCTCCTGCTGCGCTTGACCACGCATGGACATACCTACTACATATACCCGTAGACCATATATATATATATATATATATATATATATATATATATATATATATATATATATATATATCTGAGTAGTTGAATCGAGTGAGTTGAGTTGTGTGTGAATTCTGTGTGCGTGCTTGCCATAAAACATTAAAGAATTATGTGTACCCACACTTGCCACTTGAGCAAGGACTATGCGCAATGTGTTTTCTTTTCGTCCTTGCTTACTCGGCTTGTCGCATGTGCAACTTGGCGTTTGTGTATCTCAGTCTTGCCACTGTTGGGTAATAAAATTCTATACGCTAACGCATTTATTAATGGCTTTTCAAGACGCAATGCACAACACATGACGATTAAAAGACCTCAGGATGATTTTTTTTTTTTTTGTGTGCATTTCATGCAGTGCGTATGAATGATATTAGAACTTAAATGAACACTTAGCGTTGTTTCAGTGTCTATTCGTTTCTATCCTCAATGCGAAATGATTAATGTGCTGCTATACACTTGAGTGGGTTAGTTTTTATTGCCTGCGCAACAATTAGAAGCTAAATGGTAACAAATTATTTCAATAGAATTTAGCGTACATTTCCAGTTACTTTTTAAAGGAAAAGTATAAACGAAAACTTGCACCGATGCAGCAAATATTCCATTAGTGTTCAAATATTTCGTGCATGTGTGCCGCAGCTGGATCGAATGTGTCGCAATCTGGAAGTCTAGTTTTCAACTATGGTTTTAAGTAGTCCAAAGTGAAGTCAATGGCTTATGCGAACAAACCAGCTAGCTCGCATAAGCCATTGACTTCACATAACTCCAACGAAAATAATCCAAAAGCGTTAAATCACATGATCTAGGTGGCCTATTGACTGGTTCATTTCGAGAACCAGTGCGTTCGCCAAATGTTTTCTTCAGTAAGTCGACTATTTGACTCTCTGTGTGACATGTGAAAAAACATGTATTCGATAAACATCCCATTCAATTGGGACTCAAAATAATCTCAAATCATGCATTTATAGCGTTCGCTGTTGATGCTTACGAACGCACCAAACTGTGAGTTTTTGTGGATGCAACGGTGCCTCAAGGATCTTTCGTGTAATTTCTTCACTCCAGCCGCCGCAATTTTACTTATAGACATGCCCCTTAATGCATAAATGAGTTGATCATTGGACAGAACTTCCAATTGATTCTAGGCCCATTAACCGAACGTACGGTGCAAACGATGGTAGATCGATTTCAATTCGAGCACTAGATGGATCTTATAAGGTCGCAGGCCAACATCTTTACGTAAAATCTTGCAGTAATAAAAACGACAGGAGTATTTTTTCTAAACTCTTACGTCACATCGTTTTTCAGATAATTATCGAAGTCTTATGTGTTTTACATACTCGGATAAGCAGTAAGGACACAACAGTATATATCTTGAGGCAGGCAAGCTGCTATCAAAGTACTTGACGCAAATAGTTGCCACAGATTTCTTATAGAAATGGAAGAACAGTTGCTCATTAACCATGTATGTGTGCCAGATCATATTTGATAATAAACTTGAGCAGCGAGGCTTCACCGTATTTGGGTCCTTTCTGCAAAAAGTTACAATACATAGGTTGCTACTTATATTTGAAGCCTAACAATGAAAAAACTAATACTTGTATTTGAAAAAGGGTTTCATTGTTTTCCAAAATATTCTCCGTGAACGCGTGAACAACTTTTCGAAGAAGTTTTCCACTCCAAGTAAGGAAGCTCCAAAATATGTGTTTGGACGATTCAACCGTTGCTTCTGGCGTAGAAAATCGATGCTGTTTGATGTTCGGGAACAAAAAGAAGGACTGTACGGGGGATGACCTATCAATTCGAAGTTTTGAGTGTTCAAAAACTCTCTTTTGTGAATCGATGTGTGAGAGCTCGCATTGTCGTGATGCAGTATGATTGTTCTTCGGCGGTTCGTTTTCCTTATTATTTCGAAGACTTGAGGCAGAGTTAACTGTCTTACATTGTTCAAATCTAGCCACATGATCATTTATGCCGAAGAAGCAGGTAACCATTTGCTCCGGCGTACAACTTTTGTTGTATTTGACTCCTCTTGGAACATCCAAATATTCGATTGTTGATTTGTTTCAGGCTCATATGGATAGAATCATTATTCGTCGCCTGTGTAGATGTTTTACACAGCGTTGGATGTACCGAACAGATTTGCCTCACAGCAAAATGATCATGCAAAATCTTATTAATGCTTGTTATATTAATGCCCAAGGACGTCTCTATCTATCCATCGTCTCTTTCGTTGTACCAGTTTTTTACAGTGCTTAAGAATGGTGCTTGATCGGCATAAAAGGTTTCTAGCTCATTGAAGCACTCCGGGTTAATTCCATTTTTTTCGCCAGAGAGGATTTTTTCACTTCAAAACGTTCTGAGTAAGTTTACATTAAAATGGAAACGTCATATGCACCTGTCAACACTTAGTGTTGCCATTGCCAGGTATATAAATAGCGCCTCTCGTAGTATTGATGCAATGAAGAAGCTTGGTGGAGCTATGCAGCCTGAGCTGAGTACTATATACAGCAACTGTTCGAGTTGCCACTGGACACATAATAAATCATCTCATAAGCATTCAATATGCTATGCGAATTTCGAAGCCATTGATTCGACTGCCGATTTAAAATCAAAATTTATTTGGAAATATATATATTTTTTTTAAACTTAAAGTCGACTATTATGTGTAGCTAAAGATTTCTGGTAGTTACTCCAATAAATACTAGTATTTAAACCTTTTCTAAAAAAATACGGCAACCCAATTTCTAAGCATTTTGCTAATATCTGCTGAGCGGACTGTAATTGAAAGTTACTATTATGTTTAAATTTAATATTAATACCGAAACCCAATACGAGTTGCAAAAAAAGCATGTCACCTTCACACACACACAACTATCTTCTAATTTCTCTCAAATCTAAAAATTTAAGTTCATAAGCTTAACTTTCAAAGTATCTGTTACACGCCTTAAAGCCATGCAAATTGCGAATTAAAGCTTACAAAGTATTATATATTCTTTAGCTGCAAATTCGATACTTTTTCCGTCATTTTCATGTACTAAGCAAATACATCAAAGTGAGTTTGTGTTGTCCTGAGAGCTGTTAAAGATTTATTATTTAACAGTGTAGCTTTTACTCTTTGCACTGTTCCAACTACAAATATTTACACTGCTTTGCTTTGCATGGCATGTGTAAAGATACTAAAGCCAACTGAGTTACACTCAGATGTATCTCAAGTTTGTGTAGGTGTATGAAGCAAACGAGGCATACGATTTCACTGGCTGCATGACAGTACCGGATAACTTATGCAGTTAAAATCATGGCAAAGAAAGAAAGCGTCTGATAGAGAAGTAGTTTAACTAAAAATCTTAAAGTAACAATGTTCCCTATGCTGTACTATACTCTGCAAACATATCTTCATTTTCTATGAGTAGGTGAAGTGGTAAACAATTTTTGTGCAGCTTCAATCAACTATGTCAGCTTCAAGCGTACGCTTTTAGTTTATGTGTAGGATATATAGATTGCAGAATTTCGTAATATGCCACTTATAATTTATATATCTGCTTTCAGATTGAACATAGGGCATTTACAAAACATCTGCAGATCGAAAGTTCATTGCTGTTGGCAAGATGTAGTATACGAGTTTTAGTTTCTAATGCAGTTTTGGATTATGAATCTAATTGCAGCACACTATTGAACGAAAGCATGGTTCAGGCAACACCAGTTAATGCTCAAGATAATAACGGAGTGTATCATCAAACTTAGCTCTGCAGTCTAGCACTTTGTCATATGCATAGTCTTGTCATCAAAAACCTACACGAATTGCTCCGCGAATTCAATAGACATGCCAGCTATCTTGTAAGATCGAGCTCTACCTGACGAGATTTGTTATCAAAAGCACCCTCAATATAGGTACATAAAAGCGCACATATGTAGATGTCTCTTTGTTTTTATGTGGTTGTGTTTCACCAAAATAAGTAACAAAATGCCACCATCTCTTTTCCTTCAATGTATTGCATTGATTTTAATCTGATGGACATTGCTGCTAACAATTTTTTAATGTTGAAGCTGATGTCAACATAGTGATACGTATCCAGGGAATAAAACCGGAACAGAAACCGTTAACCGAAATTAACAGATTCAAATTGAGAATCGAAACTGGAACCAAAATTCTATTTTTCTTTTTAAACCGGAACCCGTTGCTGAAATAAAATAAAATAAAATAAACGGTTTAAATAGGGGGTGGTACACGCTCACTAGTAGATGTGTATGTATCGATGTAGTAGATGTGCAAGATGCCGCCATATCGAATTTCAAGTTGATATTGGCGTTTTCCATACAAATGCATATCAGAAAGCTGTGGGTTTATATGGGACTACCTCAAAAAGTGGGCGGGATACGCCCCTTTGTATATGTATATGAAGCGGTTGTCCATTAAAATCCACAAAATCAAATTGCAAGCTACTATTGATCTAAATAAAGGATTTTTTCATAAAAAAACACAAAATTGCACGGTGGGTTTGTATGGGGACTACCTCAAAAAGTGGGTGGGATACGCCCAATTGTCTATGTATGTTTAGCGGCTGCCTCTTAAAAGGCACCATATCGCATTTCAACCTAATATTGACTTTAATAAAGATGTTTTCTTACAAAAAGTCAAAAGTGGGCAGTATGTTTGTATGGGAGCTACCCCAAATAGTGGGTGTGGAAGGTCAATATTGATACTCTATGAAACTACAATAAAAAGAAGTATATGTGCAAAATTTCAACTGGATAGCATAAAAATTGGTCCCCAAAAAATGCGCAACAATATACAGACGGACAGATGGACAGACAGACAGATGGACATGGCTAGATCGATTCGTCTCGTCGAGCTGATCAAGAATATATATACTTTATGGGGTGTACGATGGCTCCTTTAATGCGTTACAAACTTTCAGACAAACTGATAATACCATTTCACACTATGTGTGAATAGTATAAAAACTTATCGATACTATTGATACTATTGATAGTACTATCAATTGTGTTCCAACACTATTGGCTACCCCTAGAAGTGGTCGTGGCATGCTAGTTGTAACATATGTTCAGCCTATAAACGTGGTACTATCTGGAAAACTCCATACCGTTGCTTGGTAACGAAAAAAAAAGGTTTGGTCAATGGAAATTTTCGAAATGGTTCGATCAAGAAGAGGTACTAGTCAATGAATTGAGCTTCCCCAGAGTTTAGTTTACAAGAAGAGACTGTTAAAAAAATACAAAGAGTGTAAAAAAGAAGATATATAGAAATGCATGATTTTCCTGATAAGCATGATATAAGTAGCTAAAACATTGCAATTTGCGGCCAACAGACTGATAAGAACTTGTAGCTGAGTTCGCAACACGTGTATCTGCAGCTAAACCATTTTTCTGTTTAACAAAAAGTTATTATTATACTTTTTTTTTTGTGCAGTGATTAATAAAATGTTAAAAGTATTTTTCAATCTAAAAATTACCTTGAATCAGCTAAAATTCGTATATAAAAAAAATCTAACTGATAGTGGAAGATTTGATTTGCTTGAAGTTGTGTGAAGTGCTAACTTTGAAAAATATGTTTGGTCTGATAGATCCCTCCAAAGCCGGAATACCATTTGAGGTCTTGAGTTTATTAACCTGCTGTAGTTCTTCGGGCTAAATGTTGGCACCAGCTCTGGATTCAGTACTACCACACTTGCCTAATAGGAAAGCTTTTCTAGACAAAAATCATATATTAAATCAAACATAAAACCAAAATTGAATAACTCATTTGTAATTATACTTGATATGATATTAAAGCTTTATTACCCGCACTATAATTTTACAACTTTCAACAAAAGGATTCTATACGCGTTCAATTATCATAAATTGTTGCAACTAAATTTATGATTGCATATTTAATTTTAATATTAACAGATAAACTCATAAGCCCTGCCATTACATGGACCAAGCAAAGCACAATAATTCCAATTAGCAAACATTTTGAACAAACTATAAACATTTTTCACGCTGCAACTTATTTTTTCCAACACTTTGCTGCCAAATAACACATTTTGCCAACACACAAACTACACACAAAGTCAAATGTTTGCAACAACTTTTTGCTTTTGTGATAATTGTGCAAAATAAGCAGAAACTAACGCCCGAAAAATCTAAACAAGCAAACTTCTATTACAACGAGTAACTGGGAGTACGAGTATGCATTCTCGTATCTATAAAACAAGTAGCTATGCGCTGCAACATGGCCATGAACATATGCAGCAACGCCTCTTAATGTCCACCACTAAGAGGACATTAAGCTTAATTATAAGCAAACAGTGCTAAACGCTAAAACTGGACACAAAAAAAAAAAAAAGGATAAACCAAAAACAGGAAGAACAAAAAAAAAGTCTAGTGTGCTCGACTTCCAGATACCCTGTACGTTGCTTGAGAATATATTTTTTAGTAGTTCCGATCCGGACAAATGCCGAATATTTTATTAGAATTGATGAAAAATGAGTTTTAAGTAAAAAACAAGAACAAAAAAATGTGCATACAAAAACTTAAAAAATGTGGGGCCGGAACTACCCCTTTAACTGGTCCGATCTGAGCCTATATGAAATATTTTGCTAGGATTGACATTATTTACTTCAAATTTGGCATTTCTTAATTTTAATTAAGAAAAAAAAAACAATTTCATACAAAAACATGAAGGGTAAGTTTGTACGTTGACTACCCCTTATAGTGTGCCGTTCCGGATCTAGGTTAGATACACTAAATTTGGTGATTCTTGCGTAATTAACAACTAAAACAATAAAATGTCCTTACATCTGTCAATGGGGGCTACCCCTTAAAGTGGGGTTGGCACATTTATTTAGTACTAGTTAACTGAAGAGCGAAAAATATAGTCCAAATGTCAAAACTTTTACTCCATTTGTTCAAACAGGCAATAGGACGGAGAGACGGGCATGTCTAAATCGACAGGTTTTGCGATGCTGCTAAAAAAATATATAAACCTCATACGGTCTGCCACGCCTTCATCTGCCTTTTACATACATTATAACAAACTTTATAAACCCTTATACCCTATGTTTATACGGTAGAAGAAAAAAAGCCAAAAATTTGCTGCTGCATAACTCATATTACGCGCCTGGCTGGTCCTTGCAATTCCTGCTTACGACTTGCCACAGTAGACCAGACCGTCATGGCGTCAACAGCTTGTAGACAGCATTGTGGCAGCTACAGCTGGCATGTGTGTTTACTATATATGTAGGTATATGTATTTGTGCGTATAGCAAAAGTTTCGGAAGGATATACTGCATCCTGTGCGGTTTTGTAACGCTCAGCTGCAGCGACACACACTCATTGTAGTTGCAACAAAAGTTGTAGTTGTAACTTGGCTGTGAACTTTTGCCGCTTCAGCTGCTGCTGCTGCTGCTGCTGCTCCTGCCTCCTGCCTCCTGTTGTTGCTGCTGCTGCTGCTGCTGATGTCCTGGCTTTTGTGTCAAAGGCATTCGTTGTCTCTACGCCGTGTCGTTGTTTTTGTTTTTGTTTTTGAATTTTTACTGCCATCGACATACCGAAAACAAGTGGCAGAAACTTTCAGCAACAACAGCCATTTTGCATGCTTATCGTGCAGACATTCGTTGCTATGTTATAATTGTTTCAAAGGATATAATACTAGGAGGTTTACCTACACATATGTAAAGATCTTGATTTTAAATAATTGTTTTTAAATAATCATACTAATAATAATTGTAAGTCATTAACTTCACTTCTGAGCTAAATGCTTATTAAGCGTTGAGTGTCTCGAAAAAAAAGCGTACTATGATTAAAGATGAGAAATTATAATTAATCTCGCAGCACTATGAACAGCAATCGGACAAACAAAATAAAGAGAAGAAAACCGATACAAACATTTAACACTCAAAGTACTGAATATTTTGCTGTCGGTTTACCCGCATGTCAAATTACTAATTACTCACTCATTCTCTTATGCTTTATGCCAAAAGTCATGGACCGCTCCTTCTAGTTACGAGTACAAAAATATTTAACATGAACTAAATGAAGTTAGCACACATCTCCGTAGCTCAACTCATAAACGATAATTTCAGAAATTTCCCAGCAACAGAACTGTAAAGAAAAAGTATGTATTTGCTAAAGGTTTTTCAAATTACTGCATATTTATTTCAAAATTTTGTAGTTTTCTATTGAATTTTGTAATTGTACTGGTTCCTACAACTCCACCGTTCACTCAGCCACGGTTTCTCTAGCGCTTCGCAGTAAACGAACGGAAACCATAGGCTGGTATCTCACGTGTAGGCGTAAATTCCGCTTTCTCGATAACCGAATCCGGACTGCCTTTGTTCTCCAGCCAATACTTCATTTCGTTGATCTCAACAAGTGGTGCTTCCAGGTGACCCTTTATCGTACCATGATCAGTAGTCATGCACCAGCCGCGTACACCCAATGCTTTAGCTTGATTTTCGGTATGTTTGCGAAAGAAGACACCCTGTACGCGACCAAATATTTCAAAGTCACAACCGAAAATTTGACGTGTTGAACCCATCTTTGTGCTGTTCACTAGCTGGAGCGATGAGTGAGTGCGGAGTGAGGAACTAGAATTTTAATTTTGAAAATATTTTTCTTTTTTTTTTTGTACAGAATATTCGAAAGAACTGTGTGACAGTTCATAAATGGGTAAATGAAAGTCGGGGTTACTAGAAAAACATTTTGTATATATATTTATTTTATTGAATTATGAACAGTTGATTCTATAATATCAAGCTTATTCAGTAACTTAAGGCGCTCAGTGATAATTATCGAACAATTTCAAGATAAATTCGGCTTATACTCTTCCATACATACGTCTACGTAGACTATAAACATAGCTATGTACTACTATATTGCTCTATTTACTCACGTTTTGCTTCGTCCTTCTAAGAAGATTTATAGTCTACAGTAGACTACTTTTGTGCGCACATTTAATATTATTATATCCCAACGATGCGTCGCCATGCTGTGTAAGGAGCATGAAGACACAGTTGAAGATAGTATAAACGCACACAACTTTGCACAATACCAGAAGCGTATAAAGCTGTGAAATGTCTACTACTACTACCTAAAGAGCATTTTACAAGTCCTAAAAAAAGAAACCGAGCAGAACATACACGGAAATAAAAATAAATAAAATATCGCGCATATTTGTATACCAAAGTTGATGACAAACCTCGTGTTCGAGGGAGAAATGATAAATAATCGGTTTGGGTAAAATATCGATTTTAAGTAAAATTTTCTTTCTGTTTCTTACAATAGTCACTATTTAATGTAGCGATACGCTTTAATACGCAACGCTTCAACCTTTATGCTTTTCAAATAAGGCTCTCGTTATGTTAAGGCACTCGAAATTAGCTACATTCGCAGCAAGTTCGATCGAAACCCATGTACGTAATAAGGGAGAAAGACTAACAATTGAATTATTTCTCTATTGGCGCTCACTATGCGCCTTCGTTCGTTGTATACCTCAAAAAGCATGAGAGTGAGAGAAACAAAGTGTGTGTGATATACCAGTATATTTGTTTGTTATTCAGCAGCCACCAGAGGCGGGTACCAGTCCCCTGTCTATCCACCGGCAACGCATTTTACTTTCGAATTTATATCGGCGATGTCATAGAAAGGGACAGAATGGTGCGATGTTTCCCAATGAAGTACCAGTGTCAACAGACTGGCCAATTTACTAGAGTAAAATAACTACCGAAGAGACGAGTTAATTGGGACTGGTGAGTGTTAAGTCTCTTGGAACTGGTGCTTGGCTAGCCTTTTCAGAATGGCTAATTCACTAATGATATATGATTATCATAAGCAAATTTAATTATATTTTCTTTTTTATAATTTTAATTTAGTTTTGTTGTATTTACACAGTTTATATTTTAATGGAAGAAACTGGTATTCCAACTATGACCAACAAAACGGCGCTAAAGCGTAAAGTCTGACCATCTGAACTACTTCAGCTAACAGGCACCCAACATAACGACCTATCGAATCACAATGAATTGCTTTTTCATTGAATGTCGCAGCAAAAACAAAATATTTTGATTCGATCCTATCTTTAAACTAGCACCATGCTGGTACTGAGCCTATGGCTGGTGAAGTGGCTAGTCTTTTGGGACTGGTGTGTGGCTGGGAAAAGTGGCTGCAAAGTCGTACCGCACGACCCATTTCAATGACATCGCCTTGTTAAATAAGACAGTCAAACACATTGGCAAGTGATAGGCAGCGGACTGGTACCCGCCGAACTACAAGGATATGTTTACACAAAAATGAGTAGTATGTATGTAAAAAGGGTCAGAAACAAAATACATGTCCTTAATATAATTTTTTTTTCAATATCTGTAAGGAATATTTTAGTATAGGAATTCAAAGCCCTGGTGACACATTCTAAAATTCAAAAACTATTTCTGAATGCCGCACATCGTGCATTGAGAAGACTAAGCACTTCAGAATGCATCTCATCTGGGTTAGCTGAACTTGCTAGACTAGGAACAACAATGCTGGCTATTACAGGCAAGATTTGAATTGGAATGACATTGTAAACAATCATTCTTATAAGCAATCACTTTTAGGATATAGCCAAAAACCGTGGTGGGTCAGGTTGATCAGCTGCACTGTGTCTATTAATCAATCTGATCAATCTTAAAAGAGCAGATATCTTGATTCTGATCGGCATCGTCAATGCCCAACGTTTGATAGACGTTAGCTCGTGCAACATATATAGGCATAAGATACAATAGAAGACTTGTCTATCTGGGAAGTAACTTTCTAAATGAGAGATGTCACAAATTGACCAGAGATCCCTTCTGAAGTTTGTCAAATTCTCAAATTGGTCCACTACACGTGATTGTGAGATTCTGTGGTACCAGAGTGGGTCAACTAAGTAATATGGAAATGGCCTAACCTAGTCGTAATAAATAGTATTTATACTAGGGTTGTAGACATCGGAACGATATATCGACTTGGCATTGTTCCTTCAGCAGAAAACCACTGTTTCGAATATTTCTTGATCTCTGGAACATATTTCCTTTTCCACTCATGATTCGATGCCTTAAATTCAGATGTTCATTGCATTGAAGGTTCAAACTCCTCATAGACCTTGTTCGTGGTCTAAAAATGAATTTAGTCAGTAAATTCTTAATTACGAATTAAATTGATTTGAGGCTAGTCGCTGAGGTATCCAATATGCAGCATTAAGTTGGTTTTTTGACAGCCATTGAAAGCAAACATGAAAGACAGACGGAGGGACAGAAAGCAGTTCGGTGCCGAAATTGATCTTAAACGTAATTGTGTGATAAGTTCGAAGTAGTGTTGGAAGTTTGTTGACCGCAGTATTGTCGGGTTTTTACGACGTTTTATGAAGGTGGGTAAAATATGAATCACATCAGCGACAAAGTAGTAGATGAAACAGTGTTTTTCATTGGTTGGATCGGTGCGGCAACCTTCTGATTTCTGCACGTCTGTCTGCATTTCATATCTGCTTTCACTGGCAGTTAAACACATACTTAATGTTGCAGATCGCTGAAAATTTGAGTGTAGTCTATTAACAGATGGTAGTGGATAGGAGCAGTGTAGCATTTAAAGTTACTACGTGAGAAACTCAAAAAGTCAATGTCAAAAAATTTACATCACACTTGAAATCTTGAGAGTAATTCTATGAAAGCATACCTATATTAACAACAAGAAAAATTGTTTTGTGGCTAAGCCCGATTACTTATCGCGCCGCCCTCGTATCGTGTATACGATACCGATTCCGCTAAAATATTGCCATACATGTTGATATACATAATGCAAATTCCACTCACTCAATATTTTTCTATGCGCTGTGCTTTTAAAATAACAAAACCCTTAACGTATTTTTACTGCATAATGAGTTCGTACGGCGGAATTAAATGCGTAAAGTATGCGTATAGAGCCCGGTTTTAAAATGTACAAAATCTCTTGTCATATACAGCGCACTATTTTGCATTTAAATAAGTTTCCAGTAGCTGCTGTCAACAATAACAAATACAATAAAAATCACACAAACAAATATTTGCAAAATAAAAAAAAAAAAATAAAAAAATAGAAGAAAAACTGCGTGGAAAAACATGTTGGCAGCATAATTGGCAATTTACGTACAGAAAATAGAAGAAGTCGCGCTGTTAGATTGAAAGAAAACATGTCAACCCCAAATAAAAGAAAAATTAAAAAAAAAAAAGTTCTGAAATTAAATTTCAAATACACTTCATGCTAGTGAAAGAAATCAAAATCAAAAACAAAAACTTTCAACATCATCATCAACGCCAGCATCGAAACAAAGCCAAAATTCAGAATTTGTCAACACGAACGCCTGCAGCCAGGGTAGCCAACCAACTCCAAACAAATGGATGGTCATACCAGAACCAAGCAAACAATTTGGCCAACGTGTTTTTCTGAGTCATGAATAATTTAGAAAAGCGCGTCATCGTGTGTCTTCTCAAATTGTATGGCGTTGCGTCACTAAAGCTCACCAAAAACAAAAACAACAAAAGAGTAAAGGTTTAAATTGGTCTGACAATTTACGCAATTGGGAAGAAAAAAAAAACAAAAAGGTCTTCAAAATTGCGCAATTTCTCTTCTTTTTTTTCAGTAACCACCGAAAATAAATTTTTAAAGTTTTCATGGAATTGCGCCTTTCAAAAATATATTCTAGCTAGAAATTGTACTCGTATGCTGTGCGGTTAAAAGTTTTTATTATTTGAACAGCAAACACGACTTTTTGTTTATTTTGTTGAACAAAATCGGTGTGAACAACTGAGCTGCTAAAAGGAAATTAATATCTATGGAAATTTTAATCTTTTTTATTTTGATTTAGGATAGATTAGGTCTGTTCTGTACACATGGTTTAATACATTTTAACATGAAAAAGTAAAGTAAAGTAGAGAGAGAGAGAGAGAGAGAGAGAGAGGAATAGAGAAACAGAGAGAAAATGTGAGCGTAAAGACCAATTCAGATTGTAGAGCATACTGGATCAACATGTTGGCCCGTGTGAACACTTCGTCAACGCGCTGGACAGCATGCTTGACAAAATATCAAAATTAATGAGTGTGAACGACTGTTGTCGAGCCTATCACTACATATTACTCTCTTTATAAGTGATATATACCGACTTTAAAATTTAATAGTATCTATAACAGGCTTAAGATCCAATATTATAGTTGCACTGCTCTCGGATGATTGAATAATACCTCATCTGGATGTTTACCTTAAACTTAATAGTATGTATTTATAGCAGGCTCAAGGCTCAAGGCCCTGGACCTAGACTTTCTCTCTCTCTCTCTCCCTCCCACTCTCCCTCTCTCCCTCTCTCTCTCTCTCTCCCTCTCTCTCTCTCTCTCTCTCTCTCTCTCTCTCTCTCACTCTTTCACTGAAACCTGAATTTGATTATATCTATCGTTATATAAAACATTATATAGAAAATAAATAGATCTAAAAATTAGCCCAATTAAAGTTAATTTACTCTTTTTCAACTCAATAAGAAAAGTCCATCCAGTCACATTTGTCTATCCGTGTATTAATAATACCATTGGTTACGTCAGAATCGGAAAAATCTTCACATCACGCTCAAAAATGCTCAAACTCGTCTCCTCAACCTGATCAAGCATATAAATATATACATGCTTTTAGGGGTGTTAACCCTCATTCCAAGAAGCTTGAACGATGAGCAATATTGCTCTTGAAATTACTCACGCTCCGTACTTGTGTAACTCTGGCGGTAGATTCTTCTGTGCATTTGATTTGTGGTTTTTGAGTCACAGCACATCTGATTCGCAGGGTCTGTCTCTGACTCCTTTATTTGGATTATGGCAACTGACGTTGTGTTGTTCTAACAGGTCTTTACCGCCATACTGCTTTGTATGCTCGAAAAATTACTTACATCAATTTTGCTGGACCTCTTATCTTGCTAGAGGAGTCCCCCAGCGATACTTAAGAGCACGTATATTAATTGCGAAATAACCTTCATCCGTATGTTGTTTCTCCATGAGGCAGATTGGCATTCCTTCGTGTTGTTATCTGCTTAAATCATCTTTGAACATCTTTGCTAAACTCTTTATGCAACGATATGTTGAGTATTACTCATCGAGAATTTGACAGTACCTGTAATTGATGAACTTTTAAAGAACTTCTACGCTTGATAAATTTCTATTTTGCTTCGCTTTACCAGGGTTTTCTTTGGTTACTTTGTGTACCTACTAAGTTCCTCTCAGTTTAGGTTGTTTGCCTCTATGATCTTCTCATTAAATTTGTTGGTATAGAGAAGCGCGGTGTTAAAGTTCGGCTGCTTTTCTATATTTAGTCTAAACGCTCACATTTTGTGATTATTTAGAGTTTCTGGGCGAAGCCGGATTTAATTTCATACTAATCAGTGGTGACTGTATACCACGTCAGTTCCACGCCGGGTGCGAACATCTAACAAAGAATAATGAAATTTCCTGTTTATAATGATGTGATCAAACTGGTTTCGAGTTCGGCCATCGTTAGATTGTCAGGTGTATTGTGTATTAGTCGCTCAGTGTGCACACTATTGATTAAGTTGATGCTAAAGCCTTGAGAAAATTTATTTGACAATATAAAGAAAGCATTTATAGACTTACATGTCGTCGTTTTCGTATGTTTTCGAAACCAAAGCAAAGCAAGTACTGTGCGTATATTTCAAAAATCAAACCCCTGGCTAAGAGATTAATTTATATCGAAGTTATATGAAAATAAACGAGCGAATTGCTTAAGTATACTCTTGTACATGTCACTCCTCTCTATAACGTTTCTTCTTTCAAAAATATGTATGTACATAGAATTTGATGGTTTGATGGTTTGTGCTCTAGTATGTATGTACATGTATATATGTACATACAAATATATACAGAGATAGAAAATATTCTCTATTCTGCCAACTGAAAATAAAAGAAACGAAAGGAAAGGAACAGAAAAGAGTGCAGCTAGACGTAATACGCCACACCTACAATGAGAAAGAGTCGGACAAGACCAGCAACGTTGTATAGTAAGTACATCAAAAGACTGCAGCTTTAATTGTTGCTTGTCTTGTATTTTCATTCGATTTGCTTATTTCTTGTATCGAACCAAATTATTCACAACTGGGTTACAACTTGTTGGAACTTGTTTCGTTCGTTTGCATTATTTTTTGAAGAACCAAGTGAAAGGAAGTATGAAAATGATTTTTGGTATTTGCCAAACAAGTCTAATATTACTAATTCAGCTTTTCTTTAATCGTCAAAAGTAAAAAATAAAACATTTCAACAGGGCAAGGCCCCGTTTTAAAAAAATATATAAAGTGATATATAAAAAAACAAAAAAAAAAAACCATATAAAGCAAATTATTCAAGATGTCCGTGTATAATCGCAGCACCATGACATTCTTCTTCTTGGCATTGGCCACGATTGTGGCATGCGTCGCATTGATAACCATCTATTCAACGTTTCAACATATGCGCGGCAAATCCCAATCGCTTTTTGTGACATTGGTGCTGGTACTATTGTTAATATATCTATTGGGAGATCCACTGAAATTCATATTAATTGCCGGTGATGCTGCGCTTTGGCCCAGCAAGCAACGCTATAAATACAAACGAGATATAGGCACTGTCAAGCATACTCATCTGGATTTTCTCAAATTGAAAGTAATGGCAACTAAATCACATTTACTCATTACGGAATGGCATCGTGATGAGAAGACAAATGAAAGTTATAGACATATAACACATGATCTATGGCTCTATGGCAAATATTTTATCTTACTGCTGAGTTTGGTATTGGCCACATGGAGCTCAGCCTTCTATTACAATACATACTTTCTAATGCATACGTTCTATTATAATCACACTAATAACTATGGACTGGAGGGTATGTTGTCGTGGGATGAATTGAAAGCTTTTGTGAAGACTTCGTTGGTGGAACCGTTTAATAATGTATTGGCACCGGGTGAAGTAGGCTGGTTGCATGCAATGCAACATCGGATTTTGGGCGTGGTGCGCATACGACAGCTATACAAATATGATACTTTTATAAAGCTTAATTCGCCTGAATATAAAGACGTCAAAATGATGCCCGGCTGGAAGGAGCCATTCGTGGAACAGCACTACAAGAAAGTGTACTGGCGTGTATATGAGCCATGGGAACTAAGACAAATACATACGCATTGGTTGGATCACCTGTTGCTTGGCAGCAGCGACTATGGTGATTTCGATGAATATCCACAACTGAAAGGTTATACGACAACATTTGTACGTAATGCAACAAACAGCGAAACTATACTCAATTATCTTATGGATTCCGGCTGGTTCGGTCCACATCTGGCAGTGGTCTATTTTGATTTTACGCTCTATAATGCAGATGCAAATATATTCAGCATCATATCGCTACGCATTGAGCGTACACCATTTGGTTTATTAATACCGACTGCAGACATACAAAGTATACGTTTACTATCAAATATCGATAGCATGGAATGGTATCAACTGCTCATATTATTGCTCTATATACTTGTGGTTATACAATTTACTACCTCACTTGTACTAAAACTATGGTTCGATAAGCATGCACTGCATAGCTACTGGAATCGCATAGATCTGATCATCTGTATGCTAAATATATTTGTACTGATGCTATTTGTACTGTGCGATACAACGGTTACAACTATGGTCGAGATTATAGCCCAATCGAGTAAATTGGAATTTATTGACTTTCGTATGCCCGCGAATTTGTATTTCATGTTGACGTGTACACTGGGCATATTGGTTGCCATAACCACAATGCGTCTGTGGAAGACTTTGCAGTTTGCCAGCGTTTTCAAGCTCTTCACGCGTACGCTCTTCAATGCCTGGAAGGCGCTCGCCTCTACTGCCATGGTTATTGTCATCTTTCTGGTTGCACTCGGTTTTGCTATGGATACCATGAATGGTAATAATAGTTATCATTTCAATACGGTCGTAAAGGCAGTCATCACCTGCATATGCTTTTCATTTGGCATACGCAGTAATCTAACGCCGGATAATGTATTCTTTGGCGGTTTTCTGCCCGGCATTATAGCCTATATCATACTAGTCTTCGTTATTGTTATACTGCTGATGAATGTCTTTGTATCGCTTATTAATGACTACTTCGCCACGGCAAAGAGCAGCTACGGACACAGTCTACGCTCACGCATTAGTTATTGGCAATTTTTGCGTGTCGAATATGCAGATGCATTTCGACGATTTTGTAGATCTAAATGCTGGCATAATACTTATAAGTCAAATGGGCGCACAGTACGAGAGAATATCAAACGCAAGCTGGACAAGGAGGAGGAATACGATGCGCAACAGAAGCGTTTGAATCCGCTTAGACATCAAAGTGTCAAAGAAAAGGAGAGTGAAGCGTCATTACAGCGGAGTTATCGTGTTAAAATTGAACGCATTGCAGGTCTTGCTGCCATAATGGAGGCACAGTTGGATGTCTTAAAGGAGCTGCTCTTCCAAGGCAGGGAAGACGAAGTAATACTTATGAGCGATTCACAATTTAAATTAGCAGCGCAGAAAGCAGCAGAAAAAGAGCGTGAACGAAAATTGAGAAAATAATAAAGTATCTAGTTGGATAGAGCCAAGAAATTTCATAAATCCCATTTGTTTTATTTTTAATTATTTATAGTAAGTGTTTCTAACGAATTATTAAATGTAGATCTATAATATTATTGATGAATACTAGTGTTGGATTATAAGCATGTTTTGAGGAGTAACCCCATGCATTCCTGTCCACATTTTTTTTATTTTTTTTCAACAATTCACATAAAATATGCCTCATTTCGGCATATCAGATCATATAAGGAACAAGAAAGAACACAGCAGTCGAGTGTGCTCGATTTCACAGGGAATCTTCGGCCAATCACAAAGAATCTCTCTCGCAAGGCCCTCTCTCTCTCTCTCTCTCTCTCTCAGCTCTCTCAATTTGGTAAAAAATAGCAACAAACAAGTCAAAGTAAGCGACGTCATAGCAGTAAGAAAAATTTGACAATGTATTGTTCTTCGTTTGGCGCAGCTGAAAATTAAAAAGAGGAATATGATTTACCCATTTCCTAATTTACATCTTTGTATGCAGTTTGAAATTTAGTCCACGGTAGAATAATTTAAAAATGCAGCGTATTCAGCATAGCTGTTTTTTGTTTCTTTTGGTTCCTTTGGTGGCAATTGTAAGAATAGAGAAATGAGAGCACACAAAGTGTGTCATAATTTGTACAGTGTGCCTAAATACGTACGTAACCAATTTTAATGTTTGTTTCTCTATAGCATCAAGCAGCCGACTTCGGCATGCGTTCATTCATATGTGTGTGAAAACACGAAGGTGTTCGTTCCCATGGGGCTATGGGTGGCAAGCGTTGATTTAGATGCGAAAGCATTTTTCGTAATAATGCTGTATTATCTATAGTTTTATTATTGGACACTTTTAAGACAAAAGATCGAGTTTCCACCACTGGGAGAACTATAGTTAAACTAAAAAAGTTATCGACCGCTAGTTTAATGTTACTTAGAACGTTGAAGTTCTATTATATGCGCTGTAAGCTCTTAAAATATACAAATGTACGTACGTTTCCCATTGCGTTTAACTCGTTACTAGCAATTAATTGCAAGAAATATATCCAAAACAAAATAAAGGGCCAAGACTACAATACTTTAACCAGGCTATTAACAACACAAAAGGAAATTAAGTTTTTTTATACACTGGTATACGTACTGCATTGATTCAATTCAGTTAAAATTGCTGTTGCTACTCGTATTTCGGCATTGCATGTCGCTTCAACCGACTTTTAATTTAAACAATGCAGTAAAGTTAAAATTTACTTGTTTCTTTCTGGTAAAACCATTTCAGGTCAACATGAATTCAACGGAAAAAAAAAACTGTTTAACAATTTTTTACGCTGAGCTATTAAAAGTTTATAGGAGATTGTACGTATATTCACAAGTATATGGTTAAATAAACACAAAATGAACTTATTTGAGAATTTACGACCGGAAGTCGTACACTAAAACCGAATCCGAAGTACATATATTGCTTAACTCCTACAATGCCCTTGGTAGGCTCTGCATTCATTTAGTCAAAGATAATATTACAAAAATTATTATTCAAATTATTACACAAAACTAGATACTACATACTTTGCCCCGCTTTCTGATTGAATTTGAAAACATCTCTTATTTTGAGATTATAAGCGAATCTACCCAGTTTTTTTGGAAACTTTATAAGAATTGCAGTATTGCTCAGCCAAGCCAAAGATCATTGTTTGAAACAAATAGTAAACAGAAGAAGCGATAACTAATGAATATAGCGGGTGGATAGGATTTTCCAGTTTCCAGTAGGCGTTTCCAATATACCTATACAGTTCCATCAACTGCATTTTTCTTTACGTATAACAGCAGTCAGCGCCTTATAAAGGCATTCGATTGGTCGGTTTATGGCTCACATTGGTCCTACAATTGCAGTCTTACCATCTTCGTGAAGTTATGTTAAGGGCCATTCAGGTATATGGTAACCTATGGTTTCATTTCATATTCGAACATATAGTTCAATTTAGAATTCATAACTATTCCCAGAAATTTTGTTTTTAGAGAATCTGGATAGATTGAAATTTAGTAGTATTTTTGTTTTGGTAGTACAAAGCATCAGTTCTGTATTCTCCGAGTCGACTCCAGCTGCTTAGAGTACCTCCTCGACAACGCTTAATTAGCATGAAATTGATTGCAGCTATTCACATAAATTGGAAGATTACTTCTCTATTTAGTGGTTTACTGCTAACGAACCGTGTGATATATTTGCCATCTAGTTTTTCTTAAATTTTCCTTTTACTTAGCATTTGTTTCAACATTTTTATATAAAAAGATTCCAGTTAAGTAGCTCAATATCTTAAAAACTGAGTTACATACCAGCAGCTCAACTTACATTTCGCTGCTCAGGCATGAAGAGCGTTAAGTGGTTTGTTAGGTAGTTCATTCAAAAACTTGGCATCCATTTGGCATCATCTGTAGCTGTAACTGTACCAAAACTGAATTGAATGACGCTCAATTCGGGGAAACGGCGGAGTATACAAATCACGTTTGTAGACGAAATGTATCTTTTAACACTGCCTTTTCTCAACTTCCACAAACTATTTTTGGTCGTTAAGAGAGATATAATTAGTTTGTTAACTTGGCAGTCTATAAATATATTAAATAAAATGCATTATTCTGAACTTACAAGTATATTTAAGGCAAAAGAGCTTAGTATAACATAATAAACGATGTTTTTTTTTTAGAGTTATAAAACTTTAAATAGAATTAAAATACTGAAAAAAATAATTAAATTCAAAATGAAAATTGGATATGGCGCATTCAGGAAGTTAAATTTTCGACCACTTTTTCAAATGATGGGAGTCGTATCTCCGCAATGGCTTGCACTCTTCCAACTCGTCCAAAGTTGCTAGTTTGTTCGCATAAACCAACGATTTCGCATAACCCCAGAGAAAATAGTTCTAAGGCGTTGATTCGCACGATATCGGTGGCCCATTGGCTGGTTCATTTCGAGAAATAACACGTTCGCCAAATGTTTCCTTCAGTAAGTCGATAGTTTTTTACGACGTCTTTGCGGATGCATATCATCATTTAGAGTACAAGTGGTGTGAAAACGATCCATGGTTAATCGTTCGTATGTCGTTCGGATGGATTATAATGTCGACCGTAAAATGAACGTTCGGCACGTTAATATTTCCGAACTGAACTACGATTTTCGAAACAAATTTGTAAAATTTGCAATTGGTTTTCACAAATAGATAGGCAGGTTCCCGAGAAATGTTTTGACATAGATATATGCAGGGTGTCTCAAAACATTTGATTCACATTTGATTTGCAGATTACGTGAACGCAACTATTCCGAGGTGCGCGGGGGGTATGTCAATTGGGTATGTCAATTTTTTTGATCGATTTTTTAAATGTGAACTTTCTTTTGAGACACCCTGTATATATATATATATATATATATATATATATATTTTATGATAAATTAATTGTGTGTGATATTTGCCCCATCATAAAAATAGCGGCGAGGAATACCAACTGCAGTACCCATAATTACCCGATTGGTACAATACTCTTCCCGAACCGTCCACAAACACAAAATTTACGAAGAGACTTATCGGTTTAGGAGGCACAAATATAAATATAAAATATAACTATAGCTTATCTATTCATATAGGATATAAATTGAAGTCGCCTGCCGTTTCAGTCTCCAATCTCAGAAACTACTGCGAATATTTTCAGTTGGTTTTCGCAGATAGAAGAGCAGGATCCCGGGAAACGATTATATCTTACAAACTATTGAACGTAGTTGGATGAAATTAGAAACATATGTCAAGGTCACCTAGCAGATAGAAGATCCACTGGAAAAATGGCGTTGCCACTACGCTATACATATGAGAAATAACAAATTCGTTGTATATCAGTAACTATATTATACAGAGAGGAAATATTTGGTACATACAGGCACCAAATAAGATGCACACGAAAAGTGGGTGGTCCACCGTCCCTCGCAGCAATTGTTTGACGCTGATGGATGAGATTTTGTATAAATGTGGTGGGCACCGGTAGAAATGGGATCCACTGGAAAAATGGGCGTTGCCATTTCCCATGTAAAAATAACAAATTCATTAAATCTGAGCAACTTTTAACATAGATGGATGAGACTTGGTACGTATGTAAACGATACCATAAGAAATAAGATACATTGAAATAATTAGTTGTGCCACAATATAAAAGCAAGATAAAACATAGCAACACACGCCGATTATGGTAGTTCATTATAAAATGACAACGGTGTTGCCAGATCTGACCAATTTATAACAGTTTACAGCACGCTGACAGAAAATGAAATCTATAAAAATAATAAAAACACCTTGTACAAGTATATATTATATACCCAATATAGCCGAGTGAATACAAAAGACGCGTGCACATAATCGATCACAGCTGAAATTGAATATATAAAAATATATTTTTGCATAAAAATAACATTGCAAATAAGCAGAGTATGACAGACACAACAACAGATAGACAGACAATCACGGAAAAGCCTGCATTATTATCATTATCAACAACAGTGCACCTTTAGTGTCATCATCATCAACATTATTAACAACTGTAGCAGCAGGAAAATCCACCCGCTCAATATATGAATGAATGCCAACGAAAAATCGCTTTATTGCCAGCATCAAACGTGCAGCAGACGCATTCAACATGTACGACAACGACAACAATAAGAATGATGGCAACGACAGGAGCAGCAGCAACAGCAGCAACAGCAGCAGGAAAGAAGCAAACAGCAACAGCTGCATTTGACAGGCATTCTGTTATCCTTGAATATGCTTCCGCACTACAAACAAGGTGTGGCACTTCTGAATTGCAGTTGCGGTAGTAAGTATCTTTTAGATAGACTCGTAGCCTAAGAGTTGATAGTGTTTGCTGTCATTGTAGCGCTGAACCTGATGGTATTGAACAACAACTGAACGTAGATACTGCTGATGATGACGACATTGATGACAATATGCATATAAAGCGCTTGATAGGCACTGAAGAAACTAGTACGAGTATTTTGTATTTTTGTGCTCTTCATACTTCATATTGATTCATTTACATATTTGCAATGCGTTTGGCATTTGTGCCGCTTAATGTTGTTAAGCGTAACAAACAAATGCAACCAGTGAAAATGTGCTAAATTAAGCACCTGAACACAAACATGAAATGCTTCGATTGAAGCACACAACGAAACACTTAACTAACTACTTAGTACTAGCTACTAGACGAGTTAAATCGCTCAATGGAGCCAGCCAGAAGCAGTAAATGGAGAAGCCTTGAACACGTGCAGCATTTGTTTCAAACAAACGAAGCAGTAAATGAGTCTATCTGCAGCTGTTTTGCTAACACTTTGTACTGCTTGTACTTAGTTCGTATAGGTCATAGGGGCGTATGCGTAATCTCAAATGTTTGCCGTTTGTTCAAAGCAAGTATGGAAGTCTGAGCTGTCCTTTCAGCCTAAAAGTATGCCGCATAGACTTTGAATTGAGTTAAAGGCTGTGCTACGAAAAACTTCTACTAAGACCGTATCGAATTCTGAGGAACTGCACTGTATGATTCAAAGAAAATACATTCTCAAAAAGGTTTAATTATTATTTGATATTTGAATTATTTAAAGTGATTCTTCGCAACACTATTCATAGACCGATTTTTGGCGGAGGGCTTGAAGAGCCCTCCGCGAATACATTTTTCTACCCAATCAGGCCAAAACGCTTTCGAGGAAAGTCGTAACTTGAGTTGTGCTTTGCAGAAAAAGGAATGGCATTAGAATTACTTTTGGTCAAATAGTCGTGTACAAGATATCTTCAAAAAAACTCACGTTAAAATTCGACTCATGCCCAAAATATCGTGCATAATTCTCTACATTGAACCAAACGATACTCCAAAGACAGCAGCTATATTCCTAACAATTTTCAAGCTAATAATTTTTATTTTATGGAGGTTTCAGTCAGTCGAAGAGAATGAGACAATTCATGAACTACACCTTTTTCATCAACACCCTTTGTACCACTCGCATACTTGTGTTTTTGGCACTGTCAAATCTCCGAAGGCATTCTTTACGTTCTTTACAAATGCAACCACCACGAGTAACTATTTGGTGTCAGGCAGTATGATTGGGCCTTACTTCTTTGAAAATTTGCACGGAAATGAAGTCATTGTGAATGGCGTTCATTACAGGATGATGATAACGGATTTATTATGGCTACAACTAGACGGTATGGAGCTGAACGATATGTGATTTCAGTAGACTGGCGCAAACTGACACACAGCGCAGGAAACAATCGATGGAGCAATGATTTCCAGACTGAATTGTCTCGCGAAATTCAAGTGTCAACTGGCCACCAAAACTTTTTAAAAAACTTCGACTAAAAGTAGTGATTACCCACAGCAAGTTAAAGGAAGTCAAATAAGCTGTGAGGCAGAATGAGGCAAAAATAGTCAAAAATTTTGATAAGGTGGAGGAACTCCTTTTTTTCGGACTGTAAATCTATCTTTTGTTAGACAGTCTTATATTTTGAAGATGAAAAAAATTTATCAGATGTTGAAATTCTGATGCATTTTCTTTAATCATCTTCATTTATCTTATTTCTCACGAGCAACTGACAGGATATTTGCCAATTGTACCAACATTTATACAGAACAGTTATATTAACTCGAGAAATTGTATATTTGTTTATCAAAATGTGTTTTTCAAGCTCCATATTAAAAACAAAAAAGTTCAGAAATGTTAAAAACTTTTTATAACTCATAGAATATAATTTTTTTTTTTGTTTCGAAATTTTTGTTCTGACACAGTCCTTAGCTGTTGTTGTAGTACACTATCGTTGCGGCTTCTTTAAGCGTTGAGTTAGGCTAATCAAAAAGCAAAAATGTGAAAATCGTCTTTGCCATGTTCAACATCCTTGCAAACTTACATAGGCAAATGGACTGGGTGGAAGATTTACAGACAAACTTGCACAGTTTGTTTGAAATTTGCATAGAGAAAGTGGCAGTAGGTATATACACAATACACACTCGCACAAGGTACGTGTGCTATTTGATATTTACCTATTTGATAGTGCTCCACGAGAGCTGTATGAAAAGACTTTGCACAAAAGTAGGCATATTATTTGAGTAAAAGAAAATATTTTTCATAATATATGTGGGAGCAATATATAATACTTAAATCGGTGCATAAAGTTGACTTATGACTTCAAATACTGTTATATCAAACAATCCTGTGTAAACTTCACCATACTTCAATTGTCATTTAATTATTATAAAAACGCGAATGCATAACAAAACTCGTGCAAAAGTCGCACCGTGTCGTGATGTATCATTGCAGCAAAAGCAGCGAATTTTACATTTACAGTTAACATTTAATGGTGCATATAATTCGCAACTAGTTTTAATATACAAAAATTATATTTTTCGATATTGTAGAAGCCGTCAACTTGCTGGGCAACCATTCTGAAATTAATAATTGCATCTATATTAATTCACACATCAAATTTATGAATTTATATGCCATAAATTCAACTTGGTTTGGTTTAACAGAGCTTAGCACAGGACATTATAGTATTTTAGTATACATACATTTTGAGTATCATGGTAGGCCAAGCAGGTCCGACAGTCCAATGGACTCTGGAAAATCTTTACAGTATAGCAAGATCTTCAAATAGTAATATAACAGCATTTCCCTTTTAATCACTCGAAAATCAGTGGATGCCTTCTAAGCTTCAGCAAGGATCCAAATAGAGTGCGCATTGTACGCTGCCCTTTTAAATAATAATAATATTAATAATACTACCCTCGTAAAAAATGTTTCTTTCTGTATGCTTGTATGCGTATGGATTCACATCATTTACATGCGACTCCTAACTCCAGGCATCAATCAAAGGATTACATATCGATGTTGAAAAGAGAATTCAAAGATCACACACACACACGCACACCCATTCATAGAAGTATTTAAAGATACAACGCGCTTGATACGTGTATACAAATGTGCGTCAAGCACGTCTATCTCCATACACTCGTACTAGTATTTCAATGCTAAGTTGACAAAATCTCATGCTAAAAGTACATTCATATACAAAATGTAAAGCGTTACCATCATTTCAACTGCACCTGTGTATCAATCAAAAGTATACAAAAATAGCTAATGAGTGGCAACGTTGGTCGTCTTTGGCGCTCTTATTGTGAGTGGCTTTATCGCCGACTTGTGACAAATCACTATGCCATACTGACAAAACCGCACAGAGCAACGCCAACAAACCGTCTGCATACTGCTATCGTATAATATCTGTCCAGTCTGAACCTGTGGGACGAACTATGTTCGGTCTTGCCATCTACCTACTTGTATATTAATTAAAATGTCGACATGTTTTCATGTACACATGGTTTTTGTACGGTATCATTTTGTTTTTCATAAGCATGGATTTAATGAACATTTTGCTATAAATCGTGTGAAAGGAAAATGTCAATAATGATAAGAGATACTTCAAATAAACGTTAAAGTGAGGTATTTAGTAAAGAATATTTTTTTATATTCTGCATCAATTCAAAATATATAATATAATATATGTATGGAGAGCTTGCAAAGTTGTAATCTGGCTTCTATACACAACGATACAAAAAGCGATGCGATGCAAAGCATATATTGCATATTAAGTCTATAGTATGCTAATCCTACACATAAGTAAATATAATGGTACGCTTGGAAAATATTTCCTTGTTCATATATATATATATATAGAGTTTGCATTTGTGACGTAGGAGCAGCACCATACACCGTACTGGCCCTTAGAATGGCCCTTAAATGTATTTAACTGGCATAACAAATGTATTTTTAAGTTTAATCGTTTTAATAATACCTGCCACAACAATCGAAGAAGTTTTACTTCAACCACGCGTAAAGATTAAACGCAGTCTGTTTTTTTTCGATTAGCCCTTTAAAATTCTTAGCTTAGCCTTAATACGCGCGAGCACATGAATGCATGACCAATGGTTGATTAACGAACGCATGACCAATTTTTTTAGCGAACTTTGTTTCCGCTAGTATAGTTACTTCCGTTATAAAGAGATCTAAGTTACACATAATATCACTGTCACTGTGACCACATTTTCTTAAAAAATCCAGGGTCCAATAATCCCAGCTTAAGTAACTGCACTTCACAGTGTGGCCTTAGGTGATTACAATTCTCTCGGTTTGGTATCAGGGAATTCATCCATTCATGTGAAAATACGTTTCATCGCTGTAAAAATCTATTACGTACGCTCGAACATTTTCGAGAAGCCCATCATATGTGTTTCTCCAAGAATTCAAGTCGCGTTCTGTAAATTTCAGCACAATCACCAACTTATCTGAATGGCAATGAAGGTCTTCACCCCATTGAACGGTAGGAGAGTCTAAGAGCAGACGCATGTTTGCGTGCAGAGCTCCGCAGGCATCGCAAATGCCTCAATGTTCTCAGGTGATCTGATGAGCCGACTGACTTCAGGTGTTCGTTTTATCATACTCGCGGTTTATCTGAACGTAGTAACTCATGTAATAATTGATTAACAATTGATATGCGCTACATTGAAGTGATTTCGGAAGGTGCGCTACGTTGCGGTCACATAACATATATTCGAAAATTAGGCCCCGACGACAAACGCACGCTCCTCACTGTATACCAGCGCAGGATGCTGAATTACGTTACCCTGTATATGTAAATATATAATATATTAAACTGTGTTGTTTTAGTATCTAGTACACTGATTTCAGAATTTATAGTATAGAAAACCGATGCTGAGCAAATTCTTTCCTTCATTAATTCTTGTTAGGCTAATGTGCGGCTTTTTTACACAGTTTGGCAATACTGTATAATTTAGTTATTACCAAAGAAATTCTGCATTAATTATGTTCTTAAAATTTAGTCTCCAGCACTTTACACTGGTCACGCAGCCTCAGTTTATGCGCCATAAAGCTATTTCATACTCCAACATTACAGACGAACTAATTACTTACCAACTGCACATATGCTTCGCTACACATACTATTTGTCATACGTACTATAGATTTCGACTGACCTTCGAAGTGAAACAACAAAAACAAAAAAAAAAGAACTATAGATTGTAATTTACTCATGATAAAATATACTCGTATGTGTCTACATGTACATGTGTAGTGTGTCACGGACAGACATTCATATAAATGTTGCGTAGGACAATACGTACGAGTACAACTGGTTTCCTTTGTACAATACATTAATCTTGTAATTAATTAAACCAAAGTCCACATAAGCACAAAAAGTGACTACTTAAGCCATTTTGGCCACCAAACGCAAAGCCAAAGCCAAGTAAGAAAACACATGGCCGGCCGGCATGACTCAACTCAAGTCAAGTCAAATCGAAATAGCAACAGCAGCTGACAATGTGTTGAAGTAGGGGAAGACTAAGTGGAAACCGACAACCAGAACTACACTGAACTGAACTTAACTGACACTTGGACAGCGATAGCAATGGCGGCTTCATTGGCATTTGTAATGGCTGCCAAGGCGGCGTCGCATTAATACAGGCAGAGTCCACAGCGAGGACGACAATGATGACGTCGACGAGGACGAGAACCAAACTCGTTTGGCGGTAAGTGGCAGATGTGCATATGAAGTTGTGGGCGGCAAGCTGGGGGAAGAGTAATACGCGTATATATGGCCTAAGTGAAATATTTTGTAAACGGAAACGAAAATGATAAAGTGCGTATCTTGAGGCTGTAAACCTGTGCTAAAAACAAAATGTGGCAGCTTGTTAAGAGTGTTGAAAGACTAAAATGTTCAGAGATTAGTGTGTTTATTGATCACCTGTTTAATGTGGAATTTTATTATTATAATAAGATAATAATTGAATTATCGAAAAGTGCAACATATACGAATTTATTTTGGTTTCAATAATACATAATGACAAATTTAGTTTGAATAAAGATTCTCATGATATTAAGTTTTAATCGCAATTGCAGGCATATTCTGTCGGTTCGATGTTGGGTCACTCTTCGAGCATATTGAGTTTCAAGACCTGAATACTTTGAGGTTTATTAGACATTACATTGGCTAAAAATAAGTATACGAATGACATCAAACCATATAATTTCTGTGAGTTTTGATTTAAGCTTTGGTTTGGTTTGAAAAATATGGAGCAAATGTTCGGTCAGCGAGAGTACGAGTGTAAGGTCATTGTTAATTCTTGAAAATGTAGGGCACTTACAAATAGAGTGTTATATTGTCTTCTCATTCTTAACACTTTAAGACCTGTAAGTCTAATAATGAGACGCGTTAGAAGACGAAAGACTTTCCTCTTTAGATAAATGCTTTTTTTGTATTCTATTCTGAAATAAACCGTTTTCTCACCACTCTTTGTGGCCTTCCCTTGCAGATTTTACTCATATGATTGACTAGAATTATAAATTCTATTACTGGCACTGGAGATTTGGCCTTGTATGGCTGAATGGCTAGTATCTCCGCCTGAAAGACGCTACAATGATCGGGCAGTCTAAAGGATTCTCTAATCCCCAGATCCGTTGAAAATACACCTCCTCCTACCCAACCATCAAGCTTAGACCCGTCCGTAAAGTTATTGACAGCGTTTTCTCTACAGTGAAGAAGGTTGGCCCATTGTAGTCTTGTGAGTATTATGACGTCATAATACCCACAAGACTTAGTGGTATGTTTCCTTGTAGTAGTAGAATCCTCGAGTGTCCAAAGGAACTACCGTACCAAGCTGAAGATTCCCTTAGTCTAAGGGCTGTGACTATTGCCCTCTCTCTCGCAAGTAGATCAAGTGGGATCAAATGGAGCAGTACATTTAATGCGTCCGTCGGTGTGGTACCACTAGCGCTCCACTGATACAAAGTTCAGCACTCCTTTGCACCTTATGCATTTGCTTAAGGGTAGAAGCCTTTTCTAGTGCTGGCCACCATACACATATGCCGTATAGCAGAATGGGGTTGAGGTTTTTGTCCAGGATCACTCCCAGATATTTTGCATATTCGCTGATAGTAAGACTAATATTGTTGAGTTTGGGTAAAGTCAATTTAGGAGTCTTATATTTCCTTGAAAAGAGCACTAGTTCAGTTTTTGTAGGGTTCAGACCTAGACCGCAGCCCATTTTGAGAATACCGCAAGTGCGGATTCCATTAGGTTACATAGTGTTTGTGGGAATTTTCGCCTAATTAACACCAATATATCATCCGCGTACGCTATTACCTTATAGCCAGCCTCCACTATGAGTTTTAGCAGCTGGTTTACCACTATCACACACAGAAGTGGTGAGAGTACACCCCCTTATGGGGTTCCTCTACTGACAAATCTTCTGACCAATGTCCCTCCTAGTTGCGAATTCACAGCTCTGCTGGCTAGCATTTTGTGAATAAGAACAACCAGAGACACAACGACCCCAACATCTGTCAGAGCCTTGGTGATAGCGACTGGGAGAACATTATTAAGAGCATCCTCTATGCCTAAGAATGCAGCTAAAGCAAATTCCTTTTGCTCTATCGACTTCTCGATATTATGTAACAGGTAGTGCAAGCCTGTTTCTGTTGATTTGCCTTTACTATACGCATGTTGAGCATTGGAAAGAAGCGAGTGATTGACTGTGCTTATTATATGAGCGTCCAAGAGCCTCTCTAAAAGTTTTTAGTAGAAAAGACGCTAGACTAATTGGTCTGAAGTCCTTGGGTACGGCATGCGAGGCTTTACTTGCCCCTTTTGTATAAAAACTACTTTGACTTCCTTTCAATTTGATGGAATATGATTAAGGCTAAGAAGTATAAAATCATAAAAATTCATGCTACAACAGTTGTTTCCCTATGATTTTCTTCTGCCCGAACTGCGCGGAAGTTGTATTAAAAGCTTAAACCGTAGTTTTTTCACCAGTTTTTTTTTTTCTACGGCTATATACACTCGTATTTTTTTTTTATAACAAAGTACGCCAATCAGAACTTCAACACTGTCAATACTCGTATTCCATTTGCATCATACTAGAAGAAAAACTTTCCACGCAAAATAAAACATAAAAAAAAAACATAAAAAAAACTTCAATTAAGTTTTGCTAGCTTATACACATTGAAATTGTTATTGCATACTTTTGTGCACTTTTAGCCATGCATAAAACGGAAATTCACAAAAACCACCACAAAAACAAGTCATTGAACGTTTTTTTCTTTTTCTGTTATTTTTTTTTTTTTTTGTAGTTTTTGATTATAGTTGACTAGACTAGTTTCACATTTCCAAAATGCAATCAAAATTTTTTTTCATACACAAACTGAAATCAAGCGGAAGTATCTTTTTAATGCAATGAAGCAGACAAATATAAAATTTGCAAAAAAAAAACTTCAACCAACAACAACATCGAATGTCAATGTGAAAAAAATTAACAAAATGATTCGAAAAAAAACCGCGAAAACCTAATGCAATAACAATCAATGACCAAATATCTATGTACATAGTTATTGTATTATTGTAATTTCCTCGGTTTCATGTTAGTTCATTTTTTATGGTTGTTCTTTTTTTAGCGTTTATTGTTTGTCCAGATTTAGTTTTTTTTGTTTTGTAGCAATTGTTATTACACTTTCGTATACAATTTTTATTGAGTTTTAAAATGGTCTTTGAAGTTTTTGGCTGCATTGTTTTTTTTTTTTTTTTTGTTTTTAATTGACCACAATTGTTCAATTTTATTATAAATTTTATTTTTTTGTTGATAATGCATTTAAATTTTTTGTGATTCAGCAATTTTAGCTATACACTTGCTCGAAAAAGTCAGCGTACACCACACAAAACAAATAAATGGAAATTTTAACTTTAATCGCGAATATCTCAGCTAATGTTTTATGTATTGAATCAAGCTTTGTTTTATTATATAGTTTATTTATATCTCCTAACTATATAATAATATTTTTGCTGCATTTCAATACTTAAAATTATATTTTTAATTCATTTTATGCTACGTGTCAGAAAAGCACTACCGCAAAAGTCTGCGTACAGCTGCATACGAAATGCGTTGAATGAGCGAATAAGCGATTACCGCTCCTACCTAAAATGATTCTAAGAAATGCTGATCTCATTTTGGAGTCTTAGTTCATTCTTTTTCAATCAATTGGAGTGTCAAAAAAATGTTAATGGCGCCATAGACCACAACGGAAATCAAATTGGTGCGGATCGGTGATAAATTATTTTAAAACTATATCTTGAGGGAAAATCCTATAGAAAAATTGCAAAAGTAGTTGTGCTCACTCATCAAAACAATGACTTGTAACTTCAAAGGGTTCTATCCGGTCAAAACCCCAATCAGGTCGTCAATCTCTCTTAACAAAACGAAAAAAAAACGCGGCATTCAGTTAGTGCGACAAAATCCAAGCTCACCAACTGAAACTAGTACAAATACAAGAAAGGTATTTAAAAATAATATCTGAAGTTACAGCCCTGAAATTAAAAATAGAAGATGTCATAGAAGATGTTGCCCGTAAGAGGCCCTATATCTCATCCCCACCAATAATAAGCAGAAGCGCATGGAGTCTGCAAATGAGTACGTTTCCAAGCCACCAGAATTTTGGTTTGGTTTGGAAGGTTTTTTTTCGGATGCGAGCAAATTTTATATTTTCGTGAAAAAGGAAAAATATCTGGTATGCAGAATGAGCGGTGCTGCCTTTGAAAATGAACATTTTTGCTAACTGTAAAACATGGAGTTGTTTTTAGGGTCTGTGGCAGCCAATGCTGTTGCGAAACTAACATTTATTGAATCAATATTGGAGCAAACTAGTTATATCCAAGGATAATTTGCTGCAAAGTTCCCAGATATTGGGGCTGCAAGAAGAGTTTTCGTTTCACAGCAAGACAACAAACCCAAGCACAATGCGCATAAAGTATAGCCGCTGGCTTCTTTATAATTTAAATAAATGAGTTGACCCAACGTTCGGACCACACTTCCATAGAGCAATTGTGGGACTTACCCAAACACATAATCCGTTGCTTTTTAATCTTGCGTTAGCTGTTTGTAGTGTAAGCGTTGTAGCTGTTTGGCAATTAATAACTGTTTCTCAAATTTGAATACCCTGATTTCTCAAGAGTTCAACATCGTGATAAAATTTTCACAATAATAATCCACAATAATAAAATTCATAATATTCATAATACATAAAATTCATAATAAAAAGCCATCAAAATAATTGATAAAATGGTCAGCAAAAGGAATGCGCCAGGGGAAAAAGTTCCAAAAACTTCGCAGGCGAATAAATGTTCGACAACATACATAAAGTATACATAAATAATATATGTTAAATAAGCAAAATGTATTCATAACAAACTAAGCAATAATAAATTCCAAAACTCAAAACAAATACAATGGATTCTACAATAGAAAATACTTCAGCATTAGGCACAAACTGCGTTAATACTGTTTAGGAATTATAAGCTAGTTGGTGTCACTGAAGTGAAATGATAGTTAATGAATGAAAGTTACACAAGTTAAGTAGTCATGTGTTTGTCTCATATGGTCATGTGTGAGTGATAAAAATTCATGAGATAGAAATTATACGTAAATTCGAATTTAAATGCGGTAAAACCTTTTTAGGGCATTAGAAATAAGCGATTAAAACTATGGTGTGTATTTACAAGTTCAAGAGATTGCAGAGTCTGTGATCAACTCATATGAATGAGTGTTTGAGTACATTTCTAAGCGCGCAGAATTTTGGAACAAGGTTTCTTTTTCTCATGAATTTTTTATCACACACACATGACCATGTGAGACAAACACATGAATACTTTACCTTGTGTAACTTTCATTCATTGACTATCATTTCACTTCAGTGACACCAACTAGCTTATAATTCCTAAACAGTATTAACGCAGTTTGTGCCTAATGCTGAAGTATTTTCCATTGTAGAATCCATTGTATTTGTTTTGAGTTTTGGAATTTATTATTGCTTAGTTTGTTATGAATACATTTTGCTTATTGAACATACTTTATGTATGTATACTTTATGTATGTTGTCGAACATTTATTCCCCTGCGAAGTTTTTGGAACTTTTTCCCCTGGCGCATTCCGTTTGCTGACCATTTTATCAATTATTTTGATGGGTTTTTATTATGAATTTTATGTATTATGAATATTATGAATTTTATTATTGTGGATTATTATTGTGAAAATTTTATCACGATGTTGAACTCTTGAGAAATCAGGGTATTCAAATTTGAGAAACAGTTATTAATTGCCAAACAGCTACAACGCTTACACTACAAACAGCTAACGCAAGATTAAAAAGCAACGGATTATGTGTTTGGGTAAGTCCCACAATTGCTCTATGGAAGTGTGGTCCGAACGTTGGGTCAACTCATTTATTTAAATTATAAAGAAGCCAGCGGCTATACTTTATGCGCATTGTGCTTGGGTTTGTTGTCTTGCTGTGAAACGAAAACTCTTCTTGCAGCCCCAATATCTGGGAACTTTGCAGCAAATTATCCTTGGATATAACTAGTTTGCTCCAATATTGATTCAATAAATGTTAGTTTCGCAACAGCATTGGCTGCCACAGACCCTAAAAACAACTCCATGTTTTACAGTTAGCAAAAATGTTCATTTTCAAAGGCAGCACCGCTCATTCTGCATACCAGATATTTTTCCTTTTTTCACGAAAATATAAAATTTGCTCGCATCCGAAAAAAAACCTTCCAAACCAAACCAAAATTCTGGTGGCTTGGAAACGTATTCATTTGCAGACTCCATGCGCTTCTGCTTATTATTGGTGGGGATGAGATATAGGGCCTCTTACGGGCAACATCTTCTATGACATCTTCTATTTTTAATTTCAGGGCTGTAACTTCAGATATTATTTTTAAATACCTTTCTTGTACTAGTTTCAGTTGGTGAGCTTGGAGCTTGGATTCTGTCGCACTAACTGAATGTCGCGTTTTTGTTTTGTTAAGAGAGATTGACGACCTGATTGGGGTTTTGACCGGATAGAACCCTTTGAAGTTACAAGTCATTGTTTTGATGAGTAAGCACAACTACTTTTGCAATTTTTCTATAGGATTTTCCCTCAAGATATAGTTTTAAAATAATTTATCACCGATCCGCACCAATTTGATTTCCGTTGTTGTCTATGGCGCTATTAACATTTTTTGGACACTCCAATTGATTGAAAAAGAATGAACTGAGACTCCAAAATGAGATCAGCATTTCTTAGAATATTTTTAGGTAGCGGTAATAGCATATTCGCTCATTCAACGCATTTCGTATGCAGCTGTACGCAGACATTTGCGGTAGTGCTTTTTATTTTGTGGTGTACGGTGACTTTTTCGAGCAAGTGTAGGTTGGTAAGAAACTAAGTTTTATATTGTTTTGCAGCTGCACGGTACATCATTGAGTGAAGTGTATGGAAATGTTGCGGCTTACTGTAGATTTTAAGTTTAATACAATTGAATGCGGACTAACAAATCGGATTTACAATTTTGAGTAGTTATTTTTAGTTGTTTAAATTTTATTAAAACAACTTATTAAATTATTTTACAATTATAAATGAAATATTGTGACTAGAGAATTACTTTAAATGTTATAAATCTTTAAACACTAGAAATGTTCCAACAAAGAATACCTTTATCAAGTTTATCGAGTTCCTCGCAGTTATCACAGCTTCTACAGAAGTATTGTGATAAGGCCCCCAGTCTCCTGGCAAGCTAGCCTATGAGACAATGTCCTGTTCCCTCTCCTATTAAAATTGCTACATCTGTACTACTCATCCTAGAAAGGGACTGAGCTCTTTTCCGATCATACTTAGTTACACGTGGTAAGTCTAGAGCACCTATTGTTTGCGGTCATAATAGTGTTGGTTTTCATTTGCAGCTTACAAGTTGACAGCGATATCCCAATTGACTTCCTATCCTCGCGAATATGGGTCGTTGTTTCTAGTCTTACATGTTACTCTTCTAAACAGTTACCCCAAATATTGCTGTGCCCTGGTACTCCAACGAGGTAGATTATGTTCTGCTCAGCCATCTCATTAAGAGACTTGCGTCAGTAAGTAATGATTGTTGACCGATTTGGACAGGAGTCCAGCGCTTTTAGAGTTACTGGGCTGTCTGGGTATGGGTGTACTTGTTTCCTTCTCATTCTAGACGTTTCTAGATAAAATTTTGCCTTCCGGATGGCAGCGACTTCCGCTTGGTAAACGCTACAGTAATCAGTTTTAGACTAAAAGCGACATTGATAGCAATTTCTTTGAACTATATCCCACCACCGACTCTATTTTCCAGTTTCGAGCCGTCTCTGAAGATTGTCAATGATTTTTTTATTTCTATTTCCTACTTTTGTCCCTACCAATCTTGTCGGAAAGGAATGCGTATATCGAAATTCTTATTTAAGCTCAGTATAGGGATACAATAATCTGTACTTCCGGATAGGTCTCTTACACCTTTAAGGATAGTTGAGTGCCCCATTTCTGCCCATAACCACATTTTCTAACCCTAAAGGCCATTATGGAGGCTTTCTATTAGGGCGAGTAGAAGTATATGTAATGACGTGGTTAGCGTTTCTGTTAGTGTAGTGCGCAACGCCCCGCTAATACGTAATTGTACACTTCGTTGCACCTTATTCATGCTGTTCCTCCTTGAGGTCTTTTCAAGTGTTGGCAACCATACTATTATGGCGTACGTGAGTGTTGTTTTCAGTATAATTCTTAATGCAACCATATAAAAAACTAGCCACAATGCTCTACTGACCTCTTATTCTGTGGGCTGAAGCCTTTCCAATTCTCTGCTCGTCCAGCCCTGCTTCCTGCATAAACGCCAAAAGGTTCTTTGGAATTAAAGTTTGCTGCTGTCATCTGATACTGCCTCAGGTTTGAAACCTTGTATCATCCAAAGTTGCGCAATATTTCAACTTCTCGTATTCTAGACATCCACTTTCAATAGCTATTTTGAATAAGTGGTTTGAAGGATGCAACGTCCAGCTAGAAACACTGATTTTTACACTATCTGATACTCTCACAGTTCATACAGAATTTATACCGGGATATAGTTTCTTCCCTTTTCACTTGGATTATAATTGTTCGTAATGTTACGCATATAGATTTGAACTGTTTCCACTATTAAAAGCGAACTTATCTAATGAAGTTCAAAGAAAACTCATTTGTTCTATGTAGCAAACCGATTGAATTAGCATAGCAAACGAACAAAATGGAAAGGAATATAAATAAATATCGCAAATACGATACACAAAGAAGAATCGCATAAGGGGTGGCAAAAGGTACATCTCACACATGCATTCTATTGTATCTACCTGTGCACTTGTGTCATTTATCTATATCTCTACTAATATTATAAAGAGGAAAGGTTTGATTGTTTGTTACCAATAGGTTCCGAAAATACTGAACCGATTTGAAAAAATTCTTTCACTGTTGGGAAGCTACATTATCAGCGGTTGATATAGGCTATATTATATTTTCCTTACTAAATTTCCAATAATGTAACCAAAAGTGTAAAAAAATTACCTAAAAAATTCCTTACATCGAGTGCGCGGCGAAAACTATTGATAATAGAACAATACAATGTACTACGACTTTGCAGAACACATCATTATCCACAAAAAGTGTTTGTTTAGTAGGTAATTAAACCCAAGGAAGTAGCTATTTTTAAAACTAAACAAAAGTTATTTTCCGAACCAAATCTAGCAACCCAAGCAAATACTTTAGTAAAACGGAGTTTACAACTTTTTTTATCATTTTAAAATGCCAAAAAAAATCAAGATCTCAACTTTCTAGAAATAGCGAGGACATCAAAAATACGTCGTAATGGAGAATCTTCATCAGAAACTGAAAATCGTCTTGCAAGTTAGAGAGAATACGCATCGCAATCACGTGCACGAGAGTCAATTATCAAGCGTTCGCAGCGGCTTGCTGAACAAAATTTGAGAACCTCCGAAGTACGCGCGCGAGAGTCGAGTACGGAGCGTTTACAGCGGCTTGAAGAGCAAACTATTAGAAACTAGCTGCCAATGGGGGAAGCAAAAGGTGAATGTTGCTAAAGGGTTAGAATTGGAATAGTGGTAGGGGAATGGGAGGTAGGGTACGGAAGCATATGGAAGGAGGGGGAATGGCAGCCACGCGCTGGGTACCACTTAAGGTAGAGGGTTGAAGTGTTGTATAAATGTGAATAGGATCGAAGGGGGCAGGGAAAAGGGTTGGTAAAGTAAGGAATGATAGTGGAAAGGGGCAGAGGAATGGCAGCGTAAGGTGTGGAAGGGACAGGAGAATAGTGGTCGGAGAATTGGTGCTAGTGTAAAGGGGCAGGTGGGGCAGTCAGAAGGTAGGGTAGGGGTAAGGAGTGGCAAGTCGTATACATATGAAAATGGAAGTATGTATGTTCCCTACAGACTCCGAAACCGCTCAACCGATTTTGATCAAATTTTGTGGCAATATTCAAAATAGTCCCGTGGGTGATCCTGTGAAGTTTCGTAGCGATTGGATAAACAGAAAATTTTTTGGATTTTTTAGATTTTCCCTCCATTTTTTTTTTTTTTTTTTTTTTCAATAAGAAGGAGCATGTGGAAGTTGGGGTAGGAGTGGCAGAGGAAAGGGGAGCGCGCGTATAACGTCGCGTGGACCTACTAGTATATACTACAGCACAAACCGTCAAACTCTACAAACATATTTTTATACGCTGTACCCAAAAATATTGTCGGTGCAATTTTTGGATAAATTTTCTTTAAAAACTAAACTATCTATGAAAAATTTTTTTAAAGCAAGAGAAATTGGTAGAATCAACTTGTTTCATAAAACTAATCAACAAATTTAAATTTTTTCATAAGATTGAACGTGATTATTCTCAGCAATGTGTAAAAAAAGCACACTCAACATAAATCAACAATTCATTTCCATTTGTATGCAAAATTTCAAAGCGGATGTGTGGCGCTATAAAAAGTGAATAAAAAGGTACAACAAAACAAGAACAACAACATCAAACGGAAATCAATGTAAACAAAATGGTGCGCAATTTGCCTGCGAATGAAGAAAAAATTGCAATATAGTATGTTCCTATACGTACAAATATGACTATATTATATAGACCTATAATACAATATTTGGAAAATCAAATTGAACTGTATAGTAATTTATTTTTATTTCGATTATTGTTATTATTGTGTTGCATGTACTCGTATTATTGTTGCTGTCGCTTTTACTTTCGCTGTTGATTACAATCAGCTTCCGGCATTCATTAATTTTTATTTAGCGCAATTTTTCCAACTGATGATGGCAATGGCGAAGGCGATGGCGATGGATCTAAAAATGGCGATGAAAACGAAACAAAATGGAGGCGAAAGAGAAATATGTGATTGCTTGAAAATGCAAGTGAATTGTTTTTATTTGCGTGTATGTGTGCATGAGAACAACAAAAGCAACGGTAAGTGAATAAATTATGCGTGCCAAAAGGAAACGGAAAGTGTGTTAATTTCCGACAGGCAAAATGGCGCTGTCGCCATCACTAAAACTGCCAATGTCGATAATGATTTTGTTGTTGTTTGATGTTGTTGTTGTTGTAGTTGTCTATGCTGCAAGTGAATTAATTCGAACAAAATGTTGGCGAGAAAGATGCGAAAATTTAATATATATAAAATTATACGCTTATACTGAGTGTTGAATGTTTTAAGTATTCATTTTATATAAAACTAGATGTACGCGGCGCTCCCTTGTCACATGCCACTCCTTCCCCCTGCCACTCCTTCCTTTACGCGAACTTGAAAGAAATACAAAGTTGTTATTGGACACGTTTGTTTTTTCTGCATCATTGAAGTGAAACTTCTGTTGGCACGGTGTGAATTGGATTTTTTGAAACGAAAAAGAGACAACTATAAATGTATGTTGCGAGAGAAAGAGATAAAACGCGTTTCTATATAGTTTCTCGATACTTTGTCTCCTCTTTATGCTATGGTTCGTACGTCCAGACTACTCTATCGTCATATATGATCTTTTTGCTGTTGTTGTTGCTGTACTCTATCATCGTCATATACGTTCTTGTTGTTGTTGTACTTGTGGCTGCTGTTGTTGTTATTGTGTTTCTGTTTGATGCCGGCAACGCCAAAGCAGATAGAGAACAAAAGAGAGAGAGATAGAGAGAGAGAATGCCGCTTAGTCAATAGCAAACGCGCATGGTAGAATATACACATATGTATATATTGATTTTTTATATATATAGATTTATATTAATACAAATAAATAATGAAATTTCTAAAATAAAAGTAGCCTAAGTTACTCCTTATTATATCAGCTATCTGCCAGTAAAAGTCCCGTCAAAATCGGTCCAGCCGTTTCAGAGATGAGCCCAAACGAACAGACAGACAGACAAAAATTGTGAAAAAAATGTATTTTGGTATATGTACTGTGTGTACATCCATAATCATTTAGTGTTTAGAAGCCTAGCAAGAATCAAACGCAATTTTGGTTTTCAACCCAAATTTTGGTACAAGTAAAGCTAAATACAACGGGTGTGGTATGACTTTCCTTTTGAGTAGGACTTTCCAATTTGACTTTAAATGGTGTCGCAGCATGTGGCCTAAAAATGTCATGCTGAAATGTTGCTTTATTGCGTCACTGCTCGAACTGCGGCGATGTTTTCTTCAATACTCGGCTCGATGTGTTCATCGATTATTGTTGGCAGCGAACCCCAGTGATGGTTTCATTACGTTCGATTAGCTTATAGTGGACTCTGCTGATACCACCAAATACAGAGCATAAGCTTGGATCCATGAATATTTCGCCGTTGATATTGATGCTTCACCGGGCTTAACGCATGACATCCTGCTTTTGGATTATTGTAGTGGATACACTGTATACCACGTCACCATTCGATGCAAAAAACCCGTCCGATTGGAGCTCTTGTTAGCACGTGAAACAACTGCGATCGACATCTCTGAGCTTGAGTTCACACGGAACCTAATATCCTTGATTTCGCTGCACACGCAAGGCCTTGAAACGGTTTTGAAAACGCTAATTGAGTCACTCCCAAGGCTTCAGCCAGCTTCTCTTGAGTTTGGCATGAATCTTGATCCAATAACGCATCCAACTCAGGGTTTTCAAATTTACCAACCTTCGCATTCTTTATTTTAATGCTGATTTTTAGAGTGAAATGATGATGCATTAACATGAATATAGCTACAAGATGAGCCAATGGGATTTAATACTAGTTACATTATCTTTTGTAAATCTCACAAAACTAAATTTATACACAAAGTGTAAGGTTTCTACGCGGGCTACTCTTAAAATTGGGCAGGACACGCCTATTTACACATATAAATGTGAAGCGTTTGTATAAAAACAAGAAAAAATGTTCACTTCGATGGAACCGAAGCTCTAATACCTTTCATACGAAATTTTAAATCGTATTGTAAAATATAAAAGTAGTGGTTTAAATAGGGGCCACCCCATAAAGTGGGCGATACACGCTAATGTACTAATGATTTCTTGTACCATTTTAAATAAAACCTCTCCATAAAATTACATCGCAAAACAGATGGCAAATCCAACTATCACGCTTTCGTACTAAGAAAACATTTTAAGTATACAAATGCGGTTATCGAAACACTGCTTTGTAATTTTTTATGCTGCGGCTTTGCACTTGAAATGTTGGCAGTCACAGTCACTTTGTCAAATCAAATTTAAAAAAAAGAAAATATTAAAGCAATTTCACAAACGCTGATTTAAACCACTTCACAAAAACCACTGCAAACTAAATCAAATGCTCGTACTGGCAACACAAAACTGTGCATAGAAGAAAAAAATCTATCAGCTCGAAATCTATCGCTTGCAAACCACTAATTAATCAAAAAAATGCTGCTGTTTGTTTGTTTGTTTGTTTGTTTGTTACCTAAGCAACATTGACAGCAATCCTTTTACCATAATTAAAATTGCAATAAATCATAATTTTGCACGAAAAACCATTCGCATGAAAGTAAATAGCAAAAACGGGAAAACGGAAAAAACTATCGATAATATACTTTGCCGAATCGACCCGTCGAAAGTTACCACTCCAACTTCAACTTCATTCATGTTGCTGGCTGGTGCTGGTTCTCTTGCTAGTTCTTTTGCTGGTTTCAAGTCATGCGGAAATATTTCATTAGTGCCACACAAAAAAAAAAAACACAAAAAAGAAGCATAGAAAAGCAGAAATTTTTGAGGCAAATCAATGTTCAGCATGTACTAAAGAAAGGCTTGCCACTTGCCAAGTGCCACAATGTTCCGAGTTTACTCCTAACAAGTCCTGCAAAAGTTGAACTGTTTTTTTTTTTTGTTTTGCTTCTTTGTGGCAAAGTAGGTTGGTCGCAATAGTATATTTTCAATAAAATAATGAAAGCATACTTGCACTAAAACAAAAGGCAAGCTAGCAGACAGTAAATAACTACGATTTAATGTTAAAACCCAAAAATTCGCTAGAGAAGACGAAGACGAAGAAGAAGAAGAAATTGTAGTGGCATGCTAAATATGCCCGGAATGCGGGGCTATGACATTTCGAATGCGGAACGAACTTGAGCAGCGAATTTACTTGAATATCGTGTTACATGCAAATAAAGTTTTTTGTTTTCGTCGTTTAGCAACATTTTTCGGTAAGGTATTTCAAGCAGTTTAATGCGAATCTATTTACAAAAAAAAAAAAAAACTCAGTACATATTTTTGCAGAATTTAAGCAATGCAATAAGTAAACTAATGCAAACTACTGTTTTTATATTTTTATATATTGAATAAAAAGATACTTAAAGTTAGAAAATACTTTTCGAACGTGTGGTCGCCGCACCAACAGACAACTAATTAGATGGATTAGATGGCGGTGGTAACATAGACGTTCGTACCTTTCGAAGACCGTGTATAGGCTTGGATCACTAACTTGTAAAATACAAAGTGTGAATACACATTTCGGAGAATGAGTTCGTTTGCAGAAGTCTACATTAGTGGAGAAGTTTTTAATTGCCATTCACTTGGAAATGGCCAAAAATGATTCATTTGCAGACGGCCCAAGCAGCTCACAAAGGCTCGTTAGTACCGTATCCATTGGGAACACCCAGAACATCTGTTTCGATTTGAGCAAATTTTCTACCAACGGAAAAATACATCTACCAGTGAAGACACAGCGCAAGTAGCGGGTACAAATCTTCTTTGATAACGTTACCCACAATCGATCATGGTTTACGGACATAAACCTGCAATGTTCGAACCCTACAGAGAAGTGTACAACTAACAAGGTGCTTGATGTTCTCGAAACGCTGACATCAACGTAATACAGCAGTTGCAATAGTTAGAACAGTAATGCCTTAAAAAAGCATCCTATGATATCTACTACAGTTGCCATAGTTGGATGCAGGAAACTTAGTGAGAAACTACTACGTCCTCAGTTTCATACCTGTTGACGAGCGCATGGCTGCGATACTTATCAAGGCTAAGTATTTCAACATTAGCCTAATTTGTGCATCCGCACCAACGGATGTGAAAGCTGATACGGTCAAAGATGTATTGTAACTAGGAGTATTATCTCAATCACGAAGTCATAATCATGCTTCTCGATTTTAATGCCAAAATTGAAAAGCAGTAATGTTTGACCCGCAGTCAAATAATTTAGTTTTCATGACGCTATCTTCAGCAATGGAGAGAAACTGAAATTGACTTCGCCGTTGCTTGGAACTATCGGAACAATCAGTAGCAACAAATTTTACACACACTTTAATATTGACAAAGCTACTTGGCTTAGTGCAGAGAAAGGTGACACTTACAGAAGAACTTTACTGTTGAAAGTAAGCTGCTAGAGAACGATATTGAGAAAGCGATAACGAAAAGAGGAGAAACGCCTGTTTGGAAGCACAAAAATTAAAAGATAGGCGTGTGCCTCAGGATGTTCAGATGTAATGCTAAAGAAGTGAAGCTCGTAGGTTTAAACCTGAAGTTTCTTTTTGGAATGACGAAAATGCAAGTCTGGTCACAAATGCACAGGAACCAGTGGGAGTCGGTAGAAATGACTCTCTAAGCTACTTGAAGGTGTTGATGGCTGTATTTCTAGTAGTATAACCAGTTGATGATGTCTCTCTTGTAGAGCCACTGGTTGTAGAGTTATAGCTTGACACAGTAATTAAAAAGCTGTACAATAGAAACACGTTATGTTTCCCCAAAGACATGGGGCGAAGAGTACACATAGAAAAAAAAGAACAATATCAATTTTATATTGTCTCATTCATGTGCAAATATCATTCGGACATTAATAAAGATGTCCGTATGATATTTTTCTTATTAATTTCATAAAAGGATATGGAAATGTTTTAAACTAATATGGAAAATATCATATTTAACTGAATTCAAATCATTGGGAGATACGAAGAGCAATAGATTGTGATTCCGCAACTCAACTCGTTGGTTGCCAGTTAGCTGAGGGGGTTAAGATGTTGCAATTTTACAAGCCAGCGTCGATAGGTCGTGCGTTGTCGTGGTTCGAATACCAGCTTCTCCAACAGCGACAATTTTCCTAAAACGGTATTTTAGAGTAGGTCATTTTGATGACTCGAAGATTAACTCTTTATTGATGAAAAATAAATGATTTTTTTGTGAAGGTAAGGCATACTCTTATGCAATATAGCAACCCATAAATGCCTGTCCAACTATTGAAATCCCAATGTTCTTTGTATTATCTCTTTTAAAAAGGAGACCCCGTTCTCTGTGCAAAATAACCGTAGCATAAGACTACTTTATAGAACCCATTAAACTGCTTTATTGGCTCGACTTTTGATGCTATCCAAAACTACATACACTTTATGTGGCTTACCAAATCTTATTTTTGCTGTTACTTACACAGACTTAATACTCGTATACCCTATTACTCTATAGGTAAAGGCTACACAAGCCAGCTAACGCATTGTGGTATCACATGAACTTTTATTTTCACTATATCTCTTTTGAATAAAAGGTAGGAAAGTTTTTCCTCAGCAGACAAATCTTTTTCTACAAAATACCGCGCAAAAAAACATGATGTGCTGAATGGATTTTTTCTTCTCTAAATTCTGATAACTTCTACAGATGTCATTTCAATCGATTTCAAGTCCAAGTACATAGCTGACCATCAGACAGTGATTAGTTGTGATAATCATAAAAGAGACGTGATGACTCCACATCTCGGAAAGCGTCTACTGTTTCCAGATATTCAAAATAGTGCTAGTATTTAACTTGATTCCAATTTTTTGTTTAAATTCACTTCTGCAGCTATGGAAATATGTTCCACAACAACTTCTTTTCGCTTAATATACACTTTTACACCATGGATAGAGTACATAAAAAGCTACAACAGTTAAACATCTTCTCAATTAAAAACAATTTATAAACACTACAAATGCCATTAACAGCAACTACAAAAATTTTCACAATTAAATGCGCATTTAAATGGAAATTGCAAAATATAAAAAGATAAACTTCTTTAAAAAAATATCTCAAGAAATAAAAGGTAGAAGACAACTTTGTGCCCAAAAGCTTAGACTGACAAGTGACTTCTAAATGAAGTCCTGCCACGTACTATTTATAACAGAGGCAGCTGTCGATGTTGGTTGCTGGCGATAATGAAGATGATGATGCTTTTGCTGCTTCTGCTGCTGCTGCTGCTTCTGCTGCTGCTTCTGCTGCTGATGATGATGATGAGAACTATGGTGCTGACAGCAACAAGGACGAATGGTTAAAAGACAACCAAGTCAGTCGATGATAACAAGTTGAGCTGTATGTCCTTGACTATTAGTTGTCATGTTCCAGCTGTGTTCAGTTGAGTTATATTTTTTCCAACTTCTACTCGGAGAAAAACCCTCTTTTTTTATACTACTACTACTACTACTACTACGAAAATTTTAAACAATTTTTTAACTTGTCTTCTTGGGCTGCTGTTGCTGTTCGACTTTTGTTCGCATTTTCTTTAAAAAGATAAAAAAAAAAAGAAAAAACGAAGTGCCTGAGTGTATTGAAGCAAAGTGTGCCTTTTGAGATATATTTTGCTTCCACTGCTGCTGTTGTCTGCAGCTTAGACTTCTTTCTTTTCTTAGACTGGTTTTCTTATTTTTCACACTTTTTTCTGCTTCTTCATCTTAGCCGCTGCTAACATTTAAGTGATAATCCCGACTTATGCTGTGAATAATGTCGCTAAACTGGTTCATCTTTTCTTCGGTTTTTTTTCTCTTTTGCCTGGTGCTGTGTGTTTTTGATGTTAAGCATTTTTTACAAGCTGCTTTTAAGTTTGTGACATAAATGAGCAGCATTTCATTGGCACGATTTGTGCAAGTTAAAATATGCTTTAGGTTTAATGTGCGCATATTTCTTGTGGGCAGGATTTTAATGATGTTTAGTATGCCTTGAGATGAAATGAAATGATTGTTAGTTTAATTTATTTAAAGTTTGTCGCTCGACTTGCTGCGGTTTGCTCTATAGTTGGTAGTACAGTGAATGCTCGGAGTTCTTAGCTTGGAAAATCTGGCTTGTGCAGAAAACTTAAGTAAGTTTTGGCTTCTAAGTAACTTTACAGATTTACAATACCAATGAATCTGGCTGACCAATCAAAAAAGACGCAAACAACGTTTATCATTCATGCTGTGTTCAAATGTCGATAGGTCTTATTAGATAACGACGTTTGCTGTCGGAAATTTAGGCATCCTTTTGTGTATGATTATTCGACCAAGGGGTGGATGTCACGAATTTTTATTAATAGGTTCCAAAATGAATTTGTCAAAGAAGCGAGGAGCGCAGTATACATGTAAAAAGAAATTTTTTCAACAACTATCTGTCCGCCCGTCTGTATGTCTGTCAGCATATCTGTCTGTGTGTCTGTCCGTTCCTAGGCTGAACATATATCACAACCACCACGCCAAAACACTTACACTTTTCGTATTTTGTATGAAAAACTTTTTCATTAAAATCTATATTTACTTTAAACTCGATATTGTGGCCTCTAAAGGACAGAATTTTCACATAGTTATGCGCTAACTTCCTTTAAAATGAATTGAAGGCTTGTGAAGATTATGTAAAATTCGGTTCTACCGACGTATACTCATTTCTCTTTTTTTTAAATGAAACATAATTTATTTATCTAGATAATGGTGGTACACCCTCATGAGTCATTTGCTATTCGTCATGAGTCATTTGCTATTGATACGTCAAACGTTTTAGTGATGAGCAAAACTTGCCTCCAAAGGCATTTCTGTTCTTGGTCAACTGTAGCGCCTATTCTTCTACTGAATCGCTTCGATCTGGGGATGGAAACATGTGAACGTGATGATATTTCCACTAAATTTAAAAACCATAATTCACCTTACGGACCAAAACCCAATCAAAGTCATCAAATTAAAATATCAAATTGCATTGATTTCATTGATTTCATAACTCATTGCACAAGAAGATGTTTTGGTTCATGATGCTCTTCAAAACCATGAACTCAAAAATACAATTTAGAGGGGAATACGTCACCTTTAGTATATCTAAGAAATGAAATCTATGTTACAGATTTCTTAAATATTGGGGGGGGGGGGGGGATTAGAGAATAACCGTTCCACAGATCCGCCAATGGTTAAATGTACGCAGTTTTCTTCTAAACATTGTTGCGGTCTGAGATTGGAGTGAATCTATGTTGCAGATTTTGAAAATATTGGGGGGGGGGGGGCGTTGTTTATTAGAGAAGTACCTTTCCACAGATCCGCCAATGCAGATAGGCTCGTTATAGGCTCGCTGTTGGTCAAGACCCATAAATCATTAATCTGTGTGACTGGCCAGAAGCTTCGGCACACGATGCGTAAGAATTTGTTTATTAACATCTTAAATTTCTTGAATATGTCATGTGGAGTTCACTCCAATCTCAGGGCGCAACAATGTTTAGAAGAAAACTGCGTACATTTAAACGCAGTTTTCTTCTAAACATTGTTGCGCCCTGAGATTGGAGTGAACTCCACATGACATATTCAAGAAATTTAAGATGTTAATAAACAAATTCTTACGCATCGTGTGCCGAAGCTTCTGGCCAGTCACACAGAACAATGATTTATGGGTCTTGACCAACAGCGAGCCTATAACGAGCCTATCTAGTGTTGGAATACAATCGATAGTATTGTACGAGGGTTGCTACATATATTTCTAGCCTAACCATGAAAAAACGGTAATTTAAGTTGATTGGTGCACTCTTGTCTTGATAATCCACGTCGAAAATCGTAATAAATAATCGCACGAAAATATTCACGGTTTAATTCTATTTTTTGGCCGAGATGAATTTTTCAAGTGCTTGTAAACAAACCAAATTGCGCTCGTACGTCAAAGTGTTCTCAGTAAGTTAGGACTAAAAAGAGTCAGAATTTACGATGGAGACGACAGATTGCATCTGCCAACATGTTTTGTTGCTCAGGCTAGAAATATATGTAGGAACCCTCGTACTATCGATAGTATCGATACTTTTTATTTTGGCCACTAACGAGTTGTGTCCAAATCCATTAATAGTTTGGGTCTCATCTCGATAATTGATTGAGATATGAACAAATAACTGAGAAACGATGGAATATTTGAAATTTACACTCCAAAAATACATAGACATGGATCTATCTATGAACCCAGCTCTATTGAACTAGTATTATGTAACTACTACTAAGCCAAAAATTAATTTTTAAATGATTTCGTTAGCTTTTTTTAATTATGTTATATTCAAATCTTGGAACTTAGTTTGGATCCACTTCTACTGAATCGATTGAACTTGACCCAAAATTTAGCTCGTACACAAAATTTGGCAGTCCTGGTTTTATATGGGGCTAACATTTATAGTCGACTATTTTACACACTCTATCTGCCTATGGATTAGTATGAATCACTTATAGTCTCTGAGATTTTTAAGTTCATCCGGGCGAACGGAAAGTCATGTCTACGTTTACTGAGTTTTTGATGTTGATAAAGAATACTTATATATATATATATATATATATATATATATATATATATATATATATATATATATATATATATATATATATATATATATATATATATATATATATATATATATATATATATATATATATATATATATATATATATATATATATATATATATATATATATATATATATATATATATATATCTCTCTCTATATATATATATATATATATATATATATATATATATATATATATATATATATATATATATATATATATATATATATATATATATATATATATATATATATATATATATATATATATATATATATATATATATATATATATATATATATATATATATATATATATATATATATATATATATATATATATATATATATCTTAGTGGGATCTGCCACACGTCCTTCTAGCTTTTGCATATATTTTCGCAAAGCTAGTTTACCCTTTTTGGAGTAGCCTTTCTATAAGCCCAACACCCACGTTTATGTTTTACAATACGATTTGAAATTTCGTGTGAAAGGTTTAAGAGCTTCGGTTTAAACAAAGTTTTTCCGACTGCAATACAAGATTATAGACTTCATATATTCATGTTTTAAATAGAGATGCTTAGAGTGGGTACAAAGCAGCTAATGTGGTAATGAAGTTAAATTTTTAGCTTAATTTACTTTCTTTATTAAATATAATGCAAACCGCATACACCCTAAATGTATCCATCGCAAACACTCTCACAAATTTCAACCTTCCCTAAAATAATTTGCTGTGCTTATATTACAAACCACATTTGATATTTTTTGCGCACCACAAACCGCGAAAGTCAAATTTAAATCAATTAGCTAATTATTGCAATAACAACCACAATTCGACGTACTCCAAAACGAGTTGAATGACGATCAAAAGCGCACTTGGAGTAAAATTTTATACTTTAATTTGAATGAAAAATAGCGTGTGATAATACAATAATTTTAATTAGTAATAAGCGCCATAATGAAAAATCTCAAAATCCAAATCAAATCAATGCAAACAGCCTCGTGGCAATATGGCGCATTATTGATTTAATAGAGCGCATTGCTGCACATTAAGGATACGTCATGTGCGCTCGCATATAATTAGCTTAATAGCACAAATCAACTTTGACCTTCCCAAATCAATTAAATAATGCAAATTTTTCGGCGAAAGGCTTAAATTGCAGCAGTTGAAAGTGGTTTGGTTTGGTTTGGTTTGAGTTGAGTTGGCAATCGAAGATATAAATGTATCTGTAACGAATTAATAACCAATATGCCCGGCATTGCCAGATTGGTGGACTTAATAGGGACGAGTAGGAAGCGTTTCAATATAGTTTTGTTGCAACTTTGTTCATAAACTGTACTTGCCATAATATTATTGAAGGATTAAACTTTTAACTTTTAAGTGCAAAATCACTTATTCAATGCAGACCGGCATAGTTACTATGAGTCAATCGAGTTCGTTGCTGCTATAGAATAAGTAAGTGGTAATCTTTTTTTTTTCTTTTTTTTTTGTTGCACCCTGTATATGTAAGATGAAAGGGGTATATTAAGTTTATGCAAATTTTTGTAACAGCTAAAAAATGAAGCGTCCAAAAGTCCAGTCGATGTAGACATGTTCGTCTGTCCATCTGGCACAACGTCTGTTTCAATGACAAGAACTCGAATACTTTATAAGATAGAGTCTTCAAAATTGTATGTGAGAGAAAACGTGCATTGTTGATATAACGGTATATATGCAATATCGATATTTCGTTATTTTGAAAGTAGCAATTGAATCATATCGCAAATTTAAACCAAAATTATGTCGCTGGTCTCAGAAATGATCATTTTCCAGTGGATCGAATTGTGAATCTAAACCATTCTCGAATCCACTGGAGGCTCTTGTTCTAAGCTTAATGTATGTTAATTGAAGCCCATGATTTTTGATGATGATTCATAAGTTTTATTCAAAGGTTGTATATAAATAAATAGGTAGTTACTGCAATACACTTCTATAAACTACGTTTTTTTTTTCTGCTCTGCGTAAACATGGAGATTTTGCGATGTAGAAATGCGTGAGCAAGCTACGTAGAGCTGACCGTGGGAATAAGATCTTAGCGTGGGCAAATGTATTCCTGCTACCTTTAAGGTTTGACCCTGTGATTTGGTAACAGTCATTGAAAATGCAACTTTTAATGGGAACTGCAGGCGCTTAAAAATAAATGGTAAGTTATTAGGTATGATTGGAATGCATGGTATAAGCAAATTGTCGCCCTTGGCTTCGGCAGTTAAGAGAGTGGCCTTCACAATATTCCTACCTAGTTCGGTGACAAAACGGGTACACCTACCTTTAATTCCAACCTATGGGATGGCACCCCGGATAAATCCAAAGAGTTTAGGAACTCCACGGAATAACTGAACTCGCATGTTAGTGGTGAGATAAAGCTTTTCAACTTTGATCCACAGGTATGATGCTTTCAGGCATGCGTTAATTTCGTCTGCTGCAGTGCCTCTCCTTCTCGGTAACAGATAATGTCTGTTTAAAATCCCCAGCCAATAACACCACCACAGCACCCATTAACTTTCTATTGCTTTGTATGTCTTGTAGACAGCGATCGATCGCCTTAATGGCGCTTTTGTGTGACATAGTTCACTCGTCGCATACGAAAAGTTTACATTGTTGCAACAGGGTGCCGCGGGCGCCACTCTTACTAATGTTGCACGTTGGGCTAATTTAAAAACAGAGTGTGTCGTCCGTCCACAGGCAGGTAATGTTGCGGCGGTCCCAGATGAAGCCACAGCTAATGCAACATTATGATCCCTACGGATTTTTGCTAGAAGCAGAAGTTTAATCAAAAATGTTTTGCCTGTTCCGCCTGAAGCATCAAGAAAAAAAAGGCCACCGTCACCACGCTCAACTCCTTGTAATATTTTGTCATAAATGTATTTTTGCTCGGGTAGCAGGCGTGGCTCTGTTTCGCTGATCTCAGCATCTAACAACGTGGTATTGTAGCTTAGTTCTTTGATCAAATCGCTCTACAGCTCTCCTCGATTTCTTTCCAGAAATCGTTATTATTTTGTCTTCGATAAGACCCAGAGCTTCATTGAAACATAGTTCATTGTCGACTTGATCCATCCTTTCAAATCTATGCAAGATACCTTCGGATAAAGCAGTTGGTGTCTCATCAGCTCGTTGTGATGCCATATATTGAGCATGCTGTTGACGCCGGGTTTGGGACTGTTGTGGTGTCTCATCAGCTCTATGTGCTATTATTGTAAAGTTTCATTAAAATCCATTCATTAAGTTTTGCATGAAAAGGCAACAAACATCCACACATCCATACAAACTTTCTAATTTATAATATTAGTAGGATTGACGAGGATTTGACATGAAAATACAAATCAAACAAAGATCAATGTTCGCTATAATAGCTTCTAAAAACTTGGCACCGATATTATTAAAATTGTCGACATGTCGATACGAGAGCTGCTATTCATATTTCGGGAACTGGCAACACTAATGTCAAAAGCTAAAATCTGGCAACACCATAATAAAGTTTGACATTTTTTGGCATAAACGTACTCACAAAGTTTTGATGTACAATTGCTATTTGTTTTGTTTACAGCAAGTTAAGAAAAACAATTTGGCCAAAAACTAGAAATTTCAAGAGAAGGTGTGTCAATGAACTCAGTTCTTTGTCTGGCGATAAAGCACCATCAAAAAGCACAGAGTATCGCTGGTATAGTGAATTCAATCGTGGTCGTAGTTTGGTCGCCGACGAATTCCATGAAGGTCGTCCAAAATCGTTTGTTGTCGAAAAACATCGATGCAGTGCGTGAAGTGATAATGCAAGATCGTCATGTGACATATAGAGAGATAGAGGCATCCTTGCACATTAGTTCCACTTCAATACATTCGATTTTGCATGAACACTTAGCTGTAAAAAAAAATTGCTCTCGTTGGATCCCCATAATTTGACGCGTCGATTGGTGTATGGAAATGATTAAAGGGTTCGACCGTGGTGCTTCAAAAGACGTGTATAAAATCGTGACAGGTGACGAATCATGGATATATGCGTATGAGGTGGAAACAAGACAGCAATCGACCGTGTGGGTATTCCAAGACGAGCCAAATCCAACAAAAGTTGTTCGTGGAAGCAAAAGATCGCCTGTTTCTTCGGCCGAATGAATCATGTAGCCACTGTTCCGCTTGAGCAACGTAAGACGGTCAATTCTGAGTGGTACACAACCATTTGTTTGCCGGAAGTCTTGGGAGAAATTCGTAAAACCAACCGCCAAAGACGAATCATTCTCCATCATGTTAATGCGAGCTCTCACACATCTCGTCAAACAAGTGCATTTTTGAGCAGTCCAAACATCGAATTAATGACTCATCCTCCTTACAGTCCTGACTTCTTCTTGCTCCCGAGTTCATCTCAATTGTATTTGGTGATTTTTACGAATTTTTGCGAATTTTCTTCAAAAACTCAATCGCTTAAAGGTAGCTGAAGACATTATGCGTTAGATTGAGTCAATTTCCAACTCCAGATTCATAAAATGTATTGTAACTTATGAGGAGACCTGGTTTTATTAGTTTTACTTGTAAGACTGTCAACAAGCTTTCGAATGAGCCGAAACCGAAAAAACCATGTTAAAGTCGATCAGAAATCAAAGTAATGTTGACTGTTTGCTTTGATTATCGCGATGTTGTGCGCTAGGAATTCTTGCCGGAAGGTCAAATCGTTTGAACAGAAAATTTTTGGAGTATTATGCAGCATTTGAGACAAAAAATTTGTCGAAAAAGCACAGATTTGTGAAATCAAACTACTGGATTTTGCAACACGACAACGCACCGTCTCACAAGGCTAGCATTGTGAATGAATTTCTGACAAAAAAAACTGAACAAATATCATTGTACAACCAGCGTATTCAACTGATATGGTTGCAGCTGGCTTTTTTCTCTTTCCAAAACTAAAGTTACCACCTCGATTATGCCACATAGGTCGAGATTAGTCCACTATAAGCGGTAGCTCCATTTGTTCTTTCTTATATCGATTCTAATCAAATATCCCATATAGTAGTAGCTTCAAATCAGACCATTATAGAGTATAACCATAAACATGCTTCAAATAAAAAGCCTTAGAGCATGTACAGTGTATCTCAAAGTGTAGCACACTCGAATGCAGCATTCTACCTAGTATTTTTTAGTGTTTATTTCTCTTTGTTCTTGCATTTGCAACAGGGGTAGCTATTTGTAGTGGCATAAGAGGCAATTCTACTTCATATCAATTGATAAAGTTTTGAATGAGTGCAAGCGTTGGACAAGCTGAAGTTTAAAACGAAAGCACAATAGTTCTTGTTATAGCTCAAGTGTTTGTTTGGCCATTTTGATGCTACATAAAATTATATTAAGAACACAATACAGACGTATGGACATATAAACGAACAATAAAGTTGAAGCATTTTTCAGAGTTCGAAAATGTATATGCCCACTCACTTTAAATATTTATAATTGCATACAAAAATGTTGAAGAAAGTATTACTAAACTTGAAGTTTATTTTATATTAAGCATAGAACAGCTACAATTGAGACTTTAGTGCAGTAATTTGAGCATGCATTTCTCCAGACAAACAAAGAAAAGAATTGTGAAATGGTGTAAACAACAAAACTCTAATTTTCATTCATAAAACTAAATTTAATGAATGAAGTTTGGAGATAATGAGGCGAAAGAGTCTGCTCTGTGGCACTCTCGATAATAAATGTATTTTAAGTGCTTCTTAAGCTCTTCTTAGATGATCACATTTATACGATTACATTGAAAATACTCATAGTTACAAAAATTTTCAAATTTCAACTAAATGTGACATCAAACTCAGCGAAAATTATGTAACAAAAAATTAGCTTCGTGCCAGATATCTGGTCTCTGGTAATCTAAATTTATTCACTTATTTATTTATACATTTATCATACATATAATTGTATACTTTCCCATTCAAAACAAACAAGAAATATACTCCTCTACAACCTCTTCAAAGCTTGTCAAAACAAGCACTGTTTTGTTTTTAAAATATTTTGAACAAATTCTACCATATTTCTTCGTGTCTAATAATTTTCAACACACTAATTCTCACCCTGGACTTAAATTCAACATATGCTCATGTTATTTTTAGTTATTACTCACCACACATGCGCAGTAAATAACAGCAGCATGTATGTTCTATCTACATACATTCCCCTTCGTGGTGAATACTGTTTGTACTGCACGCAACAAGTGGTTGCCGGTAGTTGTTTTGTATGCGTAAAAGCACTGCATTATCTTTCGAGCATTACCCCTACTTAGTATATCGTGTTGTATACAAATATTTTCGAAGAAATTCAACAAATATTTGTGGTGGGTTGAGTTTATGCTTGGAGAAATTGTGCTAACTGTAAAATACACGAAAGGAGAAATTCTATAAAAATAACAGCATTCTATACGCATTCTCAAGCTCTCTCATTGTTAGACGTATTTTTAAATTGATAAATGAAATAAATACAAAATACTCGTACATAATACAAAAGAACTCTGCAGGAAATCAAATAGTAAAAAGCATTAGAATATGTACATTCGGTAGTATCGGAACCCGAAAACCAATGAGCAATTCATCAGAAGTGTTCAAATCAAACCTTCTCGCATCATTTTATTCTTTTATACAATTAAGACATAGTGTGAAATAGTATTATCCATTTGTGTGAATGTTTGTAAAGTATCTAAGAAGATTTTTTCAGATCCCACAAAGTATATTAAATACGAGTATACCATTGATCAGCTCAACAAGTCGATATAGCAATGTCCGTCTGTCTGTCTTGGAGTGTAATATTTTTTCGCCAGAATATCTTATATTTCTTCTGGAGTCACTTCGAAATTCCTATGAACTGGCAAAATTGAGCCTTAAGATTTAGGTAAATTTTTTTATAAAATTCGACATCACACAGGTCTGTAGCTTCTATTTATGGTTTCTGGCCACTCTTCTCCACAACTTCATTTCATAAGAATACTTGAACGGTCTTATTTAATTCGATGTCTCAAAAACCTCAACTCCAGCTCTTCTTAGGTTCTTGTGTAATGCTGACGGGTGGAGAACTATTTGTTTTTTTTTTTTGCTTGTGAATTCATTTTTGTATATTTATTTATATATTGTTTATATTATCGCTATAGACCATGTATACGTTCTCCTTGCCCGAAATTTTTTCTGGATCCCTGCCTGCTAGCAGATAGATATACATAATTAAATCGATATACCTCGCCGAACTGCTGAGAGTACATAGACTTTATTTAGACTTTGATTCTTGTTTTAAAGCCATTGTAATTATTCACAATGAGACAAAAGAAGTATAAAATGTTGCATACTATTATGGCAACGCAATAATAAGTAGTCCATCCAGAAAAGAAATGAAAACTGGAGAATATTCCCGCCCCCACTAACTTAATTTGTTTTAGATTATGCCCAAATAATTGGATTTTAGAACGCCAACTCCCATTCGTGCAACATACTTTTTATCGCTGAACACAGTGTGTATTTTTATTGAAAAACCAAACTTTGTTTTGTTGTTTTCTTGTCAAATTTATCTACAATCCATAGAGTTCCGCCCAAGATTGCGGCTCCGTGTATCCGCCGCTGATATAATCACTCTTTTGTATAAAAGTTCACAATAGTAAATATATTTGTAAAATTGTCGAACCCTGAGGCCACTAATAATAATGGAAATTGAGAGTCACTAGATCTTACGAGGGTTGCTATTTATATTTCAGGAACTGGCAACACTAATGTCAAAAGCTAAAATCTGTAAACGTACTCACAAAGTTTTGATGCACAATTGCTATTTGTTTTGTTTACAGTGAGTTAAGAAAAGCAATTTGGCCAAAAAATGGAAATTTCAAGAGAATGCTTTCGTTGGATTAAGAATGTGTCAATGAACTCAGTTCTTTGTATGGCGATAAACCACCATCAAAAACCACAATATACCACAGCTGGTATAGTGAATTCAATCGTGGTCGTAGTTTGGTCGCCGACGAATTCCGTGAAGGTCGTCCAAAGTCCAAAATCCACTGTTCCGCTTCAATTCTGAGCGGTACACGACCATTTGATTGCCGGAAGTCTTCGGAGAAATTCGTAAAACCAACCGCCAAAGACGAATCATTCTCCATCATGACAATGCAAGCTCTCACACATGTCGTCAAACAAGTGCATTTTTGAGCAGTCAAAACATCGAATTAATGACTCATCCTCCGTACAGTCCTGATTTGGCACCCAATGACTTCTTCTTGTACCCGAGTATCAAAGGTAAACTGCGTGGTCAAAGAAGCAGTTGAAGCGTTCAAAAACCATGTTTTATAGGTGTCTCAAGAGAAATGGAAAAACTGCTTTGACAAGTGGTTTGAACGAATGCAAAAGTGTATTGAACATCAAGGGGAATATTTTAAAAAACAATGAAGCCATTTTCAATAAAAAATGTTTGTTATTATTTGCTATTCCCGAAATATAAATAGTACCCCTCGTAACACACTATGCTATACCGAAGGTAGATTTATCTATAAGGTGACGTATTCCGCTGTGGTGACTTTCTTAAATGATTTGAATGTGAAACAAAAAACTAAATGCCCAATCCGCAACAAATGGAGAAGAGTGAGACAAAAGATAAACAAGATATGAAAAATAAAATGAAAAAGAACGCAGCTGTGGGGAATACGTCACCTTTAGTATAAATTCACCATGTGGTTTACCCATATTAATCGGTATGTTTACATTAGTTTGGTTAATACATTTCAACAGTCCTTACCGATTTTTACAATAAACACAATTAGAGTTAGTCTTGCTTACGTAATATTGTGCGCTGACTCGCTAGGAATGCTAGAAAAGAGTAGTGGTGAAAGATTTCAAAGAGAATCTAGAGATCGTTGCAGGCAAGCCTACTTCGACCTATTTAATACACGAAAACATTGAAGAAAATTGTGTTCGGACAATCGCCATTGCAACTTAGAAGAGATTCGACATCATTTCCCGATTTGGTTGTATCATTTGATCATGAGAAACTTCGCCTCTTAGCACGTTTCAATAGAGCTGAATTGTCTACAAAAATAGTACCGAATGTATTCGTATTGAAGACCAAGAATGGACAAATACCATCGATCACCTGATTTGGCACCGTGTGACTTATTTTTGTTTCTGAAGGTAAAATTGCCACTATGTGAAATCCGTTTTGAGTCCATTGATGTCTTAAATGAAATTTTCTGGAATCTGCTCAAGGCTATATCGGTAAGCACATCAAAAAGATATTATGAAGTCTAGTAACAATGCTGGCAAATGAGTTTTGCATAAAATGGAGCCTATTTTAAAGACGATAAAATTAACTTTGATGATAAAATGAAAATTGTGTGTTTTATTTAACAATTCCTGGTACTAATATTAGTTATTAAAAGTGTTATTAAGCATAATTTCACTTTGTGCGTAATGAAAACGTTTTCTTGTAGTAAGCCAATGTGTTATTATACTTCCTCATCTTCTTCTTTTTTTTTTTTGAAAAATTTTACTTTGAAACATTTTTATTGCTTCATCATACAAGTATATGGTGCAAAAGTTATAATTAAAAACTTCTTAGCCATTTGTTCACAAATAGTTTCATGTCAAATACATGACAAATGTTCGCCCAAAGCAAAGCAAAACGAAAAGAAAAGAAAAGGCATCATTTCAGTGAAGATTTGTTGCTTAAACAATTCGTATTAAATTATTTAACGAAACTAGTTTCAAAACAGACATAAATTAAAAATCTCTAACTGAATGTGTTTTGCCATCGTACACTAATTAAGTTGATATTAAATAAAATTCTGTAATGAAACTTTTTGTAGGTACACGCCTCTGCTGCACATGTCCTTCTGTGGTTGAGTTCAGTATAGCTATATAATCGTATATATAGTACTTACATTTATAGAAAGGCATGTCTGTCTGAAATGCTATTTTTTTACAAAGCATTCACTTGTCGTTGTGCTTGTATTGCTAACAAATAAAAGCAATGAGTAATTACAACCTTGTATCCTTGTATAGCATTATACAGCATATCAGTGTTGGTTGCTCTTACAATGAATGTGTAACGTCCTTCAGCTTATAGTGCATAAAAAGGAAGCTTTCGCATAAAGAATAGTATGAAAATGTTAAGTAACTATGTACATTATTTCAATATATGTTCCATAGTTTTAAAGCATTTGCCTAATTAAATTAGTTAAAAGTTTTCTCTTAACCTCACAGCATAAACAAATAAATTAGGCGGAAATAGTTTAGAAACCTTAGAGCATAGTGCTCTTACCGTTTGGTGTTGCAACAAGTGCGCTTTTCAACACTTAATTTCAATTGCTTTGTTATTCGCTTTGAGCTTTCCAACACTTTCTTATAGTACATAGTTGAGGGTGTTGTTTAAACTTGCTATTTCATTTACCTTTGGCAGAACTTGCATTTTGCTTTCTTGGCAACATTTTCTTTGTAAACTCAAATGTGAAACGATACAAGTGCTGCTTGCAATATTTAAATAATGCTTGCTTTCAAGTCGAGAAGCGTGCATCGAAAAGTTATGAAACTCTTTTGACAAGTTCTGTCACGTGCATATCATATGCTTAATGGATTTCATAGCTTTTGCTTGTTTAGTTATTACAAGTTTTGATTTCTTTTTGAAAAATTGTGAGTTCAAATAAAATGTTTAATAATTTAATAAACTCTTTTATGTGCTTTACACCACATTGCTTATTAATTTTCCCATAATATTTCACATTAGCAACGTTCTCGAAGCATGTTGATATTCGTCCCGCACGAATTAAGCACTCAGATCCGCAGAAAAAATTTTACTTGTGCTTCTTTGTGTTTTCATATCTCGAAATTCATGCAAGCTTGAATAAATTAATTTTTCACATCCGTAAATTGTTCGTTAAAGATATCACTTGCGAGTTCACGAAAACGACAGTTTTACTGCCACAAACTGAGCGAAACCTAAATTGATTTCTCACCGTTTGCGAAAGTCGTTCACAATAGTTTCTGCCGAAAAAGAATCGTTAATCTTTCGATAGCAATATGGTAAATGAACTTACTGCCCACTGTGGTGCTCAAGTGCTGTTTTAATATTGGCGCGTATGTCTGTTTCTCATTTAATTGATGTTTTTGGAACACATTTTTTTTTTGTAAACAATTTTTCCCCAATTACGATATAAAAAGTGTTTTAACTTAATACCCTCTTCCTATATAATTGTTCTATCTGTGTTCATAGCATAAACGGGTATAGATAGTTTATGGTAATGTATGTAACAACAACGGATGACGAGTCGATATATACATGTCCGTCTGTCCGTCCGTTCGTCTCTTCGATTGTCTGTTTGAACGCACAGATCTCGGAGATTATAAGAGTTGGAGACTTCAAATTTGGATATTTAGACCGTGCTTATCCCTCATCAGCGATAATAATAATAATAGATAACTATTATTAAATGAACATATCAACCCCACTTTAAGGGGTTAAATAATGCCACCAAGACGTGAATCGCTTAAAGTATCTACATTTTTTAATGTTTATTAGCCTACATTATTAGGCAATACAAATTGCTCTTAAACACTTTCACCGCTTCACGCAATTGCAGCATAAACTCTTAGTGCTACTAAATTTGTACTACTAAAGGTTGAGAAGGATTCCAACTCACCGTGTAGCACACATTCTGCAAACATTTAAACTAAATTGTTTACTCAGATCGCTTGACAACTGTGGACATTACATTGGCGGACATGTCAATATTAGACTTTCTTACTTACACAATTCACTCAGCGCTGTCTATAAACATGCGCAATCCATTCGCACTAGTTGAGTTATACCTATACAAGTATATAACTAAGGCAATTCAAATAAAACCCATACACTAATCATTGCAAATAGTGAAAGGTGAATGTGTCCGTCTGTCTGTCTGTCTGGCTGTCTATCTGTCCATCAGTCCGTCCGTCCGTCCGTCCGTCCGTCCGTCCGACCGTACATCCGTCTGTCCATCCGTCTGTCCCTTGTGTCAACAGGGACGACAACCATTTGTAGTGCAGGCAACGAGTTGAGATTTATTACCGACACAAGATGGCAGCCAACGGATAGCAATGCGGTGAAGCCATTGGCGCCATCATTGCTTAGCCACATGAATGGATGAATGAATGAATGAATGAACGGATAGTTGCTGGATTGGGTTTACTTGTTTGGTTCGCATGGCTTTGATTTGGTATTGTATGGTTTGGTTTGCTTTGGTTTACTTTGCTTTGGTTTGGTTTGGTTTGGTTTAGGGTCTACTCGCCAGTTAAGTAAAGTGCAAAAGGTGTTACGTACAAACATATTCGATGTTGCAATCAATGTTGCACAAATCACTTTGCGGAAATGCACTAATCGGATGGTGGTAAACGAATAGCAGCGATAGTATTGAAAGTAGAGCAGTTCAGATAGTTTGTTAGCATTAAAGAAGATTCGATGTATGTATAATTCAATATGGAAATCATATTGTTGAATATGATATTGATGTGTATATAAAAGTCGCTTAATATACTTTCTGAAATAAGTTTAGCTTTTAGATATTCTTAAGTAGCATTTGCATTCAATCGAGTAAAGGTTGCGTTCTTTAGCTCTCAGAATCTTAAATTCAATGTAAGAAAAATTATATTCTGCGTGCAAAGTCAACAAATTAATTTAGTTCATTTTTATACACTTCAAATATTACGTTCAAACAGTAGTATTCACTTTATCGCAAAGTTTGTAACGCTTCTAGGCGATTATATGTACTTTATAGCGTTTCAAAATTACTTAGAAAAACACCTGTGCTCTTTCAATACATCGCACATACCCAAATCTGTTGCACGGCGAACAAGTACCATCGTTAAGCACCATACAAGGCTGGTACAACAAGTTCAGTCGTGGTCAACGCTCTCTCCAAGACGAAGGACTTCCGTGAAGGTCGTCCAAAATCGTTTTACCAGAAAGCATCGAACAAATAAGGAAAACAAACTGCCAAAGAAGAATCAGTCAGAAACACGACGATAAGAGCGTTCACACATTGTGTCGCACCAACGAGTTTTTGAGCATTCCAAACAACGAAGCACTCCAAACAACATATGTAACTAAGCTTAACTAAACTAAAACTTGGAAGGCATGGAAATGCCTACTTTTCCAATGGATTTTATTTTTTCCTATTCCGTTTACATATGTGCCAAAATTCAACCATCTGCCTCAAATAGTTGGAGATATATGTATATCGGATTTCGTTTTCCAGTTATATGGAGAGTTAGTGGCCACACCCATTTTTCTATTGGATCATATATCTACTGGTGAACTTTACATAAATAAGGAATCTCATATATCTAGATCAATTAATATCTGAGATATGACGAAATTGTTGCTGACGGAGGCGCGACACTGATAACTTTTCCAGTGGATCTTATTTTTTCCAGTTCTCTTCATATATGCAGCAAATCTCATCCGACTACATAAATTAGTGAGATATGTTGAATTTGGTCCTTCTCTCATATTGGTGGTAGAGAAATTGTTGGGAGGTGACATTATGGATGGATTATGTTTAGCCAAAAACCTTCTCTTAATCGACAGCAACACACTTTATAAATTTCATAACATTCTGTCCTATGGTTTAGACGACTATAAAGAACATACAGACAGGCAGATATTATGCTAAACACTTTAAAAGTCAAGAGACGTAAAAATTAATTATTAGATGCACGTGAAGTGTTTTAGAGTTTCGACTCTAACCTAGTAAAAAGTTTCTAGTGTTCTGTTTTTCGGACCACATTGCTATACCACACGCTCACTCATTTAGTGTCTACACCACAGACTCAAGTGAAAACGAATGATGTCCTTATTTGAGTGCACCAGATCTAAAGTCGCGTAAAGTTATATTAAAGATGCATACTACCAGTCAAAGATGCATGGTCTCAAGTACTCCTAGTATATGTATACTCACCCATTTTGTTTGCTCACTTAGTATGAAACATTGTCCTACATTTGCTCCTTTTACTTCTACTTTGATGATGACAACTACAACTACTTGAGTGTCACATTAACTAAATTGAATGAATGAATGAACGAACGAACGAACGAACGACTGTCAGTCTGGCAGCCAGCCAGCCAGCCAGTCAGCCAACCAGTCAGTCATTCACTTTGGCAGTCAGTAAGTCATTCTATCGTTTTAACCAACTCGATTCGTCTTCTCGCCAAATGCAGTTAGCGTAAATTCTATAAGAAATGCTCTAATGTTGTACAGAAATCTTGATGTTTTCAAGGCGAAATCAAAAGAAAAAAAAAAAAAAACAAAGTTAAATACGCGCAACTAGCTGGGTACAACTTGATTGAATTTCTGCTGTTAGTCGTGCTTTGAAAGCTACTGCATTGATAAGTTGATAAAGAAATTGTGTACGCTGAAAAATTTGATTTCTGTAAATACCCCTACATAATATGTACGCAGTAATATGGAATGCTGTTGCTGTTGCTGCTGTCGTCTTTTGATATAATTTGTAAAGTTTGCTGCTTACTCAATTATTTGATTTGATGATGGCAATTCAATGGGCAGGAAGTAGTGAAGCGCGCCGAAGGAGCTGCAAGAGCTGCGTAAATTTAATAAGGCTCATTAAGTTCTTTGACATTATGGATGGTTGGAAAACTCTAGTCTTGAAATTAGGTTTGCTAAAATTTAATGGAATTGAAAATTAGCAAATGGATAGTAGGTATTACGTCTGGATAACATCTGTTTTTTTCCAATATTAATAATAAAATAAACAAAATATAGATGGCAACCAGACGGTTTTCTAGTGGCGAATGAAGACTTTACCAACTTAAAGCATTTAGGTTTTGCAAAGTCTGATAACAAATCTGTTCTCATATTCTAGATATAGATACAAATTTCGATATGGGGTGTTCACAAGGTTGTGTAATAGTGCAGAAGTGCACAAACGGTTTGATCGATTGCATCCGCTCGCAGCTTAGATCAATGTTTCTTCCGAAAGTGTGATCAGGAATTCGTTTAAGATACGATCACGTAAAGTTATACTAATATCGTCGATAATGGGGATGACTTCAATGACGCTGTTAATTCTTCATTCCGAAAAAAGATAGCATTTTACGAAATATAATTGTTTTCGTACCACGGCAACGTAATCGTTTGGTCATTCTAAATATAAGCATATTGTGTTCTATGGTAGAGACTGCATTGCGGACCCAGCCCAAAAAAAGAAGCTGCAACAATTGGAAAAACTCAATAACTTTAAAAGTAGTTCAAAGCACCAAGCTAGCCTGTTTAGCCTCAATGCCTCTTCAACTCCAGAAACGGCTCTGACTTGCGTAATGGCAAAGAAGCTGACTCCGAATTCTACTACATATACCAAGGTCATAAGCCTCTTAATTTCGTGTTACTGAATTTTCGTGTTACATCCTGCTCTTGAGATCAAGGGTATATACTAAGTATGTGCAAATGTATGTAACAGGCAGAAGGAGGCGTGGCAGAGCCCATAACGTGTATCCATACTTGATCATCATCGAAAGCTAACTCGATCTAGCCATGTCCGTCCGTCCTTCGTATGTTTGATCAACGAGATCTCGGAAACTATAAAAGATAAAACCACCCAACTTGGAGTTTTAGATTTTCGTGGTTCGAACGGCGATAAAGTGTATTTAAAATTTTCAAGCAGGTTCGCTCACTGTCTCAAAAGAACACTTTTTTTATTCTTTCGTGTTTTCTGTTTAGTGCTTCTCGATGAGCGATACCCACGAAGCTGTCTTACGACAACAGCTTGACGGTGACACTTTCGTTCGACTCTCAGTAACTGAGCATCAGCAACTGATCAAAACGAGCCAAGTGGAAGCGTAAAGTGTCTTTTTTGTTGTTGTTGCGTTAAGTTTTTGTTGTTGCCTTAAATATTTCATCGCAGGCAAAGCGTGGAAGAGGGATGAAGAAAGAGATAGGGCGCTAAATTGTGTGCTTATGCAATTTACTTACGAAGATCCACAGTACACATACATACATGCGCATAAGACACTTTCTACAAATTTTGTGCAGCAAAGTGACTTATGTGAACAAATGCATAAAGTGAGCGACAAAAAACTCTCATTGGTTGAACAAGACCGCTTTGTAGATAAACAGAGTTGAAATGTCTTTTCGCTTCCTTTTTAAATCGTGTCCGCACGCAGCTTTTTTTTCTAACTACCTGTAAGTAAGAAAAGACCACTTCTTGCGAGCTCTGCTATTAATTTATAAATAGAAATGTGATGCAAAAAGCCTCCGATTATAAAAAAAAAACATCGTTACTATGTAGCTACTATAAATGTATCTACCAGATGCCATCAAACTTTAGGCGCAACAAGTTAACTTGCTTTTTTTAAGTTTTTCTTGTCAATTATGGCGCTCAGTTGCACAAGACTGGGCTGTGTGGCAGCTTAAAAGCCTCTACTCTTGTCACTTGACACTCATCAAAATCAAGACGCAGCGACAGCTATTGCATACCATACACAGTCAAGTCAAGTCAAGTCGAGCAATGTCTCAAGGCAAGCTTAATAAGAAAAAATACGGGAGCAAAAAAAAAACCGGAAGCCAACACTGCTTCATAGCAACAGTAAAAGTAATTTGGCGGCAATAATTCATTTTGATACGCTACGTCGAATATTTGTAACAGCAGATTTTTGTTTCGCCCCAACATGCCGTATACGCAACATTTAATAAAATCCTTGCCGTATACGTAGTACCAAGCAGCGCGGCAGCAGCAACTCGCATGAAATCACAAAATAAGCTGAAATATTTAAGTGCGGCAGCAGTTTTGGACCACCAACAGTGTCAGATGTACTTCATATACGAGTATCTATATGGTATATACCCATATACAGATACATATAAACACACACAGATACATTTTTGGATACTTGTTGTTATTTGTATGCGTATAACTGCTTCTTCTCCTTTCGTTCGTTCGTTCGTTTGTTCGTTTGTTCGCTCGTTTCTTTGTTTGTTTGAGTGTGTCTGTGTGTGTGTCTGTCTGTCTGTCTGTCTGTCTGTCGGTCGGTCTGTCTGTCAAGTCCTCCGGCAGGATATTACACCTCGGTTTGTGTTGCCGCCATTGCTGTTATATGTCTTTCACTCATGCTGTGACATATTTTTCACCAAAAAATTGCGGCAGATACGCATAGCAGATACAAGTAAGTGTATGCGCGAATGCGGATGTTAACAAAAAAAATCTCAGCAAGTATCTTTTGTGTTTCATTTTATAACACAATATACGAGTATTGCATAAATATTGTCAGCGTGTGTTCAAGTGAGCTGTTTAAGTGTATGAACTACGTTTCTTAGCTGTTTATAGCTTCTTAGCTGTTTATAGCTTTAAAATGCTAAATATATTTTTGGTTGCATAAGTTTCGAGTTGGTTTTTAATAAGCAAATTCTTTAGATTTACATAGTTAATGTTCTAGGTTGGCATGAATTTATGAAGTTATCTTTTATCATGTATTTTGTTGATTTTATTAATAGTGTATTTCTTTGTTATAAATTTATATGTTGATCAACTGCATTGATGATTTTGGGAATGGCAAAAATACGTTGTTTTTTAGCTGTCGGCTGTGAATGGCAAATTCAACTAGCAATTTGCTAGTTGGTTTAGTAAAATGCTAATTTATGTATGAAAAACATATGAAATAATTAATTGTTTTGATGTAGATTAATCAGAAATTGTCTGCAACGATTGGCCTTTTCATTTACAGAATGAATTTTCGAGACGCATTTTGTCAAATCACCGGCTCAATTACATGTGATTTACAATTCGCTAGAAAATGAGGTCTGTGGCATGGTGAATTGAAATTGAAGTGAGATTCAAGCGAAAGTGATTCCAGTGGCACGCCTTATTATGTGATGCAAACATCGATATTGAATAAAATACATTATGCTGGGGACATGCATTATTTCACGATCTCCTCGGAAGCTAGTTAGCACTTGGATAGCATTCGCATTGGCGGCGGTTAAGTTGACGCAATGGACTGTGGTAAATGCAATGCGAGTATCAAGTTTCTGTAAGTGTAAGTTACAGCAAAGCGACTCCAGAAAATGTCGAACATATACAAACAGGTGGATTATTGATCAGTTGCAGAAAAATGAATCTATATCGATCATTATAAAATCCAAAAACGGTTGTTGTGCGAGAAAGCAGCCAATGTTGTGCCTGAATTTATATTGCAAGATCATCATGTTGAATACTGTGAGATTGCGACATCCTTGGTCATTAATGGGTACAGCATATTACGTGAATCTTCGATCGTCATGAAGATTTGTTCGCTTTAGAAACCGCACCATTTGGCAATCGCCTAAAAAAGTCTTTTATCAATTGATGCAAAGACATTTTGTAGAAATGTTGCAGCGAGGGCTTAAAACACATCCTAACCGGTGAAGAATAGTGCATCAATGCATGTGAGTCCGAAATTAAACTACGGACGACTGTTTGGGTGTACCAAGATGAGCCAACTGGCGGACGAAGCAATTCAAAGCAAATGATCGCCTGTTTTTTTCATTAGAATAGAGTAGAATAGTGAAATCCGAATGGTACACAACCATTTGATTGCCAGAAGTTTTCGCAGAAATGAGAAAAACCAACCGCCGAAGACGAATTATTCATCACCACGACAATGCGAGCACGTACACATTGGCTCAGACAAGTTAGTTTTTGAGCACCTAAACCATCGAATTGATGCGTCATCTGCTTTATAGCTCTGACTTGACAACCAGCGACTTCTATTTGTTAACGCACATCAAAAATAAATTGCTAGGTCAATAGTTTTGGACACCTAAAGTAGCCTTTAAAAATCTCATTTTGGAGCTATAAACGTCTGAGTGGCAAAAGTGCTTTAAAACTTGATGCAGATGCAGTTAAAATTATATTTATCGTCATGTAGAATATTTTTAAAAACAATAAAGCCATTTTTAATAATGAGTTAGCTATTCTCTTAACCAAAACCAAGAAATGTCGGTTTGTCGAATTTGTTGACAGTAGAATGTATCTTTTACTGTAGTAAAATATAAACTGATTCATATTTTAACCACATTCATAAATCGGCGCAAAAACTTGATGAAGTTATCACTCGATTACGTTTGAGGGAAATTACGGCACCGACAGGCTTTCTGTCCGTTCTTCTGTCTGCCTTTCATGTCTGCTTTCAAAAATATTGAAGTCAAATGACCACTGTGTTTTATATCTTCTGATATGTCTTATTCGCTTAAGTCGTCGTTTATCTCTCACCTTAAGAACTAATGCACTGTTTCCCTCTCACAAAAAGTATCTCAAACTGAATTACTAAAGATTTTTTTCTAAATTTCTACCTAAAGCAAATTAAATTTAAAACTCATTTATTCCACAACACTTAAATTTGGCTTTACATTAGAAACAAATGGTTGTATATATTAAATAAAATTTAAACTATTTAGTTTAATTTGCCTGACAAAAACACAACACGTACCGGAACAGTGAAAGCGCTACTTTCGCCATTTTCTAAAGCTATCTCTGTCGAACACATTACATTAAAGGCGCTAAAAATGAAGTTGAATTTATAATGCAAAGCGAACTGACAGACATTCAGACATGATAGAGGATGATTGTGTTACATAGCTATAAAATTAAAAAAAAATATATATATATACATTCAGTACATATATAAAAAAGTATCTTAAAGTAGGCGGCACGAAACAAAAGAAACGTAAGCAAGTGAATCTGTCAAGCGTTTGTAAAAATGCTAATTTAAGCCACACTGCCTGCTGGTGTAGAAGCATGAGTTTGTTGCCACAATGGTGCTGCAGTCAACAGGCTTTTGTTTTTGTTGCAACTGCTGCACTCTGCTGCTTACTGCTTGTTGCAACCGCAGAAATACACGCAGACACAGAGACACATATCTCATTGTATCTACTATTCTGTGTGCGTCTACTGCAAGGCGAAACCGATGCTGTCAGTCAGTCGACTGTCAGTCTATGCGTATGTGTAGCTATGCTATGGTAAGTATCTTTGTATCTATATATGGTAACTACGTATATAGTATATACATACATATATATGATGTCTGCTTAAAGTTTTGTCTGTGTTTGCTTACATTTTCGCTATTTACATTTAACACGGATTTTTTTTACAATATTTTTTTTGTGCTTAAATTTAAATAAATGCGCATAATTCCATTAAACGTGTCAACAAACTAATAAGAGTAACAAAAGATACATTTATTTAAAGATATTTTTATGTAATGCATGCAACTTTAAAGTTCTAAACAGCCTTAGTTACATTTCGCGTGCACTGCTCTAATTAGAAAGCTGTCATTCGCACGTTTTGTGCGTTATTCAAAGTGTCCTGTACGTATATCCTGTCATGTGCTCTAGTCGCTACTGCAGTCTCGCATAATTTTGGCGCCAATGCAAATCGCTTTTTCTCACACACAGATACACACGCTAAATGTGTTTACATAATTAGGCATTTGACCGTGTCAGCTGAAAAGTTTGCATAGAGAAGCTTCATGCAGAATGTGTAACGCGACATGTTGCTGCAGGTTACGTACGGAGTCATCGTTCATTTAGTTGTCAAATGCGTTTCAGATGTGTTTGTAAAGGTTTGTAATCTGTTTGGCTGTCAAGTCAGCATGAAGTCAAACTACAGAATGTTGTTTTTTTTTTCTTTTTTTTTTTTGTTCGAAGTTGTTTAATTAGAGTAGAAAGGAAAGGTTCAAATCAATAGCTTAGAAGTTTGCGTAGTCTTATTTTTAAGGCTTAGGCTAATTGGAATATAATTGAGCGTAGAGTATTTGACAAAGAAATTCGTATAGGTATGAGCTTCGAAATCGAAGCGTAAGCAGTCGTCAATAAGAGGCACTGCATGTAGACAGAAATAGATACAAAATTCTAAAAAAGCAGTTCATATGTCAAGAACTTAAATGAAATTCAATTGGAAACGCATTAAAGCTTACCTATGCTTGAATGACCATTCGGAGGCGTCGGAGTGGATACTGAAGCCACCAATGATATGAGATATTCTGTCGGTATCTCATTCCAAATGCAAGCCACTTCGGAAATGGTTTCTTCGCTGGTTCTATTTAATTTAGTATGCTCACACGTTTTCAATACTGTTTAAATCAGAGCTTTGAGCTGACCAATCCAACGAGTATTGAGTTTAATCCATGAGAAATTTTTTTTTGATTTTAGATCTTTTTATAACGGAAGTAACTTTTTCATGCGGAAATAAGCTTCATTCATAAAATTGGTCATGCGTTCGTAAATCAACTATTGGTCATGCATTCAAGTGCTCACGCGTATTAAGGCTACGCTAAGAATTTTAAGGCTGCAAACGAAAAAATACCGAGTGCTTGTAACCTTTACGCGAGGTTGTAGTAAAACTTCTTTGACTTTTGTAATAGGTATTACTAAAAAGATTAAACTGAAATGATAATAAACTGTGCAAGGGAGCCAGTAATATTGGAAAAAAATAAAGGATGTCAGAAAGGTTAGTATGAATGCTTCAATAGGATTCAATAGGTCTAGCTTAGCGAAACCATGAAAGTTATTTAGGTAAACACAGCGTTTAATTATGTAATAATTAAAAACAAAAAATGAAAAGATGTACAAATAATGAGCTATCATATCTTCGACCTTCCTTCGATAAAATTAAAGGAAACCATTAATAAACTAAGAAAAGAACAAAGTGACCAGAACACCGTTCCCCTACAAAAAAAAAACGTCGCACCATGCGACGGACCATGCTATAAGATGAGCGGGTCTTGACTTCGGTCTTTGAGTAGCTCTAATAGTTAGAGTTGTGCAGATGACTGATTAGCACACCCTGTAGTTACTGCTGTGGCATGGCAGTAAATAATAGTAGCAACAGCGCAGGCAATATCTATGGCGGAAGTATAATAAGTATGAGCCTTCTTTGTTGAGAAAAGGACGCATGTACTCAAGTAATAAGACGATGGTTCCGTAAAACGCAGAGAGAGATTTCAGATTCTAACTTAATCATTTCCCGAAAACTTATTAATTCCAATTCTACACGAGTAGATTTCTAGTAGTACTTTAATGCTTCATATATTATAATGTACTGCAAATTATATTGTAGTATTAACCCGCTTCGATATTCTAAATTCTAATATTCTTAATATATACTTTAAATCTCATTGCTCCATTTAATTCGAATGTATTTAAAAAAACACACACAATTTGCCAAACTATTCGAAACCACAAAATGAAGTGAAGAAGTGTGACAGCGGAAGTATAAAAACAGCAAACTGGGTGAAAGCAAACAAATAAATAAGACTACAAGAACAGATAGAGATACATCTATGATATATCTATGCAACCACTGAGATGAGCGCACAGAATACCAAGCCGAGCGATTTGCTCAGAATAGTGTTTGACGGTAAAAAAGAAACTATAATAATAAAATTAATTAAAAGTAAACATGGCGTCAGACAAAAGAGAATTTTTTTTATTTTTCAATTAAGCAATGAAAAGAAGTAAAACAAAAACAAAACAAACAAAAAAAAAACATAAATTCGTTGGAGCCGAAGCTTTAATACACTAAAATCTAAACTAAAAAAGTCGATCTAAAATTGAGCGGGACAAACTTCACAAATATCATTGTGAAAAGTCCGTTCATAAGAAGTTGCCATTAAAAAAGTTCAGTATGAAACTTAAATGGGGCGGTGTGCTTGTATTGAGGTTATCCCAGAACATGAGCGTTGCATATAAAAATGCATAATCTATACTCTATGAACTATAGAAATAAGTCTAGATGCCGAGTGTCAGATGGATATCTAAAAACTTCATTTAAAACAAATGCGCAGCAAACGAACAGACAAATGTAGGTCTAGGTAGGATAACCGACATAGAAACTCACAATTAAATTTTTGGGTTTTTTATGGAAAGGTTTCTTTTTTTTGACATTCAATATAATTCTGAAGTAAGTTCGATTCATCACATTGAGCTGATCAGAAATATATATCTAAACTTTATGGCACTACGTTGTCTTCTTTAATGCGTTATAAACTGACAAAACCAACTGCCTGTGCAAAGTTGCACCACTTTATTTTGCACAAGTGTACTCATGACGCCATGTGAGCACTTTTGCATTTTTGCACTATTACAATACCTTGTGAACACCTCTTATTTTTGACAAGCTAATAAGGATGCTGTATGTAGTTCGCTAACTTCCCATTCATATGTTACAAACTTCATGTAAAACTTTATATACCTATTATTACTATGCACAGTTAGTGTAAACCGTATAAAAAAATAAAAAAATAAACAATAAAAAAAAGCAAGTTGAAATAATAATAATAAAAACGAAGAAGCACAACGCTGTAGGTGCAAATTGAGCGTGACAAGCGACAAAGAGCAAATGAAGAGCATGCCACCGAGCAGGAACACAAGGACAAAGGCCAGTGTCAGCGAGGATTTGTGGTTTTTAATTGTAACACTTTATTTTATTTATTCCATTTGTGAATGTAAAGCGAAGAAATTTTAATTTAACAAGAAATTTGTGTTTATTTATTATGCAAAAGTACGGGCATGTCCTTTTTATCTTCCAACTGAATTTATTGAAAGCAATTTCTATGATAAAGTACTTGCCACTGCTACAACTTTAATTGAAAACACGTGCATAATATCAGGACAGGATACACAGCAATATCATCACTATGAGCATTTCATGCCACACATTGTGTTACACCTCAAAATTGAAAACTACGCCAAATGAAATTCATTCACTCAACTGTCACGTTTCAAAAAGTGTTGCATATTTTTGGGCTTTTTTGCTCATTTTCACTTTTTCGATTACATTTGCGGTGCACACTCACATAACGAAAATTACGTTCAAACAGACAGACCGACAGACAGAGGCACACACCTGCAAACCCATACAAAAATGTTATTTCAAAATTACTATAAACCCAAAATAAAATATTTATAAAGTGGCAAACTGAAAATTGTTACAAATTATTTGACTGGCAAGCGCAATCCAAACCTGAAATACTCACCTGGCACACTATATCTCCATCGCTCTAACTACTGCTGCACTTCAATTGCTTGTGGTTTGTATTATTTTTCATACGCCTACATTATATGTACATAGGCAGTTATTTGCACTACTATATATTTAAATAGTATATAGGGTGTTTTTTTTGGTTATATTTTCCGATTGTTGTAAATTGGTCAGTTCTGGCAATGCTATTTTATTTTATCATGTATAGACTAACGCCAGAACAACGCTAGCAAATTGTTTCATTTCGAAAATCGTGGTTCGATTCGGGAATTTTACCGTGCGTCTCGTCCATTTCAAAATGAACCAGTCAATTGACCAGCGATATCATGCAATTTAAAACCTTTTGATTATTTGCTCTGAGGTTACCCGTGAAGTCATTAGCTTATGGGCACAAACCAACAACTTCGGGCAACTTAAAATAATGATCGAAAATTGGAGTTCCAGTACACATCCGAGCTAGTACATGCTCGATATTTAAACACTAATGACAAAAAATTACCTTTCTAATAAAACCAATATTCACTTTGAAAATCTCTGTATTTTAATACAATACAATTCAAATTTTTTGCATCTGTAAGAAAAGAAAAAAAACACCCTTTATGTGCTCGATTTGCCACACACGAGTTCAAAGTTCAACTGCAGCGCATATCAATGTCAATGGGAACAGCTTGTCTGGCAGCATGTTTGTCCGTTTGTTTGTTCGCTTGTATCTGTATCTGTCTATTTACTTTTAGCACACACTGTTGTGCAATTGTTTTTAAATTGATATTCCATTCACTTTCCATTTCTTCAGGTTTATTTTATTTGTATTTCTTATATCGATTTTGTGCTGCACGTGCTCCATTTGAAATTGTTTGCTTTTAAATCAAATTTTAATAAAAAATTCTAAAATGAAATTTTCTTACATATTCCGGTTTGTCATTATGAATCCTATTATGTGCCTAACACTATTTAACTTAATACTCGTACGCTTTGCTATTGATTATTTATTATTTATTTATTGTTAACATGACTCCATTTCTACTAACTTTATTTTTGTTGACTGCTTGATTTATATTACCTTGTATAGTCATGCTCAGATTTGTATTGACTCCGTTCGATTTAAACTGTTCAAATTAACGATTGTTGATTACATCCACTTTTTTCTAATCGACTACAATTAAATTCAAAACGACTCTTCTCTATTCAAATGTGTTCTCTTTTTCTTTGATTTTACTATTCAATATTTTTAAACAGAGCTCGCAAAATATACTCAACTAAATTTTTCTATGCTGTCTGCTCACCGAAAAGACAGACTAAAATGAAGCATATTTTGAGTATTTCGTGTCGTCTTTTTCATGCTTCTCGTAGCTTGATGGGAACACTTTCGTTCGTCTCTCAGCAACTGAGCATCAGCAACTGAACAAAACGCGCCAAGTGGAAGCGCTAAGTGGCTTTTTTGTTGTTGTCGCGTTAGGTTGTTGTAGTTGCTTTAAATATTTCATTACAGACAAAGCTTGGAACAGGGAGGGAGAAAGAGATTGGGCGCTAAATTGTGTGCATATCTTAACATACATACATGAGCAGAAGACACTTTTGGCAAATTTTTCGCAGCAAAGTGTCTCAAGTGAACAAATGCATAAAGTGAGCGACAAAAAACTATCGTTGATTGAACCAAGACCGTTTAAAAAAGAAACAGAGTTGAAATGTCTCTTCGCTTCTATTTTAATTCGTGTCGCAACTGTTTTTTTTTTCTGACTGCTTATAAAAAGGACCACTTCTTGCGAACTCTGTTTCTGATATAAACTACTATATTTCTAAATTTGATTATATTGTACTTTATTAAAAATGTGCGATTTTAATAAATTTGTTGATATGTAGTAAAATCAATATAAAAAAGTCGATATTACTGAGTATCTAATTATTGATATAAATACTTTTGTAATGTACACTTCAGACTTAGAATAATCACATGAACTCTTTCCTGGAATGCAATCAATCAATTGATTGACATAACCACTCGAAAGATGCTCGACTAATGGCTACTATAAGCTCCAATTTACTTAATTACTTAATGGAGTTGAGAGAGCTACCCAACTTGATATTTAAACCGCCCAGACGAAACAAATTTTATTATTGATCTGAAATATCTATATTTTTGCTCACGATATGGATTTAATATATTATGAAGTTTGCAAACTTAAGTTGTTAATTACAAACGCTTGGATATTAATAATTCGCAGCTAGTTTAAAAAGCTAAAACTATTCGCCTTAGATCTTGCTGAGCTTTCGTTTGATGATTTTTCTACGCTTACTCTTTAAGGCTCGCTTGAAAAAGTGACCTTTTATGAATTAATTCTTCACACATATCTATATATAAATAGGCAAGCGCAAATCATTCGCACCCTTTTTAACCCTTTCAAACACTTGACTGATTTTTTTTTTTTTTTTTTTTTGGGAAGAATGTGAAGAGGAGCACTGACGAATGTAATATTTTTCTAAAGTATTGTGTTAAAGGTAAGTAGAAAACAGGTAAAGCCATTAGCCAATCACAAATAGTCTCTCTCTCTCTCTCTCTCTCTCAGCTCACTCAATTTTCTATAGTGGCTACCTGTTTTGTTTCTTTCGGTTCCTTTGGTTTCAGTTGGAAGAATAAAGAAAAATATGACCTTTTTTTGGCGAGCTAAGGCTTTATCTCTGTCTCTGTGCTCTAACTCTGTCGTAAAAGGAGATTCACATTGTAGAGCATGTTGATCGAGTAGCTCGACGCGAGCCAAACGTTGTTGGCGCACTTGCAAACATGTTGGTGAGCATCAGTTGTGTTTTGATAGTATTTTAATTGGTAAAATTTTAAATGAAGTCAAATAAGTATTTAAAACAAAAAAGAGAAACAATTGATATACATGCTTCAAAACATATAAACAAGTTTATAATAGGCAAAAGATTGTACTTGTCTACCTTTAACGACTATACTAATATACCAATATATATAATTTTGATATGTAATATAATACTCGATAATTATTTCAGCTGTCTGTGCTAAAGTCAATGAAAATCGACATCTGTTACATCATTACATCGTTACAACGCCTAAAAATCTAAGTGTTTTTAACTCAATAATAAAAACACACGTAGATGCTCACGTGCAGGAATTAACACTTACACTTAGAGCGAGAGGCAGCAATTGTAAATGAACGATGATATAAAGAGAATCAATTTTACTATTCAGAAGCTTATGAAAGATGACGTCAGACAGCATGGATCGTCGTGCATACAGAGCTGGAAAATCAATTAGTTTCGATATAATCGGAGTTATATATCAGAAATTCAATTGAGATTCCTGAGGTTGAAAAACAAATACTGTTTTTGAACTAAATCATAAAAACAAATATCCACGGTAAGTCACTCAATTGGGCACGTTCATCAGTACCTTTGATGACTGATTAGCAAGCATTGAAAACAGTCAGCGGAAATCAGCAATTAGACTGTCAAAGGTTCTACTAAACGTAGCTAATGATTATTTAGAAAGTAAGTCAACATAATTGGTCTGTCCGTCCGTCCGTCCATCTGTTCATCAGTCCGTCCGTCCGTACTTCGAATCTTTGAATAACAGCTCGAAGTATATTTATGAAGAGCTTTAAAAGTAAATAACATTGGAGCAAAAATAAAGTTAGCTCATTGTTTTAGTATACAACGAGAAATATTGTCTCGCTGTATCAATGAGAAAGAATAGATCAACTTTTTCAGAAGATTTTTATACGAATTTCCATTTATATTCTATTTCTAAAAATGCAATTCTTAAATAGTACCATACGAGTTCGCACCCTCGTCTTATTTATACGAACTAAGTATGAAATTGTTCTGATTTCTATAAATAAAATGCGTGACAACGTTTTAGTCAAAATCCTTAATTAAACTTTCATCAGCACTTTCAAACCTTTTTTCATACTTCAAGGACTCTTCTTTAATTTCTATAAATTCATCAACAATTTTCGAGACAAAACAATTAAATTATCACTCATGTAGTAAAAAAACTTTCGCAATATTTTGGCTAGAGTTGAAAATAATTTATCGCTGCTTGACCTGCGGCAGATTGAAATGATTTTCAACAAAATAAATGCGTGCCTTTGTTTTTATTTATATTTTTTTGTATAAACTGTTTGGTAATTTTTTTAGCTGCGGCTGATAAAAGTACAAAGGGAATCGCTATGGGGCACAGCACCGTATTAAAACAGATAAATGCACGCACACAGATACACACACATGCATACACTAATAGAAGCATTTAAGCAATCATAGTACAAACACACATACACACACACACACACACATGCACTTTGCACCGCAGGCAAATCCTTTCACAAACAGCAAACCTACCGAACGTGCCTACCCCAATACTCGATGTTAACCTGAATGCCTGCCGCGTTTGTTAATGTAAATGAGTGTAATGATGCCAATTAGGCTGAAAGCGTTTTGTTTTTTGCTAGTACATATCGTCATAGAATTGCTGAGATAAACGCGCTACAACATTATGTAAGTTCGGATCATCGTCAGCATTATCCTTTCTGTCTATTTGCGCAGCATATAAATTCGAGGTGAACCACACCACAATTCCAATCCATACCACAATTCTATACACGTTTATTACTACTCGCTTCGTTAGTTGCTTCATTAATAATTGCACGCACTCAAATCGCAATTATGTATGTTAATATTGTAGTTTTATCTTTCATTGTACTTAGCAGCAGTAGTAGCTGCTGCCATGAATTTGAATGATTAGGGTTCGCAGTAATTCAAGCGCGAATTAGTTTTCTATACTCTTCACTAATAGTACTATAGTACTATTATTTAGTCACAATGATTGCAACGCATTATCAAGCATCGTATTCGTGATCAGCATGACAAGCCGCGTTGATCTAGGCATGTTAGTCTGTCTGTCTGTGCATTGCTGTCCACCCTATTCCATCAATCTTTGAAATATTAGTTTAGAAGTTGGTATAAAGAGATATTTTATAATCAGAAGCATGGTTTTTATACAAATACACTTTGTATTTATTTTGTTGCATCGAGCATGTTTGAATAAAAACATTTTGTGTTTGTTTTGTTGCATCGAACATGTTTGAACAAAATCAGTTTATATTTGTTTTGTTGCATCGAACATGTTTGAACTAGAGCAATTATTTTTTAAATAATACATGTTTTAAAATGGTCAACTATATACAAAATGAATGAATTCAAACAATAATAGTAGATATTGTATAAATTGTTTACTTTTATCAGTAAATATATTAGACATCCTTAGCTCAACGTGCGGCCTAACATTCCAGGAGACTTGGGCTCAGTTTATTTAACTATCTCCAAACTACAAACTACATCCTCAAACATAAGCATCCCTACTAAAGCTTACAAACTGAAGTAGAACACCAGCTTTAGCGAACAAAAACAGCAAGTGTGAAGAGTATTAAAGCTTCAGTTCCACCGAAGTTAACTTTTTTTCTGGTTTTTCTTATGTTAGTTAGTTTTTTCTAATGTTAATTGTTGTAATGAATTGCAAAGTAGTCACTTTATGGTGATATTTAATGCTTCATTTTGTGCAGTAATTAATTCTGTGCTCCTTTGTACTTCTTTTTTTTTTTTTTTTTTTGGCATGCAAAACATTTTTAAGTATGGCCGAGCCAAGTTGAAGTACTTATTGCTGCGAGTATTTATGTTGTGCTATAAAATATATATATTGCAGACATTTAGACGCCGGGTTTAAGTTGGTCATTGCTCCATGCGATGTTGCTGTACTATCGTACTTATGTTGTCTCCTACAATATATTTGTATTGATTTGACAGTCAGTGGCTCCCAAATGTTTGTTGCTAATGTTGGGAAGTTTTCAAGTATACTTGTATACGGGTAGTTGCATGCAATTCCGTAATTGGAGGGGCCAACAAATCAAAAAAAATTATTGCAGAGTAAGACCACTTAAGCCATTTAACGTTGACACAGCTGGTGGACTCCATGCCTGACAAACTAAAATAAACAACATATAAATAATTAACAAAAAAACATTAGATAAAACGTTGACTTAAATGGAACTGAAGCTTAAATGGTCTTCACACGCTAGCCAATTTTCAAATATTTGCAGTTATAAGTGTAGAATGTATACAATCCCGAAAAACTGACCAGCCTAGTGCAGCCGCTTTAACTTTATGGGCTACATCAACTTCATCGTACAGCTCGCGGTTCATACGGATGCTAAACTCGCTAACTCTAATAGGTCCATTCTCTCGAACACTCTCAAAGATGCTCTATCCGATGTTGTCAGCAATTGTTGCGCAATACAACCGAACTGTGACTATCAGTTTCTTATAGATTTTTATCTTCGTATATCGAGAGAGGGCTCTATTTCTAATTTGCTTGGAGAGCCTAAAGTAGCACCGATTAGCAAGCGTTATTTTTCGCCTGATCTTCAGACGAACGTTGTTATTACTGGTTATCACTATTCCCAGATAGACAAAGTTTTCTACAACACTGAAGTTGGAATTCAGAATTCTTTGGGGAAATGTACCACGTACTTCGTCTTGTCCTCATTCAACTTTAGGCCCATGAAACGTGAAAGTTTCTCAATCACCGAGTACGCCTTGCTAGCTCGCCATTCGTTCGTGCCGATGATGTCAATGTCGTAATAGTATCACTTCCTTATGGAAGATCGTGCCCGACCGTTCTATGTATGGGTATCAGCGTAGAATGTACTCCAACAGGAGACTAAAGCTACGATTAAACATCACCCTGCCTGAAACCTCTCTTAGTATCAAAGTGTTCGGAGAGGTTGCTTCTTACAGACGCTTGACGTTTTGATAAAACTTTCGAACTTAATTTCTATCACATAGCACCTCAACATCCTTAAGCTCACGCAACAAACGAAAATGTGCAGTTTTCGTTTGGTGCAGCTGTATGATTATGTGCCGCACAATGAAAAAATAAAAATTGTAGTTTAACCTACGATGGAATAATATAACGTAGCGTATTCCGCATAGCTGCTCTCTTTTTTGTTCCTTCCGGCTATTTTTAAACAGTTGGCAGAATAGAGAAGAATATATTCTCGATCTCTGTCGCGCACTAAAGGGCGATTCATATTGTAGATCATGTTTGTCGTGCAGCTCACTGTTTGCCTCGAAACTATTGTGGGCGCACTGGCCTTCATGTTGGCGAGCAATATTTGAGAGCGTGTGCTAATAGAACTTCTGTTGGTGAAATTATAATTAGTTTCATAACTGCGCATTATTATTATTGCAATGCACTATTGCAAATAAAATGCTCAAAGAGAGTTTAAAGTTTAGAAACACCGAGACGAGCTTAAAAATCGTAAAATTTTAACAAAAAACGTTAACAGAGAGATAGTACACAACGGAGTGCTCACTTATTGCCGCACTCTTTATGGGTGGCGCTGATTTAGAAGCGTAACACACCTGTATTATTGATATTTCTATTATTGGGCACTTTTAAGATAAAAGGTCCAATTTTGATCACTAGCATAACTCTATTCAAATTATTATAGTTCACAAATTTGAATAAGATTATAAGTTAAAACAAATTTACCCATTTAAGAACCACTGTCTGCAATAGATCATATCGTTTGATGTCATTCAATGCAAAACAACACATTACTCCAACGCATAAACGAATAAGCAGTTCACCGAGGGTTGTTTCTGCTCTAGAAATAGTATTAGTTCCTTGGCGTGGGTGTGTTTGTGTGTGGGTTGTTTATCAGTGCTTTGTAGTAAATTGCATTATTATGCAAATAAATTTATAACATATTAAACTGAATTTGCATTACAGATCTTTACTTAACGATACGCAATATATGTGTCTTACACGCCTTTAAGTATGCAGCATTTCTTTTTCGATGAGAATTCCGAGCAGTGCTGTGTATGAATGCAAAAATTGTCGCTGCTGCTGTTATTTTGATTTATATTGCAGCAACAGCAGCAGCAGCAGCAGCCAAATTAGATATAGTATACATATATGGTAGATATTGTATATATGTATCTGCTGCATCATTATAAAGCTGCAGGATACGAGGGATGAAAGTAGTGCGAGAATTGCCTCCGCTTTTTCTTATTTTTATCATTGCTCCTGCCAGGCGTTGTCTGCTACGCATTACTAAGAGGCTTTTTAGACTGCTACGCTTTTGTTAAGGTTATGACTTGTTTTTTTTTTTTTTTTATTGGTCTCCTTTACTAGCTTTACGCCTTATAAAACGCAAAGCTGTAATTATGTTGCATACTTTGAGGCAGCCGAGTCTCATTTTTCTTTTATGTAGCATGTGTGTGTGTGTGTGTGTGTGTGTGAGTGTGCGTGTGCGTTTTTATTACAGTCTATGCGCATCTATAATTTATGTTCTCTGCATGCAAAATGAGACTAATGAGCTACATCATTTTTATTTCTCTATATTTTTGGTTGGTGACATATTTTCTTAGTTGCTCAATTCAGTTGGCATATTTTAATTAGTCATAGTATGCAGTATTTTTTCTGAAATCGTAGAATGAGATACACACTATTTGGTATTTGTAACTCTTTACAAAATTTGAGGTTTTGTAACTCTAAAATTTAATAATGTGAATTTGCGTATCTTCAATTCTCAATCTTAGAGAGAAACAGAAACAAATATTTTTAGATTTCCATTTTTAATCTTCATTAATTTCTATCTACATAATCACCATTAGTTTTAATACATTTCTTTAGTCTGCCAAAGCTTCTCAATTTCTGCATTAACTGCATCAATTATATCCTCATCGTTAATGAAGCAGGGAAACCCTTTAGCTAGTGTTCTCCCTGTGGTTGAAATTCAATCATTATAGCGACAATACATAAACAGTACACTACTATTTGATAATACTGAGCGCGTTAAGTATGACCAACATGCTAAGCACAACGTAAGTATTGCCCATATAAGCACTTCGTCAACGTCGTGGTACAATAATAAGGTAGCGTTTTGAGAGCGTACGCCCTCGTAATGGTAATGCGCACGCGAATTTTTTAATTTGTTGCTGTGCGTATGCCATTGTTTTTTCCTAATTTGTCTTGTTCTTCTTGTGCACACTTGCTTCTTGGTTCTCTTTCTATCTTACGCATTCATATGGATAATCTGGCTTTTCTTTCCATGTTACGCGTTCATATGGATTGGCCTGAGTCAGCGCTCAGTACGCTACCTTATTATTATACCATGTTCAATGCACTCGAGAACAGCCTCAAAGAAATATTGATTCCTCTTCTTTTAAAATTTTACCAACATGTTGTCAAGTCCGTCTGTTGCTTATTTCAAATCGAGAGAACTGAGAGAGGGAGAGAGCTCAGGTCTTTGTGATTGGCCGAATGCGTTACCTGGCTTAGGCACAATACTCTCGTAAAACAAAATATATTCATCCCTATTCCTTATTACAACCTGTCCAACAAAAACAATCAAGCAAATGCGATACTGAATCACACCACCCACCCCTCCACCATTTCGCGTTACGTAAAACTTTAAGCGTCCAAATAGCTAATCACATGGCGTCAGATCCAGAGAATATAGTGCTGGGCAAATTTCTTCGATGCCAGTGACCGCAATAAAATTAAAACTTCTTTCAGGTCGCATTATCTTGATGTAAAAAGAACCGATGTACATCAGTAACGTTTCAATGTTTTCTCAACTCCATGCACATCGATCTTCCTGAAGTAAACAAATTTTATGTCGTAAAACAATTGTGAACCTTTTACACTTTTTTGAATGTTTCAAAAACAAATTCAGTGGATTTAAGTAAAATTTGAATTTGGTATTTTAATGCTTTAAAAATCTGATATTTTTGTATCTCCAATATTCAAACAATTATGTTTTTAAATGAAACAAAAGTAGTACAAGTGTAATTTTTAATAAAACAGCGTAAACTGAGCTTAATGAAAAAACGAGAAAAAAGTCGTAAAGAGCTACAGAAAAAAAAAACCCTATTTTGTCTCAAGTTATGCTCTGACGCATAACTTTTCCGAGGTTTGTCAGTTTGAAGGATAACAAGTTGTAAAACAATTTTCTTCTGGCTTTATGTGTTCTTTTTTTTCTGTTTGGTTTTTCTTTTAACCCAAACAAAACCAAGAAAAACAGCAACTACTTTAGCTACTGCCACTATTACAACATAGTTTATACATGTAAACAACAATGAGCCTTCTTCCCATACGGATGTCGTAGGAAAAAAGGCTCCAGCGACCTCAAGTAAACTTCCGCTTGCGCTTAACTGCTTAGCTCAAGCACCTGTTCCGCCGCACTTAGTTTTTCACTATAATTTCCTTTTTCCTCTATTTTTTTTTATTCTTTGTGTACTGCATAAAATTTTCTTTGTTATGAAAGTTTATGTTCACAAAAAACTAAAAAGAAATATACAAAATGTCGCGAGAAATGTATTGAAAAATTAATATTTGAGTTTTCTTTTATGCATAGTTTAAGCATTGTTGACAGATTGAAACAGGTAGCTTGAGGGATGGTAATAGTTTTCGACGATTTCGTTTATAAGTATAGATAGATGCGCGTATCTGGAATGTACGGCAGAAACATCGCTAGTTTGCAACTGTTTAGAGGTCATGGAAAAGGTCTTCAAGGAATTGAGATAGGTGCTTTATGAAGGCAAGCTGTACGTCTACAAAATTTGTGTGAGCAGCTACAGAGAGAAGCTTTACTCCACATCTCTTATTCAGCAAACTGTGCTCCAAACCGTCTGATGATTCTGTCGATTGATGAACCATTGACTTGCCTAGGTGAAATTTAGAACACTAACTGGATAGCAAACAATTATGTGGATTTATAACGCTGTGGAACTAGCACTATGTCTGAAAGATGACAGAATATCATACAATACCATAACGTTGACCAATACCTATTATGCATGTATATTATATTGTTTTTATATGCATTTTTAGCTGGCTCAAAGTAATTTTTTTACATTGAGAAGTATTAACATATTTTTCAGTGTGTAGAGAGTATAATAACAGCAACAACTTTTTTTTTTACAATGAATGCTAAGTTACGTATTTCTAATTCTAACTCAGCTACGAGTTCTCATCAGTTAGCTAACCAAACATTGCAAATTTTACAGTATTCAAACATAGTGTGTAGTATATAAGTTTTGAAACAAAGTTTCTAACATTAAGAATGTATCAGAAACCGTAAGCCCGTCTGTCTCTATGACTGGCTGTTTGTCCGTGTGTCTATGTAAAAATATGTAAACTTATCGCTTCGTTTTCATGAAATCGTTCTAAAAATCGAAATGAAGCAGTTTTGAGCCCGATATTCGCTCAGTACTCCCAAGTATGTATGTAAGTATGTAGACTTTTAGAGGTAGCCAACATACAAACCCACTGCCCGCTTTTAGAATTTTTTTGTGTAAAAACAGTACTTTTGTTTCTACAGAAATCAGTCGACAGTGTCGGTTTCACCGAAGTTTACATGTTCCCTTTTAATATTTTACAAAGGCTGGTTACTCTGTTTAAGAAGTTCCCAATTTTCCAATGCACCTCGACCGACTCATTGTTATTTTAGGAATTTAGCGCTTGAGACTTATATAATAAAATCAGAAATGTTTGCTACTACAACTTATATAAAATTGATCAAATTTATACACAATTTTTCGGCTTCTCTAAGCCCAGTTTTATACATATTATTACTTTGTTCTTATATGGAACATAGGCCCACAGCCAAGTTTTCCAGTCGCATAATGGTATTCGAGTTAGTCAATTTTCTTTACATTATGCCACTGACCATGGCAATGTCATTAGTCTAAGCATTAAGGCACATGCCATAGAAAATTTTTGCTTATGCTCAATACTGAGATGTATGAACATTTTTGATACCGAAAAAATTTCATATAAAAAAAAAACGCTTTCAAACAACAATCAAAAATTATCGCCACGGACTTTTTTCCAGCGAGTACTCAGATAACAAAAATTTTTGCTACCGAAAATACTTTATATACTCAACATAAAAAAAAACGATGACAAAGAGTGTGACCTTTTGCATTTCCTTCAGAAAAAAAAAACAAACAAAAATCAATATGTGTGAACTTTTCAACTAATTAATATCTGATTTTAGTATTTCATGTTGATTTGTAAACGCTGTCTTTTTTTTTTGTCTGTTTGACAGAGCAGTAAAAATTTGCAATTTTGGTACCAAAAATGTTCATCGATCTCAGTATTGGGCTTTAAATTGAACAAAAGAAGAAGAAATGTTCTAGACTGCAGAAATCTCGAAGCCAATTTTTCGAGATTCAAATTTTTACACTATGAAAAAAACTGCAAAAATGGATTTCCCTATGAATAACTTCCCTCAACGAAATTATATTGTTATGTCCGCTATAACTAAATATTATTGATAAATATTAAAAACAAACTGAAATCAGTCATCATTTTTCGATTCAATGCATCACAAACTTTTATTTCACATATGATACAAGTAGTATCAGACATTGAGTCCATACTCTGCTCTACTCCATATTACTTATCCTAATCTATTATCCATTTTTTACATTTTCCTTTTTACATTCAGCCGTAGTAATAAACGAGCTTTAATCCGTGAGCAACAAATTACTTTTGTTCTTTAGATTCATGAAGTGCATTCAAAACTAGAATCACACGTGTATCCTTACACGTATACTGACACATACAGCTCCATTACAATAGCAAAAGTTCACAGGCTATATAAGTATGCCAGTGTGTAAGCTTGCAACCTGCATAATTAAACGAATCGCTGTATTTTATAGTAATAAACTAAGCGCTTTAGTTACTATACTAATGCACTCTCTTCTCTCTCTCTCTCTCTCTCTCTCTCTCTCTCTCTCTCTCTCTCTCTCTCCATATCATGGTTGGAATATCCCTAAATACGCTTTTGTATTATAATTGTCAACCAATGCAAAAAGAATTAAGATAGGTGAATTGCTTTTGTTTTAGAAATTTCAATTTTAATGAATTTCTTTTTTTACCTTGCACATTTGCCACATTGCAATGCATTGTAGGCTCCATTTTTTTCTCACATCATTTATATACCATTCACACATAGTATGAAAAGGGTAATAACAGTTTATCGGGAAGTTTGTAACGCAATAAAGTGGGTTTTGGAGACTCCACACAATAAAAGTATATTTTCTTGAACAACTCAATGAAACGAACTAGCCATATTGATTTCTCTGCCCATTTGTCTCCTAGATTTTGCCATAAGAACTATTCGAACAGTTTTATAGACATCGAGCTGTAACTCTGTATGGATACTTTTTTATTTTTTTAGACAACGCGCCGTAACTTAGTGCAGTGTTGTGCCATTGTGATACCACATGAAGTTCGATACTACTTTTCAACCCTTACGTGATGCAGTTGGTCTGTACCAGAAACTTCGTTACATACTTAAACTCATTTGGCAGATATTTGGTTAAGATTATCTATAAAAATGTCTTGTGAGAAAAACGGTTGAGCAGTTACTCTGCCATTGCCCAGCTCATAGTAAGAAGAGAGAACTGCTAACAGCTCAACCTTTTTTCTCACAAGACATTCCCACAACTTCTACAAAAGATCTTCACAACTTCTACAAATCTTCTTCACAACTTCTTCAGAAGTTCTACACAACTTCTTCAGAATTCTACACAACTTCTTCAGAAGTTCTACACAACTTCTTCAGAAGTTCTACACAACTTCTTCAGAAGTTCTACACAACTTCTTCAGAAGTTCTACACAACTTCTTCAGAAGTTCTACACAACTTCTTCAGAAGTTCTACACAACTTCTTCAGAAGTTCTACACAACTTCTTCAGAAGTTCTACACAACTTCTTCAGAAGTTCTACACAACTTCTTCAGAAGTTCTACACAACTTCTTCAGAAGTTCTACACAACTTCTTCAGAAGTTCTACACAACTTCTTAAGAAGTTCTACACAACTTCTTCAGAAGTTCTACACAACTTCTTCAGAAGTTCTACACAACTTCTTCAGAAGTTCTACACAACTTCTTCAGAAGTTCTACACAACTTCTTCAGAAGTTCTACACAACTTCTTCAGAAGTTCTACACAACTTCTTCAGAAGTTCTACACAACTTCTTCAGAAGTTCTACACAACTTCTTCAGAAGTTCTACACAACTTCTTCAGAAGTTCTACACAACTTCTTCAGAAGTTCTACACAACTTCTTCAGAAGTTCTACACAACTTCTTCAGAAGTTCTACACAACTTCTTCAGAAGTTCTACACAACTTCTTCAGAAGTTCTACACAACTTCTTTAGAAGTGAGGCAGTGACTTCTACCAGAATAGAGATTTGTGTTTTCTGGCATAGTAGCGCAATTGTTCTTTTAAAGCTGTGGTTCGGCTACGTGAGTTTTGAAGTTTTAGTGTAGTGCGTCTGAACGAGTCAATCGCTTTTACAGCTGCTTGACTATCTAAAAAAATGTACATCTGCATGAGTGTTACCTGAGAAAGTATGTAGCCTGTATGATGTCATTATCTTCATGGTGCGGTATGGTGTCCCATTGTGGCCTATTAGGGATTGAGACATTAAATTTTTTATCGAAGGTTGTAATCGCGATACAGTCATCCATACTGGATGGGAGAGACACTTGCACTTGGAGCATCTTTGAAGATAAGTACCACAGATCCAAGATAAGATTTACGTCAGCCTTAAGGCTGTGAATGTACTCGTAGCTCTCTATCCCTCTCTCTCTCTCTCTCTCTCTCTCTCTCTCTCTCTCTCTATCTCTCTCTCTCTCTCTATCTCTCTCTCTTCACACTTCTTTGTTTTCCATGTAGTTGCTTAACGGTAGAAACTCTACCTAGTTTCGGCCACCATACTCATACTGCGTAGAGTAGATTTGGGCTATTCACAGCTGTTTATAGCCAGTGAACATTTGATGGGAAGAATATCTATCTTCTCCCGTTGGCTCTTTATTGTTTCTGAATGTTATTCATTGGAATATATATAGTTTGACAATATATCATTTGTAGCGTATTAATGCTTCGATTCCACTGAAATAAAACTTTAATACATTTCACACAGAGTATCGGAGACCTAATAGAGTATATTTCTGATCAGCACGAAAAGATGAGTGAATCTAGCTATATTCATCTGTCCGTCCGTCTGTATGTCCGTCTGTCTGTCTGTGCATTTCTGTCCCTATTCCCTCCATCTTCAAAATATTGGTTTGATAATTGGTACAGCAACTTTTTCTAACCAGCAGCAATGTAACTTCCCAAATGATCTCAATTTAACAAATAGAAGGTACAGCTGCCTTATACATTAAACTTAATATCTCTCACTTATAATTCACAAATAGTTTTTACATATTATTGGTTAAGTGCGCGAAAGAATATACATATACATTATATATATTCGAGCGCAATTCGATAAGACGGTGATTTGAGTGTAGACTCTGAAGTACACAATCTATATTATTAAGTGAGTGTGGAGAGTATTAAAGCATCGGTTCTACTGAAGTTAACGTTTTATTCTGTTTTTCCTTATTTTCCACCATTTAATTGTTTGCGCACTTTGTGATTTTTTATTCCTGTTGCTCCTTTTTTAAATGAACTGTTGCCTATTTTTCATGTGTCTGCTCATGTCTGTCGTGCAACATTGTCGTTGTCACTATATAAAGAAAAAAAAAAACAACCCAAGCATTATATACTCGTAGAGCTTAAACCATTTTTTCACACAATAGTACGTTTACGAACGCTTTTCAATTGTATTATGACAAAAATCCATTAAAACACTTCAGACAGCCAGCCGCATGAGCCGAGCTGACGTTGAAGTGCACTGCGCAATGCATTCAATTTACTCGGTTTCATATATAATTTTCTTGCTTTATTTTTCACAGTTTTTTCCCTTTTAATGCATTAAAGTCAAATATGCCTCAAAGAAAAAAAGTGTGTGCTTTTCACTCTTTTTGTGACTATAAGTAGCTTTGAACAAAATTCAGCTAAAAATATCAACTATGCATTTCAATTTCATGCACACAGTTCATTATTTTAATCTAAAATGTAAATATTTACCAGTGTGATACCTGATATGGCTTCATGAAAAGCGATTTTTTTGAATAAAACTAACTCAGTCAGAAGCCGCCTAAATGCATGGTGATTTTTTAAAAACTTCAGCACATAATTGCATATATTTAATAATACTATAGAGTTCTTCTTATTTTTAGCTTTATACTTCGCTGCACAAAAAGTTGCTTAGCAAAAATCTACTAGGACCTGCCGCTTATTTAGCCTTTAGGCATATTTCTCAATACAAAAGACTTCATTAATATTTAGCAGTCTGTCAAGTGACTTTTCAAACTGTGTACTATGTATAAAAGTTATTTCTATTTCAAAATCAAATTTAAGCAAAACTGCTTCCTTGATGCACATTGAATTATCCAAAAGAAGTAACTTTGTGTGAAAAAATAAACAGAAATTATTAAAAGTAAACTGGTTAGTTTATAAAATTAAGAGAAGACTGAAGTCAAATCATAATAGACGTGTAAGCCCCTATATAAAATATACGAGCATATCTATATTCGATTGTTAAGCGGACAAACTAGCCACAGAGCGTACCACTCCTTAGGGCACCCCTTTCTGGATAACCTAACTGAGATCTTGGAAAAAGTGATAAAACATTCTTGACATATGGTATCACAAGGGGCCTATGCTGGCCTAAGTGACAATGTGCGGTTTAACCATGTTGGTCATCCTAACCTAACCTAACATAACCATGCTGTAGGTGGTCCATTCGAAAGGTCCCATTTTTGATCACCCTCTTTTCAGAATTGCTACCGGTATCTCGCGAATTGCGCGAGTAATGTTGGCTTCCAAGTCTTGAATCGTAGCTGGCTTATCGACGAAGACTTTTGACTACACATAACCGCAAAGAAAAAATTCCAGAGGTGTGATATTACACAATCTAGGCGGCCAGTTGACAGGTACGAAATTGATGGTTATGTTCTCTCCGAACTCATTTTTAAAGAAATACGGACCGATTTCCAGCCCACAAAACCACACCAAACAGTGCACTTTTTTGTGGTTGTAACGATAGTTCGAGAATCTCTTCGGGTTGCTCATCAGCCCAAATGCGGCAATTTAGTTTATTGAGCCAGAAATGTGGCTCATCATTGAACAAAATTCGATGCGAAAACAGCGGGTCTTCATTGAGGTGTTACAGAGTCCATTGAGTGAAATTAAAGCGGCTTCAATTCTTGCACGAGTTGGATTTTGTAAGCCTTTAAACCAAGATCCTGCCGTAAAATATGCCAAGTTGTTCCATACGAGTGGCCAAAATGCTGCGCACGGCATCGATTCGATTGTTCATGGTCTTCATCAACACTCTTCGCTACAGGAGCAATATTCTCCACACTGTGGGCTGGATGTGGTCTATACGGTCGCGTGTCAACCAATAATGTACTATGTTACTCACATTTACGGTTGGTATTGGCAAGAGTGGGCTCGGAAGGTCAGTGATGCACACCATATGTTGCTGATGAATTCCGATTTTCTTAATACAGCTGAATAACTTGGAGACATTGTTGCGGTGCGATGCTTTCCATGATGAAAGAATGCTAAATAAAAATAAGATGACAGTATGATACCAGTCATGCGTGATCTAAGGACATAAACAAAAGCAAAAAAAATGCATCAGCCGTTTTAAAGCGTTTTCTTCCACTGTCGGCATCGCATGAGAGAAGAGCAATTAAATGATAGCGATGGATAAGTACCAATGTATCGATTGTATCGATTGATTTCATTTAAAGTTGCGTGCTGCCACATCGCTATTGAGTCACATGCGTATTATGCAAAGCAGATGCTAAATTCGAAATCCCATTAAGACAGACAGACAGACGGACACTGAACACGATTATAAATTTATAATTTACTCATCTCACTTTTGCCAATGATTTCAATTGTGCTCCGACAGTGGAGTTTGAAATAAATGCTTTTATTCCACTAGTTTACAGATTTCAATTTTAGAAAGTTTGAAAATTTCTCGTACATACTTTAATCAATATTTTTATTGATTGTTCAAGAAAATAAAAGTTGTATCTATTGAATTTGTGTTTACTGTCACTACATAGTTTATACACTTGCAACCCATTTCGATGCCAGACAAAAAATTTTCAAACATATTTCGTAATAAAATTTTCGATTATGTAAGGGTACCTGTAAAAGCCCAGATAATTAATATATATTTACGCTTGATTTTCATATACATAAGTGTAGAAAAGTACGCGGTTCAGTTATCAAGATGTTAGATGTAGTGTGTATGAGTTCCAATGAGATGTTGCAGCAAGCGGCGGAAGTAATTGTCAAAGAGCCAACTGCGGCCATGCAGAAACTATCAAAAGCCGTGTCCCAAGCGTTGTTTGAAGTGCGCACAGAATACCAAGATGATGATGATATTGATTACAATCAAATTGAACCAGAGGAACCGACCATAGATAAAGCCAGGAACCAAAAACAATGCCACAATAAGAAGAGCAGAAGTAAAAGTGGCAAGCGGCAAACCGAAAGCAAGAAGCTGCCAAAACGACTTTCAGCCGGCTCACAAATGCCACAATATGTTGCATATCGTGGCAATATTAATGCAAATTATGTCAGTTCGGGCGCGTTTAGTGGTAGTGGAACTGGAGCTGGAGCTGGAGGTACACAAATGCCAGTGCCACCACAATGGAATGGCTATGGACGACAAGGCATGTATTATGCTGTCAATCCAATGCTGCCACGACATGCAATGTTGCAACAACAGATGGATATGCAACAATATAGACAGTATTATCAAAATCAACAACAGCAGCAGCAGCAAAAGGTAATTGATAACTTTCATACCACAAATCTGCCCATACCAAATTGGGCAACCACAGCTCCAGAAGACACCACTGCCGCCGCAGCATCTCAATACAGCTATGCATATCTGCCACAAGTTGTATGCTACAATGAATCCAGCATGCGTACTCCAGCGGGCGGTACGCATAGCCTGAATCGTAATAGCAGCGGCACAAGTATTGTGAATTCTTCTGGTGCACATGTGCGCGATTCCAGTCACGATCTCATGCAGTACGAGCAACGTGAGGCAACAACCCCACAACCAGCCACTAATACTAACGCCGTTGTAAAGTCGCGTGAAGAGCTGGAGGCACAAATCACAGACTTAAAACGTCGTCTAGCCGAGAAAGAAGTGAGCGGTAAGAAATTTCGATTCAAACAAAAAGCGCGTCTCATGAAGGATCAATGGACTGGCTTTTCAACGAACTGCATTGAAAAACAACAAGTTGGCAATGTCACTAATATAACGCGTCGCTCTAAACCATTGCGTAACTATGTCTATCCAACTGCAGTGCCCTTCGCCATGTTGATGGCCAGAAAACCAACAGCCGAAACCGACGATGAGATGATATCGGTAAGCAAACAACTTGCCGATAGAAAGGCACATCGCAAAGTGTTACGTGCCAAAATCCAAGCGAAATGGAGTTCATCACAACTTGTTGTTAATCGTGGAACATCGCCAATAACAAGCACTACATTTTCAGGCAACTCCGGCAAACGGCGCAAGAAGCGTAAGCAAACAGCAGGCAGCAGCACAAAACTACCGCAGCAAAAAAGGACAAAATCAAAAACTGCAGCAGGCGGTGGCGGCGGCGGTGGCGGCGGCGGAGGAATCAAAGAGCTCAAGCTGCTCGAAGAAGCATCATCAACATACCAGCACAAAAACAAAACTACTAAATCTGCTAAGATTAAGGCGCCGCAAGTCGTCAAACAAAAATCAAAATTAAAACACGCCTCCCAAGTGACACTATCATCGAAGTCCAGTAAAATTGCCAATAATGCCATTTTCAACTCGGCTACCGCTATGCCCTTGGTAATGCTGCAATCAACTCCAACACCGCCACCGCCACCGACACCCATAATCACTAGCTCAGACGTTAGCAGTAGTAATACGCAATGTTGGGTTTTCACCAATCCAAAGCGTGTGGCAAGCGCATCACATCTACGTACTAAGCTCACTAAAAACACCATTAGCAAAACTCCATCCAAGACTCAGCGTCATGTACACTATGTCGATGATCCTGTCTGTCCGTTTGAGTGCAAAACCATACATCATCCTGAATTGTTGAACTCTAAATCTGCAATGAAGTTTAAGAAATCAAAGAAGCAAAAATGAAGAGGAAGTCGGTTTTTATTATGAGTATTATGTTTATGAGAGATGAAATTTAAAACATATTTTAGAACTGCACTGTAATCTATAACGATAACTGAACAAAATGAAATAATCCAACCGATTCGAAATACAGCAACTACATATATTACAATAATCTGGTGACAAAAAGTACAAAATGTTTTATTGTTTTAATAAATTGCACGTATTTGAGTTCTTTCTATTAAGGACTTTTCAATAGTTATGTCCGAACATTGTTAACTTATTGCTCTGTCGTTTCAGTTGGCAACGCTGTCCAACTTCAAAGTATGTGTTCTGTCATAGTCAGCATTGAGCGCTACAGCATTCAACAATGGATCAAAATTGTTCAAAAATGTATTATATAAATTGGTTTTCTGTTCGGCCAAACTATTCGAAATAATCGTCGAAACGAGAGATCCATACAAAGAATTATTCGAAGAACGAAGCTCATGGAATGCTTGACGATCGCTGCAAAGAGCCTTAATGTCGGCGAAACTGTTTTCCAACATTCTTAGCACTATTGGTTTCTACAACGTTTTCAGTCGGCGATAGCAATGCTCGACTATCAAATTCGCACCATACGAGTGCTTTGCGAATGCACTTTAACGATCATTTTGGGTGTGTCACGATCCACGAGCAGTTGCTCGGTTTCGTAGGTGGTTATCCGTTCCGTCAATACTTAAGCGGTGCGACATAATGGTCTGAATTTGTGCGCGCGGACGTTATATTTCTATGCTTTGCAGCAGGTGGACGGCGGATGAAGATTTGCTCTATGGATTGAGTGGACATAACGTTACTGTCGACAAATTGTTCACTTTCCACGGACTGGGACAAAAACTGCTGTGGAAAGTGCTAACGTTGGTTGGAACGATCAGTAAAAACCAAAATAGTATTCCGCCCAAGTTATTGGAAGCCAAAAAGGTTCCACTGTATCATTCCACCTTCACCTTTGCTTAAAACATGATGCTGGTATGGTATGTGGGCCGCAAAAACAAATCCATTATACTACGGTGCATATTATGCAACTCTAAAAATATAACATCTCTGTGATCAAATAAGCGACACTAAAAAAAGATGTTTCGCTAACGCAATTTCCAGACTAACTCCTCAAGCGTAAGCGATAAGATTTACTCGAACGCAAGTGTCAGCTGTTTTGGCAGTCACTTGTCATTAATATCTCAGGAGACTAGAGACTTCTACCGTTAGTCAGCTCCGGCAAAATAAACAAGCGAAGTGTGAAGCCATATTGAGAATGGCATGGAAAGTAGCATTACATCCGTAACACTTGAACAGTCACCTGCGCGAAGAATAGAAAACGCAGGGCTATAAGGGGAAGTTCGTCCAGCTTCTCAAAGAAACGCTCGGATTACATACTACATATATATATATATATATATATATATATATATATATATATATATATATATATATATATATATATATTTATATAGCAACATAATCAGTGCCTTAATTTGGAAAGCCCAGTATTATCCGCCGGATACTTATAATCCTCATTGAATACCCAAATCAATCTATCAATAATCTTCAATGGTATTTCTAATAACTCATACTCGTATAAACGGTTCTGTCTTTCCAACTGCCTTCGTCTATTAAATGCCAAACTAGTCACTTGGAATATTAGTTTGAAACTTGGCGTGGTGACTTTCTGTAGGCAGCAGTATATAATAGGATGTACAGCGCTCATACAAAAACCTATGTTTATGTTAGGTTAGTGCCTATTTAAAATCGCAAGGGGCAACAAATTGAGTGTAAGGCATGAGCGCTGCCTCTCGTTGATGGTCTCTACTGATACGGATCCGAATCTGATTACGATAGTTTTGTTCGCAACCGTTACGGTAAAACGTACGTTTGCCATATCTTTTACGGATTTTTGGTCAACTGGGTAGATACAAAGAATAACGGTCGTCTCATGGCAATTTTGCAATTCATAATTTGTTTTGTTTTTTTTTTTGATTAACTATATCAACTTATACAATATATGGACCACTTTAAAAATGTATTCTATATAACTAATTAACATTTATTTAAGTTATTTTATTTAAAACTACATTTCTGTGTAGCACATATCAATCGATTTAACCCATATCCAATTACTTATATCTTTAAATCCCATTTATTATTTACACAGTTTTCCTTTTACTCCTTCTCAGTTTGTCTTACTTGCTTGTACTTGCTGGCCAATCAGGCCAAATCCATTCGACCAATATTCCCACGACATATGCCAGCACGTGTTAATCTGCAACACAAAGGATTTAGCCACAACGATGCAATGCAATGCAACAGCAACAGCAAATGGCAGCAACAGAAGCATCAACAGAAGCAGCAGTTGCAGCTTATCCAATCGATTTCCTGTCCTATTTTTCGCTCATATACACCAAGCAATTTGCCGTGCAGCAGCAGTAAATGCAACATGAGAGCGTGCAACTCACCCACGCAGTGTTCTGTGTTGCATGACTAGACATGCTCGTTTAAGACTATGCTCCACTACAGATTTAATATGATTAGAATCAGAAGAGGCAACAACATGGCAGACATTTCAAGGACTCATAAGCGATATATCGAACAAGATTAAATATTTCATATATTTATTTAACTAATACCAATTGGCCATGTATGCGCTTCAAGTGTTCTTCTTAAATCAAATGTACTTGTCGATAGCCACCACCACAGATTCCTTTGGGACAAATATTTGTACACATTTTCACATAAATTTTTCACATAGATTGTGAACTCAGATGTGCGGTTCTGCATGGTTCTGTAGGGTTCTGCTTACTTTTGCAGCTTGTTGAGCGAAAAAATTCTATAAGCATTTCAATGCATATCATGCATTGCAAAACTGTTGAATAATAAATCTTCGTTACCATGCCAGGCTAGTCAGTCATTCACTCAGTTATATTGGCAGTCACCCGTTCTGCTGGTCATCCGATGGGATGCCGGAGTCTGTAATGTATGCTGTATTTGCAATGTGGCATGCATGACAGCGAACTTTCAGTTGGAATGCATTTATATGAATATATTAATAGATACATATATACTATATGTGGGAGTAGCAAAAGCACTTTGTGCAGAAATATGCATAAATTTACAAGTTTAAATTCAATTATAGTACGTAGAAATAAATAAATTGTAAACAAATAAATTAATTCATATAGAAATTTATATCGTACGCGTCAGCATTCGAACTTAAAAATAGCTTTTTTTAAATAGGAGTAGTTTTGAATCAAATTAATGCTTTTTATGCTAAACCCCTAACACAGATTTCAAGAAGTCACCTATGGCACTACCATAACATTCATCTAGAAAAGTAACAATCAAACGAATGGCGACGGATGCTGCCGGAAGACTGAAACAATGTTACCATCTTGCCTAGCGCGCAGCAAACTCACGGTTTTGCATATGGGGTAAAAAACTGTTTTCACTTATATTCATTCTTGAGAACAGATTTCATTCTTGGATGCTTTAACTTCTTGGTCTAAATCAAATCGTAGTAATATTTGGCGGCTCTCCATGATTATTTGTATATTTTAGTAGAAGACTAATACTAGTTTACAGCAAAAAAAAAAAAAATATATATATAAATTTTAACTTACATTTTCTTTTAGAGTAATTTGAGTGCGCTGAACATGAAAACCATACTGTGTGAAATGGTATTATCAGTTTGTCTGAAAGTTTGTAACGCATTAAAGAAAGCATCGTAGACTCCATAAAGTATATATACTCTTGATCAGCTCGACGAGATGAATCGAGCTAGCCAAGTTCGTCTGTCTGCCTGTCTGTCTGCCTGTCTTTCTGTCCGTCTGCATGTTTCATTTTTTGGGCACCAATTTTTATGCTATCCAGTTGAAATTTTGCACATACACTTATTTTTATTACAGTTTAATAGATTATCAAGATTGATCCACCACGTCTACTTTTTGGAATAGCCCGCATACAAACCCACCGCCCACTATTGACTTTTTGTATGATAAACTTTTTTATGGTAGTCAATATCAACTTAATAACTGATATGGTAACTTCTAGTCAACGGACGCTTCACATATACAGTAATAGGTGGAACCCGAACACTTTTTAGCTTTTGTATGAAAAACTTCTTTATTCAAGGCAATATTCGGTTGAAATGCAATGTGGTAACTTTTTATGGGCAGCCGCGTAACATACATAGACTAATGCGCGTTTCTCGCCTCCATTTTGGAGTAGCCCTTATGCTTTTATGTTTTTTTTATGATAAAATGCATTATTTAAATCAATATTAGCTTGAAATTCGATTTGGTGGATTTTAGTGGAAAATCGCTTCAAACACATATATAGAGAAACGGGCATGTCCCGTTCACTTTTTGATGTAGCCCCATACAAACCCACAGCTCTTTTTTATGCATTTGTATTAAAAATGTCAATATCAACTTGAAATTCGATATTATGGCTTCTTCTTGATTGCTTCATATACATGTTCATATACATAACATGTTCAGCACACCGAAATTTCTCTAATAAAATGTGAAAAAGAAAGTTACCATGATTTTAAAATTGAAATTTGTAAACTAGTATAATAAATAAGTACTTCATGAGGATCAAAACCATTGAATTTCCAGGAGAAAGTACCGTAATCAATTCGATGGAAAATTTGTAAACAAATCTCAATCCGAAAAAAAAACCGGTATTCCATATGATAGATATATAGATATACATAATATCAACAATCCCAGTTCAAAGGTTTCTTCCATTCACTACTGGAACGTCGTTGCATTGAATTTGTTCCATTATATTTTTTAGAGCATATGTAGCTTGAGACTTCACTCAAGAAGTTATTATGCGATGTCATTATGTGCTATATTTGACTGTTCTAACTTTTTGTGGAGAATCAATCGATTTTACCAAGTCTTGTTTATGTGTGCTTAGTATGACAAGTTCTTTCATCAATAAAGTGCAATTGCAGAGTTATAGTAGAGTCCTTAAATTATATTATATATTACGAGTATACAAAAACAACATTAATCGTTTTTATTTAACATATTGGCTTAAGTTGAAAACTATAACATTGAAAACTATAATAACACTTTACAGGGAATTTGGACTAATCCATAAAACCAACCACTTTTTGAAAGATGAAGAATAACACATTTCAGTGGGAAATTTGGACTAATGTAAGCAAGTATTTGTTTTTAAGGTGTTATCAAAAACAGACTGTCACACATTTAGATTACAATATATCGAAATCATGACGGATTCTATGTAAAACAATGCAAGATAAATGACTACACTGGTTTGTGATTCTTTCAAACTTCAACATTTTGTAGTACTATGTTATTATAAATATTCTCAGTTTCTTCTTACCAATACTTTTCCCAGTGGTGCTCGTAAGTACCCTTAATATAATAAATGAAATTATGTTAAATATTAAATATGCTACAAGTATAAAACTCAATAATGTGACTGATATGAAATTGACACAAATGCAGTCATGCACAATGAAAAACCCCGGCCGTATTTAAATGCAACATGTACAAAATTTAAAAAAAAAAAAACAATATAAACTCCCAACGTATTCATATCCTGCATAATTTAGTGAAGCGCGTTAAAAACTTTATTTATAAGCTTTAGTGCAAAAATGTGTTGCAACTATAATAAATCTATGGCAAAATTCGAACTTCATTCGATGGAAAAAAGAATGCAGGTGAAATCAATTTGCACTTTTTTAATTAAAGTTTTTTTTATTTTCCGGGCATATATTCACGTAAATATACACGTGCATGTCGTCGCGTGCCTTCGAGCGGCATTTTTGTTTATTGTTGGGTACTTTCTGTTTGCCGTGCACACACACTCGTAGGTGTGTATAGTATGTCAATGAATATTTTATGCTGTTGTATGCGTTTACACCTTTATGTAGGCAACACTTGTAGATAAATTAAATTTTCAATTAAATTAAAACGTAATGGAATTTAACGCGTGTTGTTTATGCACGTCGAGTTTATTTATTTATTCGCTGTATATTGAACGCATGAAAAACATTCAAAATTTAAACTGTTAAATGTTGCAGATGCTTAAATTAGATGGAACTGCAATTAATTGGTTTGTTTTTGCGCCTATGAGTCATGTAAAAAGATGCATTAAAAATACACTAAGCCTATTCACAATGTTGTCTTAACGTCTTATCGTATGAAAATTTCATCATAAGCAACAATAAAATGTATTGTCATACGTCAACGAGTTTTGGAACACTCCCAGGCATTTCATTCGATTTCAGTAATTTTCAGACTTGAAAAGTGTGCATATACGGGTCAAACGGCCGTATTAAACATAATATATGACATCTGCGTATGATCAAAGAGAATCTAACTGTCCAAGTTTGAAGTCTGTAGCTTCTATAGTTCGTGAGAACTGTTGTCTCATGCAAGCAGAATGATGAAATACAGACGGACATAGCTAAATCGACTCAGTTTCGTAATACATTTATATATGTATCATAAATAGCATAAACTAAATAGCTTAAAGTATACCTATAATCGATTTTGGGCAAAAAAAAAATATATATAGTAGTTGAAATATATTCATTTGCAGATTGTGCAGTATCTATATTTTATCACAAGCGGTTGAGTATTTTTGGCGCAAAAAGGTTTAAACAATCGTCACTCATACTACTAATCAAACACACACAAATATTAAACAATAGCCAAAGATAAGGCTGTGATTCTCTTTAAGCCATTCGATGATAAGAAGTCTGTATTCGAGGGCGAATATAACTTGGAGAACCTCAAGAAGTTAACTCAGGTTCAATCGCTGCCACTGCTTGTTGATTTTAACCACGAGTCGGCTGCAAAGATCTTCAGCGGTTCAATTAAATCGCATTTGTTGTTCTTCGTTTCGAAGGATGCTGGCCATATTGAAAAGTATGCTATTGAAGGAAATCCCCAAGAACTTCCGCGATAAGATTCGGTTCGTTACCATCTCTTCGGTTGAGGAAGATCACACTTGCATCTTTGAGTTCTTCGGTATGAACAAGGACGAGGTACCAACCATACGTCTTATTAAGCTCCAGGAGGATATGGAATGGATATGAAAATAACGAATTGAAACGTTCCTGCAGAAATTCTTGGACGGCAAGCTGAAACAGCATCTCTTGGCACAAGAACTGACCGAGCATTGGTATAAGAATCCCGTCAAGGCGCTCGTTTCGACCATGGTGCGGACACTACAAACAGTTGGCACCCATCTACAATCAGTTGGGTGAGAAGTCAACTGCCAACAAATTAGGGCACACCAAAATCTCGTCGTTCCCCACAATCAAATACTTCCGCAAGGTTATCGATATCAACCTAGAAAGAACTCTGGAGGACTTCATCAAGTTCTTGGATGTTGATGGCGAGGTTGCTGAGGAAAGCGAGCAAAAGCAGAAAGAAGACGAGGAACACAAGAAGGATTAGTTGTAAATAAAGATTAATAGTAGCAGTAACAATTCAGCACTTTATTAGCTACGTTCACCTTCGCCAACAAGAGCAAGAGTTACAAAAGCAACAACGTACATTCTGTAGTTTTATTCTGATCTACGGTTTTGGCGTGACCTTACCTTTCTATAAACTACTGCGGCCTAAACTGCTACAAACATGCGCAATATGGCAGTGCGGCAAACTGCAACAGCTTACTTGCCGGAGCATGTCGTGTGAACATGTCTCACTTCTGCAATGGAGACGATCATCGGTCTACCTCCGCTACACATTTTTATTCAATCCTCAGCAGCTACAGAGGCTCTGAGACTTCAGACTGTAGACAGTCGGACGCTAAGTGAACTAGATCACTCTAGTATTCTACAAGTTATCCCTGGCATCGAAATCTGCAATTTTTCAAATTGTTTGTCCACAGAACTGCATTTCGGCAGACGCTTCTCAGTTCTCCTTCCAAGTCGATCAGACTGGGAGTAGGGCAGCCCTGGTACTGGACCATCTACGAACAACTGGTTCACTGATGGTTCACTTACCGATAAGGGCACAGGTCCGGGTGTCTTCGGACCCAACACCAGTATCTCTATTGCCATGGGGGCCTGGCCCACGATTTTTCAAACTGAGGTGCACGCCATCGAGGTATGCGCCCGACATCTTTTGTATAAAAGTGCTAAAGGGGCCAAAATAACCATTCTTTCAGTTAGCCAAGCGACTATTAAAGCACTATTCTCTTGGAATTTCTATTCGAAATTGGTCCTCCAATGTTACGACATCCTCCAACAATTGTCAATCGGCCGCAAAGTCGCTATTTGTTAGGTATCGAGGGCAACGAAAGTGCTGATGAACTAGCCAGGAATGGTTCGGCAACCTCCTTCATAGGGGTGGAGCCTTTTTGCGAACTTAGCTGAGCAAGTCAAAATCTTTAATAGTAAATCGGTTTAAAAGCACTGCCTCCCGGTACTGTATACAGTACCCTGGTCTACAGCAGGCTAAGCTACCAAACCGTCCTATATACCTAAAAACCAAAGCACATCTCAATAGATCTGAACTGAGGTGGCTTTTGGACTACCTCATCGGCCATCAACCACTGCGATATCACTTAAATAAACTAGGTGTCTCCTCAGTAACAGAGTGCAGACTCTGTCTAGAGGATGACGAAACTAGTTTACCCCTGCTCTGCGATTGCGGTCAGAATTGAGCAGATGAATAGACCTTTTCTTACATCTGATGAGATTAGAAATACTTCGTCTAAGGATATTCTCTGTTTCATTAAAGAGATGTGGAGAAGATTCTAGCTAAATTAACTTAACCATATTCAGGCTAGGGTACAAAAGACATCATTTTCTCTCGCAGTGCCCGTTTCCGTTACGATGGCTCTCAGATGTTCTATCTCTGACACTGAGTCTTACTTAGCGTTACAGGCTGATCGAGCCTGATGCGCAATGACCACTTGCTTGTCATGCGGCTCCAGCCCAGGCACTACGTCGCGCACTGGTTATGGTTACCTTTCTAAAAATCAATTCAAATATCATGCTGCACATTTACATAATTCTTCAATTAATTTATTTACATATATCGCAATTAGTTAATTTTAAACTTCATTCTTTTCATTCTGTTCTATAAAATATATGAATAAGAAATGAAACAATTATTTAATTCAGGTGTTTGCATAAATTTTACAAAATTCGCAATATAAAATGAAAAAAAAAATTGTCTTCTTTTTCTTTGAAACAATTAAAGTACTTTTATAAAACAGTTTTCTGGTTGTTCTTCTACTAATTTTTTTTACTTTTCTTTTTCTTTTTGTGTTTGTTTTATAATTTCTTTATAAATTTTGTTTTTTGTTTTTTGAAGTATTAAATACTTAAAAAATAAAATGCCTCTAAATTGAAATACAATAAATATATATATATATAGATATATATACTATATAAGTATTTATGTAGATCGAATATGATTACAAGAATTAATCAATAGTGTTGTTTATGTGTAGTCATTCTTTTTGTATTTTTAATTTTCTGTAGCAATTTGTTGCAGTTGCAGTTTTAGTTTCATATTTTCAATTTTATTTTTATTTATAATTATTTAGATTTTACACAAGTACTCGTACCAGTTAAAAAATATATTCTCATATATATATTTATCATTATATAAAGGACGATAAACCATCATAGACGTTATCAAAAAGGCAAACACTTTTGTTTTCTTTAAACTTAATTTTATACACTACGATTTTCTTTTGCATTACGACTTAAGACGACATCTTTTTGTTATCTCAAATCGGATTTTTTGTTTGTTTTGAAATTTTTTGTTTTGTTTTGAAACTTTTTAAAAAAATCGTTATTCCTATTTTAAATCGCTTAACGTTTTTTTTTTTTTACTAAATTTATTTAATTTTTTTATTTAATTTTCTTTTGTTTTTGTTTTTTTTTTATTTTTTAGATTTAGTTTGGTTTTAAAATTCCATCAAGAAGACATTTAATGGATTCATATGCTATGAGGAGGCATAATAATCATTTCGATTACTACTTGGTTGTTGTTGTTGTTGTTGTGATTGGCTCTGATTTTGGTTGTTGTTGTTGTTGATGTTGTTATTTGTGTTATTTGAAGTATTTTGGCTAATTGTATTTATAGGCGAATTTACAATATTACTTCTACTATTTAAAGTTGCTGCACGCGTTGGTGTATTATTATTTTGGCTAAATTGAGACTTATTATTAGTGGTCATTGTGGCGACACGTCTTAGACGATTATCTGGTATCGGTGGTGATTGTAGCGTTGTCGACGATTCATGCAACGGCGAAAATGATGATGGACCACTTCCACCAGCACCAACACCGCCGCTGCCGACACCGCCAAATATGCTGCCATTGCTGCTGCCAATCAAACTGAGCGAATGTTCATTGGATAATATTTGATGTGCAGCTAAATTCATTTCCTCCGGTGTCATATCGAGTGCTTCACGCATTTCACGCGCTGCTGTGCCAACGAATTCGGAATCACAATATTTACCAAGACCTTCAGCGGCGAGTACCTGTTGATAATAATGGAATAAGTAAGTTTATGTAATACTAATTTAAAATCATTTCATTTCAAATCTTACCCCTCCAATTAGACTCTCGGCTAAGCCGTTCATCTCAGATGAAGTTGGTAAACGACGCTGATCGTAGGGACTAGCTGGTGTCGATTGGATCATGCGTTCGTGGCCAGGAATAGCACCATTGGGTGCGTAGACTGTAAAATATTATAGTATAGTTAATTAGATATGATTGTACATAAGCATTTTGTAGTTAATATTGTTATTTTGGGTTAGTATTACATACATATATACAGCGTATGAAGTACCAGATCAGTTTTATAGAAGCTATGACGTCTCAATATATATACAAAACATTTGAGTCAGTATAGTATAAACAATTTCAAGTTTACTATTTATAATTTTGAAGTATTTTGTACCTACTACAATGAGTTAAAACTATTCGAGTCCAGAGATGGAAAGGTTTGTCGCTCCTTCAAGTCAAGTTAAAGACTTTAGTAGTAGTATGGAACTGGATGTTCGTGAACCGGTAATGGTTGAATTTGGTTCAATCGGTAAGTTGTTAAATTCAGTTGAAGGATCATACCCAAAAAATAATCTTTACTGTTTCTAACTTCAATAAGGCTAAATTTAACTGACCAATACATTTTATCATTACAAGCCACTGGCAACTATACTCAACTTCAATATGAATAAATACAAACTGACCAATCTAACCAATAGCTTCCAGCTATTACTACCAGCTTCTATATGAATTGTTTTAACTGAACAATACAATTTACTGCTTCCCGCGACTGGTCCATACTTCAATATAGATAATTAAAGCTGAGCGAAACATTTTACCGTTTCAAACTATTGTTTCTACTTTTAATATGGATAAATTCAATTGACCAATTCAATTTACCACTCCCGACTACCGATCCCAACTTTAATATGGTCAAATTCAAATGAAATTTACTACTTTCGGCAACCGTTTCCACCTTTAATATCCCCTTCCAACTACTGTTCTTAACTTCAGTATGCATAAATTCAAAGGACCACTACAATTTATCGCTTCCCCTCTTTAACTGCTTCAAACAACTTAAAAAAAGAAAAAACATTGACTTCGCTTGAACCGAAGCTTTATTACCATTCACACGAAATTTCAATTCGCATTGTAACACATAAACGTGAGGGGGGGAGGGTTTAAATAAGGGCTACAACAAAAAAAGTATGCGATACAAGCACAGTAGTAGATGTGTATAAAGCGACAATCTAAAAGATGCCACCATATCGAATTTCAACTTAATATTAACGTTTTTCATACAAATACATAAAAGTGCGATGTGGTTTTGTATGGGAGTACCTCAAAAAGTGGGCGGGACACGCCTATATGTATTTATTTATAAAGCAGCAGTCCACTAAGATACACAAATCGAATGTCAACCTAATATTGATTTAAATAAAGAATTTTTCATACTAAAACACAAAAGTGGGCGGTGTGTTTGTATGAGGATACCCCATGAAGTAGTCGGGACCCACACATTAGTCTATGTATGTTAAGCGGCTGTCCATAAAAGGCACAGCATCGCATTTCAACCGAATATACACTTTAATAACGAAGTTTTTCATACAAAACACAAAAGTGGGCAATAGGTTAGAATAGGGGCTACCCCAAACAGCGGGCCAGCCACACACATTAATGTATATGTTAAGCGTCCATCCACTAGAAGCTACCATATCAATTATTTAGTTGATATTGACTACAATAAAAAAGCTTTTCATACAAAAAGTCAAAAGTGGGTGGTGGGTTTGTATGGTGGCTACTCCAAAAATTGGGCGTGGCGGTTCAATCTTAATACTCTATTAAACTGCAATAAAAAGAAGTGTATGTGCCAATTTTCAACTGGATAGCATAAAAATTAGTACCCAAATACTGCTACTCCAGATACTCCATACAGATGGACAACGGACAAACGGACATGGTTAGATCGACTTGTCTCGTCGAACGGATCAAGATATATATATATATATATATATATATATATATATATATATATATATATATATATATATATATATATATATATATATACTTTATGAGGTTTATGATGTGTCCTTTAATGCGTTACAAACGTTCAGACAAACTGATAATACCATTTCACACTTTGTGTGAATGGTATAATATAAAAAGAGCTTTCAACTGATTTACCAACTTAACCGATTAAGTCAAACTCAACCATTACAGGCACTTGAACCACGAGATGTGAGGTTTTAAAACATTTATTATTTATTTTATTATTTTTAGAGAATGTACAGAGGAGAACAAACTGAGTTATAGGAGTTATGGCGCAACATTTGTTGGGGACAAAATACGGCTAGCTTAGTGAAGACACCAGACACTTTTGTCTTAGTTAGCAGAATGAATACCAAAAGTGCTTTCGCAGAACAGAGAGTGCAAACTAGAAAAGTTCTTCAAAAATATGTTTCTTTGAAGCATTAGTTTTTAATGTGACCCAATTTAATTGTCTTCTTACATTGATTTAGCTTTATTACTATTTATAACTGATTTGGCTTCAATACGCATTTATACATAAAAATATGCATTATATATGCACTTTACATTGTATATTTTACGATATTAGTACGTTTTACAATGCAAATAAGGTTTACAAGCTATTTTATATTTCTAGTATATGAGTAGAATTTTATGTAAAACAGATGACACTGTTGAAAAACAGCTGGTTAAACTATATAATTCATATTTTTCTAATAAAGTTTTAATGAAAAAAAAGATAATTTGAAAAGGACCTTTAGAAGAAACAAAATTTGCAGCAAGCCTAATTAAATGTATAAATATTTTTTTTATAATTTTGTTTGCGCTGCATTTTATGTTGTGTCCCAACTCTTATTTATTTGTCATTTTATTTGTCTATTTTTAGCGCTTTTAGTCTGTCTGCAGCAAAAATTGCAAAATTGTAGCTTAAAATATTAATTAGCAAATGTGTTATACATTGATAAAATACGATTTTTTCAATGTCCCACCTTAGGCAATCTAACTCCAAGTACATTTTAAATGCAATGTTTTAAACAGTTGCAATTTAATAACTTTTATTTGTAAAAAGCACATCTGTTTTATATAAAATTCAACCACTTTATGTTATTTTGTTCGAATATTTATATGTACGAGTATATATTTATATAAATATGTATGTATGTATAAAGTATATAAGCACTCAACTATGTGCAACCATAACAAGACTTAGAGTCTCAAGCAAACAGCAAGCTTTCGTTAGTGTTTTTGTGTATAATAGTAGGTAGGTAGGTAGGTAGGTAGGTAGGTAGATAGGTAGTTATTATAAGGAAACTATTTTACTATACATAAAAAGCTTTACTATAAGCACACATGCTGCTGGAACTTAGTCCAGTAACATTTTATAAATAATGGGTAAATAATAGCTAAAAGCAATTTCTAGTTATAAGCAACAAGCAACCTAAACAACAAGCCAAAATTAAGCAATGCAATAATATAGTAAGTGTATATTGTATATTTTCTATGTGGTTTTAAGATGTTTATGAGAGTTTAGGTGTTTTGGATGATTGTAGTAGGTTAGTAGGTTAACTGATGTGTTGTAATTCCCTAGTTAAATTACATATATAATGTATGTAAGTTCCGTATTTACAAAGATGCCCGCAAAATTGCTTTAGAGCTTAACATTTAATAAATAGTATTCTTCTCGAAAGGCACAATGAGATGGGTTTCTATGAATGCATCCTTTATAGTACGTATAGACATGTATGAACATTAAAAATGTGTATATAGATAGATAGATATAAATATTGTGTTTATAAAATTGCCGCTTTATAGACAATAATATTGCACATAGGTTCCATTTGTTTATTTTTTTTTTTCTTTTTTGACACACAAGCAAACATGCCCACATTGAACCATCGATATTTTGTTTTTTTTTCGGATTAACCATAATAGACACTGAGAGATTATCATATATCAAATTATACTAGGAGCAGAAAACAAATTTTTTTGATAAACATTTGCAACCTTTTTGATTTTTGTTTGGAAATTCGAAACTCAGTTCTTGCAGATGTTGTTGTTCTGGTTGTTGTTGTAGTTGTTGTTGTTGTAGTAGATGTTCATTTTGTTGTTGTAGTTGTTGTTATTATTGGTGTCATATAAAATTTGGTCTTTGTTGCCGCATTTACTTGTATTGTTGTTGTTATTGTACTTTAGTTATCATTTCATTATACGTTTATAGTACTTAGTTATATATAAAAATAAATTTCTATATGTGTACACAACAAAATGTAGTTTTTTTTTTTTGAATTACAAAAATCAAAAAACAATAATAAAATAATGAGATACTTTTATAAAACAGAACAAAAAAGTAAAGTAGTTATCTAATAATAATACAGAGGGAGATAGAGATAGAGAGAGAGATATAGGGAGGAATGCTTTTGATAATAGTTCGAGACGACAGATTGTTAATCATAATCATCCACGTGTCGATGGTGTTGGTGCCATTGCAACATGTGACTCAGCAAAAAGTGTGACTCAGCATTCAGTCGTTTTTAAACTTGAATCACTTAAGCTATAATTATATAAAATCGAATTAAAGAAAGTCAATAAATACAAACAACAAATAACAAATAGCTGTAGTACATAGTAGTAGTAGTAGATTGTAGTATGTTTTGTCCTAAATTGTAGAGATTTGAAGAAAAGTTTTCCAAAACTTTTCGATTATATGCGATATATATATATATATAGATTTTGCTTAAAGTAGTAAAAATGGCTGTGTTTCAAAAATAAATCCTTTATGTAGTAACCTATTATAGCAAAATTAACATTTAAAGTTTGTAATTGAACAAAAGGAGCCGTTAGTTTCAACAATTTACAATTATTTTCAAAATAAATTTGAAGTTTGATACTTATATGAATAAAAAATATTTCACAAAGCGGGGTAAATAAAATAACTTATAATAAAAAATCGTAGATATAAATATTTTATTTTTTGTGGCTTTCGCATTTTTTAACTTTGCTCTTAATTTAAATTTGTAGTTTTGCTATATATAAAATTTATAATATACTTAGTATCAACCTTAAACGAATCGCTATAAAAAGATACATGTGTGTTAGGGGTATTTACTCAACAGATTAAACTTCGTAAACTAATGCGTTTTATGAAATTGAGGAAAGAAACCGATTGGTAGCATAGTCGTAGAGCAACAAAATTAGTGCAAAGGATCATTTAAATATCGGATTTGAGGAACGGCGCTTGAGTATTCCCTCAATTGATGAAACATAGATTTATCCGTTATTTTTTTTTTTTTTTTAATTTTCTTAAGATCTGTTCTCAGTTCAGTATCAGAGAAGAAAGACAGAGTTTATGCATGATCTGCGAACAGTTTTATATTCAATGAATTACATATATCGATTTAAAGTCAGCTGTTGTCAACTTATTAAAAGCATATTGACATTAAATCGTACACGAAGAACCATAATTGAAGTGTGCTTATCAACTAGTTTTGATTATTAATAAAGTTTAAAGTAAAGTAAAGTAGCATAGGCACACATTTACTGATCTCCAAATTAACGTAGAACTACAGTACATTGGCGTAATGCTGAAAAATTTGCTATGCAGCATGTTAAAACTAGTTGTGTATTATAAGCGCTTTTATGTCTTAAATGTTAATGTATCATACGTCACTATTTAAATAATGCTTTGCTAACTAATCAGTAAATATAAATACACAAATTTGTTTCTTTGTTGTTGTTGCTGTAGCTACTGACAAGGCTTCACTTTATCGAAATAAATTGGCCGCAAATTGATTGCCTTGAGGACTATCCAATAAATATCTTGTAGCCCTTGTAGGAAAAAAATATTTATTTCAAGTTTATATTGATAATTAATTTTTTCATATATATAAACCAAAAATTGGTGAATGAGTTTGCATGCGATAATACCTAAACGGGTACACAGACAGACAGACAGCAGATTGACTCATCTTGTCGAGCTGATAAAGTGTATTGTGGTATCGTGTTATTGTGGCATCTCCGAAGGCTCCTTTAATACAATAATACCAAAACTTAAATACTTTTTACTCATATATCAAAATTAATCAGATATTAATTATTGAAATTATGCATCCTTGTATTGTAACGGGTGTTTTTTTATGCTAACCGAATTTTTTTTTTTTTTTTTTAATAAACGGACAATCAACTGTCACATTGGCGTGCGATAGTGCGCGTTGCTAACGTCTAAACAGTAAAATTTTAACCATGAAGCACTACACACCAAAAGAAAGAGCTGAAATTATGTTTTCAAAATCAGTCTTCGCTTTTGAGTCGTGCGATTATGTACGTTATTGGGGCATACAAAATCTGTAATTTATTCCTGAGGTGTCTTAACATTCAATAAAAGTTACTGTCTGGTACGGTGTAAGCTCGGAAAAGGTCATTGATACATACTTTTTCGAAGACGACGATAGCACGACAGCAACGGTTAACGTAGCGCGATACAGGACAATGATTTGCGACTTTTTAACAACAGAGCTTGATGAACTGATTTACTCGTATTAGCAGGATGGCGCAAGATGTCATACTAATCGCGAAACAATAGATTAAACCATGCGAAGATTATGAATTGATTTTGAAAAGTGTTTATATCGATTGGGCAACGCTTTCACTAGATTTGACACCACATGACTTTTTCTTGTAGGAATATTTGAAGAGCAAAGTTTATACCAATAATTCTGATTGTCTAATACAAACTTAGGCCAACGTACGCCGGGGAATCGCAGGAATTTCACTAGAAACTCAACATAATATGACAGAAAACGACGAAAAAAGAGCTGATTTGTGTGTGGCTGTACGAGGCGATTATTTCAAAGATATTATAAAAGTCGAAATTTACATTAAACAAACAAATCATATAGAATTATGAACTCTTATTCAAATTATAAAAAAAAAAACTTTGGTTACCACAAAAAAACAAAAAAATATACGCTAATTGAATAAATGCCTAAAATTGAACAGTACACGCTTAATACATGTGAAGCGTCTGTCCTAAAAAAATAAATATATCGGTGAGTTTCTATGGAGACTAGCCCTAAAGAAGAGCGGGACACGTCCTTTAATATATTCATGTGAAGCGGCCGTTAATGAAAAGCCAGCAGAAACAATTGGTTCTACAAAAATGTAAAACGTATGGATACATGAAGTATCCATACCACGTTTTAAAACGAATTTGCGTTAGTACATACAACAGACAGAGAGACGAACAATCAAGGCTAGAACAAATCATCACGTCGAGCTGAACAACAATATATTGTATGTACATAGTACAAGGTTTAATCTAAAAGTAACCGAACTTTTAATTTAAATCATAGAACACGCAGCCCCATCTATTAATTGTTGGCAGTGTTAGAAAGGTACATTTTTCTACTTTCGAAAGTTCATGCTAATCGTTTGACAGGTTTTACGAGGGCTGCTATTTATATTTCGGGAACTGGCAACACTAATGTCAAAAGCTAAAATCGGGCAACACCATAATAAAGTATGACATTTTAGGCATAAACGTACTCACAAAAATCACAGTCTATCGCTGGTATTGTGAATTCAATCGTGGTCGTAGTTCGATCGCCGACGAATTCCATGAACGTCGTCCAAAATCGGTTGTTGTGCCCAAAAACATCGATGCAGTGCGTGAACTGATAATGCAAGATCGTCACGTGACATGTCGTGAGATAGAGGCATTCTTGCATATTAGTTCCACTTCAATACATTCGATTTTGCATGAACACTTAGCTGTAAAAAAAATTTGCTCTCGTTGAATACCCCATAATTTGACAATCGCTCAAAAGAAGGCTCGCGTCGATTGGTGTAAGGAAATGATTAAAAAGTTCGACCGTCGTGCTTCAAAAGACGTGTATAAAATCGTGACAGGTGACGAATCATGGATATATGCGTATGAGTCGGAAACAAAACAGCAATCGACCGTGTGGATATTCCAAGACGAGCCAAATACAACAAAAGTTGTTCGAGGAAGAAGCACAGCGAAGCAAATGATCGCCTGTTTCTTCGGCCGAATGGGTCATGTGGCCATGAGCAACGTAGGACGGACAATTCTGAGTGGTACACGACCATATGTTTGCCGGAAGTTTTTGGAGAAATTCGTCGTAAAACCAACCGCCAAAGACGAATCATTCTCAAACATGACAGTGCGTCGTTTATGCGTGGTCAACGATTTACGAGCGCCGAAGAAGTAGTTGAAGCGTTCAAAAACCATGTTTTGGCTCATATATTTGGCTCATCGACCACCAAGAGGAATGGAAAAACTGCTATGACAAATGGTTTGAACGAATGCAAAAGTGTATTGATCATCAAGGGGAATATTTTGAAAAACAATAAAGCCATTTTCATTTAAAAATGTTTGTTATTATTTGCTATTCCCGAAATATAAATAGTACCCCTCGAAATAACAGCAGTTTTTGTAGTTACAATACTATGCTTCATGTTTTTTATGTACAAACAGGTGAGTGAAAAATTTTTTGTATTCAATATCATGAAGCCAAAGGAAGAATGTCATGTAATTGAAGTCATTCGTAGAATATCAGCGAATCATTGAATTGGATAGAAAACTACATATTTTATGTTTTTATCATAGAGAAATGGGCCGAAAAATAGAGCTAAGTATAGAAACACAAGCAGTCAATGTTGCATTACACGAAGAGGGTTATACAACGCGGAAAATTGCTTCAAACTGCGAGCGTTGCAAAGCAAATAATAAGGTGAACCCAAACTTTTAACCGGTAGTGCATGTCGCAAAAACTTAATGGAAAAAAGAGCAAATATTATTTTAAACTCGGTAAAAAATTTGCTGAGACCTACGAATTGTTAAAAAAAGTTTATGATGATGATTGTATGAGTCGTACTTAAGTTTACACGTGGTTCACACGACTTAAAAACTGTCGTGATGATTTAGAATGATGAACCAAGACCTGGACGACCCGAAGCATCTAATCGTGCTGAGTTAGTGGAAACAGTAAGTGAAATAATCGCTATTGTGATGCAAATTTCACTGTACAATCTATAAAATATTAACTGAAGATTTGTGTAAAAGAAAGGTGTGTGCACGTTTTGTTCCACGAACAGTTAAATGACGATGATCCAAAAATCACTCGTGTAGTCAATGAATTTTTCATGAATTTTTCATGGCTCATCGACCACCCTCCATATTCGCCTGATCTAGTATCATCGTGCGAATATTTTCTCTTACCAAAAATGAAAACTGCAATGAAACGAACACTTTACGTTGACAATCCAGCCATACAAGCAGCCGTGACACACGTGCTAAAGAGCATCCCAAAAAGCGAGTTTAAAAAGTCTATGCATAAATTGGTTGAGCATTACAAACGTTTGAATTGAGTTAAATGGATCGTATTTAGAATAAATATAAGCTTTGAGACATAATACTATGCTTGTTTATGTTTTATAACTAAAAAGTTCGGTTATTTTTAGATCATACCGTGTATATACTTTATAGAATCTCCGATGATTGCTTTAAGGCGGTGACGAAATTATAATAAATAAGTACTATTTAAATTAGTATGTGTAAAGAGTATAATAATAACTACATACTTTAAGATTATTTTCTATTATTTAAATTAAACAAGATTTACTTAATTACATTTTCGATTTATAAGCCTAATAAGAGTTTGGTTTATACTATCAACTACATAATTGATTATGTAGATTTGTTTGTATATGTATATGTGTAGTTATAATGTAAGTGTCTATATGCAAGTGTTTTATACTACTAATTTCATATGTATGACGCATGTGTTATTGTAATGTACTAATTAGTAATTAGTACTTGGGGAAGTATTGTTGTAGTAGTAGGTAGGGGTTTATTATAATTGTAGTAGGTATATGTATCGTAAGTATATATTTATATTGTATATGACGATGTATACGAGTACGTTTAGTTTATAAAAGCACGCTTCAGCGGCAGCTGCAAACTAGACTACTATAAAAAAAAAAGTAATTATAATAATGAAAACAATTTAACTCAGAAAACTACAGCGCAGCGAGCTATTACAAAAACAAATCGATTAAATGCTTACTAGTTTAAGTTTGTGTTTAAGTGGGGTTCTTGTAGTTGTAGTTGTGGTAGTGGTAGTAATAATACTTGTTCATGTACTGCAAACAAACAGCCAAAAAATACATGTTAATATTATTAATCAAACGCTTTAATTAACGCAATAGATTTCTTTTGTTTTAATAGTTTCTTCTTTTTTTTTTAGTGATTTAGTTTTCGCATTTAATATAAAGTTATTTTCGTGTTGCTTGACATTCCGCAGGCAAATTTAGATTCAAAATTTCATTTAGTGTACAGAATAATTTAAAAATTAAAAAGGAAAACAAAAAAAAATAAACAGAGTAAAACCAATATACGATTTCAAAAAAACGCGTCTAAAAAGTTAATTGCAAAACAAATATAAGAGCTTAGACATAACTATTTTAGTTGGTGTATGTATTATAAATATTAATTAGTAGTAAGTATAATGAGAGAAAACAAACTCAATAGACTCAACAAGTTTTCTAGCTAATATTTGATTTTAGTTTTAATTCGGTTTAAAGCGCAGTATCCACATCGTACGAAAAATTTGTCAACGGAGCTGTAAATGAATGAATCATTCAGACATTAAATTAACAAATTTTGAATTAATTCATTTGAGCATAAAAACAAATTGAATTACAATTTGAATGCATTCATTAGATATGTAAGAAAAAATAGTTAATCCTTTTTTGATTCACAATGAATCATTAACATTTTGATTCATTCATTTGTAATTCATTAACTGACTTGAATTAAAGTTTGAACTATTTCATGATTGAAATTGTTTGAAAATGTTTCATTGGCATGTTGAATTAAAGTTTGAACTATTTCATGATTGAAATTGTTTGAAAATGTTTCATTGGCATAGAAAAAAATGATTTTAATTGAATTTTGAATTTATTCGAAAATTTTAGAATTCATTCATTTGACCAAAAAAGCGATATGAATTAAAATTTGAACGCATTCATTAGATATGTAAGTAAAAATAGTCCATATTTTTTTTCATTCACAATGAACTATCAAAATTTTAATGCATTCATTTGTCACTGATAAGCTGAATTGAATTAAAATTTGAATTATTCTATGATTGAAAATGTTTGGCATAACAAAATGAATTGAATTGAAATTTGAATTAATTCATGCTGAATTAGATTTTCTTTTGAATTCATTCATTTGAGCAAGTAAGAGAATTGAATTATTTAATATTGAATTAATTCATTTTGAATCAAAAATTTTTGAATACATTCATTTGATGAAAAAAAAAGTGAATTGAATTAATAACTGAATTAATTCGTTTTGAAATAAACAAAAAAGAATTGTAATTCGTACGATTTTCAATAATCTTTTCAATTCATTAATGATTCTCATTTTAATTCATTTAAAATTCACTTTCTCTTTTTCATTTCTAAAATCCATTTTGTTTTGCAGAAAACGACTATTTCATTCCGTTTTGAAAAAGTGCAGCACGTTTTGAACTGTGCGAACATCAACATTCATTTCGTTTTTCTGGTCAAATGAATGAATTCTAAAATTTTCGAATAAATTCAAAATTCAATTAAAATCATTTTTTTTTTTATGCCAAATGAATGAATCATTTTCAAACATGCCTAAAGCAACCAATATCCGGTAGTGACGAGATGGAACTCACTCTATGATGCCATAATAGATTTGCTGTCGCATAGATCAAAAATGAACGATTTGTGTCAAACACTCGAGACGGAAAACTATTTGGCATATTATACTGAATTGCTGCAGCCGACAGTAGGTAACATTCAAAATGATGCCTTACTCATTAGTTTTGTTGAAATATTAAGGAAGATACTATGGCGTTTAGTAATAAAAAAAAGAAATGAATCAATATGAAATCTTAAAAAAGAAAGTACACATTATCGAAGGCAGGTATCATCAAGGTGAACAGTTGACAACCACTATAATTACAATTTGTTTTTGTTTAATTCATTCATCATGATTTAATTAAATTTTTTGATCAAACGAATGAATTCATAAATCACAAATTTCAAAATAAATTAATTCAAATTTTAAATCGAATCATTTTCTTATAAAATCAACGAAATGTAATATTTTTAAATCAAAATGAATTAATTCAAACTTTAATTCAAATAATTGTTCATGTCAAATGAATTAATTTAAACATTTTTCATCTTTTACGAATTGAATCAACTTTTAATTCAATTAATTTTTTATGTCAAATAAATGCATTCAAACATTTTTAAATCAATTTGAGTTAAATGAGTTACAATTTAAATTCAATTCAAACATTTTGCTAAATGAATGAATTCAAAATTGTGTAATTCATTAAGAGTTTAAAATGAAAAAATTAACATACTTTTACAGCTCTGACCTATAGTTATTTTACTTCGACAAAACGAAATTTACAATCCAGATTATGTTATGTTAACTTAAAAATAATACACATATATAATTCAGCAGATGTAAATGTTCGTTTGAAGTGCATACAAATATATAAAAAACGAAGCTGCAAAATTATTTTCATTTTCATTTTGATTTGTTTTTGTTCGAAGTGGATACTGTGCTTAAAGAATTAATTTTTTTACAATTAATTTTTTTGTTTTAATTTTTTTTATGCGTTTTGTGCGAACGAACTAACGAACGTTGGCTTACCATTATTATATGGATGCAATAAAATACCACGATTGCGGTTGCTGAAATTAGATTTTGACGTTTTGAGGATTTTTTTTTTAGATAATTTAATAAACAAAAAAAAAAAGTAAAATTTAACGAAAAATTTTCGTTTGTCACGAAAGCCGTACGTGTGGCTCCTTTTGTGCATTACAAACTTTTGTTTATATATAGTAAATAACTTTTTTTTGAGTTTGATTACCTGCTATTCTTTTAGAGCTTAGAATGTACTAATTAATTATATAGATTGTTTATTCTTATTTAAAGCTAAACGTGTTCTATTCTAAAAAAAAAAAATTAAATAATTGTTTGTAACTACATCTAAAGCTTTTGATTCTACACTTTTTTTTTTTTTTTTTTTTTTTTTTGAAAGACGCTAAAGCAAATGAAAAGACACAAACACACACACACAGACAACGGCATACTTACTCATAAGAAATCGCATTGGCATCGGCAGCGCTTAAACCGCCACTGCCACCGCTAATGCCAGCAGCACCACTGCTCTTCATCAACGGACGCATAGAGATATTCTCACTGAAGGTGCGCAGCTCACCGCCACTGCCACCACTGGGTCCATAATCAGCGCCCAGTTTGCCACCCGATGTAGCCATACGCGCTTGCATGATATTACGCGTTATATGATTGACACCATCGGCAACACTGTGATGTATGCTATCGTACAGATAATCCGGACCGGCAGGATCTGGTGTAGCGCTGCTCAGTACCATGCTACTGCCACCAACAGCACCGGCGCCGCCAGTGCTAAGTGCACCATTGCCTTGTGATTTTTGGCTGCGACGGAAGGTGCCATTGCCATGGCGACGTATGGATGACCAGACGCTACCGAAGAGCGTGTGATGACGCTGTGAAGAAAAAGTAAAGAAAAAATTATTGAATATTAATAATGCATGTGTAATTGGCCTAGTTTATAAGGGACACAGAATGTGAAATTGAGCCGTACAAGAATGCAACAGATATAGCATGCTTGGACAGTCGAACGTGTTTATCATTGAATATTCAGAAAACTTATATGATACACAGCGCGCTTTTCCTGAGAAGCATGTTATACGTAGGAAAAATTTGCAATATGTGGTCAGCAGACTGATGAGTACTTGTAGCTGAGTTCGAAACACATGTAAGTAGCTGCGGCTAAAACATTTTTCTGTGTAACAAAATGTTGTTATTATGCTCTCCTCGCATTGAAAACAATATGTAAAAAAAAAAAATAAACCAGCTAAAACTCCACAACACCACACTTACTCTATGCATTGGCTCCGATTCCTCCGCCAGCTCATCCAAATTACCCGATATGGCACGCTTCAATGCAGGCGATACCTCGTGCAGCGTACGTAAACCTGCCTGCAGTGTCACAGTATTGCTCTCTGGTTGTCCCTCCTTACCCTCTTGCTCCTTGCGCTTCTTAAAGCGTCGGAAATAGTCTTGTATCAAATATGTTGCATAAAATTTACCCACTGTCACTTCATCATCATTGCCCGGTGGTGGTACCACCTGATCCAATAGCTTTGGATTCGTACGCTTCCAAATCTGTTTAATTGTTGCACGCAACTCTGAATTGGCATCGTCTATATTACCTTCAGTCTTGATGCTCAATGAGGTGCGTACTACTGCAAATAGTGTTGCATTGAAGAGCACTGTACCATCGGAGTTCAGTGGCATATTCATGGAAACCAAACGTTTGCATGCCATACGATGTGGACATAGTTTACCGAAACCGAGTGGTGGTGATATTTTACGCAATAGCGTAACAACATCCAAATGTTTGATCCGTCCCTTCGCATCTGGATCATATTCGCTCCACAAACGTATAAACTCATCCAGATGATGTGGTCCAAGTATAGACCAATCACGTGTCAGATAATCAAAGTTATCCATAATGACAGCGACAAAGAGATTAATGATCTAGCAAGATTTACAATAATTAGTTAAGAAATTACACCAATTATGAAATTAATACCAAAAATGAGCACAGCACATAAAACGATATGAAATATGGATAGGCAATCGTTGAGCCGCACTGTTCGCCTGGCGAATCGGATGCCTCATCACAAATGACACCCGGTTGTGGTGAACATGCCATCATAATTTCTTGCCAGGCCTCACCGGTTGCAGAGCGAAAGAGCACCAAGACTGCTTGTTGAAACGTTTGGAAATTATTATTTCGATTGATGTACGTATCGTTGTCCAAAGCAATTTTGCCGAAGACCTAAAGCAAAAAATGTCTCTTATTTAGTAAATATTAAAAAAATATACTATTTTATAGAGAAATACCTGCATGCCCACCACTGCATATATAAAGAATAGCAGCACAATCAATAGCGCTACATAGGGCAGCGCCTGGAAGGATTTGATAAAGGTCCAGAGGAGCGTGCGTATGCCTTCGCCTTTGCTGAGTAGCTTAACCAAACGCATAACACGAAATAGACGAAAGAAGTTGATCGAAATGAGATTGGAACCGGCCTGTATAAATAAATATTAATTAAAGCATTTCAATATACATAATTATAACAGTTTTCATTTGAACCTACCTTAGCCGCTTTCGCTTTACAGCCTTCGACAATGTCACATTTGGCCTGTGATGTGTCTTTACTCTGCGTAGCAAATAAAATTTCATTTAGAGTCTATAGATTTATTGTTTTCAAGCATTTTACTTACTTTAATTTCGGAATATACAATGTCAATGAAACTACCCAGTACTATTATAAAATCAAATACGTTCCAGGCATCACCGAAATAGTTCTGAAAACATATAATTGGAACCAATGTTAAAACTGAAGCCGAAATACACTAACATTTTATTTTTTAAGTAGAACTTTTTGTACAATAATTTCCTATTTGTATGGGAAAGTAGTAGATAAGAGAAAATAACAGCTGACAACAACGACATAAGAGCGAATTGTAATGTGAAGAGAGCAATCTGGAGTACATAGTTGTCGTGAAAATCAGAATGCACACACATTTACAAGTCGAAATCGTGTAATACTAAACGCTACCGGCAAGTGTGCTCATATGCATGGTGTGTCGCAAAAGAAACAGAACTGTTCGGTACGGTGAATGGTTGATGGTTGAAATACCATTTTTGGTGAGAAAATCTGTGATAAGTGTCGACCGATGAGACGGCGCATTATCGTGCAATAGGCGCCATCTACCTGGCTCACAGTATTGTAGTCGAACACGACCAATACGCGACGAATCATAACACCAAGATGAAATACAGCATTAACCGTTTGGCCAGGTGTGACGAACTCTCGGTGTACAATGCCCTAGGAATCGTAGAAACAAAGCAACATTGTCTTCACTTTTGACTTGTCAAGCCAACTTTTTTCGGTTTTGGCTTATCTGGATGCTTCCATTCGGCACAAGTTTGGTTTCGGGATCATATTGAAAGCACCACGTCTCATCACCAGTCACAATCGAATACTTGAAGTTTTTGTCTTCCCTCGAATCTTTAATCAAGCCCTTTGAATGTTGGATTCGGAGCAATTTTTGGTCGTCAGTCAATTTGTGCGGAACAAACTGTGAACACACCTACCCAATAGACCCAATTTCTACGTAAAAATGCGTTGAATCGAATCTTTGGGAATATTTAATTCCATTTCCATATAACGCAACGAAGATTTCGGCTAATTTTGTATGAATTCACACACTTTTTCAATGTTCTTTTCGATCACCACTGATTTTGGCCGGCCTGACTTTTCATTGTCACAGAGGGGTTTGTGCCCTTCTTGAAAACGTTTAAACCACTCGTGTACATTGGCTACGGGATAGACAATTATCACCATAACATCATTTGAAACGTTTCGGTGAATGTTTTACAAAGTCTAAAACAGAACGTAATATTTGCTCTTTGTTCGAGATGCATTTTTCGACCGATGCTTAAAAGATGCTGTCACTTTTAGCGCGATAACTTCGCTTGTAGTGGTACGATTGTCATAAAATGTTTACAAGATGTCAGTGAAGGATGTACATTTCCAACGCATATACCTACCAATAGGTGGCGACACTAGAAACTGCTATTTTTAAAAAGTCCTGTTTCTTTTGCGACAGACCTTGTACGACAAACCTATACACACTTTAATCAAATCTTTTTCAAATCTATCTAATAACCTAGTAGTTATAGCTGTCAAATAAAACCCTAAAAATCTGATAATTGCATTGACTGAGTAAAGGCCTGTTGTCGCATACAACAGAAACTGAATTCAGTACATTAGCAACTGAAACTGAAACTAAAACAGAATTTTAGAATTCTGTCGTCTGCAGCAACAGAAACTGATTTCAGTAAATTAGCAACTGAAACTGAAAGAAGTACTTTTGACTTCTTTCTGTTACTGAATGAGAGAAAATCAGCTGTTTTGCCATTCACTATTTGCAACAGTCGCATTAGCAACACGAGTTTTTCGAGTTGTTGTTCTTTTTTGTTAGTTTCAGTTCAGTTTATGCGGCAACCCTGAAACTGCAACTGAATAAATGTACAACAGAAACTGAAAATCAGTTTCAGTTTCTGTTGTATGCGACAATAGGCCTTAACAAATTAACCTAAACAAAAAACCCAATAGAAGCACAGAGTTGCAATAACATGGATGCATATTTTTATTTATGAAAGATGTGAAGAAAATCAAGGTACCATGGCCTTTTATGCAAACAATTCAATATGAAAAACTATATTTTTCAAATTTTTTTTTTTTAGGGTTCAAACTTGCGCAATTTACCCTACTTCAAAGTCTTTGGCATGACTCCTTTTGGCTAATACACACCTTTATAATGAGTAGCCCAAAATTCACGCAAGATTTGTTGCCAAGAAAGAAAGAAAGAAAACAACAGCGTGTCACGTGAATGGTGATTTTTACAACAAAATCATCTTGAGCGATGAGAGTTATTTTTGTTAATCTTGACTATTATTGCATTTTGGGTTCCGATAATCGACTAGAGATTGTTGATAAAGAAATGCATGCACGTGTCATGCAATAACAGTGGTAATGGTGCTCGCTATTGCAAAATGCTAATTCAGGTTTTTTTGTGCCTAAATTATAAGATATGAATGTAAACGACATGGTGTCACATGTCATACAGCCATAGAGAGAGAGAGAGAGAGAGAGAGAGAGAGAGAGAGAGAGAGAGAGAAAGAGAGAGAGAGAAACCGTTCAATTTGTGTATGATTCATTTCTTGGTCATGTAATTTTCCGTTTTGATCACATTTAGCCGCCTATATAACCATTGGAGGTGTTTTCAGTCTAAAGTTTATACTAACAAGCCCACGACTACACAAGTTTTATGAGAGAAATATGAACTCTGTGTATAAACGCAATACAGCCACATTTTAGTAAAATGATCATTTCAACAAAAGCGTGCGTATGTACTAGCAAATGTGTGGGTGCCATGTACACGATATGTTCTTGTATACATAACCCTACACTACATATATTATGAATCAATAAAATATATAGTTTCAGATCAAACTTACTTCTTGCTCGAATTTTGAAACACCCGCTATAAATAGTATACAAATACTACCAGACAAGTATAATATATGATAAAATGACAAAACACAATTAAACAAGTCGCGAAATATATCGTAAGATCCAAATAAAACTTAAAGCCACTTATAATACGCAACTAGTTTTTGAACACACTACAAAGTAAATATTTCAGCATTCTGACAATGTAAAGAGTTCTAACTTAATTTAATGAAATGTATTTTTAAAAATTACTTCTGCCACACTCACCTTAAATCGAAAAGCGGCCAACTTAAAAACGAATTCAAGCGCAAAGACTGCTGTAAAGATCATATTCAATGCATCCAATAATTCCGTATACCATTCCGGTTGTTTATGAAATTTCATGGCCAATGTTACAGTATTTATCATAATCAATATGAAGATAGTATACTCAAATGATGATGAGGTTACAAACCACCAGACTTTATATTGTATACCATGTTTTGGTATATAACGACGTACTGGTTTTGCTTTTAATGCAAACTCAATGCAATTACGTTGATTCTTATCCAAGTCGCAATTCTTATACTCCTGTTCACCTTCATTCTGAAAGGTCACAATAACGAAACCGACAAAGATGTTAACCATAAAGAATGCAATTATAATAATATAGATTATATAGTAGGCAGCAACTATAGGACGGAAATTGTGTATTGGACCGCCGTTTTCCATGTTTGAATCAATGGAGACATAGAGCAGGCTTAAAAAGTAGATGGAAAAAATAAAAGAATTATATATTTAAAATTTATGCAGATTTTATTTTATTTAAGAACTTACTTAGGCCAGCCCTCAAATGTGGATACGGTGAATAATGTAAGCATGCCTTTGGCCACATCATCGAAATGAAATGTATTTAGATCCCAAACGCGTTCCTTAAGACGTGGTTTATGCACATCGCCATCTTCGTAGATCAAATAGGTACCACTTTAAGCAAAAAATTTATAATTTAAGTTTAACTCAATCAAATCAATTTATAGTATACTGCAAAATCTATATATAAAAAATTTACTCACTGGCAATCTTCCTCGAACATTTTGGAGCCATCGGAACATTGGAAAAATTTACCCTATCCATGTGTCAATTTCATTTGCATTGCGGTATATACATATATATTTAAAAATGTAAACACAAAAATTTCTATTAGTTACAAAGTTTATAAAGTGGTTTAAGTCAACACTATATATATATGTCTGCCCTATATGATTTGTCTCTATAAACTACTACATTGTAGTATATTCTTTTCTAAACTCGCATTTTTATACATTGCTTATTTTTTTTTTTTTTAATATTTTGTTTATATAATTATTTACATGGAGTGTTTTAAAGACAAAAAATAGTTAAATTTCATATAATTTGTGAGCATAACTTGGGAATTTAGTACAGAGTTTTTAGTACAATAAGTAAAAAGTTTGGTAAGAACATTTTAAAATTGAGTAGGTATGCATTATTCATACATTATTTACACAATGAAACACATTACAAGAAGTTTGGTTTTAGTGAAACGCTGGGATATTTTTATGTTGCACATGCATCTCTTTTTGCAAAAGTTAAAGAGCTGTTTTCGAGCAGAATTACTCTTTCAAAGTTGTTAATATTGAAGTGTCACGAGTCTATAGTACAAATTTGAGTGTAAAGAGTGGCTAAAAGTATTCGATTCGCTAAAAACTAATAAGTTTATAAGGCACACTTTCTCCATTGACGAGTTAAAGTCTAAGTCAGTTAGCTGAGTCATACAATTATACTTTAAGATATATAGTTTAGCAAATTCGTTTATGCAAAAGTTAGTTGAACTAACTGAAAGTTAATCTGTGGCTAGAAGCAGACTACAGATGTTAGGTAATCATTTTGTTAGAAAAGAGCAACTGAGAAGTTTGGATTCTAGGAAAGTACTAAGATTCATTGAACCTACGAGGGGTACTATTTATATTTCGGGAATAGCAAATAATAACAAACATTTTTAAATGAAAATGGCTTTATTGTTTTTCAAAATATTCCCCGAGATGATCAATATACTTTTGCATTCGTTCAAACAATTTGTCATAGCAGTGTTTTTCCATTCCTCTTGAGACACCTCCAAAACATGGTTTTCGAACGCTTAAACTGCTTCTTCGGCGCTCGTAAATCGTTGACCACGCAGTTTACCTTTGATACTAGGGAAGAAGAAGAAGTCATTGAGTGCCAAATCAAGACTGTACGATGGATGAGTCTTTAATTCGATGTTTTGACTGCTCAGAAATGCACTTGTTTGACGAGATGTCTGAGAGCTCGCATATTGTCATGATGGAGAATGATTCGTCTTTGGCTGTTGGTCTTACGAATTTCTCTGAAGACTTCCGGCAAACAAACGGTCGTGTACCACTCAGAATTGACCGTCCTACGCTGCCACATGACCCATTCGGCCGAAGAAACAGGCTATCATTTGCTTCGCTGTGCTTCTTCCACGAACAACTTTTGTTGGATTTGGCTCGTCTTGGAATACCCACACGGTCGATTGCTGTTTTGTTTCCGGCTCATACGTATATATCCATGATTCGTCACCTGTCAGGATTTTATACACGTCTTTTGAAGCACGACGGTCGAACTTTTTAATCATGACCACGATTGAATTCCTTATACCAGCGATATACTGTGGTTATTGACGGTGCTTTATCGCCATACAAAGAACTGCGTTCATTGACACAATCTTCTTGAAATAATCCACGTCGATAGTTGTGAAAAATAATCCAACGAAAACCTTCTCTTGAAATTTCAATTATTTTTGACAAATTGTTTTTCTTAACTCACTGTAAACAAAACAAATAGCATTTGTACATCAAAACTTGCTGAGTACGTTTATGCCAAAAAAATGTCAAACTTTATTATGGTGTTGCCAGATTTTAGCTTTTGATATTAGTGTTGCCAGTTCCCGAAATATGAATAGCAGCCCTTGTATAGGCTTAGGGCAGGTCATCTAACTCTGTAGAACAAACAATAGACCAAATATATTATAGTATATTATATTTATGATGTCCCCATCTACTATAATATAACTGAAACAACAATGTGTGAATGGCAAAATTATTTGAAAAACAGCTGTAGCACTGAGCTGACCTAATTAACCAAACAAGAAATGGCTAAAAAATAATACTAGTACATACGAGAAGTATCAAACAGCTGATCAACATTTGATTGCCTTGCTAAATTTTCATAGTAGCTTGCTGCTTTATACTTTGTGTTTATTGTCATTCACGTATTTAACAGCCTAAAAAAGAGAAAACGAACATGCTTAACCAGGAGTTATACGGTTCGTTTATTTAAGTATCGGTTAGTTAGCCGCACATTCGACCGATCGGGCGATAAGAAACCGGGCCAAATTTATTCTAAAGTTATACTTTATATGTAACATGCTTTATAGAAGCGTGGCCAGACCATGGGGCGTTTGAGAAGACGAACATGCTTAACCAGCAGTTTAACGGTTCGTTAATTGAAGTATCGGTTAGTTAACCGACTATTCGTTGAAAAATCGGACTAAATTCATTTGTAAAGTTAAACTTTACTGGAACCACAAAAATAAAAGGTGCATTAGTAACAAAAACTTTAATTCAAGTTTTAGCAAACGATTATCTCGCAACTGACGGAAATATTTTAGTTGAATTATAACCGAACATTGAGAAAGCGTGTCTAAATTGCTGTATAACCTACAATTTTTGTACATTACAGCAGTGGACTATTGGCACTGCTATAAAGTGTATAAGAAACTAATTTGGAGACTTCTATGTACAACTAATAGCTTAAGTTTTAATTTATTGAGAAGTCGAATATTGCAAAATACAATACGTAAAGTCCGGACGTAATGAAGTATTGTTTAGCTCGAACTTTAAAAACTGACTTATATTAGATATTATTTATTGCATAACAAAATTCAAAATTTGCACTTAAAAAGAAAAACAACAAATTATTTTGGCTTTTGAATAAACGTCGTTTTTTAAATAATTGAACACTATGCCTCATTGTAAATATGCTGGTATTTTTGAAACCTTATTTGTATAAACTAGGGTACTCACGATAACTAGAAAAGGTATGTGAAAATACAAATTAATGAACAAAGGAATGAATGGCTAATTTTGAATAACAAATTTATATCATTTGCCATAACTACTTTTCTCTCGTGAATACGCTTATTTTATTTATAGTTACTTATTTTATAGTTACTTTATTTTAATAAGTTTTATGTATAAATTTTTATTTTTTAAACAAAATTTTTATTTCAAAAGCAAAGCATTAGCAAAAAATTTACTTTGAACTTTATGTTTAAAACAAAGCACATAGAGTGAAAACATTTTATTTCAATTTTTAACCTGTTATACTTGTACCAAATGCATTTAGAAAAAAATCTTTTGTTTTCTATTGTTTTAATGATAATATTATATAAATTACCTTAAAGAGTTGTACTCCAATAACGGCAAACATGAATTGCAACAAATATGTAACCAACATAATATTACCAATTGTTTTGATTGCGACAACAACGCATTTTACAACGTACTGTATGCATTTTTTAAAATATTTTTTTGACATACACATACAGGTTGTTTTTTTTTTCAGTGTAGCCACCAAATCAAATAAATCATTTGTTGAACGTTGATTGTGAATGAAGTGTATACGATTTTTTGTTATATAAATGTTTTGGAAAGAATTTGCGTACGGATTTGTTTGTTGTTTTTGGCATTTTGGCAGCGAGTACAAATTGATTTGTGATACAGTGTTGTCAAATAGTATGTGGCCACATATATAAATATAACATTTTTTTTTTTTTTATTTATACGAAATAAAAATTTACAATATGCGCAAAGAAAATATTATACAGGTTGTTGAATATTTTTTGTTGTTGTTGGTAATGAGTTTGGTTTGGTTTCGATTGTGGCAAAAGTAAAAGAGAGAAAAAGAAGAAAATACATTTTTTGTTTAAACGGGAATGTTTAGATAAGCTAAATATGATTTAATGATATATGATTTTTATTACATGATTGATAGGATTATTGACAGTTTACATTGCGTCTAAAAAAAAAAAAAAAAAAAAAAATTAAAACAAAAAAAATTAAAATTAAAACTATAAAATTAGATAAAAATAAAAATTCAATTATAAAAAATATAAGCTAGCTAAACAAAGAAAGAAAAAAGGGTCTTACACTGGTACTTTAACAATTCTTCAAAAAACATAAATAAACAATAAAAAAATATGATATAAATTAAAAAAAATTCAATAATTTTTTACAGTGTACTCGAAACATTGGACAAACGGTACGCAGTCTAGTTTATAGTATGTATATTATTTGGATTTCATTGTTAAACTACAGCAACGTTCGCATTGCAACACATTTTAATAGGATTTTGTTTATATACTTTTAGTAAGTGTACTAAATGATTTGTTGTTGATTGTTCTAGGGATTTTGACGATTTGAACATTTGACGTTAGTTAATACTACTGCTGATATTGTTGTATTTATAAGTCGATATAGCTGATATGGAAATGCCTTGATGCTCGGGTGCAAGGTAGTTGAGTATGTATACGTTTACTATAAATGCATATAATAACACTATAAATGATGAAAGAGACCATAACATTATTTTCGGTTTGAAACGCATTCATATACAATGTCAACAATATTTTTTTGTTTTGCATTTTCCAACACTGTTTCACATGGGGACAAACGTAGACGCAGAAAATGGGTGTGGAATATCTATTTATACGTTAAAATTGTACTTTTAGTAGTGTGTGTGGTGAGTGTTTAGTGTGTGTTTACTTGCATGTGGCTGTGTGTGTGTAATTGTTGCATTAGTTTATTTTGGTTTTTTTGTTTTTTTTTTTTTTTGGTTACACAGAAAGAAATTTTTTAAATCAAATCAAAATTTTGTATAAGTTTCTACCTAAACACCAAATTATAGTAACTAATTTTTCAAATGCTATTAGCAGAATTTTTCTTTCAGTGCAAATGTGTTATATTAATTTTTGTGTGCTTAGATTTAAACAAATTAATAAAAAATATAAACAAAACAAAAAAAATGTTGTTGTTAATGGCAACCCCGCTAGTTATGTATGTATGTAGTTATCTTCTCTTTTTCTCAGTTATAATTTGATAGCAAGTTGTACATGACTTTTGGAAAAAACTTGTTAAAATTTTTACAGTGTGGTCAAAATTGTAGACTATATGCGTTAAATTTATGCTAAAATTCTTTAGTTTTGAATTTACAAAACGCGTAAACTTAATAAACAAAATTTACAAATTTTTCACAGTGTATTCACGCTCTCTCTCTCTCTCTCATTTTCGCTCTAGCATCGCAATTTGTTGCCTTACTGTGTATGTTTTAAGTAATCAGTTTAATATAGTCTAAAGGTAGTCTAAATCTTTCAATGAGTTATTTACACTTTCTACAATACTATATGTAGATACATTTTAGACTTGTTTAGTAAATTGTTAGTATCTTTTGTTAAACAACTAAAAAGTATAAAAATCATTTAATAACAAATTCAACAAATTAAATTTATGTTAGTACATAGAACAAAATAAAAAACAATTTCAGAAAAAACAATTGTGAACAAACATATAGAAAGAAAGTTTATTTGGAAAGAATGCATTTGCATGTTAGCTCTTAAACAAAATTGCATATAAAACTATATATATGAATAGAATCTGCTGCTAGTATGCATATAGCATAAGCTATTGTTTCAAGATGTAGAACAAGATATACAAAATAATTATAAATTTCATTGCGAAGCTATAGATATCTACAATAGAAAAACGCAATCTGAATTAATTTTGAATCGCTAGTAATTTCAATGTTCAAAATATGTATAATGAATCGAAAGATGCAAAACTTCTACGCGCAATATCTCTGAAGAAAACTTAAAAAACATGTTCTATTAAAACTTGCTCTTCTATTAAAAGTATCAGAATTCTGCATTGAGTGGCACAACCTGCGACTCCAATCAAATATTTATGAAACACTGAAGAATCAAATCATGCACGCGCTCACAAAAAAAAACGAAGGACTTTCTCCACACTCACTAGCTGGCTTGTGAAATAGTGACTGTGAATAGCTTTTTTGTACATACTCATTTATTGCTTCAGCTTGGCTTAACACTCTTCATTGTCTGCGCATGTCAAGCTGATTCACGATTCAACGTGAGCTGCTCATGCATGGATGCGAGTAAGACCTCGTGAGCAACATATATTATACATATTTCTAAATCCTTTATTAAAAAGAAACTAAATTAAAAAACCAATTCAAACTGAAGTAGAATAAACAAATAAAAACGATGTGTACTAATCTCATTTACGTATATAAATTTTGTACATGTATACAGATCAAGTGACTTGCAACTCAATAAGCTTTTTCGTTTATTCACGAATTATTGAGATTTTTTTTGTTTGTTTTGCGAATGGAGTGAAGCAATTAGCTGCAGTGTTCCGCTATTCATTCATATTAATAATTGAGCGATATTTAAGTATGTACTTGTGATTTAATCACGGCTACTGAAAAATCACTGATATCAGTTGCTAATCGATATTGTAAATATCAGTGATTGAATAGCATTTGTTTCTTACTAGTGCCACTGCGATTCACAGCGGAGATAGTCATACTCATTTGGCTCCCGTAACAGTACTATATGTGCTTCTTCTCTTACAAAGATCTTAGTAATTGAGGCGGCAACTAAATATTTCAGATATTCTGATTTAAGTAGACTATAAATAAAAGGGTTGGTTTAATTAAGAAAAAACAAAAAAAGATAAATAGTTTTTTTTTTTTTTGCTTTTTATTATTTTAACAGTTATCGCAGTAGCAGTTCAAAATCACGCTAGTTTCAAAGTAGCACTCACTATAAACACTGCTTGACAGAACACTGCCTTCTAGCAGATCATCAGCACGGTTTTAGGAAAGGTCGTGGTAAGACTTCAGCACTAAGCGAAATCACAACTTTTATAGCTAACGGACTTAATAAGCCGAGGTTATGCGTACGTACAGTGATGGTGGCTCTAGACTTGAACAAGGCATTTCACACAGTTGATCATGCAATCCTGTTTCAAGACCTGGACTCCACCTCACTACCCGATTAAACGAAACGCTGACTATCTTAATGGTTGAAGGGCATACGTTGAGTTTAGAGGTGTGAGGTCGGGTTATCGTAAATTAAAGATAGGTGTTCCACAGGGTGGGGTTCTCTCTCCTCTTCTATTCAACCTTTTATTGACAAAGATGCCCCTTCCCCATATAAAACTAGTGACCTATGCAGATAATTGTTCTGTTTTATCGTCGGGCGTGAATGTAGATGATATCTGTGCGAGAATTAATATCTATTTGGATAATTTATTAAATTTTTTCAATGCTCACAACCTTAGGCTTTCAACTCATAAGTCATCTGCTTCCATTTTCACTTCCTGGACTAAGGAGGTGAGAATGGAACTAGATGTCTTTGTTGGAGGTCTAAGGGTTCCTATTGTCCAGTACCCGATGATATTGGGAACTATATTTGACCCATTGCTTAGAATCTCGGCTCATGCCACCAAGACAAATAAGCGTCTTAAGTCGAGAATGTCAATGCTGGACTTCAACTGACGTTACACGTTACACGTCACGCAGAATGTTTCCTCTTTCTACGCTTTATCATTTCTCTATCACAGCAGTAATTCGCTAAGAACTTGATTTGTGTTACTGCTTGTGAGACAGTTTGTGCTGTGCAGTGACAAAAATTTACAAGTAGTTATGTAACCTATAGATACATACATACGTACACATATTAGTAGTATCAGACAACTGAACGCGCCAAGATTAAATGGGAGAGAGATTGCAAACAGCGGTAACTTAACAGCAGGACTAACTAACGGGAGAGCTTCCCATCCAACACAATTGGGCCTTTTAGACCTCTGGTTACGACCAGAGGATGTTGCCTGTTTCCTAGACCTTGACACCTGAGGTTTGCATTTCGGTTTTTCTTTCTCTTTCACAAACATTGCTTGCACTATTACAATTTATTTTATATATAATGAATTGTATACATATGATTTTCTGATACAGCTCACAAGAAGAAGGAGCTGCTACAACAACAACAACGGGAGAGCTACACTCTAACGCACTTGCTTGCTACGATATGTTTAGTTTTGATTATACTTTCTGAATTCACACAAAGAGTGAAATGGTATTATCAGTTTGTCTGAAAATTAGTAACGCATTAAAGCAGCCATAGAAGACCCCTTAAAGTATATATATTCTTGATCAGCTCGACGAGATGAATCGATCTAGCCAAGCCCGTCTGCCTGTATGTCCGTCTGTATGTTGTTGCGCATATTTTGGGGACCAAATTTTATGCTATCCAGTTGAAATTTTGCACATATACTTATTTTTATTGTAGTTTAATATAGTATCAAGATTGACCTGCCACGCCCACTATTTGGGGTAGCTCCCATACAAACATACTGCCCACTTTTGACTTTTTGTAAGAAAACTTCTTTATTAAAGTCAATATTAGGTTGAAATGCGATATGGTGCCTTTTAAGAGACAGCCGCTAAACATGCATAGACAATTGGGCGTGGCCCGCCCACTTTTTGAGGTAATCCCATATAAACCCACCGTGAATTTTTTGTGTTATTTATGAAAAATCCTTCATTTAGATCAATATTAGCTTGAAATTTGATTTTGTGGATTTTAATGGACAACCGCTTCATATACATATACAAAGGGGCGTGTCCCGCCCACTTTTTGAGGTAATCCCATATAAACCCACAGTTCACTTTTATGCATTTGTATGGAAAACGTCAATATCAACTTGAAACTCGATATGGCGGCATCTTACACATCTACTACATCGCTTCATACACATCTACTAGTGAGCGTGTACCACCCCCTATTTAAACCGCCACTTTTATGTATCACAATAATATTTAAAGTTTCGTGTGAATTTTATTAGAGCTTCGGTTCAACCGCAGTTAACGGTTTTTCTTGTTTTTTTTTCAATTTGTAAGCATTTTGTTTTCGCAAGTTTCAAACTATATTAGTTATTAGTAAACTCTTGTTCAGTTTTTGGAATATAGAAATTCTTCATTAAAATACGCCTCTAAATACTCCACTTACTATGCTGTCATATACATACATACTTATTTGGAAGCATTTGTAAATCATATATACAGCTTATATACAACAAAAGCGTTAATAAACAAGAAACAAACAATTAAAATATTAAAATTTCAAAAAAGTTAAATAAACAAATTTGAAAAAAATGTATAAAGTATTTTATATTGTACATTGGAATACTACACAGCTACCTAAAACTGACTCTGAAGTACTGTACACAAAGCTAGCTAGCTCTAAGACTTTAAAAGTATTTAAAGAAACTAAAGATTTGGGCTCTAGGCCAAACTGCACTTTACGAATAGTTAACAAAATATAAGAAAAGTAAAATTTGTTTTTTTAATTAACAGATAAAATCATACCTTAAACAATTGGACTCCTATAACGGCAAACATGAATTGTAGAAGGCATGTCACAAGGACAATATTTCCGATAGTCTTTACAGCGACTATAACACACTGAACAACATGCTATATATAAAGATATATATATATTTATTTATAAGTTATATTTTGTTTCTTTTTTGTTTTCCATAAGAGATTTTATATATTTTTATGCTTTTTGGTGTTTAACAATTAATTATTATTTATTTTTTAAATTTTTATTTTGCTATTAGTTTAGTAGTATCAACATTGTATTGTATATACGCTTAGACTACAGAGTAAGAGCAAACAAACAAACGTCAAAAAAAAAACCCCCCAAAAAAAAATAAGAAATCCCCCAAATCGTTCACATTAAAATATTGCGTAAACATTTATTCCACGCCCATTTTTCAACGAGTGTAAATCAACAAAAAAAAAAAAAATCAGTTCTTGTCGTTTTCTTAGAGATTATAACTTTTGCACCCTACACCCAGCAACTCAAGGTTTAATACAAAAAAATACTTCTATAAACCATCGAACTTTTCATCGTTGATATACATTTTCGTTATTTGTTTTTTATAAAAGCAAAAAAAACTTTCATTAAACTGAACAATCAGAAATCAAAAATAAATAAATCCATTGAAATAAAAATAAAAAAAAAATTCAAAAAATAAAAATCTTCAAAAGCATTTTTCAACACAAGTAAAATGTGAAAATGAAGTAAATACTTAGTAGCAATAATAATAATAATAATAATAATAATAATAATAATAATAATAATAATAATAAAAATAATAATAATAGTAATAATAATAATAATAGTTATAAACAAAATAAACACATTTTGGTAAAACTTTTTTTTTTAGCGCACTGTCAACTTACCTTTAATCCTTTGGCACGATTAATGGCTCTTAGAGGCCTTAATACTCGGAGCACACGAAGAATTTTCACGACTGAGATCGCATTCGAACTGCAGTTGAAACCGATGAATATATTATATTATATTCAATTCAATTTGTGTATATAGATATATATAAATATAAATATATTGTATATAGTAGTATAGGGGTTTGGGGACGGGTCAAAGTTTTCATTTTTATTTTATTTTTATTTTTTTTCTCTATATAAGAGAAAATTTGCATATATTGATTTTGATTTTACCTGGCAAAGAATGAGATTAAAGAGACGCAGACCACAAGTAAATCGAGTAGATTAAATGCGGATCTGCAAAAGGCTCCGTCGTGTAAGATGAAGCCATATGAAATCAATTTCAGCATCAGTTCTACTGTGAAAACTGTCGTGAAAAAGTAATCAAATTTATTGAGTACCTGAAATGATGATGGGATGTAGTAGTAATTAGCTGATATATGATATACACACAAAATAAAAAAAAAAATATATATATATATATATATATATATATATATATATATATATATATATATATATATATATATATATATATATATATATATATATATATATATATATATATATATATATATATATATATATATATATAGAATAACTACATATAAATGATATACAATAATAATAACGATTTGTATGAGTTAAGTTCGGATGCGCTGATTACATCGAAACTTACTTATTATCATTTGAATTTTTGTTGTGGATGCACACAAGCTGCTTGAGCTTCAGCTTCAGCTTTAGAGATTTTCTATTTTGGATACAGAGCTACTTACTTTGTTTAGATCGTCGTTAGCCTGCAGCGGATTCTCGGCAGCCAACATTGCAGATGAGAACATAATGCAGCAGAGTATAACATTGCCGAAATTGCTGTGATTGCAAAACCAATGGCAGAAGATGCGAAATCTATACACGGAGGCATAATGAAAAATTTTATATTAGTAGCTATACTAGATATACATACATATAGTATATAAAGGCAGTGTTTGCGTAAGGATTTTAGTGATTACAGTGAGGTTTGTATAACAGAAAAACTCAAATTCATGCAAAATTAAGTAGTTCAGTGAGTGAGTGAGTGAGTGAGTGAGCCAGGTTTCGTAAAATAGTAAACAAATTTAAAACTCGTACTAAGTGTAGTGCAACGTAAATGTAGCGAAATACCCAAATGAATATATGTACATTAAAATATTTATTCGAAAATTAGAAACAAACATTTTATATAGAAGTATTTATTTTACAACTGTAGGGTATTTTAAAACTGGAGGGTCATTTTTTTGATTAGTATTATGTTGCATGTGTCAATTTAAAAGCTAGCCAAGAGTTGAACAAGTTGTTAAACAAATGTATATTTGTATTCTATGTATTCTATGTATAGAAAAAAGTTAGTTTTTCATGTGTAAAGAACACATCTTGTGAGGTTTAAACTACGGTCGTTGAATATCTCTTCATTATTACGCATTAATAAATAGCAAACTGCTTGTCGATTTTTGTTTCTAGACAGTTCAAGACTGGCATAAATTACTTCGAATAAAAGTTTCATGCTCTGACGATGTTGAGTTTCCTTTCAAAGTAATTTTTTTTTTTTTTTTTTTCAGAGTATATTTGCAAACAAAATGGTCGTTGAATTTACCTTACAATACATTTTGTAGTTAAAAATTACTTATATTTCAACTAAACAGTTCATCGACTAAGTGTGAATAGTGTGAATATCTTAAATTCAGAAAAGTAGCATTAGTTGTAATAGTTATAACCGTTTGGCACAGTCTATATTTTCATGTATTTTGGAGTGCTAAATACGAAGGTTTGCCAGATCAACTAGGTCTGGCATATGCTGCGCTTTCCTACATGCGGTCTTGACCGATAGACGGTTGTAGAGCCACATAAGTAAGTAAATTGGAAGCTAATATTGTTCTAACAGCCTCCCATTGAAAATAATAATATGCCATCTGATATGTGAATGTGAAATTTCAGTTCAGAAAAAGCTACTTTTCTGCTTGAGTCCAATGCACATATCACGGCTTTTGTTTCTGCAGAGCTCTGACAACTTTTATCACTGTCTTACGATCTCATAGTTCTAACAAAACCCATCTCTAGCGCTGTACTCGTCCTTTTCACTAACACTCTGTGTGCTGTATATCATTAGTCTCTTTTTTTATACCATTCAAACATATTGTGAAATGGTATTATAAGTTTCTCTGAAGGTTTGTAACGCATTAAAGAAGGCATCGTAGACCCCATAAAGTATATATATTCTTGATCAGCTCGACGAGACGAGCCGATCTAGCCATGTCCGTCTGTCTGCCTGTCCGTCACTTTTTGGGGTAACCCCCATACAAAGCCACCGCACACTTTTGACTTTTTGTATGAACAACTTTTTTATTGTAGTCAATATCAACTTAATACATCACTCGCCCACTTTTTGGAGTAGCCCGCATATAAACTTACTGCCCAGCTTTGTGTTTTTTCTATGAAAAAGTTCATTATTACAGTCAATATTAAGTTGAAATACGCTGTGGTGCCTTTTAATGAAAAGTTGCTTAACTTTTATGGACAGCCGTTTCACATATACATATACAAATGGTCGTGCCACTTTTTGCGGTAGTCCCGTATAAACCCACAGCTCACTTTTATTTATTTGTATGAAAAACGTCAATTTCAACTTGAAATTCGACATGGTGGCATGGTCGCTTCAAACACATATACTAGTGGGCATGTACCGCCCACTTTTTGGAGTAGCCACCATTTAAGTTTTGAAAACTGAAATAGATTACACTAGTTTATAGATAAAAAAGTATATAAAAAACCTTCGTTTACTTTTGTTTAGATTAATTTTGCTGTGCTGAACACAAGAATCATACCGATTCCTGTCTCATTCACCAATAATTTATGATTTTAAATAAACCAGCATTCAGAGTGAATGGCAAGCCCGACAGAAATGAGTGATAACTCGTTAGCAAGGTGATCTGTCCAATGGCACTCAATTCACAAAGTAAATTTCAACAGTTTATAGCATTGTATTCTATTTGTCCTACATAAACCAAGTAAAAACACAAAGAAAGTGCTTGATTATTGTACAACGTAAAACTTTCTATAGCACTGCATTGATGCTTTAACACAAATACACAAAGAAATAAAAACTGAATATAAATGTGTACATATATACTACATTAGCACATAAATATTATTCTACACACACATACATTTAAAATTATACACAATAAATAATTTTCTCTATACACAAATTATCACATAAAGTCAAAATATATTCAAATAGTATATTGGGTATGAGGAACATCAAACGTGGATCACACACATCGGGGTTAACAAATCAAACATTGAATAAATTATAGTTAAAGGACAAACAAAATAAAACCTGTTCGACTGCGAAAAGAGAAAGAATGCTGAACCCGCTGGTATAGGTTGTATTTTTGTTGCTGTATTGACCTCCGACATACGTCGTGGTCGCGCTGTTATATAGCCATCTTCGTCCTCTAATATATTGAGAGATTATATTTGGTTTTGGATTAAGTAAAAATTATAAAAATGTTAAATTAAAGCGACAATAATTGAATAAAATTAAAGTAAATTTAACTTAAGTATCGTTTATACTTTAGAACTTAATTAAAACATTTTTAAAAGCATGAGAAGAATGCATAAAATAAAACTACCTAATACAAGTACAAAAGGATATGCTTAATAAATAGTAAGTATTTTAGATAGATATATAACTATATAACTAACTTAATGTCTAGAAGCACAAATTGAAATAAACTTTAGAACAGGCAATTTTGACGCAAAACATATTAGAAGAGTATATAAGTAGATTGTATATAGTTATTAAACTTCAAACTTCTCTAGTGCATGAGTATAATCTAAGCAGTAGTATTTGTTGCAACTTTGATGTTATTGTGTAAAAGTATAAAACTTAAACATGCAGGATTAAGGATCACTTTATGTTTGCACATAGTTTATCGCTTCGATTTACCTGTTCGTATAACTAAACATATAAAATGCGCTGCCGCGTGGTATTGGCTTTTTATTCTTCTTAATGCTGATTTCGGATAAACGTCGGGGACGTGCAGTGACACGTGCTGATGCTTCGGAGAAGGAGTCTATATATTAATATAATGTGCGATGGAACGGAAAGATACGATTTTTTGTTTTTGTTTTTTTTTTTTTTTTTTTTTTGTGGCACATAATTGGTTAGCATTTGTGGAGAAGCACAGCAATATGGAGTAGAGACGGTTAGAGAACGTATACAATGACTTATTAGCTGCTACAAGTAGTTTCAGTTGTATGCTTAGTTTAAAACTAATTTAAATATTAATAGTAATTATTTAAACAAATCTAAATTGACTTGTTGTTAAAGAGCTTTACATAGCTTAGCTTAAAATGCTTAACTATTACCTTAGTATAGTTATTTAGAACTAAACTTATTACAAAAAAAAAATGTATTTTGTATATCAGGGCAATAGCTTACCCTCCTGCTCCTCTTCGCACATATCACGTGCTTCCTCATCGGACATTGTTTCGCCATCCCTAGCAAATTTCAATATATTCTATTTAAATAAAATCTTTTGTATATGTAAGCGAAAGTAGGGTATTCTGATAGAACTTCTTTCAAACAAGCACTTAAAGACGCATTTTTACGAAGAAACGATTAACGCTTGAATGTTTAATATACAAGTTAACCACTGACGCTCGGAATTGGCTGGCCCAGCGTTTCGGGAAAGTCAATGACTGGAGTCATGAGTGCGGCGGATGTGCCGCGACAAAGTTGCGCGCCGCTGCGGAAACACAACACCGCACACGAGGCTCTAACGCTGCAGTTTTCTGGCAGCGCTCTCTGCATGGCTTAGGTATATCTTTAAATTTCATGAGTTGTAATATTTAGCTTTTAGTTTTTTACTAAATTCTCAAGAAGTTCCTTCAAGGAACTAATTTACATATTAACTAAACAGCAATGCTACAGTCGAGATTGCCGGACAGTTAAATATCCAGTATCAATTTTTGCAAACGTTCTTCTATTTGATCTAGACGTGTTTCGGTGTCTGATTGCACTGTTTTGTGTACGTAGACAGACGTTTATCAAAGTAAACAAAAGATTTCATCAAATCAAGCAAATCTACTTATACTATACCTCACCACAACATGGTGAAATTTTGTATAGACATGGTGAAAATATGAATTAAGGAAGCATGGTGAAAAACTCATACACAGATTAAGCGATATTCAAGACGAAACTTTTAAAAATATGCACATATGTAAATGCGGTGTCAATGTTCGTGGCATAACAAATTCAATAACATGATATGCGTAATATATAAGAGTATATTTGCCAAACTGGATGCATCTAGCTTTTATAGTCTTTGAAGTATGTTATTACAGACTAACAGACAGACGGTAAAGGTTTTGTCACGTATCCTTCCATCTGTTACATATATTTGCACAAACTAATTATATTCCCATCCCTTCAAGAACAATGTACCAAAAATTTAAATATGAACTCTTTAAGCACTTTGATAAATGTTGTATCAGATCATTCCACCTTCCTTTCTAAGCATTACTAAAACTACGCACATTTTGTCATCATCCATTTCTTGGCCATCCATTTCCATATCAATGCCCATATGTTCATCATCCTCACCATCAATAGTGGGTGTGGGACTGTGTGATTTTTTCATAGTACCATCATCAATCTATAAAATATAATAAATTAATTAGTTTCAATATAGCCATAAAATATACTCATTTAATTATATTACCGGCTCCTCTTCCTTCTCTACCTCCGTCAAAGAATCCGCATCGGCCAAATTATCGACAGCAATGGCCAAGAAAACGTTTAGCAATATATAATTACCACAAATAAACAATATAATAAAATATATGCATGCCAAGGCACCAATGGATGAAACACCACCAAAAGCGCGTATGCCCTCATACATTACAGCGTTCCAATCTTCACCGGTCATGATCTGAAAACGAAACGAAATATTGTATTATTAACTATGGAACTCTTTATTAAACATTTTTTTTTTTTTAGCTCGCCTGAAACACTGTAAGCATCGCCTGCCAGAAACTATCGAAATTCGAGCGTGGTTTTTCCTCTTTATCATTGAAATTAAACTTTCCACCGAAAACTTGCATACCGAGCAGCGCAAATATAACAATAAACAGGAAGAGCAGCAGCAGCAGTGACGCAATCGATTGTATTGAGTTCAATAGGGAAGCAACGAGATTTGATAGCGAACGCCAGTATCTGAAATGTGGAAATTGTGTTGTATGAGCAAATGTATAAAAATATTAATAGTTCCCCCAATGAAGCACAATGAAACTCATTTTAAATAGTTACTTTTAGATATGAATTTCCAAACTAACTTAAAAAAAACATTACACTTTCCTATATACTCACTTGGTCACTTTGAACACTCGCAGTAGACGTACACAACGTAACACGGAAACACCCAGTGGCGGCATTATACCCGTTTTTGTAAGCAATGTCTCCGAAATGCTGCCAATGACTACGAAACAATCGAAGCGATTGAACAGTGAAACAAAATAGCCTTGAAAACCCAAGCTGTACATTTTTATTAACATTTCGCAGGCGAAGAGCCCAATGAAAATGATGTTGACATATTCTATAAAAGTATAACATTAGATTATAAATATTTAGATATATTTAGATACAATGACTAAACATAAATAACACTTTAGCTACTCACCCTGAAACTCATCCAACCATGGTGGCTGTCCGTAATGTTCCGTTGCCAGCACGCCCGTATTCAAAAATACCAGTATTATGATTAACCAGTAGAATGCTTGCGATTTGACTGCCTTACGGCAAGAACGTCGCATGCGTCGATTGACACGATCGAAATCTTTTTTGAATTTGTGCCAACGCGACTCGGTAATCTGCATTTCCATGCCCTCCTCACCAATATGCTCCGTTGAGTCTACTTCATTGCCAGGTTTTGACTTACCATCCGGCATTAGATTACCAACAGCATCCGGTTCAATATCCTCGGCTTGTGTAATCCAATCCAGATAACCGCGTAGATCCTCTTCAATTTGTTGCTTTTCGCGTAATTTTTGGAAGTCACCACGATTTTTAGCCTTGTTACGTTCCTTGGAGAACTCACCGGATAACACACCGAGAATTAGATTCATAACGAAAAAAGCACCAAGTATAACCATTGAAATAAAGTACATCCATTGCCAGGAGCTGCCCATGGAGTCTTGAATCTGTAAATGAAATTTTCTCAGTAGTATTATTTACTTTCTATCCAGACTTTTAAAATAGTTACTCACATAATACAGCACATCAGTCCAGCCCTCCAGTGTAACACATTGAAACACTGTCAACATAGCTAGGCCAAAATTATCAAAATTCGTAATGCCTGAATTTGGACCTTCCCAGTCATCGAAGCATTTCATATCATCTGGACAGACATAACCACTGCCACAAGGATTTGGATTATCCTCAAAGTCACCTAGTTATTTTTTTTTAGCGTTTTTCACGTGCACATACAAAACAAAAACAATTTCAATGCAGTAAAAAAACAAATGTTTATGATACAATGCGGTGCTTAATGTATTGTTAGTAAATACAGAGTAGAGTCTATGAATAGCCGTCTATGTCAGAATTTTTTCTACTAAAAGCTAGTGTGCAATAGTTCAGAAACTATAGTTTATAGAAGCATATCATCATACTATAGTTTCTGTCAAACAAAATACAATACGGAATATTGTTAACGTGCGAGCGCCATATAATAATAGATTAGTTTTTAGGTACTACGTAAATATGTTCGCTTGAAACTAAGTATATATGTATTTACTTAGTTTATACAAGAGTTTGCACATACATAAATCGTAGCACTAATCTACTATATAAGACGTTCGTGATTTTAGAATTTTGTTGCGACATATCTGGTGGCATTCAAGACATTGAATGATATTTCTCACACTCTAAATTCCTATGCTCCCTAATCTTACCTGTTATAGGATTGCGACACGCTTTGTGCAGTTTACCCGAGAATAATTCTAAGCCAATAATGGCATAGATTATTATAACGAATATGACCAATAACGCAATATGAAACAGCGGCACCATGGCTTTCAAAATCGAATTAAGCACAACCTGTAAACCTGCGTATTTGTTTGAAAGTTATATACGAAATATATGTTTTAGTAACTCTATACTAGTATGTTGACAACTTTAATTTAGACTATAGCGCTTACTTGGTACGCCCGAGACCAGACGCAATGGACGCAGTACACGAAACGCACGCAGCGCTTTTACATCAAAGCCTTCCATCATTAAATTGGACAGTACTGTGCTTATCATACTGCGTATTTAGAAAAAGAAAACAATTTACAGCAACTACTGCTAATACTGAAACTTACAACTTCTCTTATATACAGCTCAACGCTTACCCTATAACTACAATTGTAAAATCTAGTAAATTCCATCCATTTCTTAGATATGCACCATTATGTAACACAAAACCATATGCTAATATTTTCATAACACATTCCGATGTGAATATTACTAAGAATATATATTCGACTTTTTCCTTTTTATAGGAATTTTATGTTTTTGGATTTTTTGTTTTTGTTGTTTTTTTTTTTTCAGCCAATTTGTGGTGCACGTGTTTTGATATTGTGATGTGTATGTTTGGTGTGCCGATTGATGCAGTGGATAATGATGATATAACATTACGTTGTAGATATACAAAGCATTTTGACGCAAAGCAAAAAAATAAAAGGAAAAAAGTTTAAATATATTAGTATCTGTTCTTTAAAAAAGTATCGCATACATTATTTTGGTCTTTCAACTTACCAAAGTTTGATTCGTTAAGTTCGAATCGCTATAAGGATAAGGCGTATAGACGGCCAAGGCAACGCAGTTAGCAAAAATTGTTAAAAGAATCAGGAATTCAAATGGTCTGTGCAAGTTAATTATGAGTTAAGGAAAACTTTTTATGGTTTAATAAATGAAAACGAAAGATTTATAATTATTTAAAATTAAAAAATAAACCTTCTAAATTCTTGTTTTGTAGTGAAGTAAAGTAGATCTTCATTAAATATCTAATACAACCAAATTTTACGTAGCGCGCTTTAGCAGTTCTGTATATCAAGCAATAAGCATCTCTTATTTTCTTTTTAAAACTTTAAATCCAAATTTACTGGTTTCACTGATAGCCAAATCGATTGGAAATAATCAATTGTCAAAGACAGCCTTCCTGGACATAAAAAATTTGAGATTAAACAAGGCTTTGTAGAATTTGCTCGCTATACATTCTCCACTTGGAGTTTTGGCAGAAGAGGCAGAAGACCTAACACCATTTCTAAGAATCTTAATAGCCAATAAACTCTTCGGAACATGGAAGAGACGGGTTTTAAGGAGATTAATGGATGCTCTAGGCTCCACTAGGAGCAACAGCACTTAGCAACAACAATGAAAAGTTTACCCAATCTCTATGCGACTTAATGCAAACGGATTTAGCGAAACTATACTTATGGGCAACATACTGTGTGCCAGCGGTTAATACGTCTAAGCTTTAGTAAGGCAGTAAAATTCATTGGAACAAACTTATATAAAAGTTACTATGGATCGAAAATAAATCAGATCGTATATAAAAAAAAAACACTGTAGCTCTCTGGAGTTTGAAGAGCAATCGGTCTTATGTTTGATTTATTCTCATTCATTCTTCATTAGGAGGCCTGTACCATATGCAAGAGTTATTAGTACCCATTTAGAAAAATTTCATAGAAGCACAGAATTATGTGTACCACCCCTAAGATTCTGCATCTGAAACTGCTTACAGTCGGCCGATATTGACAATGCAATTTCAGCCTACTCAAAGAAAGTATGACTGTGTTCCAAGCCTAAATTTTGACAAGAAACACGAAATCTTTAGACTATCTGACCACTATAGTGTCATAGTATGCCTGATTAGATATGCAGTCACTACTAAGACTGTCTGTATACTCGGACAACAAAGCTGCTCTCAAAACACTTGATAATCTACGCTCAAATTCAAAAAAGAATCTCTGCATGATGCGCATCTCTAAACGTGATGTCTAAGCATTTCACCTAGAGTGACATGAACTGCTTATAACCGTAAATGTAAAACGATCTTTTGCAAAATAATTAGAACTGACAGTTCGGCCTTGAACGGATTATTAGCTGATAAGCAAATTTACGCTCAGACTTGGCGTCCGTTCGAACGACACAGGAAAAAGAAGAGTTCTCAAAAATCAAGCTGAGATCCATTTTGAAGTTTGTCCCATCCTTGAAACGGTGCGCGCCTCTTAAGGGCAAGGATATTAAGTGATTATATGGTGTCACCACAGGACAATAGGCCTTAGTAAAGCAGTTAGTTGCTAGCCATTTAAACATAACCTTAAATATGCAATCGATTCATCCTAATCCCGTTTTCCAACCCTATCGAACAATTTCTGTCAATCCCTAAGCGAGCTTGAAACCAGTTTGAAGATGCAAAGTTAGCAAAAATATGGTTCCGAGCAGTTGCAGTGTTCCATCAATCGTTTCTATCAATATGAAGCGCGTTATTAGCCGCAGTTTTCATATGAGGCCTACGGAAGTTCTATACATTATAATTGCCTACTCTTCGGATTTTATAATAGCTACACAAACTAAACGTATAAAGATACATTGAAGATAACTTTTGAAAAAATATCTCTTTCGATAGTTTTTTCTATTAAATTCTATACAGCCCTAAAGCCTAAAATCAGCTCGAAAGCTTTTAAAAACCACCTAATTGAAACTCGAACGAACGAGCTTATGAACTATTTATATATAGTACAATAGATACTAGTATCGTTAGAAGCTATTATTTATCAAGCCCTTCAAACAACTTGTCAAATCATTAAAAAAGGATACTTCCACTCGACAATGCGTATGCACAATGCACGTATCGGATTCTTGAGACCCAAACAGAATAAGGCGCGTTGCGGACGATCCGGTTGCGGTTTGCCACGACGTTGTGGACGCTTTGGGCCACCCGGTGCACCGGGTTTCTGTGCGCCGCCAACTGTAGTGCCGTTCATTGTTTCAGGAATGTTTGGTATGCCCATGCCGTCGGTGCCTGTAAAATAAATACTTCAGTATATACTTTAGAGAACTATATCAAAGCTACATACCCATTATATTACTACCGCCGCCCATATCAGCCTCACCACTATCGTAGCCGCCATTGCGTGCCACCACCATGGCCGTTGAGTTGTCACCACCCGAGCCGGCACCATTATTGCCATTCGGCGTGAAGGTGCCACCACCGGCGGCACCTCCTTCGAAATCCATAATATTAAAAAAATTACCACTACCGCTATTAAAATTATCAATCAATTCCGCTGAACTTGAGTAGAACGCTGAAAGCGCATGTGTATCGTCCTCGTCGTTGTCTACGTCGTTCTGGCCGTTGCCGTTCTCCGCTTCCTGTTCGTCTTCTTCGACGTAGTCTTCGGCAATATCTAATTCTACTTCGTCTTCGTCGTCGTCCTCGTAATCGTCGTCCTCTTCGGTTATTCTACATGTCCGTTCAATCGGCGGATTTGCAGTTCTTTGTTGGCTTAGATTTATATTATTATTACTACTATTTTTTGTATGGTGTACGCGACTTTGTGCAGTTAAATCAACGTCAGCATCATGTTCAAGGATAATAACTGCTTCATCATCATCGAGTGAACCGGCAACATCTTCTGCATTAAATACATTCGCTGCAGTTGTTGCTTCATTTCGCAGTTGCAACTCACTGCAACTATCGCAATCTGTATTCTCTGCTAACTCCTCACTCGATTGCTGCTGCCGCTGCTGCAGCTGTGCATGCCTGCTGCCGACACGTGGAACTGCTAGCGCCGCTTTAGCCTTGGCTTTTGATTCTTCTGCTGCTGCTGCCGCAACAGCTGCAACAATTGCTGCAGTGCGCAATGTCTGCGAACTAAGATTGCCTAAATCGTCGTCGTCGTCCTCTTCGCCTTCACAATCTTGAATGAAACTGCTGATGTCGCCAACACCGAAACCATGTAGTGTACTATTGTCGCCGGTAATGTCACAATTGCAACTGTTGCTGCTGCTTGTATCGCCGATGGCACTATAACTGCTGCGATCGTCGTCGTCGCCGGCGTTGCCACCACTGTAGCTGCTGCTATTAGTACTGCCGGCGCTTGTAACGCTATTCTGTGGCTGTTGTTGCCACGCCGCTGCTGCTGTCGCCGCTGTTGCCGCTGCAAGTGCTTCTTCGGGTGTTAGTTTTCCGCCTCCACTGCCGCCGCAAGACGTGCACGAAGATTTGCGTCGCTTACCGCTGCCTCCGCCGCCGACGCCGCTACTGCAGCCACTGCCGCTTACTAATGCACTGTGGCACTGTAGCTGTCCTGGACTAACTACACCGCTTGCCGCACTGTTGTGATTGTTTTTGCTATGATGATTTTTATGTCTTCGCTGCTTAAAATCGAGTTTATAGGTGGCGTTGTTAACTATTTGGCTGGTCACCGAACTGAGCGCTAGTTCGGTATTTGGTCGTTTCTTGTAGAGCTCCTCTAGCTTTGGACGTTCATTGTCATCATCGTCGTCGGGGGAACTGTGAAATGACAAAAATTATTCGATTTAATTGAAATTGTGTTACATTAGATGCATAAAAAGTTGATATGACTTATTATACAATAAAATAATTGAACAGTTTACTATCTCTATGTACGCTGCATATAACGTATTTCTTATAACTATGAAGTGCTAAACCCATATGGAACAAAAGTATTGCTCCAATCAACGAACATTTTAGACGGTTTAATTATATTTATATAAATGATATGCTACAAGAAATTCTATAAAGGATTTACGTTCTATAAAGCATTATAGATTCGCTAAAAATACTAGCACATTGGGAAGTACCTCCAAAATAGTTCTTAAAGGTGTTCAAGGTTAAGAAAAATATTTCTGCCCGAGATGTTGTAAAATACTGGTCAATCGCCAGAGTAAATACGTAATATATAAATGTCAGCCAATTTCGGTCACTGCTGGAAGCAAAAGTTGCCTTATTCTTGCGCTATCCAAGCAGTTATTCCGTTAAAAGACTAATTTCTGGAAAAAAAAGGATTTTCTTTGGGTTTGAAATTCCAAATGTAATTGATTATGTTTCTAGCGAGTTTTGAACTCATGTTTGCTATGAATATCATATGTAGTTCTCCGAATAGTGGGTTAAAAATCGGAAGAAGATAAATGAATAAATACAACTTTCTTCAGGTCGCTCGGTAGATCGATAACATAAATATTTTCCACCGTCCAATCTGAGAAACATACGTTGAGATGCATTCTTGGTACTCGCAGCTAACGTTATATCCACCAATTTCGCTTTGTGGAGTCTGTTTAACCGTTAATTCGCATAGTAAACTCTTTCGTTAATCCACTGGTTTTCATTTTTAAACAGGTTTTTCTTTTTGGGCCTGTTTCTCCGCGGTAGTTAATTTATTTTGCTTTAACCACACCATTCGTATTCGCTATTCACCACTTGTGATGGCTCCTGGGACAGCGATGTCATTTCCCGGTTTTTTTTTTATGCACTGTACCCAAAGCGACAAGTGTATAATAAGTTTGTGCAAACGAATGTAATTGCCAGAAGGAGGCGTGGCAGACCTCATAAAATATATATACGAGTATATTAACAAATAGTGCAGGTGAAGTTTAGCAAATTTGTTGGAATTCGATTTGTTTCATCTACTTATACGCATATTTTTAAAGATATCGCTTTGAAATTTGGTACACATAATTTGTGACAGTTTTTTTCACTATCCATTTTCATTAAAATCATATTATTAGAACGTGCTACAGACAAGTACATAGTTTTCCTACAAATTCGCCTACAAAATATGATTTTATATATTCATATATATATATATATATATATATATACATATATATTGGCAATATATATTTTCACCATTGTGTGGTGAAGTATACAAGTAGTTTTTTTCACTTTCAGAAGGATTTTACGAATTTGATATTATACAATTTGTAGACTTAATAACTATAGCTACATTTAAGCTCATAACTGAACTACAAAACTTAAACTAAATTCAATAGTTCCACTTAATAATTACCGCAAAGACATATCACACACCTCTTTCAACGGATACACAAATACAACATCCAAGACAATCACAAACACATCTAAACTTACTATGACCTAGGTTCCAAATCAAATTCTTGCACATGGTAAATGAATTTCTTGTCGTGCTCATGTGGCATATACCTTTGCGCATGATGAAGATGCTGTTGCTGTTGCTGCTGCTGTAGCTGCTGCTGTTGATGATGGTGAAGCTGCAACGCGTATTGATGATGGCTTGTGATGTTGCCGACACCACCATTTATGGGTGTGTTTGTTGTTGTTTCTTGCGACTTAACAACAACAATAGAAGCTTCGATTGGTTCAACACTAATTGCTGTCGACTTTGAAACGCTGTTGTTATGCTTCGTACTAACTTTCGACGATAACTTTCGATTGTATTTACGACTTCCGACACGCGATCCTGCATTATCTGTGCCTCTTGATGTCGCCGCAGGTTCGACAATGAGCAGATATTTACTTGTCGATTCTTCTGCAGCTGGCGATGTTTTCTTACGTTCTATGACGAGTGTGTTGTCATCATATGTGATACAATTTACAAATTCACCGGCAGTGCCACCATCACCACCGCTGTCATAAGGTTTGGCATCCTTCTGCCGTTGAAACTGTAACTGACGTCGTCGTTGTTGCGTTGTCGTATTCGCAATTGCCGTCGTCGCCGTCGTCGTAGTCGTCGTCGTCGTCGTCGTCGTCGTCGCCTTGGAGACTTCGGGATTATCCTTCGCTTGGTATGAATCACTTTCTATATCTAAACATATATCGTCACGGCATGGTGACAAATCTTTTTTGCATTTTTCGCAGTCTAATCTTCTTTCAACGTTAACTTGGATTCTACAACTATTATTACTATCTGTTGTATTAGTTTCCTTGACGACGCTACCATTGTTGCCGCTGTCACCGACGCCGACGCCGCCATATTTATGATTGGGTTTACTAGTTTTAATATTACTACTACTACTACTACAACTACTTTTATCCAAGGCATCATATTTGTTAATTTGTTGTTGTTGTTGGTGTCTTTGGAATTGTTGTTGCTGTTGCTGTTGTGGCGAATATTTTGATGATGCATGCTCGCTATGGTCGCCTAGAATATTATTAGTAATTTATGTGATGCGCTTTATATTTGAGAAGGCTATTTGTTTTTTTTTTTTTTTTTTTTATATAGATTTTGTGTGTGTTTACTCAGCAGTAAATACATAAATACATATAAGTAATTAAAAGGCGAGATTAAATGTGATTAACTAAATTGTGAACTAATAAAAATCAAAATATAAACATATAACAGAATTAATTTAGTTTAAGGAAACTAAAAGCTTTACTAAGAATATTTGTGTTGAATGAAGTTACTTAGAATAATACTATCTAACATATGTGTTAAACAGGAACTAGTACCGCAAATACTAACTAATATATCATCTGAAATCGGTAGTTCTAGACATTAGCTACTAGTTAAAAAGCCTATAAATTACCAGAGAACAGAATGTACATCAATAAGTATGTAAGCATTAAAGTAAAAGATTTGAAATTCTCATTATTAGTATGTACTTTGTCGCGTTTGATGTAAATTCTTTGCAAACATAATTAGGGTATTCACGATGTGTCGACTAATGGTTAAATTGATTATTGAATGGAAACAAATAAGAAGAATTGCAGAAAATATAAACTTCGGTGGAACCACATGCTCTATTTTTGTATGGCAGCTACACTTTCTAGTGGATAAAACGCAAAAAGTCTTCATACTAACTTTCAAACCAATATTTTAAAGATTAAGGGAATAGGGTGCAGCCAAACACGCAGACAGACGGACATAAGGTCTTTATTAGAATTATAAGACACATCAATAATTTATATTCCTTACCTGGAAAAATCTTTTTATTACTGAATTTTACAAAAACCAAAATAGAAAACGAAAGAACAAAACATAGGCAACGAAATATTACCGTTATTTGCTATTTTTAGCATTGCCTGGAAAACTAACGTTAGTTTTGCGACAATGTGACAAGGACACTTTAAACAAAGTTGAATTAGAACATTCGGAATGACTTTTTTTCTGCTTTTTATTGTTCAGGAAGATAATTTAAATAAAAATAAGAGAATACAAAGCTGCGCGGACCTCTTTGCAAACCATAGGTTTGTATGGGAGCTACCACAAATAGTGGGCGGGCCACGCCCGTTAGTCTATGTATGTTAAGCGGCTGACCATAAAAAGGCACCACATTGCATTTCAACCTAATATAGACTTTAATAAAGAAGTTTTCTTACAAAAAGTCAAAAGTGGGCAGCAGTTTTGTATGGGAGCTACCCCAAATAGTGGGCGTGGCAGGTCAATATTGATACTCTATTAAACTACAATAAAAAGAAGTATATGTGCAAAATTACAACTGGATAGCATAAAAATTGGTCCCCAAAAAATGAGCAACAACGTACAGACGGACAGACAGACAGACGGACATGGCTAGATCGATTCGTCTCGTCGAGCTGATCAAGAATATATATACTTTATGGGGTCTACGATGGCTCCTTTAATGCGTTACAAACTTTCAGACAAACTGATAATACCATTTCACACTATGTGTGAATGGTATAAAAACGAAGTGTCTTATAATTGTAATAAGGTCCTTAGCATGATCAAATTGTCTATACTTGTTATCAGATGCCTCAGATGCTTTCTTTAATATTCCAAATCCATTTGAAGGTTATAACAAAATACTAACAGAAATTGAACACTTTAGCAATTGCATGGGCTTGATTACCAGTTAGATTAATCAGCTAAACTTTAGTCCGAAAAAGTGTTGAAAAAGATAAAAGGTGCTTGAAAACATTGTTTTAACTTAAAAAACTTAAAACTTTTAAGTATTGTAGTAGTATTATTGTGTAGAGTTGTACACATAGTAGTATATTACCTTTATGTCAGGTAAAATCAAATAACCGAAATATCTCTTTTACCTCGTTTGCGCACCAAATCACTGTGTATATTATAATGTGTGCGCTTCATAACTCAGAATTGTATCCATAGAAAAAAATCCATGAGAACAAAGTAGAGGCATATCGATCGCAGAAATTTTTATTGCATAGTGTTATCAAGGTATACTTTCTGATGAAGAAGTGGATGTAAAGAATTAGAAGATTTTGAAACTTGAAATCGACTTAATACATGTTTGAGAGATATAGAAAGTAGTTGTCGAATTTTGTGTTATAATAGTATTAACTATTGATCTCAAAAACTACGTCTAATAGTAAACTATGCTGTTAAGTATCTATGCTAACACTCGTACTTATTAAAACTCTTAGTTATACGAGTATATTTATATCCACTACTTTGAGTTTAACAGAACAAATCGGAATAATTGAAACAAATGATACAAAAAATATTGCCAAATTCTAAAGAAAATCAAATAATTTTCATGGCAAATAAAAACAAAATGAACACAAAATAAACTATATAGGAGAAGAGTATAATCGATTTTTGTAATCAATAAAAAAAAATCTATGTTGTACGAGTATGTACCTGTATTCATATTTAAAATTTGCTTTCACTTCGCTGCCGTTGGCGCGCTGCTGCAGACTAAATCCGGAAATCAACAGGTGGCGTTGTGTCATTGACACCGGATTTGATACGGCGTACGTTATTCTTGTTGTTGGTGGTGGTTGGGATGGCTAGTGGTTTTGGAGTGGGTGAGTTAAAACTTCGTAAAGTTTTAAGTTAATGAGCATGAATATCAAAGCTAGGGATTGAGTTGTTGTGCGTTTAGGTTGTCAGATGTTGATTTGTTTAAAAAAAAAAATATTTTTTTTTCTTTAAGTATTCATTTTGAAGTTTGTTTATAAATGGATTTTTGTTGCTTAATTTATTTTGTTTACATTTTTTTATTATTATTATTATCATTGGTTTTATATTGTATAAAATTTGGCATAACTTCAGACGAAAATGCTTTTTATTATATCACTGAAGTTTATATAGTAAAAAAAATATTAGATAAATTTATATATATATTTTTTTTGTTTTCAGAATCTTGTTCTGATTTTGTACACAAAACTTTCTTTTCAAAACTTCAAACTTTGTTTGTGATTTGGTAAGCACTTTGTAACACTAAAAAAAAAGAAGAGAAATATACGGGAACCTCAGATGATTCTGTTTTGTTTTAACAAGAAAAAGATACTGCTTAGATATAAAGCAACAGCTGTTTTAGTAGAATAGTCTATGCTCGCGTGGTTCAAGCTGTAATTAACAGCTGATTTGCAGTTTATTAGTTTTTCTAGTAAAAGGTGCGCTCATACTTAAATAAATAAAAAAATTACTTTCCATTTTTTACACTATTCTATGAGCCGTGAGTACCCTTTATAGTATTTCAGTTAAGCTGAATTTACAATAAGATTATGTAAATTATCATAATACAAAAAAAAATGTTCTTGCATTGTATGTAAAATGTCCAAGATTTTGTTACAGTATTTCTTATACAGTTCACATAGAGCGCAAATGAGTAATACTTTTGTCATAAAGTCTGAAACATGAATCGATCTAACCATGTCAGTCTGTCTGCCAGCTAACAACACAAATTAATATGAATATTCTGTGGAACCAGTAAAATATTTACCATCTCCACGTTAGTATGCCACGCCGTCTTTTGGGGAGAGGCTCCATACAAATCGAGTACCCAATTTATGGTTTGTTTATGAAAATCTTTTTACAACAGCCAATATCAATTTAAATTGCATGGTAGAGGCTTCGTGTATTCGGAAGGTCCGTTTAAGGTCTTTCCACCAATTTTAAGATTATTATTGATTTAACTTGCATCTAGGCTTCGTATGAACAGATGCTTTACATTTGTATCACACAATGGGCTATGGTAAAGTCTTTATTTTATAACTGCATAAACTGCTTGCAAATTATAACTTTCTCTAAATTCAAAACATAGCCTACTGGTTAATTTATAATTTCATTCAATAAATCTTACTTCGGTCTTATCGCCTAATTTGAAAAGTATCACTTCATCTGCCTCTTTCGCACTACAAACTTTTCTCAACAATTTGATTTTGCTAATGTGCGATATAACTCTGTAATTCGGAATGGGTACTTTGTATGAGTGCGCATATTAAGCACAGAACTCGCAAGATATATTTTAAAAAAACATGTGAGTCGTGAGTAAATATGTTGTTCACTACATCATTATCAACGAACGGCGATCCATTTGCATTCACACTTTTTCGGAGAAATAAACGTAGAAAACCGTTATCAAACGACAGTTCAGAAAGAACGAGTGTTAAGTGAGAGAAAAGAATTAAACTAGAAAAGAATTAAACTCAATTAAAAATTTAAAGTACTTGTAATTCACAGCTAGTTTTAACATGTCATATTAAATTCAATCTTTTCTGGCGTGGACATGAAGCCGAAAATAGCACATATCAGAAGCGGAAATGTTTCATATGCAATTGAAAATTTGTTGGTTCAAACGCCTACGTACTTTTATTGAGTGAAGTATATGAGTGAAGTATATTAAAAGAAGTATATAAAAGCTTTGAATCTATTTTCTATTGGTTTATTAATGTTTTTTTAATCTATACTATGCCAGACATTGAAGCACCAATATGATTTTCACACTATATATAGTGATTTCTAGCTAGATTTTAGCACAGAATATCTTTTTTTTTACTTTTTGTAACACTATCTATACTTTTTTAAAGTAGCCTAGTACACATTGGGCTTATGTTATCAAATATTTCCCTTATCTATGTCTGTGTGTGTGCATGTATGAGTGTATGTGTGTGTATGCGTACGCGCTTATCAAAACAAAACAAGAATGTTTACGTTTTTCGAACTGTCAAAAGGATAACTTTTTACTCTCACACATACAACTACACTTCAGTGCTCTCTCTCTCTCTCTCTCTCTTCCTCTCTATCTCTCTCTCTGTTTTTCACAATACTCTCACTGCATAATTTCGAAAGCTTTTCCTGTACACAGCAAAACTTTTGCAGCTGTCAAAGCGAAACTTTTTATCAGTCCCTGTATATGTTGCCTGCTATGCGTTCCTATCTATCTTCAAACACACACACACAAACTGTCAACGAGAAAAACTTTAACACACACATACACACACATGCATAAACACTCCCGTATATAGAAAACATTTTTGGGGGAAAACAACATAACCAAGCACAAACACATTAAATGAGGTCAAGTGCGCCATGTACGCTTCTCCATCAAATTATTTGCGCATTTTATAGATCCATTGGGATTATTAAATACATTTCATTTTTTTCAGTCTAATGCGCCGTCATGTATGCAATACTTTTTTTTAATGTTGATTAAAATGTATAATTTCAAATACTTAGATAAAAACACACACACACATACACACACATGCACATACACTCGTGTGTATAGTGTGCTTGACGCTGCTGACCGATTGACCTACCCAGCGGAGCACTCACACACACACACACAAACACATACAATGGCATTACAATACACGGTAGGGCATGAAGAGCGAAAGCAGGGAAATTTTCTTATATGAAAAGAAAAACCACGTTAAATTTTTGTAGACACTTTCACAACAAATTTGCACATTTCAATTTCATTTCATTTGCACGGCATTTATTCACTTTGCACTTTAGCACTTTCAATATTTAATGCATTAAAAATTTAATTTTTATGTATTTTTTATATGATTTTTTTTTTCTTCTTTTTGGCGTTAACGCGTACGCGACACGCACCCAACAACGAGCCGTAAGGAATCAGCAATGAAAGCACACTGTGCAGGAATTTGTAGCTTTTTCGTAACTAACGTCATACAAAGTCGAAGAAGAAAAACTTTTGCGATTACTGTTATCGATAATAAATAATTTATTGGTAATCGTTATCTATAGTTTAAAATGTAACGTCCGTTTATTAATAACTACTCTGCAAGATTTTTGAAGTATTCTTTATGTCTAACGCGCGGAGGAAAGTTTGGCGACACTTTGGAAGAGCGTAGGAAAACAACAACAAAATACATGGGTATCGACGTTTTAACTTATTCATTTGCCAAGAATAAGCAATAATCGATAGCACAAGCTCCAAATAAGCAGCGCAAAAGAACTTAAAACTTTCGGTTACCTTCTCGCTTCTTACTCCCACCGCAACTCGCATTCTTGGCTCACTTTCTCCCGAAGGAATAAGATTGCAATAGAAAAACGATATCGCTGGCAATATGCGAAATGTAAGTACTAGAAGAATCGCATACCTATCTTCCGCTATAAGAAATTTTTATATGGTAGCAGAATAACGATGTCCTGTGTAAAATATTCCATGTACAAAACCAGTTTAAAGAAGTTCGAATACAAAAAAAAAACAAACATAATTGGCGTTCGGAATTTTCAAATTATACAAACGTTTGAAAACGGTAACACGGCATGGAAAAAAAGAAATGTTTTTAGAAATCCTTTGGTACCTTTTTCCAAAATCCTTTTTATTTGATCCAAGCCCAGAATATGAATATGTTCTTCATTCATTAAACACACGAAAACACTTAAATGTATTCGCTCTGATCCTTGGCGTGATATCTTATGGAGGAGTTAAATACGAACAGCGGTATTAAACCCCTAATATAAGTTTCCGTTTTTTTTCTTCAACATGATAAATAAATACAATATGCAGTATATGTCACACCCACCCACTCTTTACATGATAATAATTCAAAATAACTATATTTTTTTAATAATAAACATTTTCTTTCTTTCGTACACCACTCTCTCACAAACATGCACTACTGTCTTTGGACATCGGCAAAAGCGAAAACCTGCAGTAAAAGTATTTCGAAAGAACCACGCGGACATAGTGGCGGGCAATTAAAGGCGGCAGAGCCATGTGTGCTGCCATATTTCAAATCTTCATCCAACCATATGGCATTATAGTTACGTGTTTCTTTGCCGATTGAAGTGTTTTCAGAACCAGCTGACATTAGCAAAGTTCTGTTTGACTTCGTATCATCATTATCATCATCAACACCAACTAAAGAATATTTGGCACGTTTTGGATAGAGTGAAAATAGAAAACTTTCACTATTGACATTGTAAATGGGTAAAAGTCCTTCATCGACAACAGCAATGGGTCTGCTCCAACGTGTTGCGCTATACACACCGAATATCTCGTTTGTATACGTTTCGATAAGCATTAGTGTGGGTACATTATTCATCATATACTCGTATAGTATGTTACGTGAACGTTCAACTTCGAGTGTGGAATAGAGCGGCATCGGATGCACCATAGATATGCGCGATGGCATCCAAGTCCAGAGTTTGAAGAGCATCTTTTGCCACGTCGCCGTATGTACCTGATCGTGTATGATCAGCGAATGCGAAATTGTAAGTATATTAAATTGACAATCAGCATTACGATTGGAAATACCGGATTCAATGCGTTTCTTGACAGTTTCATCGGCAATTAGAAATTGCTTGGCTATGTAGACGGTGCTAAGTAATGTGGAAAAAATGAAAATCGTTTGGTATCTAAAGATATCCGTAGCATATACGATGGTTACGCACCTGAAACGCGGTATTTTGAATGCTTCTGCTAATAATTGCGATGGCGTCATTGATAAATGTTTACAAAACATAACAATGGCACCATCGACATCACGTTTGATTAAATCCGGTGTTAGTGCACTAACTAAATGCCAATCATGCCCAAAGAGACGCAATATAACAAAGGTCACGCGATAGAGCACCTTAATACCCTCGTGCAGATAGCAATCCATAATACGTACTAAGTGCTGAAACGATAGACCGATAAGTAGCCAACAGGTCCAGTGTTTAAATATTTCATCCAAAGCCAAATTCGGACAGAGATCCTGTAGCGCTACAACACCATCGGCTGCATAACGTTTTGACATCTGAAAAACCGTTTGCGCTGTTACCTCATTTAGCATCTTCGTCGAATTGACAAAGACCAAATCCTCACTATGTAGCAATGCCAGAATGCAGTTGTAGGCGTCCTCCTCGCTTATATAGTGCAAGAGTAACGATGTAATCGTATGCAATTCAGGACAATAGGTTATCATGGCATGCTCAGAGGCCAGCACATGCATTATACGATTGACGCTGCTTACACCATCCGCTGTCAGATAGTAAGGCAAACATTGTACAGCATCAACGAATGGGGGTAGCGTTTGTGTAGATTTGGAGTCCAAATGATCGCTATCGTAATGCGATGTCGTAGCACCCAACACCTTATCGACCAACTCCCAATACCGTTCCGGCGTTATATAGTGCTCCGGTGCATGTTGCGCGCACAACTTTGGCCAGATTTCGGCACGTGCCGGTGCATTAATGCTCCAGTTGATCTTGCGTAGCAAATGTTTTAGCTTTTTTGCACAATTGCCCGCTTCCAATAAACCGAAAATCTTCTCCTCTAAAACCGTATCAGATTTCACGGCATCCACTTCGAACTCTTTGATACTACGCGTATTTACGTTTAATGCAAATCCTTGACGTAAAAACAAGCTGGATGTTTCTGTGACGTGCGATGTCTGAGCGCCAACGCTTATGGTTGATGATGCTTCCTCCGTCATTATTTGTGGTATTTTTTTAAAATACGCGTTCAGCTAAATGTCACATTAGGTTGGAGAGAAGTGAAATTTCGTATGACAAATTACAGCCAAATAGAATAATTGAAGTGCTATTTTGAAAGAGTAGTCAATAGTAACTCGATTTATAGTAAGAGCATCAATACTATTCTGGAATTTCTTACTCTATTCACTAACTAAATATGTACTTTCTATTATCAATAAATTGTAAAGAACTCTGTAATGTAATCCGATGTAATCAATTGGATTTCGGGCAAGAAAAGGATGTATACATTAATTTCCAACGATTTGTTCAAAGATAACGGTACAATGTATTTTATTCAAAGTACTTTTTCCCATTCTTCGCCTTGTGAGGGTATCCACAAATCTGGAGGTCATCTATCGGAAAAAGTGGTAAAAGGAAGGAGCAATGTCTGGTGAATGCAGCTGTTGGGATAGGATTTCGATTTAAGCGTTTCCAAGTTAATTTTAAACGAGCTTTCTTCAATGTTCGCCCCAAACACATCAATTGTTGCTAGTAGCCATCCATTTGATGGTTTCATTGGGTTTAAACAGTTGGAGCAACAACACAGAAGTCGCTTACTGTACGGCGTAATGTTTATCACATCTGCACCTAGAACACGAAGAATCACTGGGAAAATAGAGTACAAATCAGATCCCAAGACACTACCCTGTGGTATTCCAACTAGAACTGGATGAGAGGCTGATATGCGCAGGAAATTAGCATCCGTTTAGGTAACAACGCTCCATTAAATAGTAGGGAGCCAGAAACGGGTCTTTGATTTTGACTAACAGCCATACACGGTCGAAGGGTTGCTCCACGAAACCACCAAGGATGTGCTTGACTACTTAATGAAGCTGTTCAGGAGTGCTAAGTCCTAAAAAGAACCCAAACTGGTGGTGTGGAATAATACATTCACAAGTCTCTTAAACCAGCAATTCGTGCCACGAACAATCTTTCCAAAAACTTCGGGATGGATGGCAGAAGACTGATCGGCCGGTAGAACTCAGGGATGTTTTCACGCTTCACACGCTTGCTGATCATGATGATCGCTGCGAACTTTCACTGTGTAGGAAAGTGTTGCACACTTATAATGATGTTAAGGAAGTATTCTTATGTAGTGCCTTCACCGTCGCATTACAAATGCAAATAGAGAATGGTATCGTTCCATTTAAAATTGAATCTACAGTTATTTTTTTTTTTATCAATTCAAATCAAAAACTCAAAATGTAAATTTGAAGCATTGTCACTATAATCAAAAATATCTGTCAAAATTTGTAGCTCAATATGCAAAATTAAATTTTTACAAAATCATGTTTCAAAATTCATAAAATCTGCGAAAAAAAAAACATCTCGGTTAAAGTTCCGCGTTTATGTCTATCCACAACAACATCAATAGCATTTCATCATAATGGGATCCACACCACTGGTAAGTGTTAAATTAGCACAACATGTTTTGTAAAGATCTTACATATACGCAGTTGAATTCACAGCAATCCTCGCAACAAACCACAACTAAATCGCAAAAGGAACAAACGTCTCAAAGGCGTTTTAACAAAAATAGTAAAACACAAGAAGAGTGCAGAGGTATTACACTAAATATTCCTGCAAACGGTGGTCGTGCTATATCTTTCTCCACCGATGAAGTAAATATACCACCGCCAATACATTCCAACTATAAACCAAATGAACAACGACAGCTATCAGAGCAAGCTAGGCCAATGGAAAATTGTGCGCATCGAACAAAAACTGCAAGCGACAATGATCAAACTAATCCAGCTTCACATGAGGCCAGACCAATGCATATCAATGCGCACAAACCACAATCTGTAAATGAAAAATTTGGTACTTTACCTCCATCAAATGCTGATAAACCAATGGAAAACAATGCATACAGAGAACAATCTGTTAATCAAAATAATGGAAGTTGTAACTTACATGACGCTAGACCAATGCACACCAATGTAATGTGTATGCACCAGCATGGCGGAATTGAATGTAGAAACTGTAAAATGCAAAGACCGAAATCTATAATCAAAAATTGTGGAACTAGTCAAACTAGACCAATGCACAGCAATATGCACAGAGCGCAAACTATAAATCAAACTGGTGAAGGTGTAAGCAGATCCATGCAAATGAATACGCAGAGACCACAGTGCATACATCAACAAAATTATGGAACTACTGCTCCAATAGCTTCTTCTAGACCAATGCAGCAAACTAAGGCTTCACCAAAACAATGTTGTGGCAATTGTGGTCAAATGAGAGCCGCAATACCACCAAGATGTGCACAAAGTAATGACGTAAACTGCTGCAACATGTTGAGATCCCAAGCAGCGGAACTTAAACAAGAACTTCATGAAGTTAAATTAAAGCTCTTTAAGAAAGAACAAGAAAAGCAAAATATACTACAAGAGGTGAGTGAATTAAAGACCTATTTGGACAAAAGTATGCTGCTTAAAAATAAACGTGTGGATGCTGGACGTTGTAACGGCAAGGATGGACGCAAAGTTGTAACCAAGGACTATGCAAGCACAGATGACGATGAGAATTATGACGATGATACGAACTCAGACAGCGATAATGAGCAGCATGATAAAAGTTGGTATACGAAATTACGTAGCACTTTATCCAAATATGGCGATGAACTTCTTGTTCGACCATTTGATAAACTACCTAAGTTAACGAAATCAGTGGAAGCTATTCTACTTATAAAACGTGTTGCGAAAAGACCAAAAGGTAAAACGTCAAGAAAATCCACAACAGAAAAAGAGGAATTCAGTAAAGAACTTCAGATTTATACAAGAGCCGAAGATATGGATGATATTCCGAAAATGCTAAACTACTATTTAAGGTAAACTGACAAAAAGATTTGCAAGAATAGAACTTAGAACTTTAAAGATATTTATGAACTTAGATTTTGGAACTTATAATAGATATAACAATAGTAAACAATAATAAAAATATAAAACTCAACTTTTTAAAAACAAACAAGGATGTGGTATAAATATTTACATACTTCATTAATTGCGAACAAAAAAAAGTATTTTTAAGGGTATTTATGCGTATTGTGGGAGTTGAGGGCGTGGCACTCAAATTTGTTCATACACTTGATCTGCGTACATATTTGCTGAATCTAAAAGTATGGAGGCCCTACATATTATAGTCTCTGAGATGTCGTTGTTCAAACATACAAACGGACGGAAGAACGGACAGACGGACATACAAATTTAAGGACTCACGGAACAACATATATATATGGCTATAACGACGCGGTTTCCGTTGCTGATTAAGAATATAAATATATACTTTATTATGTCTGCAACGCCAAACTTTTGTCTGTTACATACATTCGCACAAACTTATGATACCCATGTTCCTTAAGAGAAAAGCCAGTGTATTGAACGCTGACTCAGGCCTATCCTGAAGCAAGTGCGCACAATTCGTACTAAAAAAAAAACAAGAAAAAACATTAACTTCGGTTGAACCAAAGCTCTAATAACATTCATACGAAACTTTAAATAGTATTGTAAAACATAAATAGGGTTTAAATAGGGGCAACCCCAAAAAGTGGTTGGTACACGCCCACTTGTAGATGTGTATGAAGCGATGTAGTAGATGTGTAAGATGCCGCCATATCGAATTACAAGTTGATATTGACGTTTTCCATACAAATGCATAAAAGTGAACAGTGGGTTTATATGAGAGTACCTCAAAAAGTGGGCGGTACACGCCCATTTGTATATGTATATGAAGCGGTTGTCCATTAAAATCCACAAAACCAAATTTCAAGCTAATATTGATCTAAATGAAGGATTTTTTCATAAAAAACACAAAAATGCACGGTGGGTTTGTATGGGGGCTACCTGAGAAAGTGGGCGAGCCGAGCCCAATAGTCTATGTATGTTAAGCGGCTGTCTCTTAAAAGGCAACATATTGCATTTCAACCTAATATTGACTTTAATAAAAAAGTTTTTCTTACAAAAAGTCAAAAGTGGGCAGTAGGTTTGTATGGGAGCTACCCTAAATAGTGAGCGTTCCCCACCCATTAATGTATATGTCAAGCATCCGTCTACTCTAAGTTACTATACCAATTACTAAGTTGATATTGACTACAATAAAAATGTATTTTTTAAAAAAAGAATATACGAGCGCTCGCTCTCAGTACACTACCTTATTATTGTACCATGTGTTGAAGCGTGCTCAACTACATCACACAAAATTTTAATTCACAAAATTCACAAATTCAAAAATATATTGAAAATATTTCATTGAAAATTGTTTCAAAACTCTACAAACTACAACTTGAACAAAAAATCTTAAAAAATTCCGAATCTTTGTCACATAAATATGATCGTCTGAACAGGGCTTTACAGTGAATATGGCGCGTTCATTTCATGCATTATATATACATATGAAGAGAGAATAGGATATTTTATAGTACCCAAAAAGACATAAAGAAACAAAGCTTTGAGAGCTTTGTACAAATGCATTTGAAAACATGGCACACATTCGATGTTGCTCTAGGTACCGCTCATTTAGCTGCTGAAGATTTATTGATACATAGAAACGAATTCCCCAGCTAGTTTAGATTTTATAAAAAAAATCGAACAAATATCAACTTTTTACTTGATTTTGAAAAGTTGTGCACGGAGCTAAACTTCAAGAACTTCTGCCAAATTCAAATTCTTTTCATATTTAAGTCAAATTCTTTTCATATTTAAGTTCAGTCTATTCAAATTCTCCGTTCGATATGTAACAAGAAAATTAAAAAAAAAAAAAAATTAAAAATTTACAAAATTCCTACCAAAAAAAATAAATAAAATAAAAAGTTATGTGCAGTCCTCCTTGTCCTTGTAAACAGTGATCTAACATCAGCATCCCAGTACAATACATACAGCAAAAATCAAAGGTCTTTGAGGCACCGATGTAGCAGGAATGCAGGTAAATTAAAAACCGGTTTAAACTGTCCATTCCATTTTTGCAAAGATTCCCCGATCTTAACAGCAATCGCAACACTGGAACAACACTGATCGATATTTTTATGACAACGGTCAATATTATTATACCATCCGTGGTTTCAGCCAATACGGTCAAACGGCAGGTGATTGGCTAGTACAACGGTCCATTGCACAAGAACAACAAATTCCCAATATGCCGCCATTCCAGCAACAGTCTCGTGCATCTCAAAATCAGGTTTCAAATACTCAGCCAATTGAATATAATAAGCATAAGATCTACGAAAGGCTGGAGAGAAAATTGCGACAAAATGAAATCGAGCACAAAGAGCTAATACGGCAATTGCATTTACTGCGCCATGTACATCGCCCAAACCGTCTAATAGTGGAACGTAAAAATACAGGCTCAAATTCAAGTCGAGGCAGTACGAGACAATCCAATGCTGGAACATCGATTAAATCAATGAAGCCACAAGTACAGCAAAAAGTCGATACTCAAGTGCAGCCACTGTCGCCTCAATTACAACATACTATGAGAGCACAGTTGAACGAGACGCAGGCGCAGATAGATTCGGAAGAGTTACCACAAGTACAGAAATTCAAGTCATCTGAATCGCATTTGTCACGCAAGATTTCACGCATCAAAAGTAAGGTAAAGAATTTATTTAAGTCCCGTGATACCACCTATCCAACAGGCAAACTGGATCAGGCTGAATGTGTTCAGTTACGCTGATATGGTGGAAAATAAGGAGTGGAAAAGGTTGGCTTACAAAAAAAAAAAAAAATAAATAGATTATAAACTAAAATTACAACAAAAAAAAATGAACACATTAAAAAAAGGAAGAAAAAAAATAGAGTTTGTAAAAATTATTTTATGCCAAATCAAACCGAGAAGGTAAACTGAAAAGTGCTTTCTTCATAGTTTTAAATTAGTTTGTTTCTGACAAATACCATCTACGATTAGAATACTGGGTTTTTTTTTTAGCAAACCGCATCATTAAGTTTGTGTTTGACAGTTATTGAAATCAAATAGCAAAGATAGGCAGCCAGAAAACAAATGTGTGGCGGAAATTGACTACAATTGGTCACAATTTTGGAACAGTATTATTCAACTGTACATCGGTATGCGTGATTTCATAACATGGTGTCATCTAACACACCCAGCAGCATTCGAAAATGAGTTTCTGTGGGTGTTTCGACATAGTAAGTTTTTGATCCATCCTTTCATGCCTGATATCAACGGGAACAGTAAAGTCGTTTATTTGTCGTTTATTGCTAAAGCCCAGTACTCAACTTCAAATTCCGATGCAATTTAATCGTTAGGAACTAATAAGTTTGAAGTATTTCAGCATAGTTGAAACTTGTGATTTTATTTATAATCGAATTTCCGCAATACCACATTTATATGAAGTGTCTGCGTACTAGAGTCTTCTGAACATATTCGTTCTAATGATTATATCAATTGATACCGAAGAAACAATATGTTTGCGAACTTGATAGTTTACAAGAAAAGATATAAAATTAATTAAGCAAACGAGCAAATAAAGCAAAATCATTCGTATCACTTGCTCTTAAACCGTCAAGAGTCAGAAAAAATAGAATTTTTGTACTTCTCGAACTTTATGTACTCTATGGTAACTTCTAATGAATGGATACTTTATATATACATTAAGGGATGTAACCTCCCCACTTTTTGTTGTAACCACAATTGAAATCTACCGATCACTTTTGTGTTTTTGTATGAAAAACTTCTTAAATAAAGTCAATATTAGCTTGATTTTCGATGTGGTGGCTTTTTATAGACAATCGCTTAACATACAAACACTAAAGTCGTGTCCAGCCCACTTTTTGGTGTAACCGCCATACAAACCTATTGCATATTTCTGTGTTTTTGTATGGAAAACTTCTTTAATTAAGTCAGTATTAGATTGACATTCAATGTGGTGGTTTCTTATGAACGACTGCTTCACATACATATACAAATGGGCGCGTTCGGTTCATTTTTGGGGATATCCCCAACATAAACACACCGCTCTCTTTTATGCATTTGTATGGAAAACTTCTTCAAACTTAAATCAATTTCAACATGAAATTCAATGTGGCTTCTTAGTCGCTTCCCACACACATACTAATGGGCGCCCCCTTTTTTGCGTAGCCTCTATACAAACCTACCTCGAAACTCCCCCCCCCACGTTTATATTTTACAATACGATTTAATATTGTTAATGGTACTAGAGCTTCGATTCAACCAAACGAATAGAGTTTTGTATTGTATTGTCCGGTAAATCTCGATAATTTCACGAGCACTACCTAGCGTAGTTAACTATTTATTTTTATAAAAACGTGCAAGAATTCACTTTGTATAGCAAACAAAAAATGCATTTCCACCAAACTCTCAAAAACATACAGCAAAAATTTGTAATAAAATTAGCCGCATCAAAATGTTTACAAACAAATCACACAGAGATATGTGCTAAATAAAGAAAAGAGTGAGCACAAAAAAGTTTGTTTATATAAAAAAACAAAACAAAAATAGATAAAGAGCGTCTATACTCTAGAGCATTTAAAACGAGATAGATAGATCCTTTATAATAATAATATTTATACGCTCTGTCTAACACATTATTGTTTTCAAACTCAAAAACAGAGCAGAGCTGTGTACTGAGAACGCATGCGCCAAAAGTTTAGTAATTCACAATAGAGCTGAGAGTGAAAATGATGCTAGTACAATTTGAAGATCTTTTACAATCAATATAGACAGAACAATCTTTTACATTGATACCAGCTGTTTGAAGAGAGATAATTAAGATACTAGACTCGTATAGAGATTTCAAATTTGAAAAGAGTGAAAGTGTGCGATCTTCTGGCTTTAGTATTATTTTTATGATACAATAAAATTATTTATGAGTAATTCATTGATGAGAAATTTGCGAAATCGAAATCGCAATAAATATGTTTGCCAAATGAGCTTTAGTTTGATTTCCTGTTTGTGTTGCATTTCGCTGTGTGTGGTGGGATGGTAAATTGTATATAATTTTGCTATAGTACATATACTACTATACATATAATGTGTATAAATATTGTACAAGCTTTGTAAAATAACAGTTAGAACTTTGAGGCATAGACGTATTATTGTTTTAACTGAAAATAAATTGACTTCATAAGGCTGAAACACGCTTTTAAATGCCGAAAACTTAAAAATGCGTCAAAAAAGAATTACTTTTGTCACGAAATTAATTTCTTCTAGAGTTAATTTAGTTATATTTGGCTTAAAAAAATCAATATTTATAAAGAAATTCAAGATTTAACAAAGCCTATTGCAGTTTTCACAAGAAGATTTTGTGAAAATATCGATTAAATACTTGTTTTTTCCACACCTGCTAGAATTTCACGTTTTGAATTAAACATGTTCACAGTGTCTGGGAAAAGTTTACCAATTTATCGAATTCACTTACACAATATCTTGCCGAAAGGGAAAACTAGAATAGGCCCGGCGCCTGTATATCAATTTAATTTTAAGTTAATATGCCATATGTCATTGAAATACTTAGTCTACTTAGTTCATAGACCCAATTACAATGTTTATTTATACAACGCATCGTTTTAAAGATTATAGCATTGACGCAAGTAACTAAAAAACAAACAATTTGCGTAGAATCTTCGACAATTATACTTAAAAATTCATTCCCTTTGATCTCTTTTCTATTTACACAATTGAAATTAAAAACAAGAAAAAACGTTAACTTCGGTTGAACCGAAGCTCTAATACCATTCACACGAAACTTTAAATAGTATTGTAATTTATAAAAGTAAATAGTAAATAGGGGCTACCCCAAAAAGTGGGTGGTACACGCTCACTAGTAGATGTGTATGAAGCGATGTAGTAGATGTGTAAGATGCCGCCATAGAAGTGAACTGTGGGTTTATATGGGACAACCACACAAAGTGGGAGGGACACGCCCCTTTTTATATGTATACAAAATCAAGTTGCAAGCTAATATTGAGAAGGATTTTTTCATAAAAAACACAAAATTGCACGTTGGGTTTGTATGGGAGCTACCTCAAAAAGTGGGCGGGCCACGCCCAATTGTCTATGTATGTTTAGCGGCTGTCTGTTAAAAGGCACCATATCGCAGTTCAAACTAATATTGACTTTAATAAAAAGTTTTTCTTACAAAAAGTCAAAAGTGGACCATAAGTTTGTATGGGAGCTACCCCAAATAGTGGGCGGGCCACGCCCGTTAGTCTATGTATGTTAAGCGGCGGACCATAAAAAGGCACCACATTGCATTTCAACCTAATATAGACTTTAATAAAGAAGTTTTCTTACAAAAAGTCAAAAGTGGGCAGCAGTTTTGTATGGTAGCTACCCCAAATAGTGGGCGTGGCAGGTCAATCTTGATACTCTATTAAACTACAATAAAAAGAAGTATATGTGCAAAATTACAACTGGATAGCATAAAAATTGGTCCCCAAAAAATGAGTAACAACGTACAGACGGACATGGCTAGATCGATTCGTCTCGTCGAGCTGATCAAGAATATATATACTTTATGGACTCTAATGCGTTACAACCTTTAATGCGTTACAAACTTTCAGACAAACTGATAATACCATTCCACACTATGTGTGAATGGTATAAAAATTTTTATGATTTTTTAGCGGGTTATGAATTATAAATCTTATCAAGAAGGAAAAATTTGGAATATTAATTAACATATATCAAAAACATAAAAACTTTATTGTTTTATATGAAAACAATAATAAAATGTTTAAAGAAAATACCCAACATTATTTTTTTTTTTTCTATAAAATATTTAAAAGCAAAATTCATGTCTCTATTGTGTCGGCTTTTGAATGCGAGATAGTCACCCAACCAATCGATTGTTGGATATGTGTGTACTTTGTTTTTTTGGTTTTTTTTTTTGTTGTTTCGCTAAGAAAACAACAGAAATGAGATGAGATCGTTCAACAACTATTATCCGACCATACGACCGACCGACCGACCGTCCGACCAGGCATGTTTTGCTTTTTCTATATTTAGCACAAGCACACGTATCTGGCGTATCCGACGACTACGTCGATTTCGTTGACGACTATGCAGACGACGACGACGACGAATTTTTTTGTTCTTTGCTGTTCTGCATGTAGAACATCTATATGTATCATAGCCGTACACTATGTTCTTTTTTACTACACACTTTTGAATTTAGATTAATGCTTTCCGTAATTTTACTGACCCCCGAAAAATATTTAGTACAACTCGTTGGCGTGCTGCGACCCATTAACAGCAAATTTTTGTTCAAATTAAGTGCAAGAATTTTGGTTGCACTGCGTTGCTTTATGGAACATAATTTTGTAAACGTATAAAATAAAAATAAAACTAAACTTGAAATTCTAATTGCACTAAATACGAAAATATCAAGGCGAATGTAGGCGTAGAGATGCGCACATTTCTGTTGGTGCAAGTGACGGATTTTCTTCGTTTTCTTTTTTTTTTTTTCTTTAGATATCATTGAAATGTGGTTTTGTTTGTAAAATTTAAGTAATTTGCAGCGAAATATCTATGCTTCTTCTAGTTAAAATCAATATAATCGTATATTGTACATGATATCTTAAATCTAACTTCCAATTTTGTTCCTTTGAAATTTGTTTAAAAACGAGACGCAAAAAAGTTTCGTTTCGTAATGTATTAAAAACGGCAAATCATGCTTCCAAGCTGATGCCCTATGGAATCAGCTGATTGTACTGTGCTATAAACTGCTCAAACCCATATAAACCATAACGGGGATGGCTAGCAAAAACAATTGAAACATTTGAATTGAGCATTGGAGCAAAAAATTACCGCAATTCGAGTGGCGACACGATCAAGTCGTTCTTTAGCACCACAATTCGGTCCACTGTTGCAAAACCGATTGAAATCACATTGGAAATGCACAAATGGAAAGTTATACACCGAACCACTGTATACACGAGAGTTTGCTTCTTCAGATCAACATGACTAAACAGATCTTACATTGTTATAAATATGCCCAAAAAGAGATCGATTCATAGCTAAGTTTAGAAGACAAGTTAATTTTTCGACACACATTTCGTATGCTGCTAGAGACATAAAATGTATCATAAGAAAAGTCAAGTAGTATTAACCACACTTAGGGCCGTTCTCACGACTTACCGATAAATAAGTAAATACGAAACGGCAAGATATGCTATAGGCGGAATAATACTGAGTAGCGCTTTTTACGACATCACAATTATAATAAATCAATTTTGAGTAGCCCTGGTAAATATTTGAAAAGGTGGACAGTCCAATTGCAAAAACGCACACAACACAATAAAATTATAAATTAGCAGAACAAAAAATGGATGAGAGTGAGCGCTGCCGCTGTAGAAAAATACGAGCCAATCTATGCATATAATGTGCACGTTTGCATTTAAAATTTTAATACAAAATTTCAATTTTGTTTGTTTTCATTTTGCTTTTGCTTTGGTTTTTTATCGATCGAGTTGGCAGGTCACTTTGCAAAAAATTCTGTTAAATTTATCGGCTCGCCGAACTCGTCGTTACGGTTATATGCTTAATAAGAGTCGTGACATTGAAAACTAGCATAACGCCTGAAAAATATGAGCGGTAAAGTTATAGGCATGTCATGAAAACGGCCCTTAGTATTTCTAGCTTCTCTGGCCTTTCGTACTATCATATATACGATGACTCGGTAATCGATTCTGATCAAGTATATACCTATAGTGTCATCAAAACATATAAAATTAAGTTTTTGGTTATAATTAATTAATTTTTTAATATAAAGTTTAAATATTGACATTGTGTGAAACACTATATCATGTAAATGGCTATTTCGGGATCTATTGCGACAGTTGATCCTTTTGAGTTACAATAAATTTCGACTACTTTTTTGTACATTTCGGTTGGTAACTCGGTAATAACATGAAGAATTTTGGCTTTTAAGTGCTTTAAAATGTGTTAATTATCAACATAAATAAGGTCTTTCACGAAGCATTACAAAAAAAAAAAAAAAAAGGATCAATGGTATGAAATCTTATGTGTAATCGCATACAAAATTTAAAATTCCTCGTTCCTTCTGGCACAATAATGCAAAAATCAGTTGAGCTGCATAGAAGCCATCTGGATGAAACCACATATCGTCCAAGTCAAAATCTTCAATTACGGGCCAAAAAGTGTCGGTTACCATGCGACCACAGCGATTCGTATTGATGGTAACCGATCATATTGCGCACGACGCATGTACTTTTCTGGGTGTAATGGAATCTCTTCAATTATTTATAGATTTTCAGAGCGAATGACAAAATGTGACACATCGCCGAAGAAAATTTTGTTCAAAAAGTGGCCAATTTTAACGCGTTGTTCGTTGTTTAAAGAATCCAGAATTCGGTAAATGACAGAAAACAAACGCCACCCCCCCCCCTTTTCAAATAGCATTTTTGTTCAGTACAAAAACACTTTTTTTTGTTTAATTTTCATGTAATGGTTTTTTTATTTCAGTAGAGTTAACCACACCACCCCCTCCCCACCAAAAGTAGTAGACTTTCCTCACCAAGTGTGTGTTCTGGATCGGCCCCTGGTTTAGACGTCAGGTGATATCTGCATTATCAAGATATTTATTTGACATGTAATGCCAACGTCATCGTGACCCTAAACAAGGCATAGAAATCATCGAACTTTGGATCTTCAATTCCAAGTTGTTGGTAAAAAAACTAAGATCGATAGACCAACACTTTGGAAGCAATCACCATAACAGGGTGACAACTATGCCCAATATGGTGAAACAAACTTACGAAACTGGTTCTACTAGGTCTTATACAAAGGATAAAGTCTATGAGGATCATTCAAAAACGAGCCTTGAAATGGAACATTACAACGGTATTTCGAATCATTGCTCCAAAATATCGTCGAAAATATGGCTAAAAGGATTGAATTCCTACGGAACAGTCGCGGTGAACATGCTCGAAAAATAATTCTCAATAAGAAATCATATCTGGCTTTATAAACGTAATAAAATATTTGGAAAACTTCGTATGCTTCTGCGTTTTCTGAAACACAATTTCGTTATGGTTTTGTTACAGTTTAGAAAAACGGTGGTGTAATATTTAGAATGAAACTATGGTTCAAATTGGATAAAGTTTTAAGTTCATTATACAGGGTGTCTCAAAAGAAAGTTCACATTAAAAAAATCGATAAAAAAAGTAAGTAGTTTTTATTGAAAAAATGTTTATTACTTATTAAAATACACACTTTGGGAATTTATTTCTTAAAAATGATATTGTCCAAATGTAAACCGTTGCGTACACGGCATTCATTTAATTGAACAATAAAATTTCCTATGATGGCAGTTATTCTCCGTGATGGCTGCCATTTCGTGACGGATATTTTCTTTTAATTGTGCCAGGGAAGTCGGTTTATTGACGTAAACTTTAGATTTGACGTAACATCACAGGAAACAGTCCATAGGGGTTAAATCGGGACTTCGTGGAGGCCAATTTATGTCACCTCTCCTGGAGATTAATTTGCCATGAAAAATTTCATGAACTCGTGGTAGAGACCTGTTGGACGTGTGTGAAATGCGGAACAATTATGATCTATGCACGTTTAAAGCAACAGCACGCTTCCGAATCGAAATGTCCGGGTTGCCACGAACAGACTGAGTAAAAATTAGCCTAAGTTGCAATTTCGAAAGGTCTAATAGCCATTTGGATCATTAAAAATTATGACTCATATTATACATTCATTTATTTTCAAACTTATAAATTGTTTAAAATTTTTGAGAACATCATCAATACAATAATTTTCAACGTCTTACAAGTACGCTGTGGCATGATAAATATATAGTAGAACGGTTGCATAGAAAAATGAACACTCTTTTCCACAACAAACAAATGTTTTAATGAACTTTCGTGTTTTTCTTTTGGCTCGAATTTTTTTCGATCAATTCGAAATATTTTAACAAGAAAAAGCCACATGTCGGTTCACTCTACAAGTTTAGATAGATAGCCACCAATACAACTAAGAGGAGCTACTCAACAAATACATATACAAGTGTATGCCTTGGTCAATCAACAAGAAGAAATACTTACACTCACATATAGTTAGTTATATGTAGATGATATATACGCAAAATTATGCACACAACGCCTGAGATGCCGCCGAACACGTCTAACAAGATGTACAGATCCGGGTGGCTGAGAGTGCGGGTGGTTGCGTGACGTGTTGCGATCTGCCCCCGGCTTCTACTATTTTGTGGTGCTGGTGTTGGGGCGTTCCTTTGTTGGTGGCGAGAAGAAGGCTGTATAGAACAGCGTACGTGGCATTTATATTTTTAAACTCAATTCGAATTAATTTTTGTTTCTCAACTTTTACACAAATTCTTTTTGCACTGATTTTTATATATTCTCTTGTTCTTCCTCTTCTTCTTGCTCACACTGAACTAATTAATATTTTATCTTAATTTTATTTTCAAATATTTATTTTAAAAATATATTAAGGCACTTTTAAAACACACATAAAATAAAATTTTATTGCTAGTTATTTGGAGAATAGATGTATATATTATACCAGATATATATATATATAGAGATTTATCGTACATACACATATATATACTCTATATAGAGATAATATTTTGGAACACTATTATTATACAAAAAATTCACAAACTATTTAATATTATATATACATAATATTTTTAACACTTCTTGTTGCATATATTTCTATTATATTTGTTAAAAACTTTTCAACGCAAAATATAATTCTTATTTTCGAAATTATTTTTTTTGTTTTTCAATTTTATTTCGGATTTAGCTCTAGCATAGAAATAAATTCGGGAACACACACGTTTCGCTCATACGCACATCGCGCCACAACTTGTGCGCTGAGCGATCCACACAATTCAACGATCCAACGAGAACTAAGAGATCGTACCACATTGCGGCTATTCACAGTGATTAGTTGTGGTATATTGTAATAGATTTGCAAAACCATGTGGTATAATGCACAAATTTCTAACAAAATATGTATGATAAATTTTGAAATAGTGAACAGTGGGTTTATATGGGAGTACCTCAAAATGTGGACGGGACACGCCCATTTGTACATGTATATGAAGCGGTTGTCCACTAAAATCCACTAAGTCGAACTTCAAGATAATGTTAATTTAAATGAAGATTTTTTCATAAAAGAAACACAAAAATGGGCAGTAGGTTTGTATGGTGGCTACCCCAAAAAGTGGGCGGGCCACGCCTATTTATCTATGTATGTTAAGCAGCTGTCGATAAAAAGGCAGCATATCGCATTTCAACCTAATATTGACCTTAATAAAGAAGTTTTTCTTACAAAAAGTCAAAGTGGACCATAGGTTTGTATGTTAGCTACCCCAAATAGTGGGCGGGTCCCATCCATTAATGTATATGTCAAGCATCCGTCCACTAAAAATTACCATATCAATTATTAAGTTGATATTGACTACAATAAAAAAAGTTTTTCATACAAAAGTGGTTTGTATGGGAGCTACGCCAAAAAGTGTGCGTGGCGGGTCAATCTTGACACTCTACTAAACTGCAATAAAAAGAAGTGTATGTGCAAAATTTCAACTTAATAACATAAAAATTGGTCCCCAAAAAACAACAAGATACAGACAGACATACGGACATGGCTAGATCGATTCGTCTCGTCGAGCTGATCAAGAATATATATACTTTATGGGGTCTACGATGGCTCCTTTAATGCGTTACAAACTTTTAGACAAACTGATAATACCATTTCCCACTTTGTGTGAATGGTATAAAAATTGGTGAGCTTGTAAGCCAGAAGTAATCTCGGGAACTACTAGTCGAATTTCAAACAAACTTCAATATTACAAATGTGAAAGGAATACAATATCTCTTAAAATTTTTGAGATAGCAGCAAAAGATTTGAAACATAACTAAACGGTAGTAAAAAAATAGGTGTCACATACCATATACTAGTTCTCAAAATGTATAAATTTCTTCAAAATAAAAACTAAATAACTAGAAAATTAAACAATTCTTGCATGAGGTACAAAAAACGGCACTATTAAATTTATCGATTATCTTAAATAGTTCATAAAAGAGATAAACATATAAACATATGTAATTCGAACACGCTGGCTTTAATGGCGTTCACCGGTTTTTAGAGACACCCTCCAAATATTTACGTTTATAAATTTTAAGATTAAATTCAAATCCTATAACTTCTAAGTCCTTTGTGTTTGTTAGGAGATATGATGTTGAAGTGAAAAATGTTAGTAAGATTGCATTTATACCTTTCTAACAAGGCTAAGTTCTAAGCAATCGGTCAAATGATTTGATCTTAACCTCCAAACTTTAAAACAAAGTCAAACTTATGAAATTATATTTACCCCCTCTGCTCTCCTCGTTCAAATTATGAGATTGTTCTTATATGGTAAAATATTTTTAAATTTTGTATAATTAGAATTTAACGGTTTCAAACCTCACCGTGAGTGTTACCTTTTGCTTCCTCTTCCCGTGTTCACATCGTAAAGCTTTTGATAGTACTCAGCGCTTTTAAGTTCAAAAATTAACATAAAACTTTAGCATGTCTGCCATGAAGCTTTCGCAAGCTCAAATTGTTCATCAGCTAAAGCTTATTTTTGTCAACAGTAGTAAACTTTTTCAAATTTCTAAAAATAAGGTCGGAAAAAATAGAAATGTTTAAAAGATTAAATACGACATAAAATAATTACATGAATTTACTTACCAACTTTAACATATTGGATTGAGCAGAAGCAATGGGTAGTTGCCAACGTTGTAGAATTAGACTGAAATTAACAAATAAAGCTTTTATTGATGTCTAGCTACTAAATCGAAAGAAAAAAAATTTAAAAATTATATAGAATTAGTTGATTATTGGAAACAATGGAACATAATAGGTAAAGAAGTAAATTACTTGTAATTAATTGATTATGCCCAACAGTACACCTAATTGACTGGAAACAAGAACAGAGAAAATATTTCGACAAGTGAGCACGGGAATACTAATTCTAATTTACCATATGGTGAAATTATACATATGTATGGAGAAATTATATATATACGATGAAATTTATATATGATGAAAATCTACAAATAGATTCGGATCAAACTTCCCAATTAAACGAAAATATAAAAATAAAAATCGTCAGAGAGCCAGTGGCCGACCTTGGGTGTTCGTTTGGATCGATGCAGAACATTATGCACATTATTTTAGATATGAGACGAATTTTAATGCGAGTTTTACCGATATTGCCTAATTTTTTGCAGATAGATTTATGGGTGTTCAAGTTTTAATGGTGGGATACGTGAGAAAATCATACAACACTTAAATTTACATGAAAAATGGCCAAAAAAAATCCAACACAACGTCAACTAATTTCGATGATTCTTTTTATAGTAGACATAAGGTACCTTTGGGGTGGTCCCATATAAATTATAATGAGTTCTGATGGTGGAATACATGGTAAAACCATTCAGCTCTTAAATTTGTTTAAGCATGTACATGATAAATGGGCGAGTATTAAAAAAGGGGCTACTGTAAGGAGAGTCCCATGTAAATGTTGTATAGTTATGATCTAATAAATTTGCATAAGCACATGCACAACAAACACTTGATTGTTACAAGCTCATTTCCCACACAAACAACAGAAACACATTCAATCAGATTTAAATAATATAAAAATATAGAGCAGAATCATGATTCGTTCAAAAGCTGCTCAAACAAAGTTTGGGAAGTTAAAGCAAAATTTTGAGTAGGACTGTTGTATAAAAACTATAAGTGCACATTTAGAGACCGATCTATTGTACCATACCTACTTATGCTACTAATATTATAAACGCGAAAGTTTGTATGGATGTATGGAAGTTTGTTACTCTTGCACGCAAAAACTACAGAATGGATTTTAATGAAACTTTGCAATAATATAGCTCATATATCAGAATAACACATAGGCTATAATTTATGAAGATTAAATTAACGCATTTATTTATTTAATTTAAAACAAACACAGCACAAACATTTTAACAAAGTCGTCTACTTACTTTCGCAGACGATAAAAAGCTGATAGCTACAAAATCGTCTAGCGATCATGTGTTTGCTTTAAATGGTCATGTGTGCGGGATGATATTAGAGAGGCAGAGAATGAAAGAAAACCGTTGGCTTTTTTAAGTTTAAATTTTAATTAATCAAATTTTTGTTAATAGAATTTGGGTTTTATTGTTATTCCAAAATAAGCATTTGTTTAAAAAAGTATGCTTATCTGAATATGTTCCAAAAATTTTTCTATAATTTTTTTTATATATAAAATGAAAAGTTATATATATATATATACATATGAGAATAGGTCGTTAAGTATTTTTCACCCTTCTACCCACCAACCCCTATTTTTTAATCGCCATTTTAGCATTTTTGTATGAACAATTTTATTATCCGAGGGGTCATGAAGAAGGGCGAAGTGGAGAAGTGGGGCAAGGAGAAGGACAGCAACGCGCCAGGTACTAACTAGTTTATTATAAAATATCGAATTATTTAATTTATAGAAATTATCAATTGATTTGCCACTTTGTTGTTTAACAAAGTAAACTTGGAAAAAGTAGATCAACCTTTCAGAATATTTTCACAGTCAGCTTAGTCTATAAAAAGCTTTCAAGTGATTTATACAATAAATTTCATTTATATTTGAATATTAAGCAAAAAGGGCGAACATACATATATTTCATAATGTTTCAACGTCCGACAACAAGGCAGCACTATTTTTCCTATCGAAAGAAAAAGTAAGTACATAACCTAACAAATTTCATATTGACGCATGATAAAGTAACTTGGGTAAAATGTCATTAAAAGTGACTCCATTCGTGGAAATGTGAAGAACCTTTTAGATGAAGAAATTGATGATGATGATGATGATGATGAAACTGGAGCAGATGTAAATCCAGCCTTATCACGGTGAGTTGCATTGTCAGTCAATTGAAATATGTACGGTCCTCAAGCTATAAGGTTCTTCTACATTGTACATCTTCAGAACCGCGTTGCTCGTACAAGAGTACAAAGAGTTTAAGTCAGCATTGATAATACAACGTAATATGCGTCTGTGGTCAGTAAAATTGACTCAGTGGAGGCGTAGCTTGGCCGCTATCTGCATACAGCGCATATGGCGTGGTTATCGTACACGACACTTGTATTATCATCGTGTCGAACAGATCGTGGAGCAGTCCATACTCAAGCACTATCACGTAAGTGCCACAAAAATTCAAGCGTATTTCCGTGGCTGGCTTGTACGTCAGATGTACCACGATCTCGATGGTTTAAATTATAAGCAGTGCATGTCATTGATTGAAATAATACTCTGCATTGCGTTTCAACTGAAAGATATGCTCAAGAAGGGTCGCATACCGGGTGTATATTCAATGTATTCGTCAAGGTAAGTTGCACTTTTGTATTTTGCATATACATATCATATTATTTTTCTATATCTTCCTATATAAATAGTTGCCACTTGCAAATCGAGAAACTACTTTCCTTGCTCACGATACGCTTATATAACAACAGTTCACGTTCGAATTGCATTTACCAGGAAAACAAACAATTCTTGCTAAGCAAAAAATTTCAGGAATCAAAATATTTTACAACCATACCATATTCCGGTCCGTATGGTTCGGTCATGTGCGAACATCGCTACTCTGCAGACTATGTCATTGAGTACAGTACGCAAATGTTAAAATTTATCAACGCTGTTGAATCGACGAACACCGAACGAAAGGTTTTTGCACGAAAATTGGAACGGAAACTGAAAGATGGTAAGTAATAGTAATTAGTTGCTGATGTATATCAGCTGCATTCCTGATATATACATATATAATTTTAGAAGCACGTAATACAGCTAAGCAACGATGGCGCTATCATTTTTGCAAAGACGTTGTTAACACAATGAAACGTTGGAAGATATGGAATGCTCTTAAGGAGAAAGTTGTCATCGAAAATAATACATTCAGTACGGCAGACCATTTGGAAAATTTTTTAAATGATGTCAACTCGATTCTTGAGTTTTATAAGGAACGATGTTTTTGCAAGGAAATGTGTGTTCAACAGAGGTACCGAAGGTTGCCAACCAATAACTGAAACAAATTATTACGAACCATATATTAGTAGGTGGATTATGTTTTAAGAGGTTCTATATATTTTTCTTATATATATTTTTAAATTATTTTTCCATAGATCAAAGCAACAGAAAATAAATTTTGATATTTTAGAAACTTAAGCGGTTTATATTTTGTAATAAATATGTTTTGAAAAAGAAAAAAAAAACTTTCAAATTATATTTATATATTGCGTTTTTCTGTATTTTGTGGAGTATGAAACATTTACACTGAGTTGGAAAATTATCAGTTTCTACATTCGAAATGAGAACATTCATAATGAACCTTTTATGGCACTAGTGATAAACGAAAAAAGCTCTTTTAAAGCGAAATTATTCCAATAAATTGAACCACCCCTTTAAACCACCGATAAGATCGCTTACTAAGATCGCTAACTACCAAAACGCGTCTATGTAGAAATGACTTTCCAGATTAGTGATAAACTTTTACAATCGCCCAAACTTTTAAATATTTTACAGGAAAGTTTAGGAATCATGTTGCTATACTATGTGAACCAATAATGATAGAAAACAAATTTGATTTTCTACACTAGTAGGAGTAACATTAAAATGGGTCGATTTCTTTAATGGAAAAATTTACTTTTGTAGCTTTTGTCCAAAAAAATCACACCAAAAATAATATTCCCAAAATAATTATGCTTTTCACAAGAAGTGTGAATCACGGAGTTTGTAACGCATGCAATAAAGCATCGGAAACTCTTAATAAGTCAAATCGAACTAGCCATGTCCGTCTGTCTGTTTCCTATTTAAATGAATCAAAACTAGTCGCTCACTTTTGAAGTTATCAATCTGAAATAGGGTATGAAGACTTTGTATGTGCCACGCCTACTTGTAAAGATATCCACTTACAAAACCACATTCTACATTTTGGATTTTGTATAGAAATGGATTGAAGGCGTGCGAAGAGTATTGCAGCTTCGGTTTTATCAAAGTTAACATTTTCTCTTGTTTTCTTTTTCTAATTTACACAAAAAAATATGCACAGCTGAGCAGCTTCCTTACGCGGAACTAACTCATATACCCCGTTCCATGTCATTAAAAAGAGAAAAGAAAAAAACGTTAACTTCGGTTAAACCGAAGCTCTAATCACGAAATTCTAAATCGTATTGTAAAACATAAACGAGGGGGTTTAAATATTGGATATCCTACTGTGTGTGCAAATTTGTAACTGAATAGCTTAAAATTTGGTGCCCAAGCAATGCGGAACAACATGCAGACAGACAGACAGACAGACAGACGGACATGGCTAGATCGACTCGTCTCGTCGATTATGCTTTATGCTTTTGAGTTGTTTTTGTTAGCCCAACATTTTTAAACGTGTAAGAGGAAACAAGTAATTAACAGCCTCTTTTATGGTTCGTTAAATGTAAGTGTCGCCTAACTAAACGCTCATTTAACCAAACATTGAAAAGGTGACCCTTAAAGTATTTCCTCTTTTTTTAACAAAAAAAACAAAATTTTTGTTTTTGTCTTTGCATGCCTTCGCATCTCACCTCTTTCTTTAATCAATTTACATATGTATGTACATATATCACTCACACTCAAACACATTGGCGCTGCACTCTCTCATTAGACTTCTCTTTGCTTCTTCTTCTTCACCATCATTTTCGAATTTTTCGAAGTGCGAAATCAACTGCGCATCGCAAATGAACAATTTTTTTTTCTTTAGCAATAATTGCAATAAAAACATTTGCATTTGATACTTTTCACTTGGTAAATAAACTTAAACACCTCGCACACATTTTGCACATATTTTCATTTAATTAGAAGTAATTTTTACTAATTAAAAATTGATTTTAAAATGCGCACAACTCCACATCAAATTTTCAGACCGAAAGAACGCAATAAACTGAAAAGCAGCAACGTCGACGCCGGCGCATTCTGCTCAAAGCACTTTCCTCAAACTGCAAAAGGAGAGAGATAGAGAGTGTGCAAAAAATGCGTTTGTTGCTGTGAAGCGGCGCTCACTAATTTTGTTGTTGTTGTTTTTGAATTTTTGTATTTGCAGTAAATTTTCGTTTTTATTTCTTTTCTTTTCTTTTTTGCTTTTCATACAGGGTGTCCGAACTTGGTTTTATAAGTTGTACCCAAAGTGTAAAAGGGTATATTAGGATTGTACAAATGCATGTAACAGACTGAAGGAGGCGTGGTTGACTCTTTAAAGCACTGGTTCCCAACCAGTTGTCCGCGGAAGCGAAAATATGGTTCGCGAATGATTTTAAATGTAGCTTTGAGTAACAGAATTAGTCCTAGGATAACCGAACTCGTCAAAATTACAGAAGTTTATCCTAAAAATATTATTATTTCTTTTTATGTAAGTTCCTATTGAGTTTTTAATTAAAATTTCAGTTTGAGATTATTACAGTTTATTTCTATTACAAGTACTACCTAGTGGTTCCTGCTAACAAGAATGATTTAAAAGTGGTCCCTGACTAAGAAAAGGTTGGGAACCACTGCTATAAAGTATATTTTCTTGATGAGCATTGGAAACTGAGTCAATATCGAAATGTCCATATGTCCGTCTGATTGAACGAAGAGATTTTGGATACTATGAGAGATTGAGACTTTAAGTTTGCATATTTAAACTCTTATTTTCCCTCTTCAGATAACTAGTATGAAATGACCATGCTAACCCCACTTTAAGGGGTTCCCCCATACATATCTGTCAACATTTTAAGTATTTGTATGTACATTTTTTTAGTTTTGTTGTTTATTACGCTAGAAATGCTAAATTTTATGTATCTAACGTAAGTCGTAATCAAATTATAAGCCATGGGTTCAGTTCGGACTACTATAAGGGGCAGCTTCCATACAAACTAGCCCTGCATTTTTATATATGAAAGTTTGTTTGTTTGGCGTAGATTATGTCAATCCTTATAAAATATTCCACAGAGGCCTAGATCGGACGAATTAAATGGTCATGCTGATCGCAAATTTTCATAACGATTTTGTGCGTTAACCACACAAGCCAGCCACAAAAAGCTACGCTCTAAAATGTTATACAAAATTTTTCAAAGCTTAAAACTTTAAGTTTTCTATATACAATTATGGCACACAGTTCAAAGCAATTTAAGTCGCAGTTGGCAGACTTAATTCCTTCTTCATTTGCGTACTTTTACGTTTAAATAAAAAATAAGGCTAAATTGTTGCCCGACTTTTAGGAGAAGACAGCGACGGAGAAAAACAATGACAAAATATGCAGTGACAACGTCGAAAATATGTTGTTCGCGACATCTTTTAGCACGGCTAATACAAATCCTCCCCCAAAACGTCAACACTCATGGCAAAACTTTCATCTTTGGTAGTTTGCTATTTAAAATACTAGTGTTGTATAGTTTTCTGGCATTCGACAGCGTGTGAAACGAGAAAAACTTTCGCTTTGCGCATTTTGTGTTTCTGTGAAGCTAAAGCTAAAAATATTTTCAAACGTGTTTTGGCACTCTGAAGTTCAATGTTTTTTTTTTTGTTTTTTTGTTTTTTTTTTTTTGATACCCTGTACCAAAAGGGTAAAATGATATATTAGGTCAGTTCAAATGTATGTAACATGCAGAAAGAGGCGTGGCAGACTCTATAAAGCATATATATATATATATATATATATATATATATATATATATATATATATATATATATATATATACATTCTTGATCAGTATCGGAAGATGAGTCGATATAGACATGTCCGTCATGTTTGAATGAACAGATTATACTTGAAGTTTGGATATTTAGACTCTAGTTCTTCCTCTTCAGATATTGTAAATGAGTATGCCAATTACACTTTAAGGAGTAGCCCCATACAAATCAGTTACCATCTTTTAGTTTTTGTTTGAACATTTGTTTGGTTTTGTTTAGGATTTATGGTTCATATAGGGAGCCTTAAACAAGGTACAGGGCATGATGAATTTATACTAAACGTTATACTAGATGTGTTCCCATCTCAGCTGCGCTCTTTTTCATTTCTTATTTATCTCTTGTCTTACTCTAATTCATTTGTTGCGGATTGGGCATTTCGTTTTTGGTTTCACGTTCAAAGCATTTAAGAAAGTCACCACAGCGGAATAATTATATGTAGATAAATCAACCTTGGTACAGGGTGTCTCGAAGTCGAGCACATACGATTGTTATTTTTTTTTTTTTAAATGAATATTTTACCAAAAATTTTCACGCTTAGAAAAGCGAATGACATAATTTGTCGACAATGGCGACGATGCAAAAGTTTAGTGTGAAAAGTTTTTGAGAGTTGCAAGTTGCAAAAAAATTTTCCCTGCTGACGCAAAACTCACTTTCGACATTTTACTCTTAAATCAGCGTAATCACTTCACAGTAGTGCGACGCGCTTAATAAACCAAAACAAACATAATAGTATGTAGACGCAGCAACGTTCCACCGGAAATGATATGCACACAAAGATACTGCATTCGCACACAGTGCAGAAAATTCAGCATGGCTGAAAGAAAGAAAATCTCATTTTCAGCACATTTTCACATTGCAACAGGAATTAATTTCCTTTGAGATTTGCCATTTGCTACTCGAGTTTATCAATGTACTCTGCATAAACTGCATAAGCTGAGTCCGTATTAAAGTTGCACAGGATACATAAGCACGCCCAATGCCACGCCTACTTGTGTGTGCATTCGTATGCGAGAAACTATAAAATGTCACTTTACAGTTAAAATGTCCAGAAAATTATCAAGTTGAACTGTTCATTTTTGTTGTTTTTGTTGCACAGTAAAAGGAAATTATAATGAAGTCCGCCAGGATGTGTGTAGTTGCACAGAAAAAGTGAAAGCCGGAAGATACTATCTTGTACGAGCGTGGATTTTTATATTGTGCGCCTAGTAATGAAAAAACGTTGAGCGTTTTTAGAAAATATTCTCCATGAAGATCATGCGTTTGAAGCAATTTTCGAAGAACTTTGCGGGAACAAAAAGAAATAATTTAGTGCCAGAACAAGGCTTTTAGACGGATGATGCATGAATTCGACATTTTGACTGCTCAAAAACATTCTTGGGTGAACCAATGTGTGGAGCTTGCGTTGTCGTACTGAAGGATGATCCGACAGTTGGTTTTTCTCAATTCTTTGAAAGTTTCTGGCTAACAAATGGTTGTGTATCATTTAGAATTGACATGCCTATGTTGCTCTAATGGAACAATTCCGATATGAAAAGTATTTCCGAAAACATAGGTGACTATTTGCTTCGAATTCAGCGAACAAGTTTTGTTCGATTTGGCTCGTTTTTTAACAACCATTTGCTGTTTCATATCGCGTACTTATGTATAGATCCTTAATTCATCGTTAAGATGTCCTAGATGTGTTTTGAACCACTGCGATTGTATTTCTTTAACATTTCTTTGCACCAAACGATACGAGTCTTCTTTTTTCTGTGCTATTGTCAAAGTATTATTATATTAATATCACATATAAGCTGGTTCCAAGGATGTCGCATGACTATTCTGCAATATCAACTCACACACACTGAAAACCTCTGGCACAAAAAACGTTTTTGCACGACTCTTTTGCCGAGATTCGTCCTTGAGCGAAATACTTTCGCGATTAAGTTCGTAATACCAACGTTTCACTGTCGCAAAGGATGGGGGTCTTCATAAGTCATTATGCTTTTCGGCTGAAATAAATTATTTAAAGCACTGCAAACAACACAAATAGTGCTCTTATATCAAAACGTTTTGTGTATGCAAAAACTGTCAAACTTTCCAATGGAAATGTCAGCTGGTAACTAAAAACGCTTAGGGTTGTCAAGGCGCAGAATGTACAAGTCTACCCTTCTATGCAGCAGTGAAAGTTGCAAAAGTGTTCCCACCCAATGTTAAGCAAGTTACTTTTATGCAATTAGGTTAACGTTTTCTGTGAACTCTGTTTGCATCATTTGGGGAATTTATTTTGCATCATATTTTATGCGATTTTCACATAAATTTGTTTCCTAAGTCAAAATTCTTGACTCAAGTTATATAACTTGAGTTCACAGGTATGCTCCCTGAGTAGTTTATGCCAATTTCTGTTTAGTTTATATAATTGGTTTAATTGTAGGTTTAACTTTTTAGTTATTTGAGAGAGCTGTGAAAACTAATACAGTTTCTTTTGTGTATTTGTGACTTTTGAGTATTTGTTTCATATTTCATGTTCCATGAATGTAAAATGCTCACTATCTTAGTAATCATCTCATATCATTCGATTTATTTTACACATCTACCCAAATAAATAAGTTTTACTCTATACCAGACCCGCAATGAAGAAGGATATCTCTTATCTTAAAATCCATCAAGCCGTTTAGGTTACAAAGGTAGCCAAAAAATATTCCAGCATATATAGATATACTAAAAAAACATAACCCTACTTAGAACATTCGGGTAAATATACGGAATCTTCGAATTACACTTGTTCATTTGAACATACGCCATGAATTTTGTATCGCGGCCTTAGAAACCTGCCAAATGTTGCAAGAGGAATAAGTGTTGCGGACCAAATGGATGGCTCTCCACTTTATAGTACAATCAACAAGAATTTTTCAGAAAGATTGTGTACAACTACCACTGGTAGCACCAGTGAACAACCTGTCATCAAAGACTCATTTATACCATACACTTTATGGTCCATCTATATAGCTTTGTGGTCTGACCACATTCCAATTGTAGGCGAAAACAGTCTTCCGGAAGATTCGCTCTAATCGGATAGACAAGTGCTTGAACTCAGTCATCACTGCTCTTAGTTTACACACTGTATTTTAGCAATCGTTCAGCTGCCTCCTGCTTCCCAATGAAGTTAGGATGGGTGAGTGAACCATTAAGAGACGTGACCATGCCAGGACTATACTAAGTATTAGGCCAGACTTTCCAGCAAAAGCTACACGCTTAGCAAAGTTGAAAGTGGCAGGCTTATTGGTATGACATCGCATAACGTGAGTTATCTCCTTGCTTCGCATAGATGGCTGGAATTCATACATAATTGCGACTCAGGTTCTCAAAATCTTTCACGATTCCACCTTCAGAACTGACTACTTTGCTGACTGAATTGCTGCTGAATTAGTGTCATGGGTTTAAACTTTGAATGGCCACACGGCGTTTTAAACGTCAACCTCTTAGGCGTATCACCTGAGCAGCAATATTTTTCCGAAATTATACAAACCCACCAAAGTTATGTCGGGTTCTGACGGGGTGGACAGTAGATTTGCCTTAACTCTTCCGGAAATGGAAGTAATGTCCATGTGCTGCCCTTCAATAACATGGCTCGCATTCAACACTAACCATCTCAATGGAAATACTTCCGAAACCTAGTAAACGGGAGATAATTATTGGGTCTTACAGACCAATAAGTTATTTGTAAGAATTTTGCTTAGTAGAAAGTTGATAGTTCCAGTTGTGCAGAGTGTCATTTCTGAGTATCAGTATGGCTTCAGATAACACCATGGTACTCATTCATTTATCGGAAACTTGAACAATAACCAGTCTTGTATTTTTTTGTTTTTTCTTTTTTTTTTCAGGATTATTTGGCATGCATGATTGCACTACAAGTTTAAGTCTCGCCTCATTACTTCATGTTTGCCACACCCAATTTTTTGGTCGAAGTTCGAGATGGCTCCAGACGTACCCAACACAATGCTTGCTATCTGCGGAGCTCTCGCATGGCATAGGCACACGGCACACGTTGCGTTAAAAGCAAGGTTCGTTTAAATGTGAAATTTCGTGCATTTTTTATCTCAATGTATCTTTATTTTATTTCTTAAACAATTATAAAGTATATGTATGCAAACAGTGTGTTCGCAGCTAATAGATTAGAGATAAAAAATTTAAAAATAATCGCACAGCTCTGAGAACTTCTTTTCATAACAGATTATTGCTTTAAAAAGTAGTTCCTCTGTTTAACTAATTGCTTTTTATAACATTTTTTGAAATAGATTTTTACTTATTAAACAGCAACAAATAACGAATGAACAATAAACGAATTATAAAGCAGATGTTAACATTAAATGTATAAAATAATTTAAAACTAAATTTGATTTAAGAATAAACTAACAACGTCACTAAAGAAAAATGAACGCATTTTAAACGCGATTCAAAATAGAGTCAAGTGATGGACCGAAACGGCCGTATGGATCTTTCGGCAGCATAAATATATCGTTATACCATGTAAAACCGATGACCCGATTTTCAATCATTTTCTTAAATGCTTTGTTTTCATTTAACAAATCGCGATAGTAATCATTCGAAACGATCGCCGCATTCTGATCACAGGCGAGCTGCACTATGAATCTGTCATCATAAGAAATGGACCTATGGCCGGGCAGGTTTTTGCATGGTGTGAAAACGATTTTACCCTGCTTGTGCAGCGCCGTAAGTAGTGTTTCATGGTTCGATTTGTAATCTTTGCAGTGAAGTTTTGGCACCACTGCCTTGTTATCGTGCCCAAGCTTATCGAAGTAATCAATGCATATTTTCAAGCCCTTAACCGAAAAATATTTTCCCAATGAGTGTCTGTAATAAAATTTTTGATAGTTAATGATAATTTATATATATTAAATTGAAATTAATAAGTTTAACATACGCAAATGCGACATTACTTCCATCGATGATAATAGGACGTTTTTTACTATTAGAATTTGCATTATAGCCATTCGGATTGTATATGTTGCAATTATAGAGACGTAAAGAACTCTGCTCACTGGCATTAAATAATGAATGCTCTACTATTGTTAAATTTTGCTGTGTTGAAATAAAAAATAAATTTTTTTTTTTTAATTATTTGAAAAAAAAAAAAAAAAACATAACCTTACATTGGAGTCATCGTTAGGTGTCATCGTTTTCTCTTCGCTAGAGTCAGTTGATATTATACTATCATCTGGAACCATTGTATGCTCTGAGCAAACACAAGTCTCGTCCAGTGCAATGTATTCAGTGAACGAGCTTTTGTCTTGGTGGTGATCATCGAAAAGCTGCAGATGATTCTTTTTATTATATGGTGTCGAAATGGCTAATAAAGTGCCGAATTGAATTTCACTAGCATCTAAATCTAAATATTTGAATATTGGATTTAATTTGTTATATATTTATACAGTTTCTTTTAAAATAAACCTATAATTGTATGCTCCAATGTCGACTTCTCTAGCACAGAACTAGCGTCCGTAATCGAGTCTACTAACTCTCCCTCCTCTACAATAGAGCTACTGTACAGCTATAGGAAGTATCAAAAATAATATATTAGTTTTATTATTTACAAATTTGCAGGCCTTTTATGCTTAACACTTTCGGGAAGATTTTGCAACCGTTCATTAGATTGTTGTATGGAAGTATTCGGCGGTTTGAATTCAATTGTTAGTGAATTCACAAATAATAATCTTCCCGAAAATGAAAACCGGCACGGGCCAGATTGTCATATCGACAATTCGTTTACCTTACGATTCACAACTGATTTCGATGAGGTCTTTGCACTCTTCTGTACTACTATCCTAGCGCTTTTCGATGTTGGTTTGATGGTTTTTGATGCAGTTTGATACTTTTTCTTGCATGTTAATGCATTATTTTGATAGCGGTTCCAAGGCGGAGTTGTTTGCAATATATTACGACGTTTGATTGAGCGTATCAATTTGTTTATGTATATCTGGGTTTCTTTTAGTTTTTTCTTTGTATAAAATAATATTTACAATATTGTTTTGAATTGAAACGTAAGTAAATTGTTACAAACCTTTAAAACATTATTATCGCGATATTTTCGACAACGGTGCTTGTGACGCTACGTGGCAAAATATTAGAAAAAAAGTTAACTTTAATAATGCGTATGGTGGTATGTGTTTTATATATATACATATGTCAAAATATCGATATCGCAAATTAGTGAGTAAATTTATATAACAAAATAATTTTTGAGACCCAATCTCGAGCCACCAAGTACACTATTGGCCCCTTCCCTCTAAGAATTCAGCACTGAACCTAAGTGCTAAATAATTTTGACGGAATTGTGAAATATGTTGAGTAATATTTTTTTTTCCAAATGTATTTGTATGAATTTTCGCTTTCTCAAGATCATTTAACCATTGCGTAATATTTTTAAGATATTTTTTTTCAAAGGAAACATTTAACCACAAACTATCATCAGTTTTGCTTTCTGAACACTACATATATTACAAAGTAATAGTACTCTTGTAGCAGAATGCTGTAGCTAGAGAGTCTATGACATGACTTGTTTAGTTTGTCTAAGTTTTCTCTAGACGGAGAACTTTTCTCTCAGACAGACGTACGGACATGACTGTATAGACTTGTTTTTTTTTCGCGCTAATCACGAATATACTTTATGGGGTCTCCGTGGCTACTTTCGCTATTTTGTTTACATTTTGACAGCCCGAAAAACGCATTATACACTGTAACAAATATTTTTGGGGCCAAAGAAGTAAAATAAAACAAATGGCTTGATATTTTTCTTAATGCAAACACAAAACAAACAAAAAAACAAATTATTGAGTGTAGATCAACGGAATATGCTACCTCATATTATTCCATCTCCCAGTTACTCTTTTTTGTTTCCTTCGGTTCAATTGTTTTCAATTGGCAGAATAGACAACAAAAATACTCTATGTCGCACTTAAACACTCACAACACTAGAAGAAACAGACAAATGAGTAAATCTGTCTCAATGTATTATTTCACCGTTTTATTTGAGCTACTCAATACTCTCAAGTGTAAATTGGTTTTACACTCTCTCTCTTTAAAGTCCCTCAACTCAGTAAAGTTCTTTGAGCAGAATGCGCCGCCTTGTCTTCCTATGTTGATCAAGAATAGTTATACTGTATAGGGTCTGCCACGCCTCCTTAAATACAATTGCACAATCTTAAAATACCCTTTTACCCTACGGGTACAGCGTATTCAATACCAGCTCGGGCTGCAGAGCACCCTGTAGGTAAAATAAAAGGGCAAAGAAATAAAAACAAAACTTTACTGCAAATACAACAAATCAAAAAAACACAGAATTTGCACAGCAACAAACGCATTTTTTGCACACTCTCTGTCTCTCTCCTTTTGCAGTTTCAGGAAAGTGCTTTGAGCAGAATGCGCCGGCGTCGACGTTGCTGCTTTTCAGTTTATTGCGTTCTTTCGGTGTGAAAATTTGGTGTGAAGTTGTGCGCATTTTAAAGTAAATTTTTAATTAGTAAAAATTACTTCTAATTATATGAAAATATGTGCAAAATGTGTGCGAGGTGTTTAAGTTTATTTACCAAGTGAAAAGTATCAAATGCAAATGTTTTTATTGCAATTATTGCTAAAGAAAAAAAATTGTTCATTTGCGATGCGCAGTTGATTTCGCACTTCGAAAAATTCGAAAATGATGGTGAAGAAGAAGAAGCAAAGAGAAGTCTAATGAGAGAGTGCAGCGCCAATGTGTTTGAGTGTGAGTGATATATGTACATACATATGTAAATAGATTATAGAAAGAGGTGAGATGCGACGGCATGCAAAGACAAAAACAAAAATTTTGTTTTTTTTGTTAAAAAAAGAGGAAATACTTTAAGGGTCACCTTTTCAATGTTTGGTTAAATGAGCGTTTAATTAAGCGACACTTACATTTAACGAACCATAAAAGAGGCTGTAATCACTTGTTTCCTCTTACACGTTTAAAAATGTTGGGCTAACAAAAACAACTCAAAAGCATAAAGCATAATCGACGAGACGAGTCGATCTAGCCATGTCCGTCTGTCTGTCTGCATGTTGTTGCGCATTTCTTGGGCACCAAATTTTAAGCTATTCAGTTACAAATTTGCACACACAGTAGGATATCCACTATTTAAACCCCCTCGTTTATGTTTTACAATACGATTTAGAATTTCGTGATTAGAGCTTCGGTTTAACCGAAGTTAACGTTTTTTTTTTGTTTTCTCTTTTTAATGACATGGAACGGGGTATATGAGTTAGTTCCGCGTAAGGAAGCTGCTCAGCTGTACATATTTTTTTGTGTAAATTAGAAAAAGAAAACAAGAGAAAATGTTAACTTCGATAAAACCGAAGCTGCAATACTCTTCGCACGCCTTCAATCCATTTCGAAGGTGATTAGAGGCCATACTATCGATGTTGAAGTTAATATTGAGTTTTCTATACAAAATCCAAAATGTAGGATGTGGTTTTGTAAGTGGATATCTTTACAAGTAGGCGTGGCATGGTAGTTGTGCTATGTGTGTAGCCCAAGAACATACAAAGTCTTCATACCCTATTTCAGATTGATAACTTCAAAAGTGAGCGACTAGTTTTGATTCATTTAAATAGGAAACAGACAGACGGACATGGCTAGTTCGATTTGACTTATTATGGGGTTTCCGATGCTTTATTAAATGCGTTACAAACTCCGTGATTCACACTTCTTGTGAAAAGCATAATTATTTTGGGAATATTATTTTTGGTGTGATTTTTTTTGGACAAAAGCTACAAAAGTAAATTTTTCCATTAAAGAAATCGACCCATTTTAATGTTACTCCTACTAGTGTAGAAAATCAAATTTGTTTTCTATCATTATTGGTTCCCATTTGCATAGCTTTTCAGTGTTAGTATAGCAACATGATTCCTAAACTTTCCTGTAAAATATTTAAAAGTTTGGGCGATTGTAAAAGTTTATCACTAATCTGGAAAGTCATTTCTACATAGACGACGCGTTTTGATAGTTTGCTGGTTAAGCGATCTTATCGGTGGTTTAAAGTGGTGGTTGAATTTATTGGAATAATTTCGCTTTAAAAGAGCTTTTTCGATTGAGACCTTTGTCAATATTGCTATTGCTACTCGTCTATATTGATGCTAATAACCTTGTAATGAATGACCTTAAGTATCATTTGAATTTTCTTGGATTTGCTGTGTTTACAATGAAGGAGTCGTTTTTTCAAGATGAATGCAGAGATGTATGACATCATTTTTTTGTGGGATTATATCATTTAAAACTAGCGAAGGGAAAGTGCTTATATTAAATGTAAAAGTTAGATGCTTCCATTCTTCCGTTAAAGAGCCAACCACTCCCCGAGAAGGGCGATGTACTGTGTTTTAAGATCTTAAAACTATCGGCAAACGTTGAAGTTTTTCGAAAAAAATGCATTTGCCGTTGAAGGGAAATCGTTTTGTGATCGTGGAAGAACTCCAAAATCCGGCGACCAATCTACTGAAGCACATTTCGGCCAACAATAATAACTTCGCTTTCAGCGGATCAAATGTCATGAACATTTTGGCTGGAAGTTGGGAAAGCGTGTACAAAAACAGGCGCACTACCGGAAAATTACCTATGTGCACATCTTTGCTAGAATTAAGAACCACCGCCAGAACAACAGAAAATGCAAATGCAAATGCTTCAGACGTGACGTCCTGCTTTAGTCTAAAAAATTTTTTCTTCACGTTATAAAAATGCAATTAAAAATTATGTACATAAACAAGAGAAAATGTCACGGTGAGCGCAAAAGTGAAAAGTTTTCATTTTTGTTTAAGCGAGTAAAATGTGAAAATCGAAAAACATTTAAAAATACCAATATGTATATAAATTTAGACCCACATCACTTACCGCTTTCTCATTTTTTTCACATGTTTTATTATTATTATGATTCCTCGCCATTACAATTCTAATTGACTCTGATAAATTCAGAAACTCAGTACAAGGATGCCGAATATATTTATTGTTTTTATTTTTATTTTGTCCTCCCAAGCAGATGAATGCTCTCAACTGGGTTATTGAGTTACTATTGTTGTTTTTCTTTATAGAGATAGAGAGAGATATCACACAAGTTTGACAGCACTGGTTATACAGCTGACAGCTGAGCCCAGGGCTACTGAGTTGAACCTTGTAAAATGTCATCAAAGTGTAAATTGCTCAAACGATACTAAAGTCCATATTACACTCAACTACTAATGTGATTATATTTTTGCTACTTCTTTTTGGGCGAGATGCTTAAAATTTTCGCGTTTCTATATTTCTCGCAACAATCAACAAATGCTCAACTCAACTTGGTGAGAGCCACGGTTTAATAATAGAAGGCTGTAGCATGCGGGCCGTCACCAGTTAATAATCTTTGTGTGCGAGTCTGTATACGCTGCGCTATTATTTGGGTCAGTGACAATTGGTGACTCAAAAATGAGAGTGTTCAATTCTTTTAAGTTGAGACAAAAGAAGGTCTACCAAGTAGTAAAACCAAACATTTAATTACAGCAAACAAATTACCAACAGTAAATATTTATTTTTTCACACATTTTATGACTCTGAAACTCACATAGAATAATATTTAAATATGTAAACAAACACTTTAAAGCATTTTTCACTCATTTCTAACTGACACCTGCATACTTCATGTCTGCCTGGCTAAATATATGCTTCTATTTTTGCAAGCAGCACTCTAATTTCATCCTTCGCATAGTCGTAAAGTATTTTAGATGAATGACGTTCATTGCTGTTTTTATACCCTGTTTCCATAGTGTAAAAGTGTATATTAAGTTTGTGTAAATGTATGTAACAGCCAAAAGTAGGTGTAGCAGACCACATGTAATATATATATTCGTGAACAACATCAACAGTCGAGTCGATATAGAGATGTCCCTCGGTCTGACCGTCTGTATAAGCAAACGGATCTACAATAGACTAATCGAATTTTTGTGCAAAAGAGTTTGACAAGAAAATATAACATTTGAAATGTATTCATTTGCAGATGTAGACAATCTAATGGCACAACAAAGGGTTAAATAATCGTCACCAACCCATCGAATCAAACACATATAGGCTTTACATGAAATACAAATGCACACACACATATATTAAACGATAGTATGCGTGGAGCCAGTTATATGTTGATAAAACTCGCAAGCGCGAAAATATTCCACTTCGTTTAGATCGAACCATTATGAGAGTTAGCTCCAATTTTTCAGTTTTCCATAGGAATTTTTTTTTAAATTTTTGCTAATTAAGCATGAAATTGTCAAAATTTTTTGTATTCTTAAGTAAATCCTACAAAAATATGCTACACTGGTTCAGCTCGGAGTATAGCTGCATACAAATAATTGGTTCAAGTTCAGAACCTTAGACAAGATAGAGAGTATCTCGAAGTCGAGCACAATCGACTGTAGCATTCTTTCTCGTTTTTTCTTTATTTTCTTCTGTGGACAACTGATGATACACTTCGAAGCTGTTTTTTTGCACTACTCCTTTCAAGTTTTAATAGTTAGTGTTCTGACACAGCAGTATACTGACACGACTGCTGCCTGGGTTTATGTGTGTGCGTTTAATTTTTTTGTTTTTGCATATTGTTGTTGTTAGACACCTTGATATTGTTTTGCTCTTCAGCGTAGATACTTTTTTTTCAAACTTCTGGCCTGTCCTGTAATCAATGAAGTTCAATGTCTAATCGGTCTATGCAGTTTTGCTACAAATTTTCTTTGTCAAATGCAGCATTTTCTAAAAGTGCATTTATTTATATTCTTTAAGACATTTTCATTTAAATTTTGAATTTTTGCCGATTTACTTTTCTTAATTTTGTTGGTCAGTTCGATTTAATTGTCATTGATTAGCTTAAATAAATTATTTTGATATTTTGCCATAAGATATATTGGTTTAATATGAAATAATGCATCTTGAGCATGTTAAAATTCTTTTTATTCAATTTTTTATGCATTTTACGTTATTTATTATGTCAAAAAAGTACCCGGCATGGGTTAATAAAACAAAATGATTATTATTTATTCAAATTTATTGTATCGCCTTCAAAGTAGGCACCCTCCGAAATTAAACACTTACACCAACAGATAATCCAATCATTAAAGCATTTTTTAAAAGTATTTTTCGGAACTAACTTCAGTTCTCGCGGCGAATTAAATTTTATGTCTCCTATCGTCTTAAAACGCGTGCCGCGAAGTGGTGATTTCAGTTTTGAAAAAAAGTGAAAAAGGAGGTCGGCCGGCGCTATAACAGCTGAATGCGCTGGTTGTACGATACTATTTGTTGAGTTCTCGTTCAGAAAATCGTTCATAATGATAGCCTGGTGAGATGGTGCAAAATCGAAGAGTTTTCTTTGAATAAATCTAGTTTTTTTCGACGAATTCGCGCTCTCAAAAGTCGTATCTTCTGGCAAGAATTCCAAAGTGAACATTACCTTGACTTTTGACCGACTTTTATGTACTTTTTTCGACAGATGTTGACAGATGACGCACAAAGTCCGCTTGAGTATAGTGCACAGTTGTGTCAACTTTGTGTGAAAGAAGAAGATTTTGGACAATGCTTTTTAAAATTTCAATTCCCGTTACTTTTTTGACAGAATGTATATTTTTCAGTATATAAATATCAATCAGCGATCACATTTTGAACTTGGAAAACATTTTTTGGGTATATTTCATTCTTTTTTTTTTATAAAAAAATATATCAAATCAACATAAATTCTTTTTCATATTTTGTTTAACGCCATATTAAACAGAACTTTCTCCCAAATGATTAAACATCATTTGATCTCTCATCTATAGATAAAAAAAAAACAAAAAATTACTATAAGAAGGCCTTCATTATATACTACTCATAAATTCATAAACCCACTCACCAAATAGGACAATGGTGCAACACTCAATTCCTTGGTTGGCATGGCATCATCCACACGTGGTACTTTTTTCGATATCTTACAATCATGTATCAAAGAACGCTTCATGCTATCACCAGCAAATGATCTCAGCTGACGTGCCGATTCCATGCCACAGAGCATTGCAGCACGCGCATAATAACAGTTCAGTATGTCATTGAAGGTCTTGCAGACCCTGGATGCATTACGATTTTCATACCAATCAGCCTGTGCCTCACATTCAATCATATCGCCACGTAGCTCATGCAGACATTCATGTGAATTATTAAGATCAGCACAACGTTTGTAAGAGTTTTTAGTGCCACCATCGCAGATCTCCTGCTTAAAGTACTCCAGTCCATTGGTCAACTTACGATATATATTATCGTTGGCCATGCGACAATTTCTGGTCGAGCTATGTATCTGGGATAGCACATCGTTTATCTCAATGCAGGACTCCAACATTGAGGGCTGCGACAGCAGCAGCACAATACGCTCCGGACTGACCACATAGAGACGCGCCAGTTGCATCAGCACAGGATTATCATCGCATTCACGTAATGTTGAGTTTTTCGGACGCATGCCCGGTGGGCAGACAATCGGTTTACCTTTCTTATCCGTTTTATGATGCGATTTGGATGGGCCTGATGGTGCGCTTGGATGTTCATAGCGTGTTGCATAACGATAGAAATACCACGGAAACCAAATTGCCTGCACTACATCCTGAAAGATGAGCAAAAGTAGCAAAGCACTGAATATAGGCTTAATATACATCTTCAAAGAATATCTTTCTCGTCTGAGTTATAAAATAAAGTTTTGATGTTAGAATATTCTATTATCTAGTATTCGATTGATGTTGCTAGGCGTACTAAATTGTTACTTTTTTGAGATGCAGATTTTATTTTTATTGTTTGATTGATTTTGAATTTTGTGTTCTCTACTACGACAGTTGTAGAATTTATTTGCGTTAATGTGAAATATATGATGCTTGTTCTTGTTTGAAGCTCTGAAGCGTTAAATCAGATCCCTTCCTCAGATCCCTTTCTCATGCCCTCTTGCTATACCACTAATAAGATTAGATATATGGAGACTTTGATATGAGACATCGAGGGAAAATCATAGGTTTGGCAGCTTCAAATACTGTGTGCTGAATGACGAGGCAGTCTGCGAGTAATCCAGTTTACCAGTTGAGTAGTTGATTCCATGTTGGTTCAGACCAGGGACTCATATCGAAACTTATATAAGCTACGGTTTCGATAACCATAGTACCTCTATGGCGAGCAACCTTTTTAGCACAAGGTTACGTACAGGGAGCGTTCCAAAGCACTTATGAAATACGAAATTTTCTGGTGGTGCCAAATAAGTGACTTAGTTCGTTGAAAAGTTACATTTACAGTCGGCCGGTATGTCCTTCAGAATGTCTGTAGATTCTTTTTGAATGCTTCTATGCTCTCCTTTCATCGGTCAATACATTTGTTTTTCAACCGTGTATACCACGCACGAAGTTTGCCACGGAATAAACGATCATTAGCATAAACTTTGTCTATCAATTGAAACGTTTCGTTAAAAGTCTTACCAAGTTTAAGATAAAACTTATTTGATCTTTGTGCGATGCCCATTTTTGGGTCGAACATATTAACACCTTAGTCATATTAACTACGCTTCCAGTAGATCAAAACTAATGCATTTTTTTACTAGAAGTTGGAAAGCTTGAAACTTTCTACCTTACATACAGATGGCACTTTAATAAAATGCTCTATTCTAAAAGTTCTCTCCACTTTAGAACGTTTCTTATACGAGTATGTCAACTATTTCATATTTATAGTTACTATTATCCCTCATTGGTCAATATCGACCATCAGTATTAAGTAATATTATGAAAATGTCTGGATTATGCCACGCATACCCGTACACAAAGCAATGAAATGCGCGCCAAATATGATTCTGAAGAAATAAATTTTGAAGCGCACATAAAATAATATACAAGAATCACAGTGAATTCGACCGCACACAGTTCGGTATCACATTGTTTGCTTCTACTCCTTTCATTCGTGTGAACATTTTATGTGAGGAAAACAGAAATTTCAAACAAACAACAAAAGAACGCGCTATCCTTGGTAGAACCGAAGCTTTAATACTTTTCACACTTAGAATGGGGGCTGTACAAATCCCACATTGACGGAGAAGAGCGTGCATATACGCACATACAGCCGGACAGACAGACTGACGAACATAGCTAGATCGAGTCGTCTCGTCGTGCTGAACACGAATATATCTACTTACTTGGGCTTCCGATGGTTCTATTAAGTCGTTGCAAACATTGTTGTCTATTTAAATAATATAAAAAGAAATATAAATCTGTAAACCTGACTTTTTTAATAAATAAATTTATTTTCTAATCTTTTCTCAAACTCTCAAATCTCAAACGTTGCAATTAATGTGCAAATAATAAAATTTCTAAGAAACGAGCTATCGCGTTGACTACCACACTATTTAGTATAAAGGATATTCCAAGATATCTTTATAAAAAAAATCTTGATAAAACCAGCATTCAGTTAACTTCTCTTTTCTACCTAATAAGAAAAGTAACGAGTTGTGCATAATAAAATCAAATACAAAATGAAACACCAAGCTACTACTTACCTGAAATTTGTGTCCGGTTTGCTACTTCAAGGATGTCGCTTTCATCATAATGCTCCACTTCTTGACTATATAATAGTACCAGCAGCGCTCACACAAAAGTAAATTGTCAAGAATATCTTTGGCAAAGCGCGGATTTTATTAGCTCACTCATAAGCAGTAAAGTGTATAGCAAGGCTGCGCATTTTTATCCTTTTGTACCTTTTTTTTTCTTCTTTCTTACTACGGTCCTTTTTTGCAATTGTAAAATACTGTAGCATGCTTTACTGCGTTCCATTGATGCTATGAAATTCACTTTGTGTCAAGAAGATTTCTTTTATTACAGAATTATATATATATATATATATATATATATATATATATATATATATATATATATATATATATATATATATATATATATATATATATATATATATTCTTCTTTTCTACTCACTTGATTTTTTCATTTATATATTATATACTTTTTATTATTTATTTGCAACAAATATTGTTTGATATAGCATTCTATCCATTCCATCTCCATTCTCTATTTAATCTCTCAAATCAATTTCGATGACAAATCAAGCTGCTTATCCCATTGGCTTATGCAACAACTTTAACTTACAGTCATCAATAAGTCTATAGCTCTCTGGTTAGTATGTTTCCATATACGTTATGTCGCGTGTAGCGCATTTAGCAAAATCCAATAACTTCATTAGTGAATTTCTTATCATTAATCTTCTTCTCGTTTTTTTTTACCAGCACATACCGCTCATACATATGTAGTAAATACTACATGCAGAATTTGCCTTTGGCGTTTCCTGCCGCTTCGTTAAATTCATAGCAAGCTCATTTCTGAGTCCATTTACTGCGCACAATTAGTTGATTTGTCCAGAGCGCTTGAAGCATATAGAGATTACATAAATATATGTGCGGTTTGTTTGTCATATTTCTTGGTATAGTCTGCTCTGTGGTCTAATCCAGCGCAGTCAATGGTGAAATTATTGTCGTTAATGGTATTGTCTTCAAAATAATGCTCAATGAGCTGTGCAATTATTTAGTGTCTAATTTGTGTGATGCCTACGAAGTAGGTACTTAATTGGTATTGTAAGCTAGAAATTGTTATGTCATGTAGCAATGAATGGGAGTTACTGAGTTTTACGAAAGAAATAGAAAAATGTGTAGAGCTTTAAATCTAAAAATCTAGAGGAAAATTTAAAAATGTTCAATACAATTCAGAGATTGATTTAACTTTCTTCAAATGTATTTTATTTTTTGCTATAAGAGATACAAGTATGTAGAAGAATGTATCGAAATTTTATAAAATGGTGCAGTATTCTGGCTATAAATCTTCAAAAGAAAAGATGCTGAGATAAACATATAACATAGAACTCGAATAACTAGAATACATTTTAGTAGAAAGTTTTGTTTTTATAATACTATAGAAACAAATTAATCAAAAAATTTAAAAATATATGGAAAGAAGAGCTAAAAGCTTCGAAAAGAGAGAGAGAGAGAGAGAGAGAGAGAGAGAGAGAGAAAAGATAGAAAGTAAAAATGAAAAATACAGATAAAGTAAGAGAGAGCAAAGTAGCAGAAAAAGAGAATATTGCGATGCAAACAGATTTATGATGGTAATAATAATAAGGTAGTGTATTGAGAGCGGTGACTCAGGCCAATCCATATGAATGTGTATGATAGATATAGAAACAAGATTATCCATAGGAAACATAAGAAACAGAAACAAGTACGCCCAAGAAGAAAAAGACTAAGAAGAAAAAAAAAACAATGGAATACTATTCACCAATTTACCAAAGGCAGCTATTCACCAGATTTTTTAACCATGTTGAAAAATATGGACTTCAGTAGCGACCTCTGTTTCTTCTTATGGAAGACTACTAGAAGAATCAAACGACAGCCGATTCTTAATGTTGCCAAAATGAACGTTAATGGTAGATGGTGCCATTCTGTTGAAAAATTTGGCTGAGCGTTTCAAACATTTCGCTAGACGACTTCAGAGAAAGAGAGTGAAAAAAGGCTTCGTAGGCATCAACACTGCAAATAGATCTGTCCATTAGTCCTTTCACGCTACCTGAAGTATACATCCAGAGCATAAAAGTCTGGCAAGTCGTAAAGCAACCAGAGTTCGACCGGCCTATCAGTATCCTGTCATTCATCTTGTATGTTTGGTAAAGACTGTTTCTCACCTTGATTGCTGATTTTTGTGGACTCCCGTGGTATTATCGTGGACCACCAGCTTGTGTATCGTGCAGAAATCGTTCCTTTTCCCTAGCCAATCAGATTGCACAAGTTCTGAGTTGGTATTTCTTTAGGCTACATGTATGTGGTATGGAATTTTAAGTTAATTATTTTAAACCTTTTTACTTTAATTATACAAAAAAAAAAAAAAAAAAAATCAGCGCTCATTAAAATTTGCAACCAATATTGTATAAATTTACTTCCATTTCCATTTTATATTTTCAAATATCTACCGTACTTCACTTTCACTTCATGCACTGCCATGAAATTTACTTCGTATATATAAACCTGTCAACAATGGTATATCCTTGTACTTCCAAATACATATGTAGATAAGTATGTAGTTAGATATGCCAAACAATGATGTTCAATTCCTAGAAAAATAGAAAAAGAGAAAAGCAGCTATCCAAACAATCATAACTCATAATACAACGAATGCATGGAAATGAAATCGACTCATAGCATAAAGCATTCTTGACTACTCGTCTATGGTTGAAAATGTGTATGTGAATCGATTCGTTGCGCTTCACTCGTTCGACTCATTCAATCACTACTACACCCGTTTATTTACTCTCTTCGCTTGCACTAATTCATCGATGATGATGACTGCTGCCTTGGGTTTGACTAACTGATAGACAGAATATTGTATACCATAATCGTATGAGTGAAGTACCAAACATACGAGTAGATATCAAAGCCAAAAGCCACAATACAAGCGTATAAACCAACCAACTAACCAACCAATCAAGCACGATTTGTTGTATGCTTTGGTAAAGTGAAGTTGATTCCTATTGTTATCCTTTATTATAGATATGTGAGTGAGTTTATATATTGAAAGATTGCTATTTTCCCTGACTACGAAACTGATTACAGTATAAACATAAACATTTTTGACATGGACTTCCATTTTTCGTTTAATGTTGTTATTATCAAAGATTTGCTTTTAGAATATGTTTTGTTTGATGATGTCAAATTGAAACTCATATTTTGTTGTATTTTGTTTTAATTATTCGAATAATTCTTGTGATATTGATATTAAATATACGATATCAATATAAAATTGCTTAAAATGGTCTTTAAAATTACAATTTAAAGCTATTTATTCATTGTTTCTATTGGTTTCTTCTAGATATTAGAGTGGTCTCTATGCTTTAGTTAATAAGTTGAGTATGTAATTAACTGTAGCTATTTGTCTAAACCAGAGCTGCATAGGCCATATACTTCTTATGAACATTGGTTTTTGTAATGCTGTACAGTTTAGACTGAGTATTGTTCTACACACCCGAAGCTCTTTGCATTAACAGTATAAATTACACAAACAATTTTAAAATTCTGCGTTGTCTGTCTTCCTATAGTGCAAAACAACTACAGTGCCGCATGCTACATGACTATGGACAGCACACACAAACAGACACACATACACACACACACACAGCTTTTTGCATAGGCCAGCGAAAATTATACAAATAATTTTCTTATTCTTTGTTATCTTACTGTGTATATAGAATATGAAAGCTATTCAAAAATTTTACACGTATTGGTATATGTACTTTCATTTGAAACTTTAGTGCATCCCTGGTCTAAACCATGGTGAAATAATATAAATTGACAGATTCACGCACTCGTCTGTTTCTTCAACGGTGAGAGTGTTCGAGCGCGACAGAAAAAAAGTGCATTTTTCTCTATTCTAACAACTGAAAACAAAGAAATCGAACGGAACAAAAAGAGCGCTGCTGTACTGATTACGGTAGCTTCTATTGTTAAAACCATATTCTAAATTTACATATTTAGTAAACCATTAAATTTTCAAAAGAGAAAGCTCTTTTTCGCCGTTCTGATTGGCTGAGAACATCCGAAAGCCAATCAGAAAGCTTTTCAAATCAATTGAAAATTCGAACACAATTTCATTTCTGACATTTTTCACTTCACTCAATGAGCAAGTGAAGTGCTATATTCGTGCGAAAAAATGATTCATGCGACAAAGGATTGTTAAACATTAAATTAAACTCCATCACGTGCCTTTAAGTTTATTTTCAACGCTTTTCACACCTTTGCAACTCATTTTCGAAACTTAATTTTCGTGTCTGTCACAATTCCATTCATCTGCTGTAGTCTACATGTTTTCCAGTGACAGCAAATGAATGTAAATTATTGTAAATGGCTGCGGTTCTGAATATTTTTTTCACATTAATTTTTAATTTTCTGAATTGTGTTAAAATTTGCAATTGTGTTCTAGCATGCATTTACTTCATTATCAGTGGTATTATGCATTCGAAGGGTATTTCTTTTTCATTTTTTTTTCATTGTATCTACATTAATTTTATCGCTGGTTTTTCTTTTGAAGCATATTTCTGCAGTTTACTTTAAACTAAATAACGTACTTTTTAAGGATAACATGCAGTTGTTCGCAGTATTTATTTAGCGACCGTTTTATATGAATTTAGCTGGCTCTAAGCCCGTTTTTCAATGTGAAACCAAAATAATAACAACATGTGTTCGCGTAGTTTGAAACATATTAGATATATTTTTGTTTTGTTTTAGGTATTGTACGAGGGCTGCTATTTATATTTCGGGAACTGGCAATACTAATGTCAATAGCTAAAATCTGGCAACACCATAATAAAGTTTGACAGTTGTTGGCATAAACGTACTCACTAAGTTTTGATGTACAATTGCTATTTGTTTTGTTTACAGTGAGTTAAGAAAAGCAATTTGGCAAAAAAATGGAAATTTCAAGAGAAGGTTTTCGTTGGATTATTTTTCACAACTTTTTCGACGTGGATTATCTCAACAAGAATGTGTCAATGAACTCAGTTCTTTGTATGGCGATAAAGCACCAACAAAAACTACAGTATATCGCTGGTAGAGTGAATTCAATCGTGGTCATGGTTAAAAAGTTCGACCGTTGTACTTTAAAAGACGTGTATACTTTACTTTAAAAGACGTGTATGGAATCATGGATATATGCGTATGAGCTGGAAACAAAACAGCAATTGACCGTGTGGGTATTCCAAGACGAGCCAAATACAACAAAAGTTGTTCGTGGAAGAAGCACAGCGAAGCAAATGATAGCCTGTTTCTTCGGCCGAATGGGTCATGTGGCCACTGTTCCGCTTGAGCAACGTAGGACGGTCAATTCTGAGTGGTACACGACCATTTGTTTGTTCGGAGAAATTCGTAAGACCAACCGCCAAAGACGAATCATTCTCCAACATGACAGTGCGAGCTCTCACACAGCTCGTCAAACAAGTGTATTTCTGAGCAGTCAAAACATCATCCTCCGTATAGTCCTGATTTGGCAACTAATGACTTTCTCTTCTTCTTCCCGAGTATCAAAGGTAAACTGCGTGGTCAACGATTTAGGAGCGCCGAAGAAGCAGTTGAAGCGTTCAAAAACCATGTTTTGGAGGTGTCTCAAGAGGAATGGAAAAACTGCTATGACAAATGGTTTGAACGAATGCAAAAGTGTATTGATCATCAAGGGGAATATTTTGAAAATCAATAAAGCCATTTTCAATAAAAAGTGTTTGTTATTATTTGCTATTCCCGAAATATAAATAGTACCCCTCGTATTAACATTTTTAAATAAAGCTAAAAACAAAAAAAATGTTTTTGTATTAAAAATTATGCCAGCAGCTGTTTGTATAAATTTTATTAGTTTCCATTTAATGAGATATAATACGATGAAACACCACCTCAGTGTATCTTCAGCGGGTGTCCACGAATACTGTATTATATACTCGTATACTCATACGATAGAAAAATTGAAAATGAATTTCAATTATTTAACAATTAAACTGTCAAAATAACCGCAAGAAGCAAATTATTGTAATGAGAAAAAAAAAATAGTGTAATTTTTTACACTTCACACAGAGTGCCAAGTTTGACATCATTAGTTTATCAGAAAGTTTGTAACACTCAGAAATATATGTTAAAAAGCCCAAACAAGTTGCTGTAGCTATGCCTGTCCATCGCTCTTGTATGTCTGTCCGTTAGTTCCTCCATATTCTGAAGCTTATCCTTTATTAAAGAACTTCTAATTTTGATATTGTATAAGGCGAATTTCCGAAAGAACACAAAAAAAGAAACATTATTTTTCCCTAAGATATTTAGGTATAACCATCATAAAAACTTTTGACAACGCATGTGTAAGGTATAAAAACTTCGGTGTTATTGAAGTTATCATTTTTACTTATTGGTATTAAATTCATTATTTCATATTAATGCAATTCTGTTTGAATTTCTTTTTCAATTAATATTTAAGTTTAGCACGGCATGATTATTGCACAGTGTCGTAAATAGGGGGGGGGTGTAGAGCAAAAGTACTGTTTATACACTCTTTTAATCACTGCACTGCAGCTGAAGGAGTTAATGCTAAAGAGCTAAAGCTGTGAACAGTAGTTATCTTTTATTGTTTAAGTGTTTACTAAGACAGAGATTTGGCATATTATTAACGTTGAGTCAGAAATTTTTTTTTTTAACTGATCATATTTGAACTCGGTTTGTATACATTATACGAACACAATTTTTTCTCGATCGTTTGCAGTTTCCATTTTGGAAAGCTCCGAGGGGGCAAATAAAGTAAAAGGTTATATGGGGCAAAATTATTCAACGCCTGGGTAAAGCTGCGAAAACCTTCTAATAATTTTGACATATGTATGTATTATAAAGACTACTAATTTCAAATGTGTAAATTATTTCAGTATTTTTTGTAGATGGTTTTATTTGTGACCATCTCTGAACTTAAAGTAATCCGGTCATCCGGGCTCACTTGCAAGAATCTTCAACCAGCCCACTTTCAATAAGTGTCAAAGGAAAAGTAAACAAGATATATAATTTAAGTTACTTTTAAGTGGTTTCAAGCACCTTAATTTCAAACAGTGATACGAATGAAAAGATATGACCGATGAATCAATACGGCCCCAAAACATCTGGGTCCAAGGAAATGATTTCGAACTCCACACTTGCTCATTAGTCCTAGGCGATGCTGATGTTCCTTGACTAGTTACGAGCAGTAGCATTAGGTTTAATATTACTAACCCACCCATCCACGGGGTGTTTAAAATAACAAAAAATTTACTTTACGTGGAATGTGAACGGTCCTTAATACATATGTGGCAATACCACAATTTTATACCCATCACACACAGTGCGAAAAAGGTTTTGTAAATTTTTACCGAAAGTCTGTACAGCATTGAAGGAATCATTGGATACTTCAAAACCTATATAAATTCTTGATCAGCTCTAAGAGACGAGTCAATCTAGACATAACCACCTGTCCGTCTGGGTGTTGATGCGCATTTTTTTATATAAAAAGTTTTGAGGGTAAAACACGGTATTGGTAGCTAATTTTTGTGTTTTTTTTTTTATAGAGTATCCATAAAGGTAGAAGTAGTACACAAATTCTAATAAATCAGTTAATCACACATGGCTTTACAGCAAATACAAGCGCACATATATAAATTTTATCCGATAGCAAGCAAACAGTCAGTTACAAGTTAATAAACCTCGCGAGCGCGAAAGAGATGGGAGATTACGTCATTGTATGCGCTTCGCTATTATTTTGACGACAGTTTCTCTTTTTGTAAATGTTTTTCTGATTGGCGCGCGGTGAAATAGCAATAACAACTAACGCATAAACGCAATTATATAGAATGGCGTGTCCCGCCCACTTTTATGGATAGTCCCACACAGAGCTACTACACACTTAGGTTTTTGTATGAAAAACTTGAAAATTGACATGGTGTACAGGTGATTCACGTACATATATGTATATCAATATTATACTCCCACTTGCAGGGGGTAACCATCATCCTAACCACACACCCACGTTTCATTTTTTGTATGACTGTTTTTTTGCAGTCACTATAAAGCTGCCATATGATTTGAAATTTCGTGTAAATGAGGTCAGAGCTTTGATTCTTTCGAAGTTTTTTCTTTTTTTAAAACGAAAATATTTGATTTCTGGAGCATTTTTATCGAAGAGAGTTTCTTCTCTGCTTTTGTATGTTTTATGTATGCTTTATGTTTATTGAAAGCGAATATTTTCTTCAAAATATTTTAATGAAAATCTAGTTTGACAAAATTAATAAATAAAAATTTCTTTAAAATTTGTTGGAGCATAAATAGCTACACCTCAGCAGCAACTTACAATATCAATGCAACAATTTAACAGAAACAAATTTGCAGATACGAGTACATAAAGCTAATGCACTTCTGACAAAAGCCCAAACATAAACTCACTACTACTCCAGCTCCAAAGTTTGAGTTTATTGTTTCGGACTATGACTCAAGTAGAGACACTTGTAGATAGTATCAACCAGATATAAGGTGAGACAAACAAGCAGGCGAAACTCCATGCAATACACATAAGGATGTCAATTAAAATTGCAGACATTTGCATTAAGTGCACATGTGATGCACTGTACAAAACGAAAACAAAAAAAAAAAAAAACTTTGGGCAATGAAACAGTCTTGATTCAGGCAGCAAAAAGCCAGGCTATAAGCAGCCATAAAGGAACATGGCTGAGCTGAGCCAAACAGTGCTCTGGCTGTTGTCCATTGTGTTTAGACAGACGACATTGCTTTTAAGAGAAATTTTAAGTGCATATTGCAAACGAAGTACAATATGACTTAGTAAAAGCAACTAATAGATCACCGGTATGAAGTGCAATTTTCAAAAGATGACACTTAAGGCGTATTAAGCACGCTTTTGTTAAGTGAAAGCATAAAAGCTAAAGCCAAACTGTGCACAAAAAGCATAATTTCTCAGAAATTTTTGTTGCATGCTGGATCATACTTTGTATAATGCAGAGTGCAATATACGATTTGAGTTTATTGACGTCTCATTTCAAAAATATTGCCACTCATACTCTGTTGTATGTTGATTTGCACAGTCAATTTTCTGACACTGAAAATGGCAACACCATCCACAAAAACGTATTTTTGCATTAAGCCTCGAATAAGGTCAATCTGTTTGTTGTACGCCACATGCTACCCCATACCTTGTACTATGAGGTTTGCCATGTATATTGTGCGCCTGGGCAACCATAGGTGTTGTTGGGTGTCAGCTGACATTTCCATTGGAAAGTTTGACATTTTTTTTAGTATAAACGTACGCAGAACGTTTTGTAGTAACTTGAAACATTGAACTCGGTCAAAAAATGGAATTAACTTGTGAAAGATTTTTTGAGAGAATTGAGCAGAACCAACCGCCGAAGATGCATCATTCTACACCACGGCACGGTTCACACTAGAGAATTTTTGAACACTGAGCCTTACAGCTCCGACTTGACACCCAATGACTTCTTTTTGTTCCCGCACATCAAAAATAAATAGCGATGTCAACGTTTTTCAACGCCTGATTATGCTGTTGAAGCATTTAAACAGCGCTTAACGCTGCGTACGTTTGCGCTAAAAAATATTAAACGGAAACATCAGCTGTCACTTAGGTACACAAAGGCGCACAACATACAAGGCAACTCTCGTACTCGTCATATGCATATGCAATTTTTGTGTTGTGTAATGAGCCATTACAAATTCTAGAATCGAAACTCAAATTTCATTTTGAGCACAAAAAATTATTACAAATCATGTACGAAAGTGTATTTGTAAGATACTATTGCAATTGTGACGCGTGTTGTGAAACATCATCATCAACGTCAGCATGAGCATTATAGCCTCACATGCTGTGACAGCGCTGTGTAATTAGTGGCTGTCAGGACATACGAAATGTGAAAATTCTGCGAAAATATGCATTTCATTTTAGTAGACACTGCAATGCACTCAATGTGATTGTCGATGTTTCACGCAAATTTCGACCGCAAATTTTCGGCCATGTTCAGCGCTATTTTTCGTATGCGTATTGGCAGTGGTTTTTCGTTGAAGTTTTGGTTAACACTTGTTTGTACGAAATGCATTATAGCTTTAGATTGTGTGTGCGTGCAGTGAATGAAATGTTGTACAATTTTGGTTTGATAGTATTGGTTTATACAGCTAATGAGCATTAATTAATCTTCAACGCTAAAGTTTGTGTGGTTAGAGTTTCAGTTGTGTGAAAAAGGCAATCTTTTCGTGCGTGTGAAAGTCGAACACTTGTTTGGCAGCTTAAATAAAATTTTATGCAACCATAGCTATTCACCATGCGCCATTTGGAACATGGACGAAACTGGCTTCTGGACGGGTCCGTCAAATATCAGCGAGTTCATTGCCTTGAGTGGATTGCATACCATGATCATGGCCCTCCGATCCAACTCATGTTCTTGAGTCTTCGCAAGAATATACAAAAAATATTTCCAGATAGTACATGTACTGTATAGCCGTTGCAAATCTGTGTTTCCGTGGCAGAAAGGCAATGCCGTCGTTTTGCTTAAAATTCGTCACAAATCGGCTCTAATACTTGCTTTTCCATCTCAAACCATTATCAATGATTTTCAATCGAGTGCAATATCGCTATTTGATCCCAATGTTTTCTTCGAGGCTTAATTTTTTCGTGCAGCGCGTAGTTAGTGAAGGAAGTACAGAGGCTGCTACATTTGACCAAAATGTGACTATATCTGAAGTGCCATCAACCATAGATTTGTCAAACTTCCTGATATCTTGATTCGGTGTGATATTTTGTCCAGAAATAAAACATGGCGCCATTCACTACCTTACCAGTAGATAGAATTTAGCTCAATTTAACTTTAAAATCAGCACTTTGAAATACACTTATTAAGCGTCAAAAATGGATACGCGCCAATACAAATGGATCTGTAAAACACAACGGAAAAATAAAGTTAAAAAAGTATGATTATCGATGACATTTGATATTTGCATTGTTGGCCCTTAATTCGGCACCCAATTTCTTTGCTTTTGATTCATTCCCATGGCTTTGAGGCGTTTGCCAATGTTGTCAATTCAACTCCCAATGATTCTGACAATTCTTCAAGGGTATGACACGAATCTTCGTTGAGTAATGCTTCAAATTCTTCATCTTCAAACTTTTTGGGCTGGCCCGGACGTTCTTTCTCCTCCGTATCAAAATCACCACTTTTAAACCGACGAAACCAGTACTCACAAGTTGAAATCGATGGAGCATAGTCCCCGTTAGCTTCACATGGCGTACGATGGGCTTCAGCTGCTTTTTCTTCAAATGAAAGCACAAAAGTAAAACTTCCCGCAAATTGCGTTTTATCGGAACAAAAGTCGACAGTGAAATGACACATACTGAAAATTGAAGCTTATGAAGTCGGCTTTCACATGAATATAGTCACAGGTTTACCCGATGCGATTTAGTGCTAGTTACGCCATCTCTTATGAATCCTTTAAAATTAGTTCCAACACCCAATATAAAGAGAATATGGCGTGCATTTGTTCGATCTGTCTAACGTACATGCAAAACCTAGTGAGAGCGAAATAGAAACAAAATGTGTGTGTGTAAGTATTATATTTCGTGCGAATCTTGTATGTGTGTTTTGTTATACTATTCACTCATTGTTGTCTAGAATTCTTAGATCATATTTTTCATAGCTAAACTCTCAAAGTGTAACTGAAAACATTTCAGTTCTTTTATAGTGCACGAACTTTCCAAACAAGAAACTATCAACATTCAAACGAAAATTAATGTAAATACAGAAAGAAAAAAAACATAGTTAATACAATGCAGAAATTTTACTTGAAAACTTCAAGGTGTTGTTTTGGGTGAAGAAAAATGGAAATTAGATTGTTAAACAATAAAGTAAACGAGGAGCAGCAGCTGCTTCTATATTAAGTTGATGGTGCGACTAGACTCCAACTGAATGCATTAGTGTCTTCACTGGTAAAGATGACGTCGAGCATTATGTACCAGCAGCGTGATGAGCTCAAATAAGCAAAATTCTGCAGTTGTCGGGAGGTAGAGAAGCGCAACAAAAAAGTTTAAATTAAAATGAAAATGAAAATGCCAAAGTGGAACTAGTTCAAGTTGCTTACAGTAATTATAAATTTACCTAAGGAATTACAAACTCGTTGAGTACTGACGACTACGAGCTGCAGCAGTAGCAGCAGCAGTAGCAGCAGCAGTAGCAGCAGCAGTAGCAGCAGCAGTAGAGCAAAATCGAGTAGTGACTCGACGGCAACCAAGTGGCTAAAGTGCTCCAGAATTGCGTAGAAATAATATTATTGATAGATTAAAGTTCCCAGGAGGAGTTCTTCGTAAAACAGAACTACTCTAACAAGCAGCACACTGATGAAGTGGAGTTTGTGCAATGTTTTGTAGTTGTAAGTAAGTAGTTAGTACTGGGTGTTCGGTGTTCATACTGTAACTATTTCAAAAACCTAATGAATGGCTGAATGAATGGCGCCAATGAATGGCTGCCGCTGCTGCTGCTGCTGCTGATGCAGCTTTAGGCGGATACTACAGCATAAAGAAATTGCACTCGAGCAACTCAAGTGTAATCGCATTAAACTACAAAGTAAAGTTTTGCCACTACTTCAACTGTGAGTAGCTGTTGCTCGACGGCTTCTGAAGTGGACAGCGCCCCAAATGGCGCACGTTTGTCGGTTGTTTTATAGGTAGCAAGGGGCATACATTGGTGGATAGGGTTAAAAACTTGAACAGAATTACGCTTAAAAAATGAAATTCATAAAATTGCATGGCTCTGGCTTTGACTTTCATTAAGTTTTTGAAATTAAAATTTAATTTTCTCTGAGTGTGGTGGTGCCATTCGTTTTTCCTAAGTTTTCACGCAAATTTTGCCATTTGTATAGGTGTTGCTGCTGGCCTGTAATTAGGTCGCATTTGTCTAAGTAGTGTATTTAAATTGCAATGACTTAATGTTTTTAATTAAATTTAGTTAGTTAGCAGTGGTCGAGATCGGACTTTTTTCTTAAAAGTACAAAATAATAAGAATATCAATAATACATGAGTGTCACGGAAAACTATTTCGTCTTTTTATTAGGGTCGCCCAGAAATAGAGCGGCAAATAAGTGAGTATGTATTGGTGTGCTGTATCTTACGGCCGCTCTCTTTACGTTTTTTGTTAAAATTTTACTGTTTCTCAGCTTGTGTCGCTGTGTCTGGAGGTAGACATGCTATGAATGACTTGACCTGAACTATGTGATCAAATTTCATTCACCAAACTTTGGGGCGAAATCGTTTTTAAATATTTATCTGATTCCTCTGCTTTTAAAACTTTACCAACAAAAACAGAACAAAACACAACACAACGGTTTCGAGCATAACGTCGAGCTGATTTAGTGTGAATCGCGCTAAAACTCGACGGAGAGAGAGAGAGATACAGATAGAGAGAGAGAGAATATTTTGTTTTCTCTATTCCTCCAATTGAAAACAAAGGAATCGAAAGGAACTGAAAATAGAGCAGCTATGCGGAATAAGCTATATTATACATATTGTATTATTCTAGCTTGGGCTAAATGTTAGAGTTAATAAAAAATGCAAGTAAGAAGAGAAAATCACATTACTTTTATAATTGTGTGTTTAAAGTGACGCCAAAGCAAAATGTCATGATTTCGTATGCTGCTTAATCCTATGCCGTCGCTTGTTTTGGTTTTTTTTTTATAATTTTTTAGCAAAGTGAGAGAGCTAAGAGAGAGAGAGAGAGAGAGAGAGAGAGCTCATGTCTTTAGACGCAATACTTTAGAAAAAAATTACATTCGGCCCTACTCCTCTCACAACCTTTCCAACAAAATAGACAAATAAAAATCAAGCGAATATGTTGAGTTTCAGGGGGTTAAAATGATTAACTATTTTCACTTGCCTATTTATATAAAGATAATAATTTTTTCGCTCTAAAATTTAAAGTTTAAACAAACTCTTTTTAGACTAAAATGCTAAAAAATGTAAAAAATCAAGTTAGCAGCACCATCAATTGTTAACCGCAATCAGAATACAGGTTTTGAAACCCTAGCTTACTTTCTTTTGATACCTGCTTTACAACGTATTCTGAGTGCAAGATTTTACAAAAAAAAAAAAGTCAACAAATGAATTTATAGAAATCAAAGATGAGTAATATTTTGCGTCACTGCTATTTTTCACTATATTTTCGAAAAATAACAGTTTGGAACTGCTACCATGATTCGCAATTAGCAGTTATTTCTTTACACCGCTAGTTGGCTTTATCCGAAATAAACTCAGATTTTAATAAGAAATTGAAACAAATTCTATAGTCTTACGTTTTGCAGTGTCCTTATTAACATGAAATGTTTTTGCTATTTAAATCACAATAACAGTTTAAAATAGCAGTAGCAGTTTTCACTGTTTTCGAAATATAGCAGTTAAAATCTGACTTGAACACAACAAAGTGTGTTCCAAAGTAAACAAAACTCCTGGAATAGGTTTTTTTCACGTAGCGCCTCCAATATATAATTTAGTGCGTTGGAAAGGTGTATGCTGCCGCAACTTCCAGTCAACATTTGGTCCACTAGAAGCTGTGTTAATGCCACCGGCCGGAATATCCTTCATGCCCGTAAGCCTAAATTAAGTCCGCTTTTTCAAATCTTATACGGCTTATGCATGAAAAACGTTAAATTTAGTGGGAAAAACTCTTAAATGAAAGAACTGCCAATTGTTAACATTCGCTTGTATTAGAAAAGTTCAACACACTGTTCAATTATGAAACACTTCATTTATGTGCTTGATTGTCTCATAGTATAGCAGCACAGCAATTTCACTTCCTCATTTCACAAACCATATGCTATGAAGTTGCTTGCGTTATCACAATTATTTAACAAATTTACAACTCGAAAACTTTCAATTTAATGACATAACGAAGCAAACCCTAATTAAACAAACCACATACGCATAACTTTTAGCATATGTATGAATAGTCAGCCGAAGGGTTCAGCCAGCTACTATGAAAACAGCTGGCTTCACAGCTAGACAGTCACCAAAGTGTTGCCAATCAGAGGCCAAATAATAAAATGCAAATATAAACTAAAACTAATTTTGGCCAGTAACAAAAACAAAGGAGAATGTTTTCCAGTTGCAACTAAATTCGCCCCAAAAAACAAGTAAAAAATTTATTCATATTTATGCAAAATAGCCAAATAGTAACAAAAGCAGGAACAACAACAACAATAACATCAACTCTAACAAAGAGCAACAAACTATAAAATAGACACTGAAAATATTTACATATGAACTTTTGAGTAGCAAGTAAATGTGGCGTATGTGGAGTGTGTGTGTGTGTGTGTGTGTGTGTGTGTGTGTGTGTGTGTGTGTGTGTGTGTGTGTGTGTGTGTGTGTGTGTGTGTGTGTGTGTGTGTGTGTGTGTGTGTGTGTGTGTGTGTGTGTGTGTGTGTGTGTGTGTGTGTGTGTGTGTGTGTGTGTATGAGTTTTGAGGATGCTTTGTTTCTCTATATTCTTGTTTCAAAATATGTTAATTTGCGTAGTTTTCGCAACTGAAACATAAATTTGAAGTTAAACATATACGTTCGTATAGTACATCAGGGTTCGTAGTTGCATAAATGCATATAGAAATTCATTTGTTAATGTAAAAAAACTAATTAATAGTAATTTGTTGGAAGTACACATTGCGTCGGCGCAGTACTTGCTTTTAACCACATTGAAGCGAACTTCTGATTTGTACAAATTATTTTAATGGTTGGTATAGCTCAGATTCTCAAGACTCTGTCAAAACTCGGATGACCTTCATGTACTCTTCTTAAGAATCTCGTAGAACTGCATATACGCACTTACGGATATTCGCAGGCTCATTTAGTAATCAAAGACTCTTCCAGAGCTTTCGGAGGCTGTACAAAATTTACGTAGAATTTATAGACTTTTCCAGTAAGAAGTGGACTCGTCGCAGGGTTAGCTTTGGACTTAAAATATAGTTGTTGAACTTTCGCAGGACCCTCAACGGTTTTTCCAAAACTTTCACAGAAGTTCTTAAACACTTGGCACAACATAACGGTTTCTATATTGCTTCCTAGACAGGCATGGGTATGTTCTTTCTCAGATACAGACAAGACCAGTTTCAAGAAAGTCAGCAGTATAGAAATAGTTATATAAACGGCTTACATATAGATTGGCGTCCAACGTGGGGCCCGAACGCACGACTCTGAGATTAATAGTCTCATGTCCTGTCGACAGCTACTTTTGTTGCTATATTCTTTGCTTGTTTTTTTTTTTTTTTTTTTCCAATATTAGTCTTTAAGGTAATTGACTTGGAACGTAATATCATTTTATTATTTTTTTAGTCGCACGTAGCGCAATGTAGGGTGTATGCAAATTGGAACTCTGCAGCAAGTATTTACAGAAAAAGTCAAAATTTAAATTTATTTTTGCTAGAAAAACTATAAAAATTTCGGACAAGCAAATTCACAGCTGTGTACCGACAAATTTGCTTTAAAAAAATTTGTCAAGCACACAGTACTGACTAAATAATTAGTGCCAGTCACAATGTTTGTCATTCACTTTTGTACTAGACACACTGTAGACGTGAGGCGTGACTTGCGGTGGTTTGAATGGAGAACATTTTCGGGGTGGTGAAAAGTAGTGAAAAATTGTAGAAAACTGGTTTGTGTGTGCATTGAGGTATGCAACACGAAATATTTCGTACAACATGCATGCATGCTACTTGCATATCAAATAGCGCTGTATATAAGTGTCCTGTTCCAGGTACATGTCCTTCAGACATACTGTTTGTGAGCTATTTACTTGCACAAAACGTGCGTAAAGTTTTAATTATAAACTTTTTAGCTAACACACACACACACACACACACACACATTTCGATTGCTTCTTTTGAAGCTCGCTTTGTACACTTAAAATAGTTACAAGTTTTCAAGTTTCATACTAGTTTCATACCTTTTGCAACAGCAGCTGTGTTTCAGTAGTCGTTTGCACTATAACTATGTATCTTAGTAGATACGCGTATTTTATTTAAGTTTTACAAGGCTTGCAAACTTGCATATTATGACACTTTAAGGACATGCTCATAGATTTATTGCAAAGCATTTGATTGCCTTGATTAAGGTGGACAGCTGTTGCTGCTGCTTGTCGAAGCAAATTACAGATTTTGTAATTAGATAGCAATGAGAAAGTAAGACAGTTTGTAATATATACACCTACTATACAGTGGGCGTACGTGTGTAGACACTTTAATGATTTATGACTACAAATAACATGTCAGACAGACGCACGCAGTATTGACCAAGTTGATAAATTGTAAAAGTTGTTTAATGTAATTAAAATTTTATGGCGTCTTTGAAATTTTCAAATTGAATATGAAGTAATTTTATATATTTGCATGAAACCATGAATAATAATATTTTAAATTGTATATTTCTAGGAAGCTATATCAAACTATTGTTTTCTCGTTATTGAAGCATTTTCCTCTCTTTGTTATTTAACCTTTTAAGACTGGTTTCTTTAAAACTGGAATTCGAGAAGCCCCCTAAATCCGTTAATCAAATCGACGCAGTATAGTCACATGTATATTTTATTGATAACCAACTTCAATATATTGTTTTGATTTTCTATCATAGCGCTGTGTCTTTACAACTTGCTCATATAAAATTGACTTTGAAAATGGTTTATCACCAACATATGCGGATAAGAAGCGAACATCTACATATGCGAAGCCCACATATTCAATTACAGAAACTCTTCGTATATTCTATTCTGTTGGGAGCTTCAAATTGGGAATTCGGTTCACACGCAATGTGTTCAAATTTCTTTATTCAATCATCAATAAACTCAATCATCAAGCATGGTCGAAATACCGTATGCAATGTACAAAATTATTAGCCGATTTCGTTAAGCACTCAGCAACATTGGCCGGGGTACCAAGAAATTACAAAATATTAGTTGATTTTTCACTTTCATCATGTAGTAGTCTCAAATATTGTGTGATTCTCTCAAATTATGTTAATCTACTTGTATATATAAATAGGCAAGTGCAAAACGTTCACACCCTAATTAAATCACTTAAACCCATTGTTTGACTGGTTGTGGAGATGAGTATGGACGAATGTTAATTTTTTCTAAAGTTTTCGTCTAAGGTAACAAGGTAACGCCCTCGGCCAATCACAAAGACGTGATCTCTCTCCCTCTCTCAGTTCTCTCGATTAGAAATAAGCAATAGTCGGAGTTGCCAACATGTTGACGAGCATTAGTTGACGAGCATTAGTTGAGAGCTTCATAGTGTTGTTGGGAAAATTTTAAAAGGTGAGGAATGAATATTTGTTTGAACCTGTTGTCGCAACATGTTTAGCAGCATGTTGGACATACTTAACGCTCTCAGCATTACGGGCCAGACTTATTATGACCGCAACATATTGGTCATATTAAAGCTCTCAGCATTATCAAATGGGCCTGATAATGGGCCTGTATTGTCACTACAATGGTTGAATTTGAACCACAGGACAAAGTCTAGTTGGAGGAAATACATGTCATCCACAGTATCATTTCAAATTCGTATACAGATAAAGGGACATTTACATAAAAATGTAATTGTTTTGGTGAATGTCATCCACGTTTATCTGGAGTTCGGTGTTGATGTTTTCTGCAAAGACTTCTCAAGTGGTTTCTTCTACAGTAATTTGCATTATTTCAATAGTGAAGAAATGGTGAAGTAGTTGCGCTGTATTCTGTGGTGTTTTATAATATGTCAGTAAATGATTACTTCATTCTCATGCAATTGCATTGATTGTTGCCTCCATACTTCACCAAATCTTTTTTATTATTTGATATTGATTCAATAACCATGTATCAAGAAGTAATTTTATTTATTAAGAAACCCATTTCGTCATCAATGTAGGACCAGAACAAGCAATCGATGGTAAGAGCGATTTATGTGCTTGCAATGAAGTCTATAAAAAATTCAAACAACATATTCTTTCTATTATATACAAACAGTCACTACTGCCGTTAAAGCGGTTTATGTGATGAGTCCCATAAGGCACTTTTCTTAGAGGATTAACTTCTTAGAGGGTTAACTTTAGGTCTTATTTAACATACAGTTAGGCATGTTCAACCACTTTTATAGCCTTAGTAATTCGGGTGATTACTTTTGCGCCAGATTATTACGTATAATGCAATGGGTATCAAAACTCAATATTTATTTTAAGTTTGGTCCAATTCGGCCAAATAACTTAAATTATTTTTTGACTTTTGGTATCCATTGCATTTTTCATGGTGGAGCAAAAGTAATCACCCGAATTGCTTCTACATAGGTAAAAAAAAGTTTTCTAGAAGTCTATTTTGAAAATCTCCATTGAGTTCTTTGACCTTTGCTGAATCTACGAAGCTTTTATAACATGCAACATTTATGTTCGTATATATACTGCTAATTATCCGTAGCAATTTGTTGCTTGTCATTCTATTTATTAAGCACATTGAAGCTTTATGTACCTCTTTGAAGAAGTCAAGAAGTTGATTGCTTAAAGAAAAACAGAAGAAAAATATGTTTCATTAGAAGAATTGTTAAAAACAATTATCGCAATTTTTCTACACATTTCCACATTGACGAAAAAGAAAACAATTAGACAAATTTTCATTGCATTCGAATGCAATAAATTATCGTACCTTGAAAAGTGTACAAGTCATTGAATTTCAGTGTTGTGCAACTTTTTAATAAATCAAAACAAACTACAAAAAATTATCGCGTCACTTCCGACACACAATTAAAACACGAAACAGTTTACAGGAGAAAAAAGAGCCTACACTACTATGAAAAAGTGAATGAAAAGCTAGCAGAAAAATCGAAACGAAAAGTTTTACTATATATTGTGTAAAAATCAGGACATTGAACTGCAAAGCGCTGACGACAGCCAAAAGAAAATTTAAACCTAAGACGAGGGGTAGTAAAATAATGCAACATTGCACGTAACATTAAACTTCAGTCACAAAAAAAATTTTGTACAAAAAAAAAAAATTTTTTTTTTTCGAATTTCTGCGAGTATATAGGCACGCAAGGCTTAAATTTTATTTTACGCTTTAAAATAGTGCTTTTTTCGAAAATAATTCATCAAAAATGCGCAACAAGACGCAGTATTTTGTGTGGCAATCAACTCAATTAAGAGACACCCACAAAAAAAACAAACAAAACTCAATTAGAGGGCATAACTAAATAATCACAAACACATTTACACACACACCAGTCGAGTCAACAATTTTCAAGCAATGACTTTACACAAAATGGCTGCACACCAAAGAACGAACTAAGAAACAAACATTCCAACATGTGACGCACGTGACAAAACTTGTCAAATGACTTTGCCATGTACTCCGCTTCCGTTTCCGCTTGCCTAACCCAAGTCAAGCAGCCATTGAGTCGGTCGTCCGGCCGGCATGGAAGGAACTACGTCTCAGTTCAAGTCAACTCAACTGTAGTAAAGTGAACTGAGCTGAATTTGAACAGAGCAATAGAGAGAAAGAGCGAGTTGAGGCGGCAGGAAGCACTACTTGACTTCTTATGAAATCTGAATCGTGTAAGGATGTTAAAGTTAAAGCCAACGCAAAGTCAAACGGAAGCCCAGCGTTAAGACAATGCGGAAAAAAATGGAACAAGAAAAAACTGTTGAATTCGGTGGTACCGAAGCATTAATACTTTACTTTATTAACAATTTAATGAACACAATTAAAACATTTAAAATACAATACATATATAAATATGGCCCCATGCTGGGCGCCAAAATATGTAATAAAACTAGAAGCATTTTTCTAACTGACACGAAACTATTAAGTCCCCTTCGAAAAATGCTGAAAAAGTATCACCGCTGCGATTGTTTTGGTGCCCCACGTTGAGCGCCAAAATGTCTAATGTAATTAGAAGCATTTTTATAATTAACACGAAACTATCAAGTCATAGCCTTATGGTATGTTTATGTTCAAAACTATGTTAGATATTGTGCGTTTGAAACGCCTTTTTATATTTTTTTGGTGCCCCACGTTGGGCGCCAAAATGTGTAATGTAATTATAAGCATTTTTATAATTAACTATCAAGTCGTAGCCTTATGGTATGTTATGTTCAAAACTATGTTAGATATTGTGCGTTTGAAACGCCTTTTTATATATATAGTGATCCTAGGCTAAGGCGCATTGAATACGTTTTTCAGCTCTTTATGTCTCCAAATAAATACCACGCCTAGAATCAGACAGACAGGCATAGCTAGCTCGACTCAGCTTAACTCATTGAGCTAGTAAGGTGTGTGTATACTTAATAGGCTCTCCTATGCCTCAATGTATTACAAACTAATCGAGAAACTGTTAATGCCCATTTCTCGTTCTATATGAAGTGTATAACAAAGAACTACACTAAAGTAGCAGTCAAGTAAAGTTGAATTGAGTTGGTGAAGTAGGCGTGCGCTACTCTTGTGACTTGTTGCGTTTAGACAGACGCTTGAATTGTATTCAGTTGTATGAGAATTTGTTGCACGTAGTGGGACAAACTATTTTATATGTTCAAATGTATGTCTATTTGTTGTACGCCTTTCATCATCATCAGCTTCATCATCCTGAGTGTTTGTTTTGTAGTGTTAGGTTATGGTACGCCTCAGTTATATGACAGCTGTTCTCTACCAGGGGCATGGATGTCCATGTTATAGCGTTTAAATATTTTATTCTGTGCTCAAATAATACTTTGAAGCTCAAAGCATTAGGTAATATAGTGTTAAGACATTTGCCTGAAGATGTGTCGCCAATGTTAAATAAGTTTTGCTTTGATTTATTTTTAGTTTTGAATCGTAAAAATTTATATTTAAAGTTTTGTTTTGCATTTAAGGTTTGAATGAGTGTCGAATATTTGTGTCAGATTCCAACGATTTGACTTAGTAATTATAGTAAATTGAATCGCAAAACAGCGAATGGTACGTTGTATGGCGATAAAACATGTACAGGAGCGAGGGAAACGTTCAGTGAATTAATAATAAATATTGCTTCAAGGAACTAATATCCTAAGGCCAAATCAAGTTGGTCGGGAGTTATATTATTATATTGACTTTATTAAAAATCGTAAAAACACTATCAGTATGCAGTGCGTTTGTATTACGACTATACCAAAAAGTGAGCAGTATACGCCCAAAGACGTTACCTATAGATGCTGATTTATTTTCTAGCCTCAACCTTAAATCCAGGTCGGATACGATTTTTGCGCAGAATATTTCCTAATGTTTATATTAAAGATATTACCAGGAATCCAATATTCTTACCATAACGCCAAAAAAATAAGCTCCACAAATCGTTTTGTAAATAACATCGCCGGAAGCACATGGCTCCGATATGGTTTCCAAACTGTGTGTCACAAAATGGCGCAACCAACAGCATGCAGAAAACTGCAATGCGTACAATTACAAAATGTCACCTTATCACCCCACACCACCGTTCTGTAATGTGTCCAGCAATATTTGACATTTTAATTTATCAAACTGGAAACGCATCGCTGACGTTGGCCCCGTCATACTACTACATAGTAAAGTAGTCCGCTACGCTCCTCTTGTCATAACAACTTGCTGGAGGAACACTGATCCTACCGATTTATAATAACGAACGAAAATTGTCTACATATATTCAAACCACACATGCCTAGAAGCTATAACCGGAACGCGCCCCAACATGCCATGTCGTAGACGTCTGACCGCTGTACGGCGTTGGCGTTTTTGGGTGCACTTATGGCACACTTCAAATATGCTTTCATCGCACCCTGTCAAGGTTGAGATCTACTGAAATTCTTGCAAAATCGTTTCAACTTAAGAACCGAAGCATGCCTGTATGTTTGTATAAAGTAGACTTTGCAAAAAAAAAAAAAAATAAGAAAAAACCAAGCAAAATTGTTGTTATTGATGTTTTCTTGTAGAAATGGTACTTATCGGTAAATTTGTTTATATAATATAATTCTATGGCAATTCAATTATTTGAATTGGGTATTGGGTTATTTGATATAACCCATTACACTCTTTGTCTAGGTCGCAACAATCCCATTTGTAGCGCATTGTGAAGATTTGAAGCCAGCATTAAGCGATTTATATCCAAGCATTCCTTCGAAATTAAACTAACAGCATGGTCCTCCACAAGGTCCACAACAACCGTTGACGCCATACGGTCCGCAAGGTCCACAGCAATGATTGATTGCTTTGAACCATTGTCCATTGTAGGGACCACACAACCCACATGGACCTAAACCGCCGGTCGGGCCGCAGCAAACGCCGGGATAGGTACACATTGGTGGATTGCACATTGTAGGACTAGCGCTGTAAGAAAATATTTTAATTGTAAGATTTTTTTTTTCCATTTAGTCCTTGGCACTTTATACTCACTTTAGTCAATTTTAGGAAGCTGGATATTTACACAACCAATTTCGCACCGCTCCAAAATTTTAAACAGGCAGCATTAGTTTCGAATGAATACTGAATTTCCGAAGATTTGTACTTGCTTATATAGCAGTTGTATACGGAAAAATTTGGCTTCGTCGCTTGCTATGTGTTTTATTTTTTTAAAAGCTTCATTTGAGTTCGGAAAATATATTTGAGAATTATAAAATGTGCACAGTAGGCTATGAGCTGTATAAAGTGAAATTCATCGCCAAGCCAACGATGAATGTAAATAATTATTTAATTCTTTTTTTTTTTTTTTGTAAAATTTTCAATACTAAAATTCTGTTAGGTTAGGTTGAATTGAATGCAGTTAGTTTGGCGTGCTTATACTTTGTGCTGCCATCTGAATGCTAAAGGTTATTGGCAGTGAGTGCATTGCTTCTCCAACAACGTGCCTCAACAGTATATGACGGGAGTTTGACGCACATTAAGCAGATCAACATCCTTCCATTGTTTCTCTGAGACAGTTTCCGCTGCAGACTCCGCCACTGAGTCTTTATTCCAGTCTGCAATTTTGTGCTTTTGTCAATCTCAACGGGAGCGTATTGGATGGTCTGTAACGACGTATTGAACGTAAGTGTTACATGAGAAACCAATACCTAATTGGTGGACGGTGTCAAAGACGACGGAAGGACCTTATCAAGCTTGTTATTTCGACCGCAACGACTCGAACCGGCGCGCAGAGTGCTATAGCCGCTGATGCGCCTTTCTACGTGCGGCCATGATCGATATGCGGTGGTAGGGCCATTTAACTAATTAAGTGAATCTCAAAGAAAAGACCAAAGGTTCTTGCGACACTGTCAAAGCCGTGTCACAGTTGCCAGCGATTCCTTGTTCAAGTGCAGACAAATTTTTGGGTCTTTTCTCTTATAAATTTTCCTCGAACTTTTGTAAAGGCAACGGTTGCGAATGGCCCGTTGTTGCTATTATCAATTTTGATTTAGTTTTAAGAAATCACGTTTCATAATATGGAATATCATTGATTTTTTTCATCAACGAAGAAATGACTTTGTGGACAGAAAAGTTTTCCATAAATTCTTAGATTCTTGTCATGGGTATGTATCAGTTCGAATATCTGCAGCTGTTTCTATGTCGGGGTCATGTTAGGTTAGGGTATGTTGATCAGGCCGTTCGAGTTCACCCAGACCCCAGCCGGTCCATTGAGTTGCCGGTTATCGTGTGTTTAATTTTGTGGAAAATTCCTCATTTGATTTCGTTCGGTTTTCTGCGCCTTTGAAACCATGATGAATCGAGCCTTGCTGATTCTCTAGTTTCAGTTAATCCTGAGAGAATCTCTTAAAATCGTCTGTAAATATTCGTCACCGCAAAAGTCGCCGGGTGCTCTAATCCAGCTGCCATATCGTTATCTGGTATGTCTGAATGACCAGGAACCCAGTTGAGTTCAATTGAGTGCTGCTGGACTTGGTTAAGGGCTGCCATGTGCTCCGGATGAGTTTGATTTTTGTGATGTGCGAAGACATGTTAATAGTGTAAAGTGGGTTTACAGTAATTCGTTACCGGATACAGTAGCGCATCAGTATTTTGGTTCAACGCAACTTTCATGTACAACAGAAGACCTACAATCAATTTTTGTCACAGCGCTCCCACTAAAACAAGGAACTGGAAATTAACTACCTGTACATAACTATCTAAATAATGTAATTAAAAACAGTGCTCCATGTTGGCTCATAATAGTTCGTCTCGAGCTTTATTTATATTTATATTAATCAGTGCAAGTTCTTATATTCAGTTGACATGTTGTGTGTTGTGTTGCATTGCGAAAAATCAGCATTTTCAAATGCTATCTTAACAATGAAATAACGTAAGAAAAAAAAAACCAAACAAGATACATTTACTTTGTATGAACGATACGAAATGCTCTAAAACAAACAGCGTTCGCAGGGCTTAGGTTTCAAATATGTTTTTGCGCATACGCTGCTGCTTATCGGAGGGACTGCACAGTGAGGGAAAATAAACGTCACTCTTGAGATCAGGCGCATCACGTGAATTGCTCTTCTTGACATTCAGCGGCTTGTCCGGCATGTCGCCATGTGTGCTACGCTTACGCAATGCTGGCGGCACATACACCTTCTTGGGAGTCTTAACAACCGGTAAAGTTTTAGCAGTTTCCATACCAGCTCCAACGGCAACTTCACCAGCAACGACATTGGCGGCAACGGATTTCTTGCCGCCAACGTTTTCCACACTTGCAACTTTACGCCATGTAACCCAAGAATTCGATGTGGATGTCTCTACGCGATCACCAAAACCATCGCCACTTACAATCTCAGAAGGCAACGAAGTTGTTGTTGTTGTTGTTGTTGTTGGCGGTGTTGGTTTGGACTTGATCGTTGCCGCTGGTGCTTTCTTCGATGCAGCACTGACCTCAACACGATCTACAATTCCATCATTGTTATCACGCACTCTAAGTTGTCCAATCTTCAAGCCGCTATAGTCCTTATGGTTTTCCTGTACAAAGTCACACCACTCATCTTCATTGACATCTTCAACGCCGCCGCTACTTTTGAGGCTCTTATCTGATGTAATTCCAGTTGATGATATTGACTTGTGCGTGGGCGACTTTGCCCTTATTGCGTACGTTGTGCCCATCATTGGATTTGGTTGGTGTTCCGGATTGTTACGGCGACCGGATGCAGAATCGCTGCGGCAGTGCTTCTCCAGATTGCGAACGAGCTCATCGGCTTCAAAGTAGGTGTCCTTGGAATTCTTGCGCCTACGATCCTTACGCGCGTAAAACTCAACTAAATCGGACATGTTGCTGCTTAATTTATGACAACTGTTTTGAAAATATTTTTAACTAAAATTTTTTACTTATATTCGCGAATTCGATGATAATTATAGCCAACATGTGTGCAATCGGAATTTTATTTGATGTGTAGCTTTCGAAGGGAATTTTCAAAGTGTTCTGTTTGAAAAAATTTCTTCTTATATATTTTTTTTTAAATTTAAAGCATGGCCAACTACAACAAAATTTGTTCTAGCTTGTAGGAGTATTTGACATTTACATGAAGTTTGAAGAGTCTATATGAGCCTACTAAATTCTATAACGACGAAAGAACAACTGCTGTCGAATGTGTTCGACTTCGAGATACTCATACAATGCTCCTTTTTTAAGGCTCCTTATATGAACCATAGATTATATTATATATATTATATAGTCGTCCCAACTGTATATACATATGTGGGTTTATTTTGCAAAAACTTAAAAATGGAGATCAAGTTTATTATGGAGTTACCTCCTATGGATGTCCGATCGGGACCTTTGTTGGCATTTCTAGTCTAAATATCCAAACTTAAGTTTCTATCTGTTACAGTCTCCAAAATGTATTCGCTCAAACAGAAGGACAGACGGACATGTCTATATCGACTTGTCTTCCGATGCTATATACTTTATAGTGTCCTTCTGCAAACTTAATATACCCTTTTGCACTATGGGTATAGCGTATAAAAACATTTTCGGCTGGCGTACTTTGAAAATCGTGTTTTTATGTATATATATATAGCCGTATTATGGGTTTTGTGAGTGTAGCATTCAAAATTTTATGCTGTAAACACTTTAACTGCGTATATATCAGGAGCATCTAAAAGTTTGAAGGCTCTACGTTTTATAGTCTACAATACCTTGTTGTTAAAATATACAGACGTACGGGCAGACAGACGGACTTGGCTAGTTGAACTCAGCTTTCTATGATAATCAAGAATATATATACTACATGTGGTCTGCCACGCCTCCTTCTGCCTGTTACATACACTTGCACTAACTTAGTATACACTTGGTATAAAAAAACATCTTGATGAGTTAAATACCAAGTGATGAAAACTTCTTACATTAATTTTGACATATCTAGCTGAAACCCGGTATGGCAAATTATTTTGGTTTTACCTCCAATGAGTATCCATATCAATATGTCACGCATATTCTACAAACCCATTGCCCACTTTTGTGGTTTTGTATGAAAAACTTATTTTTGTTTTGTATTTTTTAATATTAAAAACGTATTAGTTGTATTAGTTTTAAAACCACAGCTGTATGTTTTTTTCCGCAGTTTTACACACACACACACATTCGGTAACGAATAACGACGGGGTACACTGTTGTAACAGTTCTATCTCAGTTGCTGCTGATAACATCCAATGCTGGTATCTCCTCATCGAAATACTTAATGACAACGACAGAGCAACAGCATACCTTTTTGTCAATCTTGCAGAGACCAGACCATTCAAGGAGTTTTTTGAATACCGTGCACGAGCTCATCAGCAATCAGTGACTTGTCCAGCACTTCCTGCAATGCGGTATGAACTTAACTTCGATATGGAGACTTTGTATGGATGTATCTTCACATTTATTTTTATAAAATGTGTCATATAAACTAGATAATAGTCACTGGGAGCTGTTGTTTTATACAATCATAGGTACGGACAAGGCTAAATCGACTCAGTTTCCGATGCTAATGAAAAATATATATACTTTATGGGGTGCAACCCGCCTTCCATTGCCTGTTACTTACCTTCAGGGTATAAACATATACTTTATTTCAATGTTATATATACATACCTTTATACCATAGATTAATATATTTCATACATGCATATATACACATTTATAAAATCTTAAAAAAAATTTTAAAAAAATAATATGTACAATGTACAACAGCTACAATAGAGGGTATACATAATGTGTATAACAGTTTGTCACACATGATTTGTATAATAGTCACAACAGTAGTAACAGTAAGAATACGTTTATTACATGCTTTGGCGAAACAGCGATACAAAATGTGCTGTTTGCCATGATATATCTCTGCTCACAGAATGTATATCAATAATATATGACGAATATCCCAATGTACTATTATCAATCGAAATATGAGGACGAAATTAGGCGCTCAATTTCTGACAAATTGCCAAATTAAAATTTTGACATTTAAAGCTACACTTAATCCACAGTAGCCAATTAAAATAAGCGCTTTTTATGTCTCCTTTTCCGCCGATTTCTGATATTTTGAGAAAAGTTGTAGAGCAAAATGTGCTTAATAAAGTCCTGTATTAAAACAATGTAGGTTTTTTTAAGGATTCAAAGACACACAATCAAAAATTGTTTCATTAACTTGTCAAAAATTTAAAAAAACAAATATAGTTTTTGAAGGTTTTGGTCAATAGGTTCCCACGTGCACGAACATTACGTGCTGTTAAGTATTTTCAAGTATTTCGCAATGGGGTCATTCAATTTTGTATGTTTTCATATTTACTTAATGTGTGTTTGAAGACTTTTTTTAATGTTATACATAGAGCACGTCCCAAACTTATTATATTAGTAAACACTTCGTTAGGCCACACTGACATAACTACCATCCACACTGATTACACGATTTCACATTTATCAAAAGCGTGTGTTAACATATCATAATTAAATGCAATTAATTTTTCTTTTCATTAAATAGAAAGTGAAATATATTCATAAAATGTTTATGCATAAATCATTTGTTCGGCTCTTAAAATTGTAATACAATAAAACTTTTCAATGGAGCGGAAGGCATAATTAAAATGTCAGAAATGGCATAAATCATTACACAATTTACGTGTTAATGCACTTGCATGCTTTTTTTTACAATACATTTTGTGTTTAAGTTTTTTTTTTTTTTTTTTATAATTTTATTTTGATTTAATTGTATTAATTGTAAACTATTTACTTGTGTACATTAATCGATTTTACATAGTGTTGCATTTCATTAAGTTTTGTATTGAATATTAATGAGCTTTAAAAACAAAAAAAAAAAAAACAAAAAATCATTACGCTTTTTGTTTTACAAAACAACAATTTTGTTGTAATAAAAGCGGCTTTTAAATAATTTAATTGTAATACTTTATTTTTGAATTGCACAAATAAAACACCAGAATACAAAGGATCTACTATTGGAACACTATGCAACATAAAGGACAGTCTGCTATTTGGAAACAATTTCAAAATCTATTTTTATATGTAAAAAAAAACTTCAGGTGTCATGGGTCAACTGTAAATAGCGTAGCTATTTACACAATCTATGCTTTTTCAATTGAACGTACGTTCGCACTAATAAAGCAGCAATGTATGCTGCTGCACTCTCATTTCCTTTTTCACCTCATCATCCATCATACAAAGCACTAATCTAACAACGTTGCATGCTGTACCCTGCGCGTCGTGTCTTCCTTTGTATGTAATGCAAGTAAAGAGACGAAACGAATTATACGCACGGATGTATTTGCTTTTGTTGTACACTGGTATGCCTTATGTGCCCTCTCTTTTATTTATTTCCACATCATACTAGTTAAAGGCGTTTATTTAGCGTCACTTGTATTTTTTTTCCAATGTTGTGAAACTCTAAACTTGCACTTACAACTTAATAGCACTTATAATTCGCAAATAGTTTTAACATATTCTTTTACTATTTACTTACTGATTTGTCGTCAAGCATGCTTCGATAAATATAGTGTTTTTGTAAATAAACATAACACTTCAACACTTCTTAACACTTCAATATGTCAGTGATCAGAAATAATAACCCAAAAACCCCTCATGTCGTCTGTCACACGTTGCATGTGCAAATGCACTACTATTTATTTATTGTATATTTTTATAAACTACTAAATTATTGCTAAACTGTCACAAAGAAACACGAGACCATTAAACAATCGGCTTAAACATTTTTTGCATAGACTCTGCAAAAAAAAAAAAAAACCCAACTAAATCAGTTTGACATCATTATTCACAGTTGAAAGTCATGCGGGATTATCACTTCAAACAATGAAGGCCAAGATGTGGAAAATAAATGCAAAAAGCAGCAATTTTTTTTTACGTTTTTTTCGTCCTTATGCGTAGCTGGCTAAAACCATTCAAGTCAAGTCTAAGTCCAAGTGAAAGTCTAAGAGTTAGCAAAAAGAAATCACATAAAAAGAATTCGCATTATGTGCAGAGCAAAAAAAAAAAAATTAAAAAAAAGGTAAGAAATGGAAAGGAAAGGACATCATTGAAAGCAGCACACAACCATGAAAAAGTAACCAAAAGTTTAAAAAACTATACGAAATGCTAGACAAACATTAATAGTCAAGGACAATATGCTTACTTTTAGTAATTTTTTTTTTGTATTGACTGTGTAGACTTATCTATAAATTTGTGCAAAATGGGTGGACATTGGCGTTATTAATATTTATTAAACAAAAAAGAGTGCTTGACTATCTGATACTCTGCATATTGTGTAGTAAGGATTATATTGAATTCGACGTGCTAAGTTTAGATTATTGATGTTGTTTTCCCTATATACTAACTTGACGATAGTATGTAAAAAGTGCTGGTTTAAATAACCATAGACACAATATGTCATTGGACTCAAATTAATTCCAAAATACTAGTTTAGTATTAATAGTACATACATGGTGTGTCCCAAAAGAAACAGGACTTTTTAAAAATAGCTGTTTCTGGTGGCGCATTTTTACATCCTTCACTTACATATTGTAACAATTTTATGACAATCGGACCACTATAAGCGAAGTTATCTCGCTAAAAGTGACAGTATCTTTTGAACATTGGTCGAAAAATAAATCTTCCTCATAATCCTCCCTCAATGTCCTCATAGCGCGGTGTCCTTTCATCGGCAAATGAAGTTTGCAAATAGATAAAAGTCACATGGAGCCAAATCAGGCGAGTACGGTGAATGGTTGATGGTTAAACTGCAATTTTTGGTGAGAAAATCGGTGATAAGTGTCGACCGATGAGACGGAGCATTATCGCATTTTTGCTCGTCAGTCCATTTGTGCGGAACAAACTGTAAACTTACCTTCCCAATTTCTCCGTCAAAATGCGATGAATCGAATCTTTAATTCCATTTCCATATAACGCAACGAAGATTTCGGCTCATTTTTTGTATGAATTCACGCTCTTTTTCAATGTAAAGAATACCGATCACCACTGATTTTGGCCGGCCCGACTTTGCATCGTCACAGAGGTCTTCACGACCTTCTTGAAAACGTTTAAATCATACGCAGTTTAAGTATTGATATATTAAATTTTGTTAATCTCACGCCCAAAAATGACCATTAGACCCGTATATGCATACTTTTCAAGATTGCATAGCTGGTAAAAGGTTATGTTTTCTTTTCGTTTAATGTTTTATTTTTTAAATTAATCAATTGATTAATTTTTATTAAATCTTTTTTAAAAATCTTTTCTTTTTTTTTAATGCAACATAGCAATAAAGATCCTGCTGTTTGTACTGAAGATCTCCGCTCCCATGTCATCATCCATTGCTGTGCTTCTGGTAAGAAGAGTTAAGAAGTGTGTACCAAGGCACAATTCTGTCGTCATATACACTTTTTTAATGCAATCTTCCTGTCAGAGGGAATGCCATTGCCTGCGGCCCTTTCATCCGCCGCTATGCGTACGTTGCAGGGTACTCCATCAGCCGCTGCTGTTACCACCGCTACTACAACGACTTTCCGTTCGCCACCAGCACCAACTGCCGCCTCGCACCCATGTCATCGTGCTCCGGCACTGCTTGTGCTACTACGACTTTCATCCGCCATTGCGACTGCTTTGCAGGGTACTCCCTCTGCTGTCATTAGCAGTTGTGTTGCCACGACTGCGACTGTACCCTTCTGCTTGCGCCCCACTGCCGTTGAGAGCGAGTTGAGTTGGCTAAGAATGTGTCTGTGCCACCACCAAGCCACAGTGAGCTGATGAGTTGCTATGGTAGCGATTGCATCTTCCTCGCGTCCACACTGCCGCTATGCGTATGTGTGCCTTTGCTTCCATAGCAGCCGCGAACGCGAGCTGTGTTTGATGCGGCTAAGTCTACCCCCACCACATAATCGTATGTTGCTGTTATCATTTATCAATGCCGCTGCATGCGCTTCGATGCAGTTCCAGCTGTACCTACGCTGCCAGGGATACGGCCGTTGCTCCTTATCACAACCGTGTAATGCGTGTGATCAATACAAAGGCTCCAGGTTCGGATCGCGTTTGGGGCTTGGTTGTATAGTTTTTCGTTGTAAAAGTGTTTTCCTGAAAACAGCGAAATAGCCAATATCGTGAGTATTAAATGTTTGTATTGTTTTTTAACGTTTGTTGTAGTTATCGCTCGCGCAACCTTTTGTGATAGTTCAACTCCGCGTTCAAAATTCTAATATGAATCAGATTTGTGAAATTTTTTTGATTAGCAATACAAAATCCTGCATATATGTCCGAGTGTGACCCATTGTGCAAAGCATCATTCAGCATAAATAAGTGTGAGCAAGCTGAATTAAAAAGAAATCATCGATTCGAAGCTGCAAACAATCGTTTAAATATGCAAATAAATAGTTATTACTGTATTTGTCAAACATTGACTTTGACATTTTCAAATTCATGAAATTTTAATAGTTTATTAGAATACTCATTCCTATCAAATCTTTTTATATATAAACCACAAATATTTAAGCATCTCTGCACTTTATTAAATTAAATGCACACATGTTTTTCACATTAAGTTGTCCAAATGTATAAAGCTTAAACACTATATATACATAGGTATGTTCATACCATACCATAAAATAAAATAAGAAGTATATCTTAAAATATTTTGGGCACCCACAAAACACATTCACATTGTCATTCTGTCTGTTTGAATGCAGAGACGAAGTCGGTATAAAAATAACTTTTAGTTGTTATACCATTCACACAGAGTGTTAAATGGTATATCAGTTTGTCAGAAAGTTGGTAACACATTAAAGGAGTCATCGTAGACCTCTTAAAGTATATATGTATATATTTGCGATCAGCACGATGAGACGATCTAGCCATGTCCGTCTGTCTGTATGTATGTCTGTCTGGAAATTGTTTTGTATTTTGTATAGTAGTCAATACACCTTAAAAACTGACATGGTGCGTTCTTATGAAAGGACTTTTCACATGTCAATCAAAGGGTGTGATCCCGCCACTTTTTTGGGTAGCTCCCATACAAAACACACCCCTTGAATCTTGAATTTTTGTTTGAAAATTAGTTTATAGCATGCAATATCATCTTAAAAATTGACATGGTGGGTTCTTATGAAAGCACTCTTCACATGTTTACCACTTTCTGGGTTAGCCATCATGCAAACCACCCGCCCATTTTTGCTTTTTTTCTGGAAAACGTTTTTGTTGCAGTCAATATCGATTTGAAATTTAACAAGACGGCTTCCTATGGACGGAGTGGCTTCACAATAAATGTCAAGGGCCGTGGCCCGCTCATTTTTAGAGATAGCTCCCATACAAACTTATCGCCCACTTTTGGGGATTTTATATGAAACATTTTCTTATTCCAGTCAATATCAACTTCAAGTTGAATAAAGTGACTTCTTATGAATGAACTCTTCACATATAGAGAAAAAGGTGTGATTTCCGCTTTTTAGAAATAGCCCCCCATACAAACCCACCACCCACTTTAGAGATTCTCTATAAAACATTTTTTCATTTCAGGCAAAATCAACTTGACATTTGACATGGTGGTTTCGCATGAACGAACGCTTTAGGGACAGGCTCCTACAAACATAAATTTCACATTCAGTTTGTTAGATTTTACAACATTTTTTTTCCTTACAGCTACTAAGTTCACTGCTTGAAACTTCGTGTGAATGGTATTAGAGCTTCGTTTCAACCGAAGTCAATGTTTTTACTTTTATTTCAAATTTCTACACAAATCACTTGGCGTTTGGCTTTTAAAATATTTTGTTAAATAAAATCAAGTGAAAGTAGTCTCCTAGGATTTGTTTCCGAGCAGACAGTTTGATTGGCAGCAGCTAGAACCGCAATAAAATGAAAATGAATTAAATAAATTGTAAATGAATGAAATGGAAAGCAAAATGTATGCAGATAGTTTTTGTGTCTTAAAAGATTGAATTGCTACAATGCTGCACAGGACGAGTACAGTACAGTACAGTACAGTATAGCACAGCACAGGAGGCGCATGCAAAATCAATTTCTGTAGCAACTATGTACATACATTGCCATACAATACACAAAATAGTGCAAAATCAAACCTCATACAGTCGGCAGCATCTAAAAAGCGAGCATAAAGAACATGACAAAGGATTAAAAGGACTGCATTTGGCAAGCTTTTATTTTTGATGTGCATTTCAGGCGACCCAGTTAAAGTCCCCAATACAAAAGCCGCCCGATGATAGACTAAAATTGCAGTTAGCTGTCAAATCAGTTTGGATAGAATGTCTTGCACGTGTGATTATACATACAGACTGCAGAGTCAAGTACTATCTATGCACTACAATAGCATGCATCCAAAATTCAAGTAGATTGAATGCATGCTCCATCACCGTAGCTGTTAGTTAGTTTCGTTGCAGCATTCCAATGCGGAATCGTTAAGAAAACTAGCATTCAAAATTTGTAATGAACAAGTTACTTTTTAGGCTGAGAACAGATTTTCGCTTTTGAGTTGCATATGTGTAATGTAAATTGACCCAAATCAACGTCTGCGTCAAGCAAAAAGCTTACTAATGAGAAAGTAGGTCAACTGCAGCATGATTCATTGGCAAATGTGCTATAGAATTTGTGTTCGAAGTGTGAGTCTGCCGAAAATAGACCTAAGGATTCAAGAGATTAGAAGGTGTCTCCCATTTTTTTTTTTTTTTTTTATTGAATAGGTAAAATGTGTTTGCAGGTTGACAGAATATTGACAGTTTCAATATGATTAGAAACGATGATGTGATTTATTATGATTTATAGCAGAAATAGCACAAATTAATAACATCACCTTCAAAGGCCACAGAAGTTGGCTATCTCTGGTCGGTGTGCCCACTTTTTTCTGATAACGCGCCACAGTTTCCCCGATGACCATTGGGTCTAAGGCTAACAGTTGCTGAAAGATCTTCGTTACTCGGTTTTGTGTCTCGTTAAGTTTTTGTATTATATGGGAACGTGGCAACGGCTGTTTTCCAAGTGATTCTTTACATCTGTGCAGCCATTTTCGAAAAAGCAACCACAGACAATTCAACTTGAGCACTCATCCCGCCAATTTTTCTGTCAATTCGCATTGTTACCGTGTCACGAAATCCATGGTAATTTAGTTGATAATTTTATCGCGAAATATACATATTAGTTAGTTGCTGAGATATTGGTTTTTATCTTAACCTTTTGATGACCACTGGTACACTGACACTGGTGCACTGGTATACCTTAGATTTTTTTCTGGAAAAACTATTGTATCTATTGTAAACTATTGTGCCAACAAGGTGTTATTGAATAGGGAATGATTGTGAAACGATTCATCCTTTTGCCTACCAGATCAGCCCAAAGTCCATAATACTTAACTTTCTAACCCTTCTTATTGCTATAATATTTTGGAGGTGGATGGAACTACAGGCCCAATGTTTTATGAAGAAGTTTTAGGCAACCTTCCAGCGTGGCACTGTTCTTTTCATGAAGGTATATTTTTGCCGGTGCTCTATGTATCTACCAAATATCACTCATTTGCTCTAATAGTTCCTGTGATATGACAAGTTTTTTTTTTTTGCTATATGGAACATCTCCTATTTTTGCAATGCATTATATTTCTTCCAGTGCGCTTTACAAATGTATCAAATCTCACACATCAATAATTTGCTGAAATGTGGTGCGTTTGGTTCGTCTCTTGTTTGAAAGTGGGAAGTGCAACATGGTGTCGCCCGCTTTGTCAGTGTATCTTACTTCTACCGTTGCTTTTAACATAAACATATACCAATTCTCATATATCTAAATCAGTTAATATCAGAGACGTGACAAACTTTAACTTATTTTTCCCCGCTTTCCTTTGACAGGTACCAAATCTCATCCAGCTGCATCAATTAATTTCAAAGATTTGACAAATTTAGAGTTATTCTTAAATGAGGAGCATGGCTACGCTCATTTTTTACAGAAATCTAATCTTGATGGATAGTAACACACGCCATAAATTTTATAAAGATCGGTTCAATAACTTCGAAGACTATAAAAACTATAAAGGTGCTTGAGTTCTAACTTGACATACTTCACCTACTCTGTTATATTTATTATTGAGATTGAGAAACACTGACACTGTCAATTTTTAGGTGCATAAAAAGAGTAGTCCGGTTACACTGAAAGTTTTATTTTGATTTACAGATCAACAAATTTTTTTCGTTTAATCAACACATCGTTTCGTTTATTTGTCAATAACTTTCAGTTTAAAATTTATCTAAAGATAATCAATTGTTATATTTTTTTAAAATTTGATTACAAGAAAAAAAAAAGATTGTGAAAATGTCGAACAGTGAGAACGAAATTGTATGCGTTGTACGTACATCGTGTGTCTCGTGTGTCTAAATAGTAATTTTTAATATTTACCATTAATTTTCTCTGCTTTTATTATATTTCACAGTCTTCGAGCGATGATGATTTTCAAAATGCTCACGAAAACCCGCCTGCGGTGAGTAAAACATTGACTAATAACACGAAGGGAAGTCGTAGGAACCGACGTACAAATGATGACCAACCGATGCCATCAACCTCTGCAGCTGCTGCCCAGAACATGCGGAACTCACCGCCGGCGGTGAGTAAAACATTGACTAATAACACGAAGGGAAGTCGTAGGAACCGACGTACAAATGATGACCATCCGATGCCATCAACCTCTGCAGCTGCTGCCCAGAACATGCGGAACTCACCGCCGGCGGTGAGTAAAACATTGACTAATAACACGAAGGGAAGTCCTAGGAACCGACGTACAAATGATGACCATCCGATGCCATCAACCTCTGCAGCTGCTGCCCAGAACATGCGGAACACGAAGGGAAGTCGTAGGAACCGACGTACAAATGATGACCATCCGATGCCATCAACCTCTGCAGCTGCTGCCCGGAACATGCAGAATCGTTGGCGCGCTGTCTTGGATAGTGAAACCACCAAGGACATTTGCAAAATTCCGCTGCGGCGCAAAGCAAATCAGAACGCACCGGCGCGCGTGCGGTACTTTAATCGCAACTACGGATTGCGTAACCCGGTCAGATGCTGTAGCTCCAGATGTACGAGATGCTTGCTAGGTCGCGGGCGTTTTCCGTCGAGCCACGACTTTTGCACGTGCATATTTAGAACGTTGTCGAAACGGAACACGAAACGTAAGAAGTGCGCTTACCGTTATAATGAGCCAGGTTCACCACGTAGACTACCACGGGTGGCTGTATCAGCTCACTCAAGTGAACCAGTACCACGGCGGAGTAAGAAAAACAATAAAAGATGTAGCAAACCTAAACAAACAAAGAAATAATGCAGTGGTATTAGAGTCGTTAGTGCCGAAATGCGCACAAGGCTTGGATTAAAAAAGGGAAAAGCTATCCTAACATATTTTTTATTTGGCAAATTTATTGGAATATAAAGATTATTTTAAGCTAAAATGCACAATCACAATGCATGTACACTACGCAAAGTAAAAAAAAAAAAACAAAATATACAAGACCTGGCACCCTAGCGTCTCTTTTCTTTTCAATGAAAGATAAGCATATGCAAATTGAGTGCTCGATGGTTTTAAAGTTTTCCATATTCATACAGCTTCTTTAGAATCGTTTTATGGTGCTCCGCATTTGTGCCGATCTTGTCCCATCAGTATACTCGCCAAAACTCCCTTCTTATCAGTGAAAAAAGCTTCTTTATTGTCCTACCATTAGCCACATTAGCTTGGTTGTGTTACAGGTCCCGAGTTGGTTCCATCTCTTTGTGGTTTCATTTAGGAAATGCGTTCTACCTTTTTCAACATTTGGAAAATACGTTTGAATGCACCTGAGCTTGCTAACTTATCCACTGCCTTGCAACCTAGAGTGTATCTGTGTTCTGGGGAAATATACAAAAACATATATCAAAGTGCTTTGCTAAAACGTTGAGGGATTTGTTGTAGATCGTTACTATTTTGGAATTATTAGTGAGCGAGTCTAGCGCCCTGGCTGGCTGTCTGTGTAAAAATAGATAAATATAGAGTCCCCATTCGCTTTTATTGTAGCTTAATGGATGCGGTGCTGCTAGTTTTTATAGTACCTGAGAGACAGCTGAGCAGAGCGGCAGAAGAACAATCTATAACTTGTTTTTGGTACAATGAGGTCAAGTCGGTCATTATTTCTGCTGTCTGTATTTCTCATTTGGGCCGTGAGTGCGTGCATAAAACAGTTTACTGCGTAGCTGTTATGACTTGATGCGTCCAATCATGCGTTCATCTTTTCGATGCAACTTCAACTTCAATTTTGATGGGACTATCCACACGTTGCTTCAATCTTTCAACTAGTGCATCTTCAATTTCGGTGCGGTTTTCGATCTGTCTAGCGATAACCGTACGACATTGTTTGTCCTAATCTTATGCTCGTTCCCTGTGTCCGCCAACAAAAATTCGCATTTGTGCCGCCTGTAGCTTATCATCCCAATACTTACGCTTGACACATTCTATTCCAGTCAGGTAGCACATTTTCCTATTTTTCCAAGTGTAAAGCATGATCTGCTTCCTGCTGAATCCTCACATTCATGCTTCTGAGCCTGTTTTGAGCCCTTAGGATAGCGTATTATGTATTTACATCATGTAGTGCTCCTTGCGGGTATCGTCTAAAAGAAACTATCCTACTTTTTTTTTAATCTTTTTTCAGGGTGAGTTCTATCTTTTAACAACCTTTGCGCTGTCCCTCCGAAAGTTATCGCATTTTGCCAGACACTAACAACGAGTTCACCAATGAATGCGAGGCATCGAGTCGCGTACATCTAACGTAGAATCCTGAAATGGTTTACTGGCTACATTTTCGAAATGCTTTTAAAGCGTTGGAATTCCGGACAATCAATTATTTCGCGACAAGATGTAAGTATTTTATTTATTTATTTAATATTATAGAATATTTAGAATATTAAACGATCTTATACTACAAATTTGTTTTAGTGCATACTCTCTATAATGATGTAATTTGTTTTTTGAATGCCTAACTTGATGGGCGCCTTCTGATCGATCGAGTAATGACAAACTTCATAAAAACCAAGTACAGTCTATTTTACTAAAAAAATAGCACACAGAGGTCCAGATTAGTATTGAACGATATATTACGTTACTGCTATTTTTCACTGCTATCGAATAAAAGCAGTTTCGAACTGCAGTTTCGAATTACAGTTAGCAGTAAATAGATGTAATTTTTAAAAACTGCGGCTTATGTTGTTTGAGTATACGTACATATCTATGTATCGTACGCACTGTAGCCTAAACGGCTTGATGCATTTTAACATATGAGGTGTCGTTAGAATCGTCTTGATTGATCACAATATTCTACCGATTTGAATACAATTTCGCAAACGCAATATATAAACACCAGAGCTCGCAACAAGTGCTCTTTTTTTTACAGGTACTACTTAAAATAGAAGCGAAGAGACATTTCAACTCTGTTTCACATTTTCAAACGGTCTTGGTTCAATCAACGAGAGTTTTTTGTCGCTCACATTATGCATGTGTTCACTTGCGACACTTTGGTTCTCAAAATTTGTGCAAACTGTCTTTTGCGCATGTATGTGTGTTACTTATATTTTAACATATGCACAGTATTTAGCGCCCTATCTCTTTCTCCCTCCCTCTTCCACGCTTTGCCAGCTATGAAATGTTTAAAACAACAAGCACAACCTAACGCAACAATAACAAAAAAGACATTTAGAGCTATCACTTGGCTCGTTTTGCTCAGTTGCTGATGCTCAGTTGCTGAGAGTCGAATGAAAGTGTTCCCATCAAGTCATTATCGTAACATTATCGTGTATTTTGTTCATCGAGAAGCATGTAACAGAAGACACGAAAGAATCAAAACGAAGTGTTCTGCTGAGAGAGTAAGCGAGCAGTCTGGTAAAAATAATACAATATGATGATCTTCTGCAATAAAAGATTGATATTTTTGAATGCTCTCTCTGGAACAATATGTTTCAGAGATATAGCAGAGCTAAAGACGCAAAATTTAACTAATAATTTTTGTTGGATGCTCGTTCATGTGTTTTATATATGTTGTATATGTATGTTCTATATTAAATATGAAATAAACGAAATATGAACGTGAGATAAATATAAAAGTATCTCATTCGATAGTCTGAACTGATTTTCTTTACTATAGAAGATTATAAGCATATATCGAAGTACAATATTAATATGCATTCTCATGCAATCCGATGTGTTTTTCTTTAATTTCATCGCTTCGCACAAATTGTATTAAATTATTTACAGTTCTGACTCATTTTCTTTTTTTTTTTACAATGTGTTAATACATATTTTTACATGTAATTCAATTCATGACAACACAACAGTTTCATGTAAATACATGTATTCAAAATAAAGTATGGCGCTTGGCTTGAAATGCTTGCGATGCACTTGTGCTACATAGTATTATACGAGGGCAATTTGATAAGTCAGTGACTTTTTGAATTTCCCGCATTGTCAATGAAACACTGCTTATCTCAACTACCAAATGTTATAGACTACAGTCAAATTTAAAGCAATCTGCATCATTAAGTATGTGTTTCAAAGCTATTAAGCGCAGACATGTAGGACAGACAGATGGACAGAAATGAACAGTTTGCAACGCCCATCGGACAAAAGAAAATCATTGTTTCATCTACTGCTTGGTCACTGATGTGCTGCAATGGATTAATATGGATTGACTATATACCCAACGTCAAACACTACTTTGAAGTTATCACACGATTACGTTTGAGAAAAATTTCGGTACCGATCTGTTTTCTGGCCGTCCGTCTGTTTGCCTGTCAAGTCTGCTTTCAATGACTGTCAAACATAAACTTAATGCTGCAGTTTGGCTATCTTTGGGACTATTCTCAAATCAATATACATAATTCGAAATTCAAAGTCGCTGACTTATCAAATTGTCCTCGTCTACATTCTCTCTCTATCTTACAGTGCCATTTCAGATATTGGCATCAATTGTATGCAGCCGCACCAACAGCAACGGTGTCTGACATATACTGCAAATGTATCTACAAGTACCTACAATATTTCGGGCTGTCTGCATGCCTAGCTGGATGTTTGGCTGGCTGTCTGTCTGTCCGTCTGTCTATCTGTCTGTCTGTCTATCTGTCTGTCTTTATGTCTATCTGTCTGCATGTAAATGAAGTCATCCTGCGGTTATTTGTTGCTGTCGTTATTATGTCAGCCAACGAATGTCGTCGTCGTCGTCGTCATCATCCTTTTATTTTTGCACTGTCGACATTCACATAAATGTATGCATATGTATCGCATACATATTGCATGTTTGTTCTCTCACTGTACACTGCATAAATACATATGTATATGTACAGATACATTATATAGATACATGTACTTGCATGCAGTTATCTACAGCGCAAAAGATGCAACAGGATATAATGTTGTTCATACGCAATGCTGTGCACTTCATGGTTATTTCTTTTATTATTTAATTTTTATTTTACATATACACGTACGAGAGATTTAAGAAAAGTATGTTAAGTTGTGTAGACAGATAAACTTATCCGGTTTCACTTCAGAAACTTTTTTTTTCTAGTTTTTCACTAGCTTCTATTAACATATTATTTACTTACCTACTTACGTGGTGCTACAACAGTATATTGGTCATGGTCACAACTAGGAAGGCACAACAGTCGCTGTCTTGTGCTTGTGCATGCTGGCCTTCCGGATAATATAACCAGTCCAGTGCAGTGAAATTTGAAGCGCTAGACTTGTCAACCACATCATAAGCCTCATACAGCCTGTAGTTCATATGGATCTGAAACTTGTCGCCAAAAAACCCTACGGAGAATCCTTCTCTCGACGACTTCCAAATGCGCTGTATCCGATGATCGCTATAGTACGGCAACTCCACTAGAAATACTGCTCTATAGGTGGTATTTTGCGCTTCATCGCCTTCAACTAGGTTAGAGAAGTGACTTCTCTATAGTGTCTGTGATTCCTGTGCATCTGTAACTAGCCTTTCATTTTCGTCTTTGTAGAAAGAACTGCGTTTTGTTAACCTTCGGTTAGATGCTTGATGTTTTGATAAAATTTTCGAGCTTCATTTCTATCACATTACTTCAACATCCTTAAGCTCACGCCTTTCTTGCTACTTTTTTGAGTTTAAAAAGGCGTTTCTTGGTTTTCCCTTTCTCTCTATATCGCTCCCTAACAGCTCGCGTTGTTCCCGACTGCAGTGTATTTCTTTATGTGGCATATTTGTCTCTGCACTAGTTTTGCGACACTCCTCGTCATACTAAGAGAGCTTCATAGATCTGGTGTAATCGATGACCTGCTTGGCAGTGGAGTGGAAGATATGTCGCCACTGCTAACATATCTGATCGGGATTGAGCCATTAGGGTGTGTAAATATGCGGCGAAGTTAATTAGCCACTCTTCATTGCTGAAGGTAGCATCGTAAAGGCTAAATTTTCCGAGTGTTGAGCCAAAAATACGTGAGTTATCGTGTTTAAAGAATCTTTTTTGGTTTTTTCCAGTGAATGGCAATCTATAACTTTTCTCCATTAATGTGAACTTCTGCAAATGAAACCATCCCCCCGTTTGTAGTAATTTTTGAAAATTTTGAATGCAGATTTAAGAACTTTTGTTAGTACTTTCGTATATACAAAGTAGTAAATATTTCTTTTGCAGATAGACATATTTCTTCTGCTTCTTCTTCACACACACACACTCTTGCATGTTTCTTTAATGAAAATTTCATATTTATCGTTGAAGGCGTAAACATAAAGCGTACATTTCACTGCATATCGCATTAAAATTTAATTTTATATTGAATACTTTTCGTTGCATTTTAACTGTGGCTTTAATACGCTTAAATTAATTACTTTTCAATGGTTTTTGTTTTGTAATTTTTTATACGTTTTTTTTTTCGCTGTTTAAAGCTTTATTTATAGCCATATAATTTCACTACTTTTGGTCAAAATCGGCTTATGTGACACGCGATGCCAACTGAATTCGTCGTCGTCAGTTTCATGGTTGTATACTAGCATTTGTTTTTTTAAGTATTTTATCTTCAACTATAAATACTATATAACCTTTTGATTGCGGTTCTTAAGCTTAATTAATTACAGTAATTAGTTAAATGCATCTTAAACCATTCATTCATTTAACCGAACTGACTGACTGACTGACTGAACCATTCACTGATATATGTGTACTGATTGTATCCTGATTTCACTGATTGCCTGAAGCGATTTGGTTGCACATTGAAAATTTGATAGCTTAAATCTTTGATTGCTTGAGGAACTGCAGCTGTCAGGCAAGTGAGATATAAATGTTGCATTTAAATGTTAAATAGTTAGAGTAAAATTTTCGGTGAATGCCAAATTTTTTTCAATTAATTTGAACTATGAATAATTTATATGTATATTTTTGTGCTTATGCGTTTACTGTTATGCAATCAAACTAATAATGACAAACAGATACACAGTTACCAAAAAAATGGCGTAGCGCATAGAAAGTAAAGCATGAAATATTCTATCTCTTTCGCGCTCACAGTGTCTTCTCAACTAATAACTGATTTCACCCATGCTATCAGCTTCTATTATACTAAGTAGTTATTATACTAAGTAGTAGTTTGATATTTGTGTGTGTGCGTTCATGTGTGAGTGATGATTTCTTAAGCCCAAAATATTCAACCGATTTTGTTGAAATATAGATTTTGTACATCTGCAAATGTATTCATTTCAAATGGTATATAATTTATTAAGTCGACTGTATAATGAGAGCATAGCAGCCGTCACATAAAACTACTTCGCCATTAATACTCGTATACAGATTACTTTCATAAATCAATTGTATTTTTGGCAAAACAGTTTTAAACAGCAAAATTTAAACAAGTTGCTGCGTTAGTGGCCTCTCATTATACCCAAAAATAGATTTTATAAACGAAGTCACTGTCCGAAAAATTGCTACAGCTAAAATTCATGGGAATTTTAATACATTTTTTTTTTCAATTTCATTAAAATAGCATCACAAAGTCGATAAGAAGCCGCACTAGTTGGATTAGCTCGTGCAATATAGACTGCTCATTTTGCATTTCGTAGCTTTTAATTAATTAACGCATATTTAGGCCACTTTCGAAAAAACTGGCTAATATTATAAAGTCTCAAAATAGCATGGCGCATGCATACGTGGACAATGTCATTAGTCTTAGGCAGATAAAGCTTTGAAATGATATTAATTAATACATACTGAAAATAAGGCGACAGCAAAATTAATAGACAGCGTTTTTGGAAGAACTAACTAAACTCACTTTTAAATGTTCTTCTCTTAATCGATTTAAAGAAGCCATTTGACTCAATGAACACATAGGCGCAGAAGAGTGTATCGCATATGTACTTATATACAAAACTCTTGCTACTACATAATAGTCAGCTAAGCACCTCATTTTCAATATCATGCGGCGCTTCCCAACGTAGAAAATGATAAAATTTAAAGCCATATGGAACTATATAATATAACTCTAAGACTTGAATTATACAAACGATATATAGGGTAAAGGATTGTGGCTTGAACATGCTTGTAGGTTGCACATCCACAAAATTACGTTTTTGTTTTAGTGGAAACAAACATAACCTTCAAATTGTCAGCGCCATTAAAACCAGCAATCTTAGTTTTGTTGAAGTTTTCAAGGGGGTTGGATGATCTAGATGATGATGGTATTTGATTCAATTTAATAGGTGAGTTTATGTAATGTTCACTATGTTTGATTCATTTTCATAATTAGCAAACGCGAAAAAATATCATAGGAGCTATAATCTGTATATAAATGGGCATTTTTAACTCCCTCAAAAAACCCCAGATATTCGCTTGATGTTTTTGTTGCACAGCTTTTGAAGAGGAGTAGGGACGAAGAGTAGAAATAGGTAAAAACCAGGTAACGCCTGCGGCCAATCACAAAGACCTGAGCTCTCTCCCTCTCTCACTTCTCTCAATTTGTTACAAATTACAACAAAAAGTCAAAGTGAGTGACGCTATAGAAGTGAGCAACAGACGGACTTGCCAACGTGTTGGCGAGCATCAGTTGAGAGTGTGGCTTCATAGTGTTAATGGTAAAAATTTAAAAGAGGAATCAACATACTTAACGTTCTCTGCATTAATGGAACATACAAGAGCGCGAATACGATTATATGGGATACCTTATGTTGAGTCATACGTTTTCAGTATTGACAAATAGTACTGAACTATTTAGTATTGTCGCTATAATGGTTGAATTTTTCAACCACATAATTAAAAATGGTTAATTAGTATCCCAGAAAGAGACAATTTTTTTTACTATTGGTATTCCGTACAAAATTTTTTGGATCTTATTTGAAAACTTTTTTTTCTCCAATTCTTTGCTTGAACTTAGTATTTCAAAATTTTTCTATAGAGTTTAAGTCTGGTGACTGACTTGACTAGTCCAGTTGGGTCACATTGTTGTCTCGAAACTACTCGCTTACGAATTTGGTAGTATGTTTAGAACCGTTATTCCGCTGAAAACATCACCTCAGCTGCATATTTTCCTCAACATAGTGCAGTATCGTACTTTACAAGATATTTCTATATTGGAATCGGTACATAGAGCCAGTAATACGATGTATAGGACCGACACCATACCATTAAAAATAACCCTAGACCATGAACTTGTCACACCCATCTTTAACGGTCTTCTTTGTAAACCGTATATGGAATTCATATGCATACAACATGCCTCATTGCCAAACAAGTCAATTTTTGTTCTAACAGTTTGCGTTATTTTTTATCACCATTTGATGCACACTAATTAGAACAACAAAGCGAAGTCTTGTCGAGTCTTCAGTTTGTTTGTTCTGAGCAATGGAACTTCTCGGATTATACGTCCATGTACAGTATAGTTCGGGAATAGTACTACGTTATCAGTTTCTGCTGAAATAGTTCGTGAAGATGCAATTGTATGCACTCTGCACAAAAAGAAAAGCGAATGGCCCATGGTTTTGGTTTCTCACTTTAGCTGCCGCTCTAATTTTATTCTACAAATAAAACAGTTATGTTTTGTATATCATGTATAATTGTAAATAAATACATATTTTAAGAAGAAGAAAACATTAAAACATGAAGGGAGAGAGAGCTGCGAAAGTGTATTATTTAAGCATCTCTATCCACTTTACTCTTCTTAAAACTTTTTATTGGAATTTCAAAGAAACAGTTGCAACGTTTAAATTCTTGTCTTTCAAACTTCATCCTCAAATAATTTTATATGGAGAACTTTATTCTTTTACTTGATTTTTATACACTGTAAATAAACGTAAAATAAAAATTAATCGACTGCCGGAAGTGAGCAATAATCCACCGGCGAATAAATTAAACACGCCAATTTACTCAAAGCTAAATGAAAATATAAAAAGATACAACGAAAAATTGAAAGTGCAGAAAGGATAATGAGGCGAGGATACATGGAGAGCGAATTTACGAAGGTTTTCATTTCATTGTTTTTGTTTTCATACTTTTGTTTTAATGTTTTATTTCGTGTTTGTAATTTTTTTCTTTTGCTTCATATCCGGTGCACCATTTTTTTACATTTTTTTTTTTTTATACATTATTGCTGTTCCGCTGTCATGGCGGCACATCCGCTTTGGATAATTACTTTTTTTTTTTTTGAATATGCGCGACGTGTCAATAACTACATGAAACATTTTTCAATGAAATTGTATTTGAAGCAAGCCAATAAAAATAAATTAATAAATGAATGCGTGAACGTTGACGAAAATAATGAATGAAAAGTAAATATTGAATTTTGGGTTTATTATTTTCGAACCTTTTTCGCTTGGTTTTTCGATTTTGTTCGAAATGAGTTTGTTTTTAAAGTATGACACTAATTTACAGCAGAAAAAACGAAAATTTTCTTACACTTTTTTGAGTAATTTGGGTGTATTGAACACGAAAAACATACAAATTTTTTTTTTCCATTAGGGACATTCACCTACATAACGGTATATTTGTGCTTTGTGATTTATACTTCTACTTCAAAAACAGCGTTCAGTGTGAATGGCAATACCGATCGAATTGAGTTATCGAGTTTGTATGAAATTTCATGTATAAAATTTGTTAAAAATAGCATGAACATTGAAATTTCATCAGCTTTAACTCAGTAATTTTTCATTTGATCAAAACGCAGTGGTTACACATGTAATTTAATGAACTTTCTAGCGATTTATTACTCAGTTCGATCGAGCTAGCCATTCACACTGGACGCTGATTTAAGTCATACAATGAAAAGCACAAATATTCCGTTTTCTTGGTGAATGGCCCAAAAGAAGTCTGTTTTTTGTGTTCATCACACTTTACATTAGTGTAAAAAAGTGTAGAAGAACGTTTCTATCGTTAATATTATATATCTTTTTGGTTTACCATTGAAATTAATATGGCTTAAGTTTTTTTTTTTGCCATATATTTACAAGTAAATTTAAATAATTATTTACATATTATTCAAAGCTCTTTGCATTAAACTATTTAACAAAAGCCTAACAACTATAAACTTTTTGCGCTAATTGCGCGTAATGTGCTAAAATTCTGGTACAGCAGTAAAATCTGCAAGCAAAACAAGAACTCACATAGAACACCAAAGCGCAGGCAGTCTAGGCCGTAATGTCCACTCGTAGAAGGTCGTAAAGGCAGCAGCGGACATTAAGCTAATTATATGCATGCCTTGTTGTATTTTGTGGCAACCGGCGGCGGATTTGTTCTTCCGTCGTTGAATTGCTTTGCACGTCGTCGTTGGCCTGTCAGCCTACCAGACCGCCTGGTTGCCTTGTTGGCGCCTAGAAAACTTTAAGCGCATAATTCATGTTCTAACTTCACACACGGCAGTTTTCAACTTTTATTCTAGCACATCGCAGTGGCGTGAACTCTACATACCTATACATAGCTCTACACATATGTTTTTGGTACTAGTCTTCATGGTGTGCTCAGTCCTGAAAGTGTATTGAAAATAAACAAAAGTTGTTTAGAGTTCAGTAGTCGCGATGCGCCATTTTACAATGCCCAGCACAATTTCTCGATAGAGTTATATTTAAGTAAAAGCGGTGAAAGGAGAGTGTTCTAAAGGTATTTTACTTTGACAATTTAATGCAATTTATAACGAAAATCTTGAAAATAGAAAAAAGAGTCAATTCAGTAGTAGTTTTGATACGGCTTACCTTACAGTCTGTGGTTAGAATCTTGGGAAACGTCATCAAAATGACACTTCTACCGTCAATTTCAAGTTTTACCGGCTTCACGAACGCTTCTTTTACCCGGAAAATTGGCATTGCAGTAGCTTGCTCTATTTCACGAAGGACATTAGTCGGCTGTTGTTGGGCTGAATATGCTCCGAAAGCACGTTTAAAGGTTTCATATAAGCGATGAGCCATTGTTTGGTTAAAATTTGTTGGTAGGAGAAAATCCAATCGATTAGATGTGTCTTAGAACATTTTATTTTTTCTAGTTTTTTACGAGTAGGCTTTGGCTTTGCACAACTCATTTGAATGAACAAAACATCAGCATCTTACACAGCTTGGCTTTCGAATGGGCAGAATCTTCGTTGTGCTTTATCACCTTGGCGGTGACTGATTTGGAGGTGAATAACATTTCCCCAAACTGAAACCAGTATCCCCCCATCCACTACGTCCTAGCGGCAGTTGTCTTAGTGTGGAATACAAGTTTCGCTCTACGCTTAATGGATCCGAAGCTTTAATACTCTTCACACGTCTTCATTGCATTTTTAGGTGGTTAGCTTTCGCACAATATCAAATTGAAAGTTAGTATTAACTGTAATGAAAACCTTTTTCATAAAAAAACTGGAAAGTGAGAGATGGATTTGTATGGGGTGTGGCATGGTATTTATGATACTGGTTTAGTTTAGGAACATTGAAAGTATCTATATCTACCTGTTTTCAGAATGATAACTTAAAAATTACTACGATTAGTTTTGATTCATACAATCAGAAAACAGATAGACGAACGGGCAGACGGACATGGCTAGTTCTTTTAGTGTCATCGAGCTTATCAAGTATAATATATACTTAGATGCCTCCGATGCTGCCTTCAATACGTTACAAACTCCATGATCAAATTATAACACAAATCACACTAAGTGTGAAGAGTTGAACAATGTGTGTGCATGTGTTAATTTTTCGCTGTGTGAGTGACAATTGTTCTTTACGCTCAAAGCGTAAAAACTGGAACCTTTTCTATTAATATGTTTATCATATTTCAGTTGCTCCTACTTAAAAAAAGAGTATATATTTACTAGTTTTGGGTATCAAATATCTCATTTTTCAACTTAGTTTCGTCAGGAGAAACACAGTCAAGCGCTTGTCAGTAGTTTGCTACGCGTACAGCTAGATTAAAGCTTACGTATTTTAGTCTTTTATTCCCCCTATTTATATATTTGTTTTTCTAGCATAATTATCAAATTAATTTCCACTTAATTAAATATAATTATCTTGAATTGTTTTCATGGCAAATATTTTTGTGTTGTGCCAAAACAAACAAACAAAGCAGCTGAACACTGTCAACAAGAGAAGGTTTTAAAAATATATATATACATAAAAAAATAAATACTGACCCCACTTAAAATTTTCAGTCACGAACTCGCGAACACTTCTTATTCATTCACGCCAGGACTTGCACTGTGTGTGTGTGTGTGTGTGTTCTTTTTTTATAGTGTCACGTCTCAATCTGGTCAAGGCAATAAGGCGAGGCAAGCTTGAAATAAACAGTCACAGCAGCAAGGACCAACACGAAACCAAGTCATATTTTATGCGCGATGTGTAGCATACTTTCGGGCGCGAAAGCTAATTGTTTTTCTTGCGCTGGTTGTGCATGTTATTTTGCTTCTTCTTCTGCTTCTGCTTTGCGGTCTTGGCAACTCACATGCACATAATTCTTAAATGCTTTATGACCGACCGACGACAGTGCAAAGAATCAAACAAACAAACAAACAGATAAATAAACAAACAGACAGACAAATAGAGCAGCACACATACTCTTCGCGCATCCCTCGCTGTACGAGTGGTGCAATAAAAATTAAATAAAACTCATTTCTCTTACGAAATTTATTAATGGTTTTGAGTGCTGCATGCTTTTGGTTGGCAAAATGGAGTTTTTTCTCCTTTTTTTTTTGACTTGCTGCTGCTTCTGCCTCCTTTCGGTGTTTGTAATTCTCTGGAGACTTGACATTTATGGCTGACATTAAAACTTGAATGTGCACTTACCAGTTCTCAAGTGTCTTATTCTATATGACTTTCTCTCACTCACACTCTGGCTGGGTAAAGGTATGTGAGTGTGTGTGTGTGTGTGTGTGTGCGTGTGTGTGTCTCTGTTTGTATTTTGTATTGTTTGTAAAGCGGAAACGGAAGTGCATGCGGTTGACATTTTGCTTTAATGAATGACACTGAATTGAAGTGCACAATGTGCATGAATGAAAATTAAACAATATAAGTTGACAATGTTTGTTATACTTAACATTTATTAAAGTAAAAATAAGCGTATTATATTGGCATACGAGTGGTAAAGAATTTATAAGTGTTACAAGTGTACTTTTCGGTGAGTGGCAAACAAAAGTACGAGTGAAATGTGTATTTTTAATACAGCTGTAGCATAAATTTTATGGCATCGAAATATCGAACAATAATTACATTTAATCGCGCTAGATTTCACTTAATAATTTCTTTAATTTTCTGTGCAATGCTAAATGGATAAGCCTTCTAAAATACATGCAGAGCATGAGTCAAATTAGCCAGCTACGAATCCTAGACGTGTTGTACCTTGCTGTGTCCAAGTGCAAAGTAACGACCGAGAATTGACTGAATTACTGCTAGAAACACTGTGCGGTGTCTGTACTCATCAACGTCCTTCAAAATCTGGTCAGGAAAAACACCAATCTGACGCTGTACCACTCTGGAGAACGCTGTTGATTCAATTCGAAAATTTGCCAATGGCAAAGAAACTGATTATGCCATCGAGGAACTAATGCAAAACATTGATGAAGCTGCAAATCTCTCCACATCGGCTATTACTAGTAGAACCAAAACTGTATATGTATTCGCTTTTCATCTCCGGAGATAGATGTCAAGGTAAGAGAGAAAAATGACAAGTTTGGCATGCTATCATAATTCCGCTTGAATAGAAACAGTTGGTACTTGCGGAAACTGAGCCTAAGAGTGGGGAACATAATCTGTAGAGCGCTAAGAGCTACCTCAAATGGTCAATTAAGAGATGTTTCCCTTACAAAGCACAAGCGGAAGCTGGTGTATTTCCAGTGAACAAAAAGCTAACAAATTCGTCAAGCTCCTCGAGCCATGCTTTAGCTTAGTGATAACACTGTCCAAGATATTCGAGAGTATATTTCTTGGTAGAGTGTTGTCACTGGTGGATGAAGCTCACATGATTCGTGATCACCAGTACGGGTTCATGAGATGTCACGTGATCACAGAGCAATGCCATCAGTTGTACAGTAGATACTCAAGGCCCTGGTCAGTTCTGTTCGACGATCTTTCTGGCTTTAGAACAAGTGTGGCATTCCGTACTTTTGCATGAGCTGAAACTACTGGTGTTGCACCATATTTTTCTTGGCATTAAAGTCCTACCTTTACAATAGATTTCTTACATCAGTTACAAAGGTAAAGAATCTGACATAAAGTGCGTTTAAACTGCAGTACCACATTGAAGCGTGTTTAGCCCTGTCTTTAATACGTTTTTTACTGCTGATCACCTGTTAGTGAGGGATGATAGACTAATGAATACCACGTGTGTCGCCCACATCGTTCTCCTAGCGACGGACGGTGGTCGGACCGCTACAGTACCAGCTTCATCTACTTGAGCCCTTCTTCATTAGGTGGAATATTGGAGTAAATGATACAGCAGCTGTCCTCCAATATTTATCAACGGCGATGTTATCTCCATGAGCACCACAGCAATATATATTGGTCTTTCACATGACACTCGGCTTACTTGACTATCTCACATAAAGTTAAAGAGAAACCAACTGAATATTAAACTCATCACAATGAACAATTGAGTTTGAGTAACAAGCTTTTGCTGTATAAGACAATAATAAAGCTGTTATGGACTTATGGCATGCAGCTCTAGGTCACGGCTCCTTCGAAGCTCCTTCGTAGGTTCGTGGGTGTACTTTACTACGACAGAAACTCAGTTATCCATCGTGACTTGTGGGGCCTTATCATCGGCCACAATCTTCATATTCTCAACATTTTCGGTGAATGTTGAGCGTGTTAAAAATGTTGTCTGTACATTTTCCCATAATATTCTGTACATTCTCAACATTCTCGAAAACTGTTGCCATTCACCTGCAATTAATATGATTTTTGCGATTTATTATCTAAGTCATAAACGATCATCAATTCCTCAATCATTTCCGAAATAGCTGAGGAAAACTTTAAATTCCAAGAATCGTTTTTATATCATTTTTCACCGTCATCGTCATCCAAAATCGAAATATACCGTTATATATGAAAATAGCTAAACAAAATTAGATTCGTGTTCAGCGCACTCAAATTATTCTAAAAAATGTAAGTGAAAGTTTCTATCTTTCCAATAATTGATATTTGGCAACTAGTGTAATGAATATATCTATCTATGTATCATGTATGCATCACAATTTTAGGTGTTCTTTTAGCATTCTTTAATTTTTAATTTTATTGCAAAGTAATTCATTAAAATTTCTTATAGAATACTTACGTCTTTGACTATATTCAACATACTTTTGTGGTTACACAAAACATTTTAAGTATGTTGAATATAGCCGAAAAAACTTTTGCCATCTTTTTAAGTTTTATGGAGTGTAAAAAGACTGCTGAAAAAGTTTGCAGCTTGAAGTTCTGCAAATGGTAAATATAGTTTAAGCTTTTTGCATTAAATACAAAAAAAAAAAAACAAATGTAAACGGCAAATAGTAGTGTGCCCTAAAATAGGCTGCATTGAAAATTAAAATAATGTATTTAAATTTGTGCATTTATATCAATTTAATGTCTTTAATTAGTCTGCTGTGCTGTTGATAATTAAATTGCAAAGCTTTAATTAAAATCGAAATTAACCTATTTGATTTCAGTCAGTGCAAATGTTGAAATGTTAAGATAAATCACTAAATGCAAAATTGCATTCAATACACAGATACACATTCTTACGCTGGCACAGACACAGAGACGGAGAAGGTGGGTTGTACATACTCTTCATATCAAATGAATTGAATAATGTTCGTGTATTATATTTCAGTGATTTCGATTTCATGGAAAATGATGCAAAATGAACGCAATACAAATACAAAATCACACATTTCCGGTCTGCACACATACAGAGAGGACACATATGTTTAACCCTTGTTGGGATCTTGGAAAATTGAATGCCAACCATTATACAAACATCAATAGAATGTTGCTTGGTATGAAAATTTAACTTTAATTCTATTCCGAATTATAAAATTCTATAACAACTGAATGATAAATTTTCAATATAAAATTTTTTGCTGGAGGATTTGTAAAACCTTGCACTTCGGACGACCCTACGACTCAGTTGAACAGACTGTTTTAAACTGAATAATTTTATACTGACATTGGTTGGTTCGGTTCGATAGTTAAGGAGCATTGCGACATTTTTCCTGCCAAAATTAAAATCATTAACTCGACGAAAGTAAAGGTAAACAAGAAAAAACGTTAACTTCGGTTGAACCGAAGCTCTAATACCATTCACACGAAACTTTAAATAGTATTATAATACATAAAAGTGGCGGTTTAAATAGGGGGTGGTACACGCTCACTAGTAGATGTGTATGAAGCGTTGTAGTAGATGTGTAAGATGCCGCCATATCGAATTTCAAGTTGATATTGACGTTTTCCATACAAATGCATAAAAGTGAACTGTGGGTTTATATGGGGCGGGAAACGCCCCTTTGTATATGTATATGAAGCGGCTGTCCAGTAATATCCACAAAATGAAATTGCAAGCTAATATTGATCTAAATGAAGGATTTTTTCATAAAAAACACAAAATTGCACGGTGGGTTTGTATGGGGGCTACCTCAAAAAGTGGGCGGACACGCCCAATTGTCTATGTATGTTAAGCGGCTGTCTCTTAAATGGCCCCAAATCGCATTTCAACCTAATGTTGACATTAATAAAAAAGGTTTTCTTACAAAAAGTCAAAAGTGGACCATAGGTTTGTATGGGAGCTACCCCAAATAGTGGGCGTGGCAGGCAGTCTTGATACTCTATTAAACTACAATAAAAATATGTCATGGCTAGATTGATTCGTCTCGTCGAGCTGATCAAGAATATATATACTTTTCTAACGCATTTTAATGCGTTAGAAACTTTCAGTCAAACTGATAATACCATTTCACACTATGGTATAAAAAAGAGAGCAGTTATGCTATGGAATTCGCAATATATTATTATTTCATGATACCATGGCTAAACGTTAAAATGCATAGAAAGATGTTATTAAGGAAATGGACAAATCAAATTTCGTTTTTTCATTGAATGTACTAAACCAAAACAACACATTTTCGTCTGTTGGTTATTTCTAAGCCGACATTCACTTTTTTGTTGTTTTTTTTTTTTTTTTTTTTTAGCAAATTGAGAGAGCTAATACAGAGAGGCTGGTCAGGTCAGCTCTTTGTAATTGACTGAGGGCGATACCTGGTTTTTAGCTAACTTAAAAAAGTCATGCGAATATATTGTGTTTAAAGGGGTTAAAAAGGATGTGAACATTTTATACTTAGCTTTAAAAACGGATTATTTCTGAAAATAATTCAATTTAAATACATTTGACCGTAATGGGTTAAACAGTTGAATATATTACATTGCATAACCACTTTACTCCTATCAATTTAATTGTGTGTATAAGTGTGTGTGTGTGTGTGTGTGTGTGTGTGCGTAACTGAGTTTGTATACGAAAATTGAAAATGCATGCATTATTTTACACAATTACAAAATGCAATGCGAATTGATTTATCACGCTTTCACATTTACGGTCACGCATGAAACATAAATTTCCATTCACCAACATTCGCCTTTTGTCGCGAATGTATCTCTGGGTGTGTATTATACATATCGTGTATGTATATAATAGATGGAACAATCTACCTAGATACATTTCGTATGCTGTGTTGCATAAATTGCCATTTTAAATACACAAATATTTTATTGTAATGCAGCGGAAATAGCATCAAATTATTTTATATTTAAAGCGTAGTTACTTTTAGGTGCGATAAAAATACATTAAACTAAACAAATGTACCAGAATAGTAGTTGCATTGCATATAATTGGCACTGTAATTAATGTAAATCTGTTGTAATAAATGATATTGGCAATAAAATTTGGTTAGGACTAAGCTAATAAAACAAAATGTAACATATTTTTCTATGTTGTACATTGATTTTCGAACAATTGTGTAGTTTATATACAAATAAATATAATACGAGGGCGATTTGATAGGTCAATGGCTTATTGAATTTCGAATTTTATTGATTTGAGGCTAGTCCTTGAAGCAGCTAGTCTGCATTACTAAGTTTCTGTTTGACAGCCATTGAAAGCCAACATGAAAGGCAGACAGACGGACGAACAGAAAGCAGATCGGTGCCGATATTTACCTCAAAAGTAATAGTGTGATAACTTCGAAGTAGTTGTTGTTGTACCATCAGAAAATATATATACTGGGTGTTAAGTCCCAGGAATGAAGCTACTTCTGTTGGACGTATCCAAAGATCTGCAGGATGCAATTGAGTCGGACGGGACGGACAATTGAACAGATGTGTGATTGACCACATTCAGGCCAGCAATCATTAGTACTGATCCCAATACGCACACTGTAACACTCGAACATATCGCTCCATCCGGATCTTAACTGTGCAAGTTTAGTTCTGCTATTACGATTGCGACGTTTTTCAATCTTGTCACTAGGTGGCGGTCTACAACCTAGTACAATATTGTCTCTATGAGAGTTAATTGACTGGTCAATTGCATAAAGATGCAATTGAGCCCAACCGGAAGTGTCTACATACTCCTCTATCTAATCTTGTGGTACAAAACGAGCAATAATCTCTTATAGCTTCTGATATCATTTCTTATGCTAGTGGAATATATGCTCGTGAGATTGCCATGGCTAGGACGATTGCTCCTATACGCACCTAACAAGTACTGCTTAAAAAGCAGCTCATTATGCTGGTGAACCGGTAGCATCATCGCTATCTCATGTAGGTGGTCTTCATGAGTCTATAAATGACCAACCAGTAGTAGTCCTCAGAGCACTTCGAAGTAGTGTTTGACATTGATTAACCGAAATATTGTCAGATTTTGGCGCCGTTTATTGAACGTGGATAAAATATGAATTTATTTAATCCACGTTAATTTATCCTGCAGTAGTTTAAACAGTGGTTTCTTTTGGTGGGATCGGCGCACCGTCCTACTGATTTCTGTCCGTCTGTCTGCCTTTAATATCTGCTTTTTATGTATGTCAAACACATACTTAATGATGCAGCTTGTTTAAAATTTGTTCGTTACAGATGGTAGTTGCATTTAAAGTTACTATGCGTGAAATTCAGATAGTCACTGACTTATCAAATTGCCCTCGTATTCTACATAAATGAAATATTTATGAATATGTAAGTTTTTCTGTCTCGAGAACAATGCATTCACAAAATTTTTCTCTCAATTCGAAAATAAACACTAAGAACAACATTTTACTCACAATTTTATTTGCAAGTGAGACACATGTTTCGAACTTCGTAATAAGTTCATCAACAGTCACCAAAATGCAAAATTTCTGTGTGTAGCCAAATTTTTGCTGCAATATTAGATTAAGTTTGCACCTTTAGTGTAAACCTTTGAACCATTAGTCTAAAATGACCGCGAATAGCCAAAAATGAAGTCCCAGCATTGAAACCCATGTCCCACCAGAAACGTTCGTATAATATAATATCTTAAACTATTTAGAAGAACTTACTTCATTTAAATAATACAACATTGACCCCAAGCAGCATATAGCTTGCTATACCCATATGCAGGGCTCTGGAGCGGAGAACGAAGCACTGGAGCGAGCAAGTTTTGCTGGAGCACTGAGCGGAGTGCTGCAAAGTTTTTAACTGCTCCTGCTCCAAAATTTTGAGCTGGAACAGTTAAATTTTTGAGTAGACAAAAGTTCGGTACTCTATAATTTTTTTCGAAGGTGGAGTAGATGTGGTGACTTTCTTAAATGCTTTTAGCGTGAAACCCCCGTGCCCAATTCGCAAGAAATGAGAAAAGAATAAGAAAAAAGGTGAATAAGAAATGAAAAAGAGCGCAGCTGTGGGGAATACGTCACCTTTAGTACAAATTCACCATAGTTTTTTTATGTGGTAGAATTGCGCGGGCTGGAATTTTCGTTTGTAGTATAATATTCTGTATTTTTTTTAATACAAAAGCATTCGGTATTTTATTATATTGTTTTTATCAGTGCTATATTTTCGCTGATTTGAGGACTAAAACTTTTTATAAACGCAATAGTGCTTTCGTTGCTGTTGAAATGTATCCGGAAGGCATTCAAACCTAGCTTTCTCAATGCCTACGTCTCAAGCTAGTGTTGAAAAGCTAGTTTCCACCTAAAATTAGTTTTATGTGATCTGAGTACATCAATATAGAATGATTTGCCTCATATATAACTGCCAAAGATCTGATTAAATATTTTTTGTTTTACTCGGAGCGAAGTAAATTTATTTAAGGAGCGAAGCAACTGAAAAATTCTGATTGTGTGTGTGCTCCAATGTCCTGCCCTGCCCGTATGTATATGTATATTTTAGCATACCAAAAATTCATTAGCACTTTAACAATGACAATTTATGTTCGTTACGTCATGTCCATCCATTGTTCTATTAGCAACACAACACAACACAACCCTACCCAACCAAACCCAACTCAAACCAATGCAATCCTTTACATTATACACACATGCACAGTGTACAGCATGCATTTTCATCGTGGTTGTGTACGGCAATGCCTCCTATCTCACCGGATATGCAATGCATATCGTCACTGCTTAGCTCATTGGTCTGTTGTCCGGTCAAACGGTTGGCCGGTGTTTTGCTGTATACATTAGTCGGATATTAGATTACATATTCGTCGGTTTTAATTATTATTTCCTTAGGTAACGCATTTGCTGCTTACGCACGGAAATCATTTTAATGGTATTCATTTGAATGATTGATAAAGATTTCGCATTTATTTTCATTTGCAAATTTAATTTAATACACATTTGTAACTGCCTGTGTGTGTATGGGACGGTATATTGCATTGATTTTATAATTGGCATTGCGTAAATGAAAAATTAATATTGATTTGTGTGTATACTAAATGGAACACGTATGATATAGATGTTTAAAAAGGAAAGAGTTTACAAATTGCTGGGAATTTGAGTAGTTAAATTCAATATACATTACTTATATGTATGGTATGAGTATGGTTTTGAAGCTATTCTACGTAAATTCAGATAAAATTTGTAAATTACTAGCTATAATCACCGGTATTGCGCGGGTCTTAAATACTTTTATGATATATATTTCAATTTAAATTTATGAATTTCAAAAAGATGTTTTAACATAACTTAAACAAGAAAGTTCTTATTAGTCTGACCTTGGGCCCTATTTATTGCCATTGAATATATCATCCTCATAGGAAACATTAATCTCTTAAAATCAAAGTACATATTTGTAAGAAATATTGGAATTCTTGGTATAAAGACATTTTCTTCTATGGCCGTTACAGTCAATATAGTTGCTTCAATAACCTTAGGCAGCATTTTGTTTTCTAGTTTGTTCTAATATGTGTAGATCCGGTAGACCGAATAGTTCCAATTAAAAAACTCAATTTGGTAACTCTTGGCTTAATATTCATAAGTTGGTTCTGGAAATTGTTTTTGAATGTATTTTATAGTTTTCTTGAAGATCTTCGAAATTAGTATTCATCAATTTCTGGAATAGTTCATCGCCTCTGGAACAGTTCATCTCCTAATCGAAGAAGTTGTTTTCAAAATTGCTGTACAGTTTCGTTCCCAATAGTGGTACTCTATAGTTCATTGCAAGCGTTATGAACTATAGAGTATGATTATAAAGCGACAATGACAAAATCGCGCTTATAATATAATATCTCAGCATTGCCGACACAAAATAACTGCAACAAAAACTTCTAATTGTATTAACTACGCATTGCCACGCATATTTTGAGATTTTTTTTTTTACAAAAGGAACGTTCCACAGATCCAAAGAATCTATGTAGAAAGCATTATTAGGATCGGTTGGAAAATAACTATTTGTGGAAAGCATAACCAAATGACAACGTACAGATAGAATTTGTATATATTAGATAAGTACCTATACTACTGCAGTTCAGCGGAAATTTCTAATTTATAAGTTTCTCGGAAAATATAAACGCTAGTTTCCTTGAAATTGCAAGTAAGTGTAAGAAATTGCTTTGAACAGTATTCATGATACAGAAGAACGCAAAAACAGGCAAGTACTGCTGTGTTAATTCGAGTACTTTTCGCTCTTTGTAGCAATAAAAGCCAACCCACAGCTTCATTTCATATACAATACAACTAACAAATGCACAAAAACATTTTTGGCAAGCCGTCAGGCATTTAAATACACGAAAGAAGTGTTGCTGGGGATCGCAGTTTTTATATTAATACAACCCACTCTCCCACTCACTCACTCAATACATAAAAGACTCTTCTCACCACATCACACAAAATGGTGCACTTAATACGCAACGTATGGCCGCCATGCTTAATTAAGTTGATGCTTTATGAGTGTGTGGGTGCGTGTGAATGGGTAAGTGTGCTACATATGTGTTTGGCTGAAGTAATCAAAATTTTTTGGTGTATATTTTAGTAGTCAGTATGCATGATTTAAATTAATTGAAATTCTTTGTGTATTTTAGTTTATTGTGTTGTATAACACAAGTTTAAAAACTTCAATTTTTTTAAACGATAGAAACATCTTCATCTTACATTTTTTTTAGAGTAATTTGCGGTTGCGCTGAACACGAAAAACATACAAATTTGTTGAAAATGTATGCATTTCGTTAAAAATTGCATAAGTTTTGAATTTTCATGTGCTGTAACTCATCCGATCGAAACAAATTAAATAATAAGTGTTAGATTAGGTTAGGGTAGGTTAATCAGAGGCCAGTCGGTCCATTGCGATGTTTGTTGGCATCTTTGTTTTTTCTTTTGGCCGATGATATCTCAGTTGGTTTCGTTTGATGTTCTGCGCCTTTAAAACTATTCTGTAGAGTCAGTGAAAGGAACCAGATTGTTCAGCGACAAGATGGCCAGACACTCCAAGTCTTTAAAAAATGGTTTGCCGAGAAAACGGATGCGTTTTCTGAGAACTGCAGGGCAGTCACAGGGTGCAGGTGTTCCGATAGTTTGAATTTTACGTCTTGCTGGGTAACATGCTTCCGTTGGCCCACTTGACCAATGGCATAGTCCCATGATATAACTCTTGTCCACATACTGAGCATGTTCTTGTAAAAGTCAAGGAGCTCATATGTTCGCTTTGGTTGATATCCAGACCAGAAGACCATTGAGACATGGCAGTCTAACGCAGTCGCCCACTCTCTCATTCTGTGGTGGTTCTAGTTAATCCTAAGAGTATTTGTTGAAAAGGTCTATGAATATCCGTCAAGAAACGAGAAGCGCTGACAGCGGTGCTCAACGCGTTGGCTGATTTCCTCGTAGTAACTTTAAATCTGAGGAAACACCTGTGTGTTGTGGGTGTATATAATTCCCCAGAATGCAGATTTTGTGATCATAAAGAAGAGACTCCTCTTCATATAGTTGCAGAATGTGAAGCAATAGTCAGAAGCAGACTTCGAATATTGGAGAGTTACTTTGTCGCTGTAGAACAACTGAAGAAGTTAGATCCTAGAACAATACTAGAGTTTATTCAACAAGTTGGACTAGAGCAGAACATCTAAGTAAGAAGGATAAAACCATAGATCTCTCAGGATCGCGGTTTTAAAATGTCCTATAATAATAACTTTAAATCTATCACTGCTCCTATCAACTACAACCCATTCATAGATTACCGCGCTGATCCGACCAAAGAAAATCACTGTTTCATCTATTGTATGATGGATTCATATTTTATCCACGTTCATGAAACGTAGCAAAAATTTTACAGTATTGTGGTTAACCAACGTCAAACAATACTACGATCTGCTTTCTGTCCGTCTGTCTGCCTTTCATGTCTGGATTCAAAGGCTGTTTATTAAACTAATTGATGCAGATTGGGTACTTCAGAGACTATACTCAAATCAATAGGATTCAAAATTCTGAGAAGTACTCGTTCACCATCTCGTTACCTGGTATACCAGAATGGCTAGGAACTCAAATGCGTTCAACTGAATGCTGTGGTACTCGGTTTAGTGCTACCACCGTACCGTACTCTCTAAAATGTGTTGTACAGGCATATTTACTACAGCATTTTAGTTTTTATTGCATCGATAGAAAATTTTATTGTCTCTCATTCTTTTCCTAAATTTAATTAAAATTTATTACAATACAATCGCATATTTTTACAATACAATCGCATAACTAAGCAAGACAGAAGCACAATTTTGTAGTTTAAATCAGGTTTTGCTGCAACATAAAAATGCACAGCTCTAGTTTTTTCACATTCATACCAACTTTAAATCCCTAAACCCGATTTATGTAAAAATATACTCTCTCCTATATACTATTTACTAGCAACATTGTCTTCCTCTATTGCATAATAAATCGGTAGCATCATGTATAGAGACAGTTGCAATTTTTGATTGACTTTTATGTTGGCTCACTGCTCTCTTTTGTTTCCATTTTTTGTGCTAGGTACAACGCCACAAAGTATGCTTATAAATAATGTACTCGAACACATTCACTGAGAAGTGCTATTTTTACTGCATAAATACGCTTCAATAAATAAAATTTGTAAAATGGTGAAATAGAGGCTTTAGTTAGTCATATTTTTAACTTAACAACATAATACTTTATTGTGTGCAGGTGTTGCCTTTTAAACAAACTATTGCATTTTGCACTTTACAAGTAAATTTTTCACCAAACAATCCTTTTTTCTCAAGTTTTTTTTTATTTTTGTTAGTTCAGTTTAGTTGTACTGAACACTTACCACATTGTATGGATTGTATTGTAGCCTCAAAATATGCGTGCACAATTTTTTATTAAAACTTTATGCAGCAACAGAAGCAGCAGCAGAGAACTTCGAAGTTCGAATACAACTAATGTGCACTTCCGTTTCCGCTTGCCGGTTTCAGCTTTCGTCTTCCTTACCAAAATATCAAAAAGAATGCTGCAGTTGAGTGTGCTCGACTAGTAGATGCGCTGTACTCGCTGTACTGTATAGATTTTATACGTTCTATAATGATTTGAAAGAGAAAGCATGCTTAAAGCGAGAACTGTCTTAAAAGTACTAGACTTTATGGCACAAGGTGATGTGTTGATAAGTTTTCTCTATAAAGACATCGTTTTGTTAATACTTTAACACTTTGAGATTGTCTTTGCAAAGAACAATCTTTTGTTAATTTTGAGATGATGGAACGTTTAACCACCGAACAATGCGTTAAAATTTGTTCATATCTATTACAAAATTGGTGCTTCTATGTAGGCAGATTTTTGTAAAACCCCGATTTAGCCATATCTGTCCGTCTGTTCGTCTGAATGTTGTTGTGCATTTTTTGGAGACCAATTTGAAAATTGGAAATTTGCACATACACTTCTTTGTTTTGCAGTTTAATAGAGTATCACTTTTTGAGGTAGCCCCCATACAAACCCACCGCCCACTTTTGACTTTTTGCATGAAAATTTTTTTATTGTAGTCAATATAAACGTAATAATTGATATGGCAGCTTGAAATGAACGGACGTTTCACACATATATTAATGGGCTGGCCCACCCACTTTTTGCGGTAGCACCATACAAAATTTACTGCACACTTTTGTGTTTTGTATGAAAAACTTCTCTATTAAATTCAATATTAGGTTGAAATGTGATGTGATGCTTTTTTATGGACAGCCATTTTATATTTAACATATACCAATGGGAGTGTCCAGCCCACTTCTTGAGGTAGTCCCATACAAAACTAGAGCGGACTTTTATGTATTTGTATGATAAATTTCAATATTAAGTTGAAATTCAATATGATGGCATCTCATAGATGGTCTCTTCATACGAATCTACTAGTGGGCGCTATACGCCGTTGCAGTTTTTTCTTGTTTTCGTTGACTTTTTCACAAAACATTCTTAAACATAAAAAGTTAGCTACCATAATCTAACCGGGAATCAAACGCGGAGGCCTTGCAATACAATGCACATTAGAAGTTTCCAAAGAAACAAATAGTAAATTAAATATTTGTGTAAATTTCGCTGGTTGATGCAAAGTGCTGAGTGTGTGTATGCTCTGTCACCGAAAAACACGTATTTGGCGTGCGAAACTGTTCTTATACTGCACTTTTGATTAGGCGCTATGATTTCCTATACCAAGAAAGCAAGAATAACGGTGACATTTCTTGTGTAATTTATAAGGTTAATACAAAGAGCTACGTATGTGTGAGACAATGTTCAGCTTATATTAAAGAGTATAACAAATTAAATGTGGCCACAGCTGGTCTAAATATTCACTATAATTACACTATATTTTATAGACAGATGTTCATGTACGATTTTGATACTGATCAAGGATATATATATATATATACGATACATTTTTACAAACTTAATACTTATAGCCATTTAACCAATGATTGTAGCGTATTACAAAGAAATTTTCGTATGTGTAAGTATTGTTGTACAATTTTTCCGCAAGTTTTGTACACTTTGAAAAGCGTTGCGCATATTTATTGTAAAAGTTTCTACTTACTTAACTTTTCTTTGGCCATACACTGCACTGCACTTCAGTTGTAGGTGTTTTTCCTTTTACAAGTTTTTCTTGCACAATGCATAATACGTATAGTATGCATAGTATTCGGTTCAGTAATGCATTTTAAATATTTATAAAAATTAAATCAAGTCGTAAAAGCATAAAAACCTACAACACTACTCAATGCATAGAATTTATAGCTTTCAGTTTCATGCAACTCAGCACATTTTCAATGGATTCGTTGTCGTCGTCGTCGTCGTCGTCTTTCTCGTCCTTTTTATTTCGTATAAATTTTCACAAATTTTGATGCTGCGAGAGGAGCATTTTCTGTTGGCGTTGCCGAAAATGTCATTAAATTAACGCTAATTTGTTTAGTGGCGCCTTGGGAGTGATAAATTTTCGTGCAGTGTGTGAAGCGTTTAGTAGCTGGTACAAATAAAACATAGATCTATTTAAAGGCATACGCGCTGAGTATCATGTGGCGTATTAGTTATGTACTATTGGGCGGTATTGCTATTGATAAATTGTTTAAAAAAAATGCAATTGGATTGCTTTGAATTTTAGCCATTTAGATCCGTGTTTTGCCTTTTATTAATTCATATAGATTAAGCTAGACTAGCTTTCTGTCCGTCTGTCTGCCTTTCATGTTTACCATCAATGGCTGTCAAACACAAACGATGCAGATTGGGTACCTGTGGAACTATTCTCCAATTAGTATAATTCGACAATTCAGGGACTACTCTCAAATCAATATAAAAAATTCGAAATTAAAAATCAGATCAGATGTGTAAACTTAATTAAAAAAATTTGCATGCAGTGGCTTGCATTGCTATTTAAAGTTGGGTCGATAGTGTTATAGGTCAAAACTGGATGAATTCGACATAAGACGTTCAAACAGCCGTATTTCGAATATGTGACAGTGAAATACGATTGAAACCAGTGACCCCGTTTTGTGTTTGTCAATCTTGCCTTTCGGTATTTAAAAAATAGCAATAAACGCTAAAGCTAGAGTAGTGAGAATAAACTCGAATTCAAAAAGAAGAAATAGTGCGACAAGTGAGCACGAGAATACTATTTAATTTCCAACTCACTGTGAACTTCTCGTATGTGGTGAAAATATACATTCAAAAACTGAAGTAAACTCCAGCGATGCCAAGCAAAAAACATGAGGTCTACTCGGTTCTACTTAAGTTAATATTTTCTCTTATTTATAAAATGTTATTAATTTTCATTTTCGCGTCGACGAGTGAATACTTCTTTCTAAAATGTCATGCAAACTAGAATATTTGTGGATATAAATGTCGAGATCAAGCAAAGTGATTAAAATGTGAATCAATGTGTTAAAAAATATCAAGAAATGATCGCGATCAGATGTATGGTGATTTGCTCACATGAGTCATGAGACCGATAACCAGGCGCTAGAAGCATGGTCCTTATAACATCCTCACTATTTAGCTCTCCTCTTCTGACATGTGCAAGATATCGACTAAGGAAATTCTTTTTGCGATGGAGATAGATTAGCAGGACTTTCAGGGTAGTGGCTGGTTTGCTGTACCGGTACTGTGCAGTTCGATAACTCTACGCCAAGATACGCCAATGCATGATATAAATATCTAGTTCTAAAAATATCTAGTTCTGCCGACTACCATGTTCGATGAAGTTTCGCGACTGTTTTTTTCTTCGATGAATTATATTTGGTTAACGTGAATCTTCATCGGATGCATCATTTCAGCGAATAACCGCTGGATCGTTAAGATCTACCCACGTGGTGAGACTTTGAAAGTAGTAGTTTTGATCTCCCGGCTGATGACAAGCCTTATTGTATTTCCTCACTTTGGTGACTGCTGCTTTGTAGGTCAAATGCACCTCCTTTATAAATCCACTAGTCTTCGGCTGCTCAGTTTCCTCACTTCTATGCTGCATTTATGCGGCTGTTGACATAGTTTGGGAAATTTTGGTGTAAGTCGTTCTCTGTTGTGCTTCTTCGTTTGAAGCTTCTTTGTAGTTCTGCCTGTCATGTTTACCGACGGATTTTGTGCTGACTCTCTGGAGTTACAATTTTAGCATTTCGATTTTAGGCATTTAGTTAACATTAGAGATAGTTATAAGGTGTCCCTTATCTCTCTGAATTGCATAACTCATTTAAAAAATTAAGCTGCTTACTTCGTTTTTTAACGCAATTGCAATGGAGTGCAAAACAATTTCATACTATGACCACAAAATGCAATTACACATTGTCATCGTCAACTCCCAAATGGTCAACAAAATTTTTGCATAAAGTTTAATTGGATTTCGTACAATTACTCAACAAAAATGGCGAGAAATGTCGTTAGCAAAGATTGTTTTGCTGTTCGATTTAAATTTTCTTTTAAATATGCAAATTTTTGTTTATATGAAAATGAAAATTCCAAATGAAAATGCACGAAAATGCGAAAAATAAAAGCGCATTAACCCCCCCCCCCCCAAGCATACAGCAAAATAAAACTATAACATTTTGTTATTCATTGAGTTCAACCAAAAAATTTAATGGAATTTCAATGATACAAGCCAAGCATTGATTTAATAAGATTGAATTGAAAATACTGCGTCTATTGCAAATAAAACAAATGCCAAATACAATTTTAAACAATCACACAAAACAGAAACAATGATTACTGATGACGACTGCTGTTGATATATGATGCTGAAAATGGTGCAAATATATCACAACTGAATGAAAAGTACGTGAAATGTTTTTCAATGAATTATGCAGCTAGAAAAACCTCTCGTAAATAAATAGAGTTCTAGAGTGTACATCAAATTTTATGTAGCATAGAAAAATATGCGATAAAAAAGAAAAAAAAAACTTCAAGTTAATCCTCAAGCACACTCGACAAAAAGTACTCTATTGAGTTGCCAAGCCCAAATAGTTTCAATGGCAATGACATGAGTACATTTATTTTATTGGCTCATGTGTTTGCCAAATTACTATCATTTGCTACAAAAACAAGGCAATTGTTGTATAGCCTAAGGACATTCAGGATGTATAGGGTGTTATTTTTTTGTTTGGAGTTGCTCTATTCCGATAGGGTTTAAACTTGGTCAGAGCTGGCAACATTACTGTCAATTGTGCTTAGTTTCGTTTGCCATTTTATCATGAATAGACTAAGGCTGACGTCAGAGTTGTACGTTCTTATGTAATCACTCAAAAGCTGTCAGCGTTAAAGTGAAACCGAAAACGAGTGCAAACGATAAAGCGAGTACGAAGCGAGAAAGCAATTTCGAAACTGCTTTATCGCTTCGCATTGGATTTTGCTTTGGCCATGCACGAAATCCATGCACGAAATTATATTTAAACAATAATGGCATACAATTATTTTGCCAATAAATCAAATCTTCAGTTTGAAATTATTTTATCTCAGTAAATTCAAATCAGTTCAAAGTTCAACACATCTAAAAAAACAACACCCTATACAATATAAGTATGAGATGAAACCAGTTGTGTCGTATTGAGCTTGCATCTTGTTGACTGTCTGTCGGTCTGTCTATCTGTATGTCTGTCTGATGGAAGCTAATTAGCCAATTTAGTGTCGAGTGCTAAGCTCTTTCCTTCTGTTAAATTTTGCCATATAAGTATATGAGTACCTATCTATGTCGAAGTTTACTAATGTGCACATAAAGAACTAAGTTGCTTTTGTTGTAGATATTGCTTCTTGTTGTTTGGAACAATGTTCTGTTGCTTATGTTTTTCCATGAAAGTGGTAATTGTCTATAGGTAGATAATTAGACCAAAAGTATTTCTTTTATTCTTACGTAATGTTGGTCATTTACTTTGCTGTTTTGCACCTTATGTCGAAAAGTGTGCCTAAATTGCTGCAGAAGAGTGTGTCATGCGAGTAATTTTGTAATATGGCAAGAATAATATGTTTGAAGCAGGGAAGTAAAAGAAACGGAATGAAATTCGGAATGAAGCGGCTTCTCAGAATTATTATTATCTAGACTCCGACTAAATTCAGCAAACACAACACTTCACTACACAGTAGCAAAAATAGATGGTTTCAAGAAGGTAAAGTTCGTTGATCCAGAACTAAGAGACGCAAGTGAGTCTGTGGTGAAATGAAATGGAATAACTCCAATAAACAAGTAAATTTGTTTGATTAGATTAAAGTGGTTGGAAGCAATGTTAATCGGCCAACGCATTTTATTTTCTATTTACAACTATTTTATATATAAGCCCAAATTTGATAAATAATAGACCGTATTTTGTCGCTGGCTCTGCATTGAAAATTGAAAATTGGATGCGGTTACATACAACAACGCTTGAAAAGCATTTTGGAAAGGTTACAATCACAATGATAAAAAACACACGTACATGCTAACGTACAATAATTCACATACGCACACAATTCGTAAGGCACAATCATAGAAGTAAAAGTGCGCAGAGACGACAGTTAAAAACGAACAATGTAGAAACCCAGCAAGGAAACAAATGACACGCTCTATTCAAAATATTATACCAACAAAACATAACAGATAGACGATTACATGCTTTACTTTGTATGCGCTTCGCTATTATTTTAGTTCATAATGGTTTTTGTTTTTGTTGTATTTTAATTCTGCTTTTGCCTGATTCCGTAGAAAATGCTTCATTTATGCTTTTAGCACCACTTTACATTTGACTTCTAGTAGAGAAGTGTTGGCTTTATATTCAAAAAGAAATACAAAAAATTATGCGAATACAATTTTTTATTAAAACAACTGTTTTTATCTCTAGGAGTATGTCGCTTGTGTCGAAAGCTGTTGTTACTAGTCCCTGGGGTACCACCTATAAATAGACTATGATCAAATTATGAGCAATCTGCATCATTAAGTTTCATTTTGACATCCGTTTGTCTGCATATCAAGTTCGCGCTCAAGGGCAGTCAAACGTAAACTTAATGATGCAGATTTGCTCAAAATTCAGGTACCCTCATGTCTCATCTACTCTTCGTAAAAGACCTTTCACACACAATTTTTATACAAAGAATATAATACCCACTCAATATTTAATAACTAAAACGCTCTTTCAAACATAAATCCAATCTAAATTAATTAGTCAATTGAATTATGTGTTCAAGTAGGCAGAAAATGATGTTGAAGTGATTTGCTTTTTGAGCTTGTAAGCAAATAGATAATTAAAAGCGAGCTAATAAGCTTCACTTGCACTGATTTTGTCAATTAAAAATACAAAACAAAAAAAAAACAACAAAAAAAAATTGTAGACTAACTTGAAAATCGAATAAATAAATTATATTAAACGTGGCCGCCCGGTTTGTGTGAAATTGAATGTGTGTTCTTGAAGTTGAGATACACAAAGTAAAATTTATATGCGCACATTTAAAAAGCACTTGCAAACGTTTAAAGCCACTTGCAGCTTTGAACCAAACTCTATCATCAAAATCAATTCATCGTCAATTTGAGTGCGAATTTTTTATACTCTTCACATAGAGTGTTTATAGTACGAGTATTATAATTTAGTCACAATGTTTGCAACGCCTTAAAGAAAGCGTCGAAGATTCTATTAAGTATATATTCGTATATTCAGAATGAAAAGGACAAGGTGAGTCGATCTAGTTTTGTCCGTCTGTCAGACTGTCTGTGCGTTTCTGTCCGCCATAATGTCTCAATATATGAAATATTGGTTTGAATGTTGGTATGGAGACTTTGTATAACCAGAAGCAACACAGATCAAAAATGACCGTGATTTATTCACTAGAAGTTATAGCTTCCATAGAAAAACAGATTGTATTCATTTTGTTGCATCGAACATGTTTGATTAAATCAAATATGTTCGAATGCAACAAAAATTTGAATTATTTTTAAACTGGTCAAATAAATACAGAAGATCCAATAATAATATTGATATTGTATAAAATTGTACATTTTTATCAGTAAACATTTGAGGACTCGATAGCTTATAACTATCTAGCGAGCTGCCCAACTTTCCAGACGACCTGAGTACAACTTCCCTCCGATCTAAAATTTCTTTAAATTTAAATTTAATTCTTTCTATTTCTTTTTAGTAATTGCATGCGCAACAAGAAGAGTATTAGAGCTTCGGTTCAACAGTAATCAACATAGCTTCTTGATTTTTTTTCTTTTTTTTTTGGTAAAATAAAGTGAATAAAAGCTGTGATTGTGCTGCGATGCACTTACTCAAATCGTAACATACTTGTATGTAACACTTTGTCTGGCGGACACTTTTGCCATACGTTGGTGCAATTTTCATTCAACTGAAGTACATAAGTCTCATGAAATATGCATCATTTAACATTTACGACAGCAGAAATACGGAGAAGTAGAAATTGGAAAGAGCATCATAGACTGAACCGGAAGGAATCATTGAAAACTACTTCATCATCTGCGTCAGCGTTGTGCTGCTCATGATCAGCTTTTCAAGCGGAAGTAGCCAGCTAGCTGACTGGCTCGCTCGCTCGCTCTATAGTGCAATGGAGTCGTCTCGCTATCGTCCTTCTTGATACCATTGCCGCTATTGACCACGACACTGACACTCATGATGCCGCTGCTGTGCTTAGTTGTGCAGCTAATAAGCTGTCATGGTCAATGCTTAGAGTTGGAGTGTGGAATTGAGCGTATCAATAAACGGAAATGGAAATTGAAGACAATCAAGTTCAAAGCAGTTTATGCATTGTTATTATTGAATTCCAAGTGAGTGAAAAATTCTGATTTAAATATGCAGAAATCAATTATTGAAAATGGTTGGAATTTTAGTTTTGATGTGCGATAGTCACGACTCTATTAAGCTCTTGTTGAGGGAATCCATTGTGATTTTGATCAGTCTCGTCTTCTGATTCTTCTGATATTTCATCGTTCATCTGTGTATCCTCAGCGACGTCATCAGCTTCGATACGACATTTCCATTGTATATTGTTGGGTTTTATGGTTTCGAACTATTTTTTTTAGGTTAGAAAACAACGCTGACGTGTTGGGGCAAAACAGGTTTAAGATTCGTTTTCAGCAACACAAAATGTCCACCAACGACTGCTATCAACTGCTAGGGCTCCTACTTAATTCCACTTTGTGCTGCACCTAATTTCAGAGTGTACAGTGCGGATCTATGTTTGCCTTGGACGACTTCTCTGACGGTTATATTGTGGGTTCCACTGACAAGCCATCTTCGCAAAGTTGTCGTCTTCACTGCGGAGAGTGCGTCTTTTTACTTTGTTACTGATAGGCTCAGTATTTGTTGCTTGCACATGTCAGCGTTGGAGTTACTTTTTGGCCAGATGATACTGAAAATAATTCTTCGATATTTGTTGACCAAAGATTGCAATTTCCCGTAAATACTGCCATTCACGTGTCTCGAGACATATGAAAATGGTGTTTATGCTGTTGTCAAAAAACTTGTTTTTCGTTCTCAGCGTGCATGTATTCGAGCGCCATACTTCTTCTACCTTTCGAAAAGCAATCTTTGCATTGCTAATATGAGAAAATTTTTCGTTGCAATATAGCTTCCAAGGTAGCAGAACTTCACGACATCTTCAACGATGAGCATGGTGCTGCCGTTGATGTTGATTATTAGTGATGCTGCTGAGGCAGTAACTTAATTTTAGTGAGGTTGATTTTAAGACCGACTGTACGAGAATTGAATTCAAGTACCTGCAGTCTTGGTGCCAGACACATGTCTTTATTCTACACTATAGACCTTCTGGCGTCTCTGCGCTTGTGCATTTTAGGACACCAGCGAGTACCACTATTAAAAGAAGTGGTGACAGTATACAGTCTTGGCGGATGACTCTGTTTATAGTGACATTGGTGCTGCTGTTACCTTAAAAACAGCACGGTGAGCGCCGCACCCTAGTTTAGAGCTTTAATATGATAATTTTCCCATGGACAGCACAATTTCTGAATGAGCGCCATATCGCGTGTCAGTTGATGGTGTCAAACGATAGTTCGAAGTCTACAAAAATTAGCTACTACGGGGACTTCCAATTGACAGACTATGCCACAATAATGCATAAAGTGTTGATATGGTCTACGCAGGTTAGGTTTAAATACATGTTCTCGTCGTAATTAATTAATTATTTAATGTTGGCGAGATTCTGGCTAAGATGATAATAGTCTGGAATTTTTAAATGTGGAGTCTAGAAGCGTTATTCTCCGTTAGTTTTTACACTGACTGATTTCGTCTCTTTTTTTTGGTGGAAGTGGCTATTGCCGCTTTGTTCCATGTATCTTGAATGATTGTGGATGTTGAATAATGGGTCATAGGGCTAGATGGTGTTTGCGCTGTATTGGATTAGTTCGGCTGTAAACTATATAAGACAAGCATACTGTCGCAATAACTCCGTTACCAGTGCACCAAATCCCATGACATTTTTACCGGAAGTTGGGAAAGCATGTAACTATCCAACGCACTAAGTCACATATAGGTAGCGCTACCACAAAAAGCTCTTTTACTGTTTTTTTCCGAGCGAAGCTTGTTTTAAATAATAACAAGTTTTTAGATTTACTTATAAATTTCTAGAACCAAAACCAAACTAAAGATAAATTATTTCACAATTGAGTTAGTTTCCATTCCAGATATTTCATACTTACTACTTCCTAGTACTGAAACAACTCTGTTCGTAAGACAAAAATTTCAAGATTTTGGGGGCGAAAGAGATTTCTGTACAAAACAATGCTTAAAAGTAAAAAACAAAAAATCTCTAAAACAAATCGCTTATGTTTACAAACCTTTGCAGCAATATTTATAAATATTGAAATAGATGTCAGATGTCAATAACATGTTTACATATACTAATATTACGAAGAAATTTTCCATTGCGTGGAATTTGGGATTGATATTTAAGCAGACATGTGTACGCTCTATGCACGAGTATACACTCAGACTGACAAAATATCTTAATAATGTCGCAGCATAGAATTTCGTAAAGTTCTTTGGCTTTTGTCTGCAGCACGCGTATTCTGTGGGTGTGTGAGACTGTTGTGACTGTATGAAATATTTGTTTTCGTTAGCTTATTAAATATGTGAATAACTCATGCCACATAAATAGCAGCTAACTTTACGACAAACTGCGACAAATTTGTTGCACGTTATTTTGCATTCGGCTTAGTCTACTGCAGACTCTGATAAATCCCTGCGGTATGAAACGTGTCTATGACACTTTTTTGCTCTTGGAATGAGAGATGCTTTCATTTATTTATCTTTTATTTGGTATAGTAGATATTGACTTGAAGAATTAGGCGTCTGCATTGCTGTAAGTTTTGAGCATATTTGGGTTTTATCCAAACAGAATATCATATGCGTCATGCAGCTTTTTACAGAAACAGAATAAGATTCATACGAAGATTTAATGAAAACAAGAATATATCATTTACTACTCGTTACTAATGTACAAAATATTATTACTACTTACTTTTTTGGTTAAGAAAAAGAAAAATAACAAAAAAAAAAACAAACGCCATAATAATGAACCCGTAGCAAATTGAACCTAATTAACAAGCTAATACTAGGTGTAAAAATTTCATATTTTATGAGCAAATTAAAAAATAATTTCAGTCATAATTGCCTATTCGTGCGTGAAATAACAACGCGAAAGGCAGCCGCTCTAGCTACATTGGCGTAGAGCAACATTTAGCACATAATTTATCAGACAAACGCACTGTTAAATGTTCATTACATACCTACCAGGGTTTCGATGCAATCAGAATTTTTCAATTACTTCGCTAAGCGATTTTATATGCTTCACGTTCCACTCCGAGTACAGAAAATACTTCGTGCTGATTTTTAGACTCGTATAAATACATATCTGAAGGCAACGGCGGATCCAGAACGCTCTCTTTGGAGGATGGGGTGACTCTACTTTTCTTGGGAATGAAAATGAAGTGAAAAAAAACATATTTGTGTACTGAACAATTATTGTTTTGGGGGGGGGGGGTTGGTTGGAGTTTGGATAGTGAATGTTTCCAAGCCTCCCCCTGTATCCGCCAATGGTGAATGACTATATTGGAATTGCTGAAGTTCCAGCGCATATGAAACTTAGTGCAGAAGATGTTTGAAGCAATTTTTTATATATTTATTATAATATGAAAGATGAGACCAGTCAGTTTTTTTGAGTGACTCTATCCTCTCTTTTTCCATAATGGTTGCATGCAGTTGAGCACATTTATATAGCGATCCAACGCAAATTATATTGAAATATTATAACCACTAAGAATTTATATTATTAAAGAATTAAGGCCTCGATTGCTTCTCTCCCTAGCGTGCTGGCTAATATCCCAGAGGTCGTAGGTTCAACGCATGCGCAATTTATTTAATTAATTACAATTATTTCATACCCAACAAAGTTATTCGCATCCCTTTATTCCACCACATTTGCTTTTTTTTCGTATATCTTTTTTATTTATAATCTATCTCTTGAGGGACGTTCATTAAATTATATGAGTTTGGATCATTAAAATATGGATTAAATTACAGTTTCATTAGTTTTGAATGGGAGCTCCAGAGGGCGACGACCCTTGAGTCTTTTGGCAGATAAGCCTTTGTCCAATAGATTTGTCACCAGTTGGTTTGATTGATCAGAGAACTTCTGCATATAGCGTGAACTCAGTTTGCTGATCTCCTGCTCGTTACAGAAGATTGCAAGCACCTCGTGGATAATGCGGTTGTCTGTGAAGACGTGTGTGTGGAAGATCGTTCTTAGCACTTAGCTCTGGAACCTTTGCAGGATTTTGGGGTTAGAATCATTCGCTATTCTCCAGAGACAAAGAAATATGTTCAGACGAGTTTAAATAAGGATTTTGTTATTTATCTTTAGTCGTGATTGACAAACGTATGGTGAGTGATACTGTTTTTCATCGAAGACTTCTAATATTGGCTTCACCAACCGATGAAATTATTCTGCAGTGTCGTGTTAATGTCTGCATCGAAACTGATGACCGGGAATCAGTCCAGCTTCTCCCAGTATTGAAAGTAATATACGCAAAAATATTCTATTGAATTAAATATTTTGGAGAATAAGCTGATCGGACAATAAGAAACGAAATTGTTTTCGAGCTTGCCTTGTTTTGGAATTAGAATGAACTCGGCAAATTTCTTCTGAAAGACAAACTTGCCTTGTTGGAACCAACTGTTTATGATTAACATAAGTAGCTGATTGTTCTGGTGCTCGATACTGGTCTGGGCAGAGACATTTGGTAGGGAGTGTTCAAGATATCCAAGATATGTATGGTGCATATGTATGGAGATCAAGAACCGCATTTTGAATAGCTGCCAGCCTACTGGTAGGTTCTTTGACGTATTTGGTGGCTCTCCTTAGACAATGGTACGCGCCATTTGGCTCATCTGCTTCTACGAACTCGTTAAGTGCCTATTTACACAGCCTGCGAGGTAGGTATTTGCGCACTTTGACCGATCAGTTCTGATATTCCAGACTCCACTTAGTCGTCTTTTGTTCGCAACATCGTAGCGAAGATGGAGGTTTTTACTTTAAGAGATAACAATGCTGGTAGCATTGGGGATGCGTGGAGTAAGTCACTACATAGTTTCGTCAATATTAGCTTATAAGAGCTACTGTATTAGATCTGTACCCCATCAGAATAGTATCCGTGGTGTAAATATTTTCGACTACCGGTATGTTAAGTAACAGCAGAGCCAAGCATTGCTCGGAGCTGAGGTCATGACAATTTTTGACAAGCACTTTGCGGAGCAGAAGCTCCGTGCTCCGCTCCATGCTCCGCTAAACGCCAAAGCCCTGATACCTAGGTACATGTAGACGAAGTTCATATACAATATGAAACAATATTGCGTGTACGCACTGCTGCATCTGAATAACATAGCCTGACATAAATTTTTCGCAAAATGTTAATTAAATTTGAATTTTGTTTTTGTTAAGCGCGTTGGAGGCTGTCGCTGTCGCTGTCACCGTTGTCGTTGCTTTTATTGTTAGCCGTCGAAGTGTATTTAATGGGTATTTGCTTAAAATTTAAGTAGGCATTTAAGCGTCGAAGTATGTGTAAATTATAATACGTTTGCACTTTATTGCTGTAGAAAATCATATACAAGTATATCTTTACTGAGTTTAAATACAGCTTAAAAGACAATCGGCAACCACACTTTACTGTCTGATAACTCCCAAACAGCTATGGCAGCTCTAAGCATAAGCTTCATATGCGCGTATAAATAATAGACAAAAAGCGCCATTGTTTTTTACTGCGAAAGATACTTAGTCTAAAGGGGTTATCAATAACAATTTTGGGTTTAAATAAAACAAAAAGTAATTAAGATATTTGGCTTAAATTTATTCCAGTATACTTATATACACATATATATATAGAAGTCAATCTCGTACTCTTTGGGGTCAATTTTCCATCAGTCACATATCGGCCGGAATAGCGTTCGCTAATATTCCTGAGCTCCTCTAATAAACCACCGACTTAATGTAACCCCATAAAAAGAAATCCAACGGCGTTAAATAGCATGAGCGCGTTGGTCATTCGACCGGAATATTTCTCGGGATTACACGCTTACCGAACTTCCCCTTCAATACATCAATTGTTTGACCAACTGTATGGCATCTTGTTAGAACCAAATATCGCTGACGTCGAGTTCATCAAATTCTGACCAAAAATTGTCTTCCAACATATCATGGTAGCTAACTCCATTGACCGAATTGCATTGAATATAGTCTAATCACACTACCGTCATGAAATCCACATTACACGGTCACTTTTTCTAAATGCAATGTAGTCGCTTAAAACAGTTGTGGCTATGTTGCTGTCCAATAACGCATATTTTGCTTATTGACAAAGCTGTTAAGCGAAAAATGAGCTCTATTGCTGAATATGATTTTTCGTTGAAATGCATGATTTTCTTCAAACTTTTGCAGATACCCGTTCGATTAAGAAGCTTCAGTTCTTGAGTTCGTTTAATCTGGTAAGGGCGCAGGTCAAGTTTTCTATGCAAAATTCACCACAATTTGGTTTTAGAGATTCCCAATTCCTGTGAACGGTGTGAATTCGAGTCAGAAATTGTGCTAGTAATGTTTAGTAAACTGCACCATGATAGAAATGTAAACCTTGACTGACGACGGGTGATAGATACTGAAAATAGTTAAGTGTGCCTTAGTATTAAAATACAAAATTGTTATGTCTCCATTGAAAAACCCTTTACATATAAAGCTACTTAATCTAAGCAGCACAGACAAAAGTGTTTACCGGTAAAACCGTGGAGACATAGAAGCACATACACAGCAGTCACTTATATGACTTCCTACTATACGTATATATATTTATCTTCTTTCGACTTAAGCAAGATGTTTTTGTTTTTCACGTCTTTGTGTCGCCAATATGTTGCAGTTGTCATCAGAGTTTTAATTTAAGTAGCTTTTGCCAGGAAAAACTACCATCAAATATATCGAAGCATATAAAATACGCTATTATTCAAGAGAAATATGCTTTTTTTCATATCCTTATTCATATTTACACACTGCGTATGCGTTTTTAATTAAAATTTTTCTTTGGACGGATTTTATTTACTTGCAGTATACTAAATGAGCGTTTGACTTCGTATGCGGCTTCTTGAGTGGAACAAAAATTTTGCTTCTGCAATGTAAATAAATCGCTGAGCGGAAATGTTTACGCAACAGGATGTCCTTACACACACACACACACACACACTCACACTCACAAATATGGACATACTTAAAACTTCGTTATGGTTATGTAAGCTGCGCTCCTTGTATGATCGGCATTTTTGTTAGTGTGTGCTTGGTTGTTTATTATTTGGTCTTGTCCTCCCGGAAGGCGTTAAATGTAAACAAATCCAATGTCTGAAACTGCGGGCAGTCTCTGACCGCATATGATATTGAATTTTTGTATTTGGATGGAACAAAATGATGTTGTTCAATGAAGCAGTGCGTGCAGACAAACCCCGTTTTTTAATTAAATCGCGTGAGTATTTGGAGAATGTTTTTGAAGGCTCTGATTAACTTTAAAATAAATACCAGATAATGATGCAGAGAAAATCAAAATATGATAAATGACATGCACATAAGCAAATAAATACATGCTTTGATTTTGAAGCAACTAGCAGCATAGAAGAAAAAAAAAATATATAAAAATTGTTTGTAGCTAACGAGGCGAACCATCATTTTATTATATCTGGGCACACACTTTTTTAAAATCGGTACACATGCGGTTAGTTGAATAAGTTAATAGATTTAATAATGCGTTTAATCTGTGCTTTCGAGGTGTTTCAGGTCGAACGAACCATTGTCGAATATTTTAGTCTAAACTGAACCAATTTTAACTGTAGAGTACAAACTATATGATGTGTTCCGTTGGCAATATCTAATAGATTGTTCATTGGAAATGTTATAAGAAACAACTTTCTCAGCAAAATTAGCTCTATAACTCGGAAACTAGTACCCCACCTACGACATCAAACCAAGCAACTTTTTTCATTCAAATAAATGTTTTTCGTAACTCTGTTAGTTTTGGAGATTTACGCTAAAATATATCAAGCTTATAACTCGACCCATATCAACTATTCTCTGCCCTATAACTCGGAAACTATCCACACTAGGACAAAAAGTTGGCCAACTTTTTGCTTGCAAATTACGTCTATTTTAATTTTCACATAAATATATGGGCCAAAAAGTCTCTGCCTTATAACTTAGCCCCTATCAACCATTCTCTGCGCTATAACTCAGAAACTATCCGTTGAACGTCAACAAATCGCGTGACATTTTTCTTGAAAATTACTTCTATTTTAAAGAAGGAAGCATGGATGACCTTATAAAGTATATATATTCTTGATAAGCATCAAAAGTCGAATTGTTATAAGTATGTCCGTCTGTCTGAGTATATGAATATCGAGTTTGAAGAAACTATAAAAACTGAAGACGCCAAAGCTCATAAGTAGACTACCCCTATATAACTAAGTTTATAACTAAGTTTAATGCCACGCAGACCATTCTCACAATACGGTTATTTAAGTGTCTTCTTTTTCAGCAGTCAATAGGCAGGATGTGGTAATATGTTTTACGTCTTCTACCTTAGCTGATGAATGAAATATAAATTCATACACTTAAGCACGAGTATTTTTATACCCTACTCGTGTATCCATAAGATAAAATGGTATATTATGTTTGTGCAAATGTATTTATTTCTGATTAGCATTAAGAATTGAGTCGATATAAATATGTACGTTGCCCGTCTGTATGAATGACGAGATCTCGGAGATTATTGGAGATAGAACATAAACCCGATACAATATAAAATTGGCGTGATAAGTCCACTATACGGGAAAGCTCCATACAAGCCACAAGTTTGTAACGCTTTAAACCAGATATTATAGGCCGCATCAAATATATTTTTGATCAGCTCGACGAGTCGAGTGGATCTAGACATGACCGTCCAACCGTCTGACTGTCTGTGTGTGTTTTTTTTGCATTTCTTTCTGTATGAATTTATGGTTGAATTTCGGTATAGAGGCTTTTGGTCCCAAGCAGCACATTGATATGGATACTATATGTCATTTACTATCCGTATGAATGTGTCACGCCCATTTTTAGGGCTAGCCCACATACAAACCTACCGCATATTTTGGGTTTTTGTACGAAAAAGTTTATTACGAGAAACATCGCGGAAAAATCATCCACAGTCAATCTGCGATCGTCACGGAGCGTATTTTCGATTTTTTCCACAATTTCGTCAGTTACAATTGAAGGTCTTCCGCTCCTCTGATCATCATACACAGACGTACGACCGTTTTTAAACTCGCCACACCACTTGTACACACTCGTACGATTCATAGCTTCATCACCACATGCAGTTTTCACCTCATTATAAATCTCAAACGGAGGTTTTCCCATCCAAACGAGATAACGGATGACGCCGCGTATTTCGCACTTGGCGGGAGACTGGATTGACATTGTTCACGAAACGTTTGTCGCGTCGACAACTGACCTCGAACCGGTCCCGTTGCAAAGGGGAGAAGTCAGCCTACACTGCAGTGTTGCCAACATGACGAAAAAAAAATCCCTCCGGCTGTGAGAGCCTCAGTACACTTATTTTCTGGATATGCCTCGTATTACAGTTGATATTAAATTGAAGTTTGATATGGAGTGCTCTTAAGAAAGAATGCTTCATGTTTATAGCAATAGGCAGCCCCGCTCGCTTTTTGGGATATTCCCGATACAAACTCACTGCCCACTTTTGGGTCTTTTAATGAAAAAAAAAAAACAAAAAAACAAAAAGATAATTTGTCAAGAAAGGTTTTTTTTGGACAGAAACTTTACAACTATGTATTAAAGTGTAATTCTCACGCAGTTTTAGTGTAGTCCACATAAGCACCCACCAGTCACATTTAGGTTCTTAAGTCTTACAATGTTTTTTTTCTTCTGCAAAGTACAAAATTTAAAACTTTGTGTGAATTGTATTAAAACTTCAGTTCGGTTCCATCGAATTATTTATCAAATTTGCAATGCCACATTAAGCGGACTAATAAGGTATGTGTAGCTGAACCCGAAACAATTCTCTCCGTAACTATTTTATTTGTGAACTAAAGTTGTTTTTATTGTTCTTTCTTTACACATATTTCTCAGTGTATTAAATTATAACCAGTCAGCCAAAAGTTCATATTCATGCATTGAGAAAATTTCTATATAAAGCAGCGAGTGCGTTACAAAATAATTTTTTCGAAATTTCAATCATGATTACTTATCTCGAAATTCTAAGATAGAATTTTTCTGAGTCTGAACTTGTGTTCAGAAAGTCTATAGACATCAACTCCATTTTCCACTATTTTATTTGCTGTTGAATGTAATTTGTATAATAAATAAATACTACAAGCACTTTAAATAAATTCGCAAAATTTGTATCCATGTTAATTCCTTTTGTACTTAATCATTGCTGCTTTTCGAACTACTTTCCTATGCCTATCTTATCTTTACGCATGTCCAAAACCAAACAATGAAGTGATTAAACAACACCATTTATTCGGAACAAAACTAGATAAAAACACCTCAGTAAAACGAACTCAATTCGAAAAAGAAGAGAGAAAAAAAATCTTATACAAATCTAAACAAATTGCTTTCATGAACATGCTGCACAACAAACAGACGCTTGAGACTCTACGAATTACATCGCTTACCCTCATAACTGCACAAATACTAGAAATAGTACTGAGAATGCCATGTCCATTCACACACCCATTGATTTTCGAACAACACCTTCAACTAACTTTGCAGTTTAACGTGTCTGCTGCTGGCTGCCTATCAATGTCGTTCGAACGTTCCCAGTTTCACATTTTGCATATTGAGCAACGTGAAGGGAATTGCTGTAGTTGAAAAACATTTTGAATTTTTTTTATGTAACTTTCAAACGAGTTACCCAATTTCATTCTTATTTTTTTCTTGTTTTTTTTTTTTTGTATATATTCTGTCTTGTTTGCATTTTGTTTGCAGTTTGTTTTTACCAAAACTCTATGCACTGGGCCCAATGGACCTTTATTGACACTGATAAGTGTCTCTGCAGCACACAAAGGTAAGCAATGGTTGGCAATTTCGAATTGAAATTGTTTGGAGTCTAGAAAACATACTATAAACAAAAAAAAAAAAAAAATGGAAAAAAAAAACGTAGTACTAAAATCGAAACAAAGTGTTTTGTGCATATTCGTAGTGAATGGTTTTTTGGTTTTTTTTTCAATGATTCTTTCTCAAACCAGTACAAATCTGGGCACTGCTCAGTGCGTGTTAATTCAATTTGGTCGACGAGTGTTTGCCAAAAAAGAAAAATTCAATGCTAAAATTGAAAGGGAAAGAGTTCACATAAGAATGCATAGGGTGCATGTATTTATTGACTGACCACATGTTACCCACTGAGCAGCATTTTGATTGCTCTGATTTTTGTTCGTTTCGTTTCTTAGTTTGAATCGTCTATAAAAATTGTATTTAGCCATAGGCTGTATACATTTTTCTTTTGAATGATATTGGATTCTGCGTTGTACAACAATGAAAAACTGGTAACTTGTCCTTAGGATAATGCGGTTGCAAGAGGAGTTGTATGAGTTATAAAGCGCATTTTTGAACGTAGAAGTTGTTTAGACTTTTACAGTGGTAAGCAATTGGCATATAAAACAAGAAAAAATGTAAACTTCGATGGCAATGAAGCTTTAATGCCATTCACACGGAACTTCAAATTGTGTACTTAATAGCCATAAAGATAATATTTTCTTTTTGTAAAACCTAAGAACCTAAATGTAAACCAATTTCTAGTTAACATTGACTTTTATTTTTTTATTTTTCATACAAAAACATAAACGTGGGCTGTGCTCTTGTAAGAGGGCAACCACAAAATGTGGTCGGGACAGTCACATTATTATGTGCTGCTGCCATTCATAAGAAACCACCATATCGAATGTCATGCTGATATTGACATAACTAAAGAAGTTGTTTATACAAAAATCCAAAGTTAGCGGTGGGTTTGTGTAGGGGCATTGATATGAATATTCTATCCGCTTAATTCGCACAAAAAATATGGGAACATGCCTAGATCGAATCCTTACGTCGAGCTGATCAAGAATATATTGAGGTGTTGGAGTTAATTTTAAAGAATATTTTCGATTTTTGAATGTTTATTTAAAAAATGCAACAATGTATATTAGTCAAAGTATTGTCCATCGTTAGCTACAACATTTGCCAACCTTTATATGCTGCCAGCATATGGATTCCGCGTCAGAAGAACGGCTCGTCTTTTGAGGCAATCCACGAATCGAACCATTTTTTGGTATCCTCGTAAGAAGTAAAGCGTTGCTCAGCCAGGGCGTGGGTCATCGAACTCAACAAGTGGTAGTCAGAAGGGGTTATGTCTGTGCTATAAGGAGAGGGGGGATAGCACATCCCAATTGACGGATTTTGCAACATGTGGCCGAGCGTTGTCATGTTGAAGAACCACCTTATCGTGTCTTTTGGCATATTCTGGCCGTTTTTGCTTCAATGCTCGGCTCAATTGCATCAATTGTTGTGATGGTTTGGTTAGATTGCAGCAGCTCATAGTACACAACATCCTTCTGATTCCACCAAATACAGAGCATGAGCTTGGCACCATGAATATTCGATTTGGCCGTCGATGTTGATGCATGGCCGGGTGGTCCCCATGACTTTTTTTTTCGATTTGTGTTGTCGTAATGGATCCACTTTTCATCGCCAGTAACAATACGATGCAAGAAACTCTTCCGATTATGGCGTTGAAGCAGCTGTTCGCTAGTGAAAAATCGCCTTTCGACGTCTCTTGACGTCTTTTGAATCATTCCCATGGAGACGTTTGCCAACTGTTGACAAGTCAACTCCCAAGGATTCTGACAATTCTAGCAAAGTTTGACACGGATCTTCGTCGAGTGATGCTTCCAATTCTACAACTTCAAACTTTTTGATTTGTCAAAGTTTAAATTTATCCAGTGCATTTCATAGACCATCATATGTAGTGGAAGATCGCCCGTTTTCAAGAACTAGGACGAGTAATATTTTTAAACCTACTCAGTTTTCAATAGTAATCTAGAATATACATACTGTATGGGTCTGCCACGTCTGATTTTGGTTTTGTTTTAAACATAATATATTAAAATAAAGAGTGGTGTTTCATGATTTTCTCATGGATTCAACCATTAGAACTTCACCAAATTTATATGAGATCACTCCTAAGGTACCCTCTTTCGAATAAATGATCGGTATACATGGTAAAGAATTATAGTTGAAAATTATTAAGGTGAAAAGATTCCTACGAATCCTTTCCTCCATTCTCATTTTGAATATAATCAATTAAGACCCAACTAATGAATTTTTTTCCAATACACTTTCTTAAAACTGTGTAGGATATAATATAGTCGAGTTCTCGGCTCGGTTCTCACAGTTCTTACTTGTTTGCTACTTTAAGTTATGAAATCTGAAATCTGTGCGTCATAAATTACATAAGTGCATCGAATTGATGTTACATACTCAGAATCAACTCAGTTCATTAGTCGCTGTGAACGTTTCACTTGGTGGAATAGTATAGTAACATTCAGATGTCGAACCAAATACAGTAAGCATATTATCTCATTAAAGTTTTGCATTGATTGTTTAAATACATTATCATACTTTCAACTACACCACTAATACTTAATTATTATATCTCATCTAGCTTAATTGTGCTCAGTCTCATTACACTTTTTGCACATACTACACTCTCCAATTATTATGATAATCAAATAGATGAATTCGATGGAGACTGTCCGAATGTACGTCCAGTTAAAGAAGACCACAAACCTGTAGGTAGTATTATTAACTGAAATTCAAAAACAAAAAAAAAGTATATTAACTTTGCAAATGCTTTAAAGTTCACAGATCGTTGGTATCAGTATGCAGTCTATCCAAAATATTTGATGGAGCGATGCATAACGCGCGATTTTACAAACAGTCCTCTTGACTGGTCGGTGTATGCAAAAAGTGATCATAAGACTTATACTATGGAAGCGTATTGCTTTGATTTAGCACGACGAACAGCAAAACATCGCAGTGAATATTATTTGAATTTCGTTATGCTTCTCTTTACTAGCTGCTTTGAACTTACATATTTCAAAAAAAAAACATATTTTCTTTATAGGAACTGTGACCATATATACGCGTCATTTACATCCTACAAATGAAACTATAGCAAAAATCAAACATTTGGTGGAACATCACTATAAATTTCCATCGAAACTGTTGCACTATGTTGATCATTCCAAATGTGCACATTTTAGAAATCAACATGCTATAATCAAAGTTTAAATTGGTTATGCTATTCTTAATAATGGTAAATATATGCTTGTAATATTACGACAAGCTACTTTAAAAGTTAAATTTAATAAAATGTGGTTCCAATAATACCTTTACGAAAAGTTTTAGAATTTGTTATGAAAGAAAGATCTGTTAAAGACTGTGGCATTCAGCAGTATATCAGCTCTTGCAATACTTTGCATAATTTTTACAAAATATTTCTTATTAATGTGATAATAGCTTTATCGAAAGTGTCTCACATTAGCCAAAACGATACATTTTGAAACAGTTTAAACTATTTACGTTACAAAAATGCAAAACTTATTTTGTGAGTAAAATTGTTGGTAAACGTTGAAAATATGTCAATATTTGTATTAAAAACAAGAAAAAAACGATAACTTCGGTTGAACCGAAACTCTAATACCCCATAAATAGGGGCTACCCCAAACATGTGTATGAAGCGATGTAGTAGATGTGTAAGATGCCGCCATATCGAATTTCAAGTTGATATTGACGTTTTCCATAGAAATGCATAACAAAAAGCTGTGGGTTTATATGGGATTAGCTCAAAAAGTGGGTGGGACACGCCCATTTGTATATGTATATGAAGCGGTGCCACGCCCGTTAGTCTATGTATGTTAAGTGGCTGACCATAAAAAGGCACTACATTGCATTTCAACCTAATATTGTCTTTAATAAAAAAGTTTTCATACAAAAAGTCAAAATTGGGAAGTAGGTTTGTATGGGGGCTAGCGCAAACGCTGGGCGGGTCCCACCCATTAATGTATATGTCAACCATCAGTCCACTAAAAGTCACCATATCAATTAGTAAGTTGATATTGACTGCAATAAAAAAGTCAAAAGTGAGCGGCGGGTTTGTATGGGGGCTACCCCAAAAAGTGGAAGTGGCGGGTCAATATTAAACTGCAATAAAAAGAAGCGTATGTGCAAAATTTCAACTGGATAGCATAAAAATTGGTCCCCAAAAACACGCGGAACAGCATGCAGACGGGCAGACAGACGGACATGGCTTGATCGTCTCGTCGAGCTGATCAAGAATATATACTCGTGTACTTTATGGGGTCGACGATTTCTCCTTTAATGCTTTACAAACTTTCAGACGAAACTGGTAATACCATTTCACACTATGTGTGAATGGTATAAAAAATGTCCCATTATAGCCACAATTTTACTTTTTACAATATGCTGTCAGTAATCGAAGAAAATCAATTAAGTAAAAATGTCTCAAAGTAGCCGAAGTGCTTTTGTTTTAAGACGTATGTTTTAAAAAATTAAATGAAAAGTTTAAAGCTCTGAAATATGTAACAAGTTCAATTTCCAAACAGTGTCCCACAATAGCCTAAAGAATGCACTAAAGTGGATCCCTTTGGTCATGTAGATCATTTCTTCATAGATCATAGTCAGCCATAACGGAACACAAATGTAAACAAAATACAAACCGCAGCAATCTGTCTATCTCTCACACACATGCATTAATGCAATTGAGATAAGACTTGGCATTCATGCATGACTTGAAACATATTGCAATGTTTCGTCACTTGATAATCATATGATAGAAAACTTATGAAATACTGAAAGAGTAGGTTGAGTTTTAAATTGGCTATATGCTGCCACTTGCGTACTGAAGGTTACTGTGTTAGGCGTTACGAGCTAAGGACTAATGACCAGTAGTTAGTCACCGGTCGAACAGGGCTACAACGCGGAAACACAAATAATAAAAAACACACGTATTTGCTCACGCTGAATAATTGACACTCACACTTGTTTTCTGCTTTGCGTGCACATAATTGGTATGGCATCAACTTAGCACTAAAAGTGCACATCGGCGACAGTTACAAACGAATAATTGAGATAAAAAAAAGCCACCAACAAGGAAACAAACGAGACGCTCTAATCAATATATTACAATTTCAGAACATAAGTTTAGATTTTGTTCTTCAATTTCATTTTATTTATTAGTACTACATAAATTACGTTGGAATCTTAGATATATAACCTGAAAATGATGTAGAATGCAAATGTACCATAGGGTTTACAAACTGCGAAGAGGCAGTTTCAGAGGTTAGAGTCGCCTTAGTCGCCGCCATGCTTTTGATGTATCGAGAAGATTGACAGCTTGTTTGAATGGTACTGAAGTGCTTCAATGTATCTTGTGCTGTGTTTTCTTATTTCTATTAAATTCTTTGGTATTTGTAGGTTTTTTTTAGATATTGTTGTTCCAGCGCTCCACGGGGGCACTTTCCCTAGATCCGCCAATGATTAAGATAATATTGCTTATTGAGTTAAGATATGACCTCAGAACACAAAAAGAAAAGCTATATAAATGTTTAGAGTTATATTCTTATCTGCACACTCGTTGACTCACCTCTACATTTTTAAATACAAAACTATCTGCTTGTGCAATTAAAACAAATTTATAACACTTTCGCAATTTAGTTTTTCATTTCATTTTCATTAAAGTGAATTACTGCAGTTTTTCTTTACTTTTTGCCATTTTCTGTGTCACCATGAAATAGCGCTATAAGAAACTTATAATTGGTTTTAGTTTTTAGTATTATTTCTTTTTTTATTGTTTTATTTTTATAAGCGTTTTAATTTGTGAGTACGTTTTCATGTTTTCTTGAATATAAATCTAAAGTTTTCTAATTTTGTAAAAATAACTACAAACTAAAAGACAAAAAAAAAAATGAGTCAGCAAATTTATAATGTTTAGTGTTGATTATTATTATGTGTGGCAATAACTTGTCATTAAAAATTACTTAGTTGTGTGTCGAAATATTCTCCATGAAGATCAAAACACTTTTACATGGGTTTAAACCAATTTTCTAAGACTTTATGACAATGAAAATGGAGTCATTGGGTGCCAAGTCAAAGCTCTAAGGCGGACGACCCATCAATTTTTTTGGTAAAAGTGCTCAAAAACTCGCTTATGTGAACTGTATTGAGTGCTCACATTGTCGTGGTGGAGAATAATGCATCTTCAGCGTTTTCTCAACTCTCTCAAATCTTCTGCCAACTAAATAGTTGTGTAACATTTAGAATTGACCGCACGGCGACCAACTGCTTCGATCGCGAACTCTGTCAACAGAACATCAGAACGTTCTGCGTACGTTTTTGTTTAAAACTATCAAAGCTTCTTATGCAAATGTCTAGTAACAACACTTAGGGTTGTCAAGGCACATAATGTACAAGGCAACTCTCATATAAGTCATATTTCAATGCATTTGTAACCAATTTCAGTTAAATGAGTTAAATATTTTTGTTTTTATTCAAAATGTAACCCAATTTCACGGTAGCTCTTTACTTAATACACTCACGTCTCTGCGCTAAAACATGTCGTCAAGATTTATTGACTTGATATATTTTTAATGTACAATCAAGTGAACCGCATACAACGAAGCTGTCAACTGTGTTAGAGACATTACAACTGAAAAAAAAAAAAAAATTATCCAAAAAAATCTCAGCTGTCAACGCTTTCGATATTAATCAGTTGTGAACGGGGGAGAAAAAAAGTGCGGGCGTAAATTTCGATTGTTATAACAAATGTACAATTTACGCTGCTATACACGCTATATCGATAGAGAGACAGACAGATAGATTGGAATATAGTCCTGGCATGGGTAATACACATATGCCTTAAAGCAGCTCTATACTTCTTTAGTTGTGCCTACTCAAAGCTAAGAAATTTTCTTATTATGCGGCGCATTTGGTTTGGCAGTCTACCACAAAAAAAAAAAAAAAAAAAAACTGGTTTCTTTTTTTGCACTTGTGTGACACACCCAATAGCAGAACCCCACACATATCCACTTTACTTATTCATAAAGGATCTGCCCACACTTCTTGCATCAATCGCATGAAAAGATGTTTTATTGACAGGTGTCGATAAAGAATTTAACATTATTCTTATATGGCACAACGTGTTGGCAGTGTTGCCAAGTAGAGGCATAAAAAATGTATTACGTGCACGAAGGAACAAATGCATATGTTATAATGTTATGTAAGGAGTTATAAGCAGGCCTAAGAGAAGCGAAACAAATTTCGTTGAAAGTGGAGGTAATCCTTGCAGTATTAAACGTGTTATGTATGCAAGTAATCAAACATTTTGTGGGTTTAAATAATATAATAACTTTGTGAATAGCGTACAATTATTTTTTTCTCTTTTTATTTGACAAAATATATTTAAAATGTGCTTGTTTTCCTTTTGTTTTGGGGGGGGGGTAGCGTAAATCTTAAATTGATAGAAATTGAAGTTTAAATTGCATGATAATCATAATCAGAATCATAACATAAACCAAGCATCAAAAAAACAGTATTTTAAACGAGCATCTACGCCTTGCTCGACTAACATACTCAACTTAAGAGAAAAAAGAGCTAAAATATGTATTTGCAATAATTAGCTAACAACAAATTAATTTTTGAATGTATTTTTATTCACACGCTGAAATAGTTATGCGCCGATGCCTGTAAGTACTCGATATGTATCGATACTTTATTTAAATAAGTACTTTTTGGAACGATGTTCATTACCGATAAATACCAAAAATGGCGATGATCTAGTTTGATTTCTAAACGTAATCATCTGTAAAAATATGAGGCTTTCCAAGTATTAAGTAAAGCAATATTGTTTTTGCCATTCTTGATCGCCTCTCCTCGTTTAGCCACATATTATTGTATCCCTTCCCCACTCATTATAACGACACATATACCAATTTTATTCAAATGGTGATAACTTAATTTTTCCATATGGTACGGCAACACATATTCAATCTTACAATAAGAAATTCGAACAATTGAAATTATCCTTGCGAAAACTATTCATTCTCTATTTGGGTTCAAACTGTTATGGGTTGTATGTAAGATATTCTAGATATTCTAATAAATAACTTGAGAAATATAACGTAGCAAACTGTATAGCACTCCCTTCTCCTCCAATGTAACACTTTGACACAAAATGTCCTTAATAAAACTGGGCTACATGAGTTTGACGAACAAGTTGGGACCTAGCGTTTCCAAATGGATTTTTCATGCTGAACACGAATCCGAGAAAATAGGGAATCCTAAAAACAGCATTTTTAATTTTAAAAAAGTGGTCCGCCATATTGGATTTGCCATTTTGAATTTTTCAAATGTTACTGCATATTCGTAATCAGCGCGACCCTCAAAACCCCCAAGTAAAGAGTTTTAAGCGATTACAATCAAATTTTAAATAAATACCTTTCTGTTTTCACCCTTAGACAAAAACACACCCCCGGCATAAATTCGCATAAGGCTTATTTGAAAGAGCTTGTTTCAGCCTTTAATTTCTGATAATAGCGAAGTTTATATCACGGCAGGATTTTGCTCCATTTTTTCCAAAACTGCCAAAAACGCTGTTTTTAGGGAAAAGTTTTTGAACCCAGAATCGTGTTCAGCATGAAAAATCCATTCTATCTCGTTCGCATCTAAAAAATTTCAACAGTTCAGTTCAGTAGAAAGTTTTAAAAACTTTTGCATTAAAAGTGCTCTTAGCTACTCATAGAAGCGATACTTTATGCCTGCCTATATATACAAGTAAAATATCGATACTTTTCAAAATATTGTTATTTATACATCCCTTCGGGCATCAGCGCATCCCTATACACATACATCGATTCCGTCGATTCACCCAGTCTAGAACTGTCTAACAAAATAAATTCTACCTGAGTTATTTTCCATAAACTTTTCATAAACCAAACTGCATTTTTATCAATATATTCTATTCAATATTTAAATGTTGTAATCTCTTCTACAACATTTTCTCCACACACACACACACGCACACACAGAAAACAAAATATTTTGCATACTTCACGGTTGCATGGCTCGTTAGGTAATATAAGCAAGTTGAACCGCTCTACGTCTGTACTTGCGGCTATACATTTTTTTCCTATAAGTTGTATACAGGTGCACTCGAGTAGCAAGTTATGTAGATTGACTTTTATATAAGAGAGGACTGGCTGATGCATTTTATGAACTTTACTACATACGACTAGGAACACAGAATATACTTATAAAGTAATTCAAACTCAAATCAAGCAACACAATGGGGTCGAGTATGTTTTTTTTTTTAAATACGAGTAGTTTATACGTAAAGTGGTCAACTTAAATAGTTGAGTTAGAAGTAAATGTAAATAATTTGAAAATGATTTAATAAATAAAGGATAGCGTACATTGAAGAGAAGCAGTGATTGCCAGGGAAATGTAATTAGAAAATTGCTCAGTATTTCTAAAACTGAGTGTCGTGTCGTTCGAATTCGACTTCGAACTATAAATACTGTTGACTACATTTTCAAAATTTGTCTAATGAGAAGCAATGAGTGGGAGCCGAAATGAATTTTATGAAATATAGTTGTTGTTGTAACAGCTTGGTTTGGGCTGTTACAGCTACTTGGACTGAGTTGGACATCCTTTGACAGCACAAATCTTCTTGTGCATATCGGTCCGGGGGGAACACCCTGTCGTCCTTGGGAACGATGAAATATAGTGTGAATTATAGTTCTATAATTCTATGCATTTAAATCTGGTCGTGAATTTTAACTTTTAACAATCTATTTCTGCAGATAAGTTTAGTCGGTCCAGATGACTGACTTTAGGAACTGATAAGAGAAAATGAGGCTTTAATAGAGTGTTGGGTGGCTAGTGAGTGGGGTGAAAGTAGAGTGTTTAGTCACTGCACCCAATGAGTCAGAATAAAAAAACTTCGTGTAGTAGGCAAAAGGAAGCGTTGCATAAAACGAGTATAGTATATGTATTTTCTTCTTTCGCTGTGTTGTTCTATCATGTAACGTTGCATAATATGTCAAATAAAACAAAATCGATAATGCACATATCAGCAGACAACAAAGTACCACACATTTAAATCGAACACCCTTTGATTTCACCATTCTGCAGTGAATTATACAAGTGGTATTTTCGTGCTCACTTGTTCGCTCTATTTCCCATATTTGCTTAGCTTTGGTAAATATTAAATTAAATATGTAATCAGTTGTGTTTCTTCCTTCTGATCTCTCTCTCCGTCTCACTACCTGTTTCTATCACTATCTCTATCTCTCTTTTTCTCTCTGTCTCTCTAAATCTCTCTATACCCCACGCAGCGACTTTAAAAAAGCTACCACATGCAAACGTTTAATTAGAAATATCTTCCTACGCAACCCTGGAACTTTGTAGGCTAACCCACTTTTACGAAATTAAAATTGAAATAGATTCTGTTTTGTTAAAATTTTTTCTACACATACTATGCCAGATATATCAATTAGCGTAAACGCATTTTTTTAACGCATAACATAGAAGTATTCCTTTGTCATCATAGTTTATGGGTTAAGTGCTAGTTTTGCCTCGGGTGTTCGTTCACAGCTAAGCAAATCACAAATATGCTGCAGCCCTAAGCGTTCACTTACATATGTAATTGTGTCAGTTTCAAGCTGCAAGTCAAGTAGCGCTCACAAAAGGTGTGAAAACTAAGCTGAGTAGTACTTAAAAGTGTTGGAGAATGCATAAAATTACAAATGGTGTTGTGACTTGACTTGTGTCTATCCGAAAGTATGCCAGAATATGAAAGCAAATGTCAATTGCATTGAGTTACTGAAGCTTGCAGGTGATTAGATAAACATTTTCTACAGTACTTTTTTGCTAATTGTGCAGAAAATGTGCATACAAAATTAAACTGTCCTTTAAAATAACGTACGAGAGTATGTGACTAAAATAAATGGAACCACATTGATTATATTTACTCTCCACTGCATCGCTTGAGTATAGACGCCAATCAATCTATACAACCAAACCAACCATTGAGTCATTAAGCCAAACTATTGATTGAATAGTTGTGTGTGTGTGGCTGAGTGTGGCTGTCCAGTTTTATGTCCATTCAGCATTCTGTATATATGAGCTTCATTTAATATGTGACTAATTAAGTGCAACCTCCAATAAATGTATCTACGAGTACGTTTGCCGCGCAAATACAAATATGCCTATATATATATATATATATATATATATATATATATATATATATATATATATATATATATATATATATATATATATATATATATATATATATATATATATATACATGTATATAGTGTGTATGTGTGTTTGAAAGCTCATAAAGGGTGTTTTTTTCGAATTCTTGAATCTTGAGTTGCAGTAAAATATTAAAATTTTAAACTGAAAATTAACTTTATTAGAAAGATTAGAGTTCTCCTTGTGTTCGAATATCAACTTTTTAACTTAAAAGTATTTAATAATAGAAATATCAATGATGCAGAATTGTTATGTAAAACGATTTCGTCTCTATATCTACGCTGTCCAGTCATAGCCCCTGCCCCAGGGGGTCGAACATCTTCCCATCTTCGTGAGAAACAAAAATTAGAATTAGTTACGTTGCATTGGTGTTGCTTTTTGACACACTGTGCAAATTCTGACTCGCACTCCATATCCCGCATTGCAATACAGACACATACAGTCACACTATGCGTTCTCTGCTTTTGGAGAGCCCTACTTTATATTAGGTCCATCCAGAAAGAGAGTGCCAAGTCGAATTTCAAGTTGATATTGACGTTTTCCATACAAATGCATAAAAGTGAGCTGTGGGTTTATATGTATATATCTATGTATAGTAAGCGGCTGACCGTAAAAAGCCACCACATGGCATTTCTACCTAATATTGACTTAAAAAAAATTTTTTTCATACAAAAAGCCAAAAGTATGTAGGTTTGTATGGAGGCTATCCAAAATAGTGGGCGGGTCCCAACCATTAATCCGTCCACTAAAAGTAACCGTATCAATTATTGAGTTGATATTGACTACAATACAAAAGTTTTTCATACAAAAAGTCCAAAGGGCTACCCCAAAAAGTGAGCGTGGCGGATCAATCTTGTTACTCTATTATATATACATATATACATATATATATATATTTGTATTTGTGCGGCAAACGTACTCGTAGATACATTTATTGGAGGTTGCACTTTATATATTTTATATATATATATATATATAAAAAAACTATCGAAAACACACTCTGCTGATGCTCGCCAACATGTTGGCAAGTGCGCTCACAACAGTTGCGAGCTTAATGTTGAGCTGCTCGAACGGCATGCTCTATAATGTAAGTCGCCCTTTAGAGTGCGACAGTAATGGAGAGCTGAAAGCAAAGGAACCGAAAAGAAACAAAAAGGAGAGCAGCTATGCGTAATACGTTACATTATTATATTGTTCTACCATGCGCTAAACATTAAAGTGCATAGAAAGATGTTATTAATGGTAGATGTTTAAGGTGGTTAAAAAGAGTGTGACCGTTTTGCTCTTGCTTATTTATAAATACATAATTTTATGCCATTAGTGTTTAAATATGAATTCGGGAATGTGGATGCCGCAGCTGGCACGGATGTGGCGCATTCTGTAAGTCCAACTTTTGCTAATTATTTTCCATTAAGTGAAACTGCTGTCGGAAAATGGAATCTCGAAAACAAACACTCCGCATTTGTTTTTGCATTTCGATCACTCTGTTATGCTTGTGTATAATTGTAGTTAATTGAGCCAAATTGTTGCTAGGATATGTGTGAAAATTAAGTTATCTCTATAGCAATATGTGTGTGTGTCTGTATGTAATGTATCTAGGTACATTCGTAGGCATTTCTATTCTGAGATCAAAATGTCGTAAAATGAAATCAAAAAGTAGAGCAGGAGTCTGCGGCATAATGACTTTTTGGTTGTTTCAATGTTGGGGACATGAACAAGAAAGTAATGTTTATTCTGGTCTTTTTTTTATTGCTTTACTAAGGAAGTATAAGAGAAATATTTGTAATGAATTGATTTTTGGTAAATTGCTTGTCTTGACCAAATTGTAATTGAAATGTGCAATCAAGAACAATAATTGGTACTTGAGCTAATTGAGTTTCATTTTGATTGAAATATCTTATTATTTATTTATGTGTCACTATTTTATACACATCAATGAAGAAGTATAATTATTGGGTTTGTTGAATTTCCGAATGTATATACTATATACAATATTGTAGTACTATAATGAGAAATTTTTGAAGAGTTTGTAGGCGAAGTCTATTCGTGCATCTGTTAGGGTTATATACCATTTGCTTAGGTTAATACGTTTACAGATATACGAGTACGGGGAAGAATTGTTTCGTCTTACAATATCCAAATCTACTAAATTTATAAAACTTGTTGTCAAATGAAATTGGGAGATATTGAGGCGAATGATATTTCTGTATCACTACCGTTTGTAACCTTATGCAGGTTGAATAAGTGTAATACAGAGAGAAAACTCCTCAGAAAGTATCGGCTGTAAGCAAACATAATTTTACTTTTTCACAACCGTTGCATGCGAAATCGATACCAAATCGACAATTTGCATATGTGTGCATTAAGTTTGCACCGTGTTTGTTTACATAAATGTGTGAATTAACTTCGCTTGATGAATGCGCGATGCAATTAAATAATTTGTTTGCACAAATTGTTTGCAAATCAACTAAATTGTTCCACAAATTGTTATCGAACCAATTTATATTACTGTTTGTCTCGCTCGCACAATGTCATTCGCTCTCCCTCTACTGTGTTTAACGTCTGTAAACAAGTAGCATGCGGCTATTATGAAATTTGTTTAACTGCGTGTCCACCACCTGTTTTTAAATGTTTCGCTTTGCAAATTCGCTACACAAAATTAGTATTTCATTTGTTTACCGTTCCTCCAAATCTTTTGAAGTTCAGACAATTAGAAGGAGCTACAGATGAGCATAAGTGAATTTATAAACACTTGAATACATTTTCACCATATGTATAATTTTAGAATGTTGTGGTGAATATGCAAGTAGTATACTCATGCTCACTTGTTTGCACTGTTTTATCTATTTACTTTAGATTCATTTGTCTTACTGCTCATGCATTCTTTCTCCTTTTCTATCATATCAAACATGCATTTAGACACCGAAAAGCGCCAAGATCAAAAGGGAAATCGATTGCAAAACTGAGTACAGAGTATTTAACTTGTAGTCGTCCATTCGTCTGATCATGTTGATCAAGTATGTACTCTTTGTATGGTCTGCGACGGCACAATTAATGAATGTTTGTTGAAATAATAATCCACAAATAATTGTATAATTGATTGTTGATTTGAAGAAGCAATTACGTAAAATTTTATACAGTTCTTAGCAGTGGAAATATAATCATTTCGGTATAGTTGCTAAAGTCAAAGAGGTTGGTACGATTTATACTCTTAGTTGCCTCTGAATGAAATCATTCACTTTTCGTTTAGGTTCAAACCCTGTCGAAACTAAGCTAATTGACTCTTTCTCTATAATACTATGCCTAAGTTAGTTAACAAGTATAAGTTAATACATTTGATGTGTATTGTAAGCATTTCGTAAATTAAAATTATTTGTTGTCGTGAATACCCTTATTAATTCCTCACTTAAATCAGTTACACATTTGAGCTACTTAATTCACAACATAGATGATTGAATTCAATAAAAATTTCACTTATACCACAAACTTTCAACGCAGCTCATAAAAATTTTGTTCAACTTATAGTCATATGCATATCAACTGGTAGCACTAGATACTCAGTAGGTAAAATTCACAACCCATGTGCATATTAGCGTACATCCGAGCGTATCTACAAGTGCATACATTGAGTGCATATGTGGATATGCGCTATAAATTTTCATTTTTATGAAGTTCAACAAAGTATGTGGTTATATTCGTCGGTATACCCGTATAATGCAAAATATTTCGACTAAGCTGTAAGTGTGTTAAAAGAAAACCAAATGTAGATACTTTTTGTAGCATGGATAGCAAGCGCTGCAAATGGTTTGAGACAGCAAACGAAGTACGTTGCATATATATGTATAGCAGCAGGTGCAAAGCTTAAACTGCTGATGGCTGTGCATCAATGTACACAGGATACTAATAATAAGGAAGGAGAAGTACCTATAGCGTCAATGCAGATAACGATTATCATTATGCTGACATGATTATAATACATATAAGTATAACATCTCGAGTAGAAAAGTAAGCTAAGCTCTAGCATATAATATGTGAACTATAACATGGAAACATGTATGGGTATTAAAGATCAAGTTAATGAGAATATTGAACTTCAATGTATATACTTTACATAGAAGACATTAAGCCAACTGAAACTAAAAAACAAAAAAAAATTCCTATCAAATATAAATTCAAATTGTATAGCAGCAAAACATATTTGTTATGAAAACCTAAGCTTGCTTGGGAGTTACTTCTAAAACTTGGCGGGACAAGCCCTTTACGCTGAAAAGTAAGATGCACATGCCAATTTATATACATATATGTAAAGAGTCCGTCCATCATCATATTGAATCATATTGAAATTGACCTTAATAAAAAAGTTGTAAATACAAACCTAAAAAATGGATTCTGAATTTGTTTGAGGGTCTATCTTTAAAAGTTGGCAGGACTGTGCATTATTGTAAAAGTTTTTTCAGTAGGTATAACCTTGATAGCCTATGGCACTGTCGTTTCAGCTGGTAACGCCGTCATTCTTCGACGTTCTGCTGTGTCATAGTCACCTTACTAACGTTTTTATATTTAAGTTCGTTGATTGCGCTCTGGAGCCAAATGTTGGCGAAAAAATCATCTTCAGTGATGAAGTACATTTTTGTTTGAACAGCTTCCTGAACAAGCAAAAATCACCCATTTGGAGAGAGAGTAATCCAGAGCACCATCAAGAGCCTTCATTTCATCTGGAGAAACTTACTGTTTGGTGTGAATTTTTCTCATGCGGCTATAACAGACTCTTTTTAAAAAGACTATAAAATTATATGGTGAGCCTTCCTACGTGCGGCCATGACCGATATACGATTGAAGTGCTATTAAAGTAAATAAGTGCACCGTGCTCCCGTGCTCCAATCACAACAAGCAGAAACAGACAGTCACCAAAACATTACCAAACGCGCACACAAAGTAAAATTTCCTATCTCTTACGTGCACATGGTTGCTCGCATGCTATTTTTTAATATTTATGTGTGTGCGTGTGTATTTTATGCAAACCCTATGTATGTTTCTGATCACTCCGATCAGCTTTCCATATAAAGTTGTAGAAATTCTTTTAAAAAAGTTCTTCATTAACTTCTAATGGACGGACGCTTCACATAGAGATCAATGGGTGTGTCCCACCCACTTTCTGAGGTAACCCCACACAAACACACCGCTCCCATTTATGCATTTGTATGAAAAACTTCTTTAGTTAAGTCAATATCAACTTGAAATTCGATATGGTGGCCTCTGATGTATGCTAGCTTCACACACATATACTAATGAAAATGTGCTGCCCACTTTTAGGAGTAGTCCCAATTCAAACCCAACCCCCCTTCACGGTTATGTTTTACAATTCAATTTAAAATTTCGTGAAATTTCGTGGAATAGTATTAGAGTTTCGGTTCCACCGAATAAATAAGATTTTACCTACTTCTGTAGTGGTGCAAGAAGTTTTATTATTTCTCATTAAGAGACACAGTATTGGATGCGTAGACAACTATTACAAATGGTTGCTTGAATGTTTTACTTGACAGATTTGGACTATAGTGTTGAATGCAAAGACGTCTCAGTGCACTAGTGCCTCGTTGTTGTTGGATAAGGACCTTCATGTGTACGATTTTTTGATTTAAGGCCAAAGAAACCTGGAAACTTTTTACTTGACTGCCGTTTTACATTTTTATCAAATTTTTCTAATGCCTCTGCTACTGGTCCCTCCGTTGTAGTTGTCGCTATATTTATGCGTTTGCCATGCAACTTGCGTTGAAAACCACCATCATAGGTCAGCCAACCATCGCGCATACGCGGTTGTATGACAACATGACTATTTGTATCGCAGGAATAGCAGGACGCTGTGGGATAGCTGCGTGTCCAGTTGGGCCGCACCAAGGATTTGAAGGCTGTTGCTTGCTGTGCTTTAACTTCTGCAGCTTGACGCTGTAGTTTCATTAACTCAGTAAAGAGCAATGCGCGATCACTATTTCTGGGCGGCATTTTTGGTTCCGCGGTCTTTGGCTTGCGCCGATGAAAACCCATGCCGAGCACGCGTTGTTTTATTTTTTGTGTCTGACGCGTTACATGATCCTTCATTTTGCGTGTCAGTGCAGTGTGCTGCTCCTGTTTAACTTCCTGCTTGCGTGTTGCTGTAGAGTGCTGCTGTTTAACTTCATGCTTCGTTTTAATTGACTTTGCGATGACAGCATCTGCTGTGGTCTGTGTAGAATTTGTAGAATTTGTAGCAATTGTTGCTGCTGTTGAAATTTCAGACGGTGTTGCACCAGAAGCCATAATTAGTGCTGCACGTTGATAGTTCTTGAGTTGTTGTTTCAGCTCCTTAACTTCGTGCTTTAATTCTTTTTTAGTCTTCGGCGACGAAGTTGCATTTTTTATGGATTTTAGCAGTGATTTCTGACGCTTCGGCGGATGTTCTCTTAGCATATTTTTAAGTTCTTGTAACTCTTGAATTCGCTCTTGTTTCGATGTACTTGTTTCCAGCGAAATGCTTGAGATTGAAGAGATTTCAGCGGTTTCCACTTTCATTCTTTTGGCATAATTTGACGGCTGCTGACGATGGTATTGCTGTCGTCTTTGTAACTCCAATAGATCATGCATTGAATTGCGTATGCGACCGCCACGATCATCATTAAAACTGGTAACACTATCCATGCGGTTCAATGTGCGATGGCTTAATATATTCTGTCGTTCCGAACTATTATTATTATAGTAATGCTGAACACGTGGCATATTCATGGCGAAACTGGAACTCAGACCACCAGTGCCGCGAAAGCTTCTTTCAGTGCTACCGAATGAGTTCGATGCTTCTGTATTTGACTGATATTGCTGCGTTGTTTGTTCCGAGTCAGTAGATGTTGAGGCATTTGAAGATGCAGTGGGAACTGTCAAATATGGACTATTTGTGTAATTTGTAGTATACCAAGTCGTCATCGGTCGTCCATATGTCATATAGTTGTAGTTCTCTAAATTATGAAATGACATTGGCTGATAGCCAGGATATGCCATATTGCAGCAATAGTTTGGACGGCAGTTTATCAAAGCGCCGCCAGCAAATCGATATCTATTCGGACAACACCAAGCTGTATTAATACCACCACCAGTGTGTATTGGTGCTGGTGTGCTTGTCTGTACGGCACTGTCACAACGACTGTTCTTACAAGGTTGCTGTATACGGTATAAGATATATAATATAATTATGTGTACGGAACTCAAGAAATATTAAAACAGAAAAGAAGCTGTTTGACCTACTTGTTGGTTTGTTTCTGTTATATTGTCTACTGAAGCATTTGTTTGCAACTGTCTGCTACTTATGTTACCAGTCTCCTGTTTTCTATCTGATACATTCTGGCTGCTGTTGTGTCCTACGCTGCGCTCCAATGTATCATGCGGTTCAAAAGTTGTGGTTCTATTGCGCTGTCCTTTTGGCTCAATATGTTCCATTTCAGTTGCACATAAAAATTAGCCTTTCCGTATTATTGTGCTATGCAGCTTCTTGCAACACCGCAATTTGCCAGTCCAAAGTTTGGTTTCAAAGAATTTAGCAATTTACATTTTTTAACTTATTAATTTTGTATTAATACGATAATCGCTACGTTGTTCTGTTTCAGCAAATGTGTTGAACAGAATTGAATTTATTTTGACACTTAGAGAAACACTATTGTTGTTAAATGAAAAATTTCTGGTTAGGACGGGAGACACGGAAATAGCTCTATGCTTTGTCAATTGAAAGTTTTAAATTGTATATGGCTTATTTGCATAATATAACAATTCGTTTTACATAAATGATTTATCTTTAAGAACATTTGATTTTTTTAAATTAGTTCTCTTACTAAAATACGTATACATATGTACATTGTCTTTTTGTGTGAACATAGCAACACAATACAATTGATATGCATGCATACTATGAACTAATCAAATAGCAATGTTTGCTGCAGTCCTCTCATTCCCTTTCTTTCCCCACCATCAATCATGCCACGCGCTAATCGAATAACGGCACTTGCAGCTACCTGCGCGCCGTCTCTTTCATTTTATGCAGCTCACTGAATACGCATATGCAATGCAACGAAAGGGACAGACAAAGTGAATTATGCAAACCTCTCACGCGTATTTGTTGTAGCTGTTGCTGGTTGCTGCTATTTTAACAGCACTTATAATTCACAAATAGTTTTTGCATTTTCCTTCACTATTTTTTTTCAAATCTGTCGTATGAAAAAAATCTGTGTTTACTCTTCAAGACTCACATAAATAACTACGCTATAAAAAAACACATAAAGCAACTAAATTTTGTACGTAGCAATTTCGATTAAGTACAAACGGTATCGATTTCCTTCAAAGATTTACTTTGTAAATAATTTTGGTGTAGAAAACAAATGACTTATGTTACTGATACACACTTGTGTGTATTGTATTTGGTTTTTTTTTTTTTTTTTTTTGTTTGGTTAGGTTTGTTTATGTTTGTTTAGGTTTATTTAGATTTACTTAGTCTTCGTTCGGGTTGATTTGGCTAGGTTATTCGTCATTCGTAAGATGTATATTTTTAGGAAGTTGTGCTTCGTTTTGTTTCATTTCCTTAACTGAGACTAATGCACACAGAGGAAATTGTACGAAAATGCACCAAGGCAATACTTGTTGTGTAGGAAGTTGGCCAGGAAATCGTGGGGATGCAGTCCGAAAACCATGCTCTAGCTATATAACCTGGTGGTAAAGCCAATGTTACTATATGGCATAGTCGCATGGAAAGAGAGGGTGAGACAAGTCACAGTAACGAGGGAATTAAATTTACTACAAAGACTAGCATAGATCTAACACCACTGTATCTAGAAATTGAGTATAAAACTAGGGAAATACTCCTGAGAATGTTAGTTATCTCAAACTACTGTCAGAAACTAGAAACGTCTCTCTACATGAACAGCGAGCAACACTCTTGTCCATGTCAAGGGACGAGATGGCAAGGAGGAATGTTTTCAATCGGAATTTCACCATCAAATGATCCGCTAAGAAGATTTAGTCTTCGGAAAAGTCATATGTGTCAAGGCTACAAAAATATTCGTATGGTTTTCGACCCGAACAGAGCTCGAACAATGCTCCAACTAGGAAGAAACCAGTTGAGAACTTTGACAGGAATACTAAAAGGAAACTCTCGACTGAGGAAACATCTGTGTGTGATGCGTGTATATAATTCACCAGAATACAGATTTTGTGATCATAAAGAAGAGACTCCTCTTCATATAGTTGCAGAATGTGAAGCAATAGTCAGAAGCAGACTTCGAATATTGGAGAGTTACTTTGTCGCTGTAGAACAACTGAAGAAGTTAGATCCTAGAACAATACTAAAGTTTATTCAACAAGTTGGACTAGTGAAATAAGTCTTGGTATTTGTTGGAACATTTTATATTTCGTGATGCTTTTATTTAAGCTGCTGAATTTTTCTTCATCCATAAAATTCTGATGTTTCATCTTCCATATAGTACATACTTTTGGTTAATGCTGTGTTTTCTATTCAAATTCCGCTTTAAGCATCGATTCATTGAAAAGCGCTGAAAATGTGCTCAAATAAAATGCACAAGGGTTTAAATGGATTTAAGTTGGCCACCGATTTACCACTAAAAGCTAAATTTGAAAAAAAGCAAAGCACAATCAAAACGAATTAAGCAGGACAAATCAAAAGCGGCTTAATAATCCGCGTTTCAGTAAATTTGAGGTAATGACGCTGTGTGTAGCATGAAAATCACGAAAAAATATACCAACTTTTTTTTTAAGATACAATTTTATCTTACAGATACAGTGTTGTCTTGCATAATATCTATCTTAAGTGTATTAAAGAAGCTACTGAATTCAACTAGAAGTGCTTTTAAGGCTAACTGCTAGTTAGTAGTACTAAGTCTCGTTTATAAAGAAAATATATTGCAAAACTTAAACTACGTAAAAACCTTAAGTTACTCATAAAAATAGAATGCCTGAAATTCGAGCCAATGTCATTTCAAATGCTTTCAATCGTCATAAATTATTTCTGTTGTACTTTTTGTGTAAGCTGGTAATGCGTGTAAGCTGGTATATGCACGTTTCAGGTAGACTTATATTTTTGCGCCTTTGCCGCGTACATAAAACAATTTTTACGCTCCAATTTTCAATCAAGACATGCACTATAAATTTCATTTCATTGCCATCTGAAGCATGTCGCAGTATGCAAAGAGTTGGTTTTTCTTGCATGCCTGCCTGCATTCTTGTTAACGAGTTAAAATGTGGTTGAGAATATTTCTCGTTTTTTATATTTATTTTAATATGAAATATTTTTGAAATGCAGAAAAAATTAATAAAATTTCGTATAACTATGCACAATGGCAGGTAGATACTTATGTATCTGTGGAATACTTTATACTAAAATATAAAGTTTTTAGTTGATTCAATTTGAAATTTTGTATATCTAATTGTTGTGCTTGTATCTGTTTTTGCTATAACTACTTTGTTGTTCGGCTGGTTGCTCGAGATCCCAATGCACTAGCGATTCGTTAACTACTGATCGTTTAGTCTTAAAGATTTAACTAACTGCAGGACGTTAATCCTTAGCTAGTGAAAAAGTTTAGCAGCGTCCCATTACCTAAAATAGTATTAACAACAACGAAGTCCAAAAATTTAGCTAACTACTGTTCGTTAGCTCTTACCTAACGAAAAGTTGGTTAACCCTTTCTCCCTAGCTAATACCTAGCGAAAGGCTATGCAGCGTCGTACTGCTCGGTCTCTAACAATGACATGACCATGCTACATTCGGTAGGAAGTTGCATGTACGGTTGCTAGGTCGAGAGTTAGATAAAGATGTTTAGTTCAGTTACACGGCCAGACAGTTTACAGACAGCACGGATATATCAACTCGGCTTCCGATGCTGAACATAAATATATTCATATAATTTGTGGCATCTACTACGCCGCCTTTGCCCATTTACCACTTACTATATATACCCTTGTATCCCGTGGGTACGTGGTATATAAAGCTATATATATATATTCAAAACTTAATTTAATTTATTTAAAGTTGTTTAAAAATGATGCTACATCAAGATAATGAAACCCATTTATAACTTTAAATCATAACAATTGACAAGCAATAATGCATGGCATAATTCAAATAACAGATTAGCGCAAAAAACCTCATTTCATTTCTCAGAAAATCATAAAATACTGCATAAATCATATAAAATGGAATTTCCAGTTCGCGCATACGCTCTCATATTGTATTAAGTAGATTCATACATCTCCATTTCCGACTTCAGGCAAATTAATTAAAAATAAACGAAAGAAATTCATTAAAGCAGCAAATGAAATGAAAATAGGATAAAATTCAGGATGAAGAAAAAGGAAACATAGAATTTTCAGAACAATTCGACGAAAATTGTGCACGAAATAATTACAACAATACAATGTACAGCAGCAGCAGCAGCTAAAAGAGCGGGCAGAACAAAAGAAGCAAGAATAAAACACGAAGGACAAACAGCAAATTGAACAATGGTTTCTCCAGATGAGCAAAATTAGGTGAAAATTGCATTGCATTGCATTGTTGGAGTAAAGAAGATAATTTCAGTGCAGCAGAAACCGCTTTCGAAGTTTAAGTAGCGCAGCTGAAGCCAAGTTGGAATAATTTGAAGGCAAATGGAACCTTCGTTCTCTGCGTTTTATATTATTTAATTATTTATTCAGTTATTTGTATTCACCCATTCACATTACTTGGCTTTGGTTTCTTTGCTCAAAGCACGCAACATGGAACAGATTCAATTAAAATCGTTTTTCAGATTTATTCTGCAGTTTTAATGCACATGTCCTTGTACCTTCTTGGGAGATAATGTTAGTGCAATGAATTCCCGCATACAGGTGACATATGTGTGCATTGGATACACGCTCCGTGCGTAAAACTCATTAACTTTCACGACTTGGCGTGGCATAAGTAAATAGTGTATAAATTTTGCAAGTTGTCAGATAATTTGAAATTAATTACTTACTATTAAGTGTCGAGGAAAATGGCAAAGAAAGAAGCAACAATGCATAGAGAGAGACACTGAGAATTCACAACAAAATTAATAGTGCAAAATAATACTGCAACTGCTACTGCTTTTTTTTGGTTGTTGTAAAATTTTTAAATTTTAAAGTTCAGAAGTTGCATCATTTTAAACACAACTGATTGGCGTGCATTGACCCATTAGAAGATTCTTATTTAACAGAATTCTGTTTACTTTTTCGACGAAAATTTTAGCAGTTTCTCTAACAGGACTTCTGCTGTAGCTGTGGTGATGAACAGGAGTTGGAAAGTGTCCAACACCTACTATGTGACTGCCTCATATTTCTAAGATAATGCACCTGATTTCTTGGGAAACCCTTCTTTGAAGATCTGGAAAGTCTGGCAAACCGGAGAATCTGGCAAATTTTCAAAGACGCAAATCGTCACTTCTGAATGAGGCATATGTATGGAGAGAGAGAGAGAGAGAGAGAGAGAGGGTGAGGGGGGAGAGAGAGGGAGAGAGAGGGAGAGAGAGAGTGGGTGAGGGGGGAGAGAGAGGGAGAGAGAGAGAAGAAGAAAATATATGTGTGAGTGTGTATTATATCATATGAGCTGTGTGTATTTTTGTATAGCCTGTACCCAAGGAATAAGGGTTTTATAGATTCCATAAAGTATTTACACTCTTGACGATCATCGGAAGCTGAGTTAATATAGTTATATCCGTCTATTGGTTTATATGAGCAACAGATCTCAGAGAATATTATAGTTGATTTGATAAATATACGGCCGGAATAACAAAAGTCCGGTTATATGCTTAGGACAACTTCTATTTCCATTAATTTAAATACATTTCTATGGACTGTAGATAGACCTGTTACAACCATCCTGAGAATTGTGGTTTTGTGGCATCTAAATTTCTACATAATCTGCGTCAGTTATTTTCGCATTTCAGCTAAAGGCTTTTCCTCTTAATTTTTCTTTAATGTGTGAAAATAACCAGAAATCTCAAGACGCCAGATGTGGAGAATATGGTGCTGTGCGAATGCCGGAGACCGCAATAAAGTTACCAGTTCTTTCAGTAATAGTTTGATGTAAGAAGTTGCAACGAAATTCATTTTTCTTTGCGGTTTTCGATCAAATTTTCTAAAACTTTTAGTATATCAGTTACTGACTGATACCTGTATTCAGTAGAATAGCTCTGTTGAAGTAAATAGACTTCATAACTTTTGTTGCTGACTCTTATTGACTTGATTTAATCGGTGGTGCTGCTTCTTTTCCGCTCCAGACCCTGCTGTTTAGTTTCCGGGTCGTAAATATAAATATAAGCCAAGCTTTATCACCTTTTTCGATTTAACCAACCTTCAATCCGTCTTGAAATTTTCTTAGGACATATTGAGCTAAACGAAATCCCCCCTTTGAGAACTCCTTCAAAATTTGCGAAACGCATCCAGCAGATTACTTCGTGTACGACAGAACCTTTTTCAATATTTTCGATGGCATTGAATCCTACTTGCTCAATAATCAATTCTTGTGCCAATCGTACATCTTCGTCAACTGTAGCCTCTACCGGGCCACATTTCTCTCGTCGATCGAAGAAAGCGAATATTTTGAGGCTTGTTCTCTTCCAAAGGATGTTCAGTCTGGAATCTTCGAAATCACTTGGAAATCGTTTTAAGAGATTTTGAATTTGTTTCATATGCAGTTTGGTACTCATTGAAAATGAAATCTCATGATACAATTGTAAAATGGCTTCAATTTTTGAGTTTTTTAAAAACAAATAAAATTCCAGAACAATTTTTGTGAATCCGCTCTCTGTTTGGTTTTCTAAATCGTATTTATATTTACTTTTGATGATTTTTATTAAAGATGCTAGACTTTTGCTTAGATTACCCAAGGGAATTGTGTAGCAAGACGAAACCTTGGCTTGTTTTTTACGTCACGTAATGTAGCGTGCAACCAATCGATCATCTATTTATCGGTGTATCCAAAATTATTATTTATTATACAAAAGATAACCAAGGCATTGCCTGATTTGTAGAAAACTTATCAAATATCAACAGTTTAATGAAGTTTTCCTAGCCCCAGTGTTCAAAAAACTAAATAAAATACTATATACAACCTACGAATGCTGAATTTCCAACCAATTTGTTAAACATTCTCAAATTTCTCCACCTTTCGCTGTTACCATTCCGCAAGTTAATATTGTCTTAACTTCTGGTCAATTTATTTTTAAACATTTAAGCCCATTAGTGTCACCCGTTTAGCGACAAAGTCAGCACTCTACGCTCATATACCCCTACCGAGATAGACTTACACCATAAATCAAGCGTGTCAACAACTGTCACTCAAATTAATGAACACAACCGAAGACACAACACTACCCCCCACCCCCCTCAAAAAAGGCACATTAAATAGAGCAGAATTGAGCAGCGTTTTAAAATTTTGCACGCCTGGCGCGCCCACCAAAACGAACGAAGTTTGGTTTTACTATTTACGGGTCTGTGTACTGCCGGAAAATCAATTTTCACTGCAACGAAAATCAATAGCCGCACAGTCAATTTGACAGACGAAATGCCAAATAAAGACATCCAAATTGAGTAAGCCAAATGGACGGCATAATTTGCAATTTTATTATTTCGGTCAGACAACGCGTCGCAGTACTGTGAAGTCTGGCCGGAATTAATGCATTAAATTTTCAACCCCCCCGCGGCTATGAAATTGAAAAAGAGACGCGTGCCAGTGCAAAATTTAATAGGGTATATGTTGTTGTTGTTGTTGTTGTTGCTGTTGTTGTATTTAAAAAGAAAAAAAAATCTTATTTTGAGGGTGCACCATGTAAACAGAGGGTTGAGATGAGTCATAACATCTTAAGCGGGGTGTGTGTGTATCTTGTACGCCTGCCAAGGAAATGACTAAGGAAATACGCATGGAAGTTGAATCGTATCGACAATCAATTGATTTATACAAATCTTGATGTTTATTTTGCAAATAGCTGTCAGTGGGTCAGCCAGCATTCATCCCCCTAGGGTGTTGTATACATACTGCACTAAGCTATGCATCCCTTAACTATTCTAGAGCACTCTGTCGCTCGCTGTCCTATTTGTACGGCATACATAAGTATCTTATAGTAGTGTGCAGCTGCTTGACTTTTTTATTGGTGTATAAAATTTAGTTGCGTTTAGTTTTTTATAAGCCAATGCAATTAATGCAAGAGTGCTACAATTTTTGCTTGTTTGGGTATATTTTTTTATTACTTGTTTAATGTTTACTCATTTGTATTAATTTGCTTTTTTTTGCGCTGGCTTTATTAAAAATATAGTATCTCCTTACTATTTGACAGATAAACGAATTATGGCTTTGTGAAAATGATTTTCTTTTGCGTTGCAAGAAAGGTGACTTTTTTCATTCTTGGGGAATATGAATTACTTTTGCTTGGCTTTAGAGGGATTTCTGTAGTAAAATCTTTCTTTTTTTTTTCCTTTTTCTTAACGCCAAACATTGCATAGCAAGTTATTAAGTTATATATGCACAGTGGTGCAATATGCGGCGAAAAATACGTGCAGTAGCATCATTATAATAATTATGTTACATTGTAATGCTTTACTTATGTGGAGCTACAACCGTCCTTCGGTCACGGCTGCATGCATGATGGTGCAACATCGGCTATAGTCTAGCGCGCACCGGTGCTAGTTGTTGTCAATACCATTTTTGCGGAGGTCGTCCCAAATTTGGTCTTTCCAACGCATACTCGGTCGCACTATCGGACGTTCTGGAGTCGTCATTAGTGGTAGCTTGTATCTCAATCTTTATCTGTGTATGAACGGATGGTCGAAGCTACCCAGAGAATACATGTTTAACGGACTTTTGCCAGTTGCTTGAGCCGTTTGCAAAATATTCTTTTTTGGTCATTGCCAAGTGAATGCCAGTCAACAACTTTCCCCACTAATGTGGTCTTCTGACCTCCTTGAAAGCACTTGCCAACGAATGCTCTAAATCTTACTAACTAAACACGATGAATATTAATTTTGTTAAATATAAATATGTCTAAACTATACATTTATTTCTGATGTAGCAATGTGCCCAATTATTGGTAATTAATTATGAATTTAAGTCGAATCTATTTATGGCTATTTAAGCTATTTTTCAGTTCAGCACGGTAAACGATGTTGAAGAGAGAAAGGGAAAGAGAAGGAACATCAAACTAGCCTGCAAATAAAAACAACAACAATCATGTGTTAGTGGAAATAGGCGCTTGTGTGTTTTCATTCACTCTTTCTCCATCTTTCTGTTTTTCTTTCCTTCATACACCTATATTGAGCGCTGCATAGAAAGAGAAAGACCGGAGCAGCAGGCGAAACTGCTAGGGTGTTTTTTTCTATACGTATGGTTTTCAATCTGGCAACACTGTTTTCGGCAGCTGTTTTTTTCGCAGCTGTGATTAATGACTTTTTCGTGCCTGAATTGGAAAATGTTGAACTGCCAACCTGTCTCACATTTTTGATTTTTTGTACCAACATGTTTTTATTAATTAAGCTAAAAATAGAAAATATGGTGTATCTTACATAAATCCTAACATAAATATAACACAAAGATTCAGGTCGGACCACAATAAGAAGGAAGCCCATAAAAAATCTATGGTTCATATAAGGAACCTTAGAGAAGGTACAGGGTATCTGGAAGTCCTTGACACTCGATATAACAATTGACTCTTAAAAAATGTATGGTACCAAAGCCCGGTAGTTGAAGTTAAAATTCTACATACTCACAGACCGTCCAAGACGCTCTGATGGTCTGCGAGTGAACACCAAGTACTTCGTCTTATGCTCGTTCACCGCTAGGCTCATGAGACGTGACGGTTTCTCAATCTCCGAGAACGCCCTGCTTACTCGCTGTTCGTTGGTGCCTATGATGTCTATGTCATCAGCATATGCGAGTAGCATCACTTCCTTATGGAAGATGGTGCCCGATCGTTCTACGTATGGGCATTGTCGTAGGATGTACTCCATCAGGAGACTGAAAAAGTCGCACGATTAAGCATCACGCTGCCTGAAACCTCTATTGGTATCAAAGGGTTCGGAGAGTGACGACGCTTTGGGTGTGTGATAGCGTCATCATGCAAAGACGAACGATCTTTGCTGGGATGCCAAGTTCAGATAGGGCGTTGAAGAACTTCGTTCTTATCAGGGTCTTTTCCAGGATTTGGCGTAAAGTGAAAATTTGGTCACTGGTCGACCTCTTTGGTCTGAAGCCACATTGATGCTCCAGTTGTTTACACAGTACGTGTGACAGAATTTTGTATCCTATTGAAAGGAGACTTATTCCCCGGTAGTTCGCGCAGACAGTGGGGTCTCCTTTCTTGAAGATAGGACATAGAACACTTCCAATCGTTGGGCGTGCATTCATAGGACCATATTTTGCATAAGAGATGGTGCAGACGCCTTACCAATAATATTACGTTGATTATATTGACCATACACTTAACGAAGTTTTCTCTGGATCCAAGAAACTGAACACTGACGTTGGCAAAAAGTCCTTTTTAAATCTTTATTACATAGCTAATAAAAATGTGTTCTTTCAAAGTTTTTTAAGCAGCACAGCTAAAATAAAAAAGTATATAATGTCACAATAATGGACTTCTCCAGTATATAGAAAAATTAATATTTTATTTGCTACTCTTTATATTGTAATTCCAACCACTGTAGCTCATTTTAAAAGTAAAGAAATTCAAGCAAAAAAGTAAACAAAATTCTTATCACTTAGTTATCATTTATCTTTATTACAAACGCTGAAAAGTCCTTAATAAATACAACATCATTTAACGCTGAAAGCTGTTGAAAGCCAACATCCTGTGCTTTGTTATATTTTAACGCCAATTTTGTTGTTTGCTGCTACCAGAAACTTTTACCTTTTATTCTTTCTTTTGTGGCCTAAATGAAATAAGCCAAATTCTGAAATGATGTACAAATAAAGGTCATTATTAAACGTTACACCTTTTCAATGTTCCGACTTGCTGAAATGTTTACACGCTTTTGTTAAAAAAAAAGTATGTATAAGGATGCTACTTAAGCAGCCTAGCATGACAAGCACATAAAATGAATTACCAACTTATGATGTTTACTTATGGGATAAGCATTTTAAATGATATCAATAACCTTGAAAATCTCAAATGCACTTTAATAAATTTATGCACGAAATATATACTTACAAATCACTTATATGCTGTTCAGATAGCAAGATTATTATTATAGTGCTTCGCTTGTTCTATGCTCTATTTTTTTGGTTTTTTGTTTTCCCCATTGACTTCCTTTTCAAACACATTTAATGCCACTTGGCAACAAATCAAGCATAGTTCAAACAAACCACAAGGAATGAAGAGAATAAAAAAAAAACAAAGCTGGTAAAGGAACACACCAGAAATCCTTTTGACAAAGTTCAACAATGACTGTAGTCGTAGACATAGATAAAAAAAAAAAAAAAATAAAAACGAAATGGCGAAACCTCACCTCAAACCTTGACTCGAACTTCCGTTTGGCATAAGCGTAAACGCCAACTACTTATTGAATCCTGTGGCGTCCTTTTCATTTTCTTCCAAGAATTTTTCGTTCATTCATTGCCTAAGCAAACATATTGAACTTCCTTCTGTGGTCCATTGTTTGCGCTATTTACTATGAGATCGAAATATTTATTATGCCATCCAAAAGGCATTTTAACCGCTCAATGGTCAATAAAAGGAACAAGCAATGAAGTACATACATACATAGCCTAATATTTATAAAGGACAACGCACAAAATGGTCAGTTTCACTGAAATGCTGCGCACCTTTTTCTTCTTCGACTTGTTCTTTTTGAAGGTTTGAAGCAGTTTTCGCAAAAATTTTCGTATGCTTTTCTTTCTTTGAAAAACACATTTTTTTTTGTTTTTTCTCTGTTTTCGTAGTAGTTTCTACTGCTACTTCTACTTCTACTACATCAAAAAGTAAATAAATTTCTAGTAGATTTGAGGCATTTTTTAGTGGGCTTTGTTTGCCACAATGTGTTTGTGTATTTGAACTATTTGAGCGTGTGCACATAGTATAGTCTGAGTTCATCAAAAGAATATGGTTGGCTTGTGCACATATAATTTTTTAGTATGGCACATTCATTGCTTTTGATAAGCAAATAAGCATTTGGGCTAGTTAAGGATGTAAGATAGTTTAGTTACTAAGTAGTAAGCGTTTTAAAGCGCTTTAAATAAACTGCAGCAAAAGCGGAAAGAAGATTCAGTACGGAGAGTCGTTTAAAACATTTTCAAATATAGCACGTTACGATACGTTTCCTATTTTTTCTATGCTTTTAAGGACTCTCAGTTACTATACTGCCATATGTAGCAGCATTCTGCTTGAGATACATTTCGCCCGCATTGAAGTCATACATAACTAATCACTGCTAACTGTCACGAAACATTTTCCATTGACTATAATCGTTCTCATTTCTAGCATAAAATGTGCACCACTTTGTTACTTTAGTGCTTGCGTTAGCTGCATCTTTCACGGGTATATGTTGCGTTTGTCTCCGAATTAAGAGTTTCGAAGTGCATTCGAAATGCAAGCGTTTTGTGGGCGAAGTAGCCATCCAAATGGCTTGTGGCGGCATTCTCAAGGTCAGATGCAATAACTCCGCTTTCAATGGATCCAATGTCATGAAGTTTAGTTCGAAAGTAAGGAAAAACATGATACTTTCGCCACTAGAGTGGAATTTTTTGAAAAAGTTCCGTTTTCCGTAGGACACACCTTATAAATAAACGCGTTGTTGGTGTTTCATCATGTGGAGTGTCTTTGATACGATGAATAACGAGCTCAGTTGTAGTAGTATTATGAGAACTATAAAAATCACATACGCTTCTTCAATTGAAGATCGATGTCCACGAAATTGATACAAAATCATTCTTTTGTAGAAAAAGAAATTGTTTTAGTATAACTGGTTGCATAACGACACCACCTTCAGTGCAACCTGATTGTTTCTAGCGCAGATCCCGTGGGGTCTTTGATGTAACGCAATTTAATTGGTTTCTGGTTTGATTTTTTCACTTGTGCGCTTTTTCGAATCAAGGGTATGATTTTCGAAAAGATGCGGCCACGTTTTGTGAACCTCACTGATCTGAACAATAATCCGCAATAGGTCTTAAAGTACCTGTTACAGATATCGCCGGGTCACATTCTACAAGAGACTGGGCTGCTCAACAAGAGTTGCTTCGATAATTTTACAGCTTAAAATGAATTTATGTATGGCGTCACAAATTCTTCCACCATTAAGTGTTTTCAAGAAAACGTCTTGTTTTATTTTATCTTTAAGCATCATGCGTCTATTATCTGTGGTAACCCTCACGGTGTTATTAAAAATTAAAGTGGAGTTATTGAAGATTTCTTATTCACAACCAATGTCGTCCTTTTTGTTGTGCGGTTTTGTACAATTTCTACGAGAATTAGATAAATCAATAAGTATTTCACGATGAACAGAACCAAGGAATATACAGAACAAGAACAAAAAATTAACAACGATGGAATTTAATACAATTTACATGAAGTTTCAAGCTGGTTGATCTAACAACCTAAACGTGGGTTGTGAGTTTGTTGGAGCTCACCACTAAGAGTGGAAGTGACACGATACGTTCCTTTATAATTATGCAAAATCTCCGTCCGTACGTAGCCACCATGTCAAATATGAAGTTCATTTTGCCTAAAATGAAAAAATCTTCATGAAAAATCTTAAAAGTTGGTGGTGGTTTTGTATGGGAACTGCTCCTAAAAAGAGGAAATTATACCTATTTCTCTATTGTCCATAAGAAGCTACTATATTTAAAATTTTAAGTTGATATTCACTGTACGAAGAATATTTTCATGCAAAATTCCAAAATTTAGCTAATTTACTATGGGGGATAGCGCTAAAAGTAGGCGGGGCACGAACTCTCCATTCCGCTTGTATTTAACGCCTTTCACTTTCAGTGTACAGCTTTAATTTGTATATAAGAAATCATCCGTAACTAATTTTTCACAGTGCACACACAGTAAACCCGGAAAGCACAATTTAACTATTACCATGCTGAGCAAACTTTATTAAAGAATAGAAAATGTTCTATCTGCATTTTAATATTTTGCAACAATATTCTCAGCCAATTTCAGAACGCGCTACTCATATTTTCTTTACGAGCCCATTAAGCGTAATTCAATATTCTATTCAACTTTAGAGCAGCAGACAAAGCCGCACAGTAAATTGCTTAGAGTTATATAGCACAAAAGGACATTGGACGCCAGGCTGACCGACGCCTTTCTTCTTTTCATCATTCTCTACATCATTATGGTCAAAAGCCAATTGTGGCTTTGACCAAGCAGCGAGAAGATCTTCATTGTTGGCTATTCCATAGATTAATCTTTTAAGTCATGGGAAATTAATTCCGAACAAATAACTCCGAACTAATTTCAATGGAGCAAATCTATACACAAAATAAAAATTTTAATATTAAATGACAATAAATATTAGAAAAACATTCAAAGCGAAATATTTTTCGCTACTGTTGAGAAACTCTAATAAAAAGTGCACCCTGCTGTGCGCATATGCCTTTGGTATGTGCTCTGCGAGATTTTTATATAACAATTACATTTTTTTGTTTGCTTGCATTATGCAAACCAAGAAAAAAAAAGCTGTGCTAACATATTAAAAAAATAAAATAATAATAATAAAAGCAGCGTCCACAAACACACACACACACACACACACACACACACACACACAAAAAACCAAGTTGTCCTTTTGAAAATATAAAGTATCTTTTTTCTCCTCCATCTTTTTTTTTTTTTTGTGCATACCGCAAAACTTTATTAAACTTCCTCCTGCTGCAGACTCAGTGATATGCATAATTTTCCAATAGCAAACGCAACTTTTTTGCGTATTATTAATTTTTTTTTTCATCTATTTTACCTTCTAGGGAAGCTAGTCGCTCTCTAAGCTCTGCTAAGCATTTGATAAATGAAGCAGGTTGGCACTTTTTTGGCTTAGCTACTGCTGCTAGGATTAGTATGGAAAATGTAAAGCTGGGCTACAGGATTTTGCATAGAGCTTCCATTCAGGTATATTTTCTACTGATCAGCGTGAGATTTTTGAATGAAATGCATAATTTTGTTGAATGAAGTGTAAATGTAAAGAATAATAACACGGAATTTGCTGTACTATGTTGCAATTGATTAGTTTAAGTAGGTGATGTGAAGAGCTAAGAAATTTATAAATCTTAAAATATTAAACAATAGGTTATACACATTCCAGGTGCGTCGCAAAAGAAACTGAACTTTTTAAAAATAGCTGTTTCTGGTGGCGCCACCTATTGGTAGGTATATGCGTTCCCAGTACTAGCCTGATTTGGCGCCGTGTGACTTTTATCTATTTGATAAACTTCATTTGGCGATGAAGGGACACCGCTATGAAGATGTTGAAGCCATCCAAAAGGCGTCGACCGGCATTCTCAAGGACATTCCGAAAAATTACCTAAAACACTCATTCGAAATGCTTTTTGACCGTGCAAAACGCTGTATTTTTTTTGATTTTTTTTCGAACAATTCGGTTTCTTTTGCAACACACCTGGTATGATGGATACTCTCATACTTTCACTTAGTGTAAGTGTGTGCATAGAGAGGCTGCTCAACTGAATAGCTGGCAGCTGAACAGCAAGAGAGAGCGCTATGAGTGTGAGAGCATTAATGCAGATATTAATAAGGCATTGAAAAATGTGCAGTACTGTTTAGAAATCTAAATGTAGACAATTAGAATAAATTATATTGTATAAAACGAGTACTATCACCATTGTTCCGGTTTATGGAAACGAAACGAAATTATTCAGGTTCGGTTTTAGCAGCTTTTTCGGTGCTTACAAAACGTATACATTTTCGACTATTAAGCTCAATACTGAGAACGATGAACATTTTTAATACCGAAAAAAATGTTTATATATATAAAAAAAAACGCTGGCGAACAACAATCGAAAATTTTCGGAACGAACTGTTTTTCATCGAGTACTCAGATAACAAAACGGTTAGCTACCGAAAACACGTCATAACCCAGAAGACAAAGATAGTGACCTTTTGTATTTCAGTTAGAAAAAAAACCAAAGAAAAATCAATATGTGTGAACTTTTCACCTAATAAATATCTAATTTTAGCATTTCATGTTGATTTGGAAAAACTGTTTTTTGCTTGTTTGACACATATCCGTAATAATTTACAATTTCGTTCGGTTTTGATTCGTTTTGAAAACGAAAAAATTTGGGAGAACGGCAACCTTGTTGATAATAAGTATTTCAAAACTGATCCCCATAGAAATTACCTTTTGCATCGCTCCAATGGCGGCCAATTGAAGTCGCCAAAACATTTAACTTTTTGTCCTGGAAACTTCTCATAGAATATAGTCAAAATCGGTAACGTTGTGTGACTTGTTGAAACCACAAGTCAAAATCTTCAATTGTAAACCAACAAAAAGGCGGGCGCGGTGACACCTCCAAAACATAATGCGCATCACACAGTGACTTTTTCTGGCTGTAACGGTCTCTGTTGAATTATTTGAGGAATTTCGGTGCACCCAAAGTAACGAACTTTGTTATTTATGTATCCACAAAGTGAGAAATGTTTCTGATTTAGTTAAAGTAGTAAAATGACGCTTGGAATGACAGAAGTTTTTGACAGATGACAGATTACAGTTCTACGCTTTGGAAACCACGAATTGTATACCACTTTTTAAGTGTAATATATATTTGTAATATACTAGCTAGCTTTCGCAAACTCATACTTGGTTGTAGGTATGCAAGAAACAACCAAACCGTATGAATAGAAAAGCCAACTAAAAAAAATAAATAGTGAGTCTTTTGATTCACTTACTCTTCAATATTGCTTGGACCATTCGTCTCTTTCTCACTTTAGTTGTCGATACGAGTGCTACTCTATAAGTTTACATTTTTTATATATGAACATTTATATATAAAATTAAAAATACATATTAGAGCACAAACCATCAAACTGTACATACATAATTTTGCAATATGAAATGGGCAAGAGAGAAGAGAGACATGTGAAATAGTATAGTCCATCATAACGCTCATTTATATTCATTTATATGAATTTGTTTTCATTATAACTTGAAATCTTCACAGCCATTTGGTTTTTGTTCTATGCGCAGAGTTCTTACTGTGGTTTGTTTGGTCAAACGAAAACATACGTAAACGAAGTCATGCTTCCTTTAAGGCATTACAAACATTGTGACTAAATTATAACAATATTTCCGTACGGTGTCTGAAGTATATGAAGTGTAAAGAATAAGAACGCAACTTAATTAGTTTCTGTTAGCACTCTCGTTTATATGGGAACTAGTTTTGTTAAAATCCCCAAGTGCACGAATCTTAGTGAAGAAGATGATGAAGATGCAATGAATTATATATGTACTGTTTATATTCTTGGTCAGTTCTATGAGTCGTGTCAATTTCGCCATCTAAGTCTATCCATTCAGAACTTCATTTATTTAAGATTACGTTTTTCAACTAGTATTGTCAAGCATTAACCTAATTTAATTACATTGCAATCTTTCTATTCGTATGGCAAAATGTAACCTTCATTCCATATGCACTTTACATTTAACCCCCTTTGATGCAACTAAGTAAATATGTGCTATACTAATACTTTAAAATGCGCAAAAAATGAATACATTTGCCCACAAAGTAAACACTTTAAATGCGATTGCTGTCACACTTGATGTTGATGATGATGATGACGACTACGAGGACTACGTTGTCGACGCCATTTGCTCCAAACTGCAAATATTGCAACCCTGATTGTTGGGATCAACCCGACCAACTAAAGCAGTACTTCTGTCATGCCTTCCTTCACCATCTCCAACTGCTGTTGTTGCTGCCCACAATGTCACCAATGCGATTTACGACCATTATTCAATCAGTATGACTGTTTGTCATTTTGTCTGCCAGTTTGCATTCCTATTTTTCAGTTTTTTTTTTTACTCTAGAGCACTTTACTCTCTTTTCGATATAATTTTCTTTTTTTCTTCTTGCAGAAATTTTTATGTTGACCCTGCATATCAACTCACAGTTGGTTGGCTGTCTGTCTGTCTGTCTGGCTGTCTGTTGGTCTGTTTGCTTATTTGTTTGTGTGTTTGCAATGTTGACTTGACGCCGTCGCGTCTGTTGCATCGTAAAAGCATTATAACAAAAAAAATCTTTGCTACACACCAACCCCAAAGCAACATATGAAAAACTTCACAAAAACTCAAACCAAAAAAGCTAGAAGAAGAAAAAAAAAACATATACTACATATCTTCGAGGGTGGCATCACTTAAAAGTGTATTCTACCACTCTGTTATCGTCAGAGTTTGGTGCTGGGCGCTGGAAGCCAGTGCTCCGGTACCAAAAGTCGAGTCAGTCATCGTTGACAGGACATGAGCGCATGCCGGCGCGGTTTTTAATGCATTTTTATGTCATTTTTCGCAGCGGCTACAGCAACTGACTGCACTGGAATATCATATTGTCTTTTGTTGCCTTGCTGCCTTGCTGCACAGTGTCCTGTGCCGTTTCATTTTGTTTCCGTGTACTTTGCTTTTGCCCCATTCACTCATTCATTTTGCTCGAATGGCAGTTACTCGAAATTGTGGCGCATTTCATTTACTTTGACAAAAGCAGCTACTACCCACATAGTATCTACCTACCTACCTACTCATATAAACTTCTTTATTTTTTTACACAATTTTTGCACCATTATTTACTTCACCCACTGTAGCATGCATCTCCATTTGTTTTGTTTGTTGGCGTCATTTGAGGCGTTGCAGCTTTTGTTATTGAAAGTGTTCTTTGTGACGTTTCTCAAATGGGTAAAAAATAAAATGAATAAAGAATGTGTAGCCAGAAATAAGAAAATAAAAATCTGTTTCACTTGTTGGCATATTGTTTCATTAATTTGAGAGAAGGTGACGAAGAAAATAACCTACGCTTTCATTGAAGCATGTTCTCTTTTTTTAAGGGTGTTGCACAAGCGTTGTGAAGCGTAGAGCTGTTGGATGCACACTTATTGTTGAGATTAGCGTAGGGTGTGTATTGTGCTCTTCAAGTTTTACGTTGTTGAAATATAAATAGTGTCGGAGGTGTCGTTTATTTATATCTGTTCGCTCAAAACACGTGTCAAGTTATGTATGTGCATGCGTTTGTCTGTGTTTTTTTTTTCAAATAGCCATAAGGTCCTTAAAATACTTAGAAACACTATTAAACTGAAGGAAACTAATTTAATATTAGACAAAGCAATGCGAGGAGAAAAAGAATATTAAAGTAACAGTTTATACCTATGGGAGACACTAGTCGTAAAAAATCAAAAAAGAAAATTCGTCGTTTTACAAACTATAATTTATTCTAATAGACTACATTTAGATTTTCAAATAGTATTATACATTTTTCAATGCCTTATTAACATTTGCATTAATGTTCTCAGTTTAAGCCGACTCATAGAGCCCTCGTTCTTGCTTTGCAGCTGCCAAATGCTCACTTGAGCGCCTCTCTATCCACATACTTAGACTACGTGAAATTGTGAAAGTACCCATCATACAATATATGCATGGCAAGGACAATAAGTTGTCTTTTCCTGGCGTTCTCTCGTCGTTGCTCATTTTTAATTTTAATAGTGAAAATCAGGATACCGCGCGTTTAATAAAGAATATGTAAAAAGTATTTGTGTATTATAAGTGGTATTAAGTTTAAAGTTTATTGAAGAGAGTTTTACCTTATATTTGCTTAATCGTGGTTATTTTGATACTTGGGTTGCTTATAGTTATAAAAGTCTCCATACCAACTTTTAGTTCAATATTAAATCCGAGCATCCGAGAATACTCTCTCCGCAATGGATATTAAACGCACAGTCACCACGTTGCACCCAGCAGGGTTCTCACCATGAGTCGGCATGAACCATGGTTCATTGAGCTTGCTGACTTCTCGTGGCACAGAATAAACCATCTGTACGGTGTCGTACGATATGTACTCGCTACCTTTGTGTCCAAACACAACTGGCTAGCTGAACCAAGACAGACGGGCAGACGGACTAGTTCGACGAGTATACTCGTATACTTTATGCGGTCTCCGAACGCCGTAAGCCATTATAAACATTGTAACTAAATTATAAGACTTTTAATACTCTGTGTGAGGAGTATAAAGACAAGAAAATTTGGGGGATCCTGTAAGCCGGAATGTACCTCGGAATATAATCAAGCTTCTAATATTGTGACAGTTTCATAAGAGGAATGACTAGATAAAGCTATAAAGAAACTAGGCATTGGTACATACCTTACTGCTTTGAAAAACTATGGGGAACTTCGGTTCAAAGTCAAGTTCAACGACGATTTCATACGGATAAGTAAGTTACGAAACTGTACGAGTACGAATACAAAACATTGAGTTCTATTCATAATATTTATATGCTCTATGCCTAATTTTTCCATTTAATAACACAAAATTAGTTTATATACCTAAAATATACACCCAATTATTTGTACAAACATCATAAGTAAAATTAATTTGACAAGTGTTGAGCAAACATTTCGCGCGTCACTTTGAGTATCATCGTAAATGGTATGCGGCATTTTAATTAGCTCAAGAGAAGCAAAGTTGTGTGTTAAAAAACTTTTTAAAGCTTACTAAGATGATGTTGAATATGAAATAGGTACTACAAGGCTGTTTTTTAAGAACTATATAACTTGAAATTGATATAAAATGCATGCAAATAAATGGCGCGAACGTCTGACAAACAGCATCCTGGATGTCCACTACTTTTTCAAACATTTGAGTGTAAATGCTCTAGTGCTAGTGTAAATATTGGCTTCCAACGCTGAAACCAATGCTGGCTTGTCCGCATAGATCAACGATTTCAAGTATTATCACAGAAAGTAGTCCAGCGGTCTCAGATCACACGAGCTTGCGGGCCAGGCAATGTCATTGGCAAAATGGGCACCATTGAACTGTTCTTTGTTTTTTTAAGAAGTATAACCCGATTATGTTACAAGCTCAGAAGTCATTTTTCGGTGTGTCTCAGTAGCTGAAAGTTCAGCATTATAGTTTCGTCGCTTCATATGCAATTATTTTGTTTATTGACTAAGCCATTGAAGCAGAAATGCAGGATTGTCGTAAGGGGAGGGGGTTAAGAGTGTAAATTATCCCGGCTTGCTATTTTTTAGAGGTCCGGAATGAGTGAGATCGGATTTAACACGAGTGCAGAGCTTTTGGTACGACATGTAAAAGTAGGAGCACATAATTTTTAAATCCTGTGCCCGGATTTTTGCTCGGCTGATCTGCAGTGTGTGGAATTTCTGAACTGTTTGATGATTTGCCAAACAATTTTGTATGTAAATTAGCTTTTTGATAAACGACAATAAAATTACTTCCCAAAAAAAAAGCAAAAAAAAAAACACCCTTTATAAGTTAGAAGCGTTTGCATACGAAAAGCAGACATTTTTGTGCAAAATTTTCAAATTGAATTTGAAAGCAGCTTTTTACCTGTAACAACTTTTTTAAATAATTTATTAAAAAAAAAAAAAAATCTTGAAAAAAAGCATAGTAAAAGTACATTGAAGAGCCAAAACCAAGTAAACAAAAAAAGTGCGTAATGCTTTGAGCTATGTTAAGCAAAGTCATGCTACTAAGTTTTTGACTTAGACTTCAAAAGCCTTAACGACTGCTGCTGTATGGCATACAAATTAGTTGGACAAAATGTTGGACGAAAGTAGGGGAAACATTCGGGAAAACATTGAAGAATACACTTCTGACTTTATTTGGCTTGACTGCGGCTTGAGAGCTACAGAAGCCAAAAATTAAAACATCATCATTTCGTGCCACGAACTGAAAGTCGTCAAGTCAATACGAGTTGAATTGAGTTTGCCATTTTGAGTTGAACGCGAGCAACGATGTTGCATGAATTTCAATTTTTAGATACTTTTTTTTTTTAATTTGATTTTTTTTACGCAATTTGTCAACATATAGTTAGGCAAACGTTGAAAATTCATACTCGTGTAGTGAAATACAGTGGTGGATCTACGATTAGTGTTTGAGGGAGCTCGATATTTTGTAACAAATTTTCTTGAATTAAAATTAAAGATACAAATTTTCTTTTACTTTTTTTTTTAGCTCCAACTCTCCTACCCCACTCTCCTGTCCCTTCTACCCCTTCCTCTGCCCCCTTCCCCTACCATTCCTTGCTTTACCACCCCTTTTCCCTGCCCCTTCGATTTCATCCATCTATCTTAAATGGTAACCACCGTCATTTCGTCATTTTCTAACTTGAAAAGTTCGCAGAAAATCAAATACGTTTGGCATATTCCGCCATTACAGATTTGGCCTCCGTTAGCTACGGAATCGCTGGAACACCTTATCTGCAGCTGCCCACCAATCGCAAAATCAAGAATAAAATACCTTGACACCATCGGGCTCGCGTCATTCTACGACAAGAAGCAAGAAGGACTCATAACTATTGGCTATTGAAGTTTGCCGAACACATAAAAATCCAAAGGGACTTTGGAAGCTCCTGAACGACCTTCATCATCGGTCTCACTAAGGATTCATATTCGTCTATGTGTGAGCTCAATCAAGGGGTCAGCCGGCGTAACATAACCAAACGCAACATTGGGACTCAAACTTTATAGCGCCTCCCTGGCTCCGCCACTGGTAAAGTACAACTTGAAGTTGATTTAGACAGCTAGTTCAGTCAACACAAGTCAACATATCACGCATATGCACGGTTGCACAATTTTAAATTGCAATAACATTTCTCGGACTAAGCATATCAGAACAAGTTGGCTGCAGGCTTGTATATTTGTATAACATAGATACCACAGGATACTCTATGAAACTTAGTAGCTCGTAGCACAAATCCCATGTGTATCTGTCTATATACGAAACAAATTGTTAGCGCCACTTTTGCCAACTGACGCTGTCTATTTTGTTCAGATTATTCGCAGGTAATTTGCAAATAATCAAAAGAGTTTTTCTATATTTGCTTAAATTAAGCACGCGAATTGTCTATAGAAAATTGGAAGTTGTTAAAATTTGTATGCCAGGCACGTTTTCTGGCGGCTTGACGTTTGTGGTGGTGATTTGGGCGTAGAATGGTATTTGTTAATACGTATAACCTAAGGTTGTTTATGGCTTAATAAAGTTTTTGTTTAAAAATAACAAGAAATGGACAGCTGTCTGTGATAATGCACGAAACCGACAAAGAATTTTACATTGTGGTTTATTTCATATAGCCGAGAAGCTTAAAGAGACCAAATTTAAATTTAAATTCAATAATAACATTGTGCATGGATTTCGTGCTATTTTTAACAATGAGGGAATCAGGACGGTGAACATAATGCGTGCATGCCGAATTTAATGGGAATTGCAGTATTTTTCAAAAAATTTCCTCCAATTTCAAGAGAGATTTGATTTAGTAGGACTTTGTTTGTACCTTTTTAACCTTTAAGTAATTGGTCAAGTTGTCCGAGTTATGTTTACAGCTCGGGTATCACATAAGTGTCGGTGATTGCAGCTTATCTAGTGTATATAGGTAGTATACATGCTGATATTGTGTGCTTCAATGAAACAGTAGTTTTTTCAAGGCTTTACCTTCCATTTGTGCTTCTTTCCATAGGATAACTACGAATAATCGCTCTTTACATTAGTATACATTAGTATCGATTAATTAAGTTTTGATCTGATTCTTTCAGCTCTATTCTCTGTAAAGTGATTGTCATCTGGACCCAAGGTAGCCATTATTTAGGTGTTTCAAAAAGCCACATAACAATATCGTATTTTAATACTAATGCAATGCACACTTAAAATTGTTTCAGGATCTGCCAACTTCAAAACGACAGTAATGGTTCACGTTTTTTTCATGGTGATCTTCACGAACGAACAACATTTGCATGGTGAATTAAAAATGAATACCGAAATTCTGAATTGAAACATTAATAATGACGACCTTCTGATGCTTTGTTCTTTGTCAACATTTTAACTGAATCCACCTTAAAATCCGTTAAAATCCGGTGACTATCGGCGACATTGTTCTGTTCATCGCATCCATTGCAGAAATAAACTCTGGGTCAGACGCTTGAACTTTTGTTACAATATTCGAACTTCATTTCTATCACATAACACCTCAACATCTTCAAGTTCATGCCTTTATTGCTCGGTGTTTTTGCCTCTAAAGATTTTCGTCTCTCCATTTCTTTTGATTTCACTCTTCATAAGGCTCCCGATTCTTCAAACTGCAGAGTTCCACTTTAGGCGTCGTCTTTCTCTGCAGTAGCTTGGTAACATTCCTCCTCATACCAAGGGTTCGTCAATGACCTCCTTTGCAGCCGTTTCCATAGAGTGAGACAAATGTTTCCACTGCTCACATTAATCTTCAGATGCCGGACAGGATTTCAGCAACAGTTGGTAGAGTTTGGCTGAAAATAATGCTTCGTCGGTCTGTTGTGATTGCAGCTGACTTCTACGTATAGCTTTCGTTAAGTGCCGGAACGTACGTACAAGCCTATTGTGAACCTTAGCTAGAATAACGTAGTTGTTCGAGTCGTTGTTGGAACCTTATATCTGTTGCAGGTCCAACAGGCTCAATGTGTGTCTTCCGTCGAACACAACATGATCAATTTGATTACGAGTGCTTTGATCGGGTCTGAGCCTAGTAGCCTTGTGGGTGTTAGTTAAGGCGTGGAAATCTGATGCTAATGAAAACCATGTACCGACGTGCGTCGATAAGCCTATCTCCATTGATGGACCATTGTGAAAGTTAAATTGTTCGACTGTTGGGCCAAAGAGTCCTTTCTTTCCAATTTTAGCGATGAAATCGTCCAACACGAGTTATGTAAAACTGATTGGGACAGCGCTCATAGAGAAGTTTCAAGCGCTCGTAGAGAAGTTCCAGGCGCTCGTAGAACTCATCTCTGCCTACATCGTCTTTCTACTCCGTCGGGCTGTGTACACGTATTAGACTAATGATAAAGTATTTAGATGTGTAATACGTATGGCGTTCAGGGCCACAGGTATGAAAGTGGCAACGCGACCACGGAACCGCATTCAAAATGTTTTCTCGCATGACAATTATAGTAGATGTCATAGGATGCTTTTTTTTTAGAGGAACCCTTTCCTATCCATCATATTTTCTGTATTGCGGTGATGGCAGTCTTGTAATTATCGGGGACATCAACAAGCTGAATAGATTAATGGGGTATTTCAGATGCATATCCGTTAAAAATGGGATTGTATCCGAGGGTGTCTTCTATTTAAAAGTTTTAAATTTGGGGTCGCAAAAACTAAATGCAGCATAGCAACCTTTAATTAAGACGAAATAGTGAATAAAATTCACCATTTTAGTCTTCCAACCTTCTCACAACTTGCTCACCCCTGAATGGATGTTCGAAGGCTACCCAGGGCATACGTGACTAACGGACGTTTGTAAGCTGCTTGGGCCGTGTGCTAAATAATCGTTTTTGTTCAGTCCCAAGAAAATGAATATGGCAATCAGTTACTTTTCCTACTAGTGTGGACTTCTGCAAATGACCGCGTTACCCAAACCTTAAGACTAGTTTTGGTACACCAGCTTCTGCAGCTGTTTTCTTTACGCGCTTCTAATTGTTTTTCTCAAGTAGATTGTACTAGTTTCTCAATTTTAAAACTGTGAAGTCTTATGGCTGAATACAAAGCTTAAATTTAATAAATATACTTATATTATGTTGAAAATATTGTTTGAAGAAAGACTTCCATTGATCAAATAACATTATGACAATATATTACTGCACCAATTGTTCGCTCTATAAGTATCTACCATAATATATCTATACTAAAGTATTTTCAACGCTTCTCCATGCACTTATTTAATATACTAAATCTCAAATATATGCAAATCATGTACGCATATTAGCCATAAAATTTGCTAATCCAACAAATGTTTTACCTTTATGCCTAATTTCAATTGCAGACAATTTTGTTATTCATCGAACTCATAACTTCAGATACGAGTGAGTACCTGCAGGCAGGCATCATTCGATAAAAAGATACAAGTTGAAATTGCTGTACCTCAATAAAATATCAAATGGAAAGGAAGAAAGCATTAAATAAATGTAACATAAATATTCACAAGTCAATGAATAAATAAAACATTTTTCACATATCAACGATGAGCAAAGAAAATAAAATGAAAATTCTGCACAAAAAATTCGAAGACTGATTGCTTTCGCGAAAGAAAATTTTATTAAGATTTTCGCGTTTTTTTTTTATTTTTGTTTTTTTTTTGTTTTTTTTTTATGCAGCATCAGGTTTTCAACTGTCATAACGTTTTGTCAGGATGCGGCGTATGTGACACACATGTAACCATATAAAGCAATGTCCTTTGTAATTTTCTTCAACATCAATTTTCATACATCTTTTCATAGCATTTTACGCACGATTTCATTTACATTTCGACACGATGACGATCTTCTTTTTTCATTTCAATTTTTGCATGGATTTTCGTTTCGAACGATTTTATTAAAACGAACAAAGTCTGATTTTATTGTATTATTTATTGTGCGGCATTCAGTTTGCATGTGTTTGTTGAAGAGTGTATGCAAGTGCTGCTTATACTATATCTATATTCATACTCATACCCGTACGGTGGATATATGGAGTGGTGCCACATGCTGCGCTCGTTCGTGATAGTAGGGTAGGGTGTGTGTCTGGCATAGTCGCTTTTTATTAAATTGCCTACGCGACTTAGTTGTATTTTTCATGGTATGTGACAGAGTTACCTCACCTTACAACACTCCATGCTTGTACTGAATTTCGTCTTAAGTGGTTTGAAAGAATGCTGATGCTGTGAATTATGTCATTATGACAACGGGTGTTTAGCTTCGCACTTTGAGAGGTGTTACATGGTTTTTTCTTTCTGTGAAAAAAAAAATAAAAAAAAATCTAAGTATGTGGTTAAGTTAAATACATATGAAGCTGTTTTCAAACGAAATTGAAATAATGAGTTGTGCAATGATCAACTGAGTCAATGAGTTGCAGAACCGAAACGTTCAACTTGGTTTTTTAAAATGACTTTGACATAAAGATTGTATTTGTATTGAATTTCTTTGAATGTCAACCTGTGAGATTTTCACGCAATTATGCACTTACATCAGTTCGACGAATGTACCGTTGGAGATATAAAATTTGTTAAAAATCAGCTGCTTGCCATTTGGATTTAAATACTATAACACTTCTAGTGAGATGAAGATTGTGATCTCAATTCCTAGCGAAACATCGCATTGAAATCTATTATAACTCTGGAGTTTTTTCGATAACACTAAAACATAATTATAGCATCGTGCAGTCTTAGTGTTATAGCATCGTTGAGCGTTTGCCTAACCCTAACACTAAGCAACAAAATAAAAATGAAAATCTAGATTGGCCTGTAACTATTTTTATCTTATGGATTTTGAACACGAAAATTGCCACACAATTTTTTTTTCTATGGCTAAGATTTTGAGATATGATTTTTTGAATTTTTTTGATTTTTGTATTTTTTGATGGTAATCTTGTAATTTTTTAATATAACTCGACTTAGGGTTAACTGGTTTAGTAAAGTAAAACTCCAAATCAAACATAATTAAACAACCTACAAATTTTCTTCATACACTTCACAATCGGCTCGGTAGTTACGGAGAAATATGTCGAAAAAGTATTTTTCTGAAAAAAAAAAAAATTAAAAAAAATGAATTAAATAATAAAATAAATAGATGGGTAAAAATCTAAGAGGATAAATAATGTATAGAATAACCTTTTACGAAGAAAACAAGCTAGTTTTTAAGGAAATTCATGGAAAGATAACGAAGTTATGGGGAATTGAATGAATGTATCATAATTACTTTTTTTTCCCATTTGTTTTCGTTTAATTCAATTTTAGTGTAATTCATCTGAAGTAAATTTTTTCAAGTATTTTGATATGTTATGCTAATTTCACAAGATCTTTTGACAAAAATTTGATAAATATTATGTTCACATAGATAAAAGTCGATAGCTCCACGGTGTTCTTTTTCGAAACTACCGTATTTTGTTAGAGTGATTGTTTGCCCGAAATTTGAAAGATTGTGACAGTTCCTAATAAAATTTTATATAGAAATAAATAGAGTCGATCTAGCTATGTCCATCTGTATGTCTATCCGTCTGACTGATAGTGGCTGCGAGTTGTTTTTTTGGTCCATTTCTTAGTTATCTGACTGAAACATGGAATGAAAGCTTATTTCGATTTTAACTTTTTGGAATAGCGCCCATGCAAAACCTCTTTAGTTAAGTAAATGTCAGATTGAAATTTGATATGGTGGCTTCTTATGAACGGCTACTAATGGACGTGTTCCGCCTACATTTTTGGATAAATCCCATTCAAATCCACTGCTTACTTATGTGTTCTTGTACGAAAAACTTCTTTTTTTAAGTCAATATCACCTTGAAAGTGGATATGTTGGTTTTTTAAGGAGAGCGGCTTCACATATAGGAATATATTATTGAAAGTATTCCGCCCAACTTAAGTTTAAGTTTTACATTACTTTTTAAACTTCGTGTGAGTGGTCTAAGAGCTTCGATTCAACCAAACGGTTTTTCTTGTGTATAATTTGCTATGTTTTCAAATATTGCTTTTAAGGTGGTTTCAATAGTCATTTGCAGTTTTTTTTTTAAGTGTTTTCTTGTATAATATGGGAGTGAGTTGCTTTGGGAGATGATACGAGTATATGGTTTAATTCTCTTTATAAGCACGCAGTTCTAATTTTTTGTTCTTTATTTCTAATCCTCAGAAACCATGATTGCTTCCCCAAGGAGAAAATCACTCTTATGCAACTTTTCCATCTTTTGTAAAAAGAAAAGAATCGAAGACAGTGCTAAAGATTCGTACTGATTCATAGAAACAGCAGTGTACCGGATCAATTCAAATACGTAATCGTAAGTCCGACATTGAATTCGCTACTTTGTTTTCGAGTAAATTGACAACAAATTAATAATCAGCAACCTCAGTTTTGCTTCTTTTTTTTTAATTTTCCTGTGTCCGATTTTACTGTCATTTTGGAATACACAAAAAAATTAGAACAGTCAAAATTGAAGTTAAAACATATTTGTCTGCTTAGAAATTTATTAAAGCGTTGCGCATTTATTTCAAATTTATATTTTAAGATTTGCATTTACACCAAAATGAGTTTAGTACCAAGCGTATTGAATGTGTTGTCCAAGAACGACGGTAAAGCGCCAATTTATTCCGCAAAATTCCAGAGGAAACCTTCACCGCAATTCTTCAGCATATTTGGTCCTTTTCCCGATGAGCCATTGTTGCTGGCAGTGGATCGACTGCTGTATTATGCCGGAGCTAAACGTGTGCAAAAATTAATTGGCATCCCGACACCAATTGATGGCTGCGATGAGAACCGCAATTGTCAGGTTGTTGCAGGTGAGTTGATTATAATGCGTCTGCCAACACTTTGATACCAATAAATGAAATTATTAGAGTGTCCAAGAGCACGCTCCAAATGTAACGTGAGCTGCCCCGCTGACTGTAATCAGTGCAATAGTTCGTGTTGTTCGCCGCCAACAACAAAACCATGCGTTCCAAAAAAATCTGTCAATTGTACACCGCTGCCTTGCTGCAAAAAATCTCCGGGCTGCAGCGCTACCCCAAAGAAGCTCACGCCACGCGTCGATTTTGCCGATGCGGTGCTGGATGAAGACAAACCGCCTCTAATCAATAAAATTGGCAGACGTATCAAACGCTCCTTTTCACTCTGTTCGCTGGCCTGTCTACGCCTGCGCAGCAAACAACCGGATACCGGAAATAAATGCGATAAATGCGGCGATCAAAAATGGCTGTGGACACGCTTGGTTAATCAGTCGAACGGCTGCAAGGTCTATGAAGTCTACAAGAACTCTGATGTTAAATGCGATCCCAATACCCTCAATCGTAATTTGGGTCCTAATATTATATTTGTTGTGCTGCCGAATGGTTGCATTATGCCGTTTGAGTCGTTGGCGTTTCACTAGATAAGTGAATGGTTAACTAGACGCGTTGTTGAAATTACTACGTAAATGTTTAAATTTTTTTTTTACTGTATCTTTTAAATTCAATTGTTAAGTGGAGATAGGTTTTTTTTTAGCGAAATGCTTTATATAAATAAATTTAAACGCGTTTAGATTAAAATAAGTAAGTGGGTTAGTACTATTTGCTGGATATTATATATATTTCAAGAAGTTGGTGTCAAACTTGTGGCCCCACGCTGGGCGCCAAATAAACATTTTTCCATTTTCATTTGTATAATAGGTTTAAAAATTTGAATAGAGACTAAACACTGCGAAATCATCACAATAAGGAGTATTTAGAGTTGACTGTGACTTGCGGGCTCATAAGTTCACGATGAGCTGATGACGAACATGTGAGCTCATGTTCGTCAGAGACTTTTCTGTTTACATCTGCTTGTAAGCTAAAAGCTCACTAAATGAGCTACACGAGTTTATGAGTAATTACCAACTATCAATTTGGGTTCAATTTATTGTAGTATTAGTAGAGTTCCCTCCCAAGATTTGTAGAGTTTCCTCCCAAGAGTAGTAGAGTTCCTCTCTCAAGATTAGTACAGTTACACAGCAAGACATAGCGCGTTTTTCCGGAGACGCATGATATGAGTAGCAAAAATTTGCAATGTGTGTACAACATACTGAAGATAGCTTGTAGCTAAGTTCGAAACACGTGTATATGCGGCTAAGAATTTTTCTATGCAAAAATAAGTTATTCTTTCTTCGCTTTAAGTAAAATATATTTCAAAAATATTTCTCAAACCACAACGACCTGAAGTCGAAGTTGAATTTCATATATCTAAATTAATATGTTATGAAATGAATGAAAATCAAAAGAGAAATAGTTTTTGTCGAGCTTTGAAGAAAGCATTGTCTGCCTGCTGTCTATATCGTTGCATAAAATTGAATAAGCTTTTAAGTTATTGTTTTGAAAATTGTTATAAAGACTTGCTACAAACCTAAGCTGCTCATGTATAATTATGATTATGCAACATTAACTATTTTATAAACTGTTATAATCGTAAAATTTATTGCACTACATTTCCATGCGTTGCTGCCGACAATAATAATTTACATCGAAGCACAAGGCTTGACATGAGACAGCTTCAATAATTGTGATTCCATAGCAACGATACACTGGAACTGAAAAGGGACATCGTGCTGTGTTGAAATTCTGAACTCAAAACCTTCTACCGATGTTCTATGCAACTTCTGCTTTTAAGTCAATTGTTGCACGTGGACAACATCAGTTCAAGCATGCAATTTAACAATCAACGTGAGTGTCACTCAAGCGAATGGCAATTCAATTTATATTAGCACCCAGGTTGGCAGCACACGTTGCAAAAGGTATTGGAAAATTATGCGACCAAGCAATTGACTTCGGTATAAATTATAACAATGTAACTAGAGGATAGGGGCGCCTACATGGTTTTGGGCACCTTTGTCTTTGAGAACACATTGCCGCATTGGATGCACACGACGGCGACAACAAATAATAATAATAATATAAAGTACGGAGTTACCAAACATGCCGCATGCAGAGTTGCATTGTGTACGGAAAATAGAGTGAGTGAAGGGATTGGTGGGAATAGAGACAAACCGAAAATTGCCATATCATCGTGCTGACGCCTTACGTTAATTGCATGCAACAGCGCTGCAATGAGGTCAACACCACATGAAGCAACTCTATGCCGCAAGCTATATGTAATATACAACTGATTGTGCAAATATCTATCTATGTACGTCTGCCTGTTGGCTCTGTCTAATATGCTAATTACACTGCAGTGCAGGCAAACGTGCACTGCAATACGTTTGTATCGCTGTATATAAACCACTATGTATCTATGTAGAATGTAGATACATGTTGGCTACTTTGTATTTGTCTCACTTGCTCACCCTAATTTCTGGGGCTAGTTTCCGCATATTTTGGGCCTAGCCGCTATATCCTTGTAATGCATGCCCAAAAGTTCGTGTCTTCGTTGCCTGTATTTGCAGTAAAGCCGTCTTTAAGCGTACACTGCAAATGTATCTGTGATTGGTATGTGTGTGTGTGTTGTGTGTGTGTGTGTGTGTAACTGTGCCTAGGTATTTGTTAATTAATTATACTTTTCAATTGTCCTCACTCGCTTTTACGAATACACATAACCAATGATATTTGTGTTAGAGTTTCGGTTTTCTACTTATGCCACTTACACACACAGCTACTTTTAGTATATATCTTTGAGATACAAAACTTTGTTGCTTTAACTTTGTAGTTTGCATGTGAAATGCCGATTTAAAAAGTGTTATTTTTTACAACTTTCAACTGGACTTGTTGTATAGATTAGTACTGAGTACAAGTTAATTTGTCAAGCCTTAAAACCTGGTTTTAATAGTGCCGCAATTTATTTTGTAGATTGTGGTTTGCATGGCTTAAAGGTGAAAATAATCCTCTTTTTTTTCTTGTAAAACATTTAAAATCCCTAATTGAACTCAAATTCTTTTTTATGAAAAAAAAACAAACCCATAATACAATATTTTTAAATAATAAAACCAAATTAGATTTGCTGTTATGAAAATTTTTAATGGATTTTGCTCGCATGTCATAGTAAAAAAGAAAGCGAATAATAAACATAATCAATGCGGTTATATCAAAAATATTTCGTTTGTTTGCTATGAACTCACCTAACTACGAGCAAAACTCCACAATTGCATTTGATAATAAAGCAAGAGAAAACGTTAACTTTGGCGGAACATCAGCTTTAATACGCTCCACACTTGGTATGGAGGTAAATATAAGTATACTCTTTCGCCTGTCTCTCTCCCCTGTGTGCAGTTTTATGTACATACAAATGTGCATAGAGTTAGAAATAGAGCAACCGAAAGTAACAAAAAAGACAGCAACTGGGCGTATTACACCATGGCTTCAAACCTAAAGCGCAAAAGAGGTGGACGAATCAGGCAGTGTCGAATACCAACTGTCGAATGTAGTGTTTGTTTCGTTCATTCGCATTGTCTATTCATTTGGTTTGATTCTTTGGTCGTATCGAACCTATTAATCGTAACTTACAACATGTTTGATGTGGTTCGTTTCCAACATTTATTTTAAAAAACCAAATACAAAGATTAATAATATTGATTTGAGATATTTGCCAAGCGGATGTGCTTGCTCAAAGTAGGTCCAATGCTTGCATTACACAGTACAACAAAATCAAAATTTGTTTCTGTTTGCAACATCTGTGTTGAGGAACTAAGTTTTTGGGCCACTAAGAAGATAACCTCTTTCAAGTTCCGTTCTTCAATGATCTGGCAAGAACCTTAACTACTATTTTTGTGTTGTGAATACATATATCAGAATCAACAAGAATAAACGCTCTAAACGGTTTTAACTCACAGCAAAATCAGCTGTTAGACCTGTAAGGCGTTCGAATGATCGATTTTTGGCATCACCATTACCATCTACATCTGAATAAAACTCTGACAAATTGGATGGACTAAGCTGTGCAAGCAATGACGAGTTCGTGCCAGAAAATCATTTCGAACCAAGACCATTCAACTAAAACGAGCTTAATGATTTAATTAGAACCCTTAGACTTTCGAATACTTCAGCTGAACTACTAGCTTCCCGGTTGAAAGAGAGAAATATCATAACTCATAAGAAACTAATTTCGTATTACCGCACTCGAGAACAAGGCTTACTTCATTTTTTCGCTAAAGAGAATGATTTTATATTTTACACAGATATTTCTAGTTTGATGACTGCTGAGATGCGATTCAAAGTTAAAAATCAAATTCAAAATTCATTAGGCAATAAAAAGGATGTTGATGACGTTGAGCACGTTGAAGAGATGTCTCTCTTCGAGTGACTTCGAGCGATGCATTCTGACCATCAAAGTACACTTCCTGAACAGTCATTTAGATCGTTTCCCTGAAAATCTAGGTAACTTGAGTAAAGAACAGGGTGAACGATTCCAACAAGATATTCGGAGTATGGTGAAACGATTCCAGGGGTCTTTAGTCATTCAACAACATTAGAAAATCATATAAAAGAAAATTCCAGAGTTTGTGGTTTTTTATAATTAAGTATTTTTGTACGATGAGTGCTGCTTTTTCTCAAAGAAATACCTTTTTTGTTTCTAGATTTGTTTTAATACAAGCTATCTACTTAAAAACTAAGTTTGAAATTCTTATTTAAAAAAAAAATGTCACTAATGAAATCCATGCATGAAAAGCATGTTTTGGCTATCTGCAGTGAATGGCAAATTCAAGTAACGATTTACTAGATGGTTTATTAGAACGCTAATTTATGAAATATAAAATGATAATTTACTTTGATGTAGATTAATTAGAAATTGTATACTACAAAATATATTTTAGAGGCGTATTTAGTCAATTCGCTAGATCAATTGCAGGTGAATTGCAATTCGCTCGAAAATGAAGACTGTGCCTGTGGAATCCCTTAGATTGGCAGACAGACAGACGGACATAGCTACATCGACTCACGAATATTTATAGCTTCTATGTTCTCCAATGGTTTTTTTAAAGCATTGCAAACATTGTGTCTAAATTTGAATACTTATCACACTCTGTGTGTAGTGCATAATATAATTTTGCAATCAATTTAAAAGCTCTGTGCACCCAAACTTCATTCCCACTCTCAGCTTAGCTAAATAAAAACTACTACGAGTATGGAATAATTTAGGTTAGATAGACAGGCAAACCATTGAGTTAGCTGGCGAAAAATTTAAATTTGTTTTTGTGCGTTTTTCAATTCCAATGAAATTATAGAATAATATTATTTTAATACAAATCGTAGAACGCGATAAAAACTGCATGAAAAACTTGTTTATGTCTGTTGCCAAAAAATTTCGCCTTGTTTCTGCGTATTTTGCACAATAAATATTTATTGGGGGCAATTTTGTTCAATTGTTGAATTGTTGTTGCTGTTGTTGTTTAAAGCTTGGTTTATAAATGAAGCTAATGGAATTTTATTAATGGATAATTGCAGTATAATTGAATAATTTTTGTAAACGAATCGTTTGCCATTGCAGCTTCAATTGGCTTTGATGTTTTTACTGTTTTGTTTATATTGATGAAATAGATGGTACTCATTTCTCCAATGAGAATTTTTGTATTGTTAGTATTACAATAATAAAATCAATCAATTTTATTTTCAATTTGCAGTTACATGGTTTCAGTTACACAGTTTATGCATAGTTTATGCATAATAAACTACTTTTTTAGTTTAAAAATTTGGGTATCTATTGATGGATACAAATATTCAGCTGATTAACTTGTTGTTGTGCGCATATACTAAGTTTTATATATACGAAACGAAAGAGGTACCATTTATTGGGGTTCATTTAGTTGGTACCCTCAAGGGGTTACTGCATGATACCGAATGACAAGCACCAACCATCAAGGGTAGGTACTTGTACCCCCTTTAGAGGACACAATAAGAGTACTATTATCTTGAGGTTAGCCAAGGTTTCGCCCTTTATAGGGTACCTTCTTTTGTTTGATAACCTGGATGGTATCGATGTGTGTACCCAATAAAGGGCAGAACCCTTCATTGGCTATCCTCAAAGTGGCATCCTTTATTGAGTAACTTTAATTGTGTATCCTCAAAACAGTACCCAACACTGCATACCCTTAAAAGGATTCTCTTCATTCGATACCATTAACGATACCCCTCGATGGTACCTACTGAAAGTTACCCCAGTAAAGATACCTACTGCAGAGTACCTTTATTGGGTACTTTTAATTGGGTACCCTTTATTCGGTACCATCGATGGGTTACTCTTTATGGTACCGAATTAAGAGTGTTCTTTAAGGGTATGCAATAATAATACTTATTACAAAATTTGTGTGCCTGTTGTTGTACAATACCTTATGAGCAAATTTAGTTTTTCTGCATTTATACAAATTTTACACTTTATGGCAAAGTTTTACAAAAACAACGAACGACTATTATGTTTATTTTTGTTTGTTTTTTTAATTTTTTAAGTTTTGAACCATGATATGCACTTGTTAGGTGTGGGAAACCCAGCACGCACCAATACAAATAGATCGCTTGAAAAAATGTAAAGCTTCGCACAGCAGAGCAGTAAAGCTATGTTCTTGTATTTCTTACGGTTCTCTATTGTTATATCTTATGCACCTCCGTTCGTTTGGAAAAGAAATTGAGTTCTTCTAATGCCGTTCGTATTCGCATTTATTTGTTATATGCCATAAATATGTTGTGTACGAGAGTGCAAAATATATAAAACTGTGTCCAAGTGACGAAAGCCAATCTGCATATCCCATCCACAACTTCTGGCGGCGCCATGTCGTACGATTGGTTATCAACGTCATCTAGCTCTTTAGATCGCAGAGACTGTAAGGTGACTTGGTAAATAGACTCTTCTTATATGTACGTACAGAGTTTCTCTGCTGCAGGTGCCGGGTCATAACAATATTCCAGGTAATGAGCAAGATGACAAGCTTGCCAGACAAGGAGCGGCAACGATATTGATAGGACCTGAGCCGTATTGTGGCATCGGGAGACATACTATAGTAATCCGCAAGGAGAAAGATATAGGAAAAGGAAAACACTGGGCTACAAGCCAAGGATTAAGACAAGCAAAGTTACTTCTAGGGGGCTACAAACCGAATAGATCGAAAACTTTGCTTCAGTTAGGTAGGAACCAACTAAGATTATTAACAGGACTGCTAACAGGCCACTGTACATTTATATTTATATGTTTTGGGGCTACATAACTCACCCGAATGCAGATCCTGTGACTATGAAGAGGAGACCCTCTTCACATTCTTGCAGAATGTGAAGCTGTAGCTAGAAGCAGACTGCAGTTGCTAGGTAATCACTTTATTAGAAAGGAGCCAGTGAGTAGTTTTGATCCTAGGAAAGTACTAAGATTCATTCAACAAATAGGCTTAGGGCAGTTCATCTAACACAGTAGGACGCGGTTTCTATATGTCCCCATCATAAATAATAATACAAAGTACATAGGACAAGTATATGAAATATTTTTAGTGGCAGCAACTGTTTTTTTTCCATATATATGCGAATATTTATGGGTATCGCTTTTGGTACACGTAATCGGTGTACGCTTTTTACCATTCCTACAAATTTCATTAATTTCACATTTCAAATTTCATTAATTTCAGAAGACGCAAGAGAGCAGAACACATTTTTCCAAAATATTCGCATGTATGTAATTTTGCTCAATGTAATTTTAAATTGGGAAATATTTTTACACATATTTGTTCCTCAATACGAAAGAAGGAATAATGAACAACTTTTTTGCTTACACAGAACAATGATCGGCTGTCAATACACGTTTTTCAAAGTATGCCACTACCTATCATCAGTTGGCTTGCCCGCACATTACAAATGCTCGCTTTTATATTATGCTTAATTAAAAAATGCTTGGTGTATCCCACGAATGTCTGTTGTCCAATGATAATGAAAGGAGAGATATGGCAACAGACAAGTTTGCGCTTCTGCACCGAAAGCCACCATCGTGTTCACTTATTTCCAAGGTTTTCCTTTTTTGATTTGCTCCACTTTATTGCCTACCTATGCAAATTTCCTAACAAATATTGAATATGCTGTGCTGTAGGAATTCAAGTGATGTAGCATGTTAATTACAAAGTTGTTTTTTTCTTCTCTCTCTCTCTCTCTCTCTCTCTCTCTGTCTCTCTCTCTTCTCTCTGTCTCTCTCTGTCTCTGTCTGTCTATGACAGTGCATGAGACACCGAAATGCGCCAAGATCGAATGGGAAACTGACTGCATAAATTAGCATAGTGTTGGTAAATGTCGGGCATACCCAACTAAATCGATCTAAGTTATTTTACTCATATGACTATTCGATATTTACTTTCAAGAAAACACCTGAATATTCTTAACCAACACTAATTTTTCTTTTGTTTTAAATCTAATATATTTAACTTAATCCTACACTTGCCAATTAGTTCAAAGAGCATACCGCTGATATTCTAATATTAAATTTATGCCATGCCTTATATAACTAATTAAAGTGCATAATACTAGAGCCTAGGAAAAGCTGCACAGAGCTGTTTAGTTAGCTCTAACGCCGCACGTTGAAGTTGCATACGAATTGCATAAATTTGGGCGCAAGTGTGCCACAGTATGAAAATATGAGCTTATACAGGGTGTTCCAATAAGACTACATGATTCAAATTTGGCACAGTTTTCTTTTCTGTTTAAGTAGCAACTGAAATTTGACAGCTGCCATCTACGATTGTGCCGAACTAATCATCTTCACCGATGAGGCAAAATCTCAACTGAATGGGTTCGTCAACAATTAAAATTGTTGAAATTTGGGGCACAGAAAATCCGCACGAAATAAATGCATCTACAACGAGCTACTAGCTGATGCGTGGCGTGGCGTGAATGGCTATGACTGTGAATGGCATTCGTTACAGGAACGTGTTAACGATGTTGTTGTGGCCTCAACTGCACGGTGCGAATTTGGTCGACATGTGGTTTCAGCTGAAATGTGGAGCAACGTTATTTTTTTTTAAATTAAATCGTTCACTCTTGTTGGGACATCCTATATAAGCGTATAGCTATGAAAATACGGAAATCTACTTGGAAATACATATATGCTGATATACCTATGTATGTTTGTACTATATATGAACAACTTAACAACTTTGGCAGCTTTAGCTGCCTTTGCATAGAATTAATTAAGTCGGATTTTGTGGCATTATGCAAAGAAGTTCTATGCGCGCGACAAGAAATGTGCAAGAAATGTGATTTAGTAATGTAACCTAGAAATAGAAATTAAGTTGTACTACACATGGATATGTAGCGGTTAAAACTTTCACTTAAACCGAGCAAAAAGTTGAAAAGTTTATGAAATTTCAGTGAAGTAGCTACAAGTTTTAAATTGAATTTAAAAGACGTGATACTACACTAAAAAAAAAATAGGGTTGCTGTACTTCAATTGATTCATAGCACTAGCAAAAGTATGATCTGTACGAATTTACTTAAACAAAGTACAAATTCTTGGTTCAACAAAGATTTTTTCAAAACCTAAAATCATAATTTAAGCATTAATGGGCCTGATTTTAAGTAAAAAATTGAATTGATTGGAGTTCAAATCTGTTAAAAAATTAATTATATAAAATATGTAAAATATGTGATGAAGGAAACTGGTCTCAAACCATGAAACATGATGAATGGCGCTGAAAAGTGTCACCGTCTTCACTAACTCGGCTAATAGGTACCCGACACAAGAAGTTGATGAATCACAGCCAATTGCTTTTTCCTTTTACTGCCGCTGCAAAGAAATTACAGCAGCTGAGAGAGTACAGATTTAATTTTACTCTTAGGTTTTTTTGTATTTTTTTAATGGATTTAACAATTTTCAAGTTCCCAGCAGCACAATACTTCGAAGGCTCAGTGCCCTTGCTACTTGGCTACGAGTAATTGGGCAGTGGGCGAGCGCTGCTCGGGCTTGCATTGCAATTACGTATGCTAATTTAGAAATTGTAATCGAATGTTTAACCAAGCTACCCACTTCATTGGAGCTCTAGCGCAGATACTATACGTCTTCATATACTTACTGAGTGCTACGTGTATTGGTTTGAAATGTAGCTGCATTACAGTGCCATATAAGAATGCAAAAAAAAAAATGGTAATACATTTGCTGTACAGTTCCATATACTCAAATAACGGGCGACTCATTTAGAGGTTGTTTTTTTTTAATTTAAAATAAAACACTTAAAATAGAATTGAATGTCGGAATCTTTATTATGCTCCGAAAGAACAATCTCTGACATTTACTTTTGAAAGATAATTTCATTGAAATGTTCGTCGCGATTACGCTGTAGGTGGTTCATTCCAAATAACCAATTTTCGATTACTCTTTCCAGCATTGCTACCGGTATCTCGCGAATCAAGCGAGTAATGTTGGCTTCCAAGTCTTAAATGGTAGCTGGCTTATCGATGAAGACTTTTGACTTCACATAAGCCCAAAGAAAAAAATCAAGTGGTTTGATATCACATGATCTAGGCGACCAGTTGATAGGTTTGAAATGCGAGATTAGCTGTTAGGTAAAAACTACGGACCGATGATTCCATTCTCATTCATCTGCGTCAAATAATTGCGGAGATCTTTGAAATTTGGATTTTCTTTTATATGGGGGATAGGTATCTGCAAATATATACTAGTATATGCATGTATATTTGTAAAAACCAATTGACAATGGAAGAAAACAAAAATTGTGAGGATAGTGACGTTCAGTTTTATTGCTGTATAAATACATTGAGTTGCAACAATGTCTGCCTGTTAATATATCAGTGCCACTTTGGGCTTAGTAAGCAAAATTTAAGTATTGATCTCGTTAATGCATACGTTGGGAAAACAAGATTTTTGTTAGTTTAGGATGCACAGCTGGCGCCTGCGCTGAATTAACAGCTGATCCGCACTCGTACATGACCTGTTAGATCAAATAGGTAAATAAACATAGATTGTAAACTTTCCCAACCCAAATAAAAATATATATTGAGGGTTTCATTTGTCGTGCCTAAGTTTTCAATTAATCCTTTTTTTATTATACATATACATATATTTATATCTGTATTCCATTGGTCATAAAAATGTTTACAGGTAGACGAAAATTTGTGCTTGTACAACACTTAAGTAGATAAAAAGCGATAAAAGTAGGGATACGTACGAAAACGCAAACAAGTGCTTAAATGATGCGCGCAGGTAGATTTCCTCCTACTATATACCTGTAATGATATAAAAACGATATTTAACTCGAAGTTGAAATTAGTTCTCTACAACAGCTCAGTTAAGCAACATTTCATTTAATAAAAGCAATAGCGGAACAATAATTTCTGAGAAAAAAATTGTAAACAAATATTTAAAATGGAATCTAAAGCAACTTTCTGTAGAAATGAATATATTCCAAGGAAATTAGTTTTTGATAATTTCGATGAAAGCGAACTAGTTACACAGCCGGCAGTAATAGAGCATAATGAATTTGTTCATGCACCAGTGGTAAAAGCATCATGGCGCATAACATTAGAGGAGTATAGGCAGCAAAAGCTCAAGCGGCCAAGAAATGACGAGTTTAACGAGGATACGATATCAAAGAAATTTAAAGTTAGCTACTACGGCTAATACCGACAACAATACAGCTGACAGCTAATACACATGATCATCCATCAGCTGAGCGGACGATATTTTTTTAGCAGAAACACGAACTGAAGCCTATTGAGGAAAACTTAGCAAATCTACGAGTTGCAAGCTATGAAAATGAAGAAACTATTTTAAGTAAGAATTGTATATGAATTTTAAAAGATTGTACATATTTTTTTGCATTTAGAATAAGAATATTAAAAAATTTAATCGAAACAAAATCGTTTTATATCGTTTAAATAGTTAAAGAAGGACTTCTACAAGAAGAAAAGAGTTTCTTCCATCTTATGGACCTCTGTATTACATAAACAATGGTAATTTCATGTGAAAGCAATAACTTTCTATTAGTGCAGGCTTGCGACATGCCATGTGTAGTTGATGATTCTTAATCGTTTTCAATGGCGCGGATGTTGGTCTAAAGGTCTTGTAGGTTACTTGGGCGGTTGACATAAAGACATGATTTAAAAAAGAGACCACGGGGCCAAATCGGGAAAGCGGGCTTATTTTCTTTCGAACCGTTCGACTACCATAAACAGCACGAATAGTCGTAAGGAAATGCTATTCGAAAAAGATGCGTTAGTAACTGCCGTTGTCGCTAGTTTTGTCCGAAAAAATGTTCGTTAACGATATTGTTTTCGAGCTTTTGGTCGATTGGATGACAGGATTTCTCTTAGATTTCGATTTTTACACTTATATTTCAAGATTTTTATACTTATTATAAAGATTTCAGCGCTTGAGTTTTAAATTGATGCCATTTCTTACTTAATTTAAGGAAAATTCCGTACGAATCGACTCAACATTTTATGAACGCTTTCGTATAAAAACCATAATTTAAAACCAATTTGTAGAATGCCATTTTTTTTGCTGTGTACTTCTCTTTAAGTGCATGTTGCAAGCTGTCGCATTGTTGTAGTGTAATTGCTATAAAATAACAAATAGTTAAAACAATCAAACACTTTTCCATGCAAAGTGAGAAGAGCTGTAACAATGTTTGTTGTACCGCAGCACGGTTGGTCCCCGAACTGACAGCAACAACATAATCAACCATAACAACAAAAATGGCGCGAAACGATTGCGAACACTTGCACTCGACGTTCTACTTTGTCGTGTGCCATAGATACAAGTATACAAGTTGTTGTTGTTGTTCCAGTGGTTGTCATTGTCCTTGTTGCATTTATGGCCACCGCGGCATTTCCTGCCGTCGCCATTTTGTTGCTATCGATGAGACAATGCCATATAAAATCTATGAGTATGTATATAAAATGTATTGTGTGGTTTTTATTACCGCATATTGGCTTGCTTAACGCTTCACATATGGTACATATATCAAATATGTATATCCTGTATACATATAGAGCAGGATATAGCGTTGGCTTTGTTCATTATTGGTTGTTTTATCAATTGATACAAGTTGTCTCATAAAAAAATTTTTATAGACATACATATAACTAGAATTCAGTTGTGAATATATCAATCAACTAGTGAATAATTCATTTTATTGTAGTATTTCAGTTAATAAGAACGACAGATACAGTTGGAATTAATTGGCTGTAGAATGTAGAATGAAGTACAAACTCGACAAGTAATACATAGTTGGATATTCTTATATGAATGATTACATGTCAATCGCCATATCAGAAGCATCGTCAGTGAATAGGCAAAGTGGTAAGAATTATATATCTAGGGAAAGAAAAGTCCATCTTAAATGTACTAGAACAATATTTCGTAATGATATTTTCAATAAGATCTTGGAGCACCGAAGAAAGATCGACTGGAGCAAGAACAAAAAATTATTTAGACAAAGTCTAAGTTCCTTAGCAAAATTTATATGTGGCTATTCTTTCTTGTCATGAGGGCTAGTGTTGTTTTAATCTGCTTCAATATACTCTTCGCAATGATCAAGTCGATCTTCCTATGTCCGTCTGCCTGTCTCTCTGTGCGTTCTTGTACGTCCTATGAAGTATTGGTTTGAAAGTTCATTTGAAGAATTTTATAACCAGAAGAATCACAAGTTCAAAAATGACCGCGATTTAATAAACAGAAGTTATGTCTTCCATACTAAAACACTTTGTATTTATTTTGTTGTATCGAACATGTTTGAATTAAAGCAATTATTAATGTTTAAATAGTAATTGTTTTTAATTTTATCAACTACATATATAATCCAATTAGCAATATTGAAATACGTTTGTATAATATCAGTATATAACTATCTAGCGTTCAACCTCCGCTCGATCCAACATTATATCATTTACAACCAGCCTAAAGACGAAATTCATGCTAAACTTTAGTTTAAATAAATTTTATAGTTATCGAAGCCAACGATTTTTCTTATAATTCCTTAGTTTGTTCTTTTAGTTCTTTCGGGTTCTTTCATTAGTTCGATCGTTTGTATGTTCCAGTTCACTTTGTATCGTTGACAGTTGTGTTTCTTATTCATTTGTATTTGCTGCCTGCTCACATGTGGGTAAAAGTAAGAGGCATATCCAGAAAGTTAAGGTACTGTTGCCCTTTCTACTAAACACAGCGAGCACCGGAAGCCCTCATTAGTACGAAAGACTTGCCTTGTAGTGTCCGTTTATGTGAATATATATTGATAAGAAATGCCGCGGAGTGCGAAATGCTCGCTGTCATAAGATTATTTCGTCTGTAAATTTGATCGAATTTCATTCTCAGAGGGAGAATACAGCACGATATTGTGAAACCATAAAAATCTCAAGAGAGCTATTCAAAATCAACAGAGGGGAATGTTGACGAAGTGAGTGTGTCTTCTGATTTTCAACTTTTCACTTTCCTGAAAACTACTACTCTGCATGAAGATTTCAACCGACGAGCAGGTGAAACAAGAGGTACTGAACTGAAAGAATGGTGAATATATTTTTCGTATTGAGTGCACTCAAATTACTCTAAAAAGTGTAAGAGAAAGTTTCTCTTTTTTCGCTGTAAATTAATGTTTTTTAGGCAAGCAGCCGGGAGATCATCAAGATAGTAGATGATACTGTGTAAGGAAAACTGAAGCGTCTGTGAGTATTTTTTGTTGTCGGTTTGGTGTGACCGCAAAACCAACTTATCACTTGTGTATGCTTTGGGAGTGTAACCGGAAAGCTGCTTTAACAACTTAACTTATTATTTTCATGTTGCTCTCCTTCCTGAATAGTTTGCTACAAAATAACACAAAAAAAAAATCCAGCACCATAAGAGGAGATTGAGGTGTTTAATTAGAATCTATTACAAATCATATAGAAAAATTCATACACAAATCTCTTGAAGTAGATAATGAGTTTATAGTGGTGGCAATCACTTAAAGTTTGTGTACGGTCTCTATTTCGATTTTTAAACGATTTAATAAAAATTGTGGAACTAGTAGTATTCGAGGTAATATACGAACGGACACATTGAGATCACAAAAAAGAAACCGTCCGCATATAGTTTGCAGGCAACTTTTAAAATCGTTAGCATTTAGCGGCGTCGGACAGTCTCCATACCAATTTTGAGAACAATAGTTTTAAAGTTGTGAAACTAACACATAGATGGATAAACATGGAGACCAGAATGGTTACCACTTGAAAACAAACTAGATGCATAAAATTTCCAACACCAAGAATGAGTTAGACAGGTGACTAATTAAAAAAGCAATGAATTAATCTAAGGATCTGCTATGCTACAACCCATCCACACATTGTTACCATGAACGTTAAAGGAAAAATAGAAAAACCATTGGAAAAACACAGACACAAGCTCTGGCTACAAAGTTGCAAATAAATTTTCATTAAACCAATCGAAAACTTGGCACACACACATACACATACACTCACGCTGAAAGCAACAACTCAACTCAAATTAACTTATTTATACACACACACACACACACACACACCAAGCGAATGAACTCGTTCTCATTCCAAGCATTTATGCAAATGTTGCAACATAAAAGTTTTTTTTTTAAAGCATTTTATAAGCGTTCCACTTCATCTAGTTTAGCGTTGTTAAAAAATAAAAGAAGGAGAAAATTCCATAAAAAAATATAAAAAAGAATCTAGCGCTATAAAAACATCTTTGAAAGAGAGAAAGAATGCATTTTTATTGCGGCAACTTAGCTGCAACAGTTTTTTTTTCACTCTCTCTCTCTCTTTCTCTCTCCGTTTCCGTTTCCTGTTTTACGCCATTTTTAAACACTTGAGCATTTAATTTAAGTAACAGCAGCAAAAATGATTTTCGAAAGAAAACTCGACTCGAAACATAGCACAAGTACTATATATGGGGTGCTTTGTTAAAGGTACCATTTTCTGACTGGGCTTTAACTATCATAAATTGGTCAGATTGATGATTGATCTGACAACGCTTTTGTCATCTGTGTCCAGTTTGGTTTGCCATTTTATCATTGAAAGACTAACGCCAGAACAAAGGTTGCAATTTTATTTCGACAATGTTAACGTACATAAATTCTTTTTATAAATAAAAAGCAAATCTAAACAAAAAATTTGAAGGAAAAATTATTTTGAAGTAAAACTTCTTTAGGTGCGATATGATGAGTAATTCAGATCCTTTTCTAACGGAAGTAATTCGGACGGAAATAAAGAATTTGTCATGCGTTCGTAAAACAATTATTGGTCATGCATTTATGTGCTCGCGCGTATTAAGGCTAAACTAAGAATTTTGCAGCTGCAAACGAAAAAAAGAGAAGACATTTGGGGGAACATTGTAAGGACGTTTAGATGGACATTTAGTAGGACTGTTGGTGACATTTGGTGGCCATTTAGGGGGATGAATGGGGACATTTTGGGGTATGGTTGGCGGGATCGTTTGGAGGGACATTTGGGGTATATTTAGGGGGATGGTCGAGGGGCATTTATGGTGCTTGGGGACATTTGGTGAAATGGTTGGGAGCGACGTTTTGGGGGACATTTTGGAGGATTTTTAGGGGAACGTTTTGGGGGAAAAGGTGGGCTGGTGCGGATAATGAACGAAAATGTTTATTTTCATATAAAACATAATATATAGCGAAAGGAACTTCGTTTCATCCGTGTGTCACAATCATTTAATCCTTTTAGTAATACCCTCCACAAAAAGCCAAAAAAGTTTAACTTCAACCGGCCGTAAAGATTACGTACTCTTTTTAAGGATAAGCTTACATATAGCCGGATTGTGGATGTTGTGGGTATGTCATCCAAGTCCAAGTATACTCTTGATCCAAGTTTGGAGGGTTTATCTTTTATAGTCCCGAGATCTCGTTCAAACATACAGACGGACGAATGGACGGACATAGCTACATCGACTTAGCTTTCGAAACTGATCAAGAATATGTATGTACATTATGGGGTCTGTCACGCCGCCTCCTGCCTGTTATATATACATTTACACAAACTTGACTTCCCAGTTAGTGTATAAAAAGTGGTCGACAATTTTACTTCCGAGTTAACCGCGTCGCCCACATGCACGAAATCATATTTAAACACTGATAATATCAAACTATCTTTCTAATAGAGCCAATTTACAATTTTAAACTATAAAATCTCAGTAGTTATATTGAATTTCAAGTTTTATACTTCTAAAAAAAAACGCCCTTTATATAGGTAGATGAAAGATCTGCCATGTGGCTAGGTGATGAATTCATGCGCTATGAACTGAACCTGTTGGCAGTTTATGTTTCACAATGTATGCACAAAGTGCAAAGCCAGCTCCGGCTAGTATATGTATAGAATGGCAGCAGGTCGTCTGCTATTTTGCCTTGCTCGACTGGCTTAATGGACATTTTATAACTTACTCGGAAACATATACACTCATGGAACATGGAACATATATATACATATATTTGTATACGAGTATCTTGATGTATGCACTGCTGACGCAGTAACTCATACATCATTTCAGCATTTAGAATGCGTATGTAAAACAGGCAGACATAAAAATCTTTTAACACAATTTGAGATATACAATTCGAAGGATACTCGTACACCGTAGGCTACATTGTTGAACAAAGGCATAAATGGAATGAAAGCTGCAATGACACTGCCTTGATATTAGGCTAATTCTTTCTGATACATCCTTGTTTATCTAACAACTTAGACACTTAACTAGACGTAATCAAAAATCATGTGATTTAGGCTTAGAGCCTTTTTTTTTTTGCATAGTATGAGTAAGTTGCTCACAGTTCGTAGCAGCTAATCCGAAAAGTCATAAATAAGGGATATATGATAGCTTCATCAGAGTAGTAATAAAGGAGAAGCAGTATAAAGCCAGAGATAGGTTTTGGCAGAACTGTGAGGACATAAGACAGGTAAAACTACTGCTAGACCTACATATATAACATAAAAGATCGGAAATCTACAATGGACTCAAGAAGAATACTCTGATAATCATATCAGGCTTTCTGACTCAACTTTGCAGACTTTTAAAACACTCTTATCGAAAGTTGATATTTGTGTGACAGCACAGAGATATTTGGATGACCGGAAAATGACTTACGTTAATAACTAGAAAGTAGTGATGAGCTATATTTTAATAACAGTAAAAACTGCTACTACTTTAAACTACTACTGCTATTTAAATAGCAAAAAGTTGCCCTTTCATGTTAAATAGTGCAGCTACTTCATGTTAAAAACTGTAGTTAGACCTTTATGGCCGTTAGATCCACTGTTCCTTGATCTCTGGTGTGTTGTGTAGATTCACGTTTCATCCACGGTTACGGAATAGTTGAAAACCATGTCCGCGTTGAGGTTGTTAATCGTTCTTGCAGCAGTGAATTGGACATCTCGAAGGATATTCATTACTTGTGAAATTATATCTCATTTAAACTTATTCACCAGACAGCAAAATTGGCGTTCAATTTTGTAGCACGGATGGATCTCACTCATTCGATGGCGTCTTCGGCGCAGGGCTTCTTTGCATTGTTGTTGTCATTCTTGCGAAGGGTATGACCTATCCATCTCCACTTTCTTTTAATCTTCCTGGCTATACTACTCACGATGTTGGTTAATGTGCATAAACCTCTTTTTGTTATTGTAACTGACCGGAAGATTCGGCACACAATGGCTAAGAATTTGTTTATGAATGTCTGCAATTTCTTGGATTTTCCCTCTGCTACCATCCACGTTTCTGCGCCATATAGAGAGCTCACGTGATCGCCATATTTTCTGACATTCTGTGGGAAGTTGTCTGAGCTTTACTGATTCAAGTTTAAAATTGAAAATCGAGTCTTAAATTGCTCTTCCGTCTTTGGAGATAATGCTGTCAAAATAACAAAAATCATCGACAACTTCAACGAGAATATTCTGGCCGTCAATCGATACTGTGAGATGAGTGTTGGTTGAAGTTTCTAGGCGCATTAGTTTCGATTTTTTATTAAATTTGTGTTCCGGCCAATCTCTTTAGAGTTTTAGAGTCGGACGAGCATAAATCTTGCACTAGCAAGTGTTGGCGTTGTGATGCATATATCATCCGCGTAGTTCAGATCAGATGGTGCTTAGTTCAGACACCATTGAATACCCTCCGGAGCTTCGTTGTTTGTCTTTGTCGTAAGATAATCTAGAACCGCAATAAAAAGAATTGGAGACAGAACACAGCCTTGCCGAACGCCCACAGTCTTAGAGAACTTGTCGCTTTGTTTATTTTTAAAGCGGACCGAGCACTCCGGATCTTGTTACGGTGCTGCGATCATTTGGAACATTTTCTCTGGTATTTCGCAGTTTCTAAAGGAATTCCAAATGGAATCTCTTTTAATGTTGTCAAAGGCACGTTCCAAGTCTAAAAACAAGAGAAAGTAAGACGATCTAAATGCAACAGAGTGCTCTAAAATGATACGTACAGAGTTGATGTGGTCGATACAGGACCTTTGTGACCTACATTCGTTCAGATATTCTCGCAGATGGCCGAAGAATAGCAAATGGCATGAAGGCAATTCTTTCATTAAAACGTCGGATACTTATTATGAAATTAGTTAGGTACTTTAATGCGGAATAAACTTCATTCGTAGGTTTTTTCTCCATGAGGCAGATTCGGCTTCCTTCGCAATGTTATTTGTTCTACACTCGATAAGTTCGCATATTTTTCGATTTAATCAGGTTTTCTTCGATTATTTTGTGTGCCAATGAGAAAAAAGAACGTCTACCAAGCTACTCAGCTCAACAACTTATAATATTAGAACTCAGATAGGTGAAAAGGCAGCTTTAGCCTACTATGTAGTCAATTTCAGTGTTTCTTGGATTAGTTTTGAAGTAGTTTGCATAAAACTTTACTAACTTGCTGAAACAATTTCGCAGTCGGAAACGCCTAAAGTTAAGTACTCTACCCATTCGAGATAACATAAATAAGATATTTTGTTACAATTGTTAGCTTCAGCTTAAATACTGGAACATATATAGTATGTAAAATATATTATATATAACTATGAATCTTCAACTTAACTTCAATCGATTTCGAGCTGCTGTATTGTTCCTTATATTGTAAAGTAAGGACTATTAGCGAAAACCCGAATATATTACACCTTACACAGAAATCTAAAGATTTTGTCGATACATATTATGCACAGGGTTCTTTTACGGAGAAGCTTGATAAGTACAAGTAGCAAAAATTTGAAATGTCGCAGCCAACGTACTGATGAGCGCTCGTAGCTGCGCACGAAATAATTGTCTCCGTAGCGCACACTGCTTTGTGTACAAAAGTCTTTGGTTATTATTCGCTTTTCACATTGTAAAATGTGTGCATGTGTGCATCAAAAGCCAAATTCATATCTAATTGTCAACTACTATATTTTTTTACTTATATAAACGACTATACTAAACATGAAACATATTTTTATGCAGCTGATATGAAACGTTTTTATAAAACTTGCTGTATTAAGACAACATTTATCTTAAAATTATATAAAAACTAACATCTTATGTACTTCCTCATTGTAAACCACCAAAAACATTAGCTCTAACAAACAAAAACACAATTTTCAACCACTAAAAATGTACGTCATACGCCAAATAAGCGAAAAAATCATCAATCGATTTATACTATGTTCAGAGAGTCCGGCAGTATAGGAAAAAAAAAATAACAACATGCCTAATTACAAAATACGCCGCATAAGAGCAATAAATAAAATATTGACAAATCAAGATGTTTTGTAGCTGTCTTCAAAGCAAAACGATTAAATACAATACAAAAAAAAAAAAAACAAAAATGTCTTCCTTACCAACCCCAAACGTAGCATCATCAAATACACTCACCGACCAAACGCTCGATTTGTCGAAGGCGTCTACGGCGGGCAACACCCCCCAATGAAAAGGCAAAAACCAAGCAAGCAAAGAACCTTGAAGTCTTAAAGCCAAGCAGAAGAAAAACATATAGAATAGTCGTAGCAGCAGCAGTTTGGAAGCTCAAAATCACTTCATTATGAGATTTTCTTATCATTAATCTTGTGTCCTTCAATAGCAGCAGATACTTCTTGTAAAAGCAGCAAAACATGTGCAAAAGAAAGGACGTATCCCAGGGCGCTTCGGGTGCTTTACACACTCACTACTCTCTATGCCACAACAATCACAACTATTCGAACTATGACAAATACTAATACAATAATGTAACAAAGCAATAAATAACACTTAGATTGTATGTATTAGTATTACGATTGAGCATAACAATTAGTTGTCCTTTGCTATATATGTATGTACTCATAAGTATGTATGAAGAAGACAATAAGAAGTTACATCTATTAGATATCATGCTTCAAACACTCTATATTCGTTTGACATGTGATTTGTATTGTGCTATTTTATATTTAATTTGCTGTTTACACATTTGTAGCAACAAATTTTCAATCAATTTCAATTTATATTTGGAATTTGGAGCAACATAACTATCGACATTTGTTTGCGTTTCAGTCTTTAACTGACAAAAGAAGGCATGCATTTGATATACATTTTGAATTTAAATTGCAAATTACAAACAATTGTTTGTGTATGCCGGTTTGAAGTTTAAAAGCCAGCATACAATATTGGTGTGCGTATGCTTGCTGAACTTGACTGCATTCCGTATATTTTCGTTTACTCACATGCCAAGCTATACTGGAAGCGAAATGGTAGAGCTGCTGATTTGTAGCAGCTTGTCTCCTACTGGCATTTCTGCAGAAAGTATTCGGCTTTCGTAACAACAAAAATCTCTGCCTGTTAGACAATGTCTGTATTGGGTTGCTACAAAAATATACTCTCATCTTATTTGTCTAGATTTTGTAAAAATTTCAATAATTTCAAACGGCTTCACGAAGTGTGTATCGCTGAAACTGTATGAATCTTTTAATCGGCGCAGAGTGGTACGAAAATTTGACTCTATAAGAACTCTATGCATTTTCGAGGCATTACAATGTTCTTTAGAGCAGCACACATTTCTTTCAATTGAAGCTTTTAATGTATATACGTATGTCGCCATATACATAGCTCCCATAAAAAATAAGTACTTTCGTTCAATATAGCTACCGTGAATCTTTTCGTTTATTGCTGTTTGTCTTGATTGATACAAATAAATAGTCTGTCAGAGTTTATTGTCTAAGTCTTAGTTTTAGAGAGATCATGTCTACAGTTAAAGCCTCATTAACATTTGCAGCATGGTACTATCGATAGTCACACTATCGATAGTTTTCTTAACGATAGTCCAAACTATCGTCACTATCGATAGTTTAAGGGTGCAGATGATATAATTAACTATAAAGAGTCATTATTGGCAGAGGTTACATTCCAATACTCAAGTGGACTATTAACTTGCGATGCATGCGACTTTTTCAAAAATTGTCGTAGTACATTGCTTGCATCTACTCGATTTGTTCTTGCTTTATTTAAAATTTTTTCTTGCATAAAGCTGAAATAGGCTGCTCTTGTGCATAGTTTTGTACGTTGGGTGTTGGAAACTCGGAGAAATTAAGTTTCTAGCAATTTTGCTGACTTGCATTCGCATTGTTGCTGCTTCGAATACCTACTTTCTTGAATGGAGCATCCAATAGTGTTGTTAGTCTGGGTACTTTTCGTCGCTCATAAGGAAAACGCCGATAATTTAGACGATCAACCTGATATGTAGCCAAACTCTGAGGCATCCAAAGTTTTCATATTAGTTAGTAAGCGTTAATAAAGATCGTACGAGATTGGAATCATTAGCGAAATCGTGACAAAGTTATACCTCCCTGATATCTGAGAAGTAGCAGTAGTAATGAGGTAAATAAGTTTACCTAGTCTTTTAATACTTATATATCAACAACTGTAAGTGGCTGAGGTGCCTTTGAAGTACTGAAAAGCACACTAGAAATTGCGCCGTTTGTAAGCAATAAACGTTGAATCATTTTACATGCGCTAATCCATCGCTACTTTGTAAAGAACATACCACTCTGAGAGTAGACCATGCAGTGAAACTGCTATATTTTGTGACGAGTGGTCAGTATCGTCTAGTAGTTTGTTAGTTGACATTACCGCAGACCATAATTTGAAGATTGAAGCTTGTAATAAAATGACATGTTACATGTTACATGCCAAGTAATAATCAGTTGATCGTGATGTCCATCCATTGCTTGTTATGGTACAGTACTCCATGCTACTAAAAATAGTTTTAACTTATTTTTCATGATTTTCAGTAGCAGATTCTCTAAAGTAGGATTTCTGGGAAGAATATACTGAGTTTCTAAAAGTGCTCGAAATTCTGGATGCCTTTGTCCTCAACGATTCGAAATGGTTTGCATTTTCGACAGTATCGTTAGTGAAAAAAAAAAACTATGGATACTATCGTAATTTTCCAGCTCTACTGAGCGCTGACTCAGGCCAATCCATATGAACGCGTAAGATAAAAAGAGAAGCGTGCGGACAACCGTTCAGCACAAACATTCAAAGCGTACTAGCGTTTGGCTTATGAAATACGAGGGCGCTCGCTCTCAATACGCTACCTTATTATTGCACTCTCTCTCTCTCTCTCTCTCTCTCTCTCTCTCTCTCTCTGTCCTTCAATGCATTCGTTGAGCTTAATCTTGACTCTATAAGTACAAAACAAATTTCTTCAAAATCGCTCTAGCCGTTTAGGAGGCGAATAATTAGGAACATCTTCACACCGGAATTTTATATTGTATATAAAGATATATAGTATGCTTGTTTAGTTGTACTTCTTTTGCAACGAAGCAACGGAACGTACATAGATAAATGTAACTCCAGTGCGTGACATACTAGGCTAGAGAGAAAAGAGAAAAGAGTTGTTGCGACTAAGCGGTGAAAGACCCAGCCTATATGGCGGTATCAACTTAGTGTTCTAAAGCAATCTTCTGTTACGTGATTCTGATTCGTAACTGCCTATTAACAAATTCCCTAAAAGCTGGTTAATATAGCCACACAAGCGAAGTCGCGGTTAGAGGTACTCGCTTTTGAATATTGCTGATTTCGTTGGAAATCTGATTTTATTTTAAATTATACATCAAGTCACCTTTGCATATTACCTCATAGACTAGCGAAAAAAAAAATGTTTCATTCCGTTTTCATCAGTTGAACTATGCACAACTAAAAAAAAAAATATATGAAATAAGCTTTTTTTTATTAATTTTTATTAAATTTAATAAGCAATAAAATTTTCCGCTTAAAATGTCTGAGTTGTCCGCTGAGGAACACACTAATTACTCCTTTTCCGCGCGTCATGCATCTACAACAGATTCTGGTATCTCTGATTGGATGGACAAACCGCGTTTGCTGAAAGAAAACCATGGCACAGAAGATGGATTGCAGAATGCAAACGAAAATGCAGCAGAAGCGATTGAAGATGCAAAGGATTATTCAAATTCAGATGAAATATGTAAACCTATGACAGACAAAAGCATGCAATGGGATTTTCTTATTTTCGCTGGTACTGCTGAGTACTTGGAATTGACTGCTAATGAAGTTTTCCAATTGTTGTCGGCGAATGATATTGGTGTGAATACCGAGTGTGAAGTTTTCTTCGCCGCCCAACGCTGGCTATATCACCAATTTGATGCACGCAAAGAATTTGTCGAGCAAATCATGACGAAATGCGTTCGTTTGGGCAATTTGCCATTGTTTTTCTTATTGAAACTGATGCAGTGCTTGGACGGTCTGGAAGAACAAGAGGCATTGCAGTTGAACCCCGTGATGCATGCTATGTCAAGTAATGATGTGTTGAGAAAGAGTCTTATGTCAAATTTTTGTTTCTCAACAATTCGTGCTACGTTTCGTGGTAGCTTGCAAGAGCTTGAGTCCATTAGTGCGGATCATCAAGTGAAAGCATCATGTCCACGAAATTGGATCTTCGATCCTGAATGTGGCTACCACAGTTCCTGTCAGCAATTTCCATACAAAAATCATATGATGTATTCCGATTTCTTGACCAATTTGCAACGAATTCAAGCAAATCCCGCAGCACATCGCAGAGCGTTGCTGTATTGTGAAACAGTAAAAACTTATAAGTACTGGTTTTGAGAGTAATACAGGTGTACAGTTCCAGAAGTTAGACTTAAACAAAGTAAAAGAAAAATCGCAGTAAGCATATTTGGAATCGTAGTAACAAAATTTTGAAACAAATTTTTTGTTGTTCATTAATATTTTTGGCTTATCAAAATTTTTAAGTGTTTTTTGTTTTGTAGATTTTTTTGTTGTAGTATTCCAGCATTGGATAAAGAAACTTAAAGAATCTTGCGATGAAAATCAATGGATGTTTTTCATTATAAACATGAACATTACCAATCTCCTGCTGCGTCCTGCATATGCCACTGTTTAATGGATGGCGAACTCAAATTATTGTCAATTTATTGGACCGCATTTTGAAATATCAACTCACTCAGAGATCGTTGCTTATATAAAGGATATCTTTATGCTGGGAGAAAAAAAAGTACATTACGCATTATTATCGCGCGGAGTAAGCTGTCAATTTGTTTAGTTAACGTATTCCTTTCTAAGTGAATACAGTCAACACGACTCCTACACCAGATTCGTGTTCAGCAACCCTTAATTACTAAAGAAAACTGTTTAAAAAATCACAAATTGAATGGGACCCAACAAATTGTGGATCTGTAGCTCCACCCACCTCCAAAATATTGTGGTGAACTTTTAGGTAAAAATATGAATCTGCCCCTATTGAATATATAATACATATTCGAGGAAAATCGATTCAATACTTTTTTCAGGAAATATTCGAAGGTAAAAGAGTCAAGGGTTAAAGTAAGAAAAATACATATCACTTTACTTACAAAGACTCAAAATGAAGAAAGTGTGTTTCTATTTAGCAACACTTTATAGTTGTGTTTTATATACTTCAACGGTCTAGGTATTAGGAGAGTTCATTGATTAAAGTTTTGTAACTCTAACTTTGATAGACTCCGAGAAATCGGCATACGAAAGAAAGGATAGACAGTGGGACATGACTATATTTACTTTGGATGCTGATCAAGATAAATACAAACAGACATTTTAGAATAGATCATTTTCTCGTTCAACCACTTATATTCGACTTAGTGCGTTGAAAAGCTACATTCTTTTCCAACCTCCATTAAAAAATCATATTTGTTCCAATAGAATCAGTTAGAAGTGTAGATCTGTAAGTAGAAAGACTTCTGTTTTAACATATTCAGTTAGATTTCCATGTATTGCAATGAAGATTTCGCCTCATTTTTAAAGAACAACTCATGCACCTATTCTATATTACTTTCAGTAACCACGGATTTCGAATGACCCCAATGTTCGTCGCACTTTATATCCTCTCGATCTTCTTTGAACCGCTTAAACTACTCATACACTCTTGTAGGGGACAAAAAAAAAACTTTCACCATAAACTTGTTTCATCAAACTAAACGCGTTTTACCGAAACTAAAACAGAACTCAATATTTGCTCTTTGTTCGAATTCGGAATATCTACACGACCAGAGAAGCCTACGTTTCACTTCATTCCGCAAAACTCCTCTAATCTGGAAAATTTAGGTATTGGATTTGGATCTGCTTCTATATACGATGGTGTTGACACAAGAAATGAAGCTTAAAACATTTTAAGTTTGATGATTGTGTATTGGAACTGATGGAAGTTGATACTGAATTTCTTTGAAAAATCTTCTTTTCTGATTAGGCGCATTTCTGCCTGAATGAAATTATGTAAATAAGTAAAACTGCCGTTATTGAAGTGCTGAAAATGGACATGACGTTCAAGAATCGGCTTTTCATCCACAAAGGTTCACAGTTTTGTGTGGAATATGTTACGTTGGCATAATCCGAACTTACTTCTTTAAACATCAGGAAGAAGTATGCGTTATTCTGAATAGAAATCATTATCGAACCATGATATCGAACTATTTCTTCGCCGAATTTCGTTTTAAACCGATGGGAGCAACTTGTATGTTCAACAAGACTATGCAACTATGTCACAGAGCTCGCATTGTTATGGATTCATTGCGCCAGAAGTTCGGTGGCTTGCTTATTTCCAGCAGTGGCTCTCGCAACTGGCCAATAAGATGGTGCGATTTTACTCCTTTAGGTGACCATTTCAATGATATCTTGTTTAAATTTTAAACGGCATAAAATCAAATCCGTCAATTGAAGATTTCCGCTTGAATTTTGGTTCGATTTTGCCTGTTTTATGTGATTCTAAAATTCCGATGCTGTCAAGCGTTCTCCATGCATACTTTTAACTGTTACAAACATCTGCACACTCCTTAACATACCCATATTCCCTCAAGGTATTGGGCATAAATCCCAGACATACATACATAAATGTAACACACCTTCGGGCTATACGTGTATGAAGTGAAGTGAAGGCAATGTTAAACAGATTTTTTATTGCACTTTTGCAGTTTATTAAATTCCCCTTTTAACAGTTTGTTCTTCTTTTTTCCTCTTCATTCTTTTGCAAATTTTATGTAATAAAAAACAACAAAAACAAAAATAAAAGAACAAATAAAGTGGAAAGAAAATATATTTTATTTTTGCATATAAAAAACATTTGCTCATGCTGTGACAATGATTTCATCAACTTTGCGCGTTACGCATTTTCTCAGCTCTTTTTGATGTCCTTTTTCTTTTATTTTGCATGTACTTTTCATTTCCGCTTTAGTCAGCAACAGGAAGATGCAGAAATAAAATGGCGAAATGAAATGCTGTTTACACAACAACAACAAAAAAAAAAAGAAGATTGAAAAATAAAATGTTTGAAAATGCGAACGCAAGGTGAGCGAACACAGATTACTACTCTGCTACCTATTTTTTTATAACTATTTTTTATTTCTATTTTTTCGGGATATGCATAAAAAACGCATTAACATTCAAATGAGCATGCAATTAGATGAAAGGAAGACTGATTTAATTTAAATATTTATTTTTTTCTCTTTTCCTGCAGATTTAATTTGTGTGCGAAATCTATTTGACGCTCAAAACTTGAATTATAATATACAGAGTAGTACATAAATTTACTGTTTAAATAGTTTTAGATAATTATTTAGCTAGATTTTGCTTTGTTTTGACTGCATTTAAGCGTTAGTGTTCAAAAAAATATGTCAACTAGTTAAAGTTGTAGAGTTACGTAGCTTGTTAATAAGGTATGACATCACGACATGTTCAATAATGCAAATAATCTCTCGGCTGACGTTGCTGCCGCTGGTAATTTCTGTTCCCAGATAGACGAAGTTTTCTACAACATGGGGGATGGGATCGTTTGCAGAAGTGGAAAGTTCTTTGGCCGTTTCTCTTGGGAGCGGTCAAATTACGATTCTTTTGCAAACGGCTCAAGCAGCTCACAAACGTCCGCTAGGACACGTTTCCCCTGGGTATGCCACGATATCTCTGTGCTAAGCAATTTGTTTAAAATTAATTCCTTTAAAATTAATTCCAACAGCTCAATATTATGATTCATTTGATTTGATTTCCCGATATATATCAAAATTTTGTAACTCTTATCTACACAACTTAACACTCACTTTAGCAGCTATTGTCGCGCCTTTCACGAAAACCCAATCAAGCTGCTAAAATGATATTCAGTATAATATTACCCAGCTAAACTCACCTCTAATGGCATTCAACAATCAATTACCCAAACTGCTTAACGTGTGAATTGCTTTTACACATGTCTACATAAATGTGTTACATAGCTTTAGGCGTTTTAGCTAGCATCGTATGCATTTATTGTGTACCCATGTAATTTTTTATGCTGCTTATAATACAAAAAAAAAAAACACAAAAAAAGTATATGGGATATTGCAGCTTGTGTGAGAGTGTAATACACGGAAGCTTATTGTTTTATTGTTTAGGTATCACTTGAGCTGCTAAATGTTTCCGTAGCTCTACACTTAATCACTCAGTCACTTACTCATCCCTCACATATACAATTAAGTGTTAAATGTATTCATTACAAGTGAAATAACAAGTACTTATTTGAAATGCAGTGCAACATTGTGGTTGTAGTTTATGCATCAAATATATGGATCTATTAACTTTCTGCCATGGGCATATTAAATCGAAACTATAAATATTTTTTCACTTCGACTAAGAGTTAAAAAGAGAGTGCTGGCAGCGTTACTTCCTGCGTTAAATCGCCACACTGACTAAAAAATCGCAATTCTTTATTTTACTGCGTTATTTAAACTTCACCAACTTAGCACACACACACACACACACACACACACACACACACACACACACACACACACACACACACACACACACACACACACACACACACACACACACACACACACACACACATACACACACACACACACACAAGGCATTTCTAAAACATATATTACAAAAAACCATTAAGATAACGAACAGTTACCATTAGAGGTCTTCCCAGACTTGAACTTTTCAGAGCGTGCACTGCCAATTTAGTTTATATCTTTTTTCCGGCTATGCGGCCTTATACAGTGTGCATATATGAAGGAAATGCCCGTTTTGTGGGCGTGGCATAATATACTACATCTTCTTATGGTCAATGAGAATCTAAATTTCAAGTTTGAAGTCTCTAGTTCTTGTAGTTGCTGAGATCTGTTGTTTCATACAAGCAGACGGACGGGGCGGACAGACTAAATAGACTTAACTTCCGATGTTGATCATGAATATACGAATATGTATATATATACTTATTTGGGGTCTATTACGTCTCCTTCTGCCTGTTACATACGCGTACAATCGCAAAAAGTTATTATACACTTGTACCTTTTTTGTGTACAGCGTAAATTAGTGTTGCACAATGTGTGCCGCTACAAAGGTATACAGTTGCGAGATCTCAAAAAATCTAGCGTGATTTATTTTAGTATTTGCTTATATCCAAATTAAGTGTGCTGCCTTTTTCAGTGTACAGAATATCTTGAGCTAATGTTTTAAGCATGCTTTAAGATTAAACTAAAGTTTTTTTTTTAAATTTACACTTAAACAATTTGGTCATCTAATTTTGGAATTATCTAGCAATATTGAACTGCTATATTTTGTTTTAAACCATTTGAGTACACTTTAACTGTAGCTTTACTGTCTCATTTAGCTCAAAAATGTAAAAACTAAACCTCGTCTGCCAGTGTTGGTCAATACTAAAAACACATATGTACGTATATATGTAGGTAGTACTGTGTTGGTTTGCCAACACTTTGAAAAGTTCTATGTATGCAGTTATGGCTGTTTTGTTGTAGTATTTTTCCCCTAGGCTATGTAGTCGGCTTTTAGGCGTTGTTTAGTTAACGAGTTTTTCACCTTTTTATTTTAAACACTCCAACTTGTACCACTGTTACTTTCTGTTGTTGTGCTACACTCTCAGTACTCTCAGCAGTGTTGTTTGCAGTGTTGTTAGTGAAGTGTTTGTCGAGTGGTCAGAGTGTAAAACTGCTTTTGTTTTATAATTTGCACTGGTTGTTTGTATAGGTTAAACACACACAAAACTAGGCAATGGTTTTTGAATTTTGTTTGTTCTGCATTTAGCTTTTTAGTGGGGCGTACAGATTTTGGTAATAGTGCTTTAAGTAGTTAAGAAGTTAATTTCTGTGATACTTTTTTTGTATTGGTAAAATTTTGAAGATAAATTTTTTCTGCTTTTTATTTTTTTGTTGTTGTAAAATAGAAAATTTTGTAGTACGTACCACTTTAGAGCATTGTCTCAGCTGCTTTTGTTTCAAATTCAAATCAATTCAGTTGCTTAGCATTCGCTTGCAATATGTGTTAACTAAAACGAGTTTATTGAACAATTGATTGATTGACCATGTATTGAAATTTCAATTCATTTATACAAAAATCTGTTAAGCGTGAAATTGAATGCTGTTCTACATACTAAAGCACTCAACCATAGTTAGTTTAAACCGAACTCGTACGGAAACAAGCCAACGAACGAACAAACAAACAAACAAACAAACTAACAAACAAACCACGCCGTTACGAGAACGAGAACGATAACAATTCAAGCCAATCAAATACATTTTACGAATGTTGGGCAATCATTAGTTTTCCACCGTTGAAAGGAGCTTAGTGATAGGCAAATGATATCATTCTATATTGAGGAAGTATATTTTGTGCCAGCAATCAAAAGAATGTACATCAAATCGAAATAATACGATCATTTATTTTCAATGAACTTGGAAAATGGAAAGTAAATTGGTATTGAGTTGAAGAGAAATATGCAACGAAATCATGCAAATCGTGGCGTATACAGTCAATAATGTACAAAAACTCAAAATGAATAGATACACAGATTCATTCACACATATCATGCCATTATGTTTATTTGTTTTTGTTCACATGCTGTCAGTAACTTTCGACAGCTTTTCGCTATATTTTCTCTATTGATTGCATAACAATAGGTTCTAAGCATAGATAGCAAAAGTATCTGAGAGTTACAAAAAAGCAACAACAATCGAGTGTATAACAACTGAACTGCTGAACAACAACAACTAATGTTAAAGCATCAACATCAAAATGTTAATGACTGCCATTCATATACTCCAACAAGCAAAGATTTTGCATGTCTTCGTCAGCCTTCAGCAATAAGAAATCTTCTTCTGTGAAGTACAAAATTTATTGCATAATTTTAGTGCGCTCTTCGTGTAAATATTTATGATAGTGAAGAAGTTAGATATAAATATAGTAAGGGAACTTACGATTGAACATAATTTTAAATTTTTGGTCATGTGCAACGAACTTCCGCTGTGACTAAAGAAGTACAAGTGGGGTACTTTAGCGGATTAAAGCTAGAATGCCACATTACTGATCTATTCTACTCTTGCTTCAATATGTAGAGCCAGCATTTCAGATGGCCTGAAGAAAAAAGTCCTGTACTAGAAGAACATAAATTTGGAAAAGAGATTTTTCGTTTATATTGTCATTCACACAGTTACTGATCTTGTACTGCACATTTAATCTGCTGGCATGTGTAACCGCCTGCAAATATTCAAATGACTCGCATAACAGCAGTGCATTCTCCGCTATGTTAAATACAATACATAGTTGCTTTGAATGTTTCTTTTGTCGAGTACGCCATATGAGTCGTGTATTGCGGCACGAATTACCACGTAGCTATCTGGAGGCAGCATTTCACTAAAAATTTTCACGAATAAGGATTCTGCATATGCACAGTGGCGTATCAATGCAATGGAGCAGATATATTGCAAAAGTTTTGAAAAATAAATCTATCATCCACGATGTTGTATGCAGTGCTAGGTGGCAGAATTTCCAACGAAGTCTGCAATAAAGGATTTTTACTAAGCACTTATCTTATAACTAATATAGGACTACTCATAACCGTTCGACCAAACAGGCATTTACAAGTACAGAGGGCCACTTTACTACATCAGAATACCTTAAATTAGTGTTCTGGTTGTACACTGCATTTAGCTACAATTTGTACCTCCTACAGAAAGCTACTAATGCAGCCTTGTGTGTAATAATACGGAGTGGTGTGCCAAAAAGGACACAGAGCTGAGCACATACGTCCAAAACACTGTGTTCAAACTTCACCCAAAATCAAAATCGAATCGTAAGCTATTCGATGTCAACGTCACTAGAAATCTGTTTAATTTTGAAGTGAGCATCAAGGGTAAGATGATAAACTATAGCAAGAAATTTCATAGTTTAAATATGCTTCAAACATGCTTTGAAACTGTCTGCAAATCAGATATTCAGCTCGTTTAGTACTTGTAGTAATCGCAATTAATACTATTTAAAAGAAAACTGACATCAAAAGTATTGTATATCGACCAACTTCTTTCAATATCAAACTCGTATATGTAAATAACTTGTATCTTAACTAAGTATACACTGCGCGGTTCTATCATTCACAGATCGTCGTCTGGGGCTTTGTTTAGCTCTCAGTTTCTTAATTGAGCTTAAACTTACAGCAACATTTCGTATTATATTCTTCATAATACAAACTAAACTTCAATAGTTTAGATTTAATTACTTTCAATAGACTAGTGAAGACTACATAAGCTTTGACAACACCGACGAAGTTAACGATAAGTTTAGTCATAATTTAAATTCAAACGCGACTGCTGCAATTAATAGAATCTTGAAGCTTTATTTATGCCAAAATGTCCTGAACAGTGCAACATATATGGTATCTATGAGACTCAGTACTTTCACCGCTAACGATGTGTGACAGCTGCAGTAACCACAACATACAGACAGACGGACAAACAGTCACAACATACACACACACATAACACACATAAACGCTGTTACTTACTCTTATAGTAAAATCCTTACAATACTGATATATAGTATACGTTGCTGCTTAACCCTTCAACGCACACACACACACAAGCACACATCTTTGCATAGAACTCAGCTGCGCAGCTGACTTATCGCTGTCGCTTTTGGTCAAATTTGACAAGTGAACATTACTCAAAATGTGAGCGAACGTACGAGCGACCACCAACCGTGCGTACAACAGACGTAACAGACTAACGGACGGAAAAGGATGTAAGCATACATGTATGGTAGGTGTGTGCGTATAACACCTGAACTGCCTACTACGAGTCGTGCTTCCCATACGCCTGTACCCCTTTCGTTGACGAAGTCAACTGTCAAATGCACTTCCGTTGCTCTTACGCGCTCTCGCGCATCTACCTCACTCACTCACGCACTGACTGAAGCACATGAGCACTGACAGTTTAACTGTCATTAATAAAAGCCGTGAAGTCTACGTCAGCACACATACCCGTACACCGTACACACACATACACACACACACCACACACACACCTATAATGTAATTGATGTGTTTGTAAGCATAAGTGAAATCGTCTATAGCAATCATTTGGGAAGGCGGCGTTAAGGCGTGGTTCTTTGACTGACTTCCTAACTGAGTGACCTCAAGTGCGTACTTAAGGATGCGTCGTCCTGTGTAGCTTGAATTGAATTTTTGTTTTTGTTTAGACTTGTTTGTTACTTTTCGTGTACTACATGAGTAATGACTTCGATTTTGTTGTCTTGTATTTCTTCACGGCTAACTCGAGGCATTACCTTCACGCATTTTTCTTTCTCTTCTGATGCTTTATTTGCTATACTAAAATTTTCATGCCATTACACCTGCTTCAAGGTGTGTGTGTGTGTGTGTGTATCTGTATTTTCCTTCGTGTTACCATGATAAATGATTGTCCATTTGTAGGCGCACATTAGTTTTCCTTCCATTTGAGTTTTCTCACCATTTTGTTTTTCCGGTGTTGTTGTTTTTCCTGTTTTCCATGGCGTGTTGAAAACATTAATAGAAACAAATTGTTTGGGCGTTTACAGAAGCGATTAGAGTCTTATTTATAAAAATTATACGCAATTTATTTTAATAAATTAATATTTATTAATAAATGTACGCGTTGAAAGGTGCAAAATGCATGAAACTCTTGCAATGTGTTCGAATTAATGAAGGGGCGCTTAATGCACTGCTTGGCGTTTTTCGTTAAAGGGTTAAAGGGTTGAGAGGATTCCGCGCTATAAGAAGGACCGCTGGGTGAAATGCTCTTTGATGGTCTTATCAGAATCGATTGACCTATTACTCCAATCGTTTTGAAAGGAACGAACAAATTATAGTCTGATGGGGCAAGGTCTGGTGAGTAAGAAGAAGAGAGCAAAACTTCCTATCCAAGCTTCAGCAACTTCTAACGAGACTTGTTTTTTGTTGAAAAAGAGATGAGAGGATTCCGCGCTATTAGAAGGACCGCTCTTTCCATCGCAAAACTGGGTGAAATGCTCTTTGATGGTCTTATCAGAATCGATTGACCTATCATTCTAGTCGTTTTGAAAGGAACGAGCAAAACTAAAGTTTCTATCCAAGCTGCTGCAACTACTGGCGAGACGCCAAACTTGTGTGTGGTCTCGCATTGTCATAGTGGAATGCTTTGCCTTTGATGAGATCTGGCTGCCTCAATTCATCCAGTAGACAACAGTACACGCTCTTTTTATGATATTTTAGATCACTCATTTCACGATCGTTTGCTTTGGCAAACCGGGTAAATTTTGCTGCGATGGATTTTTTTCTGTTCAGTTGTGAAACCCACATGTCGAGCTTACTAATGAATCCCAGCATGCGAAGATGACCGTGAACGGTCGAATGATGAAGGATCAATGTCTTCGCGATGTCATGAGTCGTCGAATGTGGATTTGCTTCGATCAGTGCCTTTATTTGATCGTCATCAGCTCTAAAGAGTCTTCCGGTGCGTGGAGCATCGTTGACGTCAAAATCACCAGCACGAAATTTGCTCATGGAAACACTTTTACTTCCAAATCGAGAAGACGCTTTCAGACTAAAAAAAAAAACTCTCCGCTAAGATAAGAATACGTTTTCTGTGTTATGCTGCTGGTTGTTCGGCTGTGTTTCACAGAAGTCAAACCATTTTGGTGTTCAGGGAACTGTGGAATCTATTGGCGAAAACTTAAGCTATCTTTAGAATCTATGCATAGTTTTGACTATTCAGTTTCGTCTAACTCTATCTATTTAATTTATTTGTTCTGGCATTTGATACAATCACAATCACAGTTTTATTAAATTTCAGCTCTTTTTACAGAAAAAAACTCTTTCCAAGTGCCTCGAAGCTTTTAACCTAAAAACTTGCACTCAATTATGAGCTAAATAATATAATATTATAATTTTATATATTTAGACAAAAGTTTTGCATGAAACATGCCACAAAAACAACAGCAAAACATGAACAATGCATCAAGTTTGGAGTTAAGATACAAAATCATACACAGATGCACAGCACTAAACAAAGCACTTTGGTCAAAATACATCAAGTTTAGAGTCATAAGAGAACAAAATCAGTTAGGACAGCAGCTGCTAAATGCATGCTTAGACAATTGCCAAAGCAAACAAATGCATTTCCTTTGAGAGCAGGAGAGCGAGCGAAGTACATACACATATAAAGATACTTGCGTAACAACTTCATATAGTAAGTCTGTCGAACTATTGTACTCGTATCTATATATGACACGTAGTGTTTGAAAACTTTTGTAGTTTTTCTGCACTTTTCAGGACTCTGCATTCTTGCTGTCACATTGCTTGTGCTGTGCTTTGAAAGCAACAGTTAAAATATGAAATTACTAGCGTAGCCACCTCTGTACTTTAGCTACGTATCTACTTTACGTCATGCTCTGCTGTGCTATGCCACACTCTTTCTCTCTCTCTCTCTCTCTCTCTCTCTCTCTAATTTTTGCCTTTAGTGCAGTTTAAATGGTCAGAAAATTATCAAATTTCACATTTAGTTTAGCTTGGCTAGCTACGGCACGGATGTAAAGTATATCTCGAGTAGAGTGACTGGTTGGTTGGTTGGTTGGTTCGTAATGCAAGAACGTAAATGGTAAATGATAAAACAGTAAGCAGATGGTGCAAACTTTAGTAAAAAGGAAGTTCATTGAAAGTATTTGAGTAAATGGATTTTATATGTAGTGCTATTGCATTTTGGTTTTGTAGTACTGGGAATGAGCATCTACGAGTACTTGTTTTGTTAGTTCGGGAGTCGCTACAGCGTTAGCTTAGGTAAGAGATAATATTAGGGTTAAGTTCCGAAAATAGAGCAGTGCTTTCTTTGAGCTGGCTTCTTTATAATAATAGCAGATCTTAAGTGGAAGTTGGCGTGAAATGGCAAACAAATCCATTGGTTTTCTAAATAAAAGTAAATGGATAATCAGGCCTGTTCTGCTTCTCACTTTCGGGAAGATTTTGAGGAAGTGAGTTCGGTGAACCCATAGGCAGTAATAGTGACTTCGTTAAAATCGCAGCTAGAATACTCTTGCCGTTTTTTGTGTGGAACCTATACCTAAACTAGAGTTTAAATCACAGTCACTTTGATAAGTAGGTTGTTGTTTATGGTTATACAAAATTTTCATTGATTTTAATTCAATGTTTCAAGAATTGGGCGTTCATAAATGCATAAACAGGCAGACGAATGGAGAGACAGACTGACAGAATGACATTGTTCTATCGACTCGTCTCGTCTTGCGCATATAAGTAGATACAGGGTGTCTCAAAAGAAAGTTCACATTTAAAATATCGATAAAAAAAAAGTAAGTAGGTTATTGAAAAAATGTTTATTACATATTAAAATACACACTTTGGGAATTTATTTCTTAAAAATGATATTGTCCAAATGTAAAGCGTTGCGTTCACGGCATTCATTTAATCGAGCACTAAAATTTCATATGACGGCTCCTCAGGTATTCTCCGTGATGGCTGCCATTCGTGACCTTTTAACTATGCCAGGGAAGTCGGTTTGTTGCCGTAAACTTTAGATTTGACGTAACCCCACAGGAAAAAGTCCATAGGTCTTAAATCGGGACTTCGTGGAGGCCAATTTATGTCACTTCTCCTGGAGATCAATTTGCCAGGAAAAATTTCATGAACTCGTGGTAGAGACCTGTTGGACGCGTGTGAAGTTGCCAAAAATGCGCAACAATGATGATCTATGCACGTTTAAAGCAACAGCACGCTTCCGAATCGAAAGGTGCGGGTTGTCACGACCAGACTGAGTAACAGTGTCTACGTTTTCGAACGTTCTCGAAGACCTTGGACACCCGGATTTTGATTTTTCCAGCGTTGAAATGGTCTCTTCAAACTTCTCGACCCTTTTTCCAATGAGTCGAGGGCTTGACGCATCATTTAAATGACGAACATGTCGAATACTGCAGAATTGTCTACGCGCTACAGTCGCCGAATTACCGTTTTTGTAAAACTCACGTACGCACAACGCACGGTCTGCTCCCGAAAAACGCTCCATAGCGACTAAATTCCCAAAAGCTAGGCTACCGATTGACAAACCCGCCGCGCCCCTCGGAATAGTTGCGTTCATGCAATCAGCAAATCAACTGTGAACTTTCTTTTGAGACACCCTGTACTTTATGGAGTCTTTCATGCTTCCCTTAAGGCGTTGAAAACATTATGTCTTAATTATGACACTCTTTGTTCAATTTGAAGCATGATCGATTCAATGTAAATGCAAAGTGTTTTTGTATGTGAGCTACACTTTCCAGTGTTCACTTCATGATCATTTTGAAAGTAATTTGCTTATGGTTATAACCAACTTTCAAAACAATATTTAAAATTTTGAGGGAATAGGGTGCACACAAACTCACAAGCTGATAGTGGTACTGACAGACAGACAGACAGACGGACGGACGCAGCAATTCTATAGTAAAATTTTTATTTTTCACCTTATAAGATACGAGTTTAATTCTCAGTTTAATTGAAGCTAAATAATATGTGAATTTTAGTGTGCAACATGTAATGCAGCAGAAAAATCAGTTTAGAATCTTTTATATAATTATAAACAATAAGTATGTACTATGTAGATGCTCTGAAAATACTTATATACATCAGTATTTTATGTAACTAATACTAAAAAGTTCATCTGCAAAACATATTTATTATATAACTTTTAATTAGCCCCCAACATAACGACAACAACAGCAACAAGAACAACAACAAGACCAAACACAACAACAAAAGGACGAGGAGTAGAGTACAACTAAATATCGCCACTAGCGCATTCAACATGGCGTATACGTATTTACAATACATACAACGTGAACTGTACAACTACGGCACGTTACGCATACGCCGCGTATACTTAAGCATGCAGCTGCGCGTGTATTTTGCTGCTGCTGCTGCCGCTGCTGCTACGGCTTCTGCCTCACTCGTTCGCTCTTAATTATCATTCGCAAAAGGCAGAAAAAAATAAAAAAAAAAAATAAGGAAAGAAAAAAGTCAGAGACAAAGTCCTCGAGTCCTACACAAACATTATTAGTACTCGAGGCAAACTAATAAGCATTCATACTTCTCCTACTCCTACTCGTATTCGTATTCATACTCGCTTACAAGGTAACTTGTGCCGCTGCTGCTCTTTTGGTTGCACGGCTCGCGTTACTGTTCAACACTGCGATTTGCTTGTTAGCGCACACAAATATATACAAATACTTTTGTACAACTTTTGCTATAAATATAAACAAAATTCTTATACACTCACTCACTGACATACAGAACATACATACGTACATACATATTGTACTTGCACACTCACTCACGCATTGTTATGTAAAAGTATCTGTACATATAAGTATGTATGTAGGGTGTTTTTTTAGCGGTTCCATTTTTCGACAGGTTTAATACGTGGCATAAATTGGTTAGAAGTGGCAACGCTGTGTTGTTCTTTGTGCTCAGTTTGGTTTTGTCACTTTAGCATTAATTGACTAACGCCAGAACAACGCTTGCAAATTGTACAAATTCATTTCAACAATCGTGCTACATTTCGGGAATTACCATGTGGGCTACGCCTATTTTCCATGCATCATTTCGTACCATGTACACTCTAAAAAACAAGAAAGAACGCTAATAAAACATTCCGCATTAGTTCAGATCGGATCACCAAAGAATATAATCTATGATTCACATAAGCGGTAAGATACGGAGTATCTCGATGTTGAGCACACTTGACAACTTCGAAATACCCCGTATCTTGTTTAATATCGCTTATATGAATCATAGATTACAATCTTTCGTTATCCGATCTGAACATATGCATAAATGTACATTGAAGTTGCCTGCTTTTCATATCTCTATTTAACCTCCAATCTCAAAAACTTTTGCGGCGTTTTTCAATTTATCTTCATAAATAGACAGGCAGGTCCACGATGTTTAGGTATATACAAGCATATATTATGCGTTACCACGCCCCCTATATAAGAGACAAACCGAATTCGTTATATCTCAGTAACTATTTGACGTAGTTGAGAGAAAAGAGAAAAATGGTTTATATCTCACAGAGTATTGAACGTAGCTGTATGACATTTGGTACATATGTATGTAAAGGACACCGGTAGATATATGATAAACTAGAAAAATGGTTTTTGCCACATCCCCAAGTTAGTGGAATACCAAATTCGTTCCATCTTAGTAACTATATTTTACTAAGATATGAGATTTAATATGTAAAGGGCACTCAAAAAGTAGGTGGTCCACAGCCGCTAAAATATAAGATGACGGCTGTGCATATACTGAAAAAAATTTGTTTTTCCTTAAGCTCCATACTGAGATCGATGAAAATGTTTGATTTCAAAAAAAACTTCATATAAAAAAACGTTGTCAAGCAACAATCAAAAAATTTCGGCACGAACTGTTTTTCAACGAGTACTCGGTTAAACAAAAATGTTTGCTACCGAAAATACTTTATATACTCAAAAAACAAGTGACAAAGAGTGTGACCTTTTGCATTTCCATTAGAAAAACCCAAAGAAAAATCAAAATGTGTGGACTTTTCACTTAATGTTGATGATAACAATTTGCGATCTGATTTTATGATGTTGCCAGCAGAAGAAAAATATGAAGTAGCAAAAAGTTTGTATGGCGATTTTTAACATGGGAAAAAAAAATTCAACGAGTTTGCTTGAAATTTTGTATTTCCAGTGGAATAACGGCAACGGAATCATTCAAAATATTGCAAAAGTGTTTCGAGGACTCGAGAATGCAAGTATTTGAGTGGCATAAAGCATTCAGTGAGGGTCGTGAAATCGTAGAAAACTTGCCACATGCATATCGGCCATCCACCACTGTTAACGAGAAAAACATCGAAAAATAGATGGAAATTGTGCTCGAAAATTGTCGTGTTGGTATTAGAAAGTAAGAAGACACAATCACCGTATTCACCAGATTTGGCACCCTGTGTAATTTTTTCTGTTTCCGAAACTTAAATATCCGCTCCGGGGAACGCGTCATGAGTCGATTGAGGACGTAAAACACAATTCGCTGAAGAAACTAAAGGCTATCCCGGCCGAGTATTGAAAATTGTATTCACCGTTGGCATGCTTATATTTACTCAAAATTAACCTATTTTAAAGGCGATAATAAAGATTCGTATTAAAATGCATAAATTTTTTTTTTAACCAGTCCGGGTCAATTTTGATCAGAAGGTATATGAAAAATAGCAGCATGTCTCGGAAAGCCCATAAATGAACATGCTACAGTAGAAGTTTCTTTTGCTTAAGTATACAAGTAAATCCAACACAACAGAGCTATTAGCAACATCCTGCAAGCAGTACTACAACAAAATCAACTGCCAGAAAGCGTGGAATTTGCCGTTGCTACAAGTGTGTGTTATCGTATTTAAAAAAGGACTACAATTGTCCTAACTTAGTAACAGTAGCATTAAACACTAATGGCATAACATTACCTATTCAATGAAGCCAATTTTCAGTTTGAAATTATGTACTATTTTGTTCAGTATTTTAAATCAATTGAAAGCTCTACACCTCTACACAAAAAACACCCTATATTTATATTTAGGTATTTGCATGGTTATAATCAGATGTTACCTTTTTGCTGAGATTTTTGTAAAGCTTTTATAAATATCTATACACCAACACACACCATACACACACACACACACACAAACATACACACACAAACACACACACACACACACACACACAGAAATCTGTACAAATATTTTCTCTTTGTCTTGTTATTAGTGAAAATATTTGTGCCCACTGTATTCTTAATGGATTCCATGTAAACAGCGAATATAAGTTAAAGGAAGGAGGTCCTTTCGTGTGCATACGTTTGGCATAATAATTATGTAGTTGTACCTACTAATTAGATGTTTGTATGAAATTAAAGAGTTAGTCGCGAGCTCCTTTATAGCAAGAAGCAGTTAAAAGAATGCACAAAAGTTTATAGTTCAACAAGGCTGTTACTCAGATTAATTAGAGCAGAATTATTTGTATTTTGTTTTACATTAGTGGCTCTCATTGCTGTAAGTATTTGTAAAATATAACTTTGTATTGTATGAGCTCAAAACTCGCAGCTATAGCTTGAAAGTACATATGTGCTATAATGATCTTAAAATCTTAATAGCTACCAAATACATAATTTGAAACTTCGTGTGAAGGTTATTGTAGCTTCGATTTCACTGAAGTGAACGGTTTTGTCTTTTTTTTTTCCAATCGTCAATATTAAATCACAAAAATGTTATTTTCCATGTCCAAAACTTGGCTACGCTACTGCTTTGGGTTAACCTTGGACAAAACTCAGCCTTAAAATTCGCCTTAGAACTAGAATCAAGGTCTTTATACCAATATGATGGTGAGCAAGTGCCAAATAATGTAAATTAAGTAGCGACATAAACAATCTGCATCGCCTTGTGACCGCAAAGACTTTCATGGCCCCAGGGGCAAGAATCTCTAGCTCGTTTGACGTTTCACAGTTGAAGTAGGAGTAATGCTAACCAGATCATAGTATCCTCGTTATAATAGTTCCTTTTTGTTTAAACTATTCAAGTATCTGTTTGAAATATACTATGTAACGTTTGTCGCAGGCTGGTGTAGGTTGGCCGTTGTCCAGGTTCCATTGCAGAAATTTATACTTGCAGGATGTGGTCGAATTTATTTACATAGTTTATTAAGTTCAATGTTAAATAAGAAGGACAAAACAATAGATCTTTCTAGGTCGCAGTTCACAATTATATCCTGCAATAATAATGATAATAATAAAAATAATAAAGTTCAATTTTAAACACCATTATTTAATCTAATTATGAATTTAGTTCAACATTTTTATAATTTCACTGTTCTACATCTTTCGTACTTAACTACTTGCAACTATTATGCTTAGTTTTAAGCCCTATTCTAGCACAAATCTAGATACAGGATTCATTGCGACCCTGAATTTGCTCTCTTATATAAACGCGCGTTTTTTTTTTTGTCATCTCCCCGGACGCTTACGACCGCTTTCGACAATAACAACAATCGACAATCCCAAGTACAACTGCCCCAAAAGCCCGAGTATCCGCGTGCTTGTGCGCTCAACGAGTGCCAAATCCGACTACCCAGCTTCGCTTTCTCATGCCTATTTGATCTCTCATAAAGCTGTTTATTGTTACTAATACTACCCGTTTAGCCATTGTTCTCAGCTTTCATACCTTATTACTATTGAGAGCTAAACCCCAACCGAAGTTTTGGAATGACCATTCGTTTTGCTTGTATATTTTTGGGAAAGATATGCCGGTACCGTTTAGCATGGAGAGCTCTTAGACTTAGTGCTAGTTCATATAATCATTTTGCTAGTTTCGGTTAGTTTGTAGGCAATCAAAGAACTTAATTAATATTATTATTCTTTAGATTCATTTTCTTCCTGTCTCCTCGTCTATATAATAATGCTACATATTTGGCTTTCATCTGGCAATCTTCTTCTTTCAATTCATAATATTTTCTTTGGCTAATCCAATCTAGGAAATTACACCACAACATAACTCTTCCAGCAACTTAACTCGTCACGAGTTTTTGTCCAGAGATGTCACTTATTGTGTGATCAATCAGAGCAATCAGACAATCTTGTGAAATATATGTTCCCATAGGTTTTTGCAAACGATAAACTTGAAGTGTTCCACGAATAATTAGATTTCTGCTAATAAGCATAAAAAGCTTTGAGTAAAATTGAAATGAAATTTAATTTAATATCTAATTGAAGCGAAACTCGCACAGTCTAAAACCAAGAGCGTAAGTATAAACTTGGACAATCGAATGAGTCTCTTATCTAACTTATGCAAATCAAATGCTTAAACAATGACTGCACTCCCAATGCACATGCTGTGCATTAATTAATATTCAAGTAAAACTTCTTGCCACCAGTCTATCTGTCTGTGTATCTAACTTTTCAACTGTCTTCTGAATGTTTGCACGATTTGTTTGCTTGTTTGCGACACGCGCGCCCGCTTTCACTTTGCAAATATTTGTGTAATGTCCTCAAATAAAAGTAAATGGCAAACAAAAAAAAAACAGAAAAAAAAGGAAGCTGCTTTAGCTTCAGTTTTTCCTCAATGCTTAGCACACTGCTGCAATTTGCCAGCATTGACATGCTCCTTGGGGAAACTTATCAGTGTCAACGTAACGCCAATAAAATCTATGCAAAATACAGGAGCGAAAGCAGAAGAAAACAACCAAAGATACAAATGCTCTACTATATGGAACAATCAAACAAATAGAGCAAAAGGCAACAAAAATGCTGCAACATAATATGATACAAGAAGAAGAAGCAGCAGGCAGTGTGCAGAGTATGCGATCCCAAAGGATAATGAAGGAAAAAAAAAATTTTGTTAGAAGCGACACCGTAGTAAAAAAATAGAAAAAAAAACAGCTGCTTCTACTGCTACTGCCTGCCAGCAATGTATCCTGTGCAAGATGAGCCACCATAGAGTATCTAGCATTCTACATTCTACTCAACGAGCTGTGCACATTTTACATTGTCTTCTTCTTTTTTTTGCGTTATTGCTGTCTGTCTGTCTGTCTGCATAAAAGCTTTTCCGAGCGCAACTAGAGACTATCTATTTTTTTCTTTTTTTTTGTATCTATTTTTTTACTAGTAAGGTACTTTCTTTTCTACTTTCTTCTGCTTTAGCATCAGGCATTGGCTTTGATTTGCCAGCTAAAGCAACAAATTTGCATAGCTTAGCGCTGGATTTTTTTAGTTTTATTTCATACTCCTTACATAAATGTAGAGAAGGGTATTAACACATTGGCAGAAGCCTGGTAACGCTTTGAAGTAGGCAAACGAGCTTAAACAAAGTAGTATATACCTACATACTACTCGTACTAAAGCCTATATTTCACACGAATAATTGTTTATTTACTTTTTCATGCATTGCTGGGGGCATATTTAAAAACTAGATGGTCCCCGCGACGTTGTAAATTTTAAATACATATAATAATGTAGTAATAAAATTTTAAACACACCAACTCATGATCATTAACCTATTTAGCTCATGACCAGCTGCTGCGACATCTAGCGTTGAGTTGAACAACATCTAGTTCGCTTGCTAGCGCTTATGTGAAATTGTGTACATACATACATACATGCATATATAGATTTTAGATTTATATTAATATTGGTGCTCCGCTCCTATTGGTCTTAGCCTATTAGCTGCCTATAGCCTTCCTCGATAAATGGGCTATCTAACACTGAAAGAAATTTTCAAATCGGACCAGTAGTTCCTGAGATTAGCGCGTTCAAGCAAACAAACAAACAAAGAAACAAACTCTTCAGCTTTATAATATTAGTATAGATGAGAAACTGTGTGCGATAGAGATTGCTATACACTGAAACACTGGAATCGAAAGAAATTGTGAAACAAATGTAAAAATATAGATAAATATAATATTTTTGCTCTAAGTGTTGCTATTTTGACAATTACCGGTGTAATACTTTTTTACTTCCTACTCACTGACGAAAGTATATTTGAACCGCTCATAATATCTCTAATAGTTAAACACAAATTGCATGCTATTCTCTTCACTATTTACCATTTAATGTATTATCTACACAGCTGATGACTAACTCTGATGCCCATTAACTCATGACCACATGACCACAATTTTGTTTTACACAGAACATTATTTCCGCGTGAAAAAGTTACTTCCGTTATAATCTGAGTTACCCGTCATATCGCACCCAAAGAAGCTGTACTTCAAAAAATGTTTTTTTCTTCATATTTTTAATGTTATTAATAATAATAATACTTAATCTATTCGAAAATACTTAATTAAAAAAAAAAAAAAACAAAATCTGCCATATTTAATTGTTGCCTTTAACAGTTTTGCTTCTAACCTTGTAAATCTTATATTTTTTTGTGTAGATTCTGTAGGCCACCTCTTATATAGAAATGTTAAGCAACTCAAAAGCCTCCTCTATATCTCTTAAACTTTTTTTTTTTCAGTTAAAGTTCATTGATTATTTGCCTAAACTTACGCGTATCAGTATTAGTATTGTGAAGGCTGATGTCTTATGGTGTAGTATTAGTAGAAAACTAGATGAGTGGTCTTGGAACAAACCAAGACATGACTGCACTGAAAATGTATCTTTGAATAGCTCTTTAAAAGTCAAGTAGATCAGGGCAGTCTTATGTAAATTACTTAACCAATAGATCGGTTCACGTGATGATATGTGATTCGCATTAGCTAATTGAACTCTTTTTAGAAGTTCTACCTCTCTGAAGGTTATGTTATACTTCTTGTGCTACGTAATGTATATTTTGATCAATACAGCTGAGCATCCACGAGTATTGCCAGGTGGGTGATTAGTTGCATATTAGATGTGTTTCGGAATCCTACTAGTTGTGTGCCTGTCTCTATGGCTCTTAGCTCAGCTTTATGGATTTAGAACGGATACGCAGTATGGTGACTTGCTAGCATGAGAAACAGTTATAATGTACATGTTTTTCTTACCATTAGAGACCCTTATACATAAATGTACTGCCCCTTTTGCAGTTTTTGTATGAAAAACTTATTTATTTCTAAAGCTTTAGACTGCATGTGTCATGTAGATGTTTCTTATATACTATCTATACGCAATCTGTATATATAGTTTGATTATAGTTTATGTGAAGCGTATTAAAGTGGTTCAGTACCTTTGTTTTTTCTCTTTATGCTTCTGTTTGTTGCACTTTTATACGAAGTTTGCTTTTGATTTGGTTTCTTCCTACCTACTTTGCTTGCTTCAAACTGAGTTGGTATTTTGCTGCGCTGTAACATATCCGTTTATGGTACGTATACCCTATAAGGACATGCATAGCTAAGTTAGCATTTTCATACACCATGTGCACCGCATTTGCTTTTTATGTGCAACGCTTTCAGTTCTAACGCTTTGTGCGTGTTTTAGCATTCTCCGCACATATTATTTCTACAGTTTTTTACTCTCTTTTTAGCGCAAACTTTGCACAAAATTGTTTAATGTAAATATTTGTTACAACTTTAGACAACAATGGCAGCAGCAGCATCGTAGCGTAACGATTTTTATATACATTTTATTTCTTTGGTGTTATTATTTTCTATTAGTACATACCAAGAGGCGATTTAGCATAATTTTATTGCATTTTGATAAAAACAAAAATTTAATGCAATATCCTTTTTATCTGTGCACCGTGCACTCTAGCTGCAAATATAATTTATTAACTCTGTCACATACTTGCCTTTGAGTTTTAATTAAAATGCTTTGGCAAAAATGCATTTACAGCTGCAGGCAATATAATATTTTAAATTGATAATTATTTTGTTTTTGTTTGAAAATTAAACAATGAAGAATGCTGCAGTAAAATGTGCCTGACCTGCAGATACTCTGCAAAAAAATTGAATTTGTAAAAAGAGGAGCAGAGGCGCATAAAGTTGTGCCATTTAGTCAACGTTGAACTATTGATTTCTTTGCATATCGCATATTTGTAAAAAAGGTTTTTAAATCCCAGGTCAGACGGTCTTATATTTACGTCTTATGTAATCCGATATGCTTTTCGTGCTACTTTCAAAGTACATATTACATAAAATATTACTTACTGGTCAAACGAGAATTTTGACAGCTGCATTTCTGGTGTTAGACAGTGGCAACAGAATCGCATTTACAACACTATAGTCGAAAATGGATAAAACTGAGAAATACAATATTATAAATTTGTGCAGCAAATAAAAAAATTCAAATAAAATAGTAAAAGCTGAAGAGAAAATGCACGTGCACGTCGAATTAGGTGTCGAAAATGCTTGCTGCGGCCAACAAAGAAGCAAAACAGCTGATTTTTACATTAAGTGTTTAAAAACACTGATTACTACTTTTGGCAACAATTCACAACACAGTTAACAAAATGGCTATTTCCCAAAAATGTCATACGACTTTGCTGATGGCATTCATAGTCACACGAGGTTGTGCTACTATACTAGCAATTTGACACGTAAATATAAGACCGTCTTACCAGGCCTTAAAGAAAGTTATTGCTTTATATTCTAAGACTGTAAATATAAGACCATTGGATCAGACCTTAATAAGAGTTGATGTGATATTGCCAGTGTTGCCAGATTGAAAACCACACGTCTAAAAAAAAACACCCGTTAGATAACATTCTACTATGAATTGTTCTTTCAAATAATTTGGAGAAAGTCGATAGCAAACATATTGGTCTATAAAATATAAAAAGGTTTTCCAGCTTACCAGGTGTCATTATGATTACAGTCACAGCGCTTTTCCACTGCGAGCGGATGTAGTGCATACGAGCCACGGTATAGAAGAGAACAGCCAGGAACAATATATCTTTTTGCAGGGAGGACTTCACCATATAGTTACCGAACATTTTGCAGAGTCTCAGTATTGATAGGTCTAAGTTTTCTATGTTACATGCATAACTTTGGTCATTGAAAGGTAATAAATGTTGCTGAAGCTCAGATTTCTCTTTCTCTGTGCGACACAATTTGCTGGTAGCGTGTTAGTTTCTGGTGTTTGGCAAGGTCAGCAGCTTTATACAAAAGCACGATCACATCATCTACGTTTTGAATGGAACAATGTTCCGTGTTCAGAACATGACAGAACTTTCGGCTTGGACAGATAGTACCAATAATTAGTAGCAAGTGAAAAAAAAGATACTTAAGAAACTCAAAAGTAGAGCATGTTGGTGTGGGTATTACCTCTTATTGTGGGATTAGCAATTCCATTTCTTATGACTTATTCTGATCTAGAATTAGAAGTAAAGGAAATCTTTAAAAGCATCTATGTGAGTTAGCAAATTTGTTGTCAATATCCTTACAAAGAATGTATCGAACAACCATCTAATAGTAGAGTTTCATAAACCATCGTAAGCTCTGTAAAATATAGTTAAAGTAGATTATTAAGATTTAAAACTTATTAAAATATAGGTTCTAAATAATAAAAAGTCTTAGTCGAAATATCTAACTAAGTTGCTCTATGTTTTGCTATCTTATCTTGTACACAAGATCTCGTCATTTATACCAACGGAGTGAAGGACAGACAAACGGCCGTGACAATATTGATACGACTTTATATGCTGATTGACATATACTATAAAGAAGGTCTTTATCGAATCTGTCATGCGTTTTTTATAGCAGTTACATATATTTGCACAAACTTAATTTGCAATTTTCAACTTTGGTTGCAGGGTATAAATATCTGCTTTAAATGCTACGCTGCACTTCATGCATTGTGTTTAGTACCTGTATTTTTTAGATATATTTTTTTTAGATATTTTGTTGTATTTTTTTAGATATTTTATATATTTTTTCAACTGTTGGATTCCGTATTTAAAAATAAATACATTTTTATATCGATTAAAATCTTTACACATAAAAGTGCAATGCGCTACAAAAATGTCCGCAAACTTTTGCTAATCCAAGCATCCTAAAAATATAATCAGCAAATAAAAGATAAATATACGATATATATGCGAATAAAATGTGTAAAAATGAAATACTTTTAGCTAAAACAAAAAATTCAAAAAGTAAATACAAAAAAAAAAAAATGAAAAAAAAAAAACAACTTACACAAAATTTTATTCTCTAAACTAAATGCAAAAGCTTTTTATAGAACGCTGCTACTAAATGTGCTTAATGCCTCAGCAAATAGGTGGAAATTCTACAAATTGTTTGCCGCACAAAAGTCAAAGACCAAAGGCACAAATGGCGGCGTCTGACTAACAGATTAGATACAAAATTCATAGATACACTGAGGGAGTGAAAACCTTGGAAACTGTTTTAGTTGTGCTAAATTTAAGCTCAATGCTGCATTCAGTACATTTATAGCCAAAGGCAATAAATGCAATACTGAATGTAAAAGTCGAGGGAAACGAAGGCATTTTGATAAGTCAGTGACTTTTTGAATTTGCCGCGTAGTTACTTTAAATGCAGCACTGCTTCTCGTCAATTAGAATATGGTAAAATCTTAAGCAATCTGCATCATTAAGTATGTGTTTGGTTGCTATTAAAGGCTGTTATGAAAGGCAGACAGACGAACAGAAAACCACTGTTTCATCTTTTTCATCGAAGTTAGCACACGATTACGTTTGAGTTTAATTTCTCCACGAGCCTGATCTGTTTTCTGTTGGTCGGTCTGCCTTTCATGTCTGCTTTCAATGACTGTCAAACACAAACTTAAACATGCATATGCATATTACTTCAGCGACTACTCTCTACGCAATATAATTTGAAATTAGACAAGTCAATGACTAATCAAATTGCCCTCGTAGCGCATGGGTTGGTAGCAGCATGTGCAAATATTTATCATAGCTGCCAGCTCGTGGGGTTCTGTGCACCGAATTATCACTTTTTTTTTTTTTTTTTTGAATACTGCTTGTGGTTTGAGTGCAACAAGTTAGTTGAAAAGCCTCACATTTGAACCTGTGCTTATAGTATCTATAATATTATATTCCACATATGAATACATAGAAGAGCTCGTGTTTGTGGTTAAAGGTCAAAATCATTTATTCATTAGGGTTTGTCTCATTGTAGCATGTATTTAACGCTAGTTTGAAAAGTGAAACTTTATGTGAGCCAAAGCTATTTTGGTTTGACTGCTTCCAGTACTCGTAGCAAGGGTTAATGTGTCATTCATTATTTTGTTAATGACCTAATGATTGCGTGCTACTTGAAATACATAAAACACATGCAATATAATTGGAAAGTGAAACGAAGCTAATTGCTAAGAATTTACAATCTATTTGTTAGAAAGATACTTTTTTAAAATACTGTTTAAATAAATCCTATAGAGCGTGTGTGGGCAGTGCAAAAAATCATCTTCAGCAATGAAGTTCTTGGTTTCACACGAGGTCCACCAAGAGACAATGCATCCGCAAACGGTTAATATTTGGTATTGATTATGAGCCAGCGGCATGATCGGTACTTACTTCTTTGAAAACGATGTTGGCATTGTCATCACCATCAACGGTGAGCGCTACGGTTCGATGATTACCAATTATTTATGGCCTAAATTAGTTGAAATGGATGTGAACGACATGTGATTAAAACAGAACGGCTTTATGTGCCACACAGCTGATGCCACAATGAACATTTTGCCTGAGAGACTCGTTAGAGATTTCTGTGTGGGGTTTCCTTCAGTCGCAGGTTTTGTTTTATTCAATTTTAACATTTAGTCGTTCCTATTGGAACACCCTTTTCATGAACCCTTTCTCATGATAATTTTTGGCACACGATGCCGATTTAATATGCTTGTGCCATAATACGCGGCATATCTGCCCTTAATTCTTTAAGAGAAATTAATAGAACACATTAAGTGAGCAGAGCACTCCACTTGTTAATTGACTGAGTCGTTACAGTACATTGAGAGCATCCTAGACAGCAGACTACTGATTTCAGTAGCTGTCGGCAGAAAGACGAATATCCAATGATCTCTTACTTTCTCTGTTCATATCTAGGCTTTTGTAGGATAAGTCTAAAATAGCTGGGAATCTCCTTTAACCCAGAAGCTTACCTGGAGAAACGTTTCTATTTTAGCATTATCTCAGCAGCGTGAGTTGGAGTAAGTTATCAAAATAGATTTAGCTGTACTGTGCGGAATTTGGACTAACTGCAACCACAATGTTAAAAATTTAATTCGAATCCCTTGTACGTGGGGCCGAACTATGTTTTAAGCTGGTTCTACAACCTCATTCATTCCATATCGCTCTGCTTGTCTATCTTTATAAATATATCTCTTTAAAGCTACACTTTATTTTACTAGATCTGTGATAAATTAATTGCATTATTTGAAAATAACTTCCATTACATTTTTAGTAGGTTCCTATTAAACACGCCTGTCAATCTTGTAAAACACACAAAAATCAACATCAGCAACTTTGACACGAGTCACGTGACATTTTCAATACTAAATTAATTCGCCAATTTGAAACGTTTGCACTAACCACGCCCACCACTCCGAAGCTTTCAAAAACTGCAAACAGGATGCGAAACCTGTTTAACAGCACAAATAAACTTCAATTTACGTAGCGCGGATTTTTATCACAATTCAGCCATGACCATGCAAAAGGCTCATTAAAATTCAGCAGGTTAAGTCAACTTTAACGTAATGCAAAGGACGAACGAACGAAAGAGAAATGAGAGAGAGAGAGAGAGAGAGAGAGAGAGAGAGAGAGAGAGACGCACATCTGTTGCAGCAAACTAGGCGTCAACGAGGACAGAAACGGCCCAAGTGAATCCAACTCAACTGGCAGACAGTGCGTCGCCATTATCACCAGTCGAGCATCAGCATAAGCCAGGACAACCACGCTCATGGTCAGGGCATTGGTTAAGGATTTGTGCGGCATTAACACCTTCACCACTTTTACTATTCAGTTTAGGGAACTTTTTTTTTCACTTTTCGCTACTTTTTGTTTTTGATTCTTTTTTATCTCTTTCCCTTTCCCTTTGTTTTTTTTTTATTTTTGGCGTTGCGTGGAGACAAACAAATCTCATTTTCGGTTTCGGGCTTAAAGGTTTTTCGGCAAATGGATTTGCGTTTATAGAGGGACTTAATTTTGTGGTTTGGGTTTGTGTGCTTGAAATTTAGGGTTAGTTTTGCGTTTGAAAATGCTAAATTTGTATGCTTTACTTAGAGTGTTGTAAAGTATTATTTTCCGATTGCCACGTAGTATTGTTAACAATTGAATTTGCAGTGTTGTAAAACTTGTGCTTAAGCGCTGTTTTTTCAATCAACGGTGTCTAAAAATGAGTTTTTGTTGCTACGTCCACAAGAGCTCTTTAGGATGGGTATTTTTTGACTGCTTATATTTCGGACTGGGATGGTTCGATTAAATATTTTCTGATGTTTGAACCCTTTTTTAACGGTAAACCTTTCACGATCGTTATTGCTCCCGAAATATGACATCGACTCATCAAATAAATTATTTGAGATTTCCTTTGTTGCAACGAGAAACACTATTGCGACTCCTGATAATGTGCTGGTCTATTTATTTTCTTTAAGTCTGAGTTTGATGTGCTCCAAAACTGTAAAATTTTTAATATTGAAATTAAAACCAAAGATTTTCAATCCAACCAAACCAAGTTTTTGCATAAATTTCTATTTCTAAAAAGAAAAAAAAACCTACGAAACAAAATACATTAAAATTTTGACAGACCCAAAGTTATAAATGAACCGAAAGACATGTAAATTTTGTCATTTTACGATTTCAAAAATGTTACTGCAAATTTGCTCTTTCTTTAAGTGCGACCTCTGCAACTTTAAGTTTGCATACATCTCAAAACCAATACTTGTAAGTTTTCACTGTTTCACAATAGAGCAGCGCTTTGCGATGTGCGGCAGGATTCGTTTGGATACGTTTCAAGTTGGCCAAGAAATGTGAATATCTCATATGATTTGTATATGGAAATTGCTGACAGAGTGTGTGATGCCTACACTCTGGATCATAGATCCATTTACGCGGATTTGCCGCTTTCACTTGATGCTCTCCACAGATAGTTTTAAGCTCATTCAAGGCGCCACAATACGCGTATCCAGCACGAATTGTTGAAATACAAAAATGCGACATAATGCTCTCTTTTACCGCATTATTTCTCGACATAGCACGCATCACGGGGTTTAGGTCTAACGATTCTCGTTCTTCCAGACCCTCCAAACACTGCATCAGTTCGAATAAAAAAAATATCGGCATATTGCCTAAACGAACAAACTTTGTCATGATTTTCTCCACAAATTTTTTGCGTACACTAAATGTATGCGACAACCAGCGCATTGCCGCAAAAAACATCTCGCACTCCGTATTCACGCCAATATCATACGCAGACAGCAATTGGAAAATTTCATTTGCAGACAAATTTAAGTAGTCATCAGTACCAACGAAGACGAGAAAATCCCATTGCATACAATTGTTCGACATAGGTTGACATATCTTAGCTGAATTTGTATGATAATTTGGCTCTACGAAGGCTTCGACTGAATTTTCGTTTGCAGAATTCAATGCACCTGTTGTGTCATGGTTGCTATTCAGCAAACGTGTCTTGTCCATCCAATCAGAGAGCTCAGAATCTGTTGCAGATGCATCGCGCGCGGAGATGGAGATATCTGTCAGTTCGTCAGTAGATTCCTCAGTGGAATTCACCTGAGTGGATTCCTTAATGAATTCCTCAGTGAATTCCTTGGTGAATACGTCAGTGGCTTCTTTAGTGAATACGTCAGTGTATTCCACAGCGGATGACTTAAACATGTTAAATTTGGTATTTGTAAAATTTTAAAAGAAAACAAAATTTTTTTTTTTAATTTCTATCTGTGTTGTGGTTCAGCTAAAAAGAACTCATTGAATTATTTTAATCAATCATCTGTAATATAATTTGAAAATGTAACTTGATGTGAAACTTGTCAAAGTAAAACTTAACAAGAAACAAAAAAAAAACGTTAACTTCGGTTGAACCGAAGCTCTAATACCATTCACACGAAACTTTAAATAGTATTGTAATACATAAAAGTGGAGGTTTAAATAGGGGTGGTACACGCTCACCCACTCGTAGATGTGTATGAAGCGATGTAGTAGATGTGCAAGATGCCGCCATATCGAATTTCAAGTTGATATTGACGTTTTCCATACAAATGCATAAAAGTGAACTGTGGGTTTATATGGGACTACCTCAAAAAGTGGCCGGGACACGCCCCTTTGTATATGTATATGAAGCGGTTGTCCATTAAAATCCACAAAATCAAATTACAAGCTAATATTAATCTAAATGAAGGATTTTCATAAAAAACACAAAATTGCACGTTGGGTTTGTATGGGGGCGGCCTCAAAACGTGGGCGGGCCACGCCCAATTATCTATGTATGTTAAGCGGCTGTCTCTTAAATGGCCCCAAATCGCATTTCAACCTAATATTGACTTTAATAAAAAAGTTTTTCTTACAAAAAGTCAAAAGTGGACCATAGGTTTGTATGGGAGCTACCCCAAATAGTGGGCGGGACACGCCCGTTAGTCTATGTATGTTAAGCGGCTGACCATAAAAAGCACCACATTGCATTTCAACCTAATATAGACTTTAATAAAGAAGTTTTCTTACTAAAAGTCAAAAGTGGGCAGTAGGTTTGTATGGGAGCTACCTCAAATAGTGGGCGTGGCAGATCAATCTTGATACTCTATTAAACTTCAATAAAAAGAAGTATATGCGCAAAATTTCAACTGGAAAAAAGGTCAAATAGAGCGACAAACTGAGAGACTAGTCGCCAGAGAAAACTCTTTCGCCTCAAAATCTCCAAATTTCATTCACAAACTTAGTTTTATATATGAAATTTAGAGATTTTGAGACGATTCTGTGGCACTCTGAATATTAAATATGACTAATGCCGCTTTTACCAATACACGCAAAGGTCTCTCACTACTCACTCACGATCATGGTACAATAATAAGGTAGTGTATTGAGAGCGTGTGCGCTCGCATATCACAGACCAAGCGTTAGAATGCTTTGAATGCTTGTGTTGAACGGTTGTCCGCACTCGATTTTTTTCTTTGTTGCTCTGCGTATGCCATTGTTTTTTCCCTCATTGTCTTGTTCTTTTTGGGCGCGCTTGCTTCTTGCTTCTCTTTCTATCTTACACGTTTATACTGATAATCAGCGCTCAATACACTACCTTATTATTGTATCATGCTCACGATTACTCAGTTTGCTTTTCATTTTGGGTTTATATCGGAAATACGTAAACATAATGATAAACTGAATATTCCTTAAACGAGATACTTTCTTGGGTTGAATATAGCTTCTAATGTTTCTAGGCCCTTCATAGTTGAAGATATGTAGAGATTGTTCTTTGCACAACAGATCTGCGTATTTCTGATATTTAACAATAATAGTAGCGCAAACTCCGCCTACAATGAGAATACAATAGTGAAATAGTGAATCACAACTATTGCTAATTTCACTTTTAAATGGCCTATTTGTATCTTTCAGTAGACTTTTGCTGCTTAAATTCACTTGGAATTGGAGCTGAGAAATTGATATTTTCAATGTCAAGTGAATGCAATCCGCGAAGTTCTATTAAAAGTGAAAAACGGACCATTTGAATGAAACCACTTCCGAACAATTTACTCGAAAGTGAAATGTGCAAGATGGAAGAATATTTTATATTTATTAGGCAGCACGCAATCGTTTTCATTGTATTTTCTTTGTCTAGCTGGCTGTACTACAAACTTATTGCAAAGGGACCAATAAACGAATTAAGTTCAATTATTGATTTTCATTGCGGCGTTGCCACAATTTTAGACTTAACGCGAAAGCCACTAACTACCCGATAGCTATTTAGCAGTTTATCAGAATGTTGAGAAAACGTTGCTTAATCTCTCATCTTTTCTTAACCTTCTAAGCAATTCAATTTCCAGTGTTGAAAAACGTAATAAAATTGAACTCAATGTTGCAACTTCTTTCTTAAGTTAGCGCTACTTTAATTACTTTTGTACTTAAATACTCTTGTTGCAAAATACTTTTAAATTGCTTTAAATGATTTTAACAAACACTTGCACCTTTTTACACATTGTACAACACTACTTGTACAACACTTCTCAAAAGCGTGCAGCACAAGTTTTTCGTTCAAATTACAATCACTTAGAGGACTCATTTTGAGCAGCAAGCGTAGACATTATGTACTCATTTTAGACTTACGTCTAATTTACATGCTATTTAAATTATGCCAAGCCACACCCAGCCGATATCCTTTCTTAGTCCTTGTGCAGCCAGATCCTCAACAACCTCAACCTCAAATGCAGCTAACTGCTAAAACTTTGCCATAAAGCGCGTTGCTAAGAATGCACATAAAATTTGCCAACATAATTTAAAGCAGCATTCAAGCCGCATAATATATATGCACAGGCATGTGGGTGAGTTGCACGGCTTTATGTTGCTCCTCTGCTGCTGCTGCTGCTCCTGTTGCTGTTGCTGCTTCTGCTGCTTGTGCTTGTGCTCCTGCTGCTGCTCCTGCTCCTGCTGCAATAAAAATGAATTAAATGCAATGAAGCGTTGGCTGCCGACATCGTCGCTCCTTGAGGCTGCATGCAGATGGTTGCCACAAGCAGGAAGCAAGATAAAAGTTGCAAGCATGAACATCGAATGGTGCAACTGGTGTTAGGCTATTGTTGCTGCGTGTTAGCTTCTTGAGAATGTATGGAAATGGTAGATGCCCTTAGTATTAAATAGTGCGAGTATGTTTCGGAATTTTGCTGACTGCATTTCACTGAGTGAATAAGTGCGCAAGCGAATGAGTTTAATAGCAATTTGTGTGCATATATTTCAAATATTATTATTATTTTTGTTTTTTTTTTTTATTGCAAGCTTATTTTGATAAGTAGCATAGGCATGGTGTCTGTGGTGATTGCTTCTTTTTTGTGAATTGGAAATTTTTGTGTAAAAGAAGATAATACAAGGGTAGGCTTTTAGATAGCGTGCTTCGTAACCCTAAGTGGTGCCAGCTGAGATTTCCATTGGAAAGTTTTTAATTTTTTTAGCGTAAACCTACGCAGAACGTTTTGATGTACAAGCAACTTTCGAAGTAGTTTTGCCGAAATAGTTTTGCCGAAATAGTTTTGCCAAGAAGTGGGTACATCTAAAATGAGCTGTTTAAAGGTTTTAACAGCCACTTGCGGCGTCGAAAAATGTTGACGGCATTTAGGACTGTAATCCATCAATTCGATGTTTTGCATGCTTAAAAAAGTGATAATTTTTGTTCTAATTTGAAAAAAGTTCATCTGATGGACATCGATTGTTCTGTAAAGCATATGGCGAACATGCTCCATCAATAAAAACATGTGAGTACTGTTTCTGGTACTTTAAAAGTGACGATTTTGACACCAGTGACAAACAATGCGAAGGAAGTTTAAAGTCGGAGTGGTTATTTGCTTCGAATCGTGACGTGGAATATAAAGTGAACTCACTACGACAATAAGAAACGCAGAATATCGTAGGATAAGCCCGGCCATGCATCAACTTTAACGGGCAAATCGAAACTAATGATATGCAAGAAGTTAATTCTGTGCATTTGGTGGCATCAGCTCAAACTGAGCTACTATGAGCTATTTTAAGTATGTTTTATTTAAACTTTCTCAATGGCGGGTCTGAAACCTTGAACCAGTTCATACTACTGTCAATTTGACATTACATCGTATCAGGCTTTAGTACTCGTAGTCTGCCTTCGAGTACTAAAGCATGATACAACGTAAACTCATCTTGACAGAATCTTAGTTGAGACCAATGCTGAATTGTGTCAGCTAACTTCATTATGAAAATAATGCAGTTCAGATACATATTAGTAACACATGTAGCCGATACATAACTTCTGGGAAATCAGACACATCTACCATTATGGCTAAGCTAATGTAAAGCGAACGTAAAATGATTTGAACAAGTTATTTGATACTGTTGATGTAATCTTGTTTCAAGACCGGGCATTGCCCTCAGTATCCGAAAAATCAATCGCTGAACTTAATTGTTGGATGACATAACTCAGACGTTAACGAGGTGGGTGCAGAAATTGATCTCATAACATATCGTGTGACAACTTCGAAGTAGTGTTTAGAATTAGATAGCCGTAATGTGGAGAAGTTTTTGCACCGTTGGATGAGACATGTTTTAATACATTAGAGGCCAAGCATCAGTTTAAACATTGGGATTCTCTGAACTGAACGGCGCGACAGCATTATATCCACTGCATAATTTGTTAAATTATTTCTCGACTTACAAGCTCATGTTCTTCAGCCAATAAGTCGTCTTACATAGATGATATGTCAGAAACTGGGCCTCTTTATTGGAAAATTTCGAACGTTTCGATAGTCCAGTAAGATACTACAACATGCAACATTTCATCCCTTACTTTGAATCTCGGCTCACGCTTCCAATACGAATAATTGTTTAATGCAGCGAAATAAAGTGCTGAAGACCCTTGCTGGGACTGTTTAGGGAGCGTATTATTACTAACTTCAATTCTAAATTAAGAAGCTCCTGTTTGAACACTTTAACTCAGTACGATTTATTGGTTTCAAAAAGCACTCTGAGAATTATCATTGTTTGTTCCAGATTGTTCATAAACACCATTTGCAGTGATGATACTTTCTTTTCGCCAGCATTGTGAATTACTCCCAAAACAATTTTTGTTTGGCGTGCAATCATAGGACCCTCACGTATGATGTGCCCATTCGCATTCGCAATACCAACCAAATTGATCAATAAAAAAATAAAAAAAGAGTGGTCATTTCAATAAAGAGTCAATGAACTCTTTGAGACCGTCATCTATTGATAAGAATAAATAACAGCTTTCTCGTAGCTCCAGAACCAAACAAGCACAATACATATTACAGGGATATAGCCTGATATACACTCCAAATCTATTACAATAGCAACAACCACTACGACTAATCACTCCACTGTTTAGAATCCTACAGTGCCTATAGACGTGTCTTGGTTGGTTAAGTGGGAAAGTAACCTCTTAGAACCGCTAAGCTTATTTGTTTGTTTGAGATAAGCCCACAACTCCTATTGATACATGAAACTTGGGCAGTTAGTTAGGGAGAATAGCAAACCATAGTCAGTTATATCATAACCAGTTATAACTACTGTGTTTACCGCTTCTTTTATAGCCCGAAGACCAATTATCGTTCTCCTTTCACTGTTGGCAGTTTACCTCTCTCTCTCTCTCTCTCTCTCTCGCTCCTCTCTCTCTCTCTCTCGCACACACCTATCAATCATCAATGTCAAATCGTTCGACACAAATTTGACCCGTATGTGGTATAGAGCCGAAAAACCTTAATTGGCAGCAGTGTTCCTATAGCGTCTCGCTATTTATACCTTAATCCATAGTGTGCGTTACCGCTAACGATAGATTACCGGTTCCCAAACGGTTATGCGCTGCCAACCTGCTTTCAACTTGTAGCGATTGTCATGAGTGAATTCTGGTTAGACTTGGCATTGATTCGGTTGCGCTTTTCACAACCAGTAAGACGAACATGTTGCTTAGAAACAAAAGAACACTTCTATGCCCTCTATCACATATTAGAGAAGAGTATTACTTGACTTTGTAATAAACTAATTAGGCGCAACTGGCGATAAGAATATGCATGAAGATGTGTGTTTGTCTTCAAGTCGAATATTCTCTCAAGTACTCAAGTTGATCTGCTGCTTAACTTCAGCAGTCATAATAAACTTTAGAACTAAGCCACTCATTAAACAATAGCATAATAAAGTACGTACAAGTTGAAGTTATGCCTCAAATTCACACGAACGGTAGTCACTTATTATGGCAGGCAAATAAACGATCAAAATACGCTAAATTCAGACAGCATTCAAATGGTAGCTAACTGCACTACTTTCATAAACTTCATGCCAACACGTAACGCGAATCTGCACAGAGATATGCCACTCACATGCCAGCGCAATTCGCACATCTCGTAGAAAACTCAATGAAGCCAGGAAACTGAAATGGATACGGAGCTACACATTTGCGTAGACGATAGATACACAATATGCGCTTTGCAGATACATTTCGCATATCGTTTTTGCATGGCCGGAAATGTGTGCAATTCCAAAAGTTCGCAACTACATGTTGTACATACATGCATGTATATATAACAAGCATAATGAGCGTACTTAAAGCTATTTATAGAACGACTTCGAGAAGTTTGAAATTTACATAAATTTACTGCTTAAATTACTTCAAGTTTTTGATACTCACTTTAATAAACTTGCACTTGAATAGCATTGCAGCTGGAAATTTTAATTAAATTAAGCTCTTCGGCACACTTCAATGATTGAGGCAATGATGCATTTGCCAATTTTTACCGAATTCCGCAGAAATTTTTTGCATTATTTGCTATTTATTGACTTCAATTGAAATATAAAAGCAAATACAATTATCGTGAGTGCCTGGCATAGGAAAAGACACATACAGCTACCTACATACTATGAGAAAAGTCACCTTTAAATATTGAACTCAGATGCGAGTAAGTTAAATAAACAGTGTAAACAAATCATTTTGAAATATTTTGCAAAATACATCAAGGTGAAAATTTTTGCATTTGTATTTTGTTTTTTTTTTTGATCTATATTCCGACTTTGCTACCATACCAACGTATTTTGTTGGCTTTATTTTGCCGGAAAATATAAAAAGTCGTAGAGCTATGCGCAAAATTTGACAGTGGCAAATATAAAAGCAACGAAAAGTGCAAATATTTGCATTTCGGAAAATATTTACAAAACGAATTTACTTCGATGAAGTTGATGACTATGATTTTGACATTTTATAGTTCTTGAGTTGTGCGCTTGAATAGTTTAATCTTTAAATTGCGCAGAAATTTTTATATAGTAGAATGTCACATGTAGCAAGTTACGACAAGGATATGTTGTGTTTTAGGTATAAAAGTTGAAAGATTAATGCAAAGATAAAATTTAATATAAGTGACGGAGTGTACAATGTATGTATATAAATAAATGCATAACTAAATTTATCAGTTGACGCAAGCCCAACAGGTCAACTGCCAAATGTTCGATAGTTAAGTAGGAATAATATATAACAATGGCCTTTAAATGTACATAGTACATTTTACAATGCCTCATTAACAATTGCATTAAGAGTTAATTCTCTTTTTCTACACACTTTCTCTCTCTCTCTCTCTCTCTCTGCTTAACGATTACTTACAGTTAATGCCGCTATGCATATAAAGTATACCCCGATTCGCTGTTCAATTTAATATTTGATATGAATGTACATTTTTTTATATCATTTAACCAGTAAAAAATATCAATTCGATTTAAAAACATATCAAAAGCGGAGATGATTATTGAAAATTCGCAAAATAATATAAAAAATATCAATATGATGAATAGCCCAAAATCGAATTGCCAATTTAGACCAACTCAAAGAAGTGTAGATTAGTGCGAAAGAGGCCGATAGTGACACTTTTCGAAGTTACCGACAAGACCGAAGTGACATTTATCAAATTAAATAATATATTAACAACTAGCTGGTACCCGGCACGTTGCTGCCCTTCTCCTTGCCTCACCTTTCCCCTGCCACTCCTCCCCCTTCCCCACCTTCGCCCTGCACCACCTTCCTCCTGTCCCACCTTCCACAAGCTCCTTTACTCTACCACCAATTCTCCTAACCCTCTTCTCTTGTCCCTTCCACCCCTTCTCCAAACTCCACTTCCGCTGCCTACATTCCTCTTTTCCCTAACCACTTCGATCCCATTAACATGTATTCAACATTTCATACCTCTATCTTAATATAAAAAAAACTACTTTTTGTGACTTAAATATAAAAGTTAGACATGTGGTGTAGGTGTCATTATCAAGCTCTTCAACTTTTCTCTAGAATTCAATCATATATGTATCTCTCATCGTTAAGCCAGCGTTCGTAAGAAACGTTTTCGTTCGATCGTTTTTTCTCCGACTTTCTTTACAAATCCGACTACCACGAAGAAGTCTTTTCATTTTTCGGGTTAATATATAGCCTATGACACTCACAAATAACGTGGCTTTCTACTGGTAAAAGAATTTTCATCAAATCGGTTCAGTAGATCCAGTGATTACCCCCTACAACGTCACAACCTCACAAACTTTACCGCTTTATAATAGTATTAGTATAGAAGTATAGATTAGGCTGGGCTTTGAATTTGGAGAAAGCGTTTTTAAATTGAAAATATCAACAACATATCTATGTATGCGAAGTGAAACAGTTCAATCATATTTAACCTGCCTTATACAACAACTTAGTAACTTTAGGTAATGAGTCTAAATATGGAAAAACATGCAAGTCTACACACACAGTGTGCATACCAATACGGAAAGGCGGTTTATATTAAGAAAAACGTCAAATTATCACAACTTTGTGTCAAAAATCAGTGAAAACTTTGGTATCATGGCCAGACTCACAACAAAGCTTCGTGTTATTTCGAATGCTCAGCATATAAAAAGACTTAAAAATCAAGAAGAAGTCGCCCTTCAACCCGGTTCGAAAAGCGCAACACCTCACTTTTTGTCGTTATCTGGACTTCGGAGTGGCATCGCGTGGTCTTCTCACGAACGGAAAAAAAAATTGAATTTGCAAGGTTCCGATGGCAATAGCTACCATTTTCATAACTTCCGCAAATAAACTAATAGTTTGGACCGGCTACATAACAGAGTTGAAGGTGTGTTGGTGTTCAAGGGACATTTCGTATTATGACGCCAGCAAATTACAATTTTTTTTCAACCACAATGAATGCATTGTTTTACAATGGTACATTGAAAGAGGCCTTTCCATACTTTCATAGAGTACCTTTTTGGAGCTCTGCCGTTTACTTATCAATATGATAAAGTGCCAATACATACAGCCAGGGTTGTCAAAACGTATATAGAGAGAAAGAATGTTTAACTATTAAGCTAACCATCCCTACTCACGGGATTTGTATAACATCGCAAATGGTTTGGAATGGTTGACATGTCAAGTAGATGGATCAGGACTACAGTATTCGAGTATACCCGAACTAACCGAAACCATCGAATTAGCTTGTAGCTCGATTTTGTTTGTGAATCTAAAATACTCCAATAACCTTAAATTATGTTTGTGTTGAAAAGAAGCAGCGTACTCTAAAATGTCACGCATTTTGGCGGTTTTTGTTTAATAATTTTTTTGTTAATACTTAAAGCCTTAAGTTAATTAAAACCAAAGCTATATTGCCCAACTCAATACAAACTTCAACTAAATTCTAATAAACTAAATTTCTACTTACTGACTTTAGGCAATTTCTTTTTGGCTTTCATAAATCTTAACCGCTTACTTTATCTCCAGCAATCTCCATTGCTTTTAGCTAAGTAGCTTATTAGTTAATTAATTGCCAAATACCTCGAAATGCAATTAACTCATTAAAACTTTAAACTGTGTATCTGTTCGATAAAATAAAAACATAAAATGTTCAACAGTTGCTATTGGCAGCTAATTAATAATTATTTAATTAGCACTGAGTGCCGACATAAAAGGACAACAATCAGCGTCATTTATTTACCTAAAGCAATGAAGATTAAAGGAGCATTATTATTTTTTGATCACTTACCGCGACTCAATACACACTTCATACCGCAGCAATTTGCACACTTTTCACGCCGTCCATATAAAATGCTGCGCTTACACTTTTCCCGAGTTTTCCACATTTTTTGCTCTTACTGGTGGTGCTACTGCTGCTGCTTTTCAAGCCAATTCAATTAGAATGTTTGGCCACAGGCTAATTTGCGTCGATGTCGATTTCTTTGAAACTGGCAATTAAAAATTTTCTTTTGAGTTTTACTTTTTTTTTTTTGCTTTTTTTGTTCTAGTTTAATGAAAACAAATTGCGAATGGGTTTGGAAGGTGTTTTCATTTGTGTGAGTGTGCGTAATCTGCTTCAAAGGATAAGTTTTATATATATATATATATATATTTTTTTTTTAGCTACAATACAAAAAAAATTTCTATAAAGTCAAAATGAAGTTTCAACAGTTTCTATACTATTGCTACATGTCATAAACAGCGAAATAATGGAATAAATAAACTTTAACTTCCGATGGCACCGAAGCTTTAATACTCTACGCATGCCTTCCTTCCATTGTTTAGTTGGTTTAAGCTTCCGTTCATAAAAAGCCACTACATCGAATTTAAAGTTTTTCTTACAAAAAACCGTACAATAGGTTTGTAGGTGGTTACCCATAGGTTTATAGAAACTCTCCACAACCGATTTGAGATTGATAACTCAAAAACTGAGCGACTAGCTTAGACAGGGTACATACAGACAGCTGGAGAGATAGACAGATAGAAAGACAGACAGACAGACAGACGGAAATGGCTAGAGCAAATAGCCTGTCTTGTTGATGACGTATATATATATGTGCTTTATGTAGTCTTCGTTGGGTCTCCCTCAACGCGTTACAAACTCCATGTTAAAATTATAATACTATTCGTACTCTGTGTGCAGCGTGTATAAAAAAGAAAATAAATTTAAATTGCTCATTGAGCATTGCTCATAGAAATGTTTTAACTTTAAAAAGTTTTGCTCTTTGCATTAGTTTTTTCTGAATATCCTGTTTTTTTTTTTTTTTTTTTTTTGTATCATAAATGTTGCAAAGTCTGCATAAAAGTTCACAAAGTTTCACCCCTAACCTTTTTGTTTTTCGCCAAAAATGAAAAAATGAAACTATCATTCGAGGCGCATCATCAGCGTCCTCGTCGTCGTCGTCGTGGAAAGCAGCTTTGCCGGCATAAACAGGAAAAAACTGTAGGAAAACACTAAAAATATTGGCGTCATTTTGGCGCCATCAGACATCGACTCGACAACGGCAACAAGGATGACAAGGATATGAATTCGTGGTGGTTGGTGGTGGTGGTTGCGGTGGCTGTGTCAACTAGTCATCTGTTATTGTTATTGATTTTCAAAACAGTGGTTCTTAACTACGATTTCTGTGGTGGTGTGTAAATTTGCATTTGTTGTGGTTTTTGTTTTGAAATTATCAAAGTTTTTGAAGAGATAAACGGTGCACCTTCAAAATTGTCTTAGGACTTATTCGAAGTTTTAACTGTACATTAAAATATATAGCATAGAAATAGTGTTTGGTTGGAGGCTTTGGTGTCTTGATCTTGAAGGAGGACTGCCCAATGAGGGCAGTAAACGTGAGCACAGTATAGTTGAGAATTTCTAATTTCCTAAATTGACTACTTTTAAAAAGGATATCGAACGTTGTTTTCAGTATCTAATTAAAAGAATTTTATGGAGACTCTGTGCCTTCAACATCAATCAGAAAAAGTGGGACAACTGAATTTAAACACAGTACATCTGACCATCTGTACGGACGCTTACATCTCGGAGTCTATAATATAGAGCCTTCAATTTTGAATAACCTCATCAGTCAAATCTCGTGTGCGAATTAGATCGATTTTGATATTTGCCAATGTACTATATACGTATTAAAATACTATTGAAACCTACTAAACATGACTTGGGCTGGCTCAATATATTCATTACAGACTATTTAGTAACCACCAATTGATGATGGCTCGCTTGTAGAGCCACCGGATTCGAACGAGGTCGTCTCTGTAATTAAAAAGCTGAAGAATAACACAGCGGCAGGCTCCGATGAGCTGCCAGCTGATTTGTTCATGACCGGTGGCGAAGAGTTGGTAAGGCGTATGCACCAACTCTTATGCAAAATATGGTCCGATGAATGCATGTCCAACGATTGGAACCTCAGTGTTCTTTGTCCTATCTTCATGAAAGGAGAACCCGCTGTCTGCGCGAACTACCGGGGAATAAGTCTCCTTTCAATAGGATACAAAATTCTGTCCCGCGTACTGTGTAAACGGCTGGAGCAATACACGAATGCACTGATAGGTCACTATCAGTGTGGCTTCAGACCAAAGAGGTGAACGAGTCATCAAATTGGAAAAGACCCATTAGTACAATCAAGACACACACCACCTATTTGTCGATTATAAGGCCGCTTTCGACACGCCGATAAGTACAGAATTCTTCAACGCCCTATCTGAACTTGGTATACCAGGAAAGATGGTTCTTCTTTGCATGACATGAGTAGGAAAGAACCTCTCCGAACCCTTTGATACCAAGAAAGGTTTCAGGCAGGGTGATGCTTTATATCGTGCGACTTTTTCAATCTCTTGATGAAGTACATCCTAAGGCACTGCCCATACGTAGGATGTACTTCATCAAGAGCAAGATATTCCATAAGGAAGTGAAGCGCGTCTTGGACGGTCTGTGAGTATGGGGGTACAATGGATCGAAAAGTTTCAACAAGCGAAATACAATTTCAATTGAAATTTAACCTACGAATTCTATCAAAATTTAGACTCAGAATGATAAAAAAGATTGAAATACTATCAAAATTTAAACGAAATCGAAATTCACCACATGCTCGTATGTTGAATAGTTCTACAGTGGTGAATATTATATATGATTAGTGAGCTGTGTATTTTAATGTAACTTTTTTCTTTAACCTAAAATTTCAAACCCTCAGCAAACATTTAAGTACCACTGCCGTGAAGCGTCATAACGATGACATCATCTTTAATGTCGGTAAACAACTTCAACAATGATGCTGCCTGAAAACGGATAGGGAGAGATTACGCATTTAACGTATGAGCAATTTATGCATACTCGTATTAAGAGGGTGGATTTTTTTTTTTGGTTCTTGTTGTTCATTTTTCGTTTTCCCCTGAGTTGAAAAAGTCACTGCTCTTCTATGATAATATGAACGGCAGAAATATTAGTTATGAAACGTATAAATGTGGTGTAATGTTGTGTACAGTCTAACTACTTTGATTTTTCTTTTGTTTTATATTGTACATTATAAGGGATTTTTCAAAGGTTTTACTTTCACTGTCACATAGCAACAACTTTAATTACCTCGACAAATATGTCACAAATACAATTTTAAATTTTTATGTACAGCATGAATTTTACTAGGATAAAAAATTCACACAACACTGGATAGATAGTGTAAGTACCACGCATATGTCTACCAAAAATGTTTATATTAATTGCCAAACGCTCTAATTCATTTCGCTCTAATTCAAACATGCAAATCAGTATGTAGATTAATTAAGCCGTAAACTGTGCTGTCACTTTAAGATGTTGCTCTCCATTATGCTGCGCATTTTGCTATGGCTTTTCCTTCTACCATTCTGGCTACTTATAATGTTATTATATATACCGGTCTGGATATTATGGCTATTAGCGCGTATGCTCACCATGGTTTTGTGGAAGGTGGGCTGCCAGAGCATCGATTGGAGCATATCAGCTTTAGGCATGTTGCTTTGCGACTATCGCGCTCGCAGATGATGTTCAATATCAAAAATAAAACGCAGGATGGTAGCAACATTCGCAGAGTTGGCTAGCTTAAGACTATTTTCTATCAAAGTTTTAACAAAATAGTAAAATTTTTTAATAATATATCGTAAGATTCGATAAAATTTTGGAAAATCTTTCAAATTATATAAATTAGTAAACTAAATAAAAATGTGAGCAACTGCAATTATTTTGAATGGTAGATTCCATGCCACAAATGTATTCATTCTTCTTTTGCAGATTTAGTTGGACAAACTTGTGCGATTCAATTGCCACTTGACGCCAGCCATGCTGTGGGTTTTGTTATTTTTCGCTCTAATACCATTTTATTTTTGCTTCTTGCATATAATCTGGTGCTGTATTTTGTGGTTCCTAACGACAGCGATGTGCATTTCAGGCACGATTCTGGCTGAAATATTTGGACTGTGGTATTTATGTCTGGTTGCACTAATGCGCGTCTTCTGGAATACGCGTACAGTTTTGTCTACTCTGTCCACAGTGTGGATCTTGTGGACTGTCGGCAAATATGTAAGTTGGCAGATTTCGTTGGTCCTGGCGAATTTGGGCGTTTCGAATGTACTTGCTTCATCAAGTAGCAATCGAGTCATACAAGTTGGTTGCAGTTTTTTGTGTAGTTTATGTGGATCGTGTGACTGTGACTGTTGCTGTGGTGCTCACTAGTGCTAGCAACTGCAAAAATAGCAATAGTGATACAATCCAAAAATATTTTTATAAAACTTGTTCACACATTTTACAATATATACTTTGTATTCACTTTGAAAGAACAATTTCTTGCAAATTTCACTTGTGGATTCTAAATTGTGCTGTCAGTAGGGTAAAGTACTAAATAATACTATAAAAAATACCAACAATAATAGATATTACATACCCGTAAGGGTTTTCGGAACGTTGTTCGATTATTGCAGAAGTAAAACGTTTAAGCACGATTTCAACTCAATTATTTCTGCTTCCAAAATACAATCGAACAGCTGTTGCACAAATAAACAAATAAATCTGGCAACGCTACGATTTCTTTGGCTTGCTTTTAAACTGCGTACCATCAAAAAAAAAAAAAAAAAAACTGACAGGCTTATTTCAGTAGCATTTCTTAAAAAATTGTATACTCTGCCATGGAGCGCCAAGGGTCTATGCACTAAGTTTGTGCAAATGTTTGCATCAAATAGAAGAAGGTGTGGCACACCCATAAAGTATACATATGTATGCTTGATCAGCAAAAAAGAGTTGAGTTGATGTGGCTATGTCCGTTTGTCTGTCTGTCTGTCTGTCTGTCTGTTCGTCAGTATAAACAACGAGATCTTGAATTTATAAAATAAAGCGCGACTAAATTTGATTTTTTGATAAATATATAGATCAAGTTTCGAAAAATTGTTGGTTTTCTATATTTTCGAAATCTTTAGCATTTTTTTGTTCCTAGAAAGTACTATGCTAAACAAAGTAAACTATGCTTGGCAGAAACCTGTCAGGTTTTGTTAGGTGTCAGATCAGTTGATTTCAATTCATTTTGTTGTTATGTTTTGAACAGTGAAGTACTACGAGTATTCAAGAATTAATATTATATCGAAATTTTTTTTCAATTCTTCGTATTTCTTCAAGTGAGTTATACTTTTTTATATAAAACGAAAATTGTTCTATGCACTGCATTTGGTAATGTTGTTTTTCTGTTTTCTTTAAGCTGTTCAAAAGCAATAATGGAGTGCTATAAATTCGATCCTTTCTACGTTGGGCCCTGTCCGCCTTGCGGTGGTCCGTGTGGTCCCTATTGCGGTCCGTGCTGTGGTCCTTGCGGTCCTTGCGGTCCCTGTGGTGCCTATTGCGCTCCTTGTAGTTCGGGCATCGGTCCTTGTGATCCATGCGATCCTTGCTGTGGTCCTTGCCCTTGCGCGCGTCCTTCGCGGTGTGGACCATGCTGATAGCACGCTAATTGATGAGATGCGATGCTCTATGAACAGGGAGGACCTTTAGATAACATATTCTATTCTATGATCAATGGATCGTATGGAGAAATTTGGTACTAACAAAATTTTAAGTAATAAAAATTTATTATAAAAGGAAAACTTTGCATATGTAACTTTTTTTTCCGACTAGTTTATCGTACTACAGTATGCTTAATTTGTTGTATGGTCTGTTTTGTATAGGGGTCGTTTATATTAAATAGATTCTGTCATCATTCATATTCAGCGCTGAATACAATTTAGCATGTGTGTCACGCGAATTTGATGTTCAGTATACTTTGCGTGTTGCTTCCATATATATGCAAGTTGTATCGGTTTAGTAACAAGATGTCAGTATACACCGTCACTGCAAATTATGTAATCGTTGGGTACACCGCATTTTCATGACAAAAGTAAAGATCGTATGCATCACTCGTAAATTCGTGAGTGCTGCGTGTTTCGTATGGACTTCGGTTCAGCTTACGTGCACATCCGAGAACATTATACTTTACAAAAACAGTCAATAACAGAACAAAGTTAAAACGAAACGAAACAGCGCCTCAAATCAAATAGAATCAAAAAGAGCGCGAAAAGTGAGCACGCTTATACGTCTCGCATATATATCGCACGCTTACTCAGTCATATGACTGCTTCGACACTCGTAGGCATGCGTCGTAGATGCGAATTGATAGGTGCTACCGTATTTTCCGGTGCAGACAATGATCGCATGGATCCCCAAAAATAACATCGTATCTGCTCTTTATTGTTATGTTCAACATCCGCACTTTTTGCTGCTTCAAACACAAATGCAGTGCCGGATTATACATATAGCCAATGTAGACAACTGCATATGGGCCTCCCACTACGTAGGTAGCACACAGCCCATGAGCGCACAGCCCCTCTTTCTTGGCTCCTCAATATTTGGCGAATTTGTATGCAGGCTTAGTATGTTAGGGTGGAACGCACAGAGAAAGAATTCACAAACAGGCCGCAAAAGAGTGTAGCCCTTAGACTTTATTGCCTATGTTCCTCCACATACACTAAACCGACTCTGCCCTTCGTTTTATAGTGTGAGAAGAGGCATTTGTGCTGTGACAACCATACTATGTGCATATTTTTCAACTGCATCTCAGCACAACTGTCAAAAATCTTATAGTAAAATTCTCAAATCACAACCATTTTCGTCAAAAACGAAGTAATCCATGTTTTTCACAACGAAATAAACAAAACGACTTCGGACGAATGTCAGGAAAAATGTTCAGTTCGTACTCAAAATTCGTACAGTAAACATCTTCGTAAGAAGAAACAAAAAAAAAAAAAGAAAAGAAATTCCTTGTTTTCGCCCTTCAACATTCTACGTGTTTTCTGTGGTACGTATGGTAAAAAAAAATTCTGTGAATTTGAATTAGTTATTATTTCGCTGCGTTTTATTTAGCTACTCTTTTTCCACAACATCCACAATGCCAGAAATACAAGTCTGTCATTTTAATCCCTTCTACATTGGTCCATGTCCGCCGTGCATTGGGCCATGTGGTGTTTGCTGCAATCCGTGCTGTTGCCCTGCTAGTCCTTGCGCCAGATGCAGCGGCGCTCCATGCTCTTCCGGCTGCCCATATCCAGCATGTGCAAAATAAAGCTAAGTAAGGTACACTGGAGAAGGTTTAGCTGAGGAAATACGCAGAATCGCAGAAGAAATAGCAGACAAATAGAGCATCTTAACGGCGGGAGAGATGTCTTCTAGACTACGGTTTGAAACCTAATGCACATAAAATATTTATAAATTATTTCAATTGACTGGTTATAAAGAAGGAATTGGTACGAAAATTGTCATATTTTTTCTTTTTGTCATAGTTTTGGTAGTACAGTTGATTCCGGCATTGAGCGCTGGGTTTGTTTTCAGCCTCCGCAATAGAACAAACTTTTAGCTGTGAATACATGCGTTCCCTTCTTTGTTGAAGATTCCGGGGTTGGCCGATGGGTTTGGTTCACGCCGCCGTAAAAAAATTTAGTCAGCGAAAGCCTTGGATGCATTCCCCCCTTTGATGTGGATCGCCGGAACAGCGTGAATGAGGGCGACCATGAATGCATGCCTTGGAAAGAGCAAGTCCGGTATGACCTCCGCAAACAATTGACAACAGCGAGCACTAGAATGTGGCGGCATACGCGTCGTCCTGCGTGAGTCCTTGACCTATAAACGCCGCATAAGTACACCTTTTGGTGTGGTTAAATCAAACAACCATTAAAAATACCCAAACCGGTTTTTGTGCTGATCGCCATTAGCGTAGTTTATAAGGGGATAAACACAGAAGGAGAAAGAGAGCTTTACTTGCAAGAAATCAACAGAAAAGCGTGGTTGGAAACGTGAAAGTGTTTATCATTGGTTACTCGAGTATAGATATAACAGCAGACTGATGAGAACTTGTAGCTGAGTTCAGAGAACGTGTATCTGCAGCTAAAACAGTTTTCTGTGTAACAAAAAGTTATTCTCTTTTCGCATTGAGAAAAAATATGTAATCAAATATCTCAATGTATAAATTATATTGAGCCAGTTAAAATTTATATATAGATCTATACTAACGTTTAAAGAGAATTGTTCAGCTTAGAAGTTTCGCATTGACAAATTTTACCATAAGACACGCAAAACGTTTCCATTTAGTTTTTTTTTTTTTTTTTTTGTTACAAAAAGTCATAACATTTCTGCTTCAATCAGCTCCTGTATTTTTTTTTTTTTTTGTGATTTATGTCTGACAGACAGCGCATTTACTACTTTGTCGCCTCATTACATTGCAGCCACTCGACTTTATATCTCAACCAATGCCAAAAATTTCCAAAAAGCCAACTACAGCATGCGAAAGCATAGTTTTAAGCGCACAATGTTTGTATATCCTGTACGCATTTTAAGGTATATTAAGTTTGTGCAAATGTATGTAACAGGCAGAAGAAGGAGTGACATAACGAAAAAGTATTGGATGAGGAGTCGACATAGACATGTCCGTCCGACCGTTTGTACGGAACGCACTGATCTCGAAGGTTATAAGAGATGGAGACTTCAAGTTTGGATATTTACGTACTTCTTTTCCCTCCTCAGATATAGTGTATTAATTGAACATTCCAACCTCACTATCTGTGGTAGCTCCCTCATGGATGTCCTCATTTCGAATGTACTACGGTGCACCAATTATAATTCTATTGATGACAATTCTATTTTGATTGAACTCTTTTCATAGCTGGCAACCATAAATCCAAATGTGGTGGTGTAGATCAGGACTTCGTAGTACAGACTTAAGGATGAACGTAAATTAATTAGCCAGTGCAAGGAGTTGGCTTTCACCCTCTATATATATATATATATATTATATTTTCTTGGCTTCCATGTGTTTCCAATGAGTAAGGCATCTTTCGTGTTGAATGCCAGGATGCATGGCATCGTTAGCCTCTGGGATTGCGACATTTTTTAGATTTAGTGGTACGGACGAACGCTAAACCATAGAAATTTATGGTACATATTAGTAAGCCTTAAAAAAGGAACAGGGTATCGCGAAGTCGTGCACACTCGACTGCACCTTCTTTGTTTTATTTTTTTGCTCGAATGCTTGCATACTTTCAGGCGCGTTTGCCTGCCACACATAATTGCGGCTGTGGAAATATATATCTGTGCGTGTTTGTGTATGTGTGTGTGTATGTGTATGCCATTGAGTGTCTTTACGCCTTATAGAAAGCAACATTTTTAGACAAACAGACATCACAGACTGTGAAACTCTACACTAGACTACACTAGTCTCTACTAATACAAAGCATTGCATACTTTTTGGCATGGAGACAAGCCAAATAACGTACAAAATTTTTATTGCGCTCGAAGCGAGTTGAACATGAGTGTGTTACGTTTTGTTTGACTAAAATTTATGTTGATGTTTTAGCCATTTTTATTTCGCAACTTTAGTTGCATTTGGCAACGCGTTGCGCTCCATGACTCATGTCTCGCAGCACAAATCCTTTCGCACAAATCCTGCCAAAAATCCAGAGAGTGAAAATCTGTGTTTGCACTTTTGATTTAAATACCGAAAATGTAATGTTTTCATTTGTTGTGCATTATCCTTTTGCATTTTTGTGTGGTGCTGCGTCTGTGTCTCGATAATTTACAGCTGTCTACTTTTAGGCGTCTGTCACACTATTTTGCCTTTAGATTTATAATTATGTGGCAAGGAATTATTATGCAGCCAACTGTGCGAATTAGTCCTTTGCCTGCTGTGTTTGTTAAAATTTATTAACTATTTGGTGCAGAACAAATTGTTGTACGAAAATTTTAGTGCTACATGAAGTCGTAACTAGGCGCACGAGCATTTTATGGCTCATCAGAAACCAACATGCATATGTGACATTTGAGCTGCGAATGTGCCTTGGCTTTGTTTTTATATTCTGTAGAGCAAATATTTGTAGCAGGGTATATTGGGTTTGTTGAGCTGTCGAAATGCATTATGAGAGAAAAGTTCTTCATCTATAGAAGACTTATACAAACTAAACTCACAATATAAACTCTCTAGGTGCCGCACTGCTACAAGAAAAACTGGAAATTTCATAACTCACAACTGTTCTATCGCAGTGGCAAAAGAGCACATTCACTTGTCAACTATTTCGAAATATTTGTTATAATTTTATAGGCTTTTTTTTGTCTCAGAAACTGATTAGCAAATTTTTTTGACAAATATCTACGTATGTAGTTCAAGTTTAGAACATATCATGAATGCCACGCCCACAGTACAGCTATAGCCTTAAAATTCATGTATTCCAAGATAAAACAACTGAAAAAATGTATTACTACGAACAAAATCTGGCGGTTACAGGGAATAATATAGTCGAGCATCTCGACTATAGGTCTCTCTCTCTCTCTCTCTCTCTCTCTCGTTATACCATTCACACATAGTGTGAAATGGTATTATCAGTTTGTCTGAAAGTTTGTAAGGCATTAAAGTAGCCATCGTAGACCCCATAAAGTATATATATTCTTGATCAGCTCGATGAGACGAATCGATCTAGCCATGTCCGTCTGTCCGTGTGTCCGCCTGTATGATGTGTCGCATTTTTTGGGGACCAATTTTTATGCTATCCAGTTGAATTTTTGCACATATACTTCTTTTTATTGTAGTTTAGTAGAGTATCAAGATTGACCTGCCACGCCAACTATTTGGGGTAGCTCCCATACAAACCTACTGCCCACTTTTGACTTTTTGTAAGAAAACTTCTCTATTAATGTCTATATTAGGTTGAAATGCAATGTGGTGCCTTTTTATGGTCAGCCGCTTAACATACATAAACTAAAGGGCGAGGACCGCCCACAATTTGGGGTAGCTCCCATACAAACCTATGGTCCACTTTTGACTTTTTGTAAGAAAAACTTTTTTATTAAAGTCAATATTAGGTTGAAATGCGATATGGTGCCTTTTAAGAGACAGCCGCTAAACATACATAGACAATTGGGCGTGGCCCGCCCACTTTTTGGGGTAGCCCCCATACAAACCTACTGCCCATTTTTGTGTTTTTTTTTATGAAAAAATCTTTATTTAAATTAATATTAGCTTGAAGTTCGACTTAGTGGATTTTAGTGGACAACCGCTTCATATACTGTTCACTTGTATACATTTGTATGGAAAACGTCAATATCAACTTGAAATTCGATATGGCGGCATCTTACACATCTACTACATCGCTTCATACACATCTACTAGTGAGTGAGCGTGTACCACCCCCTATTTAAACCCCCACTTTTACAATACTATTTAAAGTTTCGTGTGAATGGTATTAGAGCTTCGGTTCAACCGAAGGTAACGTTTTTTCTTGTTTTTTTTTTATAGTTTTGCTTTGCAAATAATTTGGTTTGTAGTAAGTTGTGTTTCCATTTTTTCAAGTGCTCATAAAAAGTAGGCAACATGCATTTTTGGAGTTTATGATCCATAAAACTAAGGCAGGGTTTGTTATCATCGATGTAACATAAATTTTTATGCAAAAATAATGACTATTCTCGTATGTTTTTGTATATAGTGCAACAAGTAAAATTAATATTATGCTTTCGAATAATTTTATCGCTCACAATAATCTGCCCCGAATGGAAAAGCATATTGATTAAGTAGTATAGAAATTTATTTATATTCGAAATCGCAGCTGTTTTAAATGAAACTATCAATTGATTCAAATATATAATTTGGGAATTCACGATAGGACTCTTATCAGCGTATCGTATTTTATTTGAAAGTAAATAAATACTATACATAAAAACACAATATATATGTAAATAAAATAACTCAAAACACAGTGAAAATCACACCTCTGCGCTTCTGAAGCAAAGATTCAGGAGGTTGATTCGCTGTCTAGCAGATATACCGCATAATGGTTGTCGTGAGATGCTAGAAGTGTGCAGTACACATATTGCTGAACCTTACACTTTCCTCCTTGTGTGTTGGTATCAGTAAGTTACAATGAATAACTGAATTTCTAATATAGCATAGTACACAAACGAGTCTACGCAGCAGCTTTGACTCAAAACCTTTGCATGATATTCACATTAGAGTTGGAAGCCATGCCCTAGAGCTGTATGCCAACTGTCCATAACGGCTTTGTTATTGTCTTATACAATAGTATCTTGTTTATCAAACTCAGCTGCGAATTTAAATTCAGCAGCCAGTTCATCTTGAAGAGTTTGAGATCCAACTAATTTCTTTTTAGCTGTATGTGAGGTTGCTAAGTAAGCCTGTTGTCTAATGTTAGGCCAAGATACTTTGCTGTAGCGCTCTTTGGAATAGCATCGCCGTTGAGCAAAAACTGCCGTGTCTCATTGTAAATGTTACATGGGTGGATTTTTCTGCATTCACTCTAATGTTTCATCTAATGAAGCATCATGCAGAAGTCTCGATCCAAGGAGCCAGTTTTCGATTTCTGCGAAAGAAATGAACTGATGGCCTGACAGATCGTGCTGCAGCCGTGGGAGCAACCAGTAAACCAAAGAAGTTATGTTCGGAGAATACGGCAGGTGCGCCAAAATATCTATTTCTACTTGAGCGTTTCCAAATATTTTTCACGACTTTTGCGACATTAGGCCGAGCATTATCATGCAGAAGAATAACTTTCTTATGTTTATGCTTGTATTCTGGACGTTTTTCTTGTAAGGCACTGCTCAAACGAATCAATTGTAGCCTATAGCGATCGTTCGTAATGGAATCGCCAGGTTTTAGCAGCTCATAGTACACTACATCTTTTGGTTCCACCTGTGATAATGACATTCATACCATGCATATTTGGCTTTTGTGTTGATGTTGAGGGGAACGATTGACCGGGCATAGCGTATAGCCCAGTCGGATTAGGGTTTCACCTCGGAATGAAAGATAATAAGCTGTAAATTGGTATAAATCTTTATTTTGACGTTCTATATGTTGTCTCAAAGATATTCAAGGTAAAATGTCGCAAAAATCGGTTTTTCGCGAATATCTCGCTTCCTATACCTTAAATGAGATTTGCAGCTATTATAAAAGTTAGTATAAAATTGTCTACAACTTTTGTTTCTACTTTTTTTTCATACGATTAACCGTTTTTGAGATAGAATCGATTTTAGCGACCTTTGACCTTGAATATCTTGAGACGCGAACACGATATTATATGAGACTTTTGAGACAACATTTAGAACGCCAAAACAAAGGTTTATACCAATTTACAGCTTATTATCTCTCATTCCGAGGTTGACCCCTATTTTTGGCTAAGATGACTGGGCGAGTAGTTTTTTTTTTCTTCTTGGGGCTATCGTAGAATATCCATTTGCCATCCCCAGTCTCAATTTGATTTAAAAAACCATTTCTTTGTTGCCTTCATCAGCTGCTCGCAAGTCGCATAAGGTGACAAATTGCGTTGCTTTTGAATCGTAAAGAGTATCTTTCCATGATTCTGCAAGGTCCTCTTACGTTTGTTTCGGATCTTTATCGAGTAATGTGTTTAGAACTTTTAGGCTGTCCAAAGCAAGGCTGAAATCGCCATTCTTGAAGCGTCGAAAGCATTTCCTACATGATTTATTAGTTGGAGCATTGTCACCACGAACTTCCAGAAGCATTCTATGTGCTACAGTTGCACTTTTCTTCCAATTAAAGCAGAAAACTAAATCCTCCAGCAAATGTTGCTTAGTTAACAACTGGAGTAATTTGTACACCCTATATATATTCTGTAAATATTGTAGTATGTGCAGAATAATATAAACGCTCTCATCGATAATGGGTCAAATACTACCTTTATTTGAAAATGCATATGATAGTATTATTATTATTATTATTACATGCTAATAGAACACAAAAAGGTTTACAGCACATTTTTAACCAACAAACACACACACACACACACACATACACAATTTATAATTTACAAACTATCCATTACCGCAAATTATATGTTGCAAAATTTACAAATGCGCAATAAAATACGAGATACAAAAATATGCAACACGGCTCACTGCATAAATTAAAAGCAATTTGTCGAAAGTTTTTTGTTGATAACGCTTCAGTCCACTTATAAACGCGTATATTGTAAATATGCCCAAAATCAATTTTGACCAAATAAATAGAATCAAAATTGAATAACATTGGACCAAATGGGCAAATACAAATAGAAAATTGGTTCAAAATTATTGAAAATTAAATAAAATGGCGAAAGAAAGAGACAGCGAGCTAGGAAGCATTTATAAAATGGCAAACTGTTAATGAAGTCAAACACAAAATACAAGGTGTGTTAGAAAAAAAGGTGAACTTTAAAAATTCAAGTGCTACGTACATACGTACATACGATTTTCGTTTTCTTTTTTTTTATGTTGGCACACATGTTCCCAAAACAAAAAAAAAAAACAAAAAAAAACTTGACATGATCAGCCATTTTGCCTTTTTTGGTTTGTTTTGGACAGATATAAAGCTTAGACGTGTTTTGGCGTGCTATTTTATGATATCGAAAAAAATGAATGTCTGTAAAGTCGGCTTACGGACGATAATTTTACGCGATAACGTCATAAGAAAACACATTGTTCGTTTTGACTGCGTGCCTGTTGATATCTGCCTAGCTGTATCCTGGCAGACGTCGTTCTGCCCTTCGCCTTGCTACTCCTTTGCCTGCCACTCCTTCCCCCTGTCCCAACTACTATAAATGTATGCTGCGAGAGATAGAAATAAAACGCGTTTCTATGTAGTTTGGCGTTGCCGGCATCAAACACAACAAAATTTAATTTTTAAATATTTCAATTAATTACAACTACAAATAAATATAACTCGTGCATATTTAATCGCTGTATCTCGCCCCCTCACGTCAGCATTAGTGAGCTCCTACTCAAACACTCTCTCACTCTCACGCACTTAACGTTCGGCTCGTATACGTGTTTGTGTGTTTGTGTGCGCAGCAAGTATTTTTGAGTGTCTATTAAATAAACAATTTAATATATTTACGCATATAAAATGTAACGACAACAACAAAAATCTACAAGAAAAGAGTGGTAAAGCAATAACAAATAATAACAACAGCTACAGCAGCCACAAGTACAACAATAACAAGATCGTATATGACGTATAGAAGCACCCCAACGCGCTAGATAACACTAATACGCAAACTCATACACACACACACACACACACACACACACACACACACACACACACACACACACACACACACACACACACACACACACACACACACACACACACACACACACACACACACACACACACACACACACACACACACACACACACACACACACACACACACACACACACACACACACACACACACACACACACACACACACACACATACACACACACACATAACTATAGCTTTCACAATGCTTCACACACAAACCGCCTTCAGGCGGAACGTGAGGTGCATGGCTCTTTCGTATTTGGCGGCGTTCATCGAATTAATAGACGTTATCATGTCAAAAATGAATCAAAGAAACTGTATTACAGTTTGTGTGAAAGATAAAATTAAGTGCTCCAACGCACCTACTAGTATGTACAATGCATATTCACAAATAAATTATTGATGGATTAAAATACTTTGGAACAGATTTTTGACTAAGCGCTGTGCCGCATCTTGGCCGTAGTTAGGCTTAGTAGTTCACTTATTAGTACTTCACTTATGTGATGCCTTCAGAAATCCACCATATGAAGTTTCATCCCATGGTAATAGTTTCCAAACTTACAGGCAAGAGATAGATGGAAAGACGTAAAGGAATGACGACAAGTAAATACAAACTGAAGAGACATAGTTAGACTCGTCGAGTATAATTTGACCTGAAGCTCTGCAAAGATTATAGTAATCTGTCAGTTGCTTACGTTCTCGCTATTTTTTACAACTTTCAAAATATGGCACCAATTCTATTCCTCCCAGTTGTGTTACGCGAAATTATATACACCCAAGTTAAGAATTAGTTTGAAAAGCTTAACGATCTTTCGCTTACAGTTCCGCATTTGGTATTCGTAACGCCTGTTACTATATACATATGTGATTCGGTTGTAGATACTTACAGCAGCTTTTCTTTCTGCTTTTTATTCCATTCATAATTGGATCTGAAGATTCGTTTTGGGATAGTAATTTTCTGTTCATATTGACGAAGTTGACTATCAGTAGAAGTCTTTAATCTCATACAAAGATTATCTCAAATATTATTGAGAATAGCTTTCAAGTTTCCTTGAATTCTACAAATACGAAACCTCTAATAAGTTCACTGAATGGCTTACAAAATATTTTGTGGAAGACATTGTTCACAAATTTGCTTATATCCAATATGCTGGCTCAAAATCGAGATTAGAAGAAGAGGGTCTTATTGAAATGCTGTTCAAATGCTGTAAGGACTTGTATTCCCTTTGAAATAACCTGCCAAATTTTGGAAAACCTGGCATGAAACTATCTCTTGAGACAATCCTCGAAGCATGCAATTGTTTGTTGCATAAATATTTTATTAAGGCATAATGTGACACTTTTGGCACTTTCACTAACTCTATGTGCCTCTCTTCTCTTCTGCTTGTGCTTCTCTCCATTTTTCTTCCAGCAACACACTCTTTCACTGCATCTTTCACTCTCTGTCTGCCATTGACTGGCTCCTTTAGGTACTTTAGTTTATATTACCAAATTTTCATATCAAATGCTTTCGGTTTGCCACAAATGTAACCAACAAAACCATCGCTGAAGTTGGTCTGAATAGAATTTGGGCAACTTCACGACCGGCAACAACTACAAAAACAACAACAACAATAACTAAAACAACAACAACAATAATAGGACCATCAACGGCACAAACAACCATATTTCCATTGCTACTGCTGATGATGTTATTCGTTTTTACTTCGTTGGTGTCACAGTTCGTTTTTCACGTTTTTTCCTGTTTTTTTTTTTGGTTTTGTTTTTTGGTTTTGTTGTTTTTGTTTTTTGTTCCCACATGCCACAGCGCCACAAAATATGCAATGCCATTGTGGCGAAATGTGACGCTTGAGTGAATGCCTTCTAATGAATGGGAGCGATGCTCATGGTTACAAAAAGGCTTATAAGGTATACAAAAACATACTCGTACAAGCATTTATTTCCACATATCCTTTTTGACTGTTTTTCACGTTTTCATTTTCATTTCAAATGCACGCACAAGGTGCCACTCTCTCTCTCTCTCTCTCTCTCTCTCTCTCTCTCTCTCCCTCCCTCTCTCGGTTGTAATTCAAGTTTTGCCCAAATGCCCAAAACCCAACATAAAATCATGTATAGGGTGTTTCTTTTCAGCGGTGTAGAACTTTGATTTGAATTAAGATACTGAGTTTACATAATTTTAAACTGAAAACTGGTTTTACTAAAGAGATTATTTTATGCCATTAATGTTTAAATCTGATTTCGGGCATGTGTCGCATTCTGGAAGTTCAATTTTCAATCACTTTTTATTTAGAGTAAACGTAGTATGAAAACTATCCATGGTTAATCGTACTAATACAAGCACAATCTGCAAGTCTTTTTCTAGCGTTATCCCAAAATGTAACCGCTAAAAAACACACCCTATACATGCGACGTGTGCTCTGCTACTTTTATTTGTGATTGTGTTGCCATTTGATGCCAACGATGAAATACCTTTTGTCTGACATTGATTAGAGAGCCTACGTAACGTCATGAAGTTGCATTCGTTGCGCTATGATTTGTATTACCCAACGTAGTCCTATAAATAATAAATGCTGTCATATAACTCTACAGCAAATCGCTTCTGTGAGGTTGAGGTCAAAAAGTGCGTTTGTAATCAGTTCGTGACTTCAATGGAAAACTCAAATGTTTTAAGTTTTCTAATAGTTTGTATATTTTTTGCATAGTTTGTATAGTTTGTGTGTCAAGCTTACTTAAGCCTTGAACATAATACAATTTGAAGTAATGTATTTTAGTATAATATATGCGTTACCTCTTAAATGTGTAATATTTTATACAACTTCTTTTTATTTGGTACTTTAAAAAATGTTGGAAACGAACCAAATAAGTTCAAACATGTTGTAAATTGTGGCTATTTGGTTCGATACGATCAAAGCTTTCAAACCAAATGAATAGTCAATGCGAATGAATGCACCAAACAGAGCATACGTTCGATTCGGTTGGTATGCGACACTGCTTGAGTCGTCCATCTTCTTTACAGTTTATGTTTGAAACCATGGCGTATCACGGCTAGCTGCTGTCGTTTTTGTTCCTTTCGGTTGCTTTATTTTCAGTTTGGCAAAATGGAGATAAAGTATTCTCTATTCTCTGTGCAAATTTGTATTTGCATACATGTGCAACTGTGTCATTCACACAGGCTAGAGCACGAACTATCAAATTCATACCATTTCCTACTTTTTAACACGTCCCAACTATATCAAACACGCAAATAAGTCCTATTAACGCCATAGAAGTCAGCACTACATATGTAAATGATTGAGATGACATCGTTGGAGTCCCTACTACTTACTCAATATGCCTTAAACGAACTGATAAGAAACATAGACTTTACAAAAGAAAGGTCAAAATGATTAGCATCCAGACTGAAAGAAAGCAATTTACTGTTTATGCGCGTAGGTAGAAATGCCACATTTTTTCGTAATAGAGGTTTAAGTAAAATATGTTTCTTAAACTACCAGTATTCTTTATTATAAGTACGATACTATTATTGTAGGGTAATCTAAACCAGCGACCTAAAAAGCTGTACTTTTTGTTCTACTAAGTTTAAACAAAAAACAAATATTTTTGTCTTTGCGGCTTCAGTCAATGATTCGGACATGTTACGTCCGCCGAACTAATCAAGATGCTTAGACCTTGCGGTCAGCGCAATTCGTTGTCTTGAGTACTCAAAAACTCTCTTCTGTGTACCGATGTGTGAAAGATCGCATTGTCGTGGTGGGGGTTAATAAGTCTTCTTCAGTTGATTTTCCTCAATTTATCGAAAACTTCTGATTGTGCACCATTCAGAATTGACCGCTCTACGTTGCTCTAATGTAACAGTTGCAACATGACCAGTTCTTCCGCAAACAACAAGTCACCATTCGCTCATCGAACCACTTTTCGTCGATGCGATTTTATTTTGTGCTTATATGCATAGATCCATGATTTGTCACCTGTTTCAATGTCTTAGACGTGTTTTGAACTACCGCAGTATTTCTGCATTTCTTTGCACTAATCGATGTGTGTACGTTTTATTGGGTGATTGGCAATTTATGCGGTATCCAACACAAACAAATCTTCTTGATTGTCAATTGCTTATGTAAATCGAATGTATGCAGCCCCCACTAATGTTTAATTCTTCATCTTACAGTTTGTTATCTAGCAATATCAATTCACATACAACAAAGCTTATTTTTGGCACAGCAATCGTTTTTGAACATCTTTCACGAAATTTGTCAATCAATTATATGCGTTTTAGCAGCGTTTCACAGTGGCAAAGAAAGGAGATTTACTGCCAAAAGTGGAAGTAAGTTTATTGATGCACTTTTGCCTTGAAAAACTTTTCGAAACTTGTAATAAATCTTTGTACGAAAATGTTTATGTTTATTTTAAAATTTTTGACCCCGTTGAAATTTTCATGTTCCTATAAACAACGCAAATAGTGCTCGTACATCAAAATGTTCTGCATACATTCATGTTAAAAATCTTAAATTTTGCATTAGAAATATCAGCTGACACTCAAAAACACTTAGGGTTGCCAAATGCGCACAATATACAAGCTTTATATTCTTTTGAAAGCTCTATAACCCAAACAGTTTAATGGATTGTGACATATGAGATGTCGTTAGATGCGTCTTGATAGCGGGTGTGACACAGCGTATAAAATTGGTATATACCATCTATCAATAAAGCATACAATAGATAATTCCTTTGTCCTATTGTGAGGCTAATCCCTTTTCCTTAGGGAAGAACTAACTCCTTAGTCACAGCGAAGAGCTAACTTGTTTTACCTAGCTAACAGCTGGCGGAAGCTAATGCAATGTTCTATCACTCGGTCCATGCCAAATACATGCCCATGTTTAATTCATAAATGGAAAGTATATACTAACCATAAAACTTCCCAAATCGGCAAAGATTTATTTCGTGTAATTTATTTTGAAATGAAATGTACAAAATGAAAATAAATGTTCCTTATCTTAAAAAATAAAGCACCATCTTAATAAGCAGCTGATTCGATTCACACAATTCCACAGACCAAAGTATAAAGAACACACATAAACACACAAAAAATGATAAAGTACGAACTGCTGTGCAAGGCTCAACAATTAGCATAACTAAACGCTCAATTAAGCGCTAAATCCTGTGCAGGACAATGCACGATTTTTGCCATTGGCACAAATTACATTCATCCTCGAATACACTACACTCTGCTTGAAAATGAACAATCACACTGTGCTTATGCAATTTGCACCTTTTGCGTTGGTCTATGCTCGTTTTTTTATACGCTTTGCTCTTTCATCATGTGACAAAAACCAAAAGACAAAAACAAAATGATTGTTTAGACACAAATAACTATATTAAGAGCGAGAGCGAGAGAGTGCGAGGGCGAGGTATGAAAACAGAAATAAAGGAAAGCGCTTGAAAAACAGTGCAAAAAAATTCCATTGTCTGCTTTTGTCTTGCATTTAATGTTTATTTTTAATTATTTTCTTCGCTCCTCTTTTTTTTCTAAGTAGTCTCTCTCTCTCTCTCTCCCTTTCTCTCTCTCTCTCTCTCTCTCTCTCTCTTCCATCTATTTTCGTTGCTTTTTGGCATTTTGCTGTTTGCTGCTTTACACTTCCGTTCCGCACTCTGCTTGTCTTACGCCATTTTATAGTTGCGTTCTTATACTCTTCACAAGTAGTACGTGTAGTATTATAATTTTGTCACGGAGTTTGTGATGCATCAAAGAAAACATCGGTACCCATATATACTGGATCAGCTTGTCCATCTGTCTATCTGTAGCCTTTCTGTTTGTCTGTCTGTCTGTCTGTCTGTCTGTCTGTCTGTATCCTTGTATTCCTATCTCCTTGATTCCCTGCTTCCTTGTCACCCTGCCTCCCTGTCACCCTTTCTGCCTTTCTCCTTGTGTCCCTGTCTCCCTATCTTTCAGTCTCCCTGTCTTCATGTCTTCCCGTCACCGTGTCACCCTGTCTCCTTATTTCCCTGTCTCCCTACCTATATGTCTTCACTTCACCCTGTCTCCATGTCTCTATGTCCCCCTGTCACCATGTTTTCATTTCTTTATGTCTCCATGTCTCCCTGTCTCCCTATCACCGTGTCACCATGTCACCATGTCTCCTTATTTCCCTGTCTCCCTGAATATATGTCTTCATTTCTCCATGTCTCCATGCCTCCCTGTCACCATGTTTTCATTTCTCCATTTCACCATGTCTCCCAGTCTCCCTGTCTGTCTGTCCGTGAATCAATCCTACTCCCTAAGTATTTAAGATATCGATCTAATATTTACCTTGCAGGTATGGACACTTTCTATATTCCTAAGCTGATCATAAGTCAAATATTGAGTCATATTTAAGAAAAACTTTATTATTAGAGCCAACATTAATGAACGGAAGCTTTACATATACATATATTAATAGGCGTGTCCCGTTCATCTTTAGGAGTAGCCCTCATACACACCCAAAACCCACTTTTCGGTTTTTATATGAACAACTTTATTATTACATTCAATATAAACTTGAAATTCAACATGGTGACTTCTATTGGATGGCATCTTTACATCCAACCGCTCAATCTGTGGCTTCTATAGGTAAAATTTGCTTAATTTTTCGATCTAACCTTTAAATGGAACGAAGGCGTCTCATTATCACTAGGGCATTACAAGACTTAAAAGTAATTTGTTAGATGTTAGCTTCTGAAGAGTTTTGAAGCTTCGGTTCTACTGAAATTAAAGTTTTCTCTTGTTTCTTAATGCTTTTCCTTTTTTTTTTTTGGTTTTTTTTTTTTTTTTTTTTTTGTATTCTGTTGCATATTTGTGGTTTCATTGTTTGCGATTTGTGGGTGTAATAAACGTTAATAGCGGTTGACCACAAAGAAAAATTGCAAACCATCTCAACCGTTCGAGTGCCTATGTGTGTGTGTGTGTGTGTGTGTGTGTTTCTCTTTCACAGTAAATTTACACATACCCACACAGGGGCAGTCAGACGGACACAATTTCTTTATTACATTTCTTTGCTACTTTTTAGATACTTTTTTTTCGTTCTCGTTCTCGTTCTCGTTTTCTATATGGTTACTTTTCTTTGGTGCCAGTGTAGCATTAAATTTAAGTGGTTTACTTAATTGAAGATTTGTTATCTGGTTAGTGGTAATTATTTTTCCCTGGATACTTGAGTACCTTTTATTTTTAATTTTTCTTTTTAGTCTTTAAATTGTTCTGTACTTAATTAAATTGAAGTTTGACTGTGCTGTATTTAAAAATTCTAGGTTCTAAACAATTTTATTAAGGAGGCTTACAGTGGTTTCCGTTAGTGATATATTACCTAGCAGTGTAAGTTCCAACAGTTTTTTAAGTCACTAGGCAAACCTATAAGTCACTAGGCGCTCTGTAGCCTAAACGGCTTGATTGATTTTGACATATTGGCGATCATTAGATGCGTCTTCATTGCGGCTGGGCTATAGGATGTAACGTTTTAATACCAGAACTGGCAATTAAAAATGAGAAAGTGTTTTTCTAGATCAAATAATGCTGTTTTTGTCAAAACGGGATTTCCATTAAATTTTTCTAAATAATAATTGGAGATTCTCTGGGGCCGTCATTGGTTCCGGACTTGATATAGCCTTGTTGGGACCTATGCTGAGTATTTAACTAAACATGCGTTGCATTCGACTATGCTGGGAGCCACCACCACCAATTTTAATGGCATACAATTTTATTACAACCACTATCAACTTGATATTTGAAATGGTGGCTTCTTCTTATAGGCGGGCGGTTTCCATATCCTCCTTTCTCTCTTTGTAGCAATGCTGAAGAAACAATAGTTGATTGTAAGCTTAAAACTAGTTGTCAACTTAGACCTCCTCTTTCACCGGTTTCACTGGATGAAGCGAAAGCTGAAATTAAATCTCTTTGTGCTAAAAACTGCCGGGTATGATGGAATTGATGCAGCAACTTTAAAAGCAATTCCACAAAAATGTCTTCTAATGCTGGTGATTTTTTTAATACCTGAATTCTTATTTATAAGCCTGGGAAACCTGAAAATGTGTTGGATTCGTACCGCCCCATATGTTTGTGCTTTCACAACTTAATCAAGCATCAAGAAGATGCTCATTCCACCAACATTTAAACAAATTAGCTGTCAATCTTCTCGATACGCCGAAAGCATGGCGGTGACTAATGCTGTTCCAACCTCTATACTGTCTCTTCGCATAATGTAAACATTTGCATTGTATATCATTTTCAGGTTCTATTGCATGCACCTTTCTAAAGTCTTTAAACTACTCGAAAGGAATTCAACACATGAAGTAGACGACAGAATCTCGCAGTTCTTATATGCCGCTGGACAGATGGATCTTCCAATTTCACGATTCACTGAATCGAAAGTAGAAAATGCTTGTCATAAACTTACAGGCTTTGATCTAATTACTGCAAAGGTACTTCAGCAGCTACCGGAAATTTGATTTAAGGACATGACTCATTTGTTCAAGAGCATCTCAAGAACTGGAATTTCTTCTTCAGTGGAAGGTGTCTGGTATCACTGTTATCCCAAAGCCAGATAAACCTCTAGAAGAAGTTACCTCTTATAGGCCTATTAGTCCTGTAATAAATAAGGTTTTTGAATCGTTACTATTGACTAACTTGAAGCCAATTATCAGTCGAAAAAAAACTGATTGCCGACCATCAGTTCGGATTCAGAGAAAAACACGCCACAACTGAACAAAGTCATTCAGTTTTTCGGATTATACGAACCGCAATGGAAAATCGAGAATATTGCACAACGGCATTCTTAGACATCACACAAGCTTTCGACAAGATCTGGCACGACGGACTTCTTCATAAACTTAAGTAGTGGCTCCCATACCCGTACTATGAATTAATAAAATCGTATATATGCGACCGCCACTTTGTTGTAAAATTCAACGCAGAATTTTCAAAGTTGCAGGCAAACGACTCCTTGCTCCCGTATTGTATACACTCTATACGGCAGATCTACCAATTCCAGCAGATACGTCCATTGCAACATTTGCTGACGATACAGTCATTATGTCGAAACACTCCAATCCAAGGATGGCGTCAAGGCGACTGCAAAAAGGACTAGACCAAATTTCTTCGTGGCTTCAAAACTGAAGACCAAATGTTAACCCGCCAAATTAGTACAAGTAAACTTTTCCGCTATGTCGGAGTGAGTGCCCTCCTGTCAGGCTTTATAATATGCAATTACCACAATCGGGCTTGCCATTCACAGTGAACGCTGGTTCAACTCACAGCGTTCAACTCGCGCAATGTGAAAAGAGTGCAAGAGAAAGGTTCTATCGTCTTTTTTAAAAAAACTGTTGCGAGCGGACACTATTTAAAATAGAAGCGAAAAGACATTTCAACTCTGTTTAATCTCATCGGAGTCTTTGTTCAAGCAACGAGAGTTTTTCATCGCTCACTTTATGCATTTGTTTACATAAGACACTTTGCTGCGCAAAAGACACTTTCGGCTAATGTGTGTTACTTATATTTTAACATACTCGTATGCACACAATTTAGTGCCCTTTCTCTTTCTTTCTCCCTCTTCCACGCTTTGCCTGCGATGAAATATTTAAATCAACAACAACAAAAAAGACGCTTTACGCTTCCACATGGCTCGTTTTGCCCAGTTGCTGATGCTCAGTTGCTGATAGTCGAACGAAAGTGTCCCCATCAAACTATTATCGTAAGACAGCTTCGTGGCTATTGCATCGCTCATCGAGACGCATGAAAGAAGTGTTCTGTTGAGAGATTTTCATTTTATTCTGTCTTTTAAGTGAGCAGACAGTACAGAAAAATTTTGTTGAGCATATTTTGCGAGCTCTGATTGCAAGTCTATACAAAATTATTGTACAAAAGTATTGCACATTTGATTTTTTTTCTACAGCTAAACAGAGGTATATTTTGTTTTTTCTAAAGAAACACTTATAAATTTCGTACTCCTGTAGTGCTCCACTCCATTAGCTATGACTGAGTTTGGATTGAAATCTTCTATTTGGCAAAAGTCCACTCATCATACAAAATCGGAAACCACTTAGTTTCCACTAACCTTATAGGTGAGTGAGCGGCTATAATTAACGTGCTAAGAAGTGCTTAACTGTGCAGCTCAAAGCCAATGCAAAATTTTTGTTTTGAATTATATTTTAAAGATACAAGTTATTCTACATACCTAGCAAGCTTAAACTTAATAGTAGGTCTTTGTACAATATTAATGCAAAATGTTTTTTTCAAGTCAAAATGCTTTCGGGCAGAGCAGGAATTATGGCAGGATTTCACAACTTATGCCGTAGCGCTGCTCAGTTTTCTATATAGAAGAGTTGCTGCAGCTGCTGACAGCAATTTCAAAGTATGTGTAAACACAGATACATTATATACATATATGTATGTATGTATGTATGTATGTATGTATGTATATCAATGTATCTGCTAAGCTGCTACCTTTTTGGGAAACTCAAACTGTGCCACTTAGTTTTAGTAAAGTGCATGATTATGCTTTTAGTGGCATGTTGCTGAGGTTTTTTTTTGTTAGTTGGTGCTGCTGCTGCTGCATTTGCTGTTGTTGCTTTCATATTCCGGTTGCACTTATTGCTCTTGCAACACGTGCGTTTATTTTTGTATTTGTATTTGTATTCGTGTGTTTTGGTGTGTATCTATGTGCATGACTGCATGCAGCTGACAAGCTTTATGTAAGCGGCATCTATGTATGTATGTGTGTGCATAATATGTGTGCATGTATGCGTGACGCACTCTAGCTGCGTGCATGCGTAGTTATGTATGTGTGTGTGTAACTGTATAGACGTGCGTGGTTGTTTTTGCTATATGCGGCTTATATCCTCTTTTTTATGCAAGGATATGCGCTTGAAAAGTTAGTTGTACAAATTTTAGCTTCGTATACATTTTTTCGCTTTTTTTTACCATTTGAAAAACATACATTTTATATTATCCTTGCATGTATATTCTATGTAATTCACACTGCGTATGAGAAATATACTAAAATCAAGTAAAAAACCTCTTGACGTAGGAAGAGCCAAGTGACGAAAGCCTACCTGCAACTCACAAAACTTCTGATATAAATGTTGTGACGAAAGATTTTTGTTTTTCATTTGTATTGTCGCAATACTGTTTTTCTTCTAATTGATCTCCAATTTCGTTTTTCTAATTAATCAAAAGTAACTTCTGGAAACTTCACCGCTACTTCGCAATTTAAAATTATAGTCGATTTCGATTGAATAAACTGTTTGACTAAAATTGCGGTAGCATCACATTCTTTTTTCAAAACGCAATACCCAAATCAGAGGAACGGGCTGATCAAATCCAAAACGCTCCTTATTGAGATGTGGCACTCCAGGTGGCGTTCCCTCAAAACAACCATCATCCCTCTTGAAGCGTAAGCCGTCCTGTTGATACCAAATGCCTTCTAAGTCTAATTCATCAAGTTGTAGAAAGCAAATTCAACCAAAATGTTCAAAAAACGGTCTGAATTTACTGTCATGTCGGAAGGAAGTATACGCCTCACTGAACGGTCGGAGAGTCTAAGAGCAGACGCATGTTTGTACGCTGAACGCCACGAGAATCGCAAGGTGGAAGCTCTCACTGCCTCAATGCGCTCAGGAGATCTTCCAGTTCTTTGTTTTGTCACACTTGCGCTTTGTCTAAACGTAGTGTCCCATGCAACAATTGATTTCCGGTGCCTGACAGGGCCCACTGGGGCTACATTCAAGCAATTTCGAAAGACGCGATGGGTTGCGTTCACAGAACGTCCGTTCATTTCAAAAAAGGAAGTTATGCTGCCACATAAATACCAAAAAAAAAAAAAAAAACAAAAAGGATATAATAGTATAACATGTTTCTGCGTATGCTGCGTATAACAGAAGTAACAGCCACTAGTATGAGCTATTAGGATAAAAAACTAACATTGCACTATCTGAAATTTTCAGAACTTTTGAACGAGTTGATCTTCGATTTGAGTCAGTGCCGAGAATAAATAAAAAAATATGTTTTTGTTTATAGATGCCCCACAAGCCGGAATACCACTTAACGGTGGGTATTTTCAACACCCTATATTTCGGAGTGGAGTGATCCGATTTTATTTGTTTTAACATTTTCTGAATGTACGTTTGAAGATCTTTTTATTGGTGTACCAGTATATCACGTCTCGATCGAACTTATCAGTAAAAACTCCCTCACTGCGCATACAATATAGCGCACTGAGCTGTGGTGTCGTCACTTGCGTGGACTACAGTCCACTGTGTTGATATTGCACAATTTTGTACGGAAATAACTTCGAGTGACTACATTCGTGCATAAATGCAGCCATATAATCTTAGCATTTTTTGGCAAATTACAACCAGCAATCTACGATTTAAATATATTATTTCATATTATTTGTTGCTGCGCACAAAATTCAACACTCTGCTATTTCAAGCGTAACTTCTTAAGTCGCAAAGCAGCTAAAAGCATTTAGCAGCTACAAAAAAGTGAAAATTTAGTAGCTAGTAGTAGATACTTCCTAGAGAAACCTCGAAAAAGAAAGCGAAAGAGAACTTTGTCGCAGCAAGTAGAAAAACTTTTACTACTGAAGAACTTCTTGTGAGCAGCTTTTTTGTAAGATAGCTCCTCTGTCTATCTGTCTGTCTGTCTGTCTGTCTGTCTGTCTGTCCGTCCGCCCATCCGTCTGTCTTTCAATGCGGCAAAGCGGCTTTCAAATAAAAATTTCAGCAACTTGGCTTTTCACTTAAAAACATTTATATATTTATATATACATTTCTATGTGGCATGTTGCTGCTCTGGCTGCCTGGCTGGCTGGCTGGCTGGCTGGCTTGTTGGCTGGCTGCCTGACTGACTGACTGACTGTATGACAAGCATTCATATTGCTGTTTGTCGCAGCAAAAAATTATAAAAGAAAATTTATTCAAAGGACTTGTCTCCAACAGCTCGCTTCCTTAGTAACTATTTATTATCAACTTCAAAAGTAGCAAGCTGCTTTGCAACTCACTTTGTTACTCTTGAACTACTTTCGCTCGTATTTACTTAGGCTTCATTTAAGTGAATTTTTTGACTGATATTATGTAAATTTACTTACAAGCTAACATAATAAAAACTGATATTCGCACCGATGCAGCTGAATTTATGCAGCTTGATTTCAGCTTAGCTTAATTGTCTGTGCATATATTTTCTTTTAATTTTGCATATACTATATTTTTTGAGGCATGTGGCAAACTTTTGCGATGCAAATATGAGCTATAATATTTAAGACATATGTTTTTGAAGTTGTCTCTCTGTTTGCTGCACAGCATGTGTGCAGCATGTCATGTTGTGTAGACACAGCAGGATATATGACAGTATGCAGTTTATACTATATATATATACATATATATATATATATATATATATATATATATATATATATATATATATATATATATATATATATATATATATATATATATATATATATATATATATATATATATATATATATATATATATATATATATATATATATATATATATATATATATATATATATATATATATATATATATATTTGTAGGTACGAGGGAAATTTGTTTAGTCCTTGACTTTTTTAAATTTGGAATTCTATTGAGATTTAAAGATATTCCCTAAAGTATGTAAACTGTATCATCAACTTTGTGTTTGACAGCCATTGAAAGCAGACATGTAAGGCAGACAGACGGACAAATGCAGGTTGCTGCCGAAATTGACCTCAAACGTAATCGTGTGGTAAGTTCGTAGTAGTAGTTGTATAGATTTAACCTCATATTGTCAAGTTTTTGCGGCTTTTAATGAACGTGCCTAAAATATGATTTAACCTACTGAGTTTTGTACGCCTGTCTGCCTTGCATATCTGCTTTCAATAGCTATCAAACACATATTTAATGATGCAGACTGCTTAAAATTTTACCAAATCGTCTATTAACAGCTGGTAGTTGACAGCAGCAGTGTTGCATTTAAAGTTACTACGCGTTAAAAGTCACACACTTATCATATTGCCCACGTATTATAATTTTGTGCTTAAGTTTTTGCCCACATAAATTTACCATCAAGCATTAAATGAGCTTGCTTAAATAGCGTTTTATCTTATAAACTGTGAGAAAATGACAGCGCAATTTGCAGTGGTTCTTTTAGAAGTATATGTTCGTCCTTAGCTAACTGCTAGAAGTGGCAATTTTATGGAACAGAACTAGCTGTATTCCTTACTTACTTACTTAGGTGGCTCTACCACCGTCTATCGGTCAAGGCCGCACGTAGGAAAGCGCAACATTCGGTGTAGTTTAGTGCGCGCCGGCGCCAGTCGCTGGCAATCCGGAGCTTCTTCAGGTCATCATAGACCTGATCTTAAGCTCGGACGTCCTCTCTGACGCCGTCCACCAATCAAGTTCAGGTTTCCGTCGTAAACCTTTAGTGCTGGAACTTCGAGGTTCATCCGGTTGCGGTGACCAGCCCAGTGCAGCCGCTGAAATTTAATGCGCTGGACTATGTCAACCTCATCATACAGCTCATACAGATCGTGGTTCAACTCTAAGGGGACCAAAAATCCTTCGATGAATCTTTCTCTCGAACGCTCCTAAAGACGCTGTATCCGTTGATGTCAGTGTCCAGGTTTTTGCGCCATACAGCAGAACCGGGATTATAGATACATACTATGTACATACTTACCTAGAAGCTTTTTTGATCGATTAAGAGACATGGGGTGTGTGTTAAAAAACCATGCGAAAAAATCACTTTATGCTACTAATTGGCGTATTAGCGTTAATGATTGATTAACGGTACTAGTTTATTTAGGTTACAATAGCAAATAATAGACCAAACGGTTCCAATTTCACTAAATTTTATAACTAAATCGTCACAAAAACATCACTTACCCATTAAAGTGATGGTTTTGTGACCATTGCTATGCTCTCATAATTCTCTCTCTCACTCTCTCAATCTCTCTAACTCTCCCAACTTTCTCACAATACTGAACATATGCTAACTACTTGGTGAGAGCCATGGTGTAGTAACGGAAGGCGGTAGCATGCGAACAGCCAGTAGGTAAACGCTGAAGAGAAACGGTGTGCGCTAAAATCACTTTAGGAAGATTGCGTATGTTACTTTGCATGCAGTTCGCTATTATTTTAGTGACTGACAGTTGATGACTCAAGCTTTACATCGCACGTGAAACTGGTTTGCATAGTTCAAGCGCTTGCAGTTAAACTTACAGAGAACTAAAGTTACAAAACTCTGTAATCCAAAAATAATACCAACATCAATTTCGCTTTTTTCTTTACTGCTTTTTTATTTTGATTATCTACTTTAATACTTATATTAAATCTGTGGTTTTTTATATACAATACATATATATATATCATTAATTTAATTATCTTCTTTACTTTATATATATATATATATATATATATATATATATATATATATATATATATATATATATATATATATATAGATATATATATATATATATATATATATATATATATATATATATATATATATATATATATATATATATATATATATATATATATATATATATATATATATATATATATATATATATATATAGAGAGAGAGAGAGAGAGAGAGAGAGAGATATATATATATATATATATATATATATATATATATATATATATATAGATTCCCTTATATACTATGCATTTGGATTTTTCACTTCATTTTTTCATGTTGATCATTAGGCATATATCGTACATACATTCAAATATCAATATAATATAATATAGTATAATATATGTATATATATATATATATATATATATATATATATATATATATATATATATATATATATATATATATATATATATATATATATATATATATATATATATATATATATATAGGTTGGTATATATATATATAAATCTTTTTGTTTATAATAAACCTAAATTGGAAAGCTTAATACAACTTTGACATTGGGTTGCCTTTGTCATCTTGAAGAAATCTCGTTTATATTTTGAACGAGAATTTTGTCTGCACTTGACTGACTAAATAAATAAGAATATTACTTTATATATTTAGCCTTTTCACATCATTACAAAGAATACGCATTTTGTATTCGTTAAGTTGAGTTTTTTGTTTTGTTTTTTGTATTTTTTTTGCTTCTTATAGAATTTTATTTCATTTTTTAGAACTTTTTCTTAGTATTAACTGAAAATACTTGAGCTGCTGAAACTTGTGTAAATATTTAAATACAATACAAATGTTCGCTTTTTTTTTTTTTTGTATAAGTTCACTGAACATTTTGACTTTTTCGTGCGTGTTTTTTGTTTTGGGATGGATCGAGTTGTCTGTGCTGTTTTGAGATCAATATGGATATAGTTACAATAAGTATTGGTAGAAGCAAATAAATGGATTAAAACACTTTATTGCAGTGAGAAATTTCTATGCAGCTTGTACAATATGCAGCATGTAAAAATATCGCTTGCATATTTTGGGCATAGAAAGCATTAAAAATATTCGCACGCACAACAATACAAAAAACACACGTATTGTATGCGTGAAAAATGCACACTGATGCCAATATTTTATTCGTCTTTTTCTATCTCGTTTACTCACTCTCTTATTGAACACTATACCAAATAAAGTCTGCACAAAGCTGACATCAATCGTTTTTTGTTTTTATACCAATCACATATTGTGTGAAATGGTATTATCAGTTTGTCTGAAAGTTTGTAACGCACTAAAGGAGGCATCGTAGAATCCATAAAGTATACATATATATTCTTGATCAGCTCGACGCCGAGTCGATGTAGCCATCTCCGTCTGTCTGTCCGTCTGTATGTTGTTACGCATTTTTTGGGGACCAATTTTGAATGCTATCCAGTTGAAATTTTGCACATACACTTCTGTTTATTGCAGTTTAATAGAGTATCAAGATTGACCCGCCACGCCTTCTATTGGGGGTAGCTCCCATACAAACCTACTGCCAACTTTTGACTTTTTGTAAGAAAAACTTTTTTCTTAAAGTCAATATTAGGTTGAAATGTGATGTGGTGCCTTTTAAGAGACTGCCGCTTAACAGACATAGACAATTGGGCGTGGCCGGTCCACTTTTTGAGGTAGACCCCATACTAGACCCCACCGTGCAATTTTGTGTTTTTTTATGAAAAAATCCTTCATTTAGATCAATATTAGCTTAAAATTTGATTTTGTGGGTGTTAATGGACAACCGCTTCATATACTTATACAAAGGGGCGTGTCCCGCCCACTTTTTGAGGTAGTCCCATATAAACCCACAGTTCACTTTTATGCATTTGTATGGAAAACGTCAATATCAACTTGAAATTCGATATGCCGACATCTTACACATCTACTACATCGCGTGTACCACCCCCTATTTAAACTCCCACTTTTATGTATTACAATACTATTTAAAGTTTCGTGAGAATGGTATTAGAGCTTCGGTTCAACCAAATTTAACTTTTTTTCTTGTTTTGCTTTGCATTTATTCGGAAGATTAGTAGACAAATTATACGACAGATAATTTGTGATTTGCATTCACTTCATTCTATTCATTGCGTTTATCTAAGTCATCTGTTGGGATGTTCGTATGATTAAAAAATAAATAAATAAAATTCCTACTAAATATGTGGATCAGTTAGCTTTCTAATAATAATGAATCGGTGTATTTTGTAGGCAGAGACTTGAAATCAAAGCAGAAGTTCAGTGTTTTTAGATTTTTTTACTGCATTTACTGACGTGAAAACCTACACGGTTGAAGTTGCTTTAACAAATTTATATAAAAGTAAAATAAACTTATAAAAATCAATAGGTCAGAATTCATTGCTAGGATTAGTTGAAATCAGATTTTCGCATATAACATGAAGATCAAAACAAAAATACGAAGTTACTGGTTCAGCGATAATCATTTCAATAAGTATTTTGGAAAATATGTTGAGGCTCCAATCGAAACGACTGGAAAATCTTCAATAAAAATCTGTGCATAATCATGAAAAAAATGACTAGGTTCTAGAACAAAAGCTAACAAACTTCATATTATCTCATAAATGGACTAGTTAATAGTCTTGAACTCAAAAGTTTGCATTTAAAGCAAAAGTCCGTTTTAGAATGATGCACGGATCTACTAAGTACCCAAATTAGTATTTTTGGTATTTTACAAATTCCTATTTTTTTGTTAGTAGTTTTGTTTTTTCACGAGGTGCGTACTAAAATAGGTTTGGAAATGAATTCGAACCATCTGTTCCATGTATTGTAGCTATTCAATGGCCCAATAAATTTATATATTAATACATTTTATAAAAATTGCTTGAATATTTCGAGCGTAAAAGCCTTAAGCAATTGTTACTAACGCAAAGCGTCAAACAAACGCTTTACATGAACTAAAAATGCACACACACACACATATATTAAACGATAGTATTTGATAAGACTCACGTTTGCGAAAGAGACAGTAGTTATTATGGTGAATGTTTCTCTGTTTGTAGTTGTTGTGATTGACGCATGTTAAAACTGCAATAACAACAAACGCTTAAACGCAATAATATACAAAATCATTTCTAGATTGCGGTCGATTGATGCGACCGCAGACCATTGGTATAGTATGTAATAGTGTGGAGAGATACTTATAAGCGCGTTATTATATTTGGTACTATAATCAATGCTTCTAAAAAGGAATCGAATAGAATATACTGAAATTGTTTTTGATGCTTCTGGCTGCTGTTAGTCACACAGAGGGAGATAATCTTTTTGGTAAATATGACACGTGAGTTGCACTGTAATAATAAATTAAACATGTTTATATAATAAGAAAAAGAATATGAAATGCAGTCCAACATCCGATTAGTGGAAATTACATCATTTGAGACAATTAAAAATCTGCTTACTGTAATAAATTGATTGGGTATGGCATATATAGGTATAACAATATCTCATATAATTTGTATACATTTCTAATACAAGACTTACTGTGCATGCTAAATTTCAGCAGAATCTGATTCGTTGAAGTGGTTAAAAAAAAATCTCATACAAAACGTAAAATTAGAATGAGGTTTGTATGAACGCTAGCAATAATAGTGGCGTTGACTTGTTAAATTTATATACTTTCCCTGAAAAGCGAAGAGAAGAGTCTAAATTTCAATGTTTAAAGTCTCTGTCTCTTATAGACTTTGAGATCTCGACGTTCATATGGACAGACAGATGATTATGTGTATAGGAACATCATTTTTGATCAATATTCTGATCAATATTCTCAAATCTTCTGCTTAACTAAACAACACTTTCTCAAATCAGCTATTTTACTGTTTACTCTACAACTTGTGTAGAGTAAACAAATATTACTTCTGGAGCACCAAGAAACTCATCTCTTGAAGAGTGTTAAAGAAATTTTTTGATTGGTAATATGTGAAGGGCTACCAAATTTGTTTAAAACGATTATGATTTGTTTCAGCAGTATCAAACTATTTTAATTATTCGTGCAACTGTGAAATATGTCAAATCTGTCAACTTGAATAGTGATTCCTTAATTAACTGGAATTCGTGAGTAGTCCGGAAATATTAAAGTTGATGCCAACTTTTTGAAAGTTCCTTTAAATGTGTAATAATAGTATATTAATTTTATCACGCGAAGTTTATAATACACAAAAGGAGGCGTCAGAGATTCCATAAAGTATTTATGTAAGTATATTATTGATCTGCTCGATAAGTCGTATGGTGGTAGTCATATCCGTCTGTCTGTCTCTCTGTTTAAGTGCGCAATTTTCTTCCAATTTTACTTATAACCAGTATACAGACTCTCTGTTTCATATAGGATCTGCAAAACGGAATGCTAGGTGCTCTTTTAAGGCTAGCATCCATACGAACTCAATGTGCAGCTTTGTGTATTACTAAAACGTTTTTCACTATAATAGAAATTAACCTGAAAGGCTTATCATTTGTAATAGCAAGTAAATAATATATACAGTTCCACTACAATGAGAGATTCCTACTGTGTAGGTTTTAAAATTTGGTGGTTTCTGTAAGTAAAACCCCATTGGTTGACTTGACCACTTAAAACACGAAAATAGATATGTAGAAGCTTGTTAAATAGAGTGTCCAAAAAATTGAAGCATAAAATAATTTTAATAGAAATGTTTTTATAAAAATTACTTTTTGCGTGAAGTCTGGAACAGTATTCAAAGCTTGCGTAAATTTGTGTACATCCTATATTTGTTTTGGTATGTGGTACCAAGTTTTATTAAAAGTTTAGCAACTAGTTTGTGCTGAATTATAATGTGGAGTACTACACAAAACACTTGTGTCTCCAGATCACCAAATTTCATACATTAAATTTAGTTTTATGTACTGAAATTTAGATATTTTGAAGCGAAAGCGTTTTTTGTGGCACCCTTGCATAACTACTTTGTCTTTTTCAAGTCAAAGTAGGCACTAGAAAATGATCTATGGCCTTTTTCAAACGATGTGTGCATTCAGCAGTACTAATCGCTGACTGATATTTGATTACTGTTTATTACTTTTACATAGAAATTAACTCCTATAGCATAGTTTGTAGTAAAACTATTCAAACCAAATGGTTTTTCAGTTTAACAAAGACAAACAGAAGTATAGCACACGCATTAAAAACATGCAGCGTAAATTAGCAATCAGTTTCTGCTGAACGCGTTCTTTATGTGATTTTGTCTTTACTTAATACTGAGTATCGTAACTGTATCCTTAACACAACAAACTTGACATAGTCTGCTTACTTAAATACTGCAAATTTTAGGAAATTGTAAATGTCCCTAATAGCAGACATTTTGATTCTATTCTTATAGCTACCAACTGCGAACTCAAACCTGCACAGAAGTTTTCAAATTTATATTATAATATTCAAAGTATTAATCTTCAAAGCACCACAAAACATCGATCCAGCCTAATTTTTTTTTTAGAATATTATTATTATATGTGTGTGTGTGTTTCTTTTTAGAAGTATATATTTATAATATATTCTGCACATTTTTTTTGTTGTGTTTTGTTTTGTTTGTCCCTTGCTTAGATACTAAGAGCTGCACAATTTACATGAGTAGAAAAAAAGTTAGATACGATGGCGTTGAAAAAATAGAAGATGTAGACAAAGTATAACAATCAAAATTTTGCGAAATACAAATAGAATTGGAACGCATAAACTTCAATGGCATGAAATCCATTGTGCTCAACATCAACATGAATATATTAGACATTGTTCTACAGCACAGCAACAAGTCCTGCGGCGTTAAAGTACTCCTGTACATCTTAGTTGCCAGCCCCCTTACTGTTGTTGTTGTTGTTGTTGAAGTTGAAGTAGTTTTAGTGTTAGTAGTCATCATCATCATCATCATCGTCGTCTTCGTCGTTTTTGTCTTATTGGAATGTGGCACATTTGATGCATGGCAATTAAATCATGTTTGCAGCGTTAATTGCCTGCTGTTGTCGCTGCTGTTGCTGCACTCAGAGTAGTTGTTGTTGTTGTTGATGATGATGTTGCTGCTGCCGCTGGCCAAGAGCACAGTACGCCCATTGGCATTGCAATAGTAGCAATCTATGCTGCTGCAGTTGCTACTATTTCTACAGCAATTGCTGCACTTTGCCTTAGGCTGCTGTTGCTGTTGTTGCTGCTGTTGCTGCTGCTGAGCAATTGTGTTGTTGCACTTCCCTGCTGGCACATGTCTTTGTCGTTTTGGTTGTTTTTGTTTTTGTTGCTCTTGCTGCTGCTGCTGCTCTTGCTGCTGCTGCTGCTCTTGTACTAATTGTTTCCACGCCCAACTGAGCAGCAACAACAGCGGCAGCAGCATTAGTCCATGCTGCTGGCTGCCTCCATGTATTGCCGTGGCACCATTGCCTGCGCCACGCCAGGCGGCACCAGCATCGCTGCCCTCAGCACCGTCGCCATTGTCGCCGTCTCCTTCGCTGCCTGAGGGTACAAAATGAAAGAGAAAGTCTAGAGAGAAAAGGTGGAAAAAATTTGGATTTGTTGCAGTTTAGTGTTCGCTTGTTTCAAGTGTTGCTTGTTGTTGTTGCTTTTCTTTTTTACTCTACTGAAGCATTTTTATTGCTACGAACTAATTAAGCATTTAGTGTTAATTGGCCAAGAAAATAGTAGTGCTATAAAGAGGGTAGTTTCAAAAGTTTTAAGTCTATATAGATTGTACAAGATAGTGTGCGTTATGTGCTATTTTGCAAAATAAAAACAAACAAAAAAATACAAATTCTAAAAGCAGCCATTTATAAATTGTAAGATAAATTTGAAATAATACGATTATTTAATATTTATGAATATAGTTTTAGTTCATTTGCCAATTACGACTTAGACTGCTGTGAGTTGCTTAACACTATAGATCAGAGGTGGCCCATTGTGATACCATGTCTCCTTTCCTTCGACTGGGTCTTCGCTTGCACGAACTTCTTTGTCTGTACTAACCACATGCAAATGAATTTATCATCCATTATAGAAACAAATATCTCCGTAATTTGACCAACAATTGGCGCCTGAGCAGTGCGAATCTCTAAATACTTTGTACCTGTCCGACGAAGTAGCGGCATAGTATTTTTACCTCGACATAACCTCCATTATAGAAAGAAATATCTTCGTAATGTTGAAACAACAATCGGCGCCCGAGCAGTGCGAATCTCCGTCCGACACAGTAGCGACATAATAGATGCTCAACTGTATTTTTTCTTTCTACAACTGCAGTAAAACGGTTGTTCGCCTATAATTATGATACGGTTACATGAGTTTCAAGCTTCGAGCTCTATGAGTGTATCTTTAAGAATCTAGGCTGTTTATTTTTATCACAATTTATTCCAGTGCTTAGTTACCCTGACGTGTTGGATTTCGTAGTACTCTATTATCCAGCTAAGACATCTATAGTACTCTGTAGAAATTTTGATTTTTCGGTTGTATGAGTCTAGGGCCTTGTGAGTTACTTGACTGTTATTGAATATATATACTTGATTACATCGCTGTAACTCAAGATACTGTGTAGCCCCTGGATTGTTAACTTTTCTGCTTGGTAGATGCAACACTAATTGGGAAGTCTGAAATATGATATTATGCCTAAGATTGGAACCAAGACACTATTATAAATGAGCTTTGCGCCAACGGTGAGTACCTTGCTAACGTTCGGTTTTAATGTGGAAAGTTTCGCATTGTGTTCGGTTAGGATTTTAGACTACATTTTTCTTATCGAATGTAAGTAGTTCAATAATCCGTATTGGATGAACGGGAATTTTGTAGTTATAGTAACCTTTAGTGCTCGAAAGTGGTACAGCACCAGGAAAAGGTTTATCTCTGCCTTAGGTCTGTGTTTTTACGCGCATCATTCTCTCTTATAAATTTATCAGAAGGAAGTATATATAATAGAACGATTAACGCCTCCGTTGGAATGATATACTCTACTGATGCAGAGCTCTGCACTTCTTTGTATATTAATATATTTTATTTAAGGGTAGATGAGCATTCTAAGTAATGCACAGGCCAGAATACAGAATACTCCGTAGAGCAGAATAGGGCATACCAGTGAACGATAGGTGCTGAGAATCTTCAAACTCTGGCTTGCTTTCTTCTTTTTTTTAACGATACGACTTTTTTTGTTTTTCGGAAACCCAAGAAACTGAGATTTGTATTTGCTCGTGAACAGTACTAGCACAGTTTTTGTTTGATTTCCAGGCAGACCGCAGAATAAAGCACCGTTTTGAATGCGTAGATAGAACGGTCTGCATTAGGTTTCGTTTGCCTTATGTCATGTCCTTGGTACAGTGTCACAACATTTGCAACATCTCAAGCCAACTTCTGTACCGTTTCGTTGTTGAACATAGCTTAAGATATTTTAAATCATACTGTGCCCCCCCTTTTTGCAGCCACAAAAGAAATTCAGAGAAGCGCATAACCGAGAAATAATATCAGTTGGCAACAAATAAACGAGTCAAAGTCGCAAAACAGCTGATTGTGCAAAGTTGCACCACTTTATTTTGTGCTCTAGACGCCGTTTTTGCAGTTTTGCACTTTTTTTTTATTAATGCAAAGCTTTGTGAATACATTAAATGTCTAAGTTTAATTATTTTATATAAAATAAAAATCACTATATACAAAATTATTTATAAAATGAAGCAAAAATGCATGCTAAAAAATTATATTGACTACTTAGCAAACAAATCACTACTTCGTTTTCAGTTTGAAAATTTTTCGAACACCTTTTGTAACCATTAAATATTTACATCTCAATTCATCATCTCACGCTTACCTTGTAGCTGTGTCAGATAGCTATTCTTTTTATTATGCAGCATTTCGCCCTCTTGGAACGAATACTGATCGTAAAGTTCATCCGGATTGACCATATTCACGCTGCTGCCATATTTTGTATATTGATCTGCCTCGAGTATAGCTTTTTCGGTGGTCTTCCAATAGATATCATGTATCTGTGCATTGCAGCGTAGCTGTATAATAGATTTAAAAAAAAAAAAAAAAAATAGTTTTTTCTACTAAATTTGCCACTTTTTTACCACTCACCTTAAATTTGCCATTCTCAAAGTGTTGATCGGTTACTACAAAGTGTATACCAACGACAGCTGTTTCCATTTCGGTGCGTACATCTCGTATGATTTTGTGATGCCGTACATGTGCAGGATTAACCTGAAAGCATATCGAAATTCAAAACGAAATCAAAATCATAGACCAAATGCGTGTGTTAACACTTTTGACGTCTAAAAGCAAACTTAAAAAGTATAAAAAACTGTTTCAAATGTAAATACTACACACACACACACACACACACACACACACAAAAATCGAATACAAAGAAATTCGTTGCGTTCTAAATCAACGCAAACATACAATTTGGAAAATTGAAGTACATCAACTGTGTGCAAACTTTCAATGCACTCAAAGCGTAAAAAATGGTAAGAAAATGGCTCATATTTGTCATGCTGTGTAGGAGTGTACACAGCCATTGTTTTTTTTTTTTTGTTTGTCTTTTTTTTATTCGAGTTACTAACCACGCTTGCATTTTTTTCCAGGTCAAGTTGCATGCAGTTGATTTAGCTTTATGCGCTTGAATTACAAAGATAGAAATTTCGAAGGGAAAAACGCTTTCTGAGTATAAACGAAATCCGTAGCACACAATGCAAGTTGTGCAGTTTGAAAAATCCGGGTATTTTGTTTGATATTTGAATTTTTTCTCTTTCGGAAGCATTTTACTTTTAAAAGCAAATCTGTGCACTAAATGTTTTTCCATAAATTTTAGATTTATCTTAAACTTATTTACAGGCTGTGCAGTGAAGTCCTTAATAGCAACTTTTCATATTAGTTTCGTAAATCGATAAGAAGCCGATTTAATTGGAGATATATAGAACAATAGATTATTTTTTTGTTTGAGAAAATGTATGAAAAGACTTTTAGTCTTTCAAATAAAATATTGTCATCATAAATATTGGCTGTCAACTCTTTTAGTCTAGCAGATGAATTTGAAGATAAGTTTATACTATTTCGATGCTTAAAGTCTGCACCATAATTTGGGTACATGTACTTTTTATAGTTGCAGCGATTAGATGGACGAATGGCAAGACAATACATATAGCGAAATGATTAGCAAAGGTAAGAGTCATACTATCAATGAAACTAAATATTACTCATTCTAAAAATCTTACTACAAACAACCTATTCAAATCTCGAAGAGTGTGCTCGTATCTCAGTGCCTCGAAGATGAAGTTTCACGAACAACTGTTGGATTTTCAAAACCTTCTACAAGGGAAATCCCAGAAGTACCAGACATAACGTTGGATGGCGCTTGTGGTTTTTAAACAAATTTATTTTCTGTGATTATCATTCGATTCGACTACTGTCAAATTTTCAGAGCAGTCTGCATCATTAAGTTGGTGCTAGCCATTGAGCGTAAACAAAAGAAGGCAGACAGACGGACAGAAAGCAAGTGGGTGCCGAAATTAACCTTAAATGCAATACTGTGAAGTGTTTGTGAAGTAATGTTGACATTGGGTAACTGCAATATGTTTAAGTTTTTGGGCCCTTTCATGACTGTGGAAAACATGAATCCAACACTACAAATCTGGCCGTATCGGTGCCAACACAAATTTAGTGCTGATAATTACTCAAAGTTTGACCGTGATCTTACGCTAAGGGCTACGTTTCAGAAAAGAATTTTTTTTTAAAACTACAACTACTCTCGTAACTCCTCACAATGTTTTCATGTTACTCGTCAGTAAGAGGTCAGTATCACCAACAATAATACATGCGGGAAGGACAGACATCATGGTTGCCAAAACACACTAGAGAATCTTCTCTGTGTATGCGACCTTCTTTGTAGACCGAGACTCATGCACTGTGGATAAACATCATTCTCAAAGATATATTGATAAGTGTCCAAATAAGTTCAACGATATCATTTTAAATTCATTAACTTTTCATTGATTTCATTGAACTTCTTGATAGTGGCCATTCTTCAAACTTTAGATCTTGTGTGGTTAACAATTAAGGTTTACCGCGAATTTCCTTTGGAATCATATCGTTAATCGTCGTTCTGGAACAAATATGTTTGAGTTTTGCATGAGGTTGATGTACTAAGCAGTGCATTGCTAAAATATATGCCTTCAATCATGAAGATTCAGACGCTATGCAGCTTTATCGACTTCGTCAACTGGATATGACTATAAGGAGAATATATCAGATTAACTTAGCATTAAAATTATTCTCTATAGGGCTAAGTGTGCTGACTTGATAGTTCTCACTTTAAAACAAACCTAAACAAACAAAAATTGGTTCAAAAATTAAATCGAAATATATATTTTTAGTAATGCATTTACAAGAAATATCTGTTGCCCACATATAAAACATTCATACGAATTAAAGGAGATGCAGCATAAACGGCAATACCGAACTGTGTGCGCTCAAGATCACTGTGATTCGTGTATATTATTTTGTCTGTGCTACATACTTAATTTAAACCACGTGTTTATTTGGGGTGCATTTCATTGCTTTGTTTAGACATAGATTGATCTTGAAATTTCCATACCGTTGCTTGGTATCGAAATTAAAAAATTCGGTTGGTGCAAAACTTTATCAGAATATTGGGTATACGGCACTAGGTGTAGAGCAATTAAGCTACTAAGTAAACAAACGCTAGTGTTATCGAGACAATACTAAGAATAGCAAGAAACGATAAAATTTCGTTGCCTTGGTTTGTTCTTTCGTGTTCTATTTTCGTTTTTGTAAAATTCGAAAACACAACAATTCGAAAAGAAAACAATAAAATTCGAAGAGATAAAGCAATACAAATTATTGAGATGTCTTATTGTGATAAGCACCTTACGTAGAAACCATGCAAACATCAAAATACCAATTAACTGTACCTGCAATAGAAGAACTGAATGACTGACTAGTCTATTAAATGATCAGTGAGCTAAATGATCAATGAATTCAATAACGAGTCAACTGATTGATACAAAACGAAACGATTATTTTGAAAATTTAGCTACTGAAGTAGATCTTTGAATTGAACAAGAGTTCCTAGCACAAAGGCACGTTTAATAAAGGAGAAGAAGAGAATGACGTTGGTACATTAATTTGCTGTTTTCAATCAGAAATTGATTCTCCTAATTGATGATACTTTATTTTTCACCGCTGAAAATTAAACTACTGAGCAACTTTTTTGCATAGAACTAGTATTAGTAAGGCTAATGCATGGTGAAAAAGAAGCGTGGAGAAGACTGTTGGTATGTTAATTTACTATATTTTCTTCTTTGCTATATTATGACTCAATATTATGACTATTTTTTTCAGTTTTTATATTGTTGTATGGAAAAAACATATGGACCTTTGGGCTGCATTATGAAATCTCGTACTGCTAATCTTTCGTGCTCATTCCACTGCAGGATATTTACTTACTCAAAGACAAATAAGATAAATAAATGAAATGAAGCGTGATTACAATATTTCCAATAGCAATTTTCTCCATTTTCTCTACTTACGCACACTAAAGCAATTGCCTTAAATTAATTTAGATTTACTCGCAATTGTACTCTAAGTGGAAAGCTTCCTTCCTATTTTTTAGTTTTTTTTCTTTTTTTTTTTTTGAAAGTCTTTGCTTATTGACGCGTATCATGATTTTGACTTGGCTTGGCTTTCTTTTATTTTGTATCGTTTCGTTTCATTTCGTTTCATTTCGCTTGTTTTCCTTTTTTGTGTAATGATTTGAGGATTATATTGCTACTCCTTGTAACGTATGAGTGCATGTATTGTGCTTACTGTCATTTTAGTCCTTATTTTGCCGCCATTGTTTGTGTGTATGTGTGTGTGTGTGTCTGAGTGTGTATACCGATTGCATGGAATCCTGCCAATCATGTACGACGCTTTGCAGTTCACTGAATGAGTGAATGTTTGAATGACTGATGTCAAAGCGTGTTCGCGAATTTGCGGTTTCCGGTTTGCGAGTTTAGCAAACGTTCAGCGGATTTGAAAATGGCTTTGTTTGCTTTTAAGGAAGTTGATTCAATGGTTCGTTCGTTGAGTTGAGTTGATTGCTGCATGTACAATATACATATATATATATATATATATATATATATATATATATATATATATAGTGTGTTTCTGTTTTATTAGCCGTAATTGTTTATTGAGCGTCTGTACTGCAACCGAATTAAGCCATAAACTCAATGAACTAGTCAAGTGCACTTCTACTTGAAACTCAAATCGCTTGCGATCGCAAAGTATGCAATATCGAATGCTTTAAATCATCAATTTTTAATTGTCAGCCATTTTGGGCGTACATACAGAAGCAATACAAATTGTAATGATATTTGCGAGAACTGAAGTTGCCATGCACTACAAGGGCGGAGTGATAAGTAATTGGCTTTGTCAATAAATGACGCCAGTACAATCAAGTGAATATTTTAATATTCTTTTGAGGTGCCTATATTCCTAAAAGTGTTCTTAGCAATGAACTAGCTATGAAGCTTCAATAGTTGCCTGTATTTATTACGATGTTATCAACAATGAACTGTACGAAGCTTAATGGGACACTGCAGCTTTCATATCAATAATAAAATATTGGTTGATGAGCGACTAGGTTCGTCCGAAAGAGTTCACACCACCATCAAAGTTTCGTACAATCCAAGGTATGATGATTGACGAGTGATGCGTTAAATTGCGTAGAATTGTTTAGTTGTATGTATCTCAGAGGAATGAGTTAGAAATACTTTGCATAAATATTTGTTAATGACTAAGTTCCCTGAGAGATGGTAGCAACATTTACCCTCAGTCGTTAGAATACGCAATCCTTTAAATTGAGTATTTGATGAGTCGTAACCATAATAAAAATTATTCTTTGCATCGTTTCGTAACTGTAGGCGAAATATGCATTCATCACACTTCAGCAGAGACAAAATGAAACATTTGAATCAGTAGACTTTACTGGAGGATCAATGCCAATGATGGTGACTATTCGTTAGGGTGAGCTTTAAGTCAGAAACGTTGATTGCAATGAAATCACTGAACACATTAGCTTCTGAAGTGAAGCTTCGATAATCTGCGCACCTAAAACTGTCTGTTTAAATGACTTTAAATGCATGAAAAATTGGATGGCTCTTAGATCAACTACTAGAACAATTTAGATCATACACCAATCGAACGATATTTTGCTGCTGATTTAAAAATCTTCCTTACGCAATGTTAAAAAACACACGTACGTATATGTTCACGTACACGAATTCACACTCATACTTTATTTTGCGCGATCATAATTGGATTAAAAAACCAATAAGGAAACAAATGACAAGCTCTAATCAAAATATTACACCAACAAAACTTTTCCCGTTATGCTTTTGCTTTTGCTCTCCCTTTTTTCTCATTTAATTCTGTTTTTCGAAAGCTCCGTGTAAAATGCTTCACTTTTGCTTAGCCAACCATTTTGCATGTGACTTGCAGTAGAGAAGGGTAGGCATAAATAAAAAAAATATAACACTGAATAACATTTTTTGTAAAAATAACTTTCTTTTATTTCAGAAAATCGGTCTATTGAGGAGTTACCAGTTTATATAAAAACTGAGTTCTGCGCCATATTCACTTAAGGATCTTAAATGTATGTTGAAACCAGTGAGTCTCCATACCGATTTTTAGCACAATTTAATAAAAACTAGTCTAGTTTTCGCATTAACGGTAAAACAGACTTACTGACGAACAGACGGAAGTGGTTAGATTGGTTCCTCTTGCCAATCAGTTCAAGAGTATATGACACGTTCTTGCTTTCGCTTTTGAAGAGGTTGCTCGGTGGAGTATTCGTAAAAAAAGGTAAGTTTCCAAACTTAACAAAATGGGTCGGTGGAAGAAGATTTATGTCATATAAAGAGATCATCGCTGTGACTGTTGGGACTTCGAACACCATAAAAAAGTTAGTGTAGAGCTAATTCAATTACATCGAGCTAAAAGCAGTCTGTGTTACAAAATAATTAAAATTTGAACTAATAAAATGTTGTTGTCTTTGCCAATTGTTTGCTTTGTCAACCCGCCCTCGTACAATAAAAGCTACAAAAATTACAATTGCATACAAATAGGCGCATCATTTGCTGTCATTGGCATCCTGTCAACGTTTCCGCCTATGCGGATTTTTGCCATTACTTGAACCAAAGTTTGCATAACCAAATGTGCAACAAACAAAAGCGAAAAATTCTAATTGCAAATGCTGCCGAAATTATTATTAGAATGGAGCAAAGAAAATACGACATGGCGTTTGTGTTGTTTTCCGTATTTCTAGGCGGAAATGTCATGGGTACTGACAGCCTAAGCGGCCATAATTTGATGCCACAGCTGCAGTGTGACTATATACTTATGTATCTGTCTCTGCATGTGTGTGTGTATGTGTGTGCCTATCGTATCTGTGTTTGCGTGGTAATTACAACACGCAGCGATTTCAAGTGCGCGCATAAATTTGAAACACATAAACGAACGCACACATCCGCTTAGGCAAAACATCAAAAAACAAAAAAAAAAAAAACAAGAAAGTACGAGGCAGTCAAGTGTGCTCGACTTCGAGATACGCTGTATCTGGTTCACGACTCCTTCTATGAACCAAAGGCTATTGATGAAAATTAGAATTAATTAAACATAAAAACAACAAATTTCATACATACAATTCTCATATGTACATTGGACCACACGATGAAGTTGTTCTGGACAACCATGCTGAACTCTAAAGCCAAATTGGTTGACTGGTATGACTTCCAGGCTGCCTATTACCTCTACCATTCTACGAAGAAATCTTATTTCGAATATTTTGAACTAAATTGCGCTGCATTGGTATTCGGCATGCCAGCTTTAGGGATCGTAATGACACGCTTCCACTGAGATGGGATGTGGCAGAGTCGTAACATGACGTTGAATAGAAATTCGAAGAAAAACTCTACCTTGTCAGGAAGTGCTTTGACTGCTCTGCCATCAATTCCAGTGTAGTTAGGAGATTTCTTCGTTTTCAAGTTCTTGACTTCATCTAAGTTAACATGTCTGATGCGGGTGTTGTCGCAATGTGCGTCATTTAAAACATCATGCGTCTCAGTCATGTCCTCAGGGTTTGCCAGATTAAGCGGTGTGAAACGACTCTTAAGCTGGTCGCCAATGACATCCGCCTTTTTCTTATTTTTTCAGCACCAGACATTAGAAGCTTTATGATTAGTAATGTGTCTCTGGGATTGTCGCTTAACACATTTTGTTGCCTTTCAAAGACTAAAGCCTGCCTTCTTGTTGTGATCTGCATTTAAAAGAAGCTGGTTGACTTTGCCTTGGCTATTTTTTCTTTAAACTGATTGTCTATCGTTCTGATGATGGCATCATATAGATTTCTTCCTCGGTTTGTGGACATTGTAGAGCGCGATAAGGGTCGATATGAAATATTTTGTAAGGATTGACGTAATATACGCCAAATTTGGCCTAATTAAGAACTAAAACGAAAATATTTTATACAAAAACTTAAAAAAATGGAGTTCAAGTTTGTATGGGAACTACTTCTTATAGTGGTTCATTCTGCGCCTTTGTGGCATATTTTATTAGGATTTACGTTAGATACACCTATTTTTTGGTGTTAAACTTGAAATGGATGCAGATTTAGACGGGGGCAACCGCTTAAAGTGGCATGGGTATGTTTATTTAATACTAGTTTTCTGATGAGAGAAGAGGAGATTCAAAATATTCAAACTTCAAGTCTCTATCAAACAGACGGACAGATTAACATGTCTATATCGATGCTGATTGTGCTACTTCCGTCACATACTTCTGTTACATATATTTACACAAACTTAATATACACTTTTACACTATGGCTACAGGGTATTAAAAACTATTCCACTTCCCCTACCACAGAGCCAACAATTGCATTTGAATGTCCGGAAACTGCTTGCAGCAAGAAAATTGTGTTTGCATAATTTCGATGCAGTTCATACACGCACTTGTGCTGTGGTAATCTGGTTTACAGAATAGCGCGCGGATGTTGTATATACTCGTATCTCCCGTATCTGCAGCAAACTTTGAACATTGTTGCCTGCAGTTGGTGTTCCGCATCGAAGCAGCAGCGGGACAGCATTATGATTGTTTGACATGCAGCACAGAATTAAGGCATTAATTTGCACAAATAATGAAGAGATAGGAGTTGCAGTAATATATCTTATAGGTATGCGATTACATATATTCATTAAAAAGAAAAAGGTCCCCTCGCCACTATATGCGATTACATATATTCATTAAAAAGAAAAAGTTCCCCTCTCCACTTCTTTGGTGCTTTGTTATATACGACCTCCTCGAATCGAGCTCATTTCAGAAGGGTACAATGTTACTGGATTTGCTGATGACCTGACGATTCTGGTTTCGGCGAGATTTGGGCAAATGGTCCAATTGGTATCTCAAGGAGGGTTTTAGTATAAGCCCACATAAGGCGGTCTCAGTGCCCTTCACTAAAAAGTACAAATTGGATCTGTATCTACTTTGCATCCAAAACACTATTTTAAGATTCTCCTATGAGGTTAAGTTCTTAGGAGTAACGCTTGACAAAAGACTAAACTGGAACACGCATCTTAAAAATATCTTCTACAGGGGAACGTTAGGCCTCTCGTCAAAGACAATCCTTTGGATCTACACCTCAATGGTGAGACCCATACTCATATAAGGCACCCTTGTATGGTGACCTAAATTGCTGCAAAACTGTGCAATAAGGCAGTGCGACTAACTGCAATGACTTACTTGCCTGAGCATGTCAGATGCCATGCGAATATGTGCCACTGCCGTAATGGAGGCGGTCTTACTCCGCTGCATACTTTTACTCAGTCCTCAGCAGCAATAGAGACTCTGAGACTTCACACTGCAAACAGTATGACGCTAAGTGAACAGGGTGACTCTAGTACTCTTAAACTTATGTCTGGCATCGAAATCTGCAATGTACTATATTGTTTGACCATGGAATTGCGCTTCGAAGTGCCTCCCTAATACTGGACCATCTACAATTAAATGGTTTACATAACGATACGTCTACAAATGCTGATATCTTGAGACCAAACAGCAGAATCTATTTTGATTACCGTGGGTATCTGGCCCACGGTTTTTCAATCTGAGTTCTGCGCCCGAATTCTTTTCAATAAAAGTAATAAGGGAGCCAATATAAACATCCTCGCAGATAGCCAAGCTGCTGTTAAAGCTTTAGCCTCTTGGAATTTTAGCTCAAAGCTGGTTCTTCGCTGCTACGATATCCTCCAACAACTTTGAAACGACTGCAAATTCTAGTAAACTAGTTTACATCTGCTTTGCGATTGTATGGTCTTATCCAGGCTCAGAATCAAACAGATGAAGAGTCCCTTCATAGCATCTTATAAGGTCAGAAACCTCTCGTCCATGGTTATTCTCCGTGTCATAAAAGAGACAGAGGGGATCCTAGTTAAATTAACTTAACCATAGATGTACCTGAGTACAGAATACATCATATTCTGTCGCAGTAACCTTTTTCCGTTAGAGTGGCCCTCCGATGTTCTAACTATAACACTGAGTCTTACTTAGTGTAACTGTGGTCTTGACCCAGATACTATGTTACGCAAATTTTCCAACACTAAGCTTAGCAAAAAGACCATCATTGAAGCTCGGTCTGTAGTTCGCCAGTAACGATTAAATACCATTCAAAACTTAAACCAAGTAGTGGATCATGGATAAATTCCTTGACGTTTTCTTCGCGTGGCTGAAAGAGTCGATTGATGCTTGATGCTCAATCAAAACAGCTGATGTACTAATGAGTTTGAGTGTTAAATTATTTATCATTAGTTCTTAGATTTACTAGATTTATCATTAGTTGGAACTTGAGATAACCAATAGTTTGCCAATGTGCAAATTTCTGCGAATTTTGCGCTCTAAGTAAACATTTTGTGCACTTGTCTAAACAACGGAAACAGCTTGGTCTGCTAACTTAAGAAAAATTTAGCAGACCAATATTAAATATAAGCAATAACACACATGTTGAAATGCAATTTTACGTTATGAAATTGATAAAAGCATAGATAGAGTTCCAAAAAAAAAAAAAAAAAAAATTGTATCATTTAAACTTTACTCAAAGTCAACCATATCCCTCATTCAAAGCACAATCTTCTCATGACACATCCTACGAGTGTATTCTCGCACGCACTGATACTCATTTCGACCATGCCAAAATGTCATTTAACTACACGACAAGCATGCACGACATACTATCTGCTATTGACGGTCAAACTTACCTCTTCATCATTCACTGCCCATGTGAGATTCGCAGCCGGTTTTGAATGTCGCGATGTGCAATTGCCTCGCAATATGTCGCCAACCCGATACCGTGGGCGTATACCAGTTATGAATGGTGCATTGTGTGGTGTCTCTGCAATGAATCGAAAAGAAAGAAAAAAAGTGGATTGTTCGATGAGTGGAAGAATTAAAACGCTGTGTTCGCTGTGCCATCACACAGTGCATCTGACTGCATGGAGACACTCACTCACTCCAACAGCAGACAACATCAAAGAACAACAATCATTGAGTGGCAACGTGATGCGATTGCTTTTGTGCGGTATGAAAAGTCCTTGTTTTTCACATCAGCTACGACCACTATGCCCCATTTTAGGTGCATATTGAACGCCTGTGTCAATATTTCGCTGAAATTGAGTTCAGAGTGGCCACGCAATTTTGTGTGTACTGTCTAGTATTTGAGTTTCGATTTTTTCTTTTCGTGTGTTCATATACGTATTTACATTTCGCTTAAGCTCTTCAATAATTGAATTGTTTGTTATTTGGCTGGACACCAAAAAAAAAAAAAAGAAATCATATGATGTGACTGGAATTACTTGCTTTTTGAAGTCTATATTATTGTGTCGAATGAATGGAATAAAGTTGCTTTTGTTTACAACACTAGTTCACAGCAAAAAATAAAAATGGGAACTTGCTCTTCATTTTTAGAAGAATTTTGGTGCGCTGAACACGAAAAAAGTAACGATCTGGGCCATTCATATAGATAACGGTACATTAGTGTTTTTCGAATACACTGATTAATTTCAATCGGATTTGCCATTTACAATAGATGCTGGTTTAAGTAAAAGCCTACATCAAATATACCGTTATCTTTGTGAATGGCGCAAATGAAGTATGTTTTTCGTGTTCAGTGCATCGAAATTACACTAGAAAAGTGTACGAGAAAGTTTACATCCTTTTAAAATTGATATTTGTGAAATAGTGTTCTATAGAAACATAAACAAGTATTGAAGTAACAGGAATAACAAACGAAGTTTTCATTTGAACATAATAATAGGCAGTTTATTTAGGCGATTAATACTAGAAGTTTCGATGTTTCGAATGATTCGAATGATTTCAAACGACATACACGTATGTATGTCGCTATGTAGGTCTTTTATGAATCTTGTCTCATAACCGTGGTGAATATACACTTGCATACAAAGACTCCACATCGAATGATGGATTGATATGTCTCATGTTTGGTAATTTCGTTGTATGAGAGCTAGCGCATAAAGTGAGTGTACTAGCTCCATAAATACACCTTCGCACAGAGTTTCTAGTCAATAGTTTATGAAATAAGTATTCTTATTAAATATGAAAGTTGACTTTGGTTTACGAAGCAATGGAGGAAGACTTATCAGAGATTTTCAAAATTGGTGTTTGAAATAAAGCGTAGTATGTCAAAACTAAGTGGTATCACAACGGATCGATCTCGTCATAAGAATTGGTTTAGGTTTTTTGTAAACACAGCTACTACAACCTAACCAAAACTTAAGTTTCACAGCATGAAATATACTTACGGAGAGTTGAAAAACAGGCACGGGCCAATAGAAATAGAGTTCTTAAATGCTCAAACCTAAGCTATGTGCATATGGTGCATAGATTTTATAAGATGCTCTTTCACCGTTTGATATACGCCTCCATTCGTAGAATGTTCACACAGAAAGAGAGAGAGAGAGAGAGAGAGAGAGAGAGAAGGGAGGAACATAATATGTGTCTGTGTATCCATCATACCGAAATTGAATTTGACGATCTTTAAGTTTGTTTGTGCCAGTCTCTCTAAACAATTAAAATTTATTAAACGGTTCGTTGAAAAGTGAACAACTTGTGTCGAAAATAAGCACACACACTCGTGAGGACAGACGGACATTGCTATATTGACTCCACTTGTCAAACTGAAGAAGTGTATACAAGAATATATTTTGTGGTGCCTCCGACGCCTACTACTGGCGGTTATAAATTCTGTGACAGAATTACGTATTATATACGATCAATATTGTAGATATTATAAAAAACGATGGAACTGCAAATCCGCTTCGAAACTATTTTAAAAACATAATATTGTTGAAACTAATTGTAATCAAGCTAATCATGCTCATTACAAAGAGCATAAAATTAATCAGTGATATAATCAATATTATCTAAGAACAACAAATGACGCTGTGTATGCAAATTTCATGTACAAATATTATCTCAGATACAAATAACATACAATAAAATCTTACTTCTGTAACCTCTAGGGATGAAGAGAGATGGAGAGACAAAGAAACAAAACCGCAGCCATTTAAGCCAATATGGCTAAAGTTTCTTGGTGTCTGTCTACCAAAGACTAACTCTGACCTATACCCACAAAAGATACCCACAACTGTTTATGAATTCATGCGCCACAAAAGCAAACAGTTTAGACGACAATCATACAGGAAAAGGAAGCAGCGGGACAGCGGTGTCAGGAGCAGCTACAGCAGCAGCAGCATCAGCAAGGATAATAACAACAAACTGTAGCAGTATGAAGACTTTATATGTAGAAGAAACGCTATAGAAATATATGCCAGGCAGCTTCCTTTCTACTTATGTATATGTATATCACTCTCTCTGTCTCTTTCTCTTGGTTTGCTACTCGATTTCCGCAAACCAACAAACGGAAATAAACATATATACAGGACTTTGGCAAGGATATACATGTACAGACAGTGCGTCTCTGTGTCTCTGACTGGCAGACAGACATTACGAAAAACTATCTGTCTGTCTGTCTGTCCGTCCGTCTGCCGTTCTATCTGATGGACCGTACAGATAGATAAATGTTAAGTTACATATTTAGTCGAGCGTATATACTAGAACGATATCATATGAAGACGTTGCCAATCTGCCTTTCAAATGCAAAAGTTTATTGACCGTCTCCGACTTAGAATATAAGCTCTCAGCAGCTTTAGTTGATTTTCAATTGTAGATTTGTCTATATTAGTAGTGGAAGTAAGTAAACTTCTAAACAGGCACAAACAAAATTACTTTATAAGTACAGGGTGTTTTTTTTTCTAAGTGGTACCATTATCTGACAGCGATTAAACTGTCATAAATTAGTCAAATCTGGCAATTGTCATTTGTGCTACTGTTGTTGTATGACAAAGTTCTACTCTGAATATTCAGCCATCATATGTGCATTCCAGCGACCCTGAAATCGTTCCTCCATAGTCCGAATATCTTGGTTGAATCGTTGGTCGTCTTCTTCACTCAAATCACCTAGATTTTCAGGAAAATTATCTAAATAGCTGTGTAGGAAGTGTACTTTCTCATGTTCCATCCAATTCGCTGGTAGTGATACCATGTCTCTTAAATTTTTAATAACCCAAGCAAACGAATCCCTTGCATTCTACTCAATTTCTGACATTGAACTGCTGAAATCTAGATCGTTCGCCGATTCGCGGGCTGTCAAAATTGAATACTTTGAGCTTTGCTGAACTAAGAGGTGGCAATATGATACGATTTCGTGGCACAAGAGGTACATTTATAACATTAAAGTTGCCTGGAGGGCCATTCCTTTCTTGTCTAATGTTCGGATTTAGTTCTGCCTTCCCATAAACATATAAAACAAGAATATTTGCTATAGCTGTCTGTCTTCCTAAAAGGAAGTTTACCAACTAAAGATCAAAAGCACATTAACCATTTATGTTCGTCTTACTTTACCATGTTCATGACCAATGCTATTGTAGGGTATACTTCAGTAACTTTGGTAGAATGTGCGATCGGTAAGGAGCCTAGTTTATTTCCGTTATGCAATATGTAATACACAAAAAAAAAAACTGCGTTTTGACGAGTCGTTGAATAAACATCATTCGCCAAACACGTAAAAATTCTACAGGACTACTGAACGATCTACATCATCGGATCATATTGGTCTATTCTATGTGTGTCCTCTTTCAATGGATCCGCAGGCGTAAGCTCACCTATGAGATTTCTCTCTTTCAACCGGGAAGCTTGTAATTCAGAAGAAGTTTTCGACATTCCAAGTGGTCTAATGAAATCATTAAGCTCGTTTTGATTGAATGTTCTCGGTTCCAAATGGTTTTCTGGTTCTAGTTTTCTAATTCATCAGAGTTTTCTTTAGTTGTCGACGGTACTAATAAAAATTAAACATTCGAACTCCTTACAGTGCCAACAGCTGATGTTATTGTGGAGTAAATCCATTTAAAGCGGTTGATTCCAGACATATTCATTGGAGACCGGAACATGAAATAGGTTCTCTTCTTAGTATGTTCCGTTTGATATCATGTTCCCTCAGTATTTCAATTCAATTAAAAGTTATACACCTCTAAAAAAAAATAGTACTCTCTATAAGTGTATCTATTTATTATACAAATTTTGTTTGTATTGCTGGCCTAGCCTAGCCGCATTGACTTTCTGTTTATTTTTATTAAGTTTTATTCAAGCATATCGCATTCTGGGCTGAGTTCTGTGGCCTGACTTCTGTAAATAAAAGCGAGTTTGTAGTTTGTAGCAACTTTATCTCAAGTATTTACAACGCCAACAGAACTGAGTCATGTCTCTAAAATTATTTTTTATTTTTTTCGTTGAAGCTTTATGGCAACTTTGTATTTACTTATTTTTCAATTTTTTTGCAACTCATGCCAGATAAATACTTTGCCGGTCGTGTCATATGTCTATAAACATACATATCTCTATATACATACATATACTAGCATAGACAGTTCAGATACTATTTGAAGCGACGTCTAGTCGTCTGGTTTTTACATGTGGCGCCACTTGACTTTTTTACATTGACGGAAAAATTGTTGCAATATTTTGTGAAATTATTTATTAGCAAGTGTACTCCATGTGGATGTGTTGCTGCATAAAAACTTTAATTTTGAAGAGGGTAAGACAAATGCAAAGAGAGATATTTTAATTAAATTATTGATGGCCAATCAACTCAATTGAATTCTTTTGAAGAAGAATTCATTGTCATGCGTTTCTGAGCGGTTTTGTGCGGTAGGAGAATGCTTTGTATCCTGCTTTACTGCCTAGTAGAGCTTTCAGAAATAAATATGCGATTCATTTTGGTCTAATCTTCATAATGAGTTACTCCGCGAGAAGAAAAAATGGGAGATCATATGAGAGATAATGTCTCCGGGTCTAACTGTAACAGCTTCTTTGAAGTCGCCTTCCATTTTCATCTAACTTAACTTTTCACCAAGCCGGAATGAGCCTTAGAGAATTCTGACTTACTGAAAATGATACAATTCCCCCTCATATTACATTTAATTTTCATGTAAGCGATTTATTTTTTGAGTATATCTCGCCTTTCTAAAACGACCACTTGATGCTGATGGGTTTCTTGTAGCGCTACCGGATTTAAACTAGGTCGGTCAACTCAGACATTAAAAAGCTGAAGAATAACACAGCGGCAGGCTCCGATGAGCTGTCAGCTGAGTTATTCAAGACCGGTGGCGAAGAGTTGGTGCTACGTATGCACACTAACTTTTATGTAAAATATGATCCGATGAATGCATACCCAACGATTGAAATCTCACTTTTCTTTGTTCTATCTTCAATAAAGGAGATCCCCCGCTGTCTGCGCGAACTACCGGGGCATAAGTCTTCTTTCAATTGGATACAATGACGCTATTACACACACACAAAGCGTCATCAGAGTAGCATAGTTACAAGTAACTTTGATCTTCACAGATAGGGTCCCTCATTTCGTTCTCTCCCTGGTTGGTTACTATATTTAACCTAATCTGGTAAGTAGCATGTATTTCTCAGCTTCAAATTTACTGATATGTACTGGTGACTCAAATGAATGAGATAAAAGTGTCAAAAACGGATAGAGAGAGAGAGAGAGAGAGCGAAAGAAAAAAGAAGGCTAAAAGAAGATACATGGTGTGTTCTAAGAGAAACTGAATCTTTAAATTGAAATAAAGTACAAACAAATAAATTTTTCTCCATAAGTCGATGGTTGCTCCATAAGTCGATGGCTTGGGGTGCCATCATATTGAAACCATGTTTCTTCCAGCCCATATTTACGTACTTTTAGAAACAAAACAATCGTTCAACATGGCTCGATATCACTGCACCACGGTTTCATATTAATGGTCGCTATAAGCGGCCTGCTAAATTGTTCCGTTCCGGGTTTTTTAAATACATGCGATACAATGGTTCGATAAAACGCGCTCAACGACTCCCGATCGAATTGCCACTGCGAGTGTTTTTATTAATATTTTATGATACAAGGTGTCTCAAAAGAAAGTTCACATTTAAAAAATTGATAAAAAAGTAAGTAGTTTATTGAAAACATGTTTATTACATATTAAAATACACACTTTGTGAATTTATTTCTTAAAAATGATATTGTCCAAATGTAAACCGTTGCTTTCACGGCATTCATTTAATCGAGCACTAAAATTTTCTATGACGGCTCGGCAGGTATTCTCCGTGACGGATATTTTCTTTTAATTGTGCCAGGGAAGTCGGTTTATTGCCGTAAACTTTATATTTGACGTAACCCCACAGGAAAAGTCCATAGGGGTTAAATCGGGACTTCGTGGAGGCCAATTTATGTATCTCTCCTGGAGATCAATTTGCCAGGAAAAATTTCATGAACTCGTGGAAGAGACCTGTTGAACGTTTGTGGAGAGTTGCTAAAAATGCGGAACAATGATGATCTATGCACGTTTAAAGCAACAGCATGCTTCCGAATCGAAAGGTGCGGGTTGTCACGCACAGACTAAGTAACACTGTCTACGTTTTCGAACGTTCTCGAAGACCTTGGAAGCCCGGATTTTGATTTTTCCGGCGTTAAACCGGTCTCTTCAAACTTCTCGACCCATTTTCCAATGAGTCGAGGGCTTGGCGCATCATTTAAATGACGAACATGTCGCATGCTGCAGAATTTTCTACGCGCTACAGTCGCTGAATTAACGTTTTTGTAAAACTCATGTACGCACAATGCACCGATTGACATACCCCCCGCGCCCCTCGGAATAGTTGCGTTCACGCAATCAGCAAATCAAATGTGAACTTTCTTTTGAGACACCCTGTACGTACCCATAAGCACATCATAAAATAAACCTTAAATACATACATTTTAAAATACAATTTTAAATCATGGACAATTTTTTAAGCACGTACATCGGCGGCTACAATTGATTGCTCATTTGATAGCTGGCAAAAAAATGCAATGCCAAAAATATCAATAAAAACCACTGCAATTATTTTGTACAATATAAAGATCGCAAACAATTTCAATATTCTCACATAAGTCAAAAAAAAAAAAGATAAGACCATAAATAAAGTATGCCATATCCGTCCATATCTGCATAAAACCATTCAAATATTTACACGAAAAAAAGAAAAGAATTCCATCAGCGTAAGTTGAAACAACAGAACATGCGCCATTTACAGCAAAAGTCTATACGAAATATTTAAATGCACTATTTCTTTCGTACACAGAGAAAAAAGCACTCTAAATATAGTTTGGAAATTCTTGTTTTTAACAGAAAGCGCACTTAAAAATTTTAATCACGATTTCTATTCAATTTTATTGAATCAAGTACAAAACGGGCACGAATGGGATGGCAGAACAACTTGGAATAAGTATAAAATTCTTAAAATCAGTATAAAAAAAAAAACTAATTCTCTAAGAATTATCTGTACTCAAGTAGAAAAGTCTCAGAATATAAAATAAATCCTTTTTGACTTGAAGTAAGTAGAAAAATTTTAGATCAAGCACTGGGTGAGAAACACATGAGAGAAAATAAAATTTACTCTCTCTCTCTCTGTCTCTCTCTATCTCTCAGCTGCTCCAATTTCTTCACACCGACAGTAGGACAGCAAAACCAATGGGTTGTGATTCGCCAACTCCACGTGTTGGATGCTCTTTTCCGAGGTAGTTAAGGCAATGACATTTTACATCGCCATTCGCTTGTGGCATGATGTTATACCAGTTTCCTCCACCAAAGAATATCTTTATAAATAGATTAAGTACAACAAAATTAAATTACAATGTTTTTAAATTCTTTTCTTTTTTTGTCTTTTTTTTACTCGAATCAAACCTATTTTTTCTTAAAATCAAGTTCAATTCGGTATTCAGCATACTTTTGCTACAGCTATGGTTCAATTCAAGTACGCCAATCCTCGTTTTTTTTATCAGTGTAAGTGTTGTAGATACACACATAGGTTCTGCATGTCTGTATTTGCGCTTTGTTTCTGAATTTTTGTTTTGTTTTTCTTTTTAATAATTTTGGTGTTGTTGTTTTTTTCAACTCACCAATAACTTCCAAATCAGCGGATGAGATTAATGTATGAAACGAGGGCGCATCCGCAGATACTTCGCAACTGTATTTACCGGAAGCGGCCATTGTAACAGCATCGAGTACCACTTGACTCTCGTTCGAGGCAATGCGCTGTAAAAAAATGTAAAAATTTATAAATATATATGTACGAGTATATGAAAAAGTGCTGAAGAAACATGTACAGAAAATATTATTTGCGAAAAATATAAAATATTGCTTGTACAGGGTGTTTTTTTTAGCATGTAACTTTTTTTTTTTTTTATCTTTTAACACTCAAAAACTTTATCGTTTTTCGAAAAGCCGATTTCACATAATTTTTTGGCAAAACATCAAAGCAAAGACTTCCGCTACTAAGCGTTCAATAATAGTGCGCTTGTATGTTCGGAACTTCATCCACTTTTTTAACACAAGAATTTGTTCAATCATGAGAGTCACTGCTGCTTCAGTGGCTTTGTCAGTAAATCAAATCGTCACATTTGGAGGAAGAAAAATCGAATGGTGATCTTTTAGCTACCCAGACACTGCGAAAAATGCACGGTTTACTGTGGCTAATGGGCTGGTGGCATCACTGGACCGTACTACTTCAAAAATGACTAACATTTTAAAAGTCACCGGTCAATGGCGCCCGTAATCATGCCATGTTGAACGATTCTTTAATTCAAAAGTGTGTAAGCATGGTCTGGAAGCAGTTTGGTTTCAACAGGATGACATGCCATGCCTTATTTCTGGAGTAATCATCGACTTATTGAGGGAAAAGTATGTCAACAATATAATCTACACGAACGAGTCCATTGCCTGGCCTGCAAGTTAGTGTGACCTGACAAAGCTTGAAAACTTTCTGTGTAAATACTTAAGCCAATATGGAGCGTACTATTTGTGAGATATAGTTCAATAACGAGTGAAACTTTCATTCTTTCTTTAGTGGTCTTCAGAGATTGGAACCAAATCCATCTGTCTTTTGTGATAGGTTACACAGAAACCAATTTTTCTTGAAAACTTAATTGGTTTATTGATTCGTCATGAATTTTCTCTTCGTCAATTCACAAAGCATCTTCATCAGAGTTGTCGTTCAGCAAGCAAAGTAGTTTTGCAGTATGTTAAACAGCAGAATGGCATAGTGACCATTTACCCTTCAATGTTACCATTTTCTCCGTAATTTTTATGCATTTCACGAACATGATGCAGCATAGATTTGTATGATGCCCGATAAACTCTGTTGGTTCGATGTTGTTCTAGTTTTTTAATACTAGAGTTCTCGTATGGCTCGAAATTCGATCTTTTGTCTTCAAAGTACCTTACAATAAGAATATCTATAATACAGCAGAGTCACGGAAAACGTGTTCGCCTCCAAATCGAGGACATCCAGAAATAGAGCTTCAATAAGTAAGCTTGTATCGGTGTGGAGCGTCACTGTGTGCGGTTGCTGTATATTTCCGTTCTGTATAGCCACTCTATTTACGTTTTTTTTTTTTTTTGTTATAATTTTACTGTTTCTCACGCGCGTACTATGGATAACGGGCATGCACTAAGTGTCCAAATTTCCTTTATAAAACTTTTGTGCGAAAGCGTTTTTAAGTTTTTTTTTTCTATTTATTTGATTCCTCTTCTTTTAAAGTTTTTTTTTTAACAAAAACACTATCAAACCCACACTCATCTAATGTTCGCCAACATGTTGGTAACTGCGCCTCGTACAACAGTTCGGAGTCTAACTTCGAGCAGCGCGACCGACATGGTATACAATGTAAATCGTCTTTTAGAGCACGAATGTTTTGTTCACTATTCATCCAACTGAAAGCAAATGAATCGAAGGGGAAACAAAAAAGAGTGCAGCTATGCGTAAAACACACTACATTATTATATTATACTAACATGAGAAAATGGACAAATCAAATTCCTCTTTTTCACTGTGTGTTTACAGCGTCACCAAAGCAAGCAACACATTTTCGTTTGTTGATTATGCCTAAAGTTCTTTTTGACGTGATAACGCCTATTAAATAGATGAACGCCGCACAAATACGAAAGAGCCATGGGCCTCATGTTTCGCCTGTAGGCGGCTTGTGTGTGAAGCATTGGCTTGTGAAAGCTATAGTTATGTGTGTGTGTGAGTGTGTGTGTGTGTTTGCGCATTGGTGTTATATAGCGCGCGATGGGGTGCGGCTATACATCATATACGATCTTGTTATTGTTGTACTTGTGGCTGCTGTTGCTGTAGCTGTTGTTGTTATTTGCTATTGCTTTACCACTCTTTTCTTGTAGATTTTTGTTATTCTTGCTGTTACATTTTATATGCGTAAATATATTAAATTGATTATTTAATAGACACTCAAAAATACCTGCTGCGCACACAAACACACAAACACGTATACGAGCCGAACATTAAGAGCGAGAGAGTGTTTGAGTAGTAGCTCACTTATGTAAATGCCAGCATGAGGGGGCGAGATACAGCGATTTAATATGCACGAGTTATATTTATTTGTAGTTGTATTTAATTGCAATATTTAAAAAATTTATTTTTTTGTGTTTGATGCTGGCAACGTCAAACTATATATAAACGCGTTTTATCTCTTTCTCTCGCAGCATACATTTACAGTAGTTGGGAGAGGGGGAAGGAGAGGTAGGCAAAGGAGTGGCAAGGAGAAGGACAACGACGTCTGCCAGGGTACAGCTAGGCCAGGGTACAGCTAGGCAGACATCAACAGGCACGAAGTCAAAACGAATAAGCGAAATAATAGAATCAATACGAAGCACGAAGGCAGGAGCCTATTTGAATCTAGTCTATTGTAACCAGTTTTCATCAATGAGTTTTCTTATGACGTTATCACGTAAAATTATCGTCCGTAAACCGACTTTACAGATAACCTTTTTTTTGTAAGTTTTTAGCAAATTGAGAGAGCTGAGAGAGAGGGAGAGACGCTACTATAGACGCAAAATGACGTTCGACCATACTACTCTTCACAACATTTGCAACTAAAATAGAATATTGAGCGTATATGTTGTGTTTAAGGGTGTTAAAATGGGTGTGAATGCGTTTTGCACTTGCCTATTTATATATAGCTTATATGATTTAAAATATTTATTTATTTATATATTGATTACTAATAAATAACTTAAGAAATGTAATGTAATAAAGTGAATCACCCCTCCTCACCCGTTATAACATTTTGTAACAAATCGAGAGCTCCGTACCCTTTCATCGCGTTACTTGTTACTTGTACAGCCTTCAATGTCATAAAATATATCTACACAACAACAAAAAATTGGCTGTGTTACATTTCAATTCTAGATCGCTTAAAAACCACCCTGTATTTAAACAAAAAATGCTGTTAAAAACGAATTGTAGCATAAATATTTTTTGACAGAACTCGAATGACCGAACGAGCTTGGACGTGGGGCTTTTTATTAAATAATTGAGTAAGGCGCAACAAACAAATATTAATAAAATATACATAGTATACATACACACTCGCATAATAACAGACGAATCCTGAAAATGCAAAACTCAAGTGCAGGATATACTCGTACATAGAAGTGGTATATGTATTAAAAATCAGGTCGCAGTAAATAATTAAAAAGGATATATTATTATTTTTTTTTTTTTTCATTTTTAACAACATATTTTGTGAATTATATTTCATTTTTTTTAACGCTTTTCAAATGAGCTTATGTGTAATATTAGACTTCATTATATTCTAAGCTTTCAAAGGCAGTCATTTTTATTAAATAAAGGTCAAAGCATGAAGCTACTTTTTTTTTGTTTTTTTTTTTTAATGAAAATTAGGTACAAAATAGAAGATAAAGAGTGCCTGAAAATGCGCTTTAATAATATACAAATTGTATACATTTGAGTTTGTTTAGTATAATACTCGTCTAACCTTTTTCCCTTCTAGCTACCTACTCTAAATGCTTGTTTAAAAGAGCATATTGACAGGCATGGTTTGTTGCATTTCAATGGCAACACTGTCATATGACAGCAATTGGGTAGGGATTGTAGAGTGGCAACGCTCACTTCTAATTACAATTTCAAAAATATGAAAAGAATAGAAATAAAAGCTTGTGAAAAGTCTACAATAAATAAAAATCGTTAAAAAGTGCACAACGTTCTCATATTTATATGAAAATATTTTGCTGCATTTTTACAAAATTTTATTTTTTATGCTAACATAACACAGTAGCCATACTTGTTTGTACGAGGGTCGCTTTTCCGACGCTAAAAGTTGACAAGCTGACATTTAAATTGGAAAGTTTAACATATTTTAGCATAAACCTAGGCAGAACGTTTTGATGTATGAACAATTTTTGAAGAACTTTTGCCACTCAGTTCTGTGTGTGTGTGTGTGTAACTCCTAATCGTGCTGTTTAAAGGCTTCAAGTAAAAGTCATTGGGTGGCAAGTCAAAGCTGTAAGTCGGTTGAGTCATTCCGTCATCCGTCGGATAAACCATCAATTCAATATTTTGAGTGCTCAATAAAATTTATATGTTAAACGATGTGTGAGTGCTTGCTTTGCCGTGATGGCGGAAAAGCCGTCTACAGTAGTTTGTTTAGCACAATTATCCGAAAATCTAGCAAACAAATGGTTGTGCAAATTTCGAAATTGAGCGTCCTACATCGCTCTACTCTTTAGGAGTTTTCTTCGAAGTGCTACGTCCGCGCACAAATTTTTTTGGATTTGGCTCGTCTTGGAACAACTTTACAGCAAAATTGGTGTTTTATTTCGGCATCATATGCATAGAACCATGATTCCTCAACTATTACGATGCAATTGTCAAATTATGCGGTATCCAACGCGAACAAATATTGTTGATGAACAAATTTGCATATAATATTGAATGTACACTATTCCCACTAATTATTAAGGATGCCTCAATCTTACGTTATGTCACATGATGGTCTTGTCTTATCAGCACACGCACAGCATCGATTATTTCTAAGACAACAGCTTTTTTAAGATAATCTCCGAAAGATTCGTCTTTTAGCGAATGGCTGCCACATTTTAATCCAGTATATCATTCATAAGCAGGTTTTGGTGGCACTTCATCGTCATAAGTCAAAATAAGTTAATTTATGCACTCTTGTTAAGATAATCCAAGTCGAAATTAAATTATCACATGTTAATCTCACATTTTTGACCGAGATGAAGTCACTGTAAACAACGCAAATAGTGCTCCTGTATCAAATCGTACTGCGTACGTTTATGCTAAACAAATAAAAATGTTAAACTCTTCAATAAAAATGTCAGCTGTCAACTAACAACACTTTCCACGATGCACAATATAGAAGGCCGTCCTCTGTGTATCTGTGTATATCTGCTTGTATCTGTGTGTTTGCTTTTTCATTTTTTGTGACTTTCACTCTGTGCACTTTTGTAGTACGGCTCTCTTTTTTTTTAAGTAAAAAAATTTAGTTGTTAGCTAAAAAAACCAGGCGCCCAACTCTGCTTCCCTTACACTACTCCAAAAATCTAACGCAGTGAAAAAAATTTCATATTTTGACTATGAAAAGCCATATTTAGTCTTTTATTGAAAATAACACTTGTCAGTCTTTTCAGCTTTTTGATTGTGCGTCAACAGGGCTTTTCATGCAGCACAGTTTTCTTCTAAATTGAAATCATGTCATGTGGAGATTTTGTGCAACTGACTGAAATTTTATTTTTAAAGATAGCTACATAAAGTATTCCGTTAAAAATCATTCGAATATAGCAAGTGCGAGTTTACTAAAATTATTGCATTATTCTTGGTGCAAAACTATCTAAAATTGGCTAATAATATTACAATAATCAGTTGATAACGCCTTAATATCAACTTAAATTTCGGCAGGAATCTTATCAGAAAAAATAACAAAATTAATCGGAAGCATTTCAACAGTGAATTACATTTCGAATGGTATTTGAATGACATATTCAATAATATGAGAATAAAGACGTATGCGGATGAGAAGTTCGCGAATGGTACACTAAAAATTTCCGATCGAAAATGGTATACTATGGTGTGCAATATTATCCATTGAAGTTTTTGTAGGTGAAGAGTTTCATATACTTGGTGTATTCAAAAACAAAGTTGACTTTTCACACATGACTTGGTACAGATGTTCCCAACATACTTCTCAGCGCTTTTGCATGAGTATCACTCAGGAGCTGTTGATGTCAACGTCAACGATGATTCAGATTCGATCAATAGGGTCATAACTGTTGAGGAAACATGATTATATGCTAATAACGTCGAAACGAAAAATCCAAACATCCTAATGGAAACGGTCGGAAGAGCCAAGGCCGAGAATGGCACGTCGAGTTCGGTTAAATGTTTTGATTTTGCTCTGTGTTTTCTTCGATTAAAATAGCGTGGTGTCTCGTGAGTTCTTGCCAGAAGAGAAGCTCTTACGGTCGATAAGGAAGCAGTACGTAGAAAGCGCACGAATTCATGGCTTTTGCATTACGATAATGCAGCTGTTCACACATCGTTGCTTGTTCGTTAATGTTTGGCCAAAAAAACAACACCGTTATCATACCTCAGTCAGTTGACTCCCTGCGACTTTTTACTGTTCTCAAAACTGCAAAGACCCACAAAAGTACCGCGTTTTGTCACGATTGAGAAGATTAAGATCGCATCGCTGTAAGAACTCATGGCCAGACCAAGGACAGTATACTACAAGAAGTGCTTCGAGGTTTTTGCGAAGTGAGGGACCATATGCATTATATCTGAGGGGGATTACTTTAAAGGGCACAAAATAAATATTGAAGTATGCATAACAATTTAAAAATATCAAAAAGTCTGCATTTTCTAATACACCTTGTATTTTATATTAATTATATTATAGTCCATATGAAAATATTAATGACAGTATTGGAGATAGATTAACTCCTAATTTATTTATCATTCTTTAAGGTTTGTCCGAAAAATGACTGTGGCATATATTCTTAAAACTCTTTGTAGTTAGTTACTTGGACGTCAACCTATTTTTTCACCATAATTTCAATTTGTAAACCTTCATCTGGAGATCTGTTTATGCATTTCCCTCGTTGACATTGCTTAATAGTGATGCACGAAAAATACCAACTCTCAATGTAGAATGGTGAAATGAAAATTACAGCGGTTCACTGTGATTGAATCGCAGTTGTGATTGCTCGATTGTGAATGTTTATTGTTTTTCTCTGTGGTTGATCTGTTGCGAAATGTTGGTTTATTTAGTTATTGCAAATTTTTGTATTTTGTGAATGTAAGTTCAAACCACTTTAAATTTTTAATTAAAGTTAATTCTACTTAAGTTTTTTTGTTAAAGCCCAATGCTGAGATCGATGAAAATTTTTCTACAGAAATTGTAAATTATTACTGCAATGTCAAACAAACAGTCGAAATGCAAAAGGGGACACTCTTTGTCAACTGTTTTTTAAGTATAAAAAGTATTTTCGCTAGCAAACATTTTTGTTAACTGAGTACTTGATGAAAAACATTTTGTGCTGAAAATGTTTGATTGTTGTTTGACAGCGTTTTTTTATATAAAGTTTTTTTGGTATCAAAAATGTTCATCGATCTCAGTATTGAGCTTAAAGAAAAGCATATTTGACAGATTTGTTTCTTATCTTATCTTATCTTATCTTATCTTACTTTTATGTTTGTACAAACAAACTATAAATCACAGTTTGCGCACTACACTTAAAAATCAACGTCATTTGAAAATTAAAGTCGGTGTTCTTGCTTGAATCGGCATATCACTAGTTATCTCATGACTAATCTACACCTTTAAAATGTATTACTTGAAGTATATTTTTGAGTCGATCTAACAAAATGAGAGAGGTAGTAGACCGATCATTGCAGTGTTTTCTGTAAGCATATTTAGAAAGCCGTACAGTGTTTATTTTTTGGCGGGAAAGCATAGAGCTATGCATCCAATAAATTAGTAATAAATCCCCGGACATAATGTGTTACATCCACTATAAAATCTAGCCGCATTCAAAAACCACTAATTTCGAGTTTTTACTTAGAAATTTTCTTATTTACTTCGACTACTTATTTGTTCCATATATTCCTTATAAATGACAATGTAAAATATACAATATTAGTTTACATTAATCCTCATATGACCCAACACAAACCTATGATTTGAATAGCGGCCTGATAAGGGCATTGAAAATATATTTTTCAAATTAGATTTTAATGTTACTCATCAATCAATTATCGCTGAATATTTAATATTCTTCCCATTAGAACAACGGGAAAAATCAAACATTTTGACATTCACAATGAAAAGCCGGAGTAGTGAGCATTCACAACGAAACAATCACTATTTTGTGATTTAGTATACACAATCACAGTGCACCATTGTAATTTTTAAATCACAGCTACACAGAGTAAGTGTATTGAGCAAAACTCTTCACTACTCAATTTGTCCTAAAGCAAAATATTAAATTAGCTATGTACAAAACTAATTAGTATTGATATGCGTTTTATAGCTATTGAGTTACCTTAAAGTGTTTTGAAACACTGACAATTTGAACTGAAATTAACAATCAGTTTGGTATTTCTTAAAGCGAAACAATGGAATCGAAACTAAAATATCGTTCAGACTCAAGTGCATTCACAGTGCTCCGTGTGATCACTTTTAATATTGCAGCTTTTATCGACGACGTGTGAATAGCTTGATAATGCTTTTATGTACTATAATCACTTTACTATTACGAATTTATGCAATAAATCTGGCGCAGTTTAAGTTTAGGCATAACAAAATACTAAAACAAAACAATGTTGCTCGTTTAAGCGGAAATATATTAATATTTCATGCAAAAAAAAAATCGAATCTAAAACAACTTTTATGCGTATTATTTGCTTAATAAATATAAAAAGAAAAACCGTGCTGTGTTAAACTATTACAAACCAAAAGTATGCTTCACTGGACACAGCAACATTTCATATTTATTTTAGAATACCTATGTATGTACCTATATGCTCGTACGAGTATATTGGTAACCCAACCAATCAAATCAAAATATTCTTGTACATACAGAAAAAATTCAACTTCCGCTTGAATATACTATTTTACGATTTTATTTTTATTGCAGTATAGGTATTTCTAGGTACATAGTACTAAAAATTTGCGTTTTAGTATTTACACTGTACGCATAAGCTAAAAGGGTGTATTAAGTTTGTGCAAGTGTGTGTAACATGCAGAGCAGAGGCTATGAAGTATATTTTTATACTTGATCAGCATCGGAAGACGAGTCCGTCTATTTGTCCGTCGTACCGTTTGTTTGAACGTACAGATCTCGAAGACTATAAGATATATATAAGAGTATAAGATAAGACTTCAAGTTTTTAGATTTAAACTGATCTTTTTCGCCTCCAGTTAATTGGTAGTATGCCAACTGTACTTTAAGTTGTAGGTCCCATATAAATCTAGCCCGGTTTTAAGCTTTTGTATGTAAATTAAATGATTTTGTTGCTTATAACGCTAGAAATCATGATAAACTATACCACATAAGTCCAATTTCGTCAACTTACGCTCCATTATTAATTAATGTATCGGATCACTTTAAGTGGTAACACCATGCAAAACTGTCCCCATTTTGAAGTTTTTGTATGAAAATTTTTTATTTTTAATTTTAATTAGTTTTAAGTTTTCAACAGCTCTAATCAAATATTCCGCATATGTTCCGATCGAACCATTAAAAAATATAGCCTATGGTGCATATAAAGCGCCTTAAACAAGCTTCAGGGTATCTCGTTCTCTTTTGATTTTATACCTTTCACACATAGTGTGAAATGGTATTATCAGTTTGTCTGAAAGTTTGTAACGCATTAAGGGAGCCATTGTAGACCCCATAAAGTATATATATTCTTGATCAATTCGACGAGACGAGTTGATCTAGCCATGCACGTCTGTCTGTCTGTCCTTCTGTCTGTCCGTCTGTATGTTATTGCGCATTTTTTGGGGGTCCAATTTTTATGCTATTCAGTTGACCCGCCACACCCACTTTTTGGGGTAGCCCCCATACAAACCCACCGCCCACTTTTGACTTTTTCTATGAAAAACTTTTTTAGTGTAGTCAAACTCAACTTAATAATTGAAGACACCAGTCTTCTAGTGGACGGACGCTTTACATATACATTCATGTGTGGGACCCGCCCACTTTTTGGGGTAGCCGCCATACAAACCCACCGCCCACTTTTATGCATTTGTATGGAAAACCTCAATATCAATATGAAATTCGATATAGTGGCATCTTATAGATGCTCGCTTCATACACTTCTACTAGTGAGTACCCCACTTTTTGGGGTAGCTCCTATTTAAACGCCCTCCCCACGTTTCTCCTTATCAATACGATTTAAAATTTCGTGTGAATGGTATTAGAGCTTCGTTTCAACCGAAGTTAACGTTTTCTTTTTTGTGTTGGTTGTTTTTTTAGAATTGCCAAATGTTGTATATATTGAATTGCATTGTTTGTGCTTGACAGTTTTTGAAAACTATTCAAGCACAAACAAATAAAATGGAATTTCCAATGAGTTTTATTTATGCGACATAAGCAAATACCAATAAAAGTTGTGTGGCAAATAAAATGGTTAGAAAAAATGGCGAAAAATCGTGAATCGAAACCAATAAAATTGTGCAGCATTTTGTTTTAACAATCGAGCTATGCGTAATATTTGTTTAGAATTTTTGATTTTGATTTTTATGCAACGAATATATTGGTTTCGCATTTAATTTATACTTTTTAGCTTTTTAGTTTTTTAGTTAACAACAAAAATGCATAAAAGGCAAAATTTTTTATAAACCATAATATTTATTTAAACGAAAACGTATTTTTGTATTATGAAATGTTGACTTTTACAGTAGTTTGCAGATAGTTTACATTGTTTAGGCCCTTCAATTACCTTAATTTTCACACCGGGAAAGTGAAAAACTTTCATGGGTGGGGTCTCTTTCGGTGTGTATCTATAGAATTCACGTCGACCTTTATACCATTTAACCGAATAGAGATTATCATCTTCAATGTTATAGATACATCTGAGTATGGCTTTGTCGCCGCGTTTCACAGCATGTGGCACACGTACGCGTACATCGCGCAGTCCAAAAGTTAAGCCTGAAAGAACAAATCAGATTTAAAATGTATAAATTTGAATAATGTATGCCAAAAAAAAAAATACAAAAAAAAAACGGAATTTTATATGTAAATAGAGAGCTAATACCTAAAAATTAAAGGGTCTTTCAACTGGCATGCGCATAGAAAGAGAATAAGAGACAAAAAAACTGTAAATATTTAATTATTAATGGTTTTAATCGATAATGAAATGTTTGCAATACCTTATTAACATTTGCAGTATGCTCGCTTAGTTTGCTTATATTTAGCCTCGCGGATAACGATCACAGCGCTCAGCTGATTTTCTATGCTTCATTTTGTAACAAACAGAGTATGTAAGAGAGCGAGTGTATAATGCATAATATTTATGAGGATGCATAATATTTATGAGGAAATATGGAGAGGTAAACTGTGAATTCGAGTTGACCGCTATTTAGCTATACCTGTAATTCAATCACGGCGACTGATAAATCACTGATATCACTTGCTACTCGATATTGTAAATATCAGTGATTGAGTATCATTTGTTTGTGAATTACAATATCGAATAGCAACTGTGCACGTGATTGTATCACAGATAGTTAAATAACGCTCAACTTCTATATTATATCAGACACGTAGTGTTCACAGGCTAGTACTTCATATTCAATAAAGCTAATTGATTTCAATTTTTATGCTTCGTTGGCTTTCATCGCTGCTAGCATCTGATTTCTTTCACTGCAGTGGAAAATTAAATGGTTCTTCAGATATTTTCTTGGGTTTTCATATCCCATACTTTCCAGAAAATGGCAACAAATTACAACTCTTAGTATTGCCTTAGTTCTTACAAATTGAATTGACTTTTCATCAATCCTGGGAAGAGGGTACTGTGGGATATACATGTTCCAATGGGTTTTTGGAATTAGCGCTGCAATCAATAATAGAATACATCAATTGACTATGTTCCCGCCTCAATTCCCATTGTCTTTGTAGCTAGCTCATATACAGTTACGGGAGCCCAATGATTTCGATTTTCTATCACAATATCGAATGGTTTCTTGTAACAATTTAAGTCAATTCTCGCTAGATAATATCACTAGATATCGATTTGGTGGCACATCTTGTTAACACGCTTGGATACTAAAAAGTCATTTAAAAAAAAAACACATGGTGTTGTCAAAACTCTGTTTTGTAATGCCAATTTCTGAAGAGGATTTGCTTAAAATGGTACAGGAAACGATTCGATGATGTGGAAGATAGTCGGCATCATTGTGCTTCCGCAGTGGGATATGGACTCCTAACAAAGATCTTGGAAATTGAGGCGGGAACAGAATATGTCAGATATTCAGATTGAAGAAGAACAAACAAAAAATAGATAAAATTATGTTTTTTTGCTTTTCATTTCAACTTTGATTTTGATAATCACGGTGATTTCAAAGTAACAGTCGCGATAATCACTGCTACTCAACAATAACTAACTAGCTCTTCTCTACTGTGAATACATTTAATTACAGAGGTCAACATGATTTAGCTGTTGGAAAGCTTATGGTCATTGCGGAACTAATTTGCTACGTAGAATCCGAATCCGAGGTCTGAAATGCCCCTCACTTCTGGATTTTGAGATATTTGAGTTTATGTACCCGAAAAACGGCGTTTTTCTACTTTGAGCTTGTTTTTGAGGACTGTCTCTTCAGTTACATCATTTAGTACAACTTGTACCCTTTGATTTAAGAGTTCAAGAGATCAATTACGATTTTTTCTCGCAAAGTTATGGCTATTCAAAGTTATGAAATATATTCCTTCAACGTCATTCGGATACATAACCTAAAATATCTCAAAATCCTGACGTGATGGACCAATTCTGATGGTAATCATGGTAGAACATGGCGAACATGCTCAGAAATAAGCAGTCACAGCATTCAGTTCAATTGCTGTTTAATTTTGACTTCTAACAAAAAACGCTTTCTTATTTAAATTTAAAAGTAACACACACTTTTTGAAGCACCCACTACATGCAGCTTAATTTTATGATTCTATTTTATTCAATTATAAATATTTTCTCATGTTAATTTAGTCAACAGCTTTTTTTTTTTTTATAATACTTCATATAATATTAAACCAACCCATGGGAGGGACGGACGGGCGGACGGACTGAGAGATTTTTTATTGACTTGCAAATCTCATGTGACAGGACTGTGAGTGGATTTACAAGCCTAAAAATCATAAAAAAAAAATGTAAAAAAAAATATTACTGCCTACTCTCAGGCGTTTATTGACATAACTTTTATGCTGCGTCTGTTTGTGCTGCTGTCTGTCGATTCAGCTTATATGTCTGTCCGTCTGACTGTCTGTCTGTCTGTAGCATGTGTGCTGCTTAAACACATGTATGCGCTTGTTTATTGTCATCAGGTTTTTAGCAGAGATTTATAACTGCTATCGTATTTTGAATTATAAATCACCGAGTATAAAAAACATTTATATACATATTTTTTTATAGCTTTTCGTTTTGATTTGATGCTGTTTAAGTTGGATAAGTGCCAACATAAAGCTGAAAAGTGAAAACATATATAAACAATATAAAAAAGTATGCTTTAACTAGGTTTGATGCAATATAAACAGTTAAAACGCCTTGAAGTATGCTACAAATCGCACACAATTCACATGTGCTTAAAACGCAATTTGCGAATACTTTTAACAAAATATATATTTCGTGTGTGTGTGTGTTTTTTTTTTCTTTCTAAACATATAAAGAAATGTAGCCGACAAATTTAACAAATCCGCAAATAATTTAGTGCACCCAAAAGGTGCAACGCCGCAAAGGCTGCTACACAAAAGTAAAACCGCTGGCAATGGCGGCGAGTTTTTACAATCGTTAAAACTAGTGTAGAAATAAGAAATGGAATAAATTCGACAACACCGAATCATTTGTACACTTCGCTTGTGTTTAAAATTTAACTGAATTGAGAATAACTCTAAATATTTTTATAATTATAAATAAAATTTTGTATTTTTAGCACAGCTTTTCATGTTTTACAAAATCTGTCAGCATCAAAACCTCTGTTAAAGTTTACATTTTTATCAAGGTGAAGTTCAGCAATGAGCAACGTTTTCATAATTATGTAAAATTACTATCGAATTTCTAAGTTTTCGAAGCTTTAAGAGCGCTTGGTTCAATTTTCGCTCCATTCACACTGGAAACGCTCTTTGTTTTTGAGCGTTTCCAGTTAGATTTTTATTGGTTAAGCATCGTGGGATTGAGAATTGTTGTGCTGAAATATCGCTTTATCGAGTCTCTGCTTGAATTGCGGCCGTTTTTTCATCAATAATCGGCTTAAATGGTTCAATTGTTGTTAGTAGCGATGGTTTCATTAGGTTTGATTATAGCTTATAGTGTCCTATACACTGCTTATCCCACCAAATACAGATCATAAGCTTGTATTCATGGATATTTGGCATCGCTGTTGATTTTGAAGGTTGGCCAAGCTTAACCCATGACTTCCTGCATTTGGATTGTCTCTGGAGTTGCTGTTGACACGTGAGAAAAAACGCAATTTGACGTTACTTGGCTTGAGTTCACATGGAACCCAATTGCATTGTTTTTTTTTTTCAAAAGGACACATACTGATTTTTAGTGGGAAATGATGACGCTTTAATATGAATATAGTTACAAGATGGTCCGATGCAATTTAAGGCAATTTTATTTGTACACCCAATATATAAATGGTTCAAAAAATCCGCTTCAGAATAGCTGCATCGTTGCATATATGACAGCTTCCTTACTGTTCAACAAGCCTTCTAATAAACATGTAATACCTTACTTTTCACACTACAGATGTAGGGTATACAAAATACAGTGGTCATTTAACTGCAGAACGACAAAAAGCCATACAAATGCACTCACTCACTGCAAAGGGCATAATGAAAAGCTCATTGCAAAGAGCAGTGCAGAGCTGTAGCAGCAGCAGCAGCAGCTGCAGCAGCTCAACTCGGCAGCAATTTCCGTGTTAGATTAAAGGAGCAACAAATTTTTCTAGCACATTTACAACTACTGCAATCATCTGCACTGCTGCAGGTACTAGCTGCTGTTAAAATGGCGGCGACGGCTTCAATTTCAACTTCCGTTTCCGTTTCCGCTTTCACATGCATGCTTTGCGCTAACGTTTCTCTGCTTTCACACACACTCTCACACATACACACACGTTTCACCAGTTTTGCTATCTGCTTCTTTTAGTTGTTTCTTCTTCATTTACTTTACACTTACTCATCGGCTTTGTGCGCTTTTGTATGCTGGATTTGTTGATTTGCAGCAAATTGATGTTCATGTGAGTGAGAGTGTGTGTACGTGTGTGTGTGTGTGTTGTTAGAGTCTGTATGTCCTTCACATACTCTTCTTACTACCAGTTTGAAATTCAAGTTAAGAATTGTTGCAAATGCAAACGAGTATATAAATAAAATTAATGAGAATTGCATGCAACACGCTGGTTAAAGTCTAATTGGAAATGTAATTAGTTCAGTCAGTTTGCTTTATTTTGCTTTGTGTGAATTTGCTTATAACGAATGCACATATTAAATTTCATATATTTAGTTTCTTTTACATGTTGCTCTACATACCTATATATAAATATTAATAGAATGTAAGCGAGACATGTAAGGAAGATGTGAGTAGGTTGGACCATGTGTGCTCGTTGGGCCGTTATCAATATTTCAGCAACGCTTGGATTGTTCACCATCACTGTTGATTTTTGTAATAACATACTTATGTCGTTTTATAGCAGCCAGCATCACGTAAAACTGAGACATTTATAATATTTTTTTTTAACGTAAGGAGGATGTGTGTAGGTTGGGCCTTTGTGCTTGAAACAATGATGACAATGACATTGGAAGTCAGTGAATATGGCAACTTGATTCCAACATTTTTATTGTACCCAAGAAAAAACATGCCAAGCTATTTCATGGACAATGTTTCGTCTGGTGCGGTAGGCTTTGTTAAGTTCGTAACGCATTTCATCGAATTCAGGTACTCATCACCAGAGATTTTGGACAACCATGGCTCACATTTATCGGTGGAAGCCTTTCACACAAAACCCAGTGTAACTCGTGGCTGATTTAACATGTCTGAAGTGTGTTTGAGATGTATCATATTCTTGGCCTCGTTGTGCATGGTTTGGATTTGGGATGTTTAATACAGAATCACAGAAAAGATTCTAAATGCTGTGGCATTTTTCAGTCTGTTTCAATAAATCCGTTTTTTGTAAAGGCGGTGCTAAATCGTACAAAAACGAGAAAACGTCCGTGCTACGCTGTGACGTATTTTCGAGACACTCAATAAAAAAACGTGGCTGCATATAAAGAAATTTGAACTTCAGTATCAGCAAGCTCTACTGGAGTTGAAACTGAACCGCTATAAGCACAAATACCTAAGCCAAGAACAAATCGTAATGACCACTACATAAATAATACTCTCAATAAATGTTTGAAATATACAGACTACTGAAATGTAATGGTCTATGGAAATAAGTTGCAGATGAGTACGCCTGCTTTCCAACGGTAATATGAACTGATTTTACCAGTTCACTCAGTTTCGACGCGAAAACAAAACACGGCCCAACCTGCACTCATCTTCATATTAGTCCAAATCGTACAAAAAATATAGAAGCTATTCAAAATTTAATGAAAACGTGTAATTTCTATTTCAAAAATACAAATTTGTGTTCAATCTTCTTCGTTTGTGCAACGTGTCTGTTATCTTCGTTAATTTGCATACAGCAGCAATAGTCAGCCATCATGTCTTTGTCGCTAAAGCCTTCATAACGCTTTTTAAATTGTTGCGATATTCTGATGGAAACGCTAACCTTGTGTTCATCACTCTCCTCACCATTAAGATTCCAAATGGCTATGCAGAAAATGCATTTTCAAAGACATGTGCGTACCTGAAATTGGATATGTCGTTGCTTCGAATGCCTGCCATGCATCGGACAAGGATATCGCAGCGATATGCAAATCGGATAATGATGAGATGCAGATATGCGCAAATAAATGAAAAACTGGCCAGGAACATGATTTTTTTAGTATAATTTAGAAAACGATTCTTAAGAAGAAAAAATAATAGTTGGCAGCATTGGAATCTACGTCCCTAATACATTGACACATTTATTTATTTATTGTTTGTTTTTTTTTTTTTTTGTGAACTAGTGTAATGAATGATTTTTAAGTTCATGTTGGGCCCACTATACTCATATCGCTCATATATAATATCATATCATATCATATCATATCTCAAGTATATCATGAATTAAATTTTAACTGGCTTTCCTCTTAATATTTGTAATTCACTACAAATTTCCTTGCTTTCCTCTACTCATGTGAAATTTTCTGCTAGCCATTTTGAAATAATACAAAACGAATAATAGGCTTTTCACACTGGGTAACATCTAAAATCTACCATTTTGCGACAAGATGTTGCAAATTTCCTCATCCATTTCAACAACTCTGTGGGATGTTCTTATCCCATAAGGTTCCACTCGATATATTTCATGTGCATCACTAATAATTTGCCATTCACCACGAAAACGTATACAATGTCAACGAAAATGAATGGCAAAAACTAATTAGCTTAAGTGAAATACAAATCTGCTAATAGATATCTGGGAAGAGAATATTGCAGATTTGAGAGGTGCTCGTAAAAATTCGCACATATATATAAAGAATGTTGCAATCAAGCAGGCGTCTGGATTCGTAGGCGGTTGAACGAACCAAGAATGATAAGCTCACTCGAAAATACAAGAAATCAAAATTATGCAGTAGCAGTGAGAAAAATACAATTGTAAGAGCGTTACTTTGCATACTTTTCAGTCAGCAAAAGAAAAAAATTGGACCTCCAACTGCATGGCCTCACTACGAGCAGTTGCACTATATTTTGGACTCTTTCGGATTAACAATGCAGTGCAGCGAACGCTGGATTTGCCGTAGTACATTTCAAAAATTAGGTATGTATATAATTGTGATGAACTGTTTGTGTTCGATCCGGAAGCATCATTCTGCAGCACCAGCAACATGGCTGGAAACATAAGCACTGGGTTCACTCCAATGCGGCTAACTGAATCGAACTTTTGAATTAACCTCGTGAAAGACTTGAAGTACAAAAAGCGCATCAAAAATATCAATAGGAGCACCAATAACCACCGCAAGAGCTATTTAAGGAGTTAGCATTCAGCAAAGCCGTCTTCATTCTGAATTGCTAAGATTCCAACGCTTCGTAGCATACGCGTATTGGCATCAACAAATTTAAATAATTCGTCGTCTTTATAGAACCCTTTCATTTGCTCATTGTTGCTCAATTTGTTCTCGTTGTTGGCAATGTGATTTGCAGTTTCACATCTTCAATAAATTCCATGCGTTCCCCAAAAATGTACGCAGTGTGAATAGCATATAACCTAACTTTTTTTTACTCTGTTCCGTTCCACTTAAAAATCTATACAGTTATGCAATCACCATTTAATTTTTAAAAAAAATGTGGTGTAAACTTCTTAAGAAATAGAAATTTTGTCAAAAACACACACTTATTGTTTCAGCAACTGATTCGGTGCACAAAAAGCAAATTTCTCTTGACACTTTATTTTGCTTTCAATTTGTAAGTTACTTGACCCTTTGTATAGCTTTGCATTGTACTCGTGTATCTTCTCACAGCATAAACTTTAAAACATATTTAATTTTAGCTGCTATATTCATTTGAAAAAACTTCATTATGAAAATCCTTTGCGAATGCTGATCAAATACTTCAAATCTTTTCTTTAGCTCATATTCCCAACTACCCACAGCCAACGTGCTACAAAATGCACTACAAATTTGTCCTGCAATATGTGTGCATGATCTTCAAATCACGGCTTATACAATACTTACAATGTACGAGTATATATATTTTAAACAAACATTTGTTGGCACTGCGCACTCTGACCCAGTGAAATAATACTAAACCATGCTGAGTGATGTGCGCCGCGTCCTAGCATGACTTGTGGAGCACCATGCATGGGACACACTTTAAATACACATGTATCTAACTCTTATATATATATACCTACATACGTATATATATATATATATATATATATATATATATATATATATATATATATATATATATATATATATATAATTCATAGTAGTGCAACGCGGCGTGTTGCGCCTTTTCATACAAGTACTTCTCAGTTATAGTCGGTACATATGTGCAACAGAGTCGTTGTTCATTTTTAGTATGCCACTCACGTCGTGCTCGTTATTCATATTTATTGCATACGCTTCGCTTGTGGCTACGTTCGAACAAACGAAACGAAACAAAACTAAAAAAAAAAAAAAATCTAAGGACGTAGGAACGAAGCAACGCTTAGGCAAGTAGAACGCGCGCTCGTGTTTTTCTATGCACAACATGCTGCATACATGCAGGCGTTCAAACGCACACACACACACACACACACACACAACGTACAGTGTAAGCGGTACGCGGTCGCAGTAGCTGCTACTAAAAACTTTACAATTACAGTTATTTGATGGGATTTGCACGAGACGCCCACAAATGACACACAAAGCTACACCAAGTCACACAAACTTATACAAAAAAGGGAATATGCATATGTATATAAAAAAGGCAGTAGAGAGAAAAGGATATGCGACATGGTTTCGTAGTTTTGTAGTTGCAGCCTTTGTTGAGTCGTAAATAAAAAGTATTAGCATTTGTGAAGTGTTGAAAATGAAAAGCGGCATGAATTTTGTGTGATTGTCATTTATTTTTTAACTCTTTAGATTTTTGTTATATTTGACTGTCTAAATGCAGTTTTCTGGTTGTCAATGTGATCACCGCGGCTAGCACGGTAGTAGTCTATTCTGGAACACCAATTTTCGACCACATTTTCAACAGTAGTCTGCTCTATTTTAGCAATTTGAGCTTAAATGCTTTGTTTCATGCTTGTCCGCATATAGTTTATCCAAGGGGGCGTCCTATCCTCACTGCTATGTGTTCTAGTGATCAGTATAGAAAGCTTCTGCAGCATGATAACATAACAGAAAAAGTAAAAAAATAACAATAGCGCGCTTTGCATACAAAACAGCAATAGGCAAAAGACGGGGTTTCACTTCACAAAATCATATTCACGGAAATGTGTATCACAGAATATCGATGCTTCTTTACCAAGCGGACGCTATTTTTTTTACCAAGAATTATCTACATTAGGTGAAAACAAGTCCACCTATAGTCAGACAGCCAAGCAGCTATAAAAGCGCTGTACTCCTGTCTAAATCGGTCAATAATCATTACCGACTGCCGCAAATCTCTTAACGCAATGGTTGAGCGCAACAGCATCCACTTATGAACTTGCAACACTATGTACAACGACACATATTCGATAGCATAAAGAGTCGAGTGGGATAACGCTGTCCACTTGTAAGCAAATCAAAACCAATACCATTAGAACCGTCTAGACTTGTCTAGACTTACCACGTGCAGCACTTCAAGGCAGTCATGACTACAAAGTATTATCGGAAAATAACGTAGTCCATGTTTAGGATAAGTAGAGCAGTTGTAGCAATAATAGGAGGGGGTGGGGGTGGGTAAGAATGCCAGCAGATTGTGGGCCTCCTCACAAAACTTCTGTAGAAGCTGTGATAACTGCGAAGAACCCAAAACCGTACTTCACCTTCTATGTCACTGCCTTGAACTGAGTGGACCAAGAGTGTATTCAACAACACTTGGGGGACCACTTCCTAAATAAAGTATCTGAAACTTTTAAGCTAGATGTAAGAAATTTAGTAATGCAGCATGTAAAATCTTGGTTGTAAGAAGAGGGTTCGAAGTCTCAAAGGAGATTCATGTGGTATCACAATGGGCCGTGTGCTGTCTAATCCGATTATTCGAACCTAACCTATCGCCAGATGGTGCGCCTGGCGGTGAGGTAAACTGCATTGTCTTGATGAAACCAGACCACATTAAGATCGCTAGCTTCCAATTCCAGATACAAAATGTATCTATAGCAAATGCATATAACGGTAATGAGACCTTCTGCAAATAACTGCGCATCCAGTGGAGCAAATGCCATGAAATATTCGTTTGGATGTTGGAAAATTCGGTTTCTTTTTAACGTACTTGGAACGCACATTGCAGAAGCTTTTTCTCGCAGATACTGTCCATTTTTTTGCTTTTCCATAAAAAAATTATAAATTAGTGTTGAAAAGAACTAAGCGAAGGGCTGAAAATTTAGTAGTGTAAAATTTAATTCCATGAAGCGAAGTGAAAGTCATTTAACAGCCTTTTTTCTTCAGAAAACATTTCATGAAATTAATTTCATTAACGTTCCCAGTTCTCTTCCTGTGGATCCGTAAATGCTTTAATAGTTTTCGCACAGACACATATTCAAGTTCTTTAATTAGTTCTTAAAAGAAATGTCTTTATTTTTGCTGGACTATGAAAATTGTTATATTTTAAATGGCATGAATCATTTTGATATCTACACTTTTTCTGTTCCTCAGATTCTCTTAAATATTGCTTCTCGCACTTCCATATGCTGCCACATCTCATCTGTCTTTCCCTTTGGTTTATTTCTTTGTTCTTCAATTAATTTCACAGTGACAAGCGCCTGTAATCGAAAAATGAAGCAAAAGCCATTCGCCTTTTGTCTTCTCTGGTTTCAGCATAATTTGTACGAGTAATTTCCCTGGCGCCACATTCATCTTTATATACATACACACACACTCACACTCACACAGAAGATGCACAATCACTAAAATGTGAAGTACAAACCATAATGTGAGCTGATAATAACAAGCAACCCTGAACAATTTAAATCGCGGAAAGCTCTCGAATCGAATCGAATTGAAGCCTTAAGCTATGTGCTACAATAAAAGCAAACATTTTCGAACACTATTAGTGTCAATGCCGCAACAATGGCAACCGCGCACCCTCCAACAAACTACCACTCAATGCTATTACAATCAAACCATAATGCACAATTTTCACTCGCTTCAAGGCACTAAATCAGAAACATCATGCTCCACGATGCTCCACCTCCATCTCCACACTTTCACTTTGAGAAAAGAAAAGAAAAAAAAAAAGAAGCATATCTTGCAAAGCGACCATTATTCAATCAGTTTGACGGTTTGTCATTTTTTTTCCTTCTCTTTTTGGTTTGTGTTTCCTACTTCGCATCATGCTTGGAGAAATACTCCCCCGAAAAACGAAAAAGAAAAAATTCGAGACGTAATACAACTCTGCAGACCTTTAAATCAACATTTAGTTGACTTGACGCCGTCGCGTCTGTGTTGCAACGCTCGTAAAAGCCAGCACAGACAGTCGCATCCTTTGGCGTTGTTGTCCTGCTTGATGCGCACAGCTTCTGCAACCCTCAATGTTGCGCGTAGGTGACAGCACATGGGAACTAGCTGCAGCTGCTGTTGGTGTTGTTGTTGGTGTTGTTGTTGTTGTTGGTGTAGGTGTTACTGGCGTCGTTCTGGCGCTGCTGTCTACTTTTAGTATATGCTCGGTGCATGAGTCAGAGTCAGTCAGCGTTGACAAGATTCGCTCGCGCGATTTTAATGCATTTTTATGTCATTTTTCGCAGTGACTGCACTCGAATGTCACTCCTTTGCCCCATTGCCATCTCTCTGCTGTGCAACTCCTTTCAGTTCAGTTTGCATTCACATTCATTTTATACGTTGTATATGCAATTTTTTTTTTTTAGACGAAAGCCTCGCAGCCAACATTTCACTTCGAATTGTAAAGCGCATTTCATTTGTGTTTGTGTTTTTTGACAAAAGGAGTTACTTCACTATTCACTCATAGAGAATATATCCTTTTATATTTTCTGTGTTTATTTTCGAAGTCACATTTTGTGGCGTCTCGTTGTCACTTTGCTGTTTGCTTTATTTGTTTTTTTTTTTTTTTGTGTATTTGTTGTCGGAAGAAGTCAGTGCTCACACACACACACACACACACACACACACACTTCAACAAACAAAGAATGCACAAGTAATGATTATGAAATTAAGAAAAATAAAAATAATGATCACACAAAGCGTTACAGAGACACAAAGCTTTACAAAGTGAGTTGTCGGCGCCCAAAGCAAAAGTGTAGAGCGAGTGTTGCTCCATTAGTAAAGCTTTAATTATTTAAAACTGAAGTTGGCCTATATATGGGTTTTTTAGTACTCTATGAGATGTGCATAATCAAAAACGTCATAAGACATTTTCTAGGTCTATACTTGTGTCAGATTTTTCTTTTTATTTACAGTCTGTCCTAGAATAAATGCATTTTTTTAATAAACGGAAAATCACATGTAAAATATCATGAAATACAGTTGAGGTGAACAGTAGTCGTCAACGTGGATTTATCCATAAGGTGAAGTATTTCGCTGTGTTGTCTTTCTTAAATGCTTTGAGCGTGAAACAAAAAACCAAAATCGCAATCCGCAACAAATGAAAAAGAGTAGGACAAAACATAAATAAGAAATGAAAAAGAGCGCAGCTGAGCAGAGAACGTCACCTTTAGTATTAATTTACCATGTTAGTAGTCACTTTTCTCTGAGCTTCTAAAGTGAAGAGTTTATCATCGAGACGCTTCAGTATTCTCATGTGCAGACTGTTGTCTAACAGTTTCACTGTATTTTGAATATCGTAAGTTTCTAGGCGTGTTCTAACTACTGTTGAACGATACAATTTTCTTCTGGACAGTTGGACACAGTATGTCACAATAGATAAAAGAATATTCACATTAGAATCGAACTGGCCATAGGTGCTTACCGTCTTTACTAATATCTTGTAGAGCAAGAGCTTTTTCTTTAAACTTATCCGCGATCTTGAGTTCAGCAGACAGTACCATGTGAAAGTATTAGATCTAGCTGCATTCTCTTTAGCTTTATGTCAGGATATTTTGCTGTGGTACTCAAAGGGATAACATCGTCATTGCGCAAAACTGGATTACAGCTTCATTGTGAATGTTGCATGGTCCAAACGGATAAATATACGATTTTTTCAGAAATATTTTCTACTTTTGCTTTCTTTTTCTTTTAAAATTTTCTTGCTATATACACCCAAACACATGCAACCGATTGAGCTCAAACTTTTAGAAAAACTTCAGAAAGATGAGTAAAGGCACCCTGTGAAAAAACCAGCGGTTATGCTAAGCAAATTTGTACGCAAATGAATGGTTTCTATGAAAAATTTATCATGAAAACTGCGATTTGACAACAACATATTGCTCGGATTTAACTATTTGACGACAATGGTTGAGATACGTTATATTTGTAAAGGGCACTGTTAAAATATAAGATCAACAGGGCGGAGCGAGGCGAGAAAACCAAAACAGGGTACACAACTTAACATTCAAATGACTATAATCAGTAGCCAACCAAGTCTCCAATTATTTTAAGTCGCCCGAATAATATAATTGGTCAAATACTTCAAAATAAGCATCTGTGTATGGTCGAATCTTTGGTTCTAAATTTTTTGCACCAGGTTTGGAAATAGAAAATCTGGAAGCAATTCTTAACGAAATTCAATGAATTTGGCGCTCGGTCTCGGACATGTGTGAAAACGTTAATTGTCTGGTTGGAAGAATCCATTGTTTTGATGATTACTATTCGCCTCCATATTTCAACGAAAATAGTGAATCGACATAAAAATTCAGTTGGAACATTAGGTTAGAACATCTCTGAACATGCAAACATTTTAAAATCAATCGTGATTATGCTTCACAGTTAGCAGGCGTGATACCCACGAAAAGATTGTACGCTTTAATCGTCTACAGAAATTAGACAAATCGATGAATTCTGAACATGTATTGACTTGGTTCTAACAGTTTGGCTGCCGTGAATTCCGGGGAAAGTTTCCTAGGAAAACTGCTTAACTCTTGTACGAGTTACTTAGTGGAAATTTTAATTGAGAGGTATGAAACGTTTTACTCAGTATAGTGAAAGATCCTAAATCATGTCTCAAATGTGAAATTATAGAGGCAATTTACTCAGTTTTTGCAAACATATGCAACATTCTTGAGCACCATCAAAAGTCGAGTAGATATAGCAATGTTGGCCTGTCTGTCTTTCGTATGTTTGAACAATGAGTTCTCAGAGACTGTAAAATATACGAAACTTGCGCGAAACTTACATCTCAAAATTGTAAGTTTTAAGTTTAGAAAAGCGTAGAAGAAATTTTGAATGCCTTGCTCCCACGCCAACAATATGGCTTCTATATGCATATTTTGCCAATAGATGACTACTCCCTAATGACATAAAGCAGCGCCATCTGGTGGTATGCTAACGCCGTTAGATAGCGCAACGTACGCCATCTGGCTTTATATAGCGCCAAGAAGTTTTTCTTAAATAATAATTTATATACTGAAAAGGAGCATGTGCATTTCGAAGTCATGAAGTCCCGATTGCAACATGCTTACTTATTTTTAATAAAAGAGTAATCTACAGTTTATAAAGGAAAATGAAAGTGCTAAAACCATTAGTAGAATGAATATGAAATGAATTAATCAAATGGTTATTTTAATTCAACTGTCTATAAGTTCGTTATTGACTATGGCTTGTTTTCCTCGAAAAAGTAACATTCTTATGTTTTAAGCATAAAATCTAGTGATTCGTGACTTCTATCAGAAGAATATTATATAATACCTATGTATGGGATAAGCCACATACATGAATAAAAAACACTGGGAGAATTAAGTTACACTAGAAAATGTGTGTCTCAATTCGGGATGCTGGTTTTCACAAAAACTAATTTATATATCAAAACCAACTATTTTCTTTATCAATTTTTGGTGCATGGGCAAACGAAGTTTATGCTTGGACACACCTAGACTAACGTTAGACAAACGAACTGCATTTACAAAAAAAAATTTAAATTTCACACTTCGGGGTGCCAACTACATAGGGCTACTTTACCATTAAAAGTTTTTTTTTTTTTTTTTTCTGGTACAAAAGTCGAGCTTGGAGACCCAACTTTATTGAAGAAGTAAAGAAACTTGTGGTAGTGATAAAATTTCACATGCTTTTCTTTTAACTTAACAACTTAACATGCTACTGACTACTACAATCAGTGGGCAACCAAATCAACCAAGCGCATAAACCATTTCAACTCAACTCAGTCATCTTACTTTGTTGAGTTTCATAACGAACTGCAGTAGTAGTAGTAGTAGTAGTAGTAGTAGCAGTAGCAGTCTGCAGTACATTAATAAACGTATACTCCCATTCGACTGACTATCATGCTATTTACTTGCTTGGTTGCTCCTTTCCATGCAGCTCATCACTCAAATGATGCCAAAAATTCCTTATGCAAACATTTACATAAGTATTTCAAAATGCAAACTACTTGAAGTATGCTGCGTTGCTGTCGTGCGGCGGCAAAGAATATGCCACATCCTGCTGCCAGGATACGCTATGCTACAGAGAGCGTCAGTCAGGCAGAGCATCCATACTACGAACATTATAATAGAAAAACTTGGCTAGCAAAACTGGCGAAAGACACCGGCAATATTTTAATTTAAGTTGCCGAAATGCACTTGAAAAATTTTTCGTCGTTGAGTGGCAAAAGCAAAAAGTGCAACTTCGAGTCAAAACTAAGAAAAGGAAAAGAATTGCAGGGTAGTTTTTTTTTTTTTTTTTTTTAGTGAGATTCTCTTGTCGGACAGGAATTAAACTGTCATACATTTTTCAGATCTGGTAACGCTATTTAAGCGCTTGCATAGACTCATGGCAGAACAACGGTTAGTTCGGGAACGTTATCGTGCGCTACGTGCATTTTACGCTCGAAAAAATCGTGCATCCGAGCGACTAATTCGATTAACCATGGATTGTTTTCGCAACACGTGTACTCTAAATGAAAAGTGGTTGAAAAAGGAACTTCCAGAATGTGTCACATCCGAACCAACATGCCCGAAATCATATTTAAACACTAATGGCATAAAATTAACTTTCTAATAAAGCCAATTTTCAGCTTGAAATTATGTTATCTCAAACTTCTACACCTCCAAAAAAAACATCCTTTACCTCTAGACATTGCTGACAGACAAACTTTGCGTTGCTCTGATGAAAACTTACGACAGGCAACTTTGTTGTTAATAGAAAATTTAAATGTAGTAGCACAGAAAGCAAAAAAAAAAAAAATAAATATGGAAAGAAAAAAGCCCAGAAATTGTAAGTAGTGTTCTACGAGAGTTCTTGGTAATAACTGCAAAAAGTCGCCGTGTAACATTTTGATCTGTAACTAATGGCAAAGTGTTTAAGAACTCGGAAACACACAACTTCATTCAATGCCTAAGTGAAACTTAAAAGTCCATAGAATGAAGTGTACCGGAGAGCTGTAAAATTGTATTGCATAACTTAAGGCGGCATAGCCTGCTGCTAGTTTTGCTACTTCGTTCGTTCGAAAGAAGTTTTGTGTGAGGTTAAAAGTTGCAGTTTAACTTTTACTACATTGAAATTTTCTATACTCTTGTTGTTCCACTTAAGTTGGTCTTAGTGCAAAAAGTCAGCAGTATCTAGTTCTAGTACTACGTATACTATAATATACTATACCAGTTGTGGTCAGAACATGTTAAATAGTTCATGTGGAAGGCAATTTATCCCATGTTGCATTTGGGGAGTACAAAGATGCCAAGCAGAAAGTCATTGGCTAGTTTTAAGTTTGACGTTCGTTAATAAAGTTTAAATTTGCTAAGCAAGCGAATTTGATTGCAAGTTTTAACTGCGTAAAATTAGCGTCCTTTTGGGTATATAAGTTATAATATAATTCTAAAGAAAGTTTTACGCTGAGGCTTTCAGTAGTGTATGAAGCTGTTGGTAATTAGTGTAATTTCATGTAAGTAATAACTCGCAGAGTCAAAAGCTAAGTTGTTAAATGCAGAGAAAACATTTTTTTTTTGTATGCATCTTTTATTACAAGCTTGTAGTTAACTTACAGTATATTATCATGTGAATAAAATCGTAAAAAGCAGCATCAAATAAGTTTGCCACATGTGTGACCACCAAATGTTTGCACGCAAACATTTGCCACAATGAGTGTGGCCAGGTTTTCGAATGAGCTATTATGCTAAATGATTTGGCTTATGTGACCAGCCGTGAGTAATTTTTCACTGCGTTTGGTCGTTTGTTCATGCAAACAAATTGTAATAACAAATATAGCCAAATTTTGTATGTGTGCGACTTGAAAATTGTTGTAAAAATCTAAGTGAAATGCTTATGCGATTATATTGATTTATTGAAATTAAAATAAAATGTATTTCTGAACACCAAATATGGATTTGTCGAAAAAACATATGAATACTCCAAGCAATTGATAAGCAAATTTTGTGCAAATGATATGCACGTCTGACCTTAGCTTAAGTCTATTTTTTATGTTAAAATCATAGAACTTATTTCGATTAACTTCTACCGGCTGGATTGTGCTAAAATGAGACATGTGTATGTGCAGCCGACTACAATATAACACTTGAATAAAAGCTTATCACATACTTGTATGTGGATCGAGCACCGAATTATTCTCTGTGGAAATGCAGTAAAAACTTGTCAAAATCAAAAATACAGAGCCCGCCTATTAAGAATAAACAAAATAAATGGGTAAGAAATTAGCAAGAGAAAGCTGATGCGTTCACTGCAAATCTGGCTGAAGTTTTTACTCTACATGGCGTAAATCCAAATACAACTCAAGTTACGAATGTAAAAGAAATATTGGTCATTAGAATTATAAATGTGGAGCTCCAACCAAACAAATCCCTAGGATTTGATCTAATCATTGCTGCTCAAAAGCATTCACAAAATGACACAACTAATGAGCGCAGCTCTGAAACTAAAGTAGATACCAGCATTATGGAAAGTGTTGGATGTAATTATGGTTCCAAAGCCCGGCAAACCAGACACCGAACTTACAATCTAAAAGAATGGAAAATATTCAACTACAACGGCTGATGCCAATGATCATGAGCGAACGAAACAATTCCAGTACATAAATTTGGATTTCGAGAAGTGCATTCAACGAGCAATCAGGTTCACAGAATTTCCATGTAGTTAATGAAGGTCTACTTATATTACATTACTTTTTTTATACTTTATTAATTCAATTATTCACTTATTACCCTTTTGAAGCTTAATGTGTTTACCATTGAAGGCTCTCAAATTCGTACTAAGCCATACATCTTTCTTGTTGCACTCTCTCTCTCTCTCTCTCTCTCTCTCTCTCTCTCTCTCTCTCTCTCTCTCTCTCTCTCTCTCTCTCTCTCTTTCTTTCTCTCTCTATCTTCTCTCTCTCTCTCTCTCTCTCTCTCTCTCTACCTATCTCTTAAGCGTACAAACGTTTGGCCTGTGAAATACGAGCGCTCTCACTCTCAATGCGCTACCTTATTATTGTATCATGGTTTCTTATGGCGTCGTTTAGTCTCTCGATTTCCGCTCTCAAAATTTGCTCACCCAGCGGCAACTGTGCATTACTGCGTACTGTCTCTTGTATTATGGGTACTTAACTTCTGTACCATACTAGAGTATTCAACACGCATATGGATTGTAGGCAGTTTACTATGTTTGTTTGCTGTTTGCATTACATCCGATCTGATCCGAATGTAAAATGTATGCAGTCTCCTTTACATCTGAAACTTTAGCAAAATGACTGCCACTCGATGCACGCATTCAAACCTATCTGGTTGTGGTATACAAAATTTACGTATCGCAACACGGTTTGTACATCAGAAATGATATTTTATAATGCACACTGTAGGATAAGTACTACATTTGAATGCGTTTCTCAATACAACTTTTTGTTGCAGGATTATTTTAGAAGGAATGGAAAACAAAATTTACAGAAACCAAAATTTCAAGAAACACGCTGCACGTTTTAAAGTGATGAGAATTATAGTTAAAACTCTGCTTTGTTTAAAGCTACAATGCATCAAAAATACACTGGGAACTTCTTCTTCATCTGTCATCCTGAACTTCCATCCTGAACTAGAGCCATAGGGCCTCAAACCGCCACCTAGTAAATCGATACAAAAAACTAGGTGTCTTTGTCATTTCGTTCTATGGCTAATGGCTAAACTAAGCTGCCACTTCATCTAAAAGAAATACGACTTTACATGGACTTTGTAAGTTCTAAATGTGCGAGTATAACAAATTTCCATTCACAAACGAATGCGTTATATTTGCAAAGTGTTTGTCAAGTGTCTCATAAACAATTATACCAAACAATTTAAAAAAGTAACAAAAATAAGTCTCATGCTTCTCTGCAATTAGTAACGCACCCATCCTGTCAACTTCGACTTTATTTCACACAAGCGAACGGGTGATATCAGCTATACCCGGGCCTGGGTCACTCCAGTAGCTCAATAGTCGTATCACAGTTTGTTTACGTGTAGTGCTTGGTTTCATATAGCGATATGCGCATTTCTTTACATTTGAATTGCGCTTCAAGAGCAGACCCTCCGCGTGATGCATGCGCAGCTCATGGCTCGAATCGAAACGCCCACGACCAAGCGCGCACTTGGAACAGCGAGAAGCAGCACAGGGCGCACTATTGCGCAGTCCATAGCTCTGATTAACATAATACACACACATAAGCCTGCTCCGAGCTCCTACATGGTGACTAGCTTTAGTACAGATCTCCAATATGGTTTCCCAATCTAGAACAACGTTTGAATCCTTACGCAATACCGGAGTGGTACTCTCTTCTTCATTGCAGGAGGTGGAGGACAGCGTTAGAGATTTCTTATTTATGTAAACGCAAATTAGTCTTTTCGAGGACATTTTTTTTTTTTTTTTTTTAATGTAATTTCCACAAATTTAACACACAAACATAAAACTCGTTGCACGTTTGCAATAAATTTAAAAAAAAATATTTATAAACAAATAAATTTTTTTTGGTTGGAGCAAAACAACACTCGCTAAAATGAGTTTGATATATGAAACTAAATGGCATTGGCAAGTAATGCTGTGTAGAGAATTTTGAGCTATTTATAGAAATTTTAGTTAAAAAATTTTTTTTTTAAACTTTAATTAAAAAAAATTTCTTTTTTAAAACTTTCATTTGTTCAAGACAAGAAAAGGTTCTCTGCGTGTTGTTTTTACCATAAATATTAGTTTTTTACTAACGGGCGCCCTCGTATTCTCAAACTGACGAACCGTTGTCCCTGCTCGGGCGCCGTGCAAAAGGTGTAAGCATTGCATACCCTAAATTTTTTTTTTTTGTCAAATGTTTACAAGATTCTTTTGTCTAATTTAAATTGAGTTATGACATTGTCAACATAGCATACTCGTATATGTTTTAGATATGCAAACTTCTTTCAGCTTGTAGCTTAACAAATAAAATATCTACACTCTGTCTACACCTGCAATTGTTTTATTGATTTTATAGTTTGTTTATTGTTTGTAAAATCATTTTATGTATAGTCCTTTTTTCTTATTTACGCAGCATGTTAATTTTAATTTATATAATTTTTCATACAATATTTACTCGATTCATTTAATGAAATGCCATCAGAATGTACCGCCTACGTCAACTCAGCCTTTGTGGCGCACGCAATAAATTTGCTTTTAAATTACTAGCAATTTATACAATTTTCTGTGAAAATTTAATTGCATTTTGGTTGCTGTGGTGAATTGGCAACAGTCGGTCTACAAATATATTATATATATATATATATATATATATATATATATATATATATATATATATATGGCATATCGTACATACCCATATATATATATATATATATATATATATATATATATATATATATATATATATATATATATATATATATATATATATATATATATATATATATATTTATATATACAATATATACTTTATATGCCTATACAATATTTATACACTCATTTACTCAACTTGCCATATCACAGTACACATTTCAATGCATTTATTTATTGTCAACATTATTTTGTTTCAATTCATTTAGATTTTTCTTCTGTAGATTTCTAATTTAAAGTTGTATGTGCAATTATTTTTACTCGTATTAGTTTGTGCAATTTGTATCTACATTTATTTAGTTGCATTTTAATGACGAAATTTATTTCTGTTACATTTAGAATTAATTTATGCAAATTCACATGTTGTTGAATTAGATTTGTCTGGCGCTGTTTTTGACATATGCCCGGTTGACCAAAAGTTCGCAAGCAAACATTCCACTCAGGCAAACAATGCGCGATATAAATTGTGAAACTTCAACTTTGCTACTACTGCATATAATTTATATTTAGTTTAAAGTTTTACTTCTACGCTACAATTATGCCAAAAGAAACTATTAAAGCCAGTGTGTTCATATGCTATTGAGCTGTGTAGCATTGCAGCAAGTGCAGGCATATTGATATGACACGCCCACTCTTTGATATAGTTCCCATACAAATCCACTACCATCTTATTTGGTTTTTCTATGAAAAACTTTTTTAGTTAACTCAATTCGTATTTTCAAACTGACGACGGGTCCCTGCTCGGGCGCCGTGAAAAAAAATGGAAGCGTTTGCAACCGAAACCAAAATAGATATTTGACGTAGGAACGTTTTGTGAATGAAACTCGAATATTCTTCGTGTAAAACTTCGGTAGGTGATACGAAATCGAAGTTTTGTGAGACATCGCAAGCAAACGAGTTGCTGTCACAGCGCAGCCGGCAACGAAACGAACATTCGCTAAAGTAACCACTTTTCGAATCATTTTCGAATCATTATAGCTACTCATGCAATTGATTTTGACACTGCTTTTGATTTTGCTACAACAGGGTGATTCGGAACTTCTTATAAAAAACAAATCAAACGATTCTAAAAACAGAATCTACTCTTTCAGTGGTATATAAAAATTAATTGCATTAGTACCCCTATTATTTTATTAAACAGTTTCTTAAATAGAGAAAAACAATACAAACTGTCTGACTCGAACAAAATGGTAAGCCAGAATATATCAATTTCGAACTATCCAAAACGAAAGTTCTAACAAAAACAGTATGACTAGTCATGGGAAATGTTATTCGAAGAAGATTCGTGCGAAACTGCCGTTATAGAAAGTTGTATAAACCAAAAGCTTGCGAAAACTTTAGAACACGAAACTATTTTCGAAATTGAGCGTATCTTTTGCGGATCCGCACAATATAATTTTATTGGCAAGAGTTACGGAAAAACGTTCGCCTGCGTTATCGTTGCCGATTTTTTAGGCAACTGGGTACGTACACACACACACACACACACACATACATATACATATATATAGAGCTAAATATTCAAACATATCAGAACACTTAATTTGCGAAAATTTGCCAAAATCTATGCTCATTATTAATTTAAATTTTAATTCGTATAAAATCATGCTGTGCCATCTTGTCTCCAAACAACTCAATTAGACAAACTAAAGTGTCCTTCTATGCGCTTTAATTGAACTTGTCGTCAAATATGCCCACCCGCTTAGAATTCCCGATGCTCAAACGTCTACAAAATGACCAATTATCTTAATTCATCAGTCTAATTATTTACTTATTCCAGGTAATCACACACCCAGCTTCACTTCACTTCACTTTACTTCAGTTCAGTTCAGTTCCTTTATCAATTTCACAAAATGAATCATTTATGCGCATTATATGCTGTTCAGGCTAAATGTCGCTTATTTTAACTATATTTACTCAAGAGACTCCTGGCAGCGAAATTTCTGTGTAAATTAACAAGACCGGGCAACAAAAAGGTAAGGATAATGAAAGAGGATATTGTTCTAAAAGCTATTAGAGGGTCAGCTGCTGTTCTGTTCGATTTGTGTCAAGCATTTGAGTTTGGTTTTTGTTCTTGTAATGGATAAGATGGCTGCTTAACCTTGAACTGTGTAAAGTGTCCTGCGATAAATGCACAGGTTAATGAATGAAGTAAGGCAATGAACTTATTTGTTGTAGAAATCGAATTTTAAATGTAATTTGAGTCAGTTTATTGTTAAACTTCAATTGAAATGAGTTTAAACAAGTGGAAAGAGATTGTTCATACTTTTTATTTCTTGTCTAGTATCCGAAAATTTTCTTCAATATTAACAAAAAAAAAAAAAAAGTTTAAAAAAGAAATAAGCAAACAACATTGATATGAACATCATCAATCACTGTCCTGTGACTGTGACTGTGTCACAATCTAAGAACATTTTTAATTGCGTATAAAATAGTTTATTCACTATTATCCGATTGCATTCGGTGACATCTCTGAGTGGCATATCCTTAAAACCGCTGATAGTTGCCACGGGCGTAAATGTATAATTGTATAATTGCGTTTGAATAGTAATCGTTTTTGAAGGAGTCGCAGTGTAATGCACGGATATGGGCTTAGATATTCTTGATAACAATTGTAGAGCATAGTAAATTTTGCGTATATTTCGATTTACGAACGATCTAATGATGCGTGCATGTAGCTTCCACTTCTGCGAAAAGGCCTCGAATTCGCACGACTCAAAAAGTTGCACATTCGCGCTTCTTATATTGATGCCAGACATCTTCAACTTCTTACCGAACATATTTAAAGCGCCGGCCGTTTTCCATATTGTACAAGACCTTTCAATTTTACGCTCTTCCATTTCTTTTACGGCCTGCAGTATTTCTTTGAAATTTTTGTGTTGAAAATTACAGGTTGCTGCATGTTTAGCACACTCATCCGCGGAGCCTTCCCATAGACAGCCATAATGTACATATTTACATACAGTCAATCGTTTGGGGCATTCGTCCTGTAAGTGTAATTCCATTTGAGCATAGCTCACTGCTTGCCGGCATTGTTTGCATTCAGTTGGGAGAATAAATATAATCTGGTCCAACGCTATATGACGCAAAAGGCGGTCAAAGCTGACCGAACCTCCACAAAGTGGGCATATGGCGTTCTGGTTGCGCAGCGTTGCGTTCGCCAACAATTGGTAAACACATGGCTCACACAGTGATTCTCCACAAGGACATTGGTAAGCCTCTTCCGGTTTAGGTAACTCCGTGCACACGTTGCATCTCAAGACTTCCTTCACAGATGCTATTATATTATCCTGATCTGCACTAGTACTTTCAGCATTGGAACTGCTCGAACTCGAATTTGAACTGAAATCGCCATCTTCATCGATATTCTCACTTCTAGTTTCCGAAATCACATTCGAGGTGCTGCGTGCAGCATCGTTGCTGGTGCCTCCAGTCACAAGTGTGTTACCCACGTCTATAACGAATCCTCTGTTGTTCTCATCTCGAGTTGCACTTACAGCACTTGATCCACTGCCTTCAGTCTCGGCCACGTTCGCAACGTCACCGGCGGTGTGTGTGTCCACAGGTTCAGTCTTCCCATTTTCTGTGGAACCGCCATTTTCAGTATGCACATTTAAAGAACCACTGTAACTAGGTGCCATGTTGCCGCTTTCATCTCTATTGCTTTCGATTCGTGAACGCTTCGATGGAATTGGTTCATCGGAAGATGAACCCTCGGAAGACATGCTACAGAATATTCAAATCAAATAGTTTTATTTCATTTATATATGAGAAAAGAAAACATACTTACGTATTAGTTGCTTATAATACAAAATCGCCAATAATTTTTTATTAATAAAAAAAAAGAGAAGATATTCCCGAATAAAGTTGTGTATTTGTGGAGAATGTTTAAAATACTGATAAATATATTTGAGTCAAAAAAATCGATGGCTACTATACTCTAAGTATAAGAAAATCAATTCAATTTTTTTACACTTCACATACTCTGTGTATAGTAGTATTATAATTTAGTTACAATAATCGCAACAATTTCCACTGTTCAAGTACATACTAGCTGATGGAGAAGATTGCCAACAGACTATAGCTGAGATGAAGTGAGAATGTGCAGCAATTACAACAACACCAAGAGATCAGAGAGAAAGAGAGAGAGAGAGTGAGAGAGGGAGAAATTACAAGCACAGTGGACCAAACTAAGAAATTTCTTAATGAAAGTAAAGACATAATTATAATAAATACAAACAAGGGAAATATGACAGTGGCTTTGAAGAAGAAAGAATATGTGGCAAAAATGAACGATATTTTTAAAGAATTAAACAACGCATAGAGTTGTGAGTAAAGATCCAACGAAAACTGAAAAATTGTTTAAATTTGTAGTTACTTCCAAAAATGAAAAACTAATGCTTATTGGAAAAACCACCTCGACTATCTGGTTTACCAGTACTTCACAAACCTGTCTTAACAATGAGGCCTATATGCTCGTCAATCAATTCGGCAAATATTGAGTGACTATATTAAAATATATATTACTACTATAGACGCTCAATCTAATAGTAATGTTGCAATTGAATTTAGAAGACGAGTAAACAATAATATTTGCGGGGATGAAGCTCTTAAATCATTTGATGTCGTGTCATTATTACCAAGTATTCCAGTGCAATTTGCTTTTGATATTATAAACGAAATAGAAAAGATGATGCTGACATTAAATGTTTTCCATAAAGTCATAAAATTAGCTATGGAAGTTAAAGCAACTACGAATCACGGTCGAACTTTTTAATCATTTCCTTACACCAATCGACGCGAGCCTTCTTTTGAGCGATTGATAAATTATGGGGTATCCAACGAGAGCAAATTTTTTGTACAGCTAAGTGTTAATGCAAAATCGAATGTATTGAAGTGGAACTAATGTGCAAGAATGCCTCTATCTCACGACATGTCACGTGACGATCTTGCATTATCAGTTCACGCACTGCATCGATGTTTTTTGGGCAGAGCAAACGATTTTGGACGACCTTCACGGAATTCGTGGGCGACCGAACTACGACCACGATTGAATTCACTATACCAGCGATATACTGTGGTTTTTGATGGTGCTTTATCGCCATACAAAGAACTGAGTTCATTGACACATTCTTGTTGAGATAATCCATGTCGAAAGTTGTGAAAAATAATCCAACGAAAACCATCTCTTGAAATTTCCATTTTTTGGCCAAATTGCTTTTCTTAACTCACTGTAAACAAAACAAATAGCAATTGTACATCAAAACTTTGTGAGTACGTTTTTATTATTGCCAGTTCCCGAAATATAAATAGCAGCCCTCGTATAAACGCTAGAGAATTCAAACTTGGACATTTAGATTCTCCTTAACCATAAGTAGAGTATATATTACATTTTGTGAATGCGCCACTCACAACGTCCACCACGCTGCAATTTGAGCAGTAAATTTAATAATTTTAAATTCTAAAAAGTTCTTCTTCCTTAGCAAGGGGCCATGTTATTTCGTAGATGTGAATTCAAGACTGTTCCATTCGTACTTGTTATTTTTAGCACACATTTAGAAATGTTCTTTTAATACACATTTCTTGCCCGCTTAGTTCCCCTTTTTTTTTTGAGTCCGTTAACGAGTATTTTGCGGAATGCTTGGATCTTGGATTGCGGGAAACACAGAAAAAAAGTTGACCGTACACACTTGTAATCGAGTGAGTTCTTCATGCAGTAAGTGCATCGTTCGTTTAGTACATCTGGCGAAGGTTTGCCAAACAAATCAATGAATGGAAATATATAAAATGTAAATTTTTGTATTTAGTTCAAATGGTTGGCAATGTGCTTCTTTATAAATTAGTTGAGAACACGCAACAGCACAAGAAAGCAAATGACACGGATTATGAAATGAAATACATTGCTTAGCAATGGAAAGAAAAGCTAAAAGTGCTGCGAAAATCAATCAATTTTCTTTATATACTATATGCATTATATACGATGTATCTATGTATCTAAACTATCAACTATGTCACAGGGGAATATGCCAAATGCGCTAGCAATAAAATTGCAAATTAACGCATAGTGCATTAATTTTGCGAAACTGGAGCGTAAATAAATAAATGTACCTAATGTCAACTTCTTCTACGACATTATATAAAAGAACAGAATGCAGACAGACGGACAGATAGACAGACAGACAGAGAGACGGACGGACAGACAGACAGCAGTGAGTAGAAACAACCCTCGCATAAATTATTGAACTCTTGATAGAACTATTGATAGAACTATTGATATTGAAGGGGGATGGTTAATGCCGAAGTTTCTAGGCTTACTCTATATACAATATATAAAACAAAATATTTAATTTATAGCATTGATTTTTGTCGATTTTATGCATAGAGTTAAAGTTAAGCTGTGAGTACGCTTAATGAATAGTATTATTTGCTTAGCAAGTTTATTTGTTAAGAAGAATTTGTAGAGTTTTGCAGTTGGGGTTGTTTACGCATACCAAAGACGCCAATTTGGCGACACTTTGCTAAGTTAAATTTATGTGCAACCAAGCACAGACAGACAGACAGACAGACAGACGGACAGATAGACAAACAAGTTCACAAGTTTTATAGCCGAGACAACTAAGAACACTGATAGCGTGCATGGTTATTACTCGTAGTATGGAGACAGTTGAGGTTGAATGTAGCGCAGCAGGATACTCAGCTGCTACTCCATATGTAGTGGGTTCCTGTTACAGTAATGCTGACAGCCGGCACATACTCGTAAGTATCTCACATTTACTTATGCTGTTTGCTTTAATATTTTGTATTTTGTATTTCGTATCTGTGTGTGTGTGTTTGTGTGTGTTTGAGCGTGTTTTGGTGGGGGGGGGGAGTAGGGAGCAAATGAAATATCTAAGTATCTGTCTGAGACTTTCATTCTCACTTCATGGGGTGCGCTCTAAATGTATTGTATGTTGCTATTGCTGGCTGCATGCCATTGTGACTGCTTCTTTTAGTGACTCTGACAGTTTTATAAGATTTATGTCAGGCTAAATTAAAAATTACGCGCACATTTTGGTACTCTGTGAACTCTCTGTGGGTTATTTTCAGTGCGTTTGTTTTGTAGTTAGTGTTAATGTTTAGTACTTTTGACATTGGAAGCGCTCAAGAGTTACAGTTTATGCTAGAATTGCTGTAAAGATGATGATGTTTGATATGGTAGCATTGTTTTTAGATGATTTACTTTAGCAAACATATAGTTATAAAGAGATGGGTATAGATGTATAGACTTCGTACATAAGCAGTGTTGCCAACTCGCGAAAAAAGACAAATTAAGCGAAAAAAACCCACCTAAAAAAAGCTCTTATAAAACCTTTCGATTAATTACAATTCTGTTAGATATACATTCCAAAACTATAATGTAAGGATAACGTCTATAGAAATCTTGAACTCTCGAATGGTGTGAATTTTTTTTTTGTCACTGTGCTTAAACACCTTGAAGGCCGTGGCGATTTATTCTAATCATGTCCGTCTGCCTGTTTGACATCGGACCAGCTACTCCACCACTCGTTTTGAGATAACGGTTATGAAGTCGGAATGGAGACTTTGACAGCATTAGGAACACAAGTACTAATGTGCAGAGGAACTGGGACGAATGTAATTTGTTTCTAAAGTGCTGCGTTTAAGGTAGGTAAGAACCAGGTAATGCTCTCGGCCAAACACAAAGCTTAGTCTGTAGGAAGAGTATACAAACAATGAAAACGAAGAATTTGATTTGTCCATTTTCTTATTTACAACTTTGTAAGCACTTTAACATTTAACCCATGTTAGAATAATGTAGCGTATTCTGCTTAGCTGCTCACTTTTTTGTTTCTTTCGGTTCTTTTGCTTACAGTAGTAAGAAAAGGCAAACAAATGCGCTCTCTCAATTTCTCTGTTTTTGCTCCAAAGTGCACATTGTAGATCATGTCGGACGAAATACCAACAAAAATTATTTATAACTGCGCATTAATTATTGCAAATAAATTCTTGACTTATTGCCGCGCTCTATCTGAGCGGCCACGATTTGAGCAGTAATGTCCAAAAGAAGAGCATCTAAAGTGTAAATGTATGTGTCTGCTATGCACTGCGCGATATTTTAAGCCAGTCATAAATTGTAGAGTGTGCCAAAAGACAACAGCAAAACAACGAATAATTTTTTGTTCCTCGTTAGCATCAAGTAGCGTTCCATTACCCTGATTGACCGAATGAATACTGGCAATTTTTCTACGTTCTTCTTTTGTCCCCTTCAAAGTAATCTCCATGAATGTAATACATATATTCTACCGCCTCTTCCAAACTTAAAAGCAGTTTTTATGGACAGATTTTGGAATCACTTTTTTCTACAAAGCTTTTCAATTGATGAATGAAGATTATGTTGATGATTAGTGTTGAAATCCATTATCACCGTAGATTAAAACTGTGCTTGAAATCGTCAAGGATCAGCCAAAATCTTCATTTAAATTCATGGAATTGGAAAACTTCAATACTCTTTGTGTGAACATTTGAGATACCGAAAGGAGTGTATACCTTTTTCCGCGAATTTACATTTGGATTCAATTTGACGACATTTATATTTACGGAAAAACACATTACCCATTAAACTGAAACCGTTTTGCATGGAAGCCAACCATTCAACATGTTGAAGAACAACCGAATGCAATAAATCCACTTTCAGTGGTTCGATTGTTATGAAATTGTATGTCTGGTAGTAGGAAAAGCATGTAGCTTTCTAACGCCTTTTAGGTGGCGCTAGCAGAAAAGGCACGATTCGAAACGTTCTTTTTACTTCGGTACGCAACTGGTATATTGAGTGTGCTATACAATTTGTCACTCCATGTGCAGTGTATTAAAGCTGCGGTTCTGGCGAAGTAAACGATTTTTCTTATTTTACGTTCCACTTGAATTTGGCATGCTTGAAATCATGGTTTACTTTTACATTTTCAATAATACAAATCAAGATCAACAGATGCTCGAATTTGAAATTAGCGAAAATAATGTTACTTCATAATTTATAATATTACAATTTAATCCAATCAACAATCAATCAGCTAATGCTTACACTAGCTACCCTCTTCCCCAGTATCTCATAGAATCACTAACATAACAATCACTAAAGAAACATAATACAACAAAGTTACAGTGCGCCAGTCGAGCGTAATAAACTCATTTAACTAAAAGTAGCTTAAGACATTCCTTGTAGATACTTTGCCTTTACAACATTTCCCATAGACCAAATACTAGTTCACAGCTATTGTCTGTCAACAGTTGCCAAGCGTCTTCGGACAGCATGCTTCCTGTCTCCAGCACAGCAGAATAGTACAAGTAAGGAACACAAATTCATCGATGTACAATATATAAGCACCGAATTCCCCAAACTCGAGCAATACCAACTCAATAAAATCAAGTGAAATGTGTTGAAAGAAATGTTGTAAGCGAAATAAAATGAAATAAAATTTTTGCAAGACTGAATTTGTACAAAGTTGCTGTGGTTGTTTCAAAAAAAAAAAAAAAAACGAAGAATTTTTTCCTTTGTTAGTCTCGTTCTTTGACACACACCACGCATAGCACAGTGTTGCATTAACATTCAGGACAGCCAATTGGAAATTTTAAAATACTAGCAAAGTGGTAGGCAACAGCAGCGAGGGAGGTGCAGCTCAAATACTGCTCTCTGAAGGACAATCGTATGCTTTAGTTTCACAACAAGTTCATGTAATTTAAGTAATTTTGTTAATGTTGCCTAAATGCATGGGGAATTTGTGTAATTTGTGCGTTTGGTAATTGAATACGCATTGAATTTCATACTTTTGGGAATTCATTTATTCGTATTATGAAAATCATTTGTAGCAAGTTTAATTAAAGCGGCAAATAAAGAAAAATAATGGTAATGAAAATAAATATTTAATGTGTGTGTAAAATTTAGGCAGCTTTAATGCACTACACTAGTTTGCAAATTTCAATTTTAAAACGATAGAAACTTTTTTTGGAGTAATTTGAGTGCGCTGAACACGAAAAATTCGAAAAAGTTTCTTCATGAATGGCACATTCACGTAAATAGCGGTATATTTGTGTTTTTCAATGCATGATTTTACTAAAGCCAACATTCAGAGTGAATGGCAAGTTTCGATTGAATAAAAAATGACTGAGTTGCAGCGGCTGAAAGTTCAAATCTGATGTAATTTTTAACGAATTTCATTAGTTTTTTATTTGTGCAGCATTTTTCAACAAAAAAAAAAAACCCCGAATAACCCAAGTTTCATATTTGTAATCGGTAGCTTAATCAAATTAAATTTCTAGTGTTTCCGTCTTCTATAGGGTGTGCCAAAAGTACTGTATATAATGCATGTTTTTTGAGCGAGTGTTGATATTTTTATTGTATTTTAAAGTAGACAAAATACGATTATGTATGGAGAAAATAATCAAACAAATGCCGCTCGCAGCTCTCAACACAGACCCTTGCTCATTTCATGAAATTTTCGTTGATATTTTGACATAGATGTGGCTCTGTCTCGCCGATGACACGTTATATCATGACCTTGAGCTCAGAAATTGTTTGTAGTTTATTCACATACACCAGTGATTACACAAAACCTCAAAGAAAGAAAATGCACTGCATTAAATTTCACCAATTTCGGCAGACGATATGGCATGGAAACGTTGCTCCAATAAATCTATTATTTCATACTTATTGGTATAGGTGGCATCAAACTGTTGCAACCACAAGTCCTTCAGATTCACAGCGTCCAATTGAGGCCACAAGAACTCCGTTATCATGTTCCTGCAAAGAATGCCATTCACAGTCACTGCATTTCCAGACTTATTTTCAAAGAAGTAAGCCCCAATCAAGACGGCTGATCAAACGCCACATCAGATAGTTGCTCATTGTGGTGTAATTGTTTCTCATTGTTCATGTGCCGATTTGCTGAGCCCAAATTTGACAATTTTGTTTGTTGGCGAACACATTAAGATGCAAATGCGTGTCATCGTTGAAGATTGTTTGTTGCGAACAATCGGCATTTATTTCATTTTGCTACGTCACTCATTGAATGCAAGTTGTTCAATTGTATATTTTTAATCAATTTGAACAATTGTAGATGCCAGCTGTCAAATTACAGAGTTGCCACTTGCACAAAAAAAAAAAGAAAAGAAAATGGCCTCAAATTTGCAGCGTGCACTTTTATTGGGACCACTGTTAATAACGTTTTCGTTTTTTAACTGTTCTAGATATGTTTGGTCATATGCTGGATGCTGCCTTAAGCAATGTCATACATAAAAATATACAAATATATCACCGCTATCTATGTGAATGGCCCAAATGAAGAAAAAAATTGGTACATTTTACGTGTTCAGCGCACTCAAATTACTTAAAAAAAGTGTGAGAGCAAGCTTGCTGCAAACTAGAAAATAAAGCAAAACTTTCATTCAAGTTTTTGATTAAAAATATATGATACGATTTCAAGCCTAAAGCATATTCGATCCATTTAAGCATATCCATCGAAAAAAGTGCAGTTCGATTTGGCTAACTAAATGTGTCTCAATATTTTATTAGATTTTATATTAAAAGAATATACCAGATTTCTACTTACTTTATAGCTACAGGTCCGCTTTGTTTCATGTGCCTTGCTTCATGCAAAATTTAATATACGAAAAAAAAAAAAAAACAAGAAGAGATTATCTCTGGTTATTGTATAATATAAGTATATCCTTTTCTGCCGCTTGATTCTGTGAGCTTTTAGTTTTGTTCATATTAAAATTGGTCTTAGCAAAAGATTTCGTTTTATCATATTTGGCGAACAAATGAAAAGGAAATTATTTGTTGCAGACCAGAACGTTTTATATATCAGCATATATAAATTTTTGCTTATTTTGATTATGCCATAAACATCAATTCAAGCATAACTACATATAGTATTATAGCCTTAGTTATTGTGAAATCAATATGGTTTAGTTTTATAGAAATACGAGTTTATATGTAGTATGCACACACACAAAAGCTTAAATGCTTTGTTTGGTCATATTCTACTTCTACTTCTATTTTTTTTTTTATCTTTGGCAAATAAAATGCAATAAAAACGTTTTTTAGTTACATTTATTTCAATGGTTACATTTATTTACAATGGCTTGATTCCGCCCAAAAGTCTATATAAGCATCGCTTTTGTAATATAGTATTTTTGTAGTAAGTTGTTTCAATTTACGTTTTTATTTATGTTTGAGCATTGAATTTTTATTCGTTTTTCTTTTAATGGAATTTTTAATTTGAATATAATTTTCTTCTTACGGAAACAAGAATTTTACATTTCTCAAGAACTTCACCGTATGCTAACAATCAGTAAATCCTATTATACTTCTGACTACATTGAAATTTAGATACATTGAGTAGTTGCGGCAAAAATCTTTGCTGGTTGTTTAGTGATTCACTGTAATTATATTTAATGGGTTGCCATTGACTCCTACAATGCACTGCAAACTGCCAGATAAACTGATAATACTTTTTTCGCACTATATGTGCGCTATAAAAATTAGAATTGTTAAGGGATTACTCGTATGTACTCATGTTTCCAACTATCGAAACTCAATCGAACACACTCTAGAAATAATTTTGTATACTAATGCGTTTGCGTGTTTATTGTTATTGCTACATCACAACGCTACAAACACAAAAACTACAAACAGAGAGACAGTGACCAAAATAATAGCGAAGCGCATACAAAGTAAAACACGAAATCTCTTCTCTCTTTCTTGCGCACAGTGTCATATTATTTTATAACTAGCAGCTTGGATGCTATATAATATTTGTATGTGTGCGTTTCTAGTACATGTAAAGCATCCACCATATAAAATTTCAAAAACTTTCTAGTGTGCAGTGAGTTCGTATAGCCCCTACCATAAAAGCGCGCGTAGCATATTAATATGAACACTCTATAGATTTGCTACAAAAATAAGCTTCTATACAGGGTTTCAGTCGAATATGCTGAAAAACATATGCAACCATATTAACTGCAACTGAGAGAAACCATAAAAGCGCGCGTAGCATATTAATATGAACACTCTATAGATTTGCTACAAAAATAAGCTTCTATACAGGGTTTCAGTCGAATATGCTGAAAAACATATGCAACCATATTAACTGCAACTGAGAGAAACAGACAGACGGACGGACGAACGGACGCATATTCTCACAAAGACTAACAGTCAGACAGTCAGAAATGTCTAAATCGGCTCGGCTCGTCACGTTGAGTTGATCAAGATTTTCTATACTTTGTGTTGTCGCCGATGGCTTAAATGTATAACAAACTTTTAGACAAACTGATAATACCTTTTTCACACATTATACGAAGGCTATAAAAATTAGAATTGTATTGCGCGTAAAACAAATATAGATGTATATACAGATCTGCACTTATATTTGTGATCTTTTTAGCTACGTCCATCTGACTTCTGCTGCTTTTTGATCTCTGTTACTTCAACTTATAGACTCCATAACAAGTTTCATGCTGATAGCAGAAATACTACGTAAGAATCTATTGTAGTTTGCGATATTGCACACATCGAACATTTGGACAGACTGACAGTCGGACGGTCAAGTTGATCAACAATATACTCATACATAGAACCAATCTTCATATTTCTGGAATCTTCTTCTGAAATTGAAATACAAACCATTTTAATGAAACCGCATCGGAACAAATTATTCGGATTCGAAAAGCGGAACACGCGGGTATGTCTCTGTAAAATTTATTCACAAAATTCAATAACTAATGGAGCGACTCTTTGGCAGTCTTATAGTTACAGTTTCTTAAATTTTTATACTCAACTTCAATAAGACTGAGTCATTCTCAAGGCACTCTCTCTCTCTCTCTCTCTCTCTTACTACAGCCACTAACTAAATCAATTTCAATTTCATAAATGCAACTGACCTCAGCTGAACACACTTTTACGCGCATAAAGACAGCTTTAACCTGATTTACTTCAAGGAAAGACAGCAAAAATGCATATGTATATATATATATATATATATATATATATATATATATATATATATATATATATATATATATATATATATATATATATATATATATATATATATATATATATATATATATATATATATATATATATATATATATACACACGTACAAACTCATAAACACACATACAGATAACATCTGACACAGCAGAACAATTACCGAAAGGAATTCAAACCGCAAAACAATAGTTTCCTGCTTCCTGTTTGACTACTAAAAGTTTTCATGTCTTGCAAGGGAAAATCACACACACACACACTTGGATAAGAAGTGAATATATGTAAGTAGATATGTACGTACATAAAAGCGGAAATACATACACACACACACATACACACACATACACACATGCATATGTGTGCATGACTTTTCGTTATGGTGTCTGTATGTGTGTATGTATGTGTGTCTGTGTCTGCGTCTTTGATGCCATGTCCATGTTTCGTTATTGCGCCAAACTATGTTTTTGATGCAATTTTCACCTTCGTCTTACTTCGGAACTGTGCTGTGTAATTACTAAAATACTCAATGCTTCACCTGACCATTCCATTTCTTTGCGCGTATGAACATGGTGGTACGAGAGTTTTCCTAAATCTTTTTTTTGGAACTACATTTTCAAAAATTTGTCTTGTGGATTCTAATTTTGGCTGAAAAGCAAAATTTCAAAGAAGTGCTTGCAATCTTCTTAAAAGATATTCATTGCAATTATTATCAACTATGGTTTCATAGTAAATTTTCTGGGGAGGAAAGACTGAAAGCAGGAAAACTCCAGAAGGATTCAGAAGCATCGACAACAACAACAACAGATCGAAGATGGATAAGGTGATAAGTGTTGTCATATTTTCGGAGGAATTATCCCAATTCATACCGCAGATCCGACTGGTGTAGTGTGTTTCAGGCAGAGACCTATGAAGTCTGACCATAAGTTAAACTTATTAGCAGACTGGAGAAAGCTCGAAGGAACATATCAATATAAATCCACAATCTGACTGCAATTAAGGCTTTGTCTTCACACACCACAAAATGCAAAACCAAACCGTAGCACGGTGGCAACCCTGAACCATGTTCAACAGCACTTAGTTGAATTCATCTGGCTAGAACCATACTGGCATATCAGATAATCAGTTGCCGGAAGAGCGTACTAAGACTGGATCAGCGCTGTGTCAGCTATTCTTGCGGTGAGCAATATTCGTAAAACTTTTGAAAAGCTCATTCCACGTTTAACTAGGAACACCAGAGTTTCAGCGAATAGACACTGAGTGACTGCGCCGGGCTGTCATGTCTCAAATACACTCAGATCTGGATATCAATCGAAGCGAACATCTGAGCTTTTACACTTTAACAAGAACAGCATAAAAACGTACAAGCGAATCCTAATAGGACACTGTACCAATGACCGAATGGCACAATGAATGCATGCGCGCTATCAGCACTTCTGTCGCAGCGGTGTTGATGCAGAGGAGTTGGAAAATATTCAATGTGACTACACTACAATTCTAAGAAAACACAGCCGATTTATCGAAAAAAAAGTTCTTTGACGACCTGGCAAACCATCCATTATTTTCTAACATGTTCCAAAAACTTTTAGAGTAACCATTTCGTTAACTACTTTGAGGCTTTGGTATTTTTAGTCTTTAACCAAACTCCTGAATCTTCTTACACTTAGTCACACGGATTTGTGGTAAAGCTTTTGGTACTTTTCTTTTGTCGTAGCACGCCGTTTGGTTTGCTATGATTTTTTTCCAACATTTTCGTATTTCACTTGTTTTTATTTTATTTCTGTCTCCGTATTTATTTTCGCCTTGGTCTGTTTGAAGTACAAGTGTGTGCCATGTTTATTTTTAATTAATTTTCCTTAAACAATCCTGGCGGGTGTCGAAAGCAACGTCAAAAATGAGCGAAAGAAATTTGAACGTATAAAATAATAAAATGGCAAAAAAAGCAACTCCATTTTATTTATTTATTTATTTTCATTTACGTTTTCTCTTGGTTTTTTAACTGGCGGCCGCCTTTGTTAAGTTTCGTAATTTTCTACTTAATTTACTGATGGTGAACATTTCTGTGGTCGTAAATGTTAATGGCGGGTTTCCTCAGCTTCTGCTTAATTTACACAACAACAACAAAAAAAATTAAATAGAAAAAAGTGGCAGTTAAAAAATGCAGATATTTAGTGCTGCTTCTCACAACTAAAGTGAAGTGTTGCAATAGTTTAGAGTTAGTAACTCAACAGTTTGAAATTTAAATATCTTGCTCTGTTAGCACATCTAGAACTAAAGCATATAGGGAAACTAGCTTACAAAGCACTTCTTCTATATCGAACTCTTGGAACTTCACAATGAAGTTTCAAATGGTTAACATTTTCTGGCACTCTACCCATTTTGAAGACATTGCAGCACATAAATGACTGACTGATATGGTGCATAGCATAGTCTACCTTGCACGATTGATACACTTTTTAAATTGGGATGCTCGATTAAGCGTTTAATCAATTTAAATCAGTTGTGTTATTAATGACATAACCGAAAGTCAGATCATCATACAAAAAATATTTGTAATAGGTTGGATTTGGCTTATTGAATTGGTAAAATGTATGTAATACAGCAAAGGCAGCATCGGAGTAAAGTATATTTGTGTACGTATATTTGTATACAGCACGACATGACGAATTTATCTTGCCACGTCCATTCCACCGTCCGTCCGTCCGTCTGTATGTCTTTCGTAGAGATAAGTTGTCTGTCTAGAGAAGGCTGAGAGAAATTAAAGACGCCCATTCCACCGTCCGTCCGTCTGTATGTCTTTCGTAGAGATAAGTTGTCTGTCTAGAGAAGGCTGAGAGAAATTAAAGAGGCCCATTCCACCGTCCGTCCGTCCGTCCGTCTGTATGTCTTTCGTAGAGATAAGTTGTCTGTCTAGAGAAGGCTGAGAGAAATTAAAGACGCCCATTCCACCGTCCGTCCGGCCGTCTGTATGTCTTTCGTAGAGATAAGTTATCTGTCTAGAGAAGGCTGAGAGAAATTAAACACGCTCTGAATGCCGCAATGTTTTACATGTTTATCTTAAAAATTATTTGTTTTAATTATATAAATTCCGTGTCTTGTCTTAAAAATTAACATTGTACAACATATATACACTAAGACTCCAAATTTAAAAATCAAATGAGCAGAACATAAACCAGCCGTTAACAATAAAACTAAACTAACCTGCTTAAATTTAGTCTAGTAATTCAATATGAGTGTACATTGCATGCCTACATTTGGGTCGTTTACTGAATAATTGCAATTAATTTTTAAGTTGCGTATTATTTTTTGTATGATGTTTCATTTCAAATGTGAGCTACAGCACAGCAAATTTTCATTTCAAAACGCCAAGAAAGCAACATTCGGTGAATGTATCTAGTTACACATTCTACTCACTCTACGCCACGCCATACGCTGCACTAAGCTGTTGCATACTTGCAGGCACGTTGCCTGTGCATATGCAATGAGAATATGTCTGATTTCTGACATTTGAACTCACAAACTCACACTGTGAGCTGTTATTATGACACGCTCAGTACACTCAGAAATATTAGACGCATAGCTACAAGATGCATTTGCAACAGTACGGCAGCATAGTACCGAGTAGCAACAAGCAGCATTTGGGATTTGCAATAAAAACCTAATGAATAAATTTGCCATGCATATTGCACTATTAAAAATTTATGAAAATTATGCTTTGCAAAAGAAAAATGGAAAAACAAAAAAAAAAAAAACAAGCACCGAAAAAACCTAACAAAATATTTATGTGTACAAAAATTTAAAAGGAGTAAAATACGCAGTGTATGTGAGATTTTATCAATCAGCTAGCAACATGCAGCGTAAAATATGCATGCATATAACGCCAAAAAGTAGGCAACGAAATGTAAAAGCAAATCTGGTAGCTAGAGTCGGTATAATAAAATTATTATGCCACACAAAGCGCTGCGTTGCAATGTAGACGTGCTTCGCCTTAGGACAGATAAATATATACAGCAAGATAGACTGACTGAATGACAGACGGAAGGATAGAGTGAGAAAAGTATGAAAAATAAGAAAAATATGAAAAATCTGTGGCATAATTTTGGGCGCAAATTCAATTTAGAGTTTCAACAAGTTTCGTATTATTTCGATGTGTGTGTGTGTGCGTGAGTGACATGACAGTGTATAAGTAATAAAAGTAAATTAAAAGTAATACAAGTTGTATGCACGTGGGGCCTAATAGAAGTTCCAACAGTTGGCTTTAAAAGGAAATATAAACATAATCTCCACTGTTCTATATTACAATTCCAATTAAATTAAACGGAATCAGAAACGGATTGGTTTATTGTCAGAAAAATGTTGCAAATATGAACTTTACAGTGGCAATCCCCAATGATACAAAATCGCAAAACCATTCTGCAAGTGAAAAGCGAACCAGTTTATGGAAACCGATTCCGAACAATTTATAGAAGTCTAGAAGACGGGCAACCTGAACTTAATTGGTGGACGGCGTCAGAGTGGACGTCCAAGCTTAAGATGGCAAGATCAGGTCTATGATGACCTGAAGAGGTTCCGGATTGCCAGCGACTGGCGCCGGCGCGCTAGAGCCACCTAAGTAAGTAAGTAAGTAAGTAAGAAGAGGGGCAAATATTCTATCATTAAAGTGGTGGTGTCGATAGCTCTCTTCTCCTGCTGCAGACGTTCTGGGAAGATCAACTTGACGACTAGTATCTAAAAGCACTCATGACTTGTCTTCGTTGAGCTGACGATAAAATTTGTAGCTTGATTTATTTCGAAGCACATCTGTTGGTGTGCTTTCTGAAGCCAATGCAGAAAGGAAAATACCCAGGGATTTATGATTTTAACAAACAAATAGTACTCTGTTAAGGTATTGTTCTTGGAAAACTGCCTATTCTTGTTATGAATACCGGCACAGATGCAGTAGATCTTCTAATTGTTCTTCTACTTGGCACAAGTCACTGTTTTGGACACACGTAATGTATGTCAGACACCAAAATAGGCAACCGTACGCAGTCTAGTAGTATAAGTCTTGCGTGGGAGTTGCTTGGTATGCCAAAGCGAGGTGACACACTTAAAATATTTAGCATTGTTTACACCAACGCAATCGATCACTTTGTTATGCTGAACTCAATTGTCTTCTCCAAGTGTTCATGTTCGTGGATCTCAATCAATTCGTAGATCCGAATCCTTTACAGATTCATTAATGATGAATCCAAAATAAGCAAACGAATTCGAATCCACTAATCCGAATCTCCGAATCCGCGTATTCGGATCTAGACTCGAATACAGATCTGCATACAAAATTAACCTCGAATACACGAAACTTCACCCGAATTTTTACTCGAATCAAGACGCGAACTGAACAATGCAGTGAAAACATACGTGATAAGAGTGTTTTACTTTCTTTGTTACACTCGCTTTGAAAACAGAGCAGAGCACGCTTCACGGAAGTTTTTCGTTTTCATACTATACTCGAATTCTTGTAGAATCGGATCCATAAATCTGGATCTCTAAAAATGTGGCTTCGCAGATGGTTAGTACCCACTAGAGCTGCACATCAGCAGAAAGACTGTTCAACTGGATTTCGAGTCTGGGCACCTACTTTTGATGATGCTTGATTAAATGTAACTGCGAGTGTACAATAAAATGAATGACTTTATAGTAGCGGATCATAGTGAATATTATTTTCTTCTTGTGCGCCAAGCTCAATGGTTCTCTCTTTGCTTACCTTGTTAACAGCCCCTTTTCTCTGACATGTACCAGTTTTTATAAAAGCAAACATAGCATTTGAAACATCCGAACAGAAATCACCAACGACAATCATGAGGTGTTTTCTAAAACTGTTATAACCTCGACAAGGCTCTTCTTGTTAATCTTTGCACCCGGACTAACAGTTTCACATATAACAGCATCGTTAAAATTTCTTGGTGTAAAAAACCATGAAATCATGGCATGGTGCTCCGAATTTAAGATAATCAGCTGTTTGTGTACCATTAAGAATATATTCAGACGAATGCATTGGTGGATCCAAAGGGGTAGGACTGTGGAACGTTCCTTCCTCCCCTCAACATAATTTTTGTTTAGTAGAAAAAATGTTTTCGCTTTATTTTCATAAAACAATAGGTTTTTTTTTTAATAGAATTACACCAGCACCATATCCGCTCCCCTCCAATTCTGGCATTCTGGAACCAACCCAGGGCTCATGAGAAATTTCGATTTTGATAAAATATCGATAGAATTTCAACTTTAACGCCAAAAAGTTTCGATGCAAAGCCACCTTATCCCTGAATTTACTAGTTCCTAAATGCATAGTAAGCACAAAAAAGGTGAAATAAATCAATAGCCAAAAATAACTGCTGGTAATAATACAGCTGGTAGTAATACATGAGACAGTCGGTAGTTGAGCACAGAAATTATCGAGAGCACTTTTTGAACCCCGATAAACATCGCAAATATCGATGCTCATATGTACAAAAAATGCTGTACAGACGTAATACTTTAACACAGCTTCACACACACTTATGCGCAGTAAACAGTTGATGCTTCCCACCGTGCAAAATGTTTGCAAACCATATCGTTTAAGAGCCGTTTTCACTACCTGCCTATATCTTTATACTTAGGTTATTTTTTGTCACACTATATCTTAGTTTTCAATGTCACGACTGTTATTGTGCCTATAAACGATTTGTCTAGTTGGACGAACCACACAATATATGTTTCAAAAAGTTTATTATATTATTACTCCAATAGCATATCTTGGCAATACGTATTCTCTAATATATTTCTAACTTTATAGGGTCCAACTATTGCAAACATACACGTAAACGGACTGAAAATGAATCATCTGCCATTCAGTTTATGGCAGTAAAAGTGTCGTTTACGATAGATCGTAATATGTATCGTATGTAGCGAGCCTTTAGCGATATTTTTTGCGAGTATTATAGCATTTTTGTTTAGAACAAAATCATATTCTTTAGCTTCATTTTTTAAATAAAAGGGTTTGTTTTTTACTAGAGTTGCCACAAAGCACACACCACATAGTACAACCCCCCCCCCCCCCCCCAAAAGAGCATTTGGACTCCGCCCGTGAGCCTATATATAACATTTGGAAACAAATGTTTGGTACTACGCCCCCATACACGATAAAAAGCAAACGGGCTATGGACCCATATAATAGTAAAAAGGGTAACACTTATGAAAAATTAACAATTTACAGTATTTTTGTGTGCGACTTTCGTATATTATGTGTATTTGCCATTTAAAATTCGCTGCATGTGACTTCCGCTTCCTGTCCTGTCGCAATTTCCCAAATGCTTGAAGCCTCCTGAGCATTCCTTCTATTGTAAAATAGTGTTTCTTTTTTTTTTATTCTGTTCACTTCGCTGCATTGCAACGCAATATACACGCGTTTATTTTGTTATTAAAATTTTATTATATTTTGTTTATTGCTGTGCACATTTGCATAAAGCGGAAGCATGCATGCAATATCTTACGCTATTTTTCATGCCGGAAGTGCGCCATGTCTCTCTCCCTCTCTGTCTGTCTGTCTGTCTGTCTTAAGCGCCGTACTCGTATGTCTGTGAGGCATATCGTCAATAAATGTAAAATATCTGTGCGAATTTTGCGAAAAGTATTGCTGCTGTGAGTGCCAATGAAAGAAAATTCAATAAATGTAGCACAGCAGCTGCTTAAAAGTTTTTCACACACACACACACACAGGCACACCCACTGGAATCGTTGCATAAATACTGAAAGTGTTAACCCGCTAAGCGCCATGGCTGCCCTTGCTTAAACTCATTCTTGACATTTAACACTTTTCGGAGCAGCACTTTGCGCTTTCTTGCCATTCAAATGCACTTGAAATTTTCGAAGCAACAGCTGCGTCTGATAAGAAAGCTGCTCGAACTGAAGTTGTAAAAAAAAGAAAAAAACGGCAGCCATGAAAGCAGCATTACAAAATGGCGTCAGTGTGTCTGTGTCTGTTTCTGTGTGAGTGTGAGTGTCTCAGTGCGGTGTGAAATCAAATTGCGCCAAAAGTGCCAAAGTCAAATTAAATAAGATTTGTTTGGCTGGCAATTTGAAGGCGTGCGCCAAACTGCCAGTTCGACGACTTCGAATTTCGTTAAAGGAAATCTTTACGTCTTGGCATATGCTACAGCTAAGTATATACATATATAAATGGATGTCCTACACTGTGTCTGTGTGTGTTTGTCTGTTTGTGTGTGTGTGTTTGTTGATGGCATCGACTTAACGCAGCGCATTTTAATGAGCAACTCATATATACTACGCTCTATATCCTGTGTGTGTGAGTTTGTGTATATATGTATCTTCAAAATACGTCTCTGCTTAATGTCGCACTTCACTGTAGGTGTCGAAAAGTTTCACATTCACATTCACGTTTTTTTATTTTTTTTATATATATTTTTTGTGTGTTTGTTATTTGAGTTTGTCGACAAAGTTTTTATCAGCGTAATTTCTCTTGCACGCTTTTCTTTCTGGTACTTTGCTACTTTGTGGTCGCCACAGGAATCAGAGCAAAGTAAAAAAAAAATCCTTTTTTTGTTGAGGTTACGTATTTAGAATGCGGAAAAGTTGCTGAAAATTGAGTTTTCGACAAGTTTTATTCATGTGCTGCATGCTGCTAACAGCTGAGCATTGAGTATTCATTTGCTCTACTCATAAGTCGAGTTGGTTTTTTACCTTTTCATGAATGTGCGTTTGAATAAATTTTATAGGTCATTCGATTTTGAAGAAATGAGTAATTATAATTTTGGTTTACTTAAATTAGGAGTCAACTTAAGAGTTTTGTTTTTATTTTTTTTTTAATGAGTCCTCGCCACTGACGAACATTCTTTACATGCTTAACATGCACAACATTCTTAAGGAATTTTGCCATTCACACCGAATGAAGTTTGTTTTTTTCTTTTTTTATAAAATAACCAATATCATCATTGGATGTTTACCATGAGACATTGTTTTATGCAGGAGGAGAATTTTGCGCAGTCAATTTAACGAATTTTTGATCGCATTCCTTAAACTTTATGTACGCTTGCTGTTTGTGCTATCTAATCGCAAAATAATAATGGCGGGTTTAAGTTTAAATCACCTTTTTAACTTTTTTTACAATTTGCAGGAAAAGCAAACATTTGAACAAACCAAAATAGCTGATTTATTTTAAGTGAGTGTCATTTTGCCACTCACGTGTTCAAGTTCATTTCAATGAAAGAGGAACTATTGATATTGTTTTGCTCAAACATAACAAGTTCACTGATGTTGTTGAACATAATTTGTGCAAAATACTTTATAAAGGTCGAAATATATTGGTGAAGAAAACATAAACTGTATTTTAATTTGGACCTTGAGCCTGCTAAACTACTACATGATATAATTCAAAAGTCGCTAGCAAACAAATCATTTCCTTTTTTTCAAAACTTTTAATTTTAGATCAATATCAAAAACTAAGCGACTATTACACATAATAGCCAAATTTGGCAAGATAAACTCATCCCAAAAACAAAATAGCTCCTCACACTTAACATTTTGAGTTTTGCAGAAATTGCAATAATGTAAAAATAGCATGAAACTACGGAATAGTTGACTGTTTAAGACTGTTCTGTACTATGTATGAGAAGGCTGAAATACTTAGAAGCCGGGTTTCTGAAAAACGAGCCAGCACACTTAGAGCTAAAGATGAAGGAAGCGAATAACCTACATAGGAGGTGAATCTTCTTGGTGGCCCTATCTTCTTGGTGCCTATTACCGTTAGATGCTCCAGAAATCCGGCACCCAAGTGTGCCTAGCTTCACATACATAGGAACAGTCACAAAGCAAGTGCTTGTTGGTTTCAAGCTCTTTTACGTCATCGTAGTTAGTTTCTGCAGAAGACATAGTAGAAAGTTCTTAGGTTATCTGCTTGTCCCCCGAAAAGAACGCGCCCTGTCAATTTGTTTGTTACTGCTATGATTTCCTTCATAATGAGTGTAAGTTGCTCTTTTAGTTGTCCTTTTTTTTCATATTACTGGATTCAAATACAACAATTCTGATGTGGTCTGAATGGAACATGAGAGAGGAGATGAGAGCAGAAGAGCTTCTCACAGGTCTTATGTATTGGCAGATTCAAGGGGGGTAACTGGAAAAAGTCCTCCCAACAGCATTTCTGTTCAGTATAACAACAATTTGTTCGCATCATTTCTTTTTTTTTTTGCTTAGTATTTTTTTTTTGCTTAGTAGCGTTCTTTAATCCCCCACCCAAAATTGTGGCTGTTGGATCCGCCCCTGCTTTACGAAGGAACTAAGTACAGTTACAGGCCTAGAAGCCTCCTACTATGACATCTGCAGCAACTACAATATTGTAAAAGATGCTGAAACCATCAACTACTTGCTTCAGAAACATTACGAACAACGTTTAAATTGTTTGTGTAATTTATATGGTTAACGCAAAGAGCTGTGTGTGTGTAGAAAAATTCTCAGCCTATATTGAAGCGCATTACAAAAACAAATATGCATGAAGAGCACATGACCTTGACTCCTCTGCTACTATTTATGTTAAATTGTTAGCACTTATGTTTATGGCACTTTGTAATTTAACTCAAACAAGACATTAATATAAACCGCAGTCACATAATCCCACTTAACTTAATTTCAACAGACATTCATAAACAAATCTACGGCAATCACATAAAAAGTAGGCTATAACTTTATGCAAATACATGCGTGTTTTACCAACAACAACAACAACAACAACAACAACAACACCAACAAAACAAACAACCTGTTTCAATGTCAGCGACACATAAAATGTTTATTAACCTTTTGTAACAAACAAACGCAAAAACCACATATCGTATTGTAGTACCCAAATGTCTTAATGTATTCTATGTAGGTTCAAATGAGTACAGTGTACACGGTAGTACTTCACTCTTGCACATGTTTAACACGCACGATAATAATCTCCATACACAAGCGCCACCGCCTGTTGGTATGCTACAATATTTTCTTGTCGCAACACAATTACCTAATTAGACGGCAGACAAAGCGTCCTGTGGCGGTATATTTGAGAATGTGTGTACGTCTGAGTGTGCGTGTGTGTGTGTGCGGTTAAACAATCGAATTGGCAAGTAACAACAAAACCCTTGGAATGTAGAAAGAAGTGAGTAAATGAATGAAAAAGTCACCTGCGCTTGATTCAATTTTAATAACTACAATTTTCATAGCCTTGACATTCTAAACGTAATTTATGAGTGTGCAGTAATGTGTGCGAGGTTTGTTTGAATGTAAAATGAGTTTTATGCATGAAAGGTTGGACGAGACAACAAAAGCAGCTTTAAAACTGAACTTGTAAATGAAAAAAATATTACTTAAACAAGAAACAACGCTGTGTGTTCAAGTGTGCTCGACTACGAGATACTCTTAAGGCTCCATATAAAATCCATAGTTTATATTCTTTAGTGGTCCGATCAAAAATGCGAATCAGATTTGCATGGGGCTACATCTTAAAGTGGTCCGATCTGTATCTATATGGATTATTTTGTAACGATTAACGTAAGTTACGTCAAATTTAGTATTTTCAGTTTAATTAAGAACAAAAACAAAAAAATGTCGTAAAAATCTAAGAAATGAAGGGCAAGTTTGTGTAGGGCTTCTCCTTATAGTGTTGCCGATCTGGATCTATGCCTTAAGCATATCTAGAGTTGCCATGTTCATGCAATACTAGTTATCTGAAGAAGGAAGAAGTACGTCTAAATATACAAACTTGAAGTTTCTAACTTTTGTAGTCTCTAAAATCTGTTCGTGAAAACAGACGGACAGATGGACAAGCAGACAGACGGACATATCTATATTGACACGCCTTCCGATTCTGATCAAGAATATATGTACTTTATATTAAGGTCTGCCATGTCTCCTTCTGTTTGTCAATAATGATCTCGAGGCACCTAAACGCAAGTAAAATTCCATAATTCTCTACATATATATTTGTTAACAATTCTCGCACATTTATTAAACTCAATAATAAATTTATTTAATTTCTCTTGCGCCTTTGCCAAGTGTTTTGTGTCACTGATTGTTGTAGATATCACTTGATTGGTCTTGATTTTGATATGCCATATAAATGTTTTGCTGCGAAGCCAATCCAAAGGACGACGACGGGTTGATTGCTGTATACGTATGTACATATATGCCTAAATGTTTTGACTTGGAAATTGACATTTAATTACACTTTGATTTGTCACAGATTAGTGTTCATTATGCCAAGTGTATTTCACGTGATAGCCAGAAATTGAGGACAATTGTTGCAATGCGATTTGTTGGTTTGTATTTTGTAGCAACTAATATTAATTATAGGTTTATTTTCAGGCAAATGAAAAAAGTTATATTGTAATTCAACTGCCTCCTCACTTTTGTTAATTATTTCCCATCAGCAGAATATTATTATAGTATGTACATATATTGCAGCTCCGAAGTGTAATTTGCTTAAAGTGCTTAATTCACTAAATCTGATGAAATAAAGAGAATTAAATTCAATACTAAGTTTCATATTTGCATATTATAAAGTAATTTTGGGCATTTATAGACTTCTACAGCTACACTGATAGACAAATGCCTGGCTCTACATAGAGAACGCAGTTATGTTGATAAGTATTGTTCCAATGGTTATAAAAAGTCTTCAAATCAACTTTCAAAAAAATATATTAAATATTGAGGGGAATAGGGCGGCCACAAACGCACAGATAGACAGGCAGGTAGACTAAAAGACAGACAGAGGAATATGAGTAAATCGACTCTTATCATGCTTGATCATGCTGTTCACGAATATAGTATATACATAGTCACTTTATGGGGTCTCCGATGCTTCCTTTAGGAATTAAATTATAATACTATTAAATTAATTATTAGTAAATATTGAAACTTACTATAGTAATAGAAATTAGTTTTGCAGTTAGAGAACAACACTGATTAATTTTGAATGTTGGTCTGAGTTTCTTTGCAGTCAAAATCTGGTAAATTAATACAACCGAATTCGTTATCCATAAATTTTTGGATGTTCGGAACATCCAGCCCTCGCATATATCTTGTTCTTCTCTCACTCACTCCCTCTCTCTCTCTCTCTCTCTCTCTCTCTCTCTCTCTCTCTCTCTCTCTCTCTCTCTCTCTCTCTCTCTCTCTCTCTCTCTCCGTCTCTCATACAACGTGTTCATAGTACGCAACGATCGAAGGAGCTTATCGAATGGCAGTAGAGGAATTCAATTCTTGATTTGTTACTCCCTCTCTCTCTCTTTCTCTATCTCTCTTCAATATCCTTTTCCAGCTCTCTCTATCTCTTTCTCTATATCTATCGGTTTCTCTCTCTATCTCTATATACCTCTATCTGTCTATATCTCCCTCTATCTCTCTCCCTTTTCTCTCTATCTCTCTATATTCCCCTCTATCTCTCTCTATCTGTCTCCATCCCTCTCTTTTTATCTCTCTCTATCTCTATATATAGCACTATCTGTCTCTATCTCCCTATATCTCTCTATCTCTATCTTTCTCTCTATCTCTCTCCGTCTCTCTATCTAGCTATTAGCACATATCTTACCGGTCCCCCCCCCCCCCCCATGAAGCATTGAAATTACGAGATTTTTATATGTGTTAAAGCGATCTGTTTGTATTGGCGCGTGGCAAGCTTCAAGTATTATTCAAAAAACTGAAAACAATATTTTATTTAGGAATGTAGTCGAGTATGTCGACCGGTTGGTATATACGAGTACATACATATATGTTATCAGATATCCATTCGTGCTACATAACATTAATAGAGCTTTAATATTTGGCCAATTTCATCTAATACAATAGGTGTACAATGTATCAAAAATCATGCTTCTTTCACAAATAGTGTAGACCGATTTACTTTTTGATGGTTAAAGCTTCCTTCTCCTCAAGAAAGACGTATGCAGGCATTACGTTTGATAGAAATCCTTAATTGCTTTGAAATATTTATGATAACACCATTCACATTTGGGACTATAGTATATATAAAAACTTTTTAATAACAGTCAAAAAAGTCTTAAAATTTGACATGTTGGCTTCTAATGGACTGAGGCATTACCTAAAAAGCAAGAGGTATGTTCCGCATACTTTTAAGTGTAGCCCTCATATTAATTTACCACTCATATTTAGGTTCTTAAGTTATGTACATATTTTGTTTTTCTTTATAGCAGCTTATAGCTGCTTATTTTTTTTTTATTGGGTTTATTGTTTATTTTTAAATTTACGCAGTTTATAAAAATTTCAATCTAGTAGATGAAACTGGTACTTGAACTACATTCAATTGCGCTGAGTGCAAAGTCTTATCATTTTAGCTACTTTAGCTATCAGGCACCCAACTCATCGATTTGCTGAATCGCAGTCATGTTGCTATTCACCTCTTCTGCACTCTTTTGTCTTTTCTATTTAACTCCTATATTACAGAGAACTGGAACAGAGAGCGTAGGATTCACCCCTTAGGAACCAGCAGGTAGTTTGAAAATTAACAAAGTAAACAAATTTTTGTTAGACAGCCAGATATTTTTTGGAATCAGCTATAATTTAAACATAAAGTTTATACTTTACATTTTCGATATATAACGTAATTCAAGTTAAACTTAGCATGATATATATGCCTCATTTGATGTGACCAGTTGCTACCTTCTCGCTCAGCAGCAGAAAATATGACATATCAATAGATAGCTTTATGATGGTCATGCGGAAATAGTTTTATTCTAAACGAAAGTGATTTCAATAAAATCTTTATACTTTTGTTAGAGCGCTAGATTCACCTTACAATCTTTGATAGACATTTGAGGATAATGCTAATTAAACCAATTGATAAACTTGTAGTTCTGCAGCTGTCTATAAGTACATAATTCATTAATTATAAAATATTTTAGCAATCACAGTGGCATTTTTGTTCTAAACTAAGATTCGAAATAGATTTCGTAGTTACATTGAATTACCTAAATGGTTAAAATACACAAAAATTTTGTTAAATTATTGCTTAAGATTTATGCAGCTTAGTGAAATTTAGCTTTAAAGACCAACTATTCTCAGCATAGCTCTATACTTAAATTACATATCAGCATTGTTGGAAATATTCTTGTTCCAACTGCGTTTATACTAACGCATACAAATGGTCTTAAATTATAATTAATATGTGCACGAAAGCCATTGTAATAATGTAAGCCACGCATACCAGCAAAGAGAATTTATATCTCTGTACACTCACCCACACAGATATAGACACATACCTTAACAAACATGCCACAGATACAAGTATGCAAAGTACATAGTTGCTGCAACAAGCCTCATTAAAACCATGCCAGACAAACTGGCAAGTCAGATATTTATGCAACAGCAGCGATCTGGCAACGCAGTGCAAACTACTTTCGTTGCCAATAAGAATTTATTATGTTTAATTATTAATATTAATGAAATTATGCCTGAATATATTTTAATGCAGTTCATTTTATTATGCTGTGAAAATGTTGTAAAATAAAAGTAAAAGCATTACATTAAATTTTGATAGAATTATGCAAGTACTATATAAGATACAATGCATAATTATGTTTTATTATATCGTAAATATACGCGATATGCAATATAGGTTTATACCATAGTTAAATGCTTTCACAAAAGTTAATTATTTTCTTTTATTTAAAACCGTCAGAGTAGAAATATTTAAAAATATAGTATTATATATATTCAATTGCAAAAAGAGAAAAAAGGTTATTGAAATGCAAAATTAAATTGAATGAAATTCAATGAATGTTTGAGTGTGACTTCATTGATTGCAGTTTTGTATAAAATTGTTTATGCGCGTATTGAAAATTTAATTGAAAATAAAAAGAATTAAAGAAAAGAAAACTTTTATTTATAGATATATTGTATTGCATATACAAAAAGAAACAATAAGCATAACTTCGGTGGAAACGAAACTTTAGTAGTCTTCAAACTTGCTATTTTGAATAGGTAACACTGGTGTTTACGGTTTTTTTTTAAATGTAAGAACTATTTGTGAATTATAAGCGCTCTCTATTAAGCATTAAGTGTATGATACATAGTGTGTGTTATACATTCTATTTGTTAAATCGCGCTCATTTTAATACTTGTGTTGTTTATGGTTATAAAAAGTCTTCAGAATAACTTTCAAACCAACATTTTAAAGATTGACGAATAATGTACTGACAAACACACATGCAGATAGATAGATAGATAGATAGATAGATAGATAGATTCACGAATATATATATATATATATATATATATATATATATATATATATATATATATATATATATATATATATATATATATATATATATATATATATATATATATATATATATATATATATATATATAAATATTGGGTGTATAAATAAGTTTTGGGGGCCTTACAAAATATGATATAACTAGTATTAAATCGCAGCGGATCAACTTGTAACTACATTCATGTTAAAGCGTCATCATTTTCCTCTAAAAATCATTTATCTCATTTCGCTGAAGTGTAAACAAAATGCTTTCTTTTTGTTCTGACCATGTCAAACTTCTGACAAGAAGATTTGTAGACATTATTGGACCAAAATTCATGCCAAACTCAAGTGGAACTCACTGAAACCTTAGGAGCGACTCAGCATACAATTTTTGTGGAGTCTCTGCTTTCTCTCTCCTCCTTTAAACCATTGCAACACTGTGACTGAATTATAGTACTATTCACACTTTGTTCGGAGAGCATAACAAGAAAGAACGCTGCAGTCGAGTGCACTCGACTTCGAGATACCCTGTAAATTGTCTAAGGCTTTTTGTATGGTGACTATATTTTTTAGTATTCCAATCTTACTCTGTGCGGTGTGTTTTATTAGAATTGATGTAAGATTCTACTTGTTTGACATTTATAGCTTAACAAAAACAAAAACAAAACAAGAAAAAATGTTAACTTCAGTTGAAGCTCTAATACCATTCATACAAAACTTTAAGTAGTATTGTAATACATAAAAGTGGTGGTTTAAATAGGGACTACCCCAAAAAGTGATTGGTACACGCACACTAGTATAAAGCGATGTAGTAGATGTGTAAGATGCCGCCACATCGAATTTCAAGTTGAAGTTGACGTTTTCCATACAAATGTATAAAAGTGAACTGTGGGTTTATATGGGACTACCTCAAAAAGTCGGCGGGACACGCCCATTTGTATATGTATATGAAGCGGTTGTCCATTAAAATCCACAAAATCAAATTTCAAGCTAATATTGATCTAAATTAAAGATTTTTTCATAAAAAACACAAAATTGTAGAGTGGGTTTGTATGGGGGCTACCTCAAAAAGTGGGTGGGTCACGCCCAATTGTCTATGTATGTTAAGCGGATGTCTCTTAAAAGGCACAATATTGTATTTCAACCTAATATTGGCTGTAATAAAAAAGTTTTTCTTACAAAAACTCAAAAGTGGACCATAGGTTTGTATGGGAGCTAATCCAAATAGTGGTTCGGGCCACGCCCTTTAGTCTATGTATCTTAAGCGGCTGACCATAAAAAGGCACCGCATTGCATTTCAACCTAATATTGGCTGTAATAAAAAAGTTTTTCTTACAAAAACTCAAAAGTGGACCATAGGTTTGTATGGGAGCTACCCCAAATAGTGTGCGGGTCCCACCCATTAATGTATATGTCAAGTATCCGTCTACCTTAAGTTACTATATCAATTATTAAGTTGATATTGTCTACAATAAAAATGTTTTTCATACAAAAAGTCAAAAGTGGGCGGTGAGTTTGTATGGGGGCTGCCCAAAAAAGTGGGCGTGGCGGGTCAGTCTTGGCATTCTATTAAACTGCAATAAAAAGAAATATACGTGCAACATTTCAACAGGATAGCATAAAAATTGTTCCCCAAAATATGTGCAACAACATACAGACGGACAGACATACGGACAGACAGACATGCAGACAGAAAGACAGACAGACAGACATACGGACGGACATGGCTAGATCGATTCGTCTCGTCGAGCTTATCTATCTCTTATAGTCTTCAAAATCTTTATGTTCAAACAGACGGACAGAAGGGCAAACGTAAACGCCTTTATCGACACAGCTACCGATGCTGATCAAGAATATATATAAATATACTTTATGGCGCCTACCACGCCTCCTTCCTTTGCCTGTTACATATATTTACACAAACTTAATAAAGCCATTTAATACTCTATGGCTGCAGGGTATAAAAACATTACCAATGAAATCGTAATTATTTAAAATTGTGCTCATTTTATTCCAATATTTGCTATGCGTCAACTACAGTGACCGCCAAAAGTATGCGCACCCAAACACTTTCGTTAATTATCCTATAGATTTACGTACTATATATAGTCTGCTGTGTCGTCGTTATGGCTGCATTTATTTATTTAAATTTATTTACTTTTGTTTTTTATATAATTAAATTTTCTTTTTGTAACAAACGCTCCCATTATACAATAATAATAATAAAAATAATAATAATAATAATAATAGTAATAATTGCAAGTAGAGTACTTTGAACCTTCAATTAAATGAAAACTGTTTGCGGGCGAAAAACTAATTTTGGTTTTTATTGTTTTGGACAGTTTTTCAAATCGATTTTTATGCATTTTGGTCTGTTTAGCTTTTTTCTCTCGGATTGTTTTTCTCTGTTTTCTATCATGTTGCTACATTGTATTTGGCAAAACAATAATTCGTTTTAAATTAGTTCAATAATTTGTTTATATTTTAGTTTGAATATTTGATTGCATTTATAAAAATTATACGTTAACAATTCAATTTTGAGTTTATTACCTACTCTTTAATTTTAATATTTATAATTTTCAATGATTGAATTTTTAGCGCAGCTATTTGTTGCTCGCTTGAGGTGTAAAATTGAAATTGTTGTCAAAGCGACAGTTCAGTAAGAACGTGGATGAGGAGAAAAAGGAAAAGTGAGTTAGCCTTACATGTAGCAACAAAGAACAACACAAACACATGCGTCTGATGTATCGCTCTCTCTCTCTCTCTCTCTCTCTCTCTCTCTCTCTCTCTCTCTCTCTCTCTCTCTCTCTCATTCCTTCTAATCAACTAATATCCATGTTCATTTTTCTATGTCTATTTTTCTATCGAAACTTTTTTCTTCATTTGCCTTTCCTATATTCTCCAATTCTCATCTATTTACCTCAAATAGTTTCAAAAATACGACTATCTTTTTTTCTTTTGGGGGTCATATGTTAGGTTAGCTAGGGATGGCCCAACATGGTTAAACCCCATATTGTTACTTAGGCCAGCATAGGCCCCTTGTATTTGCTCCTATTTCATCCGCAGCTACTCAGGAAACCACTTTGTCAGTGTCAAGAACGTCGAGATGTGTTTAATCTCTTTTTCTGATATCTCAATTAAGTTGTCCAGGAAGGGGCGCCCTAATAACGTCAGTCTCTTCCTACTGTGGGCCGGACAATGACATAGCAAGTGCTCGACCGTCTCCTCCTCTTCGGCGTTTCCGCAGCTTCTGCAGAAGTCCCAGGAGTTTAAACCTAGCCTTGTGGCATGTTTTCCTATTGTACAGTGGCCTGTGCTGGCTCCCACAATAACAGCTAACTTATCTCTCTTGTACTGAAGAAGTGTTCCCCGGAAGGATATCAGCAGTGGTACGCTCTGCCCTCCGAGATGTATAACACAGTGCTCTGCAATCTCGTTAAGAGATTTCCGGCATTCTGTTGTGGTTTTAGTGTTGGAGCTGAAAGAGTTCAGCGCTTTCAGGGCAGCCTGACTGTCCGAGAAGATAAACACATGTTCTTGAGTATTTGAGTATGATCTTAGGAGATGCGTAGCTTCCTGAATGGCTAGCAACTCCGCCTGAAAGACGCTACAATGATCGGGCAGTCTAAAGGATTCTCTAATCGCCAGATCCAGAATTTGAACTATGGAAACTTATGTATTCAATTCACGTTCATTAGAAGAATGTGCACTTTCATTCAATTTCATTTTAGTGTGAATGTGCCATTTGCCGCTTTGACCGTATTCATGCAGGGCTCCATTATCTAGTCAACTGCCGGCAGGCGAACACATCTATTCAAGTAATCTTGCCAGAAAAAAGGATGTTCCTAGAAAGGGGGAATCACACCTATTTCACTATATGGGAAGCCACTATATTAAATTTCAAGTTTATATTCACTGCAATAAGAAAGTTTTTCATACAAAATTGCATAAGTAGGCCATAAGTTTGTATGGGGGCTACCCATAAAACTGGATGGCACACGTCCGCTGATATTTATGCGAATCTTTCGTCTTTAAGAAGCAGTCATATCAAAATTCAAGTCTATTATTGACTGCAATGAAAACGTTTTCCGTACAAAAAAAGCAAAAATGGGCGTGTGCTTTGTATGGGGCTACCGCAAAAAGTGGAGTGAGCACACCCTTTGATATTTAAGTGAAGAGTACTTTTATAAGAACCTATCTTGTAAATTTTTATGACATTTAATTTTGACCGCAATAGTGAATAGGGCGTTTATTTGGGGGCCACGCCAAAAAGTGGGCGTGGCATTGCAATATGAATACTCAATTACAATAAATTGGTGTGTGCTGAATTACAACTGTTTAGTTTAAAAAACATTCAGATAGATGGACAATCACAGACCCTTTAGTAGCAACAGTAAAAAGAATTTAGTGTTGACTTTATTCGACTCTAAAACTGATACTAGCTAAACTCGACTATCCGTCTTTTAGCTAGCTTGTGTACAATTTATATAGCCAAAAAAGAGTATCTATAAAAGAAACATACCTGCACTACATTTTCCTAGAACTGCACAAAATGCAATTTAAATTCAACTTCTAATTAAAACTTCACTTCAGATAACAACAACAACAACAAATGGAAAATATTTTAGAAAACCTCTACTACAAGTGACTCTTTACGCATAATTTAAAAAGCAATCGAATATATTGCCAAACCAATTACCACAGTGCCATATTTTCTGTAGCATGCTTGAGACATGCTAACCAAACCAAGCCAAACAAGAAAAATATAGAAGCAAATGCAAAGGACGATGATTTTAGAGAAGAGAAATACGCAGACACACAACGACAAATATTGAAAAGAGTCGAAAAATGAAAGCAGTAGAGAAATTTGGGAGCAATGCAAAAGCATTTTGAAGGCGAAATTGAGCCAGCGAAAGGACGAATGGCATACTTAGGCAGTAACAGCGAAATCAATAGTAAAAATATGGTTTGTAGTGCACAACAGAAGTCACACAGATAAGCATCATAACACACAAAAATCCGAACTATTATTGAATTTGCAATTCGTTGAATTTATATTTTTATTTGAATGTTGGTTGCGCGGTTTGCTTGACTACGAGTTAGGTGAAAGTGGACATTTTGGCGTCAAGGCAAACCGAAAAAAGTCAAGAACGAATTGCAGTTTTATATATGAACAGACGGACAGACAGACAGACAGACAGACAGCGGGACAGTTTCATGGTTTAACTACAATTCGATGTCATTTAACTTTGTTTCTGCGCATATAAAACGAGCTCTTTTTATATTTACAATATTTTTTGGCTTAGTCTCTCTCTCTCTCTCTCTCTCTCTCTATCTATCTCGCTCTTTCTCGCTTTCATTGAAATTGCACTGACAATTTGTAAAATGCATAAAAATTCAACGAATCTGCTATGAAAAAAGTCAATTTCGAAATGCTAAAAATGCGCAAAATACCAGTTGACAAACGGCAAACTGCCGGAAATATGCCATTTTGTGTTTATTTTTTTGAATGCGCTATACACACAGCCAGAAAGCGAGCAAGCCAGAAAGCCGGACAGACGAACCGACAAACAGACAGCGAAATATTTTCCAAATTGTTGTTGCAGTTGAATGCACCAACTATGTGCAAAAACAAAAAGTTGCAGTTTCAAATTGCAAAATATTTTGTTACAATATAGATATTTAAAATTTAGACGACTTTGCGAGCTTTTAGCTGCGCTTTTGACTAATAATGCCATTCACTGTGGTGGAGATTTCATTTTTTCTTTGACAAATTGCTTTTTTACATGCAAAAATGCTTTAAAAAGAATGTTTTAAAAAGAATTGTAGTGCATATGTTTAGGTTTTAGAAAAGCTATAACCTATATGAAACACGCCGCAACAAAATGCTTCGATTTGCATAATGAACGGAAGTTATTTTTTTCGAAAAAATTATGCACTTTTTAAGTGTTTGAACAGGGACGCACTGTAATTTTGTATTTATTAAAGCATACACCGGAAAATGGCATATAAACTAGACAAAATATTGCGCAGTGTGTGTGTGTGTGTGTGTGTGTGTGTTTTATTTTTTTATATAAGTTCAATTAGTGCATGGAAATATTTAATTTTCTTAATACTTTTACATTGACCTTATAGCGGACACCTGCATTCGCTAATAGATTTCTGCATGAATTAATTCATGCCAGCTGCTTTATGAATACTAATATGAATGGCCAGCGGTCAACTCAATCGAACGCAATCTATCTAAAAATAATTTTGTATATTAATGCTTTTATGCAGCTGTTGTTGTTGTTGCTACTATTTAACTGCGCGCCAATCACAAACAACTATAAACAGCGAGATAGTCACCAAAATAATAGCGAAGCACAATCTCCAAAACTCTTTCTTACTAGTAGACTCTTATCAACTTGAAACAGGCTACACACATAGTATTATTTAGTATTTGTTAGTATTTGTGTGTGTGCGTTTGTATTTTATATAAAGTCTATGTGTGTTTTTTAATATGTTGTGTGAGTGACGATTGTTTAAGCTTTTTGTGCACAACATATTCAAACTATTTTGATAAAGTATGAATTGTACACATATGCAAATGAATAACTTTCCAATATATACAATAGATTTATAGTCAAAATCGATTGCATACCGCGATCTGCGGCTCGCTTATTAATACACACATTCACATTTAATTTATGAATGCAAAACATTCTAAAATGTCATGAACATGAATGCACTGACATTCGAATAATTCATGCATGCATACGAATGTGTGATTCGAAAATTTGAATGGAATAACTGTTGTTCGTCACCATCGACATCAATACGAAGACTTACTGCAGCCAAACTGATGTACGAATGTTAGCTAGCCTGAGTGGCAAAGCGAAGCAATGATAAGCTGATGTACGGCAAACGATAGCTAGCTGCTAGTGAAATCCTCAGAAGCAGACTGAAAGCGATGGTGAAATTAGGCGGTCGATAGCTTTTGCTAAAACCCTTACAATACAGAGCTGCATGAAAATAAAGTTTCTTTTTTTTTTTTGTTGAATAAGTGTCTGCTTTAAATTGATGTCAAACATAAACCTAATGATGCAGATTGCTCAAAATTTGATAGGAACCACTTAGATATAAAAAATGTTTAACTACAAGCGCCATCGTATGTCAGTTCAGATACTTATGGGATCGCCGTCGTACATACATAACTTCAAATCAAAAAATACTCGGTTTTTCTCATTCACACGAGTCTCGTTTGAGTTATTGTGATATATATATATATATATATATATAGTTTCTCATGTAGAAATACTGTCAAATGGTTCGTGCGTAATAACTTGGTAAAGAAGTTAGACTGTGGTGTCTTCTGCGAATTTTGAAGCTTTCTTTTTGGCGAAGTTTATCCAAAATTGTGTCTTGCCAAACAAATTTTATAGGCTGAAGCTGAAGCTTTCAACATTTTTAAAGAAACTCTACGCAGAGTTGACAATGCCAAAAGCACAGGTATATGAGTGGTATGCCTGTTTAAAACGGGCTGCAGTGTGGTTGATGATTTGACTCGTTCTGGGCATCTATTTAACACTTCGACCGACCAAAACATCCAAAAAAAATATATAAAAATAAAATATGTTTGGAAATCGTCAGGAAGATATCAGCCGCGTCTCGTGTGGATCGATGCAGAGCATTATCATTGGCGGACTCATGGGAGGGAACTGTGTAACGTACCCATCTCCCCCACCTTTGTTTAGTACAAAAATATTTTTTTTCTTGGTAGAGTTCTCATCCATGAGTACGTTCGGGATCCGCCCCTGGCATTATGCACGATATTTTGGGCATGAAGCTAGGTTTGCTTAATTTTTTACATATTTACCAATAATCAAGCTAATGCCATGCTGCAAGCTCCGTATTAACTTGACATGATCTAGTTTGACTTCTTTCTGCTACCACTACTCAAGTAACCACTCAGCGTACAGCGTTTTCAACCGATTGGTAAGAAAAAAGAAAATTCGCAAGTCGCTCTGATAGTTATTCCAAAAATCAGCTCATGAATAGTATTTCGACGACTGAAATATGTAGTTTTCAAATAATGGGAATTATTTTGAAAGAGACAAAATAAATATAAAAGAATAATTAAACCGATTTCGTTTTATTGACAAATTTCGGTTACTTTTTGATTAGAGGATACTCCCGAAAAACATGACAATCGCTAGAGTAATCAATTAAAAACCAAATTTTTTTCCAACGATTTAAAATCAATATAAATTTTTATTTGAGTTAGTCGCTTCGACGAAGCATCTGTTTCTAGGACATATGTACTATGTATATATACAATATATTCAGTAGTTAAATAGTTAAATAGTTAAATAGTTGAAGCTTTAGTTCTACCAAATGGCAATATCAATATGAGGTCTCCAAAATAGACTATTAAATTTAACGAAGCTCTTGCATATTTTGCTGGCAAATTGAATTAAATTGATATAATTGATAATCCTTCACTTCATTCTAATCGCCTGCATATAATTAATCAATATAATTAATATAATTAACAATTTCAGTTGGGGTAATGGACACATAGATTTGTATGGACTTATAGTTATGACTACAATAATTTAAGACTAGAGTTAAAATTCAGTTTTGTATAAATAATTTTCCAATCGAGCTTCTGGTGAGCTAGTTTTCGTTTCATATTCTTAAAGTACCACAGTTCCCATTCCCCCTCCAACAACAAATATTACAAGATTCTCTCCTAAAATATCACCAACGGATTCGCGTCATTGGGCTAGAAGCACTTCTAACAGGCTATTGACGTTCGCCAAACACTCAATAATTCTACAGAACTTTAATAGCTCCTATGCGAACTCCAACATCGGCCTCAATAAGAAGCGTATTGGTATATGTGAGACCTCTATCAAGGGCTCCGCCGGCGTGACCTAACCTAACTTTGGCCAGCTGTACTGTAAAAAAGGATTTACGAATGAATACTTTTAGGCGTTATGAAATTTTGAAGTTCTTTTAGGAGGTAAGAAATGACCAATCTTGGTGCGACTTATATCAAAATAAAAGTAATAAAATACACAAAAACAGAGTTCTTAGTTATTTAAACTTGATTGAATGTTTGGAAGCGGAAGTATTTCAAAAATATCTTTTTTTTTAAACAAAAATGTGGACCATAAATTTACATGTAAAATAGGGAACAATTGAAGTTTTCCCAGCTTTGATCTTTTTGCGTAAAAAGCGAACCTTTACGAAGAAAATAAGAGACATGCAAGCAAAATCTATGGAAAGGTTCTAAAGTTAAGTTCTTTCTTTCTTCAAAAATAGTACTAAATTTCAACTTTTTGCTGTTTTTCCATTTACCGTATGCAAAGCGTATAAGTATCTGCATATTGTTGATCAATGTAATTGCTGCTTTACTCGAGTTATAACTAAAATAGTGAATCTAACTTCTAGAAAAAACTTGAAAGCTTCATATCGCGGCATTGTATCCATTAAAAATTTTGTTGCTGCTATTTTCGAGTTCAGCAGACTAAAATCTAAAAACAGAAAGTTAGAATAGTATTGTTATACACTGTTTCTATTGTATTACATTATATCTTTTATTCTAATCCATTGCAAAACATCGCCACAAACATAAAACTCTTATTTCTCGTCTTGAAAACTTGAAATCGCATAAAAAGCTAAAACTAAAATATAAATTTAAAGATTTATTACTATTGCTATTAAGCAATTTCACACGTTTTGTATAGAAGCCATACACACAAATTCAAGCTAAAACATCTAAAAAGCAAATTTTATTTACCTCAGCACAGACATAAATTTAAAAACCACATTGAGCAAAACTTCATGAATGTGCAAGTCTAGTAGATACATTCAAAGAGAAGAAGCAGCAACACTACTAGAGCAACACCTACTGATTTATTCAATAAATCACTAGACACGTCTGGGAAGCTGCTCCTCTGATGATGCTCTTGGCTGCCTTCTATCTCATCTAGAAACGTGTGTGTGTGATATACACTGTGACTTAGGTAGCAACCTAAGCTCGTATCTATGTGATAAGTCGTTCAAAGATTCAAGGTAGAGAAAGCTGTATGAGATGTCTGAGTTTACATTGCGTGCGGTTATCTACAAATAGAACCATACCAACTCACTATGAGATTTGATTTAAATTTGCTATCCAGCAGCAGCAATAGCAGCAGCAGCAGCTTACCACACAAAATACGTCTAAGAATTTCTTCAATACTACTATTATATATATATATATATATAACTCAAAGTCTGTCTACACAAGCTATGTGAGCACTGTGTTGCGTGCAGTGACACCTGTCAATAAAAATCGCTTAAAGATAGAAAATAGACAGTCACACATCAGTTAAGTGATTTTGCATGCAGTTCAAACTGTACTGCTGCTTCTAGATACTTATTTTTATCACATGCATATATCACTCTATGACTTAAATGCCGAAAAATGAAACGGATTGAAATGGAAGTAAACGAAAAAGGCAAAAAAAAAACAAAAAAAAACGAAAAAATAAGAAATGGATCAATTGAAATTCAAGCCTTTCGCGTGACTAAATGTGCTCTGATGTTCACTTTGTCACATATATGTGTACGTATAGTAGATACTATATAGTGTCAAAAGGGAACGTGTGTGTCTCTGTGTGTCCTGGCATTTGTCAACTCGCGTAGGCGTCAAAGGCATGTGTTGTCCTTGCTGGCTGCCTGCCTGCCTGCCTGTATGCCATTCATGCCTGCACACATAGCAATGTACGTGGTACTAGCCCATATACGTATCTATAATATATGTATCTGTGTATCTGTATCTGTGCACGCCTTGTGCATAAGCTGATAAATGTCTGTGTTACGTTTATGCTTTTGTTTTATTTTTTTTTATTTTTAATACTCTGTACCCATTTCAAAAGAGTTTATATCAAGTTTGTGCAAATGTATGTAACAGACCGAAGTAGGCGTGACAGACCCTTTAAAGTGAATGTATATAGTTGTGTGATCAGCAATGAAAGACGATAGACATGTCCATCTATTTGAACGCACAGATTTTGTAGACTATAGAAGATAGTGACTTTCATGTTTCAAGCATATTTCTCGATTCTCTTTTTACTACTTCAGATAACTAGTATTAAATGAACGTGCCAACCCTACTTTAAGGGGTAGTCGCCGTACAAATCAACACCAATTTTAAGTTGTTGTAAGAACATTTCTTAGTTTTTGTTGTTTATTACAAATGAATGAAATATACCGCATAGACGCACTGTAAGAGGTAGCTCCCATACAAACTTGGCCTTCATTTTTGGTTTTTTGTATGAAGTTTTGTTTGTTTGTTAATTAAGCTAGGAATCGGAGCTCCTTGTCCCACGTTTCTTTTTTTTTTTTTTTGTTTTAATTTTTAATTAACTCTAATATTTCAACAATTCTAATAAAATATTCCGCATATATCCAGCTCGAACCATGGTTCAGAAAAGAAGCCCTAGTTAAGCTACAAGGTATCTCGAAATCGAGCACACTCGACTGCAGTGTACTTTCATGTTTTGTATTTCATTTTTGCTGCCAAAGGCGCTGCAAAGTTTTTTATTTATATGTGTTTCTTTTTTTTTATTTGCCAGCCGCTTTACGCTTTTATCAACGTTTGGTAAAACTTGTAGCTGGGAGTGTCAACAACAAAAACAACAACTACAGCAACAGCAACATAAAGAAAACGAAGCACCTTTGAAAGGAGCCTTTTTAATGCACAGCGATGTGTAATAAAAACTGTTTAAAATGCTGCCCATTTATACGGTTTTGGACTTTTGTGCACACGTGACTGGCTTAAATCGGATGCGAAATCGAAAATGAATTTCCGTGATATGTGACGAGTTGCATTGAATTTTGAACTGGATTTTTAATGTTTCTGAATGAGAGAGATAGAGAGAGAGAGAGAGAGAGAGAGAGGGAGAGCGCGCGTTCAAATGTTAACGTGCTGTGTATGACTGATGAATTGAAATGGGTTAAATGTGGCATATATCAATGATTTAAGTTAGTTTTATATGCAGACTAACAAAAGCTTAGTTAAAATAAATTCTAAATTTTTAAATACATATTTTATTTATATTTATTTAGCGTTGTCGTACGAAGTATGCATTACATAACCTAGTGGCAGAAATTATTGTTATCTTTTATAGAAATGCGCTAGCGACATTTTGTAATGAATGCCATTCACAAAGTAAAACCTATAGCAAACATGTTTTGCTTAGATAAATATCTATTTTCCATAATACTTTAAATCTATGCCAATTAAAGTACATACAAGTACATACATAGTTTAACTGAATAGTTAAACGTTAACCATAAGTCCAAAAAGTGCAAATGTTAATGAGGTATTGCAAACATTTAAACTGTGGAGTATTCCGGTCGTTTGTGTGGCGTTCGTTGTATTTTAGGCACTACGACAACTCCGTCAATGTAGTTCAACTAAATGATATTTTTTTTTTATATGTAGAATGAGACCACGTGTATTTTACCATCATGATCTAGTAGTAAAAGAAACTGCCTCAATAGCCGCTCTTAGGGTTAGTGAAAGTTCATAATCTAGAGAACGCTAGAGCAGGCCATTCAAAAAATCTTAATAGAATGAAAAATCCATCACTAAGCACAAATTACTGCATCCAAAAAAGTAGAGTTCAATAAGAAGTACAATGTCAGCATCCCGTAGCATTGCGTACCAGCTATGCTATGATTGAAAGAAATCTCTGTTCAAATATTAACGCATGACATGAAACCAGACAGTCTAGTCATAGGGGGTGTTTAGAAATCGTTGTGTTCTCCTACCTAAACAAGCCATACTGATGATGAGGAAAGTAGTTGTAGTGACCTTAAACTGATCCTACTATATGAATATAGTTGGAGCGTTCCTAACTATCTAATCGATAAGATATTTAAACTCATTAAAGATGATGACTACTCTTCTTTATTGCATGTACAGAAGACGCTGTTATAGCGTTAAGTCAGATAGTCTGCAATCTCAAGTAAACAACTCAAAAATAACTATCGAGCTGGCAAAAATCATGTATTCTAGAAGTGATAGGGTTAGTGCTTTGCACAATAGGCTATAAAGTATCTGTTCTAAATCTTCGATCAGCTCAACCACTGAATACAATAAGTATTTAATTCAAGAGCCTACAAAACATAAAATTCATGGGAGACTACTGTGGAACATAAAGTCTACAGGCGTCGGCTTTCGAAGTGCTAGCAACTTCACGCTGCTGTAGCAATCAAACGGCTAATGACAGCACGCTCTTGTTTTATCAAGCGTCAGTTTGTTATGTTGTATGTTACAAGCCTACGGCGGCATATCGTTTTACGTCGCAGTTAACAAAAGTTATCGAAATGGAATTCAAACTCAACAGATTTATTGCTTTGTATTTGGCTGGAAAACCGCAACCAGTCATTGTTAATGAGCTACGTCATTTACGTGTGAACAAAATGTTTATGTGTCGGAACATTACACGTTACAATGATACTGGTAGCATCAAAAAAACACATTGGCGGTGTACATTGAAAAACAGCAACATCAGCAGAATTGGTTAGCAAGGTGAAGTGAAGGCCAGAATTCAATGTAATGCCAAAAATTAGAGCACAGTGCAACACAATTTACGTTTTGTGCTGCTGCTACTGCTCCGCTCAAATTGGAGCGGTAGCAAGAATAAAATTGAAAACTATATGAATGAGCATTTTCAAACTGTATTTATTTTATTTTGTTTCGTTGGCCATATATACTTTTGTTAAACATAAGCCTTGATTCATGTTTTATTCTATTTATTAAAATCAAATTTATGAATCAGAAAAACTTTCATAATTTATACAAAATACAACATATTTACTTAATAAATATTTAATTGCTGTTTAAACAACAAATCCACTTGACTTCAACGCGTTTAACTATTATAAAAAATGCAAAACTTTCTATAGAAAAATTAGCCATTAAATACTTTTATAAATCAAAGTAAACCAAATTAAATATATATAAAATTAAATATATGAAAAACGCTGTCAAAATTAATATTAATGCAGCTCAGTTTTGAATAAAAAATAAAATTTCAAAATAATAATAATAATAATAATCAAAAAACTATAAAATTATATTTATGCATATTAATTGTAATTTCAGTGCGATGACGTCCTTTTCTATTAGTCTGTCCGTCCATCCGTCCGTCCGTCTCTTTGTCCGTCTCTGTACATGCGTCTATTCATTTGTCGTTCTGTCTACAAACAATAATTTATGGTAAAATTGCTAATTAGCGGTAATTAAATTTATGTCATGCTGACACACTCACACAGATACTTTTACACTTTGATAAATGCAAGTATAGATACATACATGTATGTGCTTGTGTAAGTGTGTATCTGTGTATCTATGTACTGCAATGCTTAATTGATTGCACTACCATAAATATTCATTAGTTTTAGTATAAATTTTAAATTCATAATTCTGATGTAAGTTTCGGTAGTTGTTCGGCATGCTGGGACTTGTTTTATTGGTATTTAGTATGACGTGCATTTAGTATGACGTAAGTTTAGGTTAGGTAAATTGACTGGTGGCTGATACTAAGACATCACAATGCAATTACAAACAGAAGAGTAGTCGCTACTGCTTAGTTCTATCTGTAGTCCTTCAGCAAGTTTTGTTCTGTCATTAAGACATAATTTAGTGCCAATTTAAATAACTGCGGCACAAAAATTAAACCCTGATCAATGCCTGTGTTGGCGAAGCCTGCATCGGACAACAAGGATTATTTCCATATTAATAGATTTTAAAAGCATTCAAACTAACATGCAAACATTTCAAATGAAAACGAGCTAAGAAGGAATACATATTATAAAAACTATCCATTAAGATTGTGGAAGCATATTACGGGCTGCTATTTATATTTCGGGAACTGGCAACACTAAAGTCAAAAGCTAAAATCTGGCAACACCATAATAAAGTATGACATTTTTTGGCATAAACGTACTCACAAAGTTTTTATGTACAATTGCTATTTGTTTTGTTTACAGTGATTTAAGAAAAGTAATTTGGCCAAAAACTGGAAATTTCAAGAGAAGGCTCTAAAAGAGATTGGAGCTAGAACACGCTCTGTGGACAGCCTTTTGCTGTTTGGACGGTTATGCTTTTGTTGCATAGGTTGTATACGATCTTCCGCAATTTTCCAATAGTTGTACTAGTCTGTTAACTGTAGTAACTGTTTCAACATATCAGCCAAGCGATGTATCAATTTGTCAACCTGTGATTCTATCGCTTTGTTACTATAGAAACATATTAAACATCTTGTGATGAACTCAAACTGCAATCAACTAATCTGTCAGCCAGAATTTTTTCAACTAGCCACTCTGTCAATCAATCTGATAAACTAGTCCTTTACTTAATTTACATATTAAAAACTGCAAAGAATTTTTTCATGCGATGGAGAACTTCCTTAAATTTTGAAACTAAAACATTTACACGAGTAAATGCTAGTTTTAGCGTTCCATCATTCATCATTCTTAATGATAATCCAGAGAACTTATTCGCAGTTTATGTATTTTTACTATCGTAACTTTAACTTTTAACAATTATAATAATTAAAATTCGTCGCATCAATTGCAAAAGCTATTTGTATCTCAAAAGAAAAATAAAAATAAAAAGTGTTACTGATTCCAAAACACTTTTTCTCTGCTATACAGAAAATCGTTTCTAAACTATGCACTATACTCGCATATAGTATATCTATGGCCACATTCTGTTTGATTTTCTTTTTTGCAACTTTTTGCTGCAATCACACTGAAAACTTAATTGGCAACTTTAGTGCAAACAATTCGATATTTTACGATTGTCACATCTCGCAGCAACAATTTGGCTCAATTAACTGCAATTACGCTATATCGCACACATGAGAAATAAATACACAAAGATACCTATATATACACACACACACACACACAGTCAGAAACAAATATGCTTTGCCAAGCAGCCAACACCAAGGCAAATATAAACACAAGCAACCGACAAACACCCACATCGATATCGCTAGCTATACACACACAGATACATTTAGCCGCAGATACAATGACACTGCAATGCCCACAGAAAATGCAAACAGTTAAACAAAATAAGAATATACAAATACTCATAGATACATGCTCGTTCAACGTTCATCACAAACGTGAAATGCCTACGTGCGATCTGCATATGAAATCAAGTAGCAAATGTATCTATATAAATGTTTCTACCCAAGGTATGGTTTTGTGTAAAAGTATCTACACGTATGTATGTATGTATGTCTGTGTAGAAGAACGTTGTTTCTGTGCGAGTATATAAATTTGCATGGCGACAACGTCATCAGTTGAGGTTGAGTGCCTACCAATCAATCAGTGTGACACGAAACTCAGATTTCAAGTGACATCAATTAAAGCAAAAGAAACAAAGCTAAAAAATAAAAAAAATAAAACATTCTTGTTTGCTGTTAGCATTTTCTAGAAAATGAAACTTTTTCTACAGCCATTTAGTTTGGATTTTGATTTGAAAACGTTTATTTTTTTTTATTTATTTTTTTTTTTGATTAAAAAAGTTCCTATTTTATGTGCAGTATTTTTATATCTTTCACTGGCTGCGTTTATTTAACGATGTCCGTCCATGCGACAACATTAAAATTCATGCCAATTATAACTTGAAGTTGGTTATTTTTGTCATGTGACATTTGGAAATTTTTAATTGAACTTTATCAATTTGATTGAGCTAAATATATGTATCAAGGTAACAAAATTATTATGCCGCTCATTTAACGTAAGAAAAGTGTTGCAATATTTTGATATGCAGCATGCTAAAACTAGTTGTGTATTATAAGCACATTTAAATTATAAATTTTCAACTAGTCATTCTCATCATTCTAATCACTCAATTCACTTTTCTCTCTGCTACTTGCGTTTGCCTTTTGTACGTTTGGTTTCACATGAAGGGTATTTTGTTTTTTGAGTGGTGTAGAACTTTGAATTAAATTAAAATACTGAGTTTACACAGTTTCAAACTGAAAATTTGCTTTATTAGAAAGTTAATTTTATGCCATTAGTCTTCAAATATAATTTTGCAAACGTTGTTCTAGCTTTAGTCTATAGACGATAAAATAGCAAACCAAACAGTGCACAAATGTCTAAAGCGTTGCCATAATTAACCAACTTATGACAGTTTACTGCCTTTCGGAAAATGAAGTCTATAGAAAAAAAAAAAAAACGAGTTCGACAGTGCGAATTCAGTGCTTCGTGAGTTGTGTTAGACCAAGTAAATTCATCATGGTTACATTGAAAAACTTACCTGCTAAAAAACACGCTGTATTATGCATATTCTTTATCAGCAACGAACAACGAGTCAATATAAACATGTCCGTCCGAACGTCAGTAGTGAACGTAGAGATATAGCAGACTATAATAGCTAGAGATTTCAAGTTTTGATATTTAGACTCGCCTTCGGCACCAATGAACGGCTAGTATGCAGGGCGTTCTCGGAGATAGAAAAACAGTTACGTCTCATGGGCCCAGCGGTGAACGAGTACAAGACGAAGTACTTGGTGTCCACTCGCAGACCATCAGCGCATCTTGGGCGTTCTGTGAGTATGGAGAATTTCAACTTCAACAATGTTGTAGAAAATCTATCTGGGAACAGAAATTGCCAGCGAAAACAACGTTAGCCTAGAGATCAGATGAAGAATCACGCTTGCTAATCGCTGCTACTCTAGACTCAGCAACCAAATTAGAAGTAGTGCCCTCTCTCCCAAAGTACGAAGATAAATAGCTATAAGACATTGATAATCGCAGTTCTGCTGTATGGCGCAAAAGCATGGACCTTGACATCAACGGATACAACATTCGGGAGAAAGATTCTTCGTAGAATTTTTGGGCCCCTTAGAGTTGGCGTCCAGTTTAGGGCGTGCTGTATGAGCTGTATGATGAGGTTGATATAGTCCAACGCATTAAATTCCAGCGGCTGCACTGGGCTGGTCACCCCATCGGGATGAGTCTCGAAGCTCCAGCACTGAAGGTATACTATGGAAACATGAACTTGATTGGTGGACGGCGTCAGAGTAGACGTCCACGCTTAAGATGGCAAGATCAGGTCTATGATGACCTGAAGAAGCTCTGGATTAGCCAGCGACTGGCGCCGACACGCACTAAACTACACCGAAAGATGCGCTGTAATACGTGCGGCCTTGACAGACGTTTGTAGAGCCATCTAGGTAAGTAAGTAAGTTTTTCCACTACTGATAAAGTGTATTAATGTGTTTTCATTGGCTGATCCAAGGGGGCGCGAACATTTTCATAAAATGAAAGGTTTATTTTTTAGTTTAGTAGAGTTAACTTTATGAACATTTTTTATTTTTATATTTAATTTCTAATGAAATATTCCGCATATCAACAGATAGGAGCACTAAAGAATATAGCCCCATACAAATCTAAGGTACATACGAGTATACGTAGCATTAAATAAGGTTCGGAGTATCTTGAAACACGGTCGACTGCAAAGTTCTATCTTGTTTTCATTATACTCTTTGGCAACTTCTATTGTTCTTCGAACTCATCTTGCGTATACCATTTTGTCGGCTCTAAGAATTTTGAAAGGTAGTCTCTAACTCAGTTTCATATGTGCCATTTTGTTAAGGTTCTACTTAAAAATTGTTCATTTAAGATGTCTGCCAGCTTTAACTTCAACTAAATTTATATACATCTAACAAAACCTACAATATAATAAAATGTCTATCAATTCCAAGTGCTTAATTAAGCGCCACTTGAGTCATAAATACGCCCATTCATAAATTAGAATACCATGAACGAGTTTAATTTGGTTTAAAATAAATACAAGTTCTTAGAAGCGCGTTTTATTTTGAAACAGCTTCAAGCAGCCGCCAGACAGTTTGAAGAGTGCACACACGCGCTTTCAGGCTCAACAAATTCATAAATTTTTCGGTGCGACAACATATTTGCATAATTTTGCAGTACACAGCTGCTACCTTGGCGCAAATCTCGACAACTGTCTGAAATACGACAATAAGATAGGTTAACAAGGCACCTACCTACCTATGTGTGCAGATAGGCCTTAAAATGCGAGATATAAATTTCATTTCAACAAGTGGCGTCAAAGTCCAAAGTCGCGTAAAACAAAGCCAAATAAAGATACATAAATAACTTAACATATTTACAAAATGAAATTAATTATACTTAATTTATTTGCGTTTTACTTTCGCTTTCACGTTTACGCTGGGCCGTGCTGTGTGTTTGCTTTGCTTTGCTTTGCTTTGCGCAGCGAAAGTTTGCACGCGCATTTCCGTTTCCGTTTTCCGTTTGCTAGTTGTGCTTGATTTCTGTAAAAGAAAATGGTGGCGGTAGGCGGCCATTGCTGTGTGCGGAGAACGCTGCTTAGCAAAGTAAAGCAAAGGCAAACACTTGTGGTACTCGTTGACTTTTTGCACATACACACACAACCACGCGCACACATACACTTTAAGAAGAAGAAGAAGAAGAGTGTTGTTTCTTACTTGATATTTTTTTTCTTTTCACTAACTAACAAGTCTGCTGTTGGTATTGCCTTCTATCAAATAAAAAAAGCAACCTCTTGACGAGGCAACGACCCAGTGATGAAAGCGTACTTACAAGTCATACAACTTTTGATATCAATTTTGTGAAATATAGAAATTTTTTGTTGCAAAATTGATATCAGAAGTTTTGGAAGTTGCAAACAAGGCTTTCCTCATTCGGTTTTTATGTCGTCTAGAAGTTTTCTCTTTTTTTTATATCAGTCATTTTAATAGAACAGATGAATTATTTTATTTTACCCTGTACCCAAAGGGTCAAGTGTATAATAAGTTTCAGCAACTGTATGTAACAGGAACAAAGAGGCGTGGTAGACATATTCTTGATCAGCATCGGAAACTGAATTTATTTAGCTATGTCCGCATTTCTGTATAATATGTATAAAATGTATAAAATGTATGAAATGTATGAAATGTATGAAATGTATGAAATGTATGAAATTGTATGAAATGTATGCAATGTATGAAATGTATGATATGTATGAAATGTATGAAATGTCTTAAATGTAGGAAATGTATGAAATGCCAAATGGCAAAAATTGCAATAATTGCAATGCTACATATATCTCGGCTCACAAGATTTTCACAGAAAAGTACTTACAATATATTATAATTTGCACAATCTCACAACGTATTATCACGCGAAATATGAGCACGAAAATTTGAGCTCAATTTTTGGCAAATCGGCAAAATGCACTTTTCAAAATATATTTCAAATTATATTGTAGTAAATAAAGGTATTTGAAAGGATTTTCCATGTTAACTCATAATGTTGAAAAATACGCTGCTTGTATAGAGTTGCATATTAAAATCGGAGCTTTGTTGGATTTTCAACCAAAATCCGCCTTCTTCCGTCTTCTATGTACTAAGATGATGTATTAAATAAATTTAAATTTTCTAAAGGATTCAAACAAACAAAGAAACAGATACTCAAACTGTGTCATTAAAGTCCTTTTTACTGGTAAATAACGCATCTCAATCAGACTTATCAGTAAAAACTAACTTATAAGGGCATAATATGGGTATATATATGGATATATATGGGTAGTTTTCGTCACTTGTCTGGACTAGCGTCCACAACGGCAGCTACTTGAAAACTGTTGGAAGTTGCGTTGAGTTACAAACAACTAAACGACGCATGACTTCCTTCGCAACACGTCACAATTACATACGCAAACAGTTGCAAAGTAAAAAGTAAAACAAAGTTCCGTGGCAGAAGCGTTTAATGGGTGGGTACACTCCATAACAAGTAGTGTCAAAACAATGCAATTTACGTGGATTTAAAGTGTCACCGAGAGTTGCGAATAACAACAACAACAACAACAACTTGAACAACAACTAGAACAATAACCATACCGATGAGTTTAAACGACAGCAACAAATATGTTTGCTTATACTTAACCTATTATGCATGGCTTTATGTCTGTCTCTCCGTCTGTCTGTCTGTCTGTCTGTCCGGCTGACTGTGTGTCGTGCTGTCATCATTCTGTGATTGTATCTGTGTGTATATGACTTTAGTGACTTCCGCTCATGTATGTGTATGTGTGTGTGTGTATGTGTTTGTGTGCGTGCCTCTAATGGCGGTCTTAAGTGTTTCTAATATGCTAATTTTTTGCACTTTGAGTGGCAACTGCTGCAAGGTTCTATTTGTTCTAACACTTTTGCGGAAATTGCACTTGCAATTTGCGTTGGGGTGTGTACTGTATGAAGAGTAGAAATTTATAAATATTTATTGTAGTGAAGTCAATGAAGTGTTTTCTTGTTTCTTTGGCTAGGATCTATGCAGATCGTATAAAATATTCATATTTCAGTTGATATGTTATAGAAAAATTCGATTTATACGCAGCAATTCCTGCAATTAAAAATTTTGTATAAGTAACAGAAACAGCTTGGCAACCCTAAGCATTGTTAGTTGGCATTTCTATAGGAAAATGTGATATTTTCTAGCATAAACGTACGCAAAACAGTTTGATGTACGCGCAATATTCGAAGCATTTTTGCCACTCAGAAGTGTGTACCTGCAAAAGGAGCTGTTTAATGGCATCAATAGCTGGTTTAGACATCGAAAAACGTTGACGATCCATTGTTACGCAGTTTTGAGTGCTACAAAAGACTCTCGAAATAGGTAAAAGGAGCTTGTTCTAATAGTATAAGTAAAAGACAGTCGTGGCCGACAATATGAATTATATATACTCTCAGATCAGCATCGAATGACGAGAGACGGTACGTTTGTCCGTCTGACCAGCTGTTTGAACGTACAGATTTTGGAGACTATAAGATATAGAGACTTTAAGTTCAGATATTTAGACTCTCCTTGTGTTCTTCCGATGACCAGAATTAATAGTGTCGACATTCCTCTTTAAAGGGTAGCCCCACACAAACCTGGCTAACATTTTTAAGTGTTCGTGTGAAGTTTTTTTTTCTATTATTTACGTTAGAAAGCCTTCACACGTACTTCAGCTCCATTTTTAAGTTCTTGTATGTAATTTTTTTTATTTTAGTTCTTAAGAAATGCCAATCTTAGCGTATTTTTTTACAAAATATTCTACCTAGGCTGAGATCAGACTACTCTAGGCTAGGGTAGGCCCTTCAACATTTGCCTCTATTTTTGAGCATTCTTTGTGGTGATTCGATTCGTTAAACGATCAGTTCCCCTTTGTTAAGTTTCAAGAGTATCTGCCTGCTTGCGAAAAACAGAAAGGAGATTCTACCCTTTGACCATGGCTGCGTCAAGAGCGATTATTAGCAACGGTGAATACCTCTTCTTACCACACATGCGAATCATGTAGTGGTTAGTTCAACACATCTCATATGTTTTTGTATGTGGATTAATAAGTCGTATGAAAATAAACAACAATCTAAACGCCGATGCACCAACGAGACGCTAATCTGACAGAAGATTTCCCCTGTTAAAATTGTTTGCCATTCGCTGAGTAAAGCATAAAGCAAAAGCAAAAGAGACAATAAATAAGAAACGCATTTTTGAATATCGTTTACAGCCAGTGGTCGAAAAATTAACCAAGTCAGTACGCAGCGACCTGTTTTCGTAAATAAACTATGGTATATAATTATGGAAGTCATACTAACGTATTCAAATCACTGATTGTACAACTATGTTCATGATTTGTCTAATCTAATTTTTATAGTAGTACCTACAAAGTAGCTACTGAAAGTATATGTAAAAAACACCACTTCTCAACTGTTCTTACAATTGCATCAGCAGCTACCAATTTGTTAAAAATTGTTTGTCTGTTTGTTTCCGTTTCCGACTGCGGAGGCGGACCACCGGAGTGGTGTTTCTTCTTCTGTAAGTACTTCTACCAATACAACAAAAAAAAATAAAATAAAATATATAAAAAAAGAACAATCCAAAAAGACTTGCACAAGTAAAATGTTGATTTCACGCAAATATTGACAATTCGGCGCCTTTTTTGAAGGTTCTTTTTTTTTCTTCAGCGTTTCCTTTTTTTTTTTTTTTTTGATTTAAATTGACGGTAGCAAAGAAACAGCAGTCGAAACCGGAAGCACACAAAAACGAATGGGAAGCGCGAAATTCAAAGTAAAATGTTCACTTCCGTTTATATGCAATACAAGGAAAATGGCGGCGAGGGCGAGAACGAGAAAGACGAGGACGACATGTTCAATATTTTATTTGACTTTGTCGCTTCGTTTACGAATGATTGCACTGAATTGCACAGAGCAAATAAAAAGTAAATAAAAATAGCTGTAAATTTTGATGTTTATCTACTTAATCAAAATATGCAAATAAAATTATAAATGTCCTCAGCTGTGTGTGTGTGTGTGTGGGTGGGTGTTTTTGTGTCAATTCGTAGCGGAAATCAGCGCCCGGAAGTAGGCAACATAAAATGATTGACGTGATTTTCAGCTGTAGATAGATTTGTTATTAAAAGATATAGCAGCTACAGGGTGTTTTTTTCGACTGTCATAAATTTGTCAAAGCTGGCAACGCCATTGTCATTGCGCAGTTTGGTTTGCCATTGTATCATGAATTTTAATTCAATTGAAAGTTCTATAAATCAAAAAAAAAAAAAAACACCGATTATAAATATAAGGTGTGTTTTTTAAGTTCGAAGTTTAGTTTAAGAATTCAAAATTTCAAAAAGCGTATGTACATACGTTTTATTGAAAGTCTTCATTGTACTTATACATAACATTTTTCTTTGCTGATCAAAGCAAATAAGGAGAGTCGATACATCACGTAATCATTTTAGGGAGGAAGGGGAAATATGTCAAATATCACTTTCAATTACGTTGGGGAAGGAGCTTCAAACAAATATCACGTGTTGCATTTTATTTTGTTTTGATTTAGTTTTTTTTTTTTGTATCTGGCAACACTTTTTTATGTAGTTTTTTTATATATCAACTTTATGCATGTATGAAAAAATACTTTCAATCGCAGTTATCAGCTGATATTCAGTTGAATTTCGTAACAATGATTGCTGTTATGAATAGTACATCTAATCATGTTCCAGCCGTTTGGATTAACCCGCGCAGAGGGTCGGAATTATAAGACGATATTTTTTATGTTACAAGAACAAAGTGAAATTCTTTAGTGCTTCAAATGTTCTCTTTGTAGTAACCATAATAATTATTACAGATCAGCAGTAGTGAAGAACCTGATCAGCTGTTTGCAATCACAGTAGAATCTGGTACAGCAAGCCAACTTAAAAACTTTGACTAGCAACTAGACTAGCAATGGTGTACTTTGTAGTTCGGAAGCGGTAACATACTCTGGATAAACTAATGATGCTATTTGAAGTGGTAAGCACTCGTCATCGATCACTTCTACAGACGCTTTCGATTTCGAAAAACTTGACTTGACTTGATTTATTCGAAAACATCATCAGACATAGTATGGCGGTATAAATTCTGTTATTTTTATGTCTTCGGAGGGAAAGCTATTGCACATAAAAATCCCCAATATCCGAAAGTTATTGATTTTACAGTTAATTATTTTCAGAAGCACGATCTTGGCGTCATTTTCATATTCACAAATGCAGCTGGTAGATGGACATTTAATATAGTTGAACATAGCATGGCTGCATTAAGCAGGGAATCAGTAGTAACTCTGACTCATTCGGCAACTTCAAAATTTTCTCTCTCAGCTGCTCCACTTTCTTCGCACCGACAGTAAATGTGCCAAGCAATGGGTTGTGATTCGGCTACACCATGTTTCGGGTGCATGTTAGCTGTGGTAGTTAAGACGTTGACACTTCTCAGCGTTAGTGTAGAGAGGTTCAAAAAGTGCTAATAAAAAAAAAGTTTCCGGCGAATTTAGTACATTCTCCTTCTTTTTAAGATGATTAAAAATCAGAGCATTTCGGCTACATACCGATTGTATTTTGTAAGCATAAAGACGTTACTATTAACCGAAATGCCAATTAGTATATACAAGTATACTACTCTGTCAAAAAAGTACCGGGAATTGATCATTTAAAAAGCCCGCTGAAAGGGATTGTCAAAATTATATTTGTCGCTAAGTTGGCACAACTGTCTTCTATACTGACGCTGAGTTTGAACGCAATCTGTCGTGTAGTTTGCTTACAGTGCTGAATATTGTCAGTTCATCATCAGTGTGCGTAGCGATTTTTACAATGGATAAAAATATCGAACAAATAATTTGTCTCAAATTTTGCATTGTAAATGGAATTTCGTGTGCCGAATCGCTGAAAATGATAATCGACTTTATCAAAAACACGTGCATATAAGTGGTACAGTGCATGAAACGAGTTGCCGCTCGATTAGTTCCGAAAGACCTGAATTTTCTTCAAAAACTCAATCGCGTAAAGTCATCATTGTGAACGAATTTCTGGCCAAAAATTCAACAAATACCATCGAACAGCCACCGTATTCACTTGATATGGCTACGGCCGACTTTTTTCTCTTTTCAAAACTCAAATTACCACTTCGAGGCACCCGTTTTCAGTTGATAGAAGACATAAAAGAGAATTCGCGGCGAGAACTGAAGTTGATTCCAGAAAATGGATTTAAAAATGTTTTGATGATTGGATTATTCGTTGGCAAAAGTGTATTATTTCGGAAGGGGGCGATACAAATAATTTGGATAAATAATAAATATTTTGTGTTTTATTGACCAATTCCCGGTACTGTTTTTAACCGAGTGTATTTGATATTAGATACTTAAACCTGGCCTTTTGGGGAACAATTTACTTATATATAGCCCAACAAAAAGTAACACAAACAGTAAATTAAATATAACGACTAGATCGATTAGTTTCGGAAAAAAGACCTTACCTTTTGATAATATCACAATCAACGTGAAAAGCGTTGTTGTGCAGCAAAATTCCAGAAACCTCATGGTGTGTTGTTTTTTGTAAGCTGAAACAGTAAAAAATTTAAGAAATTAGTAATTATATACTCGGCAAATGACTTTCATAAGCAACAAAATTGTTTTAGAGCCTTTTTCGCAACTTGCTTATATCTTTATAGCTCATTTTTTTCACGTTATAAATATAATGCAAATATATTTGTTTTAGAGCTGCCAACTTTACAATTTCAATAGCAAAACCAAAAGAAACAAAATTGAAATATTTTATTAACATTTTGGCAACATGGAACGCATAAATTGGAAGATATTTTTTCCACCTTGGGCGGCGCTCATCCTCATACATTTTCTTCTTCTTCTTCTTCTAATTTATACTTTTTATGTATTTATTTAATTGTTTGTGCAAATGCATGGACTGTCCACCTGTTCAGCATTTAGCAGCTGTTGGACTCAATCGATAGATAAGACAAATGTAACAATTATTTCAATGATAACAGACTAAAAAATTGATTTATACTGCAGGGCTACTCGAATTCGTTTTATTACTATTGTGAAATGAAGGCTACTAAATATATTTCAAGCAATAGCATTGCTTGGAAATGCATATTTTCTAATATATTTTTAAGTCGTGATAATGGCTCTTAGTGGATCTAAAAATAACCGCACTTTTAATTTAAATCATAGCACACGTAGCGCCATCTATTAAAAATTAGCAGTGTTAGAAAGGTACATTTTTCTTCTTTCGAAAGCAGCTAAACTCATGCTAATTGTTTGACAAGTTACAAAAGGTCACACGTTTTAATAGCAGCAGTTTTTGTAGTTATGTCGTAAAAACAGAATGGCACAAAGAGCAAATATTAAATTTTGTTCTAAACTCGGTAAAAAATCTGCTAAGACCTAGGAATTGTTAAAAAAAAAGTTTATGATGATGATTCTATGAGTCGTACTTAGGTTTACACGTGGTTTACACGATATAAAAACTGTCGTGATGATTTAGAATGATGATCCAAGACATGGACGACCCGAAGCATCTAATCGTGCAGAGTTAGCGGAAACAGTAAGTGAAATAATCGCTATCATTTTGAGAATGCTGGCAGAAGAATTAAATTCATTTTACTGCAGAATCTATAAAGTATTAACTGAAGATTTGTGTAAAAGAAAGGTGTGTGCACGTTTTTTTTTTCACATCAGTTAATTGACAAAGACATAATTTGAACAGCTGAAAACGATTCAGATTTTCTTGATTCGAGCATAGTTGGCGATGAAACATGGTCTTTTAAATATGAGCCTGTAACTAAACGAAAATCTGCAGAATGGAAGTCAAAAGACAAGCCAAAACCTACAAAATTGCGTTTTCAGAAGTCAAGAATGATAATTCCAAGAGTATTGTTCACAAGAAATCTGTACCAGATGGTCAAACTGTCAATGGAGTATGCTATTCACAAGTTTTACATCCTTTGTTGTCGAGAGTTCTATGTGTTAGTCCCGAATATTCCAAAAAAAGCAGCTGTTTTTATTGCACGATAATGCACCACTTTACAAGACCAAAATAGTCAATGAATTTTTGATGAGAAAAAACAGTTTTGTCTCATCGACCACACTCCGTAGTCGAATGATCTATCAGCGTGCAATTATTTTCTCTTGCCAAAAATGGAAAACTGCAATGAAAGGCGCTTTTTAAGATGACAGCCGTGTTATGTGCTATGTTAATTAATTGTGTAAACAAATACAGTGCAGCATTTGGCAACTCTGTTCAATTTCTGTAGTTCAACACTTCCAGCTGTACAGCACTAAACAAGAAACACTTTGTTAATGAAACTTATAGATATGAAATCGTAAGGAAAATACAACAATTCTAGCATAAATTTGATCGATTTTTACGTATTTAATTTGAAGATACTATTTTACTTTATTGAAAACACATGCAAAACCCAGCTACTGAAATAAACAATATACAAAACTTTTTATAGATACAATATATTTAATTCCTTTTGGGAAATAAAATTTCTTTTGTTTTAATTTTCCGATAAAAATAAAATTAAATTGAATAAAGAATTGTAGAAAAAAAAAAATTCTTCGAACACTGAGAACAAATTAAAAACAGCAAAGCAACAACTTTCAATGCTCAATTTCAAGTCAAGTTGAAACAAGTCAAGATGAAGTACAAGCCGTAGGACAATGTAGGCGACGACAAGTCTAAGGGCGTGGACGAGGACGAGGACAAGTAGAGGCCAAAAATGTGGAAGCAAAAAGTGAGCGGAAACCAATTAAAAGGATTCTTCTTATGAAATTTTTATTGTATAAGCAACAATGCTGCTTCTGCTGCTGCTTCTGCTGCTTATTTCTTTGGTGCTTATCTCGTCTCTGTGTTTTCTCTACAGGACTATTTTATGCACTCTTTGGTTCTATTGCAGAGATTCACAGATTCGACTCTATTTCGTTTCGTTTCGCTTCGTTTTGGTATCAACTTAAACATTCAATGAATAAATTAAAAAGTTTTAATGAAGCTCGCAAGAGATTAAATTCTTTTTTTTTTTTTGTTTTGTTTTTATTCCTTTTTTGTATATTTTTTGTTTATGTCTACTCGTATTCGTTTCACATTCCAAAAATTCTGGCACACATTTTTGTTATTTTTGATGTTAATGTCTCTTTTTTCTAAGAGTTAAAATGCTAAATTATTTTGTTTTAAACGATTTAATTCAATATTTTTGTCTTTTGATTTGTGATATTTGGCAATTAAGAGTTTTATGTTCTGTTTTCTTAATTGCTTAATATAAGATACTGTAAGCAATTACCCGGATTTGCATGGGCATTTCAATGCATACAAGTATATGCATATTTCATATAAAGACTTCAAATCGCCAGCACTTATATCTATACTTATATTGTGGTCGTATTTAAATTATATCCAGTCATTACGCTACCAAAAAAAACAAAAATATGTTGCATGCTTTTAAGAACTGTCTTTCTCTTGCTAACTATAGATCATTGTGGACGGTAGTCCACACAAGTGATTTGGTTGTTAACTCGTGAAGACTTTATATTTTAGTTGCTACTAAATAGTTGTCGTCATTGAATTATATCCAGTCATTAAGCTGTAATTAAAAAAGCTGTTGCATGCTTTGTAGAATTACTGCAATTCAGCAGTTTTAGGAATATGTCATTTTCACTTTTTAAGAACTACCAATACCATCCACAAATTTGAGCCTCAGTGTACCTTCTTGGATGATACCAGACCGAATAGACTACATCCAGCCCGTAGTAAGGAGAATATTGCGGCTGTAGCGTAGAGTGTAGGTGAAGACTATGACCAATCGATTCGACGTCGTGCGCTACATCTTACCCTCTCGCATGCAGCAACGAATTTTACGTCAGAATCTTCTCTTAAAGGCTTACAAAATACAACTCCTTCAAGACTTGAAGCTGCCAGACTTAATTTACGCTTTAAATTTGGTCAATGAACTCTGGGAACAACTCAATGAAGATCCGCTGTTTTCGTGCCGAATTTTGTTCATTTCTGGCTCAATGAATAAGTCGCGTTTGGGCTGATAAGCAACCTGAAGAGATTCTCGAACTACAATTACATCCTCAAAAATGCACTGTTTGGTGTGTTTTATGGGCTGATGGAATCCAAGGGTCCGAATTTCTTTAAAAATACTGCCGGATGCAACATGATAACGGTCTTTTTGTGGGCTTTAATTAAAGCCCGAGCAAGACGGTGCTATAGCAAACAGCGTGCGAAGCAATGGCTTTATTGAGAAATTATTTTGGTGAGCACCTAATTTCGATTTATTCTTTGGGGCTATGTTAAGTTAAAAGTTTTTGTCGATAGGCCAGCTACGATTCAAGACATGAAAGCCAACGTTACACGCGTAATTCGCCAGTTGCCGGTAGCAATGCTGGAAAGAGTGTTCGGGAATTGGTCCTTCCGAATGGAAGGAAGTCGCGACCAACATTTGAATGAAATTGTCTTTAAAAAGTAAATGTCAGAGAATGTTCGTTCGTGACATAATAAAGATTCCCATATCCAATCCTAGTTTAAGTGTTTTATTTGAAATTAAAAAAATAAACCTTTAAATGAATCACCCGTTGTAAGCAGCAGCAGACAGATGGACACTGTTGAGCTGAATTTGGAGCGGTAGGTCTGCGGGAATTATAGTGATCCTACGAATGACTACTTCTGTCTAAATAGAGTCAACAATTTTTCTTTGATATTGCGCTTACAGTTCTGCATTTGCTACGCTTCTCACCTATAACTGTTTAAATATTTCGGATTTACTTAAAGAAACATGTTCTTCTTTTCAAAAGCATTTCGGAGTCTTGGTCTGTTCATATTGTCGGAGTAAAATCTCGGCAGAAGTCTTCACCGCCTAACTTATTTCTGAAGTGCAGCTCTTAAGCTCTTTGCATCTTGTCGCTGCGGTTTCTCTTATCGTCAGCATCTTCTGAAGACTATTGTATTCTTCACCATATCTCTTTTTCACAATGAACAGTTCAAATTATTGGCAATGCTGCATCAGCGCTATAGAGTTGCCAGATAGTTGCAAAAGTGTGGCTAGTATTAGTTAATTATTAATATAAAATCTATCACTATATGCTTTCAATTTCAAATAAATATATCTTACAAGTAAGCTTACATATTTTCATTTTCACGCATAAAACATTTAGGACAATATTTGCAACACGATTGTATGAGAAAATCCTATTTCATGCATATGAAAGGACATATTTTGTGCAATTTCTGCCTAAGCAGAACAACTTACAATTTAACAAAATAATATCAGCTTACAAATTGCAATTGTCGAATGATGCAACGGAAGGAGCAAAAAGCAGCAGGACATGTAGCAGAAATGTGGCCAAATTATGTTAACAATTTGTTGAATATGCCAGAAGACCCAGCAGCAGCTTTCTACCTCTAACTACCTATATACAATATATATACATACATATGATGATGATGTAAGCCAATGCAGACCATGGCTATGGCGACATGCATATACGAAAAGGATACGACATACACACACACACACACAAACACATACAATTTTCTATAAATTGCATTTCATTTTATTTTACTCGATGCTATTCAAGAATTTTATACAATTTGCTGCCATAAAAGATTACAACTTGTTAAAGTCATCTCAGAGGATGATGAGCATGAGCATGAGCATGAGGATGGTGAGCAGCAAAGCAAGAATTTGCAGTGAAAGGATATCTATGTATGTGTGTGTATGTGTGCAACATATAAGGATTATTATAATCCGATTTTCAACTTTAAATGTTGCGCATTTGCTGCAGTATGAAGAAGAAGAAAAAACTCACGTCAAAGAAAATTTCGCTTCCAAAAAAAAAAAAAAAAAAAATATGTAGAAATAAGTATCTTCCTCTTTTTGTCCAAATAACGTGTAAAACATTTTATGTGCAAGTACGACTACACTGTGAAAATGTTGCCACACATTTGCACTCGCTTTTTTTTCACTTCAATCGTACGAGGGCAATTTGATAAGTTGGTGGCTTTTTGACTTTGCTTTAAACTTTAACAGCCATTGAGCACCGACATGAAAGGCAGACAGAAGGACAGAAATCAGAATGTTGCCATGCCGATCCGAAAAAAGAAAAGCAGTGTTTCAACTACTGCTTGGTTGCTGTTGTGCTGCAAGGGTTACACCTAATTTATTCACGAAACGATGCAAAAATTTGACAATATTGCGTTTGAGTTCCCGCTTTCTGTCTGTATGTCTGTCTGCCTTTCATGTCTACTTTCATCGGCTGTCAAGCACAACCTCAGTATTGAAGATTATGTACTTCAGAGACTAAGCTCAAATCATTGTAATTCGAAAATTCATGGACTACCCTCAAGTGAAAACAATTCAAAAATCCAAAAGTTAATGACTTATCAAATTGCCCTCGTATTTTTCCTTTTTGGTTTAGTAACTTGCTAGTTTTTTATTAGTATTCCCTTTTTTTTTTTTTTTTTGTTGCTCCCTCCACAAATGTTACTTCGGGTTATGAAAAAACTTTTCCACGCTCGAAATTGCTACATTTTCTTTATAGTTATTACTTTATTTTTGCTTTTGATTACGAAATCGTTTTCAATATTCTTTAGACAGTCAGTTTAGTGCACCTGCAGCAACTGCCATACGTGCCACACCCACTTGCAACTAACCAACCCAGCAACCAAACAGCACAGCACAGCACAGGGTGGTACATTGACCGTACCGTGTAACTGCTTGTTGCCGCTTTTATTGTTCATTGTTGCATTAAGTTACGTGTTGCAGCAAAAGTTTTACGCATTAAGCTCTGCAGTTATGCTATAAGGATAGTTGGCGCAGGCATTTGACTCCTTTGCCATTGAATTCTTTTACTTGTTCGCCTTTCTCTCTCCAGTTTGTTGCAAATTTATGCTATGCAAGGAACTTTGACTTCTTGACAATAGTAAGCATTGCTTTCTCCATCTAATATCTACTGCACTAAATAGCTGAAGTAGTTAACTGCATATTTAGAAGTCAAGATTCTGCGGAAATTCTGTTCATAGTAGAAACTGATCACTATTTGTAAGTGTTTTTTTTTTTTTTTGTTGTTGAGAAAAGCTGTTTCTCCAAAGAAGTATTCAATTTTAAGGATCAGCAAATACTCTATCTTAAATTTATTACTTAAGCAGCCTTATAAATTCATGAGTTCTTATATGAGTTACTCAGCTGATCATTGGCTTCAATGAAAAACACTTTAGCATCTCTCACTGTGCTTCTACGTTGCAGGTCTACAAGTGTCGAAGAAATCATGTAAGCGATTGAGTGCGCGATATAGATGAGAGTCGTACTAGCGTGCTCACTTCTTTTGCCATTCTTCGATGCTCTCAACTGCTTCATAACGGCAATTCAACATGTCTTAAAATTCGAGTTACAAATTTTAGAGTGATGCGAGTGACTGAACCAAGAAGCACAACACTTTTCAATAGGTTTCCAACTCTGCTGGAAACTATTCGATTGCATTATGAATTATAATAAATTTTTCCTTAACTTTCGTGCAAATGTTTAAATAGTATAGAGCTACAAAATATGCTTCAAAACTTCGTAACGTATGACCTTTCAGTTTAATGAATTCATTGCGGAAAAGTAATGCATTGTTCACATGCATCTTCCATTCAAACTGATTGAATAGATTTCGAGATAGAGCAGACCAAAGAAAACAAGTGGTCGAGTGAAATTTATGTAATTTATGGAATATTGAGCAATACATTTTTTCTGCTATGAGTTGAATTGATGAACTTATATATTATAGGTAAATCATAATATGGATACTCATGCAATAAAGACAAAAGACATAAAAATCGAGAATCTGTTTTGGTTTTTTTTTATTAAAACTAGAGTTCTCCCAGTGGTTGAAATTCAATAATGGGAATGTCAATAATACAGCATATCGAACAGTGTAAAGTAGGCACATACAGTCCCACTTTGGGTGCACTCCTTTTGGATAGTCCTGCTCTAAATCGCGGCCACCCAGAAAGAGAGCGGCAATAAGTGAGCAAATTTGTTTGCAATTAATTAATGCACAGTTGTAAAAGATTTTTTTATAGCTTTCATATCTCTTCTTTTAAAATTTTACAAACAAAAACACATTCTATTCTATTCTACCATGGATTAAACGTTAAAATGCGTAGAAAGATGTAAATATAGAAATGGACAAATCAAATTCCTCGATTTATCAGTTTCCTTGCATTATCAGTTCACGCAATGCATCTCTGTTTTTGGGCACAACAACCGATTTTGGACGACCTTCACGGAATTCGTCGGCGACCGAACTACGACCACGATTGAAATCACTATACCAGCGATATACTGTGGTTTTTGATATTGCTTTATCGCCATACAAAGAACTGAGTTCATTGACACATTCTTGTTGAGATTATCCACGTCGAAAGTTATGAAAAATAATCCAATGAAAACCTTCTCTTGAAATTTCCATTTTTTGGCCAAATTGCTTTTCTTAACTCACTGTAAACAAAACAAATACCAATTGTACATCAAAACTTTGTGAGTACGTTTATGCCAAAAAATGTCAAACTTTATTATGGTGTTGCCAGACTTTAGCTTTTGATATTAGTGCTGCCAGTTCTCGAAATATAAATAGCAGCCCTCGTAGATCTGTTCTTTCAGTTGAGTGTGGGCATATTTTGTGTTACTGGCATATCATGCATGGATGTCATGTCTTATCTGACATATATTAGTGCGAGAGAGCTAGCATAATACATTGCAACGATTTGTATTTTATTTTTGTATAATTTGTATTTTTTATTAACGGATTTAAATCTCAAAATGAAACAGATACTTTATTTTAGTACATTCACGCAACTGTTTCATTTTTTAATAAAATCAGTCTGAAAATCAGTTGCATGAACACCCACTAGTAAGTTTTATAGGTAGGGCAGTGAGACGAGCCAAATCGATTTAGTACTGTCCATCCGTTCGTTCGGTCGTTCATCTGAACTATACCAAAAAAAAAAAGATGCAATCAACATAGAAATATACAAGCTCAATTAGTGTTAGAAATGCAATGCACTTAAAATGTGCAAAGCAGCTTATATGTATATAAATTTGATAGCCATTCAAGTTATTTTTAGTAATGTTCAATTCAAACTAAATTTTTACCTATATGAATTTGTAGTTATTGCACAAAAATGCAATATATGCCAAGGACTAACCTCCAAAACAAAAATATTGCCAATAAAAACAAATAATATTGAAAATTCTTTAAATAAAAAAAAAAAAAAAAAAAAAACTCCATCCAAAAGAGATTTCAGCGCACAAAAGCCAGAAAAAAAGATAAATGGAAAATATAAAACTAACAAACAAATCTCCAAAAAAAGAATAAAAAAAAATTGAACTGCAAACAAATTTTGAGCTTCGGTAATAGAAAAGTTGTGAAAATTGGTAAACAATTTATGTGGTTAAATCAAAATATTTATGGCTGGTAAGCGAAACCAACAAGGGCAAAGCCAAACGGACGGACATGCATATATGAGTATATACAATAGATACTAAACAACACTCGAGTATCTGTGTGTGTGTGTGTGTGTGTGTGTGTGTGTGTGTGTGTGTGTGTGTGTGTGTGTGTGTGTGTGTGTGTGTGTGTGTGTGTGTGTGTGTGTGTGTGTGTGTGTGTGTGTGTGTGTGTGTGTGTGTGTGTGTGTGTATGTGTGTGTGCCAATAGCAATACATACTCGTACACACAGATACTCAACACTCATGCTACTCACATGCAGTGAAGCAATATAAATTACATGCTTAGCTCATAGTTTTCATATGCAAAAGTTTTCCACACATACTAGTCGCATTTCACAAAAATCCAAAAAAAAAAAAAAGGTCAACAACAACAAAAAAAGTGCAGATTATGAAATAAATTTCGTGCATGCCACAAAATTTGCTGCTACTTGCTTGCATCAGCAAGCAACTAAAGCCATTCACAGGGAAGGAAGCAAGATGTGGCAGACAGACAGACAGACAGACAGACAGACACCATAGTAGCAAAATTTATGAGACAGCCAAAGTAGACTCCACATGCAGCAGCCACAGCACTTCTTCATCTTTGCCATGTTGCACTTGAGATATCCTTACACAGCAGCAACAGCAGCAACAGCAAAAACTCCTTCTCTACTTTAGTTGTTAGAAATTTAAGCTTCCAGTTCGGTTGCCGCAATACGTAATAATGGCAGACAATGTTGGATAGCGCTGATCTCTGCGAAGGTGCAACTTGCCAAAGCGGAAATCGTTCTGCGCATAGCAATACAAAGCTGTATCGCTCCAAAACTGCATAAGAGCTGTAATAGCAGGTGTATCTGTGTGTGTGTGTGTGTGTGTGTGTGAGTCTGCCATATAATTCTTTGAAAACTATACTCCCTAAATGGCGTAGGCGGAAATGAAATAAGCCAAAAACAAAATGCTACAAAACAAACGAATTGTGCTAAACAAAATTTTTACATATAAAAATGTTTTCATTGGTTTGTGAAGCTTTTACGCTGAAAAGTTTTTTTATTTACAAAATTTTCAATCGAGTTTTTGGAACAGAAATGTGGAAAATATTAGGTATTGGTTAGTGAGTAATGTCGTATTAGCATTAGATTGCCAGAATTTAGTCTTAAGTATGATTAAATAGGTTTACAAGGTTTTTGAACTGAGGAAACTATCTAGTTGGTTATATTTGTTTATATTAATGTAATGCATTTTGAAGTGAAACTTCTTTAGGCGCACTATGACTAGTAACTCAGAACTTTTTCTAACGGAAGTAAATTGGACGGAAATAAAGAATTGGTCATGCGTTCGTAAATGAACTATTGTAGGAAATAGTATAAATCTCCGGATTTTGTTTATTGATTGAAGTTTATTTTTCTTGACAGGCAATAAAATATTATATCAACACATCACTTTTCCATCAGACTATTTGTTTAAGCGCTGTTAACGATTGTATCGAAATATGTCGATTTCTGAAAAATGTTAGATTCGACACCAGATTTTCTTCAAGAAAGTAAGTTTCAAAATTTTTTTCATTCGTTTAAACTAAAGTCTGATCTATTTCAAAGAAAATAAGCTGCGTCTAGTCAAAATCGTCCAAAAAATACACGATGCACCATACTAAATCTTCGGTATGTCAACACTGAAGAACTCTGGCATTTTTAGTCGATTTCTACAAATGATCACGATTCTAAAACTTCATTGAATACCATTTTTTGTATGAATCAATATGCACCGAGAGAACGAGCTGAAACTGTGCGTGCTTGTTGCAAAGAACATGGAACAAATTCGGCGCCTTCAGAAAATTCGTAGTTTGGCAATGAATTTATTTGAGTACGTGTCTGTAGCAACTCGCAGGTGTTCCATTCGAGCGCGCCCTCGACGCTCCAATGAAGTTGTTGAAGTGGTAAGAGAGAGAGAGAGAGAGAGAGAGAGAGAGTAGAGAGAGTGTGGCCGATAATCTAAATGTGTCTTATCGACGCCGATCTCAAAAGTAAAACGGAAGTGAAACGACTCTAAGAAGGATTATGCGGCAAGATCTTCACCTCATACCTAAAAAGTACAAATTAGTCAAATATTGTTGCCAGCAGATAACTAGCATCGCTTACAATATGGAAATACTGTCGCAAGAATGATTATTTTTGGTAAAAAAATTTGATGACGGACAATGTCAATAAACCAAACTATACAATACCACTTCACGATGATAAAGTCACTGTTTAGGCAGGAGTGTGCTCAAATACCAACATCGGATCAATTTTCTTCAAAGTTCGACATGCCACTCTGATATGCAAAAAAGGTAAATGTGAAGTGGTAGATCAATCCAGAAAAAAACGACTCCACATTAACCTCTCAAAACTGCTTAAATACTTTAAGCATTATCTTTTCTTTTAAAGCAACTAACAGATCGACCGATGAAGTAGCAGATCTCACTTATCTAGGCAGCGTGCTTTCGTTAGAGGGAGCAGCACAGAATGACGTTAAATTATGGAGATCAGCAACTATTTCGAAAAGCCATTACTTTTTATGCCTACGTGGCCTATTTCACAACAGAGTTCGTAATGCAAAATATACAAGTCATTTTAAATATCTGACTACGAAAAATCCTGAAGATTTATTGGCCTAAAACAATTTCAAATGAAGCTCCACACAGGAGGTGTATCGATTTGTCAACCGCTTCTGAAATCGTTGGCTTGGATATACACTATGCAAACGTCGTATTTAAGTGTTCCGAAAAGCGCTGACATTGAAATAACAGTTTAAGAAATGACTGCTATTTTCTGTTAATGCAAATAGAACCGAATAACATTAACAGAAAATAGCAGTAATTTTCTGAAACAGTTACCACTGCAAGAACACAACAAGAACTGATATCAATCACACTTCAAGATATGCATAAGAAAAAATAATAACACATTTTTCGTATGCCTATCATGAAGTGTGATTGATATCAGTTCTTGTTTCTAGGTATATTAAGTTGAATAGAATTTCAATTAAACTCTCCAATAAATCTTCACTGCTTCATCTACATACCTCAATTAGCTACTCACACACTACTGAAACGCTGCTAAGCGACACATTTTAACTGGTGCTAACGTATTTCGGTCTGAGTTAATATCAATCGATTTTACTCATTATCCGCTATCAATTTCCAACTCAATTTGCGCACAATAAAATTTAATATAAAATCCATTTAAAATGCCAACGACTTGGAACGTATGCCAAATTCACGTTCTGCAACAAAATTAAGTCATTGCTCAAGCGTTTAACTACATTATGCCAAATTAACCTGTTCAACGTTAAAAAGGCAGACGGAGAATTAAAAACAAAAAAAGGATGAGAATAAAAAAAAAAAAAACAACTAACGCCTGTTCAAAGCAATAAACCCGGAGCAGCGGAATATAAGAAAAAAAAATAATAAAGGAAAGGAAAGGAGAACCCGCTTAAAGCGAGTGGAAGGCGTTAAGAAAAATTCCCATGCCGCTGATGCCATGGTGCGAAAGCGTTGAAATTTCAGAATTCGCTGGCAACAAGGCGTGAGTTTATCTCTCAGGAGTGAAACACGGAAAAACGGATGGACAGACGGATGGACAGGCGGATGGACAGACGGATGGACGGACAATTGTATGGGAAAATAGCATGTCGCAGGTTGCACATTTTTGACCCAAGCGATTTTTGCCACTTGGCTTCATTGTAGCTCATCCTGGCGTCTTTATTGGATACGTCTGTTGCCTTTAATATGCTTCTTGTTGTTTTTGTCACAATTTTTGTTTGTTTTTTTTTTTTATACAAATTTTTTTTTTTATAGACAAAAGTCTCTTGTTGTGCTCGCCTACATTGTTTGTCTGCATGCTGCTGCTGCTGCTGCTTTAGATTGCCAAAGGACACCGCGACGCTTTATCCTTACCGTGCACTGCCTCCTGTACTGCGAGTTAATGTGCCCCATAGCTGCGCTAAATAGCTTTCATTATTTACTTTATTTTCGCATAAACTTGCAGCAAAAGTTTTCATGTTGCAAATAAGAAAACCAGCAGCGAAAGGATGTATTTTTTCTTTCTTTTTCTTGTTGTTGTTGTTGTTTTTTGATTTTTCTTGATTTCTACACTTTCAATTCTTGTTGTTGTCTTCATACGCTTCACACAGAGTGTGTGCATAGTATTATAGTTTAGTTACAATGTTTGCAATGCCTTAAAAAGTAGCAACGGTAATCCTTTAAAGTATATGTATGCTTCGATCTAGCCACGTCCGTCTGTCTGTCACAGTGTTACTGTCTCTACTTCCTCAATATTTGAAATATTTGTTTGAAAGCCAGATTTATACATTAGAAGGTATGTATCTACGCTAGAACGTATAGCTTCCAAACAAAAACACTTTGTATTTATTTTGTTGTATCGAACATGTTTGAAGTAAACTAATTATTTTTTAAAATAATAATTGTTTTTTAATTGTACAACTACATCCAATTAATAATATTGCTATTGTTTAAATTCTACATTTGTAGAATTAAACGTTCAAGAGCTCGTTAGCTCAACTGTCGATCAGACGACCTGGGTTCAAGCGCCGCTCGATGCAAAAATTTGAATAACTGTTGAGCAAAGAAAGTGCCAGTGTGAAGTGTATTAAAGCTTCGGTTCCACCGAAGTTAGTAGTCTACCTTTTTCGCTTTTACATTTTCAACACTCGCGAAACTATTTTACGTGAAATTTGGGACATTTTTATGGCTTTGTTTTCGCTACACGCTAACCAAGTTACAACTCGCCCGACCGATTTTCTTATGTTTTTAAACATTTATATGCTAACCGTTGTGGTTCTTGTTCATTTTTTGGTTGGTTAAAATTATACTCCAAAACAAAAAAAAAAAAAATGTAGAAAATGTGGAAAATTCACTGCTCTATGTGTTCATTTTCATTCGCATTCGCATTCGTTTTATTTGGTTTGTTCTCTGAACTTTTATGTTCGAAGTTGTTTTGAATTGCCAGCGTCAACAATTTTATCACACAAATTTGATAGCTGTACGAAATAATTTTATTTTGTGTGGTCAACATTTGAGTGTGTACTTTTTATTTGAACGAAAGTAGATGTTGTGTTTATAAAATTGTCCATATTAAAAGAGGATGGTAATAACATATGCTAGTCGTAGTGGCGTTCACAGTTCAAAGGATGTTTTATTGGGTAATCAAAATGCAGCCATCTGCTGAAAAACACAAAACAAGTTTACTTCAAAGAGAGCACTTTATAAATTATTGAGATAATTCTAAAAGGGAATAGATTTTTTATTCTTTTTTGCATTCACTTGGCATATGAAAAACAAAAACTCCATTCCGATTCCGAACCTTGAGATGTGACAAGCTTGATAGATTACAACGTGAACTCTTATCACTTTTCTCAGTTTAATACACCATTACTATTAATGCGCCACTTAGAGTAACCGTTTTAGAGTGTAAGCACAAATTTGCCATTCAGATTGAAGCGGAGACATATTTCGTTTTATTTAAACGGCGTTCTTAATGGCAGATATTAATGATTCAACATACTCAAATTGTCTACCAGATTGATAGACTTTACGCGAAAGCCATCCCCACAAATTCTCTATAATGTTGAGATCAGGAGAGTACTCCGTACGCCACTCCATTATGTTCACATTTTGGACACTTATGCACTTCTTTACTACTCGAGCAGTATGGTTTGGGGCATTATCCTGTTGAAACGTCCAAGACAATGGCTCCAAAAGGTTGGAGAAATGTGGGAATGCATTTTGGAGCAGCTCTTTGTATTTAATTGCATTCATCTTAGATGAAGAGAAATGAATATCAAATGTACCATAATAGAATATGGCACCCCACACCATTTAACCCCCCCCCCCCATCACGACTATGGTGACGGGTCAAATAGTGTTCTTACTTTCTTATATCATGAAAGTAGTAGTTGAATGCATCTGGTCCATCCAAATTAAAGCGTTTTTCATCAGAAAAAACGATTTGATGTCACTCCCTATTCCAAGCCAGGTGACTACGAGCAAAAAGACAGCGAGCTTGCTTACGAATGTCTGTAAAAAATAAAACACCGGCGATACATAATTCGCTTGTATTTTTGGGTTTTGAATGGTCGAACATCGGTCTTTGATGAGGAGCGGCCAGAAAGCGGGGTAGACATGGCTACCGTGGAAATTGTTGAATAGGTCCAAAGGCCAGAGGCGTATTGAACAATGCATCAATCTATATTTGACAAGATAAATTATGTTTGAGTAAGATGGAAGCAAGCGGTATTGGAGTTATGGCGTCAAAGTTCAGGAACTTTAATACGAATTATGGTTCACACTTACTATAATCGGTCGACCTGGCTCCCTGCGACTTCTTACTGTTACCCAACAAAAGCGGAGAAGAAGCGAATCGTACATATATTTTTAAGGAGTTAAATAGCAAAACGCTGAGAAAAATGTTTCGACCTATAAGAATATCACATTGGAAAATAGAATATAATTCTTTAGAAACTAGCGTCTTCATTCCAAACACAGGTAGTTATTGATCTATTCTCGTAATACTCGTAATATTTCAAAAAATATGTTTTTTTTAGAACAATTTGGGTGCGCTGATCACATATTTATATATAAATACTATTTCCTAAATATTTTCTAAATGAGCCATTCACATAAATAACGGTACATTTGTGTTTTTCAATCTAAAATTTTACTTAAACGAACACACTGAACGGCAAGCACGAGAGTATTGTAAGAATGTTGAATAAATTGCGTATTCAATTCGTATTGATCGAATGAAATATGACTGACTTACAGTCAGTCTGATGAAAGTTCAAATTTCATAAGAATGTGTTCATAAAATGTGTTTTTGTCATTTGAGTAAATTTTTCAACAGCAAATAATTTTCATGATTGATTTTAGGGTTCATTGAGACTTCCATTTCTTCCTATTTCGTTTACCCGAAAATACCATGTTTCTTTGTTTTCTGTGGCTCCAGTTACATAATTTAGTACCACTCTTACTCTTTAATTTAAGAGTACAAGAGATCAATTACGATTACAATTTTTTTTTTGTCCCGTGCCTTAAATATTATTGGTATTTAATTTTGTTGAATTATTAACGATTTAGAAAAATTTTCTCTGATGGAGGAAGCTGGCATTCGAACCGCGACAAGACAAGACCAACGGCGCTGGCTTGCAAAGTTGGAGCATCTTAACAACCTCAGCTAACAGGCAACAACCAACAAGTCAAGTTGCCGCATGCTTGCAAAGTTGGAGCATCTTAACAACCTCAGCTAACAGGCAACAACCAACAAGTCAAGTTGCCACATCAATGCTGACAGACGGACAAAGTTTACCGCGCCGATTCGACTGGCAACTACTGCTTCAACTACTGCTTGGTCTCGGTTATGTTACCATTTAAACTTGTTTCATGCATGGTCATGAAATGGCGCAAAAACGTAAGCATTTTCCGGTTAACCAAAACCAAAGACAACTTCGAAGTTCTCACACGTTTTCGTTTGAGATCAATGCAAGCACCCAACTGCTTTCTGTACGTCCATCACGCTCAATGGCTGTCAAACACAAACTTAATGATGCAGATTGCTCAAAAAATGTACTTGTCAACAATAAACTTGCTTAAAAACTATAAGCACCATTCGACGTCAGCTCGTGTACTTCTGGGATTAACAACATAGTATATTTAAATCGGTTGTGCCACACGCACTATATATACGTGTATCTACCATTTGCTGTTAATTTTTTCTTCGTTTCTATTTTTTGATTCGACAAATTCCGTCTCTCTCTCACGCGCCTTTTTTTTAAATTTACGTTTCTTTTGTTTTGCCTACTTTCGATGTGGCGGTTGTTATGAATTTAGTTCAATATAATATTTTGCATATTTGTTTGCAATGTCATTTGTCGTTTCAGTCTCAATGTCCTTCCGTTCATGTGCCTTTATATCATTTCAGTTGAAATGTTTACTGTGCTTGACTTAAACCATTCGCATTGCATTCTGTAGCTGTTTTTAGTCCTGCAGTCTGTCTTCGTTGCATGTCGTTGGCATTTTATGTTTGCTCACAAGTCCTTTCCTTTACGTTTATATCCTTTTCATATTAATTTGCAGCTTTTTTATATCATTTCATGATATTGCTATGAAAAATGTCATATTTGTCTTATGAAATGTTCGAATGATATAAAAAAATGAATATTTGAAAAAGTTGAGACAATATATTGATATACAGGGTGTCTCAAAACAAAGTCCACATTTAAAAAATCGATAAAAAAAAGTAAATAGTATATTGAAAAAATGTTTATTACACATTAAAATACACACTTTGGGAATTTATTTCTAAATGTAAACCATTGCGTTCACGGCATTCATTTAATCGAGCACTAAAATTTCATATGACGGCTCCTACGGTATTCTCCGTGTTGGCTGCCATTTCGTGACGGATATTTTCTTTTAATTGTGCCAGGGAAGTCGGTTTGTGACCGTAAACTTTAGATTTGACGTAACCCCACAGGAAAAAGTCCATAGGGGTCAAATCGGGACTTCGTGGAGGCCAGTTTATGTCATCTCTCCTGGAGATCAATTTGCCAGCATCCTGAGACTTTAATTCTTGCACCAACTGAATTTTGTAGGGGTGCAGCTTTAAATCTTTGTGTAAAATGCGGTGCACTGTTGAATTATGCACGTTTAAGGCCACAGCACGCTTCCGAATCGAAAGGTGCGGGCTGTCACGAACAGACTGAGTAACACTGTCTACGTTTTCAAACGTTCTCGAAGACCTTGGACGCCTGGATTTTGATTTTTCCAGCGTTGAACTGGTCTGTCTCTTCAAACTTCTCGACCCATTTTCCAATGAGTCGAGCGCTTGGCGCATCACTTAAATGATGATTTCTACGCGCCACAGTCGCTGAATTAACGCTTTTGTAAAACTCACGTACGCACACACAACGCACGGTCCGCTCCCGAGAAACGTTCCATAGCGATTAAATTCCCAAAAGCTAGGCTACCGTTTGACATAGCCCCAGCGCCCCACGGAATAGTTGCGTTCACGCAATCAGCAAATCAAATGTGAACTTTTGTTTGAGACACCCTGTATATTGCTCTTTTTTTTCGTTATGTAAATACTAACATGGCTTGCTTATATATAACTACAGAAGAGTGTTGTAAGCCTTGGAAATGTCATAGATTGCATATGGCTTGGCTAGTTTCGAATTGGCTTGAATACTTTATCACGTATCTGTCCAGCAAGTAGCTGTCAAATATGCTTAATATTTGTTATACGAAAAAGAAGTGAATGTATTGAAGAAATGTGATGTAAAAGTACTTAGTTAAAAACAATTTCTTATACAAACCTTATAATTACAGCTGATATAAACGTTTTCCTTTCGAATTGAATTACTCCATAAGAATATAAGTTTGAATTATTACTGAAGTAACACTTTTACAATAACACTTTAGAATATCAATCAAATAAGTTTCGTTGCAGTGATTTATCCTTCTTCTTTTTTTTTTAATTAAATAGACATGTTTAATGGAATTTTAATGAATTGCTGCTAAGATTGATTGCTAAATATATAAAAATTTAATTTTTGCTATAATTAAAACACAAGACATGCTATATGGAATTTTCACTGCAGTCGCTTGTGCTGCTTTTACTTATACTCGTAAGGATATATGTATATGTCCTTGCTTTTTTTCGTATTGTTAACTTGTTGTTGTTGTTGTTGTTGTTTCTTTATGCATGTACAATAAGTTTTTTTTTATCTTATTGCGCGTATCGCGGAACTCGTTAAAATCGGCTTAGAACACGTGATTTGCAACGGCAAGAAGAAGAAGAAGAAGAAGAAGAAGTAGCAAAGTCACCGACTCAGCGGAGCAGCAGCATAAAAGAAGCCAACAAAACAAAGGGAAAAGTAGACGAAAAGTAGGAAAAGAAAAAAACCTAAAAAATAGCTAGAAGAAGAAACTGCAACGTGTCACAAACAGGAAGTAAAACGAAATGCACAACTACATAAACACACGAACACGAGCACAAACTGAAATTTGAACACGCACACAGTTACACGTTTGAAGCACACAAAGAGAGATGAAGCGGTAGTAGAAGAAAAGGAAGAAGAAGAAGAAGTTATGTGCAATCGGAATGCAATTCGCAAAATAGCTTTTTTTAGCGTATTTTTTTTTTTTTTTTTGTAGTTTTGTACTTTTTGGCTACACTGTTTTATAATGAAATCTTACACTTTTATTTTGAACAATTCTAATAATTTAAGGAAACCCTTTTATTTCGTTTGTTTAAGGTGGGAGTTAAAATGCAGTTAAATTAGATTTATTTTCAAAAAACACTTTTCTTCTTCGTTTTTTTGTTTTTTTTTTTTTTTTTGTTATTGTTTCAGTAAAATCGTCGAGCCGCAACAACAACAAAAAAATGTTTTTTCGAACGCTTTGAAACAGACGACGTCCTCACGCAAACAGCACGCAATGCAAACTGACTTCGTTTTCGCAGTCGGCGTCGCCAATTGGCTAGAAATACGAAAGGACTAAACACGAGTGCGCCAATGTATTAACGAGTTTCAGTGCCGAAGTGCTTGTTTGTTTCCGCTGCTGCATTCGGGTCAGCACTGTTAAAGTCGTGCAAGGAAGCAGGAGCAAGTGCCGAGCCGCGGCAGCGTGAGAGATGTGTTGAAGAGTTTAGAAATTACTTCGTATGTTCGTTTATGGGTCAACACGAAGTTTGTATGGAGCGGAGGAGCGTAAAAGGCTTTAAAATTTTAAGTGCCAAAAATTTTATGAAAAAAAATTTTTTTTTTTTTTGTTTTTGGAATCTAAAAGGTACTTAGGGGAAGTATATTTTTGAAGTTAATATTAATACATGGTACTTTTGAATTTATATTGAATAAAGCGAGTGTTTTAAGCTCCAGTTAATATTTAACTAAATGGTATTATAACTTTATTTGTGTTAACTGAAACGAGAGTTAAAAACTCCCAATTTTTTTGGATTTAAAAATAAAATCTGCTGTATGTATAGCGAAGATTTAGGATGTATGTCCAATAATATATTTAGTAAAATAGGCGCTAGAGAATCTCTAAAGTAAGCATTTTCTAACTACATAATTTTTTATCAAGTGAAGAAATCCAAGCAGTTTAGCGTTGTTTATAGCATCTCCTCTATGCCATTATACTTTAAACCGGCCATTATGTGCCATAATTCCAATGCAAAACTTAAATTTAGCTGTTATACTTCCCAGGTAGCCAAAATTTAGCAAGAATACTTTTCATTTATATTCATATGACCATATAAACGATATGCTATCAAAATGTAAACACTGTATGCATTTGTAACTAGATCTAGGCTATATAAAACGTTGATTCAAATCCCATTGGTTTAATCTTATCGTTCAAAATAGAAGTGTTATACGAATTTGGCTTAATTTTTCATGGAAAACCCATTTTACACATTTGGGCATTTTAAAAAACATCTTCAGAGAAGTGTGAACATCTTCTCGGAAGATGGTTTCGATAAAAATCAAAAAAATCCGCGATACAACATATTTAGCTAAACTGACGTTTTAACACTAACTTTTTCCATAATTTATAATTACACAACAAAAAAATGTCTGATTTAAGTCTTATTTATTTATCACAATTATTAAATTCTTTTTTTTTTTTTAAGGCAACTTCTCAAATAGTTTCATCAAACTCTGTTAACAGAATGCTTAAAGTTCCCCTCGTTTGAGTTAATCAAATACAACACAAGAGCAGAGCGCATTTAAAAGGAGAACATAATAACTTAAGGGGAAATTTTACAAACTGTGAGAGTGTGGTGAATATTTAGTTAACTTCAAAACTCTCATTGTAACTGTTAACGAAGTTGTTTTTACAGCGCGTGCTTCATTGTGGTTGTTGTTGTTTACATTTGTTTTTGCTGTCCCATTAATTTGCTATTTTTCCGTTACTGTTTTTGTTGCCGTTGTTGTCGTTGTTGTTGTTGTTGCTGTTGTTGTTGTTGTTGTTGTGTGGTCAGTTTTGAACTTGAATATTTGAATATGTGAAAATCTTTTTTGATACTCAACCGAGATTCGTTCATTGACCTCGTGTTGTGCAGAATAAAATCGAACGAGTGTGAGAAACATAAATCGTGCAGATACTTAGTGTGAACGGTTTTACTCTTCTAAGATATATGTAATTTATAATATACAATTTCTAAATATAATTACTATTTAAATCAATAGAAACCATTTTATTTTATTTATTAATAATTTATATTAATAACACAACATAAAGTTTTGAAAAATACAAACTAAAGTGTACACAATTTTAAATTTATTATATTTATTACGAGGGGTACTATTTATATTTCGGGAGTAGCAAATAGTAAACAAACATTTTTTATTGATAATGGCTTCATTGTTTTTCAAAATATTCCAGTTGATGATCAAAACACTTTTGCATTCGTTCAAACCATGTGTAATAGCAGTATTTTCATTCCACTTGAGACACCTCCAAAACATGGTTTTTGAACGCTTCAACTGTTTCTTCGGCGCTCGTAAATCGTTGGCCACGCAGTTTACATTTGTTACGCGGGAACAAGATGAACTCATTGGGTGCCAAATCAGGACTGTATGGAGGATGAGTCATTAGTTCGATGTTTTGACTGCTCAAAAAGTTCACTTGTTTGACGAGATGTGTGAGAGCTCGCATTGTCATGATGCAGAATAATTCGTCTTTGGCGGTGGGTTTTACGAATTTCTCCGAAGACTTCCGGCAAACAAATGGACGTGTACCACCGTCCTACGTTGCTCAAGCGGAACAGTGACAGAACATGACACATTCGGCCGAAGAAACAGGCAATCAGTTGCTTCGCTGTGGTTCTTCCACGAACAACTTTTGTTAGATTTGGCTCGTCTTGGAATACCCACACGGTCGATTGCAGTTTTGTTTCCGGCTCATACGCATATATTCATGATTCTTCACCTGTCACGATTTTATACACGTCTTTTGAAGCACAGGTCGAATTTTTTAATCATTTCCTTACATCAAGCGATTGAGCGATTGCTTTATCGCCAGACAAAGAACTGAGTTCATTGACACATTCTTGTTGAGATAATCCACGTCGAAAGTTGTGAAAAATAATCCAACGAAAACCTCTTGAAATTTCCATTTTTTTGTGCAAATTGCTTTTCTTAACTCACTGTAAACAAAACAAATAGCAATTGTACATCAAAACTTTGTGATTACGTTTATGCCAAAAAATGTCAAACTTTATTATGGTGTTGCCAGATTTTAGCTTTTGACTCGTATTATTTATATAAGATTTAACTACAATAAGTGAAATTATTTGTCGTTCTATAACAGTGGATAAAACATGGATCCATGATCACGCATTGGAAACGAAGGAACAATAGAAAAAGTGAGTTAAAACCGATAAGGGCAAGGGCCATTGGACCGATTTGACCAAAATTTATTGCGAAAATGACCGCATATAGAAAATAAGGGTGCTCGTTCGCATAAATCCGTTTTATCCGTTATGACGAAAAAAAACACATTGCATGTATTTTGTTATGAATTATTACCCAACTCTCTATATTGTTCAGATGCTGATTATAGCATTTTTTTTTTAACTTAAAGCAATTCGGTCGGTCTTAAAGAAAGTGTGTCGAATAAAACAGTTTTTGAGTGTTTGTGATATTACTGAATTACATCTACATATCAGTTCGACATTGTAGGGATTCGCAGAAGAGACTACAAATGTGTAAAACTCACTGATTTAATGGTAGATTGTGACCTTACAAAGTAGCCGAGTCACTAAGGCCAACAGTTGAGAAATAAAATCGGTTTTGCATGAAAAAAGTATTGTGTTTTCTCTTACCAATGTCGATTACTTTTCGTTTGACCATCTTATTTTGAATGCTGTGATTTATGTTGCTCTATCATTTTCTAAAAATAAATTTATTTGATCAACAGAATTTTGAAGCCTAATGTAAGCTTCATATGGAAAAAGTAACACGAAGTAAATCGTAAACACTGCAGCCGCACAAAACAGCTACTAAACTGTTAGCAATGTCCTTACAAGGTATACTTATTTCCCCAATTTCGAAAACTGTGTAACCATTTCAACACATTTCTCCTTAAAATAGTCAAGCAGTGCACTGCTTTATCGTGTTTTACCCTCAGCAAATGTCACGAGCGCATGAATTGCTACATCCGTTCATAGTGCCACCTTCCGGTATACAGGGCTGTAAAACGCAGAAAATCGAATTAAACAGCTGCCGTTTGTTACTACTCTGCGGTCATGCGGTGGTCATGTGGTTCTAACTGTGGTTCTGATGTGACTTTATTATGCACGCAAAATGATTGATTTGATTGAAAAATGCATACATCCAGCAGGATTCAGATAAAATCCGAACATTTCTTGCGAAAATATGTTTATACTAATAAAATGTCACAGGCTCAAGGACAAATGAAATACACAGCTGCTGCATTAAACCGTGTTCCTGTTATTATCGTGCACAATATCCTATATTATAAATGCAAAAGTAACTCTATTACTTTTTGACGCCTTAACCGCTGAACCAACTCTTATGAATTTTTGTATAGAAATAGATGGGACCTTGCAGCAGGACATAGGCTATTTTTTGTCGTGCAGACATGGATTATGCAATAGGGATGAAAGTTTGTATGGGGTACCAATGATTTTTTAAGTTAGGACTATAAAAATGCATCATATGTCTACTTTTGGCAAAAAATAAAGAATGTTTCTGCGTTTTCGACCAATTAATACTAAAATAGGAACATTTTTAAAGTGCTAATTCAGAACAAACCATATAAATGCGTAAGATAGAAAGAATAGCAAGATTATCCATATGATTCTTTGGAGATTAATGAAAGTTTGGACAAAACAATTATGCTACTCGAAGTACTAATTCTATGCAGACAAACTAGCGGATACCAGCTAGTATTAAATAAAGGTTGATATACAAATCCAGCATATACAATGCCAGTGGGTTAACTTCAGCAAGCGTTTACTTGCACAAATTTTTTGGTCCATTGGTGATGCCTTCAAAAGATATTCCCTTATTTAAGCCAATGGATCAAAAAATCCAATAAAAATAACAAAGTTCATTATCAAAATTTTATACTGGTAGCTATTTTTTAGCAGCAACTTTAATTTAGTCTATGAAAAAATTGCTTTGCGAGATGTCGTAACTCTTCTGGATGCTGCTTGGGAACAATTATGTCAAGAAACTGTTGCAAAATGTTGGTAAAACATTTTAAGCTTTGAAAACATACTCTAAGGTGATGAGGAAAACATTACACTAAGTGTTTTAAACAAAAAAATTGTAAATGGAAAGATTAAACTTGTCGAAGTCAGCTGCCGATACTCTTCACAATTTGAATCCCCTGTTAAAACAGCTTACAAAGTACGCTTAAAGTCTATCTTATGTATTGAACAATTTAACACATTGAAAGATTTTGACAAATGAAATGCGAACAATCAGTTTGCTTACTCTGAATCAATCGAAGACAGTAACTCTGAACCTGAGGTACATCAAGAATCAGTAATCAATGAGTTTCGAATGAAACCGAAAAACTTAAAATAAATATGTCACATTAAAGTTTATAGTAGCATTTATTGTTACTATAATTTACAGTATGAGTAGAAAAAAGTCATATTACACTTTGTGGCGCAGCTAACAGTTGTACGAACTGGATCAAGTTATGCATCAATTTCACTTTAAATGTATTATCTACACAGCTGATGACCAAGTCTGATGATCATTTCCTCATGACCACAATTTTATAGCTGAAAGTTATTTCCGCGTGAAAAAGTTACGTCCGTTACAAAAGGATATTAGTTACCCGTCAAATCGCGTCTAAAGAAGTTTTAGTTTTAGTTTTCCACTATAACTGACAATAAACTCAATGAAATTGTAAAAATCTGATTAAATCTTTATTGAAATCAAAAAACGCAAAAGTAAGTGAAAATTTGAGCATGGCAGTGTAAGATAGTTTTCTAGATGAGCCCCAAAACTTAAACTAGTGTACTAGTGTAATACGTTTTATCGGAATGCGTCTTTATTCGACATTTCTCGCTGGCACAAAGCAAACTTCTTCACTCAGTGTTAATTTTACATTGAAGAATAAAAGTTATCTTGGAAATTATTCCGCTGCAAATCAAAAATTATGCTAAATATTTATTAAAGATACAGTTGTCTTCTAAGCTAAACACACATTTTTTTGAACGCTCTTCATATTTACTCACATGAACACAACGCCTGAACAACAATACCGCCCAATATATATTGTACATAGTACGTGCATACGTGTGTATTTTTTACCATACATTGCCAACATAGTGCAATGCAGCATTGTAAATTATTGCAAGGATGTGCAGACAAATAGTCAAAAATATACAAACAAACTAACGAGAAAAGCAATTGAAGCAAACCGAAACTTCAACTCCCCAGACCCATTGCACTGCCAGATGCTGTATGCTATATGCTGTATGAAACCAGACGCAGAACTCCACTGAGGCGCACAGACGACTGCATAATTTTATGCGTTTTTGATACATTGTCTGGGTCAAAATTGTGCATTTCTGTTTCACAATCTGAAATTTTTCTCATCTGATTTTTTCTTTTTGTTTACCAATGTTCCAAAATGCAATTTCAAATGAATTTGTAATAATTGTCAAACCGACGTCATGGCGACTAACAGGACTGGGCTTAGGAGAAAATGAATCTTTGCTTATAAAAATTGTTGCCTACAAAATTACAAAATTGTAAATCATAAATAATTGTTGCAGCAGCATAAAATGTTTATTGCCTTTTTTTTGTTTTTTTTTTTTCTTGTTTTGAGTTTGAGTTTGCCTCCAGTCATACCGAAATGAAGTCGTTGGCAACAGATTTGGCAAGCATTTCGGGAATCTTCAACCCTCATCCCTCCACCCTCATCCCTCAACCCTCCAGACAAATTGCCAACAATCTATACGAAAATTAATGTTAATTTCAAATGCTTGACCACACCTTGAGCAAATATCCTGCCAGCGCTCCATTCAGAAAAACATAACAAAATGGCGTAACGCAAAGCGGAAGCGAAAAAGACTTGGAGCATAAAATGTCATACTCATAAAAAATGGCAATTATTGTGATGACCACCACACACAATAGTAAGCAAAATGATGCCAGCTGTAATAAAAATTACAACAACTGCAATCGGAGAGTTCTTACACTTTGACATCCTTTTGACTCTATTATGCTGCTCATACTCCTTAGTTCTCTGCATCGACTCTCGGTCGTCTGGCAAGTTAGTAAGCAACACATTTCCAGTTCATTAACCCACTGTTTCTAATTCATTTCAGTACTCAACTCTATTGCAGTCCTTTGGTTTGACTTGCCGCAGCATACATGAATAGTTGAATACATTTGTGTGGCAGGATGTAACGTAACTATAATGTAAAGAGTCGGTCAAGCACTGATTGGTATGAAAAAAATCGAGTAAAACATACGGTTTTGTTTGAAATAATGAAATTATGCAGAGAATTGGAGACAAGATTGTGTACATATGTAGATGTACGAATATTTACTGAATATTTAGGTCATATACGAAATTAGAACTGGATTAATTTATGAGTTATAATACTTCATCAGCATAAGATAATACAAGTACAGTTTTATACTGTTTGGCAAAGAAAATTATTATAGGTTATGTAAAATATTAGTTTTTTTGTGGTGAAATGGTACAGAAAGAGATTAAAGAAACAAACTGACCAACAACGAGAGAGCGAAGCTAAGAGTGAATGGATGGAGAGCAGGTTTAACTGCAGGTACCGTTAGCCTTAAACAACAGTAATGCAAGTGTTAATGAGGTAATGCAAACATTTAAGCTGTACTCAGACTGTAGAACATGCTCGTCGATCAAGTTGTGCTCGATGTTTTTGTCATTCACGCCGGCAATGTAATACTAAACGCAAAAAATTTCATTATAAATACAGGTTTGAAATATTTGTTTTTATTCGAAAGCATTCATTTTAAAAACGATTCACACTCAATTCATACTCATGTTCGATATAACAAAATAAATAGAGGTTTTGTATGGGCGTTATACCTTTTAGAGTGGATGAATCATGTTAGAACTTGGGGTGTTTCTGGTTGAAAAATATTTCAAATATTGAGGGTATAGGGTAGACAAGAACGCACAGACAGATGGACATACAATAGGTACATAAAACGACTCGTCTTGTCATGCTGATAACGATTATATATAAATACTTTATGGGAACTCTGATACTTCCCATAAATTTAAGCTGGCTCAAGCTCACTTTTAATTGTGGAATATTTTTGAAATATTATTTTAGAGAGAATAATGACAACAACTTTTTGTTAGACAGAAAAATGTAGCCTCATACACACGTGTTTCGAATTTAGCTACAAGCTTTCATCAGTATGCTTTTTGTAACTCTTTTGTACGCCAATTTTTGGCATAAAATCAAGCTCAGTCGAGCTTAAAAGGCTTACAATTCAGAATTTTGCGAACAAAATCCGTGCTGATCATACTCTTTCTACGGCAATGGATAAATTACGAAAAAACCGTCTTTTTGTTTATCAGTATAGAAAACCCCTAAAGAGAATGATTGGTCTTAATTGATACTTACTCTAAAAGTGGAGAGAAAACACTTATTAATAACTATGTGAAGCTAGCGTCCATAAGAAGCCACCATATCGAATTTCAAGTTGATATTGACTGTAATACAAAAGTTTTTCATTAAAAAATCAAAAGGTTGACGGTGGACTTTCATTTAGGACTACCCCTTAAAGTGATATGGTAGTTGCGCTGTATATTAAGTTGATGAACAGAGGAAGTTTCCATACTGGATTTCAGGTCGGTGTCTTAAAAACTGAGGAACTAGTTTTACAGACAAAGGACGGACAGACATACAGACAGACAGACAGAGAGACAGACGGACATAGCTAGACAGACAGTCAGACGGACATAGCTAGTTCAAAGCGCATAGCCTAGCTAATCAAGAAATATGCTTTTTGAGGTTTCCGATGCCTACTCTAAGACGTTAGAAACTCGGTGACAAAATTATAATACTATTAGCAGCACGTGTGAAGAGTAGAAAACTGCATAGACGAACAATGATAAAAAGTGAACCAAATAAAAATTTAATTTAACGCAATTGATAAAAGAGCCAATTTACAAATATATTTCAAAGTATTTTCTCTTTCTTTTACCGTAAGTGACTTGAAATTGTTTCGCTTTGATATGCCGTAGTACGAGTATTACAAGGTTACCGTTAGATGTCGCAGATGTTCTCTCCTATAGAGCATCATGATTGGCATGATTGACGAGTTAAGCGGGGGTAAATTGATGGTGAAGGGATACGGATACGGCATGTGTTGTCAATTTACGTCAAAACGATGACGACAAACGTGTAAAAATGCCAATGTCGAAATAAAAAAATATTCTACGTATATAAGGTAACATCAAATTGTGTCAACGCTTTTATATATATTTGTTGTAGTTGTTCCAATAAGGTTTATCTATATATATATATATATATATATATATATATATATATATATATATATATATATATATATATATATATATATATATATATATATATATATATATATATATATATATATGTATGTATCTACAACAAATAACCAACAAAAAGAGAATAAAATGAACTTCAACCTGTGTAACGTTAAAAAATGTCAACATGCTTCAATTGAACTGAAAATGCCTCTAGGGATAGACATGAATGCCAACTCAAGGCAGTTTACTTTCAGTAGCAGACAAGTACACTGGGGAGCATTTGTTGTTGCTGATGATGTTGCTGCTGTTGTTGTTGTTGTCGAGTGAACGAGTAAATTGTCAAATCAAATCAATTTTGTCATAACACAGAAGGCAAAAAGTATAAATATTACCTCTCCTCCCACAACTAACTCGCATAAATATACGTTGGGTGTTTGAATTAGTTCATAGCATTTTCTAAGGCTGATACGATGGGTGAAGCGATAATATTTCGTGCTATAAGCAATGCTAGAGAATGTCAGAGTGAAAGCGACAAACTAAATCAAGCAAATACGAAACAATAACAACAAACCCAAAACCAATGTGTGGCGAAGCGAGGCAAGGCGAGCATGCAGTTTCGAAACAGCTTTCTCGCAACGTTCTCGCTTTGATCTAGTTTTCGGTTTCGCTTGCACTCTGACACCATTTGAGCGACCACATAAGAAAGTTCGATACATGCAGTGGTTTGCAGCGCGATATATCGCCGTATTATCGCTGTCGTCAGTGCATTTCCAATGTTCAACTTTCCAAAGTGAAAGCCTACTCTCACAGAGCGTCGTTTTTAGTATTTGTCATTTAGTTGAAGCGTAAATACTCGTAACAACACTTTTTACTACATCGAATATGTCTCAATTTGTGCCGGATAGAGTGTTTTTGCGGGGAATTCTACGTCATTACTCTAATATGAAGTAAAGGAAGGGATATTTGCATCGAATTGTGATTGGGGATGAAAAGTGAATTCGCTACGGCAATCCCAAACGCAATAAAGCCACAATTTTCGATAGAAAAAAAACGCTACGAATTAATTCAAACACCCAATACTTACCTAGTATTCGAGTAGTAGTAGTTGGATTATGACAGTGGGTAGTCATAAGGAAGCAATGTATCCTTGCTGTCTGTCTGCCTGTCTGTCCGTCTGCCCGGGTGCGCAACAAGCATTGCAACACGTTCTGCACATAGCGAAAGCAATGTTTAGCTCAGTTTGAATTGTTGCTGGGGCAACTCGTGGAAAATTGTAAGAAATTTTCTTGTTTCTTCTCAGGATTTTATCTTAGTTTTATTCAATGTTTTGCTTGCTTCGCCTTGGCAAATGAGAAAATGTGCAATAATTTAATTTTGAAATGAAGTGATTTACTCGCATAACATTTTTTGGATTTACCAAGATTGAATTGTGGTTACGTTGTCTGATAGACTCTAAGAAAATGGGTGTAGTGTTTGGTGTTCAGTACTCGCATAGTAATAATATAATATATATAAAAGTTGAATTTATTTAACAATAACACTTGGCAATATTTTGAAGAAAATGGTCGCTTCCGAACTAAATTTTTCCCCAGCCTACCCCTCCCTGGATCCGCCAATGAACTTGCTAGCAATAAAGATTTTGTGACGGAAATGGACCTTGATCATGAGAAATGTGTTTGACTAAATTTTGAAAGATTTTTTTTTTCTTTTATTTTATTTTATTTACAATCTATCTGGGGATAATAAGTAAATTTTATAAGCGAGGATAATTACAGAGGATTTTTACATGTTATGATTATTTAGAAAAGAGAATGACATATGAACTACCACTGTTTAGGTGGCCTAAAGGGAAGGTCGAGTGGATGATGTCTTTTCAAACGACGACGGTGCTGGCTATTGTCGAACAGGTTTACGGCCAATGGGTTGCGGTGTCGAGCAAGTGTGTCAAGGTGCTTCTGGCTGCATCTTTACACTTCGTCAGTGACACTTGGAATGCCAAGATCCTTATGGATCACCTGATTCTTAATGTAATATGGTGCTTTGACCAATCTTCGCAAAGTAATGTTTTGAAATTGTTGTAGTATTTCAATGTTGAATGTTGAGGCTGTGCCCCACAGCTGAATTCCATAAGTCCATATGGGTTTGAGTAAGGTCTTATAGAGCAGGACTTTATTTCTCAGATTCAGTTGAGATCTGTAGCCGAGCAACCGGAGTTTCAGACAAAGCTGTTTTCTTATAGATTTGATGTGCTCTAACCAGGTTAGTCTCCTGTCGAGGGTTAAGCCAAGGTATTTTACTTTTCTCACAGTAGGCAGTGTGTGGTGTCATTCAGGCTGACCTTTGGGCAAGTTTTTGATCTGGTAGCAAATGTAATATGCGCAGAATATGCGTCCTTCATTGACGACTATGTTCCATCTTTGTAACCATGGTTCCAAACTTGTAAGTTGCGATTGCAAGATTGCTGACGCTTCTGCATGATCCGTCGAAGTGGCTAGAAACGCTGTGTCATCTGCGTATGTGGCGATAACGAGGTCTTCGCATTCAAGCACAGGAATGTCTGCAGTGTAAAGAGTATAAAGAATGGGACCTAACACGCTTCACTGAGGTTACGCCTGCGTTTACTTCGTAGACTTCGGTTTCAGTCCATTCGCATAGGACCTTAGCAGCAGATAGAATGGAGCTGGTAACATGGTTTTAAGCTTGTAAAGCAAGCCTAAATGCCAAACACGTTCAACAGCTTGTTTAATATCAAGAAAAACTGCAGAACAGTACTTGCTGTCTTCAAAGGAGCTCAATATCGTTTGTGCTATTCTGTGGCACTGCTCCGGCGTACGTTTTGATAGATGACTGGAAAAGTTGGTTTCATCTAATTATCATGCAATAACTAAGACGAATTTAAGCCGATTTTAGACTTAACTTGGCAGAATAGAACTCTTATTTTCGCAAATAATGTTTTGTTATTGAAATGAAAACACAATATGTAGGATTTAAAAAAAAAAGAAAACAGTTACTTTTTATTTACATTTTTAATATATTTAGCACCATTTAATGTAAATTTTGGTTCAATGTGACATTTTTTTGGTGCAATAGAGAACTTTTCTCTCCGACAGACTTGCTGACGTACAGTTGGTCACGCCTTTCTCAACTTGTTTTTTAATGCTGATCAGGAATGCATGCACTTTCCGAATCTTTATTCTCTATGTTACATACATTTTGAGTAACTGGCTGCGCCCATGTCACTATATTTAGACAAAACTAATTGTTATTGTTACACAGTGTGAATACGTATAGTATTATGATTTAGTCACAAAGTTTGCAGCGCCTTAAAGGAAGCACCAGAGATCTGGCCATGTCCGTCTGTCAGTCTGTGCGTGACCTCTCATCATATGCACTTAAACTTTGAACTATTGGTTTGAAAGTTGGTATAAAGACTTTTTATAACCAGAAGTAGTTTAAGTTCGAAAATGATAGCGATTAATTCACTAGAAAGGTAAAGCTACAACACAAAAGTATTTATTTCAATTGTATAAATTGTATAAATTGCTTAGCTTGCTTAGCTTCCATACTGCAACACTTTGTAATTAGTTTGTTGTAACGAACATGTTTAGAATTAAAAAAAATAATAATAATTTTATTTAATTATTTTTAAATTGGTCAACTGTATACAAATTTATGAAAAAAAAGGGTAAGTGTGCATAGTATTAAAGTTTCGAACCCATTAAAGGAGCGGTGCGCAGGAAATTTTGAATCGGGAGCAGTACAACAACATCTACAACAAACAGGGTTTTTGAAGTCATAAATCTAAGCAAAATTAACACTTTTCTGATTCAATGCTAAGCAAATCGAGCTTTCGCTGTATTGTTATTGTTTGGTTTATTAAAGTAAAAAAAATTCAATACTGTAAAAAATTATTGAAACCATTTAATTATTGAAATCACTTAGGAAATATCGTAACACATCAAAACCTACTTTGCTTTCTTACGCAGTGTACAAGACGCGGCAGAAGTCATAAATCATAGCAAAATGAACACTTCTATGACGGTCCGAAAATCGTGTGTGGTCGGTTGTTGTTGTTGTCTCGTCGAAAATCGCAAGCATGCAAAAATAACGGTTTGAGCACTCAGAGCAACGAGAGCAAGGGCTTGCGCACCACCGCTGCATTAAAGTAAAATTTTTTTCTGTTTTTTCTGTTTTTTATTTTATTTATTATTTTTTTCATAACATCGTACCACTGTGCACAACGGTAAACTATTCTTCTATTTCTATTTTGATCTCCAGGCGAAAGAATTCGCATGTTGTTTTTGTTGTTGATTTTACGCTATTCTGTTCTGTTGTTGTTGTTGTTGTTGTTGTTGTTGTTGTCGTTGTTGTTTCATATTTTGTTACATCTCAAGAAATTCAGCAAGAAATTCCTCAATTAAACTAAACTCTTCGAAATTTTGAAGGTCATCTGGGACACTAAGAAGAGTACTAAGATGAACAACAAATAAGAATAGATTATCTTCAGCTTAGTTCAGTCGCCGCACAGTCTCGCAAGCATACACGACACACGCCGGTCTTCAAGCGAACGTTTGTCGCTCTCCGTTCCGTTCCCGCCGCGCACATAAAAAATAATTAAGTGTTTTTTAAACTAAATAAAAATAAAAAAATAAAACTTTTTGTGATAGAATTGACCAACCACGAGTTTTCTTTGTTGCATCTCAACTTGACTGAATTACTTCTTTTTTTCTTTTTGATATTTGTGACTGACTCTGACACGTGTTTCCAAACATTTATATTTAAAAACCTTAAATTTTTTTTTTCTTTTTTTTCTCTTGTCTACGCTTCCCTTTTTTCGAAAGAAGTTACTTTTACTTTTGCGAAAAGTAAAACTTGCTTTCCAACAAATTTGTTCATAATTATTTATTTATTAAATTTCAATGTTTCTCAAATTGATTTCTACACGAAATTTTTATTATTGACCACGGACCAACAGTTGACTTGAACTGAACTGAACTGAACTGTATTAAAATTATAAAAATTGGCTAACTCCATTTTTACTAGAGTGCGCTAAGCCAATGTACGACTGAGTGAACTATTATATAAATTTATATTATTTTTTTCTGTGCACCCTTGAAAAATTGCTTTTGCTTATATTAAACTGTGTATTCAAAACAAAAGTGAACCATAATAATAATTTTTTTTTTAATAATTTGCCCATTTGGTGAGTGTTTAAATTGGCTAATTACTGCAGTTAAAGGAGTTTTTTTTTTCTTTTTGTTGCTGTCTCGTTGAGTTTTCGCGCCAAAAAGTTTACAGTAAAAAAAAATCTATATTTGTGACTCTCAGAAACTGTTAAAATTAAAACATTTCGCTGTAAAACTTCTGTAAACAATTAAAATGTTAGCAACGTGAGTTGAGTTGAGCTTTTTTCTTTTTATCAGAGACCCCGAATAATGATTATGAGTGTAATTTGCAGCTAAAAAGAAATCAGTAAGAAGTCGTGCTAGTTTTTTCACTGGCTATTTAAATACACTATAAATTTATCTGTAATTGATACTTTGGAGTCTTCACTTTTTACTCAAAACATAAGAATTCTACATGATTTTGCTCAAAGTGAATAAACATTTTTATTATTATTTACTATTGAAGTGATTTCGGAGAACCAAACCGAGTTAGTTCACATTGATTATATGTATGTATATGAAACTCATCGATAAATCAAAGAATTCAAAATAGCGAAATCATACTTAAAGCGTTAAACAGACCACTGTAACGAAATTACCGCTGAATTATTATACTAGGTATATAGCTTTAGATAGTTAAATGCAAACTAATGAACAAAATTTGCATAAGCAAGCATACCATGCTTTACAAGCTCGTTTTGGAACATAAAAAATAAAGATTGTTTTTGAAACTTTTATTGGGTTGGTTTTCCCCTTACAAAACTGAGTATAAATTTCGTTAGGTAACATTATATTTTTACCGCCCACTCACCTGGTACTGGCTACAAATATACTAAACCGCCTTCGATGTGCGAGTTGTATTTATACTCACACAATATATCTTGATATATACTACATAGCTTGGTTTTAGCGTGTGTGTCCGATGCGCAACGTGGGAGTGAGGAGTTGTGCTGTAAGACCACGAAACGTCCAGCGCAGTGGAAAACCCGTAATTAACTACTAATTTATAAAAAGTAGATATTCCAGAAACTGTTTGCGGTTTCCTGAAGAATGGAATTATTCTCAAAGAACTGTAATGTAGATATGCTCAATATTGGAAGAATAATGTGGGATATACATGTTCCAATGTTTTTTTTTTTTTTGAGAACAATAGTTGGCACCTAACATATCGATTTTCTAAGCTTAAGGTGTATGACAGAAAGTAGAAAAAAAGTCGAGTATTTGTATACACTACTAAATAACTGCATTTTTCATGCATTTGTACTGTATGAAAGAAAGTAGCTTTCACTTGAACTGACTCGTTTTTTTTTTGACAGTCGTATCATGGCAGTCCATCGAAAATACCAACTTCAATTGTACTTATTCTCAATTTCGAGAATTGAATTTTCCGTATTTTCCAGCCAATCAAATTTTCGGTTATACAGGGTGTCTCAAAAGAAAGTTCACATTTAAAAAATCGTTGAAAAAAAAATAAGAAGCATTTATTGAAAAAAATGTTTATTACATATTAAAATATACACACTTTGTGAATATATTTCTTAAAAATGATATTGTCCAAATGTAAACCGTTGCTTTCACGGCATTCATTTAATCGAGCACTAAAATTTCCTGTGACAGCTCGGCAGGTATTCTCCGTGTTGGCTGCCATTTCGTGACGGATATTTTCTTTTAATTGTGCCAGGAAAGTCGTTTTGTTGGCGTAAACTTTAGATTTGACGTAACCTCAGAGGAAAAAGTCCATAGGAGTTAAATCGGGACTTCGTGGAGGCCAATTTATGTCACCTCTCCTGGAGCTCAATTTGGCAGTAAAAAGTTCATGTACTCGTGTTAGAGAACTGTTGGACGTGTGTAAAGTTGCTAGAAATGCGGAACATTGACGATCTATGCACGTTTAAGGTCACAGCACGCTACCGAATCGAAAGGTCCGGTTTGTCACAAACAGACTGAGTAACACTGTCTACGTTTTCGAACGTTCTCAAAGACCTTGGAAGCCCCGATTTGGATTTTTCCAGCGTTGAACCGGTCTGTCTCTTCAAACTGCTCGACCTATTTTCCAATGAGTCGAGCGCTTGGCGCATCATTTAAATGACGAACATATCGAATACTGCAGAATTTTCTATGCGTCACAGTCGCTGAATTAACGTTTTTGTAAAACTCAAGTACGTACACACAACGCACGGTCCGCTCCCGAGAAACGTTCCATAGCGATTAAATTCCCAAAAGCTAGGCTACCGTTTGACATAGCCCCCGCGCCCCACGGAATAGTTGCGTTCACGCAATCAGCAAATCAAGTGTGAACTTACTTTTGAGAGACTCAAATTAACATATAGCCATTTTACTATAAACATACTTTTAAAATCACAATAAGCCGCTTTTCATCCGATCGAAACGTAAAAGTTTAAAACAAAACACATTGAATTTGCCTACACGAGGTTCAAGGGACAGTAAATTAAATTGTTTTCTTTTGCTTTCAATCATAACGTTTTCATTGTTCTTTCGAACTTGGTCGAATTCGAAAGGCCATTCGAACTTGGTCGAATTCGAAAGGCAAAACTTGGAATATTAGAGTTAATTGTTGTGCTAAGAAATTCTCAAGTCACAAAAATTACTGAAAATCGTCAAAAATTGCTACGAGTTTGAACTTTGCTCATATTTGATTTCAAAAAATTAAAATTTAGTAAAAAATAATTACATTTTTTCTTTTTGTTTTTTTTTTTTTTTTATATTACGCATAAGCATTAGCTGCTGCCTGCTGTTTGACCCAATGTGTTACCATGTGACACAGCAACATGTTTGACAAACATGTTTAGTAAACAATTAGCAACATTTGTTGCCATCAAGCTTTTCTACTGTCAACTGTCAAAATTGAAAATAGAGCGGAGCTCATTACTGGAACTACTCTTATATTATAGAAAGAGAGAGATAGAGAGAGAGAGAGAGAGCTAGCAAAGAGTATGGAGGGGAAGCAACATGTTTGTTTTGATCGAAATTCGCGTTCGAGTTCAATGAACTTTTTCAGCTACAGCTGCAACCTCTACACACACACACACACACACACAAACATACACACACAGTGCTAGCAAAAACAAAACTGAGCCTTTTTAAGCACAAGCAGAAAGCATGAAATTTTGCTCGAACTTCGCTTCCTTCCAATTAAAAAAAAAAAACAGTTTTAATTTCCAAAAACAACAAAAAAAAAAAAAAATCATTTCAAATCGACAGCTTACAAAATTTTGTGGCTTTCAGTTGCCTTTGATTTGTCATTTCGATTAGAAGTGTTTTCGATTTAATGAAAAAAGCATAAAATCAATAATTAATTAATTAAATAAATTAACTTTTGTTGACCAAAAGCAAAAAGAAAAAAAGACTTTTTTTATTTAAAAACAAATTTATTTCACACAGGAAATAACACAAACTAGAGAAAAAATTTAAGTCCAAAAAATTAGATTTTTTTTTTTTGCCCATTTAAATTAAATAAATTAATTTCGATAAAAAAGAGAAAAACGCATAAATGCCGTTTTTTAATAAATTATTGCAAATACAACAATTTGTTTTAAATTATTGTCTGGTTGAGGTTATGCAATTCGTTGACGATCTCACGCATGCCATTTGTCTGGACTTCAGAACATTGTTCAATATAAAATAATCAAACAAATTTTTGGCTTTCTGGGTAAGTTTTTTCACTTTTTCTTATTTCATTTTTCTCTTTCTCTTTCTTTTTTTTTTCATTTAATATTATATACATATGTATGTCGTAGGTATAATCTAAACTAATAAAAGAAATGAAAGAATCATCGACTTATTCTTACATGCCTTTTACTAGTTTGGATTATACCTATATACAATGTAACTATGTACATATGTATATAAAGTAAATCAAGTCTAACGGATCTAAATTGACACTTGAACATGTGAAAAATCGGAACTTTCCTTTTTTTTTTTTTCTTTTCATTTCATTTTTTGATTATGGAGGTGACATTTCCGTTCAATAAAAAAATTTAGTCGGTATTTGTGTTGGTATTGAGGCTTGAGTTATGTGTTGCAGTTTAGCTCGCCAAAAACACGTGCCAATTTTATGCGATATTCCAAATTCATACTAAATGACATTAAAAATATTACATTTTTTATGCTGTTCTTAGTTGCAACTGTAATTTTGTTTTGAGATTATTAATTAAAACGTTTAAAAAGTGAATTTTAATTTTAGATATGAGTCTGTAAAGTAGCTAGCCACGTGGATTTGCTCCAGCTACACACACACACACTCACAAAGCATTTTATGCTTATCAACACTTATGAAATGCCCATTTTTGAAGTTATATGCATGTAAATATAATTGTCAGACATCAAACTACTGAATTGTGTTTTTGTTTAAACATTTTTGAGTGTTTAAAAAACGTGGAAATCTATTTCGAACAACTTTAGATACATTCTATAGCAAAAGTTTTAAAGTTGTGTTTATGTGTACTAAAAACTAATTGAATACAGTCAATTTTTATACTAGAAGCAAGCTATCAGTGTAGTTCCTTGGATAAATGGCTGTTGGACACACACTTTACTGGCGCCACCACCATTTTATATGGTTTTTCTATGGAAATAAATTTTATTGCAACGTATATCGACATACGGTTTCACAGTATGAACTGACAGTTCGCATGTATTTCATGAGCGTGTTCTGACCACTTTTAGAAGTAGAGCCCAAACACTTAAACCACAAATGAAATGTATTTATGTTCGTGTACAATAGGTTACATGTTCTCTATACCTTAACACAGTGTGTGTAACGCTTTAAAGAAGGCATCTAACAGAAATACTATCATGTGGTTTAGATATAGTGGTTACATCTAGCTTCAATATCCCATGTATTATGAATGACTTGATTACGGAAAAAGTGTATAAAATAATATATTGCTAGCACACTTCTCTGAAACTAAAGCATCTAAATAAATACAAATGGTAAAATCTTGTTTAATACATTTGGTAGGGCAACTTTTTAGCATTCTAGTCTGTTCACATATAAAAATAGCACCAAATTTAGTTACAGTTTAGACCCTGCACACGAGTCGGAAAGAGCCCAGACGTAATTTTTTTTGTTGTTGTAAGTTTTACCTCAAAATGAGACAGAACGAAGTAGAATCTCTGTTTGTTAAGTGCTGTTCTTATATGTATATATCTGATACTTTCAACAAATTGTATTAAAAATATTTACAAACATTTACAAATTTCAACTAAAATTCAAGGTTATAGCTATATAGACTTATCTTGTCGTGTTGATAACGAATATATCATATATACTTTATGTGCTCACCGATGCTTTCTTCGTTATGTTGCATACATTTTGACAGCTCAACAAACCCACAATAAACCCTTTAACCCTTTCGTATAGTGTATAATACAGAGTATAATAATTTTATTTTCAATGTCTCCAAAGATCTACATTACAAAGCAGCGTGCAGGGTATTTCATAGTGGTTAGTAAACGTAGGAACACAATAGTACGAGGGGGGTACTATTTATATTTCGGGAATAGCAAATAATAACAAACATTTGAATAATATGAAATAAATATGAAATAAATATGAAATAAATATGAAATAAATATGAAATAAATATGAAATAAATATGAAATAAATAATAAATGCAAATGGCTTTATTGTTTTTCAAAATATTCCACTTGATGATCAAAACACTTTTGCATACTTTCAAACCATTTGTCATAGCAGTTTCTCCATTCCTCTTGAGACACCTTCAAAACATGGTTTTTGAACGCTTCAACTGTTTCTTCGGCGCTCGTAAATCGTTGAGCACGCAGTTTACCTTTGCCAAATCAGGACTGTAAGGAGGATGAGTCATTAATTCGATGTTTTGACTGCTCAAAAATGCACTTGTTTAACAAGATGTGTGAGAGCTCGCATTTAATCATGGAGAATGATTTGGTTTGTTTTACGAATTTCTCCGAAGACTTCCGGCAAACAAATGGTCGTGTATCACTCAGAATTGAGTTCAACGTCCAACGTTGCTCAGAACATAATCTCTGAAAGTAGGTAAGATATATGGCTTGTTCAATCATGGGAAGGACAATGTGGGATACACATGTTCCAATGGGTTTTTGGAATCTGCACTGTAATTAGCAATATTTAACACTATAATATACACAAAGAATATACTAGAGTATACACAAAATGGTTGAAATACCATCTATTTGCTCCAATTCCTGAGATTTCTATAAGGAACCCTTCCTCTGTTACGGAAGCTCAATGATTGTTACCATTTCTGACTCATTCTTTCTCTCTCTCTCTCTCTCTCTCTCCCTCTCTCTCTCTCCCTCTCTCTCTCTCTCTCTGATTGCTTCTTATACCATTTTAAGTCATTCCTCTCCACAAAATGGCATTACAAAGTGATTTGGTGACACTTACAATTATCACCAGAGGGTAGTAACATAACATTTAAACGAAATACATGAAGTTGTAAAACATTTGCTCTATAATGTCAGTTTCAGCAGAGAATTGAAAACAATTGAACAGATGCGGCAATAGTCGATGCTCTTGTAACAGAAGACGTGTTTCTTACGCAAAATCTTGGAAATTAAGGCGGCTGATTTTTTCAACAAGATATCATTTGTTAGGGAATGCATGTGACTGTCAGATTGTAGCTACTTTGCAAGTGCAGATTCATTCTTTAGCCTACCAGATCAACTCAAAGTTGAGCTCCCTTCTTCTTGCTATAATATTTTGAAGCAAGGTTGAGTTACAGGTCTAAAGTTTTTTGGAGAAATTGGAGAAACTCCTTGTTCCAAAAAAAAAAAAAAAAAAGACATTGTCCACTTCCACCAACTATGCAACCACCCAATCTGACTATATCCCAACGGTCATCAACGTTGAAGTGGGGTCGATGAACACGAATCCAGGTGTCCGATATGCGAATTTGCTTTCTCTTTCTCTAGTGACATATTTTGGGGAGTATTGGCTAGAAATACTACAAGTAATAATCGAAGAGATACGCAATCATTTGGCTACCTTAACATGAAAAGTTTTCCTTGCAAATATTTTCGGAATAGAGGCGGAAATAAGTCGGTAGTTTTGATTTATTTGAGTGATGAATCGCAATTGATAACTCTTTATTACAATTTTTTGAGATTAAGACGTTTATACCGGAATCCGCAATGAGTTGCTGAAAGAGTTATGTTGTGATATAATTTTGTAAAGAGATTTGGCTAAAAAAAACTCATATCAGAAAGAAGCATTTTATTATCCAAAACACGTAAAAGAGACCATATAAAATAATATAGACAGATAAGCGCTAACGTAGCATAAAGTTTGATTTCAGATACTATGCCCAACCTTGAGCTTATTGAACCATGAGTACAATAGGCTGAAATGGCTCGTCCTAATCTGGGTAGAAACTGAATTTTTAACAGTTTTCATTGAATTTGCTGTCACTTTTAGTCGATACTATTGTCTTTGAGATTTCAAATGTCCATTAAAATTGACAGAAAATTCAACAAAAACACAAAAAAAAACCTAAATTTGACCAAATATTTTCCATATCTGACAGTAACTTAAGCAGTAATACCGATTTGAAAATTTTAATTATTCATATTTCAGCATCATCAAGTCTAACCTAAAAAAAAAAAAAACAATAAAAAAACTGACTGGTACAGAAGCACAAATAGTGCAACACGCTGCACCAAAGCCCAAAAACAAAAAAAAAAAACTATCAACTCTACAACTAAAAGGACATCCGAGTGGAAAAGGACGCTTTAAACACACACAAAAGACCAAAAACAAAACAAACAAACCAAAAAAAAAAGAAAGAAAAAAGTCCATCAATTGACTTGTGCAATATATGGAATCACAGAAACTAGTCGGAATGCTATCGTGTGCCACATTCAACAAATTGCTCTATCCCACGGCCGCGGAGGTTGCCGCAGCGGCGGTGGCAGCAGCCAATGTAGCTGCATCCACAACGACGACGACGACGACGCTGGCGCCGTCGAGCGGTGCACCAAGTGAGACGCAGAGCGAAATCTCATCCGTGGACAGTGATTGGAGTGATATACGCGCCATAGCGTTGAAATTGGGCGTACAGAATGCTGACGATTTGCATACCGAACGCTTCAAGGTAGATCGACAGAAATTGGAGCAAATGATTAAGAGTGAGTACAATTTTCATATTATATATTATACACAGGGATGCTACTTTCAACTCAAATTCGCTAAATCTCATTCATAAAACTAAATTTAACGAATGAAATTTTGAAATTTCGAAATTTTGAAATTTTGAGTTGAAAACATTTTCTGTGGCAGCCTTGATTGAAATTTCTTTATTCTTCGTCTTCATTGTTTGTCATTCATTTCGTTTGATTTCATTGCTAGCTGAGAGTGCTATCGTTGGCATGAACGGAGCCGAATACTTCTTCGATAATGTAAGTATTCACTGAGAAATGTCTCAGTAGGCTAGACGTTTATTTTAACAAATTCTTAAAGCTGTCAAAATTTTAGTGGTTGTTTCGTAATTGAAAAAAGAAAAAATTCTATAATTTGCTTTTAATAGATCATGAAGACCACCGAGACCTATGTAAGCTGGCCTTGCAGGCTCAAAATCGGTGCAAAGAGCAAGAAGGGTAAGTAAAACTAAAAAGTTGTATGTATGTAATGTCTTGCATTTTTGGTTTTGTTTTTTTTTTTTGGTTAGATCCACATGTACGCATTGTGGGCAAAGTGGAGGAAGTGCAGGTTGCTAAGGAGAAGATACTGGCTAGTTTGGATTCCAGGGTGAGTTTTTTTTTTTTTTTTTTTTTTACAGATTTTCATGCTGTCTCAATTCTGTAATTGTGCTTTACAACAGTTCTTCAACACTAATTACTTTGCTCTTATGCTTTGTATTACGCAGGGTACCCGCGTCATCATGAAAATGGACGTATCGTACACTGATCACTCGTACATCATCGGACGTGGTGGCAACAACATCAAACGCATTATGGAGGATACTCAAACCCATATACATTTCCCCGATTCGAATCGTTCGAATCCCACGGAGAAATCAAATCAAGTTTCACTTTGCGGTTCGCTGGAGGGCGTAGAGCGCGCTCGTTCCCTGGTACGTCTGTCGACGCCGTTGCTGATTTCATTCGAGCTACCCATTATGGGACCAGGACAACAGCAACCGGATCATGAGACGCCATACATCAAAATGATCGAGGCGAAGTATAATGTGCAGGTAAGTTTGTGAAATGAATGGGAAAAAATTGCACAGTGTAGAGATATGATTACTTTAGATAGTTCGGCATATTTTTTGCAAGACGTTTTCATATGTAGACAGAGTCTCACTACGTCATATACAGAGTCTCACTACGTCATATTAGGTGTTTTTATGTAAGTCGCTGAGGTTGAGCACTAAGCAGCTTTTTTTCTATATGTTTGCGTTTTTTAGTTGAGTTCACGTCTGTTCGTCAAGAGACAATCGAAGCCTGGGAGTGGAAAATCACAAAATAATTTACATGTTTCGTCCACAGCCGCCATCAAAAATTCCGGCTACCTAATATTTCCGTTCTTCTGCCTATTCTTCCTCCCTTTTCATTCTCAACGTGCTTGCGTTCTTTGGAGAAGTTCAATTTCCAAACCCATTGAAAACCTGTTGCAAGAAAAAACTCGATTCAACGAAATACTACGTTGGAGAAGTTTCTAGTTGGAAGTATCTTGGCTTCGATACTAACATTTTTTATATATAGCTTGATTTTTAATGAAGCTTTTATATGGAGCTTTTTTATCCGGTTTCAAAGGTGTTAAGCACACACACGTATAGTGAGAAAAGTGTTTTTAATTTTTGTTAGAAAGTTTTTAACACAAAATGCGTACGATTATATTCTTGATTAGTTCGATTTGATCTTTGTCTGCCAGGCATTTCGAATGCTGTTTCATAAGGTCGTTTACTACTTATCAGGTTCTATCATTAAAACATCTAACTCATCCTTAGGTAATTTTTTCGTCTCGTCCTAAACTGCACTCGGCACTAGTGCTCGTCAAAGGCTCCGAGAAGGAGGCATCTCAAGTGCAGGAAGCAACGCAGTTGCTCATCAACTATACATGTGAAGGTGTTGCGGTAAGATCTAACTAACTTGAACCATCAGAACATTATTTATCATACTTCAACTATTTGCATTTTCCACACATATAGAATCAGATACTCGTTAACGTACAAATGGAGATCTCACCGCAGCATCATGAGATTGTAAAGGGCAAACATAATAATAATCTACTGAGTATTATGGAACGCACCAAGACAAAAATCATTTTTCCCGATCTAAGCGATATGAATGTCAAACCATTAAAAAAATCCCAAGTGACCATAACCGGACGCATTGAAGATGTCTATAAGGCACGACAACAATTGCTCGGCAATTTGCCCGTAGCATTGATCTTTGACTTTCCGGATAATCAGAGCGATGCCTCCGAGATAATGGGACTCAATACAAAGTATGGCGTCTATATAACGCTGCGTCAGAAGCAGCGACAAAGCACATTGGCTATAGTTATCAAAGGAGTGGAGAAATTTATAGGTGCGTGCGAGATGGGTTGTTTGATTTTAAAGGACTATACATAAAAATTTTCTATTTATAGACAAAATCTATGAGGCACGCCAGGATATATTGCAACTTAATACCGCTGCTGTACGGCCGCATATACCTGAGACGTATCTAATGCCACAGGATAAGGATCTTAATCAGATGTATCGTACACAGTTGACAGCTTTGCTTGCCGGCTATCCGGATAGTCCCAAAACGCCGGGTATGCTGTCCAATTCACCGGCACACTTGTCGCCATATGCTAAAAATCATAGCAACAACATGCTGCTGAACAACACTAATCAATATCTGAATAATAATGGCATTGGCGGTATGGGCATTGGTCCCGGCTATATGGCTGGCAGTCCAAATGCTGCTGGTATCTGTGCACCGACACAGAAATATATGCAAATGCATAATAATAATTATCAACGTCAACAGCAACAGCAGCAGCTGCAAGCGAATCACAATAATAACTATTTACAAGTGCCGCCAATGATGCTGCAACAACACAAGCAAACCATGCAGCAAGGATTGGGCGGTGTTCCAGCCATGCAACAGCCGCCGCCGCCGCCGCCGCATGCATCAAGCGTCTCACCACGCAATATATGCAGCAATAATACCAGCGGCTATCAAAGCTTTAGCAGCAGTACTACCTCACTGGAGCAGGCCTATCCACCGTATGCCAATGGCTGCAACGCTAACAATGGACCCAATGCGGTGTCATCTACCTCACGTGGCAACTACTCGCCGGACTCGACATACAGCAGCGAAGCCGGTGTCTGTTCTCGTACTGGACGTCGCTCCAGCGATGGTGTACTCTTGGGTCTAGGCGCTTCTGGACCCATTGGTCCTATGCTGCCTGGCAGTGCGGAGAGCTATCGCAGCTTGCAGTATGACTTTCAAAAAAATAATAATCGCACCTTTGATTTCGATATGAAACGTGCCATGGGCTTCAAGGCTATGGAACGTACACCGATACCAGGTGAAATGCGTACACCGAATACAAATTGGATGGGCATGGGCTTGAGCCGCACCTCACCGGCACCCATGGATGCTATATCTGCAGCCGCAGCAGCAGCGGCAGCAGCAACTGTGAACAGCAATGAGGATGCTTGGACACGTAGCATGTTGGCTAGTGGACTTGTTATGCCGCCGCCGCCACCAACAACAACTGGCTTAGGTGGCATTTCATCACCCTACGGACTGTGCGCTACAACAGGCCTTATGGATGTTACACCGACCAATCGTCGCCTGCAGCTGTCGCAGCACAAGGACATACACTCGCTATTGACAAGTCTCGGTTTGGAGCATTACATCAGTGAGTACTTGGAGACCTTCAAACCTTAATCAATTTAAAACCCAACAAAGTATAAAAGAAGATTACGTTGAACTGAAATTTCAAGAAAAGTTATGAAAATTGACGAGACATTTCGAAGAAACAAAAAAAAAAAAAAATACCAAACAAACTACAAAGAAGAGCAGAACATTTTAAAAGCAAATTTAAATGCAAGTCGTTCTCTTAACAATGACCATAAATTATTTAAATATTTATTTATTTTTTTTTTTCTTTTAGAGATTCTTTTTGTATTGTATAAATTAGACAGATTTGCCTATGAGGTATTTTTTTGTTTTTTTGCTCCCCATTTTATTATAAATAATAATTAGAATACCTTGAAATATGCTGAAAAATAAGCCAAAAAGTATTCATTTTAATATCGGAAAGTTTTCTGAGAGTGTAAGTGTATAACGGTATATTTTGAACATAAATAACGGGATATATTTTGTTATAACTATTTAAAATTTTGAATTCATTCATTTCTTTATATCTTTATTCATCATTTGTAATTTATTTACTCATTACACTTTTAGAAATTTTCGTACTGAACGAAATCGATTTGGAAATGTTCACCACCTTGACCGAAGAGAATCTTATGGAGCTGGGCATTACGGCATTTGGAGCACGCAAGAAAATTCTGGTTGCCATACACACGCTGCTGGCCAATGAAGCTGCCACCTCAACGATGCCAAGTTCAAGTGCATCAAATGCATCCTCGCCACGTTTCTCAGGATCTGCAGCACCCGGCGCTGAGCGACGCCCATCGAATCAATGGTGAAATCTTAGTGAAATATAATCAACTGATTTTCAACCACACATTTTCATAGAAAACATTTCTTTTCAATTTCAATTTAAATTTCAATTTCAATTTTAATAACAATATTAATTATAAATTATTTAGATTTAAGTTTAATTTTTTGTTTTTTTTTTCTTCTTCATGCCGCTTGCTACTATAACTTATTATCATCAAACAAAACACGACTCTCTTTTTTTGTTGGGCTGTTAAAATCAATAGACAATCCTGCTTCTACTAAGTTTTTATAGCGTTCCAAATTAAGAAAACAAAACAAAAAATATGCTCAATATTTCTTCGATTTCATATTTTAACATCTCAATTTTTGACTTATACTCGCATTTGTACTCAAATTATAAAACGAAAATTGAGCAATGCTCAAAGAAGGCACCAACTTTGAGTTTCTAAATAATACAAAAAAAAAAAAAAAAAATTTGTTTTGGGATTGTCTTTACTTACGCACGCCTTAATCATTTTTTAAACAGCCTGTCATATACATATTTTATTACTAATTAATAATTTATTATTTATTTAACAAACACATTTATTTATAATTTATATTGTAAACGAAAGAGAATAACATTTTTTGTGAAATTATGTGAGAAAAATAACTATTTGAATGAATGAAATTACTACACATGAATTTATGTATAAAGAAAACGAAACAAAAACAAAAACAAAAAAAAAAAACGTATAACAAAAGAAAAATGTAATAACTATTAAAGAAATGGATAATAAATAAATTTTGAAATTAATGTATGTATTCATTTATGTATTCATACTAAACTGCTGCATGAATTAATTCATTTCAGCTACTTTATGCATATTCAGCATACATTCACATTCAATGCATGCATGCAACACATAAACTGTCAACATTCATTTCACTCAATGTGGAATGAGAAGTTCCACTTCATTTTAAATGAATGAAGGGAATGTTCATTAATTTCGCTATGAATGCACAGATAATGCAAACTCTCATTCATTCATACGAAGTTTTTGAAGTTTCGAATTAATTCAATTGTCGGTCGCTTGAGATATCAACACGAAGACTTTATCCAGCCGATGGTTCTCAATCAAATTGCAAGCTAATATTGATCTAAATGAAAATTTTTTTCATAAAAAACCCAAAATTGCACGGTGGGTTTGTATGGGGGCTACCTCAAAAAGTGGGCGGGCCACGCCCAATTGTCTATGTATGTTAAGCGGCTGTCTCTTAAAAGGCACCATATCGCATTTCAACCTAATATTGACATTCATAAAAAAGTTTATCTTACAAAAAGTCAAAAGTGGACCATAGGTTTGTATGGGAGCTACCCCAAATAGTGGGCGGGGCACGCCCGTTAGTCTATATATGTTAAGCGGCTGACCATAAAAAGGCACCACACTGCATTTCAACCTAATAGTGACATTAATAAAGAAGTTTTCTTACAAAAAGTCAAAAGTGGGCAGTAGGTTTGTATGGGAGCTAGCCCAAATAATTAATGACCCATTAATGTATATGTCAAGCATCCGTCTACTATAACAATTATTAAGTTGATATAATACTACAATAAAAATGTGGGCGTATCGGGTCAATCTTGACACTCTATTAAACTGGAATAAAAAGAAGTATACGTGCAAAATTTCAACTGGATAGCATAAAAGTTAGTCCCCAAAAAATGCGCCACATCATACAGGCGGACATACGGACAGACAGACAGACGGACATGGCTAGATCGATTCGTCTCGTCGAGCTGATCAAGAATATATATACTTTATGGGGTCTACGATGGCTCCTTTAATGCGTTACAAACTTTCAGACTTTCAGACAAACTGTGTGAATGGTACTCCAACACTATGTGTGAATGGTACAAGTAGGGGGGGGGGGGGGCGGTTTGTATTTGGGCTACCCTAAACAGACGGCGTGGCATGTCTATTTTGATACTCATCAAATTGCAATAAAATGAAGTTTATGTGCCAACTTACAACTGGGTATCTTAAAAATTGATGTCCAAAAAAAATGAGTAACAACATCCAGACATACAGACAGATGGACATTGCTAAGTCCACTCATCTCATCGTGGTAACTCTATTAAAAAAATAATAAAAAAAAACCCTATTATAATGTGAAAATGAAGCGAAAGAAAAATGTTTTTGTACTTAATAAAATTGCTGTTGGTGGGGCGGAGGGTTGTTCCCTAGTTCCGCCCCTTGGATCCGCCAATGGTCTCTATTCTGATTTTTTAACAGAGCAACGCAACACAGCCATCAAAGCGCAGAAGAATTTCACACAAAGAAGATTTGAAAAAAAAAAAAAATGAAAATAAACGTGAGAGAGCAAGAGTGCAGTAGTTCAATGACATGCTTTTGTGTGCTCTCTAATGTACAGGGTGGAGTGGACTAACCTAACCTGAGCTATCGGACAACACTACACCTTTGACAACGGTTTTCAGATCGCCTTATGGCAACTTGAGTTAAACGCATCAGTTTACTACCTGTTAATGTGTTGTTATTATTTCGCCTAATTCGTAAAATGGAGAATTTCGATTACTCGATTTGAAGGCTATAGATTTTTTCCTGTTGACTTTTTTGAAGTCCAAAACTTGTGTCAGCAAGTCACGTATCCAGACAGATTAATATACGACGTCATTTTAGAAAAGAGTATTAAAATAAATTTCAAAAAAAAAAAAGAAAGTTCTGGTATTCTGGGTTAGGTCGACTTGGCCCACCCTGTGCCTATGTCAGTGTGCTCTCGCGTTCGACTTTTGCAGTATGACTAAAGTTTATACAATAATTAATGTATAAACATGTTTGTCCCGACTGATTGGCTGACTATTGCACACGATTTTCGGAGTAAATGTATTAAAATAAGCAATGGCCCTCAACTTTCTGCAAATGAAGTCGTAGCTATACGAGGGCTGCTATTTATATTTATATTTACGGAACTGGTTCTGGAACGATTTTAAACTGGTTTGAACGAATGCAAAAGTGTTTTGATCATCAAGGGGAATATTTTGAAAAACAATAAAGCCATTTTCATTTAAAAATGTTTGTTATTCTTTGCTATTCCCGAAATATAAATAGTACCCCTCGTATAAGGTATACACACATATTTGATGAAAAATGAGAATTTAATAGCAAGCACACAGTCATATGAATGCGTTTTTAATACAACAAAAGCCATAGGCTTGAACTTCTTAAAGTACGGTTGTTGAGTTTCCTGGCACTTTTGGTAGTAATTTATTTAGAATTGAGGTAAGTTGTAAAGTTAACATGATACATTTTGAAAGCCTGACTATGACTCTAGTTCCTGATTCCATTGTTCCGCACTAATAAATACCAAAGTGTTTGTCGATTTTAGTTAATTTGCTCATTATCTCAGCTGTGAATCAATTAGAAGTTAAAGCCTCAACAGAATTACATGTGAAACAGTTTTATGTGTCAAATAACTATTTTAACTAGTTATTTATACTAAAAAGACAATAAGTAGAAACATTTGACGTATTTTATCAATTCCATTTCAATGCTAAATAATACAGAAAGTGTTCATTCGTTTTATTTTATTATTAAATGCTATTTATTATTCATTTCATAATCATTCACTTACATAAATTCAAAACAAATACAATACAGACAAACATACATGTGCACATACTACATAAGTATGTGTATTACCAATCTTCATTTCATTTTCTTTTTTTTTTTGTAAATTTTTTTTTACTGCCAATACTTTTTTATACATCAAAATCATAAACAATAAATGAATATTGATTTATTGTTTGTTGTTTTTATTTTAATTAATTTTTTTCGTAAATACTCTCATATTCATTTATTTTTATTTTTTACAAACACTCGGCAACGTTTAGTACAACTTAATCTATATAGTTGCATAAATTATTATTATTTATTTTCGTTTTGTTTATTTGCATGCATTTTTGTTGAAATTACTATTTCATTTATTTATTGTGTTTTTCTTTTTGGTTTTTCTTTTTGTTTTTGTTAATTTATACAATATAATGTCATTTATTGTTTATTTGTTTTTATTTTTAGTGTGATATATTTATATGAATATTTTATATTCAATTTAAGCAGCACATTGAAAACAAAATAACAACTCTAAATATGCAATTTAGAGTTGCTGTTAATTATTTTCATAATACATTTTTATTACAATACATAATTTAATAGGTTTTTTTTCTGCTTTAATAACATTTTATAAAGCGTTGCATATCAATATTTTGTTTCTATTATGCTATACAATTTAATATATTATTTATTATTTTTAATATATTTTAATAAAACTAAAGCGTTATACTAACATATGTTAATTACTTATAAGTAGTTTGATTCTATAATTATTTCATTTATGATTTTTCAATGCTCCTTTTGTATTTTTTAATAATATAGTTCACGTCCAAATAAGCAGCCTGCTGTTTCTATCGAAAAATATGCAATATGCAAATAAATTGCCTTGACGTTTATTTGTTATATATCAGCTGTTTGCTGTCATACAATTTATCAAAAGTATGTGCAAATTAGTTGGCACACAATGCGTCATTCAGCTGTTTGCTGTTTGTAATAAATCTGTACATACTATGTTTTGTTAGTATTTATTAGCATGGCTAACACTAATCATAGGCTAATACATACGAAGCTGCTTATACTATATGAGCATGTCTGTGCTTGCTTTTACTGTTTTTCATACATTTTGCTTATAAACAGTTATAAACATAACTGCTAAACAGCCTGTTTAAGTTGACGTGAACTACCTTCATATATATTTTACTTATTTTTATTGAAATTCTTTGCTAAAATTAATTATATTTTATTTTATTTGCCAAAGTTTAATTATTTTAATGGTTTGTGTGAAGTGGCTGTTGGTTTATTTTTATAATTTAAGCTTAGCTATATTGTTGAATTCAATTTTTATATTTGGTATACTATTTATACAGTGTATTTCTTATATATAGCGCAAAATAATTTACATATTTACAGCTGTGTTTCATTTAATATATTTATTTTTAATTAATTTATTAAACATTTTACGCTGAAGTAGCACTAAATATTCCAAAGAATTAAATTTTATACGCCACTGAAACCACATTTAACAGAATCTGTAAATATTTGTAACTGAATAAAGTACGAAAAGGAAGACAACTTTCACAACACGTTTGATTACACGAAATTTGTCATAAATTTACACAAGTATTATGTCTATTTAGTATATTAAACTAAGTTATATGTAAAACAAAAGTTGCATGTTTCATTGGATGGCTTCAAGCCATTTAGCTTGCATAATATTTTTTTTATAATAATTTGTTTCTACTAAATCTGCAGGTATTTAAACTAAAAAGAAGAAAAAGCAAAAAAAAAATAAATAAAAAAAAGTTAATAAGTTAAAATTAAAGTGAACAGAATAACCGTCCAATACCGGTTACATTGATTCTTTTCTATACATAGCACTCAAACAGTTTGTGTGTGTTTCACAGTGACTTACAAACTGTTGCATGCTTCTAAAACGATGCCATGTATATCAAACTACTTTACACTGCCGTTTAATTAGGGGTACTCACGTCTCTTTAGAAAAAGTAAAGCAAAGTTATAAACAAAAAAAAAAAAAAAATTAAATAAAATTGTATTTCAAAATTATGTTTCTTTAGATTTATGCTATTAATGTTTCCACTAGTGAAATCTTTTACAATCTCTGCGTTCTGTCTTTGGTGAGTAAATTTTATATATATTTTCCAAATATTATTTGTTGTTCGAAGCGTAAATATAATACACAGTTTCTTTATTTCCTAACTTTTTACAGCTTGTGATTTAACACACTGTTTTGAATATGTAGTTATGTATTTGTTTAGTTGCGAAAGTTTTTACTAGACATCCAATGAAACATGCCCCTGCGCCTACATAAATAGTTATTTATACATATTAGAACAATTTATTATTTTAAGCTTCTTCCTTATTATATTGTATCCTTACAAGATACAATATTTATTTACAATTTTGTTTCTTGCCAAATTATTAATTTACACTCATGAAAGAATATTTGATTTAGTTACAACAGACCAAATTGTGTTTTGTTTTTGAAAACAAATTGTTTGCAGTTTTAATTTAATAATAATATTTTTTGTTTTTCTTTTTTTTTTTTTTTTGAAATTTTTTCATTTCTATGTATTTTTTTAGGTGAAGGAACTATTTACCGTTGGATTTTCATCATTTGCCGAAAAAATGTAAACCAATTTTGCAATAATTTTTTTTTTGTTTTGTTTTTTTTTTAAACTCATTTTTGAGTATTATAGTTACTATATGCTGTGAATTTTATATTTACTTAGCTTTTAAATTAAAATTTTTTTTCTAATTTTGTTTGTCCAAAACCGTAAAAAGTTCCTTGTGAAGCATTTAAGACTTCGTAGTTTATATATTTGATAAATAATCTCTAATATCAGCCATAAGATAGATTCAAATAGTTCTACTTAACCAATTAAGTATTTAACCACAGAAAATAGATAAGTAATTTCAAACCCGGGTTTGAGTAAAACTTATTCTGTGTTGCTTTAATTTAAATAAAATATAAGGGTACTCACGGTTTCTAGTATTTATAAGTTAAGAAAATTAAAATGTAAATATTATTTAGCGTTCTATATTGCTATGCTTCATAGCTATGAATTTTGCTGGCTAAAGATGATGTTTATTTTACATATTTCGCTCAATGTGAAGAGAGTACATTAACTACAAAGTTTTACGTTATACAAAATGTATAATTAGCTGCGGAGACACGTGTTTCGGACGCAGCAACGAGTACTCAGTCCGCCCGCTGGCCGGTCTTTGCTAATTTTTTCTACATATATACTTCTTAGCAGTGCGCTTTTCGTGCATGTTTTGGGCACGAGACGAGTTGCATCAAGATTGCTAAATGTCTTGCCGAAATTTTCATCTTGTACCGGACCATTTGACTAAAAACAATGTTAATATCATGCCATAAGCTCAGTATTCACCTAACATGATCCCGTTATTCTGTACCCAGGATTCAAGATACCACTACGCGGTAAACGTTTTGATAGAACTGAGTCTATAAAGGAGATTTTGCAGAGGCAGTTGAAGGCAGTGCAAAAATTTACCTATGAGCAGTGTTTTGAAGGTTGGAACAAGCATTGAAATATGTCTATTGCTATCAATGGGTACTAGTTTCAAGGAACTTTTTCGTTTTATTGAAAAATTCAGTATACTTTTTGATCGGAAAGTATAGCTAAAATAAGTTTGAAGTGAATTTTACTGACGTCAGAAGTTTTGTTCTAATTGAAGCTCTTTTTTTTTTGTACTTGACTGCATCAAGTAGGGTTATGTTATTCTTGTGTACGTATGGCGCTATTTATCTGGCGCTCTCTATAGTCAAACGACTTGATGGATTTTAATGTAAGAGATGTCATTAGTTTGTTAGTCTTTGTTGTAGGAGTGTTAAAGTGTATTATATATATTTGTATATATATATAGCTTAACCATAACCATAGCTAGAGGGCGACAGGTATACAGATTTCACATGTTGTCGGTTGGATTACCCTCTAACCAATAATCTCTCGGCACATGCTGTTCCAACTTGGATTTGGAGATTTGTTTCCTTGAAATTGAATAAACACAGCTACATTTTGTAAACTACACAAGTTTTAAGCTCACACTGTATAATTTTTTTATCCAACCTTGAAGGGAATTTACTTTCCCTACACGACTATGTCAGCCAAGGCATCAGCAGTGACAAGAACATACTGATAACTTGTTTACAAGGGTCACCATTCTGTAGGTTATAGTCGCAGTTTCCAAATTATGCAACAGTTACGACACGTCCAGCAAAAATTGTACAATATGTAACCCAACTGTTGGACTTTGTACAGATCGTCAAGAGCACACATATGAAGTATGCTACGAAAGTTATGCATAGCAAATAAAATCGTAGCATATTTTTAGGCTGCGCATTTGTTAATAATTTTGTTTATTTTATTTTGATTCAAAAGTTTTTTTGCAGTCTGGTTTTTTGTGTTCTGTTATATTATTAAAACGATTCAACTATTGCAATGTTTTTAATAAGATTGAACTACATCCAAAAGACAGCATCTTTAAATATTTTACTGGACAAACATTTAACTGTGTTTAATCGTAACTGGGAACTTTTTTGTAGAAATATAGATGTGAACACACATTTAATCTTATGGCTGATATTTGATTATTGTATATTAAGCAGTATGTTGTACCTATATAATATTTCTATGTTTATCTTATTGTGCTATTTTAACAACTTTATATACATACGTATTACATATATAATACTACTGTAACTATATGGTTTAATGAATACGTGCTGAAAATGCTGAGGTTTTAAATAGTTAATCTAACGAAAAAATACAAACCATAAACTGGCAGGAAAACTTTAGTTTTCAAAGGATTTTCTATTTAAAACTTCTGTACAATAATTAAACAAAAAGGAAATATTAAACAGTTTATAAAGTTATGTTATGAATGTATTAATTGTTTGTATATGCAAGTAAATTTATGGAAGATCCCAATTAGACTTGTTGTTTTTAAATGTAAATCAAATCTACTATATTGTACAATATTTTCTGTTAAAAGCCTGTTTCAGTTTGTTCTATTTGGCTCGAGCGCTACTAAACGATTTACATACAAAATTAAAGAACATTCATTTTCTGTTATTATTTTTGAAGTGTTTTGCAGTTTTATATTAGATACTATGGAGTTTTTACAATGTTAAATGTGTGCTTGAAGCTGTTACAAATGAAAACTAAAAAACAAACTTTTTTCATATGAGTACTGCTTCAATGTATTTTCTTTACATAATTACACTATGCAACAAAATTAAAAAAGAATTCCTGGATCGACATAAGTAGTACTACTTTTTTTCATATAGATTTGAAACTGCTGTGCACAAGAATCGTAAGAAAATTTTATTCTATCGATAGAATTTTGAAATATGCAGTTTTCAAGTTGTTGTTTCTCCAATTTTAACGGAGCTAGCCTTATATATTTTCATATATCTCGTCTAAATTTTAAACAATTTAGTTAACTAGAATACCAAATGAAAGATTATAAAATTGCCTAGAAACGTTGTTCAAGTACTTGGTCAATCGGCTCATTAGTTACAATACTAAGTGACATTTTCACGACTTGCCCATATCTTTATAGTACATTTTTTTAACACTATATCCAAGCTTTCAATGTCATATCTGTTATTAAGCCTATAAACGCATTGCCAACTTCGACGAACCAATATATATATTTCAAAGACTTGACTTCACAATATATATATATATTTCGTCGAAGTAGACAATGCGTTTATAGGCTTAATAACAGATCAATGTCATATCAAGCTTGCATATAGTGTGCAAAAATGCAATTATAAAGATATGGGCAAGTCGTGAAAATGTCACTTAGTAATAGAAAGATTTAGGACGAAAAGTTTTTCTTTCTTTCTAAACTTAAATCTAAAATGCTTTAAGCAAATTTAATTTATATCTTGTACTTAAAGATCTTTTACGAAGAAAACCAGCTACTGTTTAAGAAAATCTATGGAAAGATACCGAAGTTATAAACAATTAAATGATCGGCTTTATACAGTTTTTGTAATCTTGACTGTCTCGAAAGTGGCTGCGCAGCTTTTATTTTGACAATTGTCATTCCCAGCATTGTTTTGGTTTGGCGACGCAGTATGTGCACAATGGCAAAGTTGAATTTGATGTGTTCATTCTTACTTATTTAACGTTCAGCACATGGTAGGATAATATAATAATGTAGCGTATTGCGCATAGCTGCACTCTTTTTTGTTCCTTTCAGTTGTTTTTTTTGTTGTTGTTGTTGTTTACAGTTGGCATAGAAAAAAATCAGAGGCATCAAATAAATATTTAAAACAAAAAAGCGATAGAATGAATATAAAATATCAACAAAAACGATTTTATAACTGCAAACAAAGTTCTCACTTGTTGTCGCTCTCTTTCTGGGCAGCTCTGATTTATAGCAGAAATACCTGAAAGAAGGGCACCCAAAGTGTGACCATATGTGTCTGCTTTGTACTGCGCGATATTTTATACGAATCTTTCGGAGTCATAATTTGTGTCAGTGTATCAAAATACAACAACAATGCAAAGTAACTAATTCAAATTTTTGTTACTCTTTAACATCAAGCAGCCGACTTCGGCATGCGTTCGTGTGTATATATGTGTGAAAACACGAAGATCTTCGTGACCCTGGGTATATGGCTGAGCAGAAAATTATAGATAATTTAATTAACTTTGATGTTTTGTTTAACTTAAGTAAATTGTTTGTGAGATATGTTAAAATATAAAAGACTAGCTCTGAAAAAATTGTAAAAAAAGGTCATATCTGAAAAATCTAACCATAGAAAATAAATTTTATGGCGTCTTTCGCATGCAGCAGTTAAAAAACTTAAAAAAAAAAAAAAATCATGGCAAGTCGTTCATAAAATGGAGTTGCATAGTGTTATTTAATATTTAATGAGTTATTTTACTATTTACAAACAAATTTTGGCGCTTCTGTATTTTAATGCAATTGGTTGACGAGTTTCAAATCGAAGACCGTTTTCTAACAAACTCAGTGTATCTAATACATAAATACATTCTAATTTTTTGTTTGTTTATAACATGCCGCTTAAATTTAAGCTAATTTTTATTTTATTTTATTTGATTCATGTTCACAAAACTACATACAAGTAATTTATGTGGTTAGTATTAGCATTGTGTTCTTTATAATATGCCTTCTAGTATATAGTATATATTTAGGTTTTTTTCTTCTTCTATGAATTTGTATGCAATTACTTAGTAGATACTTTTTTCTTTAAGCCTAGATTTAATACATTATGCTGCCATGCGTTGCTCAAGCTTTGCTTTTACGCTTCTCTGACGAACTACTTTCTAAAACATACTCTGGCAAATGCATTTTATCTATAGTATTTATTATAGTATAGCTATTTAGACTAATATTACATTACATTAGAGTTAGATATTATATATTATATATTATATATATATATATATATATATATATATATATATATATATATATTTCTTTTTATTTACTCGTCTTTTTATTTTTTCGCTTGTTCAATTTCCATTTTCAGTGCTTTACAGACTAATCAATTACACAGAAGACAGAAGAGAAGTATATAGAACTAAATGCAGCATCAAATTCAACTGGACGTTCTATAAATGGCAATGAAAAGTAATACATAAAAGGATAAGTTTGAGTAAACGAACGAACGAACGAACGAAACGTAAAGGAACACCTTAAGCTACACTTTGAAATGCATTTCATCATCAATTCAGCATCAATTCAGCATCAGCACGTGCGGCACAATAGCTGCTCCTGTTGCTGCTCCTGCTCCTGCTGCTGTTGCTGTTGCTGTTGCTTCTGCTCCTGCTGCAAAGCAAGCGGCAGTGATGTTGTTGTGAAGATGGAAGAAGCAGCAGTTGCAGGCATTAGCATCGAAGCCATCAATAATCGCTGATCCTGCGCTGATGTCAGCAATGCCGGCATTGCCACAGTTGAAGTAGTCGTAGTCGTAGTCGTAGTGATGATAGTCTTCTTCGTAGCAGCAAATGTCATTGACAGTTGTTGACATGTCGTTGCAGTTAAATCGTTGCCACTTTCAATACTGCCATCATTTTGATTGCCCCAATGACGATGGTGCTGCTTCTCCAGTTGCTCCTGCTGCTGCTGCTGCTGCTGCTGATGATGATGATGGTGATGGCGCTGTCCTTGCCGTTGCCGTTGTAGTTGCACTCCGATTTGCTGTTCGCAGCAACATTTTTGCAATGAAAGTGTTGCCATTTGACAATTATAAAAGCATTTTCTCGCCTTTGATGTCGTTTTGGTGTTGCATTGAATTGCTTTTGCAGTTACAACGTTCGATAGTTCTTCTTTGTATTGACAGTTGATAATTTGATGTGCCGTCGCCGTCATTGTGCAGAGTAGTGCGACAGCAGCTGCATAAACGCTAAGCTGCCATACATCAAATTTGTTGCAACTAATGCGCTGGAAGGCGTTGTCCTTGCTGCTGCTGCTGCTGCTGCTGATGCTACTGTCACTGCTGAATTTATACTTGATGTGCTCTAGCAGTGTTGCCATTTGTTTGACAATTTGCAATATTTGTTGTGCGTAGAGTTGTAGTTGACGTAGCAACGGTTGTAGAAAAATTTCAGCTGCAGCTGACGCTGAAGAGCCGGCATTCGCGTTCGCTGTGAGTAGATAAAGTTGCAAAGAATTGAATTTTATTAAAATATTGTAGATAAACATTTTTAAATAACTTGTCAAAGTATTCAACTATTCATTCGCAAGTTGAATCTCAACAATGAGTAGCAGCGATCAAGTGTGCTGTATATTTGGTTAGGTTACGCCGGCTCACCACTGGAAAGGGATCAAACATAGACCAATATGGTTCTTAGTGAGGCCGGGCTGTATATTATTGTAGGCATATATAACAATTTAAAGAGAGGAAATGCATATATGATGAGCAAGTTTTATAATTTGATCACAGGAATTCCCGGAATTGTTTTCAGCATAAACTAATACGAGTATCTCAGTACCTCAGAATTAACTATTCTGGCGCAATAACAGACTTTGTTTTGTTACTAGTATATATATATATAATATATATAATATATCGATATAAATTTATAGTAGGGGATGCTAAATTTGCAGTTACTAAAGCGTCATGGGGACCGGACCCATTGGATTGTGAAGATTAGGTTCTCGGCAATACTCGACATTCACAGTGTATACGCGCTTTGTCTTTCTGATAACCGAGAGATATTAATCTGACGATTAACTAGTGTAGCGTGGCCGTAAAAAGGGGTAGTGTCAGATATTCAGAGGGAATGTTGAGTGAACTCAAAAAAGTGTCCTATTCAAATGGCTGACGATTTGGACGTGGCCAAAAGTCATGAACGATTTTTGGAAATCTAAAAAACAAAAAAATGTAACCTTGAAATACTCGAGCTCGTCAGATTTTTATACGGTAGACGGTTCAACTTGTTATCCTAGTCGTCCTAAATGATAATCTAACAATTATATGGAGGGATATTGTAAATCTGACAATAATAAACTTCGATTAAAACATAGTTGGCACTTATAATTCACAAATAGTCTTTACGACGCAAATGTTTGAAATTTTCTAATGTTACGCTCAACTTTCTTAATGTTTTCTTTCATTATGAACCTTCTCCTGACAATAATAAACACAACAAAAAAGAATTATGCAAGAAATTGTTTCATCCGTTCACAGTTTTCAGCATCTGTACGCTTTAACTTTCATTGATGTTTTTAGCTACATCGCCCCATGAAAAACGTCAGATTATAAGTTTTTCGTAATCCCAATATTATTTCTTACAAAATAAGAAAAGATTCAATCGCGCTCGAGTATTTCGAGTATGTCACGCTCAAATTGTCAGATTATTGAAATATACACTTTTCTGCATGTACTTAACTTACCTGGCTCAGATGATCGGTTTTGTTTTCCCTAATCTGACGGGCTGCCCTCAAAGCACGCCCCTATATTAAAGGTTCATATATGGTAGGGGTACATTACAGGGTACAAGGTTTCTCCGCATATGATTTTCTGACGCGCTCGAGTAATGCGCAAAATCCACGCTTGGGCTCCCCTACTAGTAGGGGTTGCCGGCCACAAGTCGGCTATAGTCTATATGAAAATTTGTCAGTTGAGTTTGAATTATTAGGACATGTCATCAGAACTTGTGGTCAGATTTTTTACATGGTTGCATTGAGAAACAAATGAAGTAGCTTTTTTAAAATCTTATACTCATATATTATAACCAATTTATTATTATTAACTCAAAAGCTGAAGCACTTTAAGATAAGTGTTAAAATAGTAATGGTCTTTTTGAGTCGTGGAATGTCCCATAAATTATATATTTACATTCCATCGGAAGCTGAATCTATATAACCATATCAGTCTAACAGTCCGTTTGTCGGAATGCGTAAATAGCCCAGATGAGCTTAAAGTGTTCTTACTTATTCGTCTAATAAGCATTGTAAGAGCATATGAGTCATAGGGTATAGTGGGGACTTATGAAAAATGGAGAGTTACGCTCGTTAGTATTCCACACATTGTAAATGTGAGCCATATTCCAGCTACTTTCAAATGTCACTCTGGACATTAACTCTACTTTCCATTTGCACACGTTGCATCAACACGCGTTCTTAGAGTTTCTGTAATTAGCGATTAAAAGCAACAGTTTTTGCAAACATTTGTGTTTCTGGTATTTAAAGTCTTGTCTTGCATCCGAATGCAAAGTTAGTTCAAAACATTGCTTGGAACAGAAAATTACTGTGGATAAATATTTAGAGTCTCGGGGAAAAGCGGTCTTTTTGCAGAATTATGAATCAACAGATTTAACGGCTCCTGACTTTTTCTGTGGGTATATCTCACGAAAAAAGTGTATGCGAATCAGCCAGAGACCCAAGAGCAGCAGCAACTGAGTCATTCATACATACTAGCTCTCAAACCACCAAATTCTACACACATATTTATGGAATATGCAAAGAAAACAAGCGCAGAGAGAGACATGCGAAAGGAAATATTCAAGCATATCACTCGCTTACTCTCATTTGTTCTCATTATAACTGTATCGCTGCGTAAGCATCCCGTTTTTTTTTTTTAAATATGCGCATATTGCTTGCTTTGCTTTGTTTGTCAAATGAAATATACGAATACGAAAACATGCTAGTCTAGTCTATGAATGCCTTACTTGGCTCTTCGAATGCATTTGTGCAAGACTTTGAATGTTTAATTCTTCAACCATCCATTTGCCAATATTTGTTTAAGTCTAACTCATTTAATGCTAAATATATTTTAACACTAGTCTTTTATATTGTAAAAAATACTTTCCAATACATTTTTAAGTACTAATACATTTTTTAGATCATAAATTGAGCGCAATATTTCTTCATTTGCTCAACAAGCGCTAAAAGCATTCATGAATTTTGATATGCTCAGCTGTGCTTGAAGCATTTGATAAACTGTCGAACTAGCTTAACACACACACAAACACACATACCTACACACTCTTCATACACAATTCCCATACACACACACACACACACACACACACACACACACATACATACAAGTACATCCAAGAGCCGTGCACAAGTTCTATAATTAAATTCTTTAACAAACTGCCACAAATTTTCAACATACTGTCGACGGAATGAAGAAAGTAATATACTAAGTTAGCGAACGATAAGCGAAATATGCGGGCACGCGCGCAGATACTTCGGAGAAGGCTTCAAGGCGACTTGGTTTGCTTTTGAGTATGAGAGACGAGTCCGCGCAATGGCAAGTGCAACCAAAGCAAGTAAATATTATTTTCACATTTTCATGTTGCATGATGCAACGAAAAGAAGAAATTTTCACAACGCTCGTGGCCAAAAAATGTTCGCTTCAATGTCGCTGAAAAGCGCTGCAATGCTCTTTCATGTTGAGTGGCAATGTTCGTCCTCGTTGCAAAAGGACGAAAACGGACGAGACAGGAAGTGATGCTGCTGCAGCTTTTATTGTATCGTATGTCAACATTGCATTTGCATGCATTAAAATTACACACACACACACAGACACACACACACACACACACAAACTCATATGCAGAGTTTCTCATTTTACAAGCAGTGCGTGGGTGGTTTCAAAATTTATGAAATATTTGAAAACTTACACTGAAAAATAAAAAATTGTGACAGTTTTCGAAGATGCCGACAAAACCGAAGCTGACACATTCAGTTCTTCCAGTCTTCAACGTCAGCACGCTGCTATCGTGAGCCTGGCCAACGCTTTTCCTTTTCACGTCAAAAGTTCCAGGGCAGTGATCATGTTCGCTAACTCTGCCAATGGTGTTTTACGTTCAACTCCACAATGTTCAAGGTATTCAGTTAGATACAGTCTAGTATTTTGTCTTCGTCAACATATCTTTCAGTAGAGTTTTGGAATTATATGAGGTGTTAATTCCTTTGCCTCTACGTGCTTTTAATTGAAGGAACATCCGATGGTATCGGCTCCAAAAATGGTGCTACATATTAAAGACGAGCACAAATTGCAGTGCTGAAACTGCGACACCACGTTTTTAATGGTCGAATAGCACGAAAGAAGCTGTTCATAAAAAATAAGCAGTAATGCCGACTTATCTACGCCAAGGAGCACGTTACTCAGCCAATTTAATTCTGGAATGATGTTATCTTTGTAGACGAATCGAAGTTTAAAATTTTTGTCTTGAACGTGATGCAATATGTCTGGCGTAAGCCAAATGAAAAGCTCTAGAACAAACTCCTAAAGTCTAAAATGAAGCATGGAGGCGGAAGCGCTAATTTCGGAAGGATAATTTACTTCAGAGTTCTAATGCTTTAGTCCTACGAGGACGTTTTTGACCTTACATGGACAAAGAGCCAAATTACAAATCGGTGATTGCCATGACTAGTTGATCTGGAATTGCCATCACGTTATGGGTCCATCGGCATAGTCTTCGAATATAAACTTCAGAGAAAACATTGAAGTTCCTTTATAAATACAATATAGTATCAGTATCAAGCAGTAGTTGAAACAGTGGTTTTCTTTGCTGGAATCGGCGAGGCAAGCTTCCGATTTCTGTTCGTCTGTCTGCCTTTCATGTTTGCGCTCAAAGACTGTCAAACATAAACTAAATGATGCCACTGCTCAACACTTATACAATAGTCTATTAACTGTTGGTAGTTGACAGAAGCAGCGTTGCAATTAAAGTTACTATGCGGAATATTCAAAAAGTCACTGATTTATCAAACTGCCCTCGTATTCTTTCAATGTACTTTTAAACTTAAAAATAACTTTTTCATATTTATGTTCGAAATATTACTTTGAACTTGTCGAACATATCAAATTGGTAAGACACCACTCAACTGTTTTCAATAAGATAAAATGCTGGTTTGATGACCATTTCATATCAATTATTTTGTTCAGTGTAATAGCAAAAAACTATTCAATCCGCCCACTGTAGCGCTTCAACTTCAGCTTCGAACCGAACTTAACTTCGCATCAATAATGTTGCATACTTTTATGCGCATGTCGTCGTTTGCATGCAAGTCCTAACGTCCTTTTTGCCGTTGCGCTTATCCATACAAGGAGTTTCTTCTGCTTCTGCTTTCCACTGAACTCAACTCAATTTTAAATACAATTTTCAGCTCAATGCGCTTACATTGTACATGATTGTTGTTGTTGTAGTTTTCTCCATTTTGTACTGCTTTAGTCCTTCACCATTTTTGATTTTTTTTTTTATTTATTTTTTTTTTTTTGTGTTGGTGTTAAGTAAATGTTGCCGCAAGTAAGTGGCAACACTTTAACAAAATAATATATATATTTTTGCAAATTTTTCGTTCAACACTTCTGCTTCTTATTTAATGCATGTGGTGCGCTGGTAGTAACTTCTATGTAATTTTTTTTTTTTTTGCCAGTACTAAGTATTCTAAAGGAAATTCAGTTTATACTCTTTCCGCATTTGCGAATAGCATCGCATAAAGCGTTCTTTGCGCTGTAGCAATATTTATGTTTGAAATTTTATTTACATAGCTTATTTTATGTGTTCACGTTGTATGCTGAATTACAAGTTCTTCTGCTTCTTCGTCTGCTTCGTCTTCTCTGCTGGCGTACTACTATAAGTACTTATTATATACAATTTTCTTGGTTGATCGTTACGGAAGTTGAGTTTTTAAGTTCGTTTGTTAGCTGATTAGAATTGCATTTCGTTTCGTTTATTGAATGCATTTCGGGGGGAGGGGGGTAAGTTGTTGTGGGAATACCTTGTGTTAGCTATGTATAAAGTTCAAATATTTTGTGCTGCTGTTATTAGTATAAGCAACCCTTAAGCAGCTGTGCACTTTAGATTCTACATTATAGATATTTGAACTTCTCTTGAAATTCTTGAATTTTAATCTTTTCGTTAGAGATGACTGAATTGCTTTTAAATAAAACATCTTCAATGTATACAAACGAAATATAATACTCAATATTAAAATAAGATTAGTTCTTAAAAAAAAAAAATTAAAAACTACAGCAGCCGATTCTAATAAGCAAAAAAACACAATAATAAAAAAAAAAAACAAGAAAAAAGTTTAGCCGTATGAAGGCTAAACCAAAAAGTGTGCTTGTCATTTCAATATGTACGAGTATACTCTACTTAACTAACTAAATATCTGAAAAACTTGAACCCTAAACAATGCGCAACAACATCCAGACAGACGGACATAGCGTTTCGTTGAGCTGATCAAGAATATATACTCGTATAGTTTATAGGGTCTACGATGCCTCAATTAATGCGTTACAAACTTTCAGACAAACTGATAATACCATTTCACATTATGTGTGAGTGGTATGTGGTGTGTAAACTTGTGTACTCCAGAATGCTCTCTTTGTGTCATATTAGCTTTTTCTTCTTTCTTTATTTCGCTCAGTAAGAGCACAATTCGAAGTGTGAATGAATTTTTCATTGAAGGAATTCAAAGCAGACAGCATAGCATTGCGTATAGCAAAGTCGGAGTAATAATTTTGTACAATATGCAAATTTCCATAGTCAAACTAGAGCATGACCATTTACCTTTCAGTTCATTGAACACCTTTATTTCGCTCCCGATAGGGCTAATTGTGAATGTATAAAAAACTAACTCTAAAAAATTTGGAGATATTGAGGCAAAAGAGTTTTATGTAACACCCTGTGTTTGTTGTCATTGTTACTGCTAGTATGAATATGAATATAAATATGAGTATGAGTATAAGTATGAGTATGAGTATAAGTATGAGTATAAGTATGAGTATGAGTATGAGTATGAGTATGAGTATGAGTATGAGTATGAGTATGAGTATGAGTATGAGTATGAGTATGAGAGTATGAGTATGGGTATGGGTATGAGTATGAATATGAATATGAATATGAATATGGGTATGAGTATTAGTCTCTCTCTCTCTCTCTCTCTCTCTCTCTCTCTCTCTTTCTCTCTCTCTTAAACAGTCTTTTAATGCATACACATATGCAATATTCTCCATAGAAATTGAAATACGCTAAACAGTGAGCAGCACGAGGCCCTGTTAGACTGTACATCATATGTGTGCTTAAAACACTTCTTCACATAATGCAGTTCAAAATTGCAGCATTCTGTTAATACGAAGTAGCAAACAGTGTGCTTTAATATTATTTTGAGCTATGTGCTTAACACATTTGATAGCTACATAGAGCACTTGTACAAAGCTACAAAGTTTTGCACATACTAGGCAACGTAATATTTCTGTGCCAAGAAGAGTTTTTTGCTTTCATTACTATCTCATATTGAGACACTATTTTGAATAGTTTAGAAACAGTGTTCCAATTAACAGTATTTCTTCAAGTGCAGCCATTTTTTTTTTTTTTTTTTTTTGGCAAGGAATCTATTCAATAGAGACTATTATAAGATGCCATACAGTTCTCTTTGTTTCCATAGCGCTATAGTAGATTTTGTACTTCATATTTTTCGCAGCTATTTCATTTCCATCAAAAAATAATTACAATTAGTATAATAAAAAACACTTGAAAACTTACGTGAGTAGTAAGTCAAATATGATTCATTTTGATCCTCGAAGCCATCACCGCTCGAATGCTGATCAAATGGATAGTTATTCATGTCATAAGATCTGCCCGAGGCCATAATTCGTGGACGATCCTCTTCGATAACGCTTTCGATTTCCTCCTTGAAGATATCAAACAGACTGGCGGTGCATTTGAGCTATATGAATAATGTATATTTTAGTAAAATTTTCTTTAAAGCGCTTCATAAATTATTATTAATTTTGTTACCCGCATTTGACCCTTGAGAAAATGTTGTGTGGTAACCATAAAATGTATAGCGCTGAGCACCGATTCCAGACTGCTATTTTCATGTTTTTCAATTTGATAGGTTTTAATATGATGTGGCGGTACCTGAAAGTAGTAGAAATTTTATGAAACACACATGAATTCGAAAACACATCTATAGGATATTAATACTATCTGGAATGTTCAGGATTTCACTTACGGCAAGATTGTTCATTAAAATGGTAAATTTCAATGCCAAATGATTTCAAATTTCAGGCGAAAAATTGAAAATTTTAACAAAATTTACTTTTGCGTAATCTTCCCGAAATTGTGTACCGGAACAGGCCTATAAAATAAGCTACACACTTTAAGAAATATATTGTAGCAGACTTTCCGGCGCAAATTTGTTTAAAATCATAATTTCTACACCATTTGACAACTATTATGCGCTGTTAAATCATTTATTTTCCGCTTTATCTGCATATCCTTTCAACTGCTTTACAATTAGTGGAACACCACGACCTATTTCTACATATATTGAACTGCTGCTACTGCAACATCGCCATGCCACTTTGAAAACACACAAATCGGCGATAAAAATTATTGGTAGCTACACAGAAAAAGGTCACTAAGAAAACTTGTGCTTTTTCATCATCTTTAGGAACTTGTTATCAACATCAAACAAGCAATTCAGCAAACTAAAGATGCCGCATGCCACAACACTTGTGGGCAGTAGCAGCAGCAGTAGCACAGGACACAGATAGACAGATAGACGGACAGACATCATCTGAAACTGCTTTTTGCTTTGCTTGGCAATACAGCAACCAGCTAACGAGTGCTTTTCAACAAGCCAGCCAGCCAGTCTTCCATCTGCCTGCCTGCCTGCCTTCCTGCCTTCCTGCCTTCCTGCCTGCCAGGGTTACTGATTTTGATGTGGGTTTTTGGTAGTAGAAAAATCTGAAGGCTCTTCAAACTAAACTCACCGCAAACAAAGTGGCTGCTGCTGCTCCACTTAATCACTCAAGCGTAAATCTATTCATCATTCATAAGTTATAAATTTCATAGTTACAAGTGTGAGAGGGGCGTACGGCATGACAGGCACTCTGAAAGGCGTATGAAAGGATCTCACTCAGGTTGTTTGAGGGCAAGGCGAGTATGTCAAAAACTATTGAAAGCAATGATGGCGTAAGAAGTATCGCTCTCATGTTTCGTGGCATATACTTGTATATCTCTATTTCTACCTTCTAAATTCAAAATCAATTCGACAAAAATACAAAAATACAAAAAAAAAAAAATGTATGTGTGTACAAAAGAATACAAAAGCCGCAACGCCATTGCTTAAAAACTTTTGAAACGTAGCCATCCATGGCATGTTACTTCATCGAATGTTTGTTTATTGCTCCATTTTCTGTTATCCTTTTGGTACAGATAGTGATACGTGTACATATGAGTTGCATAGGTACAGCTGCAATGCTATAGATACATATATGTACGTAGATACTTTTGTATCTACGCACTTGCATAGTTGATATATGCATAAGTTGTTCGTTCATTCGTTGCTCCTTGTGTTGTCTTTCATTGTACTCGACTCAAGTCGACTCGACTTGTTTATGAGTTTGAGCGCATGTTGCATGTTTTAGGTATGATAAATATTTATAAATTGATTTCTAGTCCGCGCTTCAATAAATTCTGTTTTGTGTATCTATTTAGCAAACTATTGAACTATTCGGTTTTTGGTTCGTTTGTTCAAATGTTTTTTTCCTTTTTTTTGAGCATAACTAGAGCATAGTTTATTTAAATTTTTCAATTCGTTTGGTGTTCATAGTATCTGCGAACTATATTTTATTTTATTTTTTTTTCTCTTTGTTGAAGTTGTATCGAAATCGTATGAAAAAGTTTCTTTATATGTATCAATTTCGAAAAGTATGTGTACGTTAGGTTATATAAATTTCAGGCTGTATACTCGTGCACACACATACGCTGTACTTTGCGTTAACCATATGAATTACACAGTCAATTTCAACGTTCTTGGTTTTCTTTTTGCGTATAGCAAAGACAGTTCCGCAAACTACGTGGTTTAGTTGCTTTTTTGTCTATTCACTGCACACACACGCAGCTCTTTGCATCAACCAGTGAAATTTACACAAACAATATGCTTGATCTTTCTGCGTTTACTGAATATGAAAGCATTAAAAATTAAAAATTTTGTTTGCATTGGCGTGTCATCTTCCATTTGAAACTGTTAGTCGCCGCTGGACTTAGAATAAGAATTTCGACAAATCGTGGCATCAACAATCCCAATACAAGTAAATAATATAATTAAGCTTGACACTAACTGCGGCAGAACAGTTCATGAAAGCAACTCTAATAAGCAAGACAAACTATTTTTTCGTGTCTAATTAAGAAATTTTCATTTTTTATAAATAATAAGAGATAAACAACACACGTGAAAATCTATTCGTGAACTACAGTCGAACTTCCATTACACGAAATTCCATTACTCGACTTTTCTAATGGGTGCGCCACCTAGACCTTCTATATTTTAACATTAAGTAACTCTGACATTTTTTAGTCGATTTTGATGATTGAACAAGATTTATTTAGGATATTCTTTACCATTTATTTCAAATTAGTTTTTGAATAGAATGTCGATTCAATGACCGCCTCTATTCGATATGCAGAAAGCAGCTCTTTTTCGGGCATTCGTACTATGTTAGCTTTGAGTTCGTCAATGGTCTTTGACTTACAGACATAAACTTTACTTTTTAAATAACCCTACAGAAAAATGTCGGGTAGAGTTAATTCCGGAGAACGAGGAAGCCAGTTCAAATAATTATTTTACGACCCAACTCGGGAACATGCACTGCCAGAACTGCAACGTAGCCGCTACAGTGTATCGAGGCTTGTTAAAAATATAAGTTCGTCAGACCTTTTGTGGCCACACAAAGTGCACCAACATCCAACGATGGCGTGCGTCATCGACTGTCTCTCCAACTTTGAATGAAACGAAATGGTCTGAAATGGTCTAAAAAGCTGGCCAAAAATCCAAATTAGTTATGTTTCTTAAGGTTTTGAGATCACTGTTTACGAATTTGCGGTTATTGAATTAATACTAAATTATATATAAAGGGTGTTTTGAGATCGCTGCTTACGTATCTGATATAAAAACTAATATTGGAAAAAGCCACTCAATCTATTTGTACAATAGTGATTTCAATTTTTCAAAATTCAAAATGGTGCATTCAATATGGTGAATGAGTTTTTGGGAAAGCCAATTTTAATATTTTTAGGTTTACAGATGATGGCAGTCCCGTTTCGTTTTGTAGAAATGAGCCATCTCAGTTAAAATGGTGACAGTGTTCAAAATCATACGAACGCAGTTGAGTAAATGGTGTATATTAAGGGTACTAACGGTTGTTTACTCATACCACTTGCTGAACTGCCAAGCCTAATTATACATATTTTCCAATAGGCCAGCCGTGTGATAAATTCTTCTATATTTTTTTTAGTTTCAACATCTGTTTGGGTTTCTGTTTATAGAATTTGTATAAATCAGAACGAACATTGCGTTTATGAGAACTGATATTGGTACCTATTGAGTATTCAGTGTGGTCCAATATTCGGACAGATTATTAGCGAATATACGCTCTAGAACATCGCTCATCTCATGATATGTGTACTACCCTCTAACAGGCTTCAAAGCAGCTTCTGACCTTACGGCTAACTTCAGAGTGAGCGCTCGAAGCGATACGGCAATGCAAACCACTGCTTATATGATTTCTTATGTGCTCACTCAAAAGCTGTCAGACTGCAGGCTGTCAGATAAAGCGAGATCATAGCGAAAACGAAGCGAGAAAACAGTTTCGAAACTGCATTCTCGCTGCGCATTGGTTTTTATCTTGTGGTTACCGTTTCGCATTTGCATGATTTTGTTTATCGGTTTCACTCTGACATCCTCTAGCATTGCTTGTAGCACGAAATATTATCGCTTCACGCCTCGCATTGCTACTAGCGCGCAGTCTTACGTCAGTCTAAGACTATATTCCAGCATTCATATATGCTAATACACTAACGCTTGATTCTAGATTCTAGAAGTATTGATTTCAGAGTATGAAGCCACTATATATTAGACGGAAGCTCTGTGATGCATATTTGATTAATACAAACTTTCTTTCTTTTTTTTTGGAAATTTAGCCCGAATTCGTCTACCATTTTTGAGGCTACCTCAATGTCAGCGAGGCTTATAGCTTATACGAATTGACTTACACTTGAAATAGCCATACAGAATGCTCAATATTTGAAAGGCTGCCTGACAAACACTCTTTTTGTATGCCTAATACAAAACCTTTAAGCTTGGTATTTGTATTTGACTTACCGAGTGCCATTGTCGAGTGTTTCACTTTTACAAAAGCCTATTAAAAACTATAACAAAAAAGAGAAGCGTAAACCTTCAACCTTTGTGCTCGGCAAAAAAGCTAAAGCAAAAGTTGTTGAAAGCACGAGAAAATATGAGTTATGTGAGATATCAACAGATTTTTACACCTACAACCATAAATAATGCCAACTTGCTTGAAAAAAAAGAACATTTAAAGCCATATAATGGAACGGTTAGAATGCTGAATATGCTCAACTACCAGCACTGAAGCTCAATGCTTCTGCTATACACCTGACTGACAGATACCAACAAAAAATGGAAGAAAAAAAAAACAGTCAAAATAACAAAGAAAGAATAATTTAAAAAAACAAAACACAAAAAATCGCGCACGGTACAGCGTAAAATGCAGAAAAAAAAGTATCGCACAATGCCATAGAAGTGAGACGAACTTTGTGTAGAAACGGCTCATAAAAACGCAATCTTTTAGAGTTCAGTGCGATTTTTCATTTTCATGCGCGTTGCATACTTTTTGGCAGCATGTCATGGTTTTTTTTTTTCTTTTTGTTGTTTGTTTTTGTTTCGAGTGCGCTCACTTTGAGCACAATGTGTGCTAAGACAATAAGTGCATTTTTGTTTTGTTTTTGCCATTTGATATGCTTTAAACACTTTTTGCACGCATAATTTTTTTTCGCTGTTTCAAGGCTTGCGGTCAGCTGAGTTGATGAATGTGCAGAGAAATGATTTAAGCTGGTTTCATTTTTCGTATCGAAATAATATAGTATATCAAAATATTTATTTTTAATTTTTTTTTCCAAAAAAAAATTTTGTATTTTTTGCACACACTTTGTTGCATACTTTCGGGCAGTTTTTAAAACTTATCGGATATGTTCTCGAAATCGCTTTAGCCTCAATTTCGACAATATTTCATTTGACAGGTTCACGCCTTCAGTCATTTATTTATTAATTTTGTTGTTGTTGGATTTTTTAATTCCTTTATGTTTTGTTCGTTTCACGGAATTATTGCAGCAGCTCTCTAATTGATTCAACTCTGTGCACAACTTTTGTTGTCAAAAAATTTAACAATTTTCTGATTTAATAAGATCCACAAAAAATGTTTGTTTTGGGCTTGCATTATTTAATTAAGCGCATGATCAAACTTCTCGTAATCGAAAAAAGTGCATACAGACTAGAAAATGAAAATTTCAATAGTTTTAGTTACAATATCAGCCAAAAAAAAAAAACAAACAAAAAAATGACGGCAAACGTTTTTCTAAACATTTTTTTCTAGAATTTTTATTAGCGACCTATAATGTACGAGTATATAGTATGAGTTTATAGTACTAGTTTTAGTATAGTTTTAGTACAAGCTCATTTTACATTGGCAAATATTTTACAAATAATTTTCATCAATGCAAACAAAAAAATGAACATTTAAGCACAAACATATGTCACCAACATATTGTAAAGTATTTTAAAACAAGAAAGAACCCTGTTATCGAGAGCGCTCGACTTCGATATACCCTGTACTTAGTCCTTACTTAATAGTTTATTTCAACTTCAGAAATGTGTGAGGCTATGTTCTACAGTGGTTTGATTTGCAATTATGTGCAATATTTTATTAACTAATGAACGGACAGTTGAACACGACTACAGTAAATACAGTTTTAGGCTTGTCTCACCTTAATATTAACTGTTATACAAATTTGAACCAACTTAATACATCAAAAGTATTTGGTTCTGCAAGATTTTCCATATGTTGACATATGTTGTAATCTTCACATAATGTTAACTAAACGAAATTGAATGTCGCTTTTTGTTAGGAGTCACAGTAATCTCAGCAAGAATTGTTAACTGTTGAAAAAATGTTCAAATGAGTTGAAAAATAGTCCGGCATTTGATGAGTTTTATTTCGATCAAATTTCTGGACCTATTAGATTTTTATTTTTTATTTTTTTTTTTTGTGGTCTGTGAAGAAGCGCGCAAGAAGAAAAAGAATCTTACTCGATGAATTCGTTGGATTGAATCTTTTCGTCGAACGTTCGATGTCTTTATTTAAAGAAAAAAATAATAAAACTACTTAAGATCTATTCTTAGATACTAAACATATTATCGGCAGTTCTTAGTTTATCTGCCTATGCACAGTGTGTCAATACGTATTAAACACATTCGGAAAAGACCGAATGTAATGCACAGACAACTTATTCTTATCAACATATTTTATTACAACGCATGCGCGCAGCCTGCGTTCGGGCACATCCGTCCAGTTCAGTCAGATAATAAGATAATCTATTAAGCATGAAAAGCCTGAGCTACATTTTTTTTGCGATCTAATTTTGAGTGCTTTTAGATTGAAATTTTTTTATTGGTGGTCAGAGTTCCTTCCAACATTTCTCGAAATAGAATTTTGATTTGTGGAACTTCGACACTCATAATCTATTAAACACTTGATATTGAAGAAATTTTTAGATAAAACCTATAAAAACGCGAGTGTGTTGCACGCTACTGAATGTATGAATTGGTGTCTTAAATTAAAATTTTTAAAAGCAAAGTGTAAAAAGAAAACTTTCCATTGGGAGAGGCGATATTCGCCAGTGCCCAGTACATATGTACCAAATCTTATTCAAAAATACAAGCCAAATCAGTGCAGCCTTTCTTAAGTGATGCGCTTACCAACAAACAGCATTTCAAATTTATTTATATGGATAAACGATTAAAACACACGACAATCATGGCACAAGCTTATTTTTCCGTTGGTCCTTTTTACAAATCACTCTTACCAATTACAATAAAAGACCCTAACTAGGAAACGAGCCTGAACATTTGTGCTGACAACTAACTATATTAATATGCAATAATATAATTAATAGTTTTTTCTGTTGCTCAAAAAGAACTGAAAAAAAAAACAAATCTAAACAAAAACCAAAAAAAATTATTTGGCAATAAAGCACAAATTAGCTGCTTATAATTATTTTTTCAAGATTACAAAATATAAATTCACAGTTTTTTGGGGAAAACTATGTATTAAACCTTTGTCGCTAAATTTTTAAAGCCAAATCACTCCAAATCAAATCGCTCGTTTAAATGCAGAACATACACCATATTTTAATTGCAGCTTTTTGTACTATTTTGTTGCATACTTTCGGGCAGCTGGATTTATAGTGCTTTAAACACTTCTGTCAACGTTAGTTTTTTTTTATTTTTTTATTTGTTTCTATCTATAAATAAATGTTTGCTTTTAGTGCATTTAATACTATTTCAGTTTTCTATTTCTCCATTTTTTTTCACACACTTTTTATGACTTTTTCGCTTGTTTGCGTGTTGCTTTTTTTATGCTTTTTGTTAAAAATATGAAAATTTATGATTTTTGTTTGTTTGTACGCGAACGCGAAGGCGTTGACAATGAAATTGAAATTTATACGCTTTATTTTTGTGTGTCGTCTAAGTTGAGCGCATAAAACTTTAACGCGTCGACATAAAATATGCTCGACGAATGCAAAAAGTTGTAAAAAATAAAACAAAATTTGTAGCACACTTTTAGGCTGCCGCTGGCTAGTCAGAATGCCAGAATGGTGTTAGCTACGGCTTAGTTTTTTTTTTTTTTTATATAAATTTAGATGTTGCCTTTATATATTTATTTTACCCTGCACCTAAAATATTTGTAGCAGGGTATATTGGGTTTGTTGAACTGTATTTATTGACAGTGTGGGTTATAGCCACCTTATATAAGTACTAGATGACCCCCGCGACGTTGTACGCGGCCCTCCTCTTTCCCCTGCCACTCCTTCCCCCTGCCACTCCTTCCCCCTGCCACTCCTTCCCCCTGCCACTCCTTCCCCCCTGACACTCCTTCCACCTTCTCCACCTTCTACATACTCTTTCACTCTACCACCAATTTTATTAAAATTAGAAAAATCTAAAAAAAAATTTATGTTTATCCAATCGCCACGAATTTTCACAAAACTATTTTAAATATTGCCAAATTTGATCAAAATCGGTTGAGCGGTTTCGGAGTCTATAGCGAACATATATACATACTTCCATTTTTATATATATAGAAGATACATTTTAAATACATATAATAAAGTAGTAATAAAATTAAAAAAAAAATCGCTTGCAAACTTTTCATCTTTATAATATTAGTATAGATAAATTAGATGCTTTAGGATTTTCACCTTCCTTTGTGGACTGGATACATTCATACTTTGTTGGTATATCTCAAAAAGTCGTATTCAATAATTGTTTATCTATATTTAAAGATGTTTTTTTTTCTGGTGTTCCACATGGTAATCACCTCGACCTATTATTCTTTATAATATTTATAAATGATCTGCAATTAGCAATCAATCACGCTCGTACACTAATGTACGCTGATGCTTCCCAACATAGTCTTCTACAACAGATTTTAAATCGTTACACACCTGGTGTTTAACAAACTATCTTAACCTAAATATTTCTAAATGTAAGATTATCGCAGAAAACGTAATATTACGAGGGCTGCTATTTATATTTCCGGAACTGGCAACACGAATGGATCATGGGGCCACTATTCCGCTTGAGCAACGTAGAAGGTCAAGTTTGAATGGTACACGACCATTTGTTTGTCTTCGGAGAAATTCGTAAAACCAACCGCCAAAGACGAATAATTCTCCGTCATGGCAATGCGAGCTCTCACACATCTCGTCAAACAAGTGCATTACACAAGTCTATGCGTTCGAATAATTATTTTACAATTTCAATTGTGCTCACTAAATGACTACTCTTTTAAAGCAGAAATGTTTATTTGTAAAATGTTTATTTATAAAATTATAAATTAGGCCAGCAAATCTACTCTAAGTTGCAACCGATTGGAGGAAATGGGTTGTACTGTGTCAAAATTTATCGTTTGAAGAGTTGTAAGGGACGCCCCAAATATTGCTCAACGCAAAATGAAAATGGCACCATGTTTGCTTCAATGACTTTAGGAGGCTTGCTTAGAATTTTGCAAAGATAATTTACTTTAGAAATTGGACACAAGTAACTTTGAATGCATAGTATAATAAGATAATATTTATTTGCTTAAACTTGAATGGCACTGACGGATTTAATGATTATTGGCGGTATTAAAACAAAGAGCCTTTGACTTTTTTAAAGCGCAACTTTGGTGGAGGCAATATGATGACTTGGGGTGCATTTCATGACGATGGTTTGCTTGAATTGCAAATGCTGACAGGACGAATGAAAAACAGAGACTACATTACAGTGTTGCAATGTAGTTTATTGCCTTTTTTTTATATCAAAATAAATAAAAAATCGTACATTTTGCAACATGACAATGCCCCTGTATACATGCTAGTAAGTAAAGAGCAGAGTGGCTGCAATTGAAAAATGTCAACGTCATGAAGTGGCCAGCGTGCTCACCTGACCTTAACCCAATTATTAACATTTGGGCAATGCTAGCGAGACGTGTCTATGCCAAATACAAGCACTAAACAACGTTCTGGAATTCTAAAGTTCAGAGTTAACCTGTTTCAAAGTAAACCAGCTGAAAAAAATTATTATTTCGAACAAATTTATGACGTGTACAGGGTATAATATAGTCGAGCATCTCGACTATAACTCTCTCTCTCTCTCTATCTGTCTCTCTCTCTATATGTCTCTCTCTCCCTCTCTCTCTCTCTCTCTCTCTCTCTCTCTATCTCTCTCTTATATTTATAAGCTTTTATTTTATTAGAAATTTAAACAAAAGCGCATTTTTGTTGCATACTTTTGTGCTTAAATTATTTGTTTGTGCAATTTGATTTATTTAAATCCACTGAAAACATTTAAATATTTGACCGAAATATTATGCTTTAAACTGCAACTCCACACGCTTATTCCCCTACCTAAAATAGCCTAAAATAGCGCTAAATGAAAAATAGCCAAGCAATCAATTGCCTGCGACATAAACGAAACCAAATCAAATCAAATCAACACTGACCCTCCGCCAGCCAACCCCAACTAATTGAAAGGTTTTCATTATAAAAGTTCGAGATAAAAAAAAACAAAAAAAAAAAAAAAACTTGTAGCACCGGGCAGGCATTCAAGTCAACCCATTCAAAATCCGACCAACGAAACCAAAACTTACCACAATACCATTAATAGTCCATGTCAAATTAGCAGCCGGTTTAGAGTATTTAATTGAGCAATTGCCATCGACCAAATCACCGATGCGATATCGCGCCTGTATGCCGGTAACCGTAGTATGCTCTTCCGGTAATTCTGTCATGGAGAAAATGGAGAAAAGAACGGAAAATAAAGTGTGAGTGAGCAAAATGTTACGACAACGACGACGACGCCATTGTGGCAATGTGTTTAATGAAAATGTAAAATTAGCTAAAGCAAATGTAGAAAACGAAGACAAAAAAAGAAAAAAATATATATATATATACGTAAGGAAAAAACGCTAGAAAATACCATAGGAAAAAAATTGATGGAATTGTGGTAGATAGGCTGGCGTCCAATGCAGTCTACATGTTGCACAGTGTGCTGCATGGTGGAAAAAATTTGTGAATATTTCCACTTTCAGCAAGGAATTTAAATCGAGTTCAAGAAACTGCTAGAAGAGTTTTCCATTTCATTTTTTGTTGCTATTATTTTAAAATTGAGTTCTATGCCACTAATTCATTCTGTGGGAATGAATTTCTAAACTCTTGCCATCTTTAAAAATGTCAAAATGTCGCAATGCAACAAAAATTTTCATATGAAGTGCAAGTTAATAACAGTAGATTATATGTAGGGCAAAGGCTTGTAGGTTGAACACCCCCAAAAATTTTCGATTTGTGGCAGCTGAAACAACAACAAAAATCGAACTGTCCTTATCATTGAAATGAGCAACTATGATGCAATTTTCGAGGGAATTGTTATGAAATTTTAAATAAGTGATCAAACTTCAACTACTTTTAATACATTTTCATAGTCCACAAACATTTATAAGCGTATCATAACATGATGCAAATAGTTCACAACTTTGCCAAATGTCAGTAAAACTGTAGGTTGAACACTTTATGAGCTTGTAGTTTGAACAAATTTCTTCAACGCCCTATCTGAAGTAGGTAGCCCAGCAAAGATCGTTTGGCTTTGCATGATGACGCTATCACACCCAAAGCGTCGTCAGAGTAGAAAAGAACCTCTCCGAACCGTTTGATACCAAAAGAAGTTTCAGGCAGGGTGATGCTTTATCCTGCGACTTTTTTAATCTTCTGATGGAGTACATTCTACGCCAATGCCCATACGTAGAACGATCGGGCACGATCTTCCGTAAGGAAGTGATGCTACTCGCATATGCTGATGACATAGACATCATAGGCATCAACGAACGGCGAGTAAGTAGGGCGTTCTCGGAGATTGAGAAACAGTCACGTCTCATGGGCCTAGCGGTGAACGAGGACAAGACGAAGTACTTGGTGTCTACTCGCAGATCATCAGCGCGTCTTGGACGGTCTGTGAGTAGGGAGAATTTCAACTTCAACAATGTTGTAGAAAACTTCATCTATCTGGGAACAGAAATAACCAGCGACAACAATGTTAGCCGATAGATCAGACGAAGAATCACGCTTGCTAATCGCTGCTACTTTGGGCTCAGCAAGCAAATTAGAAGTAGAGCCCTCACTCGAACTACGAAGATAAAAATCTATAAGACACTGATAATCACGGTCCTGCTGTATGGCGCAGAAGCATGGACACTGACAACAACGGATACAGCGTCTTTAGGAGTGTTCGAGAGAAAGATTCTTCGTAGGATTTTTGGTCTCCTTAGAGTTAGCGGCGAGTTAAAGAGCCGTATTAACCACGAGCTGTATGAAGAGGTTGACATAGTCCATTGACGGTGGACGGCGTCAGAGTGGACGTCCGAGCTTTAGATGGCAAGATCAGGTCTATGATGACCTGAAGAAGCTCCGGATTGCCAGCTACTGGCGCCGGCGCACACTAAACTACACCGAATGGTGCGCTTTCCTACGTGTGACCTTGACCGATAGACGGTTGTAGAGCCACCTAAGTAAGTAAGTAAGTTTGAACAATATTTTTTCGCTGTGTTTGCTGCTAATTTTATGCTATATCCAACAAACAAATCTCTCCCATTTGTATTTTGTAACATTTTGTTCACTTTCTGTAGCTATTTTGTTAAGAATTTTCATATTGATTTTTTCCGGTGAGTTGCTCATCGAAAACAAGATTCATAACCAGCATGAAGATTCCGAATGTAAACAGCAGTAATATTATATTATGGGTTTCATTCTATACAAATAGATGTTTCCGACCTTTCCTATGGTGGAATTAATTCCCCCGTATAATCTTAAAGCCTGTTAGATTTTTCAAAATCTTCAATATACATTTGTAAGGTAGAGAAACCGATTTTGAAGATGATCGAATGAAATGTTTTTCCATATAACCTTTGACTCTCAATTTTCTTTGTTGGGAGTGAAACCTCCCAAAATCTCGGCTTAGTAAGCACATATATCATATATGGAAACGACTGTCCATTAATCAATTCTCTAGTTTTAGCGGTTGCGGCTAAGTGTAAATCGTTTTTCCCTTTTATATTTATATATCTATGTTTCTTTCGGAAGTCGATTCATAAAAGTTTCATAATTGTAGAAATTTTAAGTTGACTGTTCACTTTGATAATAATGTGTCATTGCATGAAGCCTGATGAGTATAAAGCAAGTTAGTTTGCTTAAATTTTTTCATAGTTTTAGAATAGAAATGACAAGAGTGTAAGTCTCACCAATCCATTAATGTCAACGACAAATTCAAATGTTTTTTTCGAACCGAAATATTCTGCTGTGAATCGATAGCGAGCTGCAATAATTTTTTTAACGAAATCTATACAGAGAAAGGTTAGAAACTGTTGTAGCGAACGAACTCGCATTTGTTCACCTTTGTGAGTTTTCTCTTGAACAGAATAATGTCAAAGCTGTCAAAAATCGTCTTAACTTATTTCTTGACTGATTTTTATCGCCATTTTATTAGCATTACAGTCTTATTTTCAAATATTAAGTTGTGTTAAACTGATTCATGACAGCTGAGTAAGTAATTTCGTGTCGTATTACGTGTTAGCATCTCTATTAAGTACCTCATTTAAACTAACCGACTTTAAAGTCTGCATTAAATAAACTAATCACTAATTTTTTTCCGCATTTCATGACACTGTGCACACGAGGTACCATATTCAGCATGAACGCCAGCCAAATTTGTCTAATTAATTTGGGAAAAAAAGAAGAATCAGTTTTTTGTAAGCACTGCCACTGCACGGCATTAATTTCAAATTTTTTTTATTTTTTTTTTGCTATGAATTTTTTGTGTTTTTATTTTTTTTTTTTTGCAATTTCATTTTAGAATTTTTATTTTTTTTTTTTTGAATTTTTCAATATTAAACTCACCCACAACTTCCATTTCACCGGATACCATAGCCGTTTGGAACGATGGCGCCTCTACGGATATTTCGCATGTAAATTTGCCCGAAATGTTGAGTGGCACGGACTGCAGCACGACGTGGCTCTGATTGGAGAGGTTGCGCTTTTTTTTTGTTTTTGTTTTTTGTATTCCATAGGTTTTTTTTTTTGTTCATTCATCGAACCAGGTTTTTCCGTAGCAAGAAATTGAAATAGTAGAAAAGAGAAAAATAGAAAACGAATTGAATCAAAAGCAATGAAAATTAGTGCAAGACGTGAAAATCGAAAGAAAGTTTTCCGCTTTTCCCTTTAGAAAAAAGCTACAAAGTTTTCCTTAAAAAAAAAAAAAAATGACAAAAAGTGGCATTAAAAAAAAGTAGCAAAAGTTTTTTTTTCAATAAAAACGCAACTTGCATAAAATAAATTTTGCGAACGTGGCATATTTCTTACAATATTCAGCGATTTTTTTTTTCTTTCTTACTTCGGATATGGTGCGAAAAGTTAAAGTGAGTTTTGTGGATATGTAATATGAGATATAGTATTCGGTAGACAAATGCAGTTTTTTTTCTCGATGTTTAGTGTAGGTGTTTGTGATAGAAGCATGTATGATTTGAAATGGGTTATCACTTTTTGCTTATCTTTAAATTGAAACTTCTAGGCGTAAGGAAGAAAATATGCAAAATGAAGGGTGCTGAGTATGTGCAGCCCATATTGATTTGTAGTAGGTACTTTAGAAATCTAATCAAATACACATTATATCTCATAGAAATAATAAATTAAATAGCACATTTTTCGGTAGAATACTTTCTGACACACAATAATATTTTGTATTTATAGTAAAACCATCCACAATCTCGTGTGTTTTAGTGCAATGTAGTGTTTTTTATTCAAATACAACTGTACTGCTTTTTCGATCGAACGTAAGTACCCGTATTACTTTGAATGAACGTATGAAAGCAAAACCATAGCATACTTTTAGGCATGTTTTTTGGCTTTTAATAGAAACGTAAGATTTGCATTAAATGAAGTTGTTTTTTTACATATTTTCGAATGTAATGATTGCAAAAGAAAATAAATTTTTTGTGGAATTTTTTCTAAGAAGAATCTTTGCCACAGCAGAAAGCGTGAGGAATGCATTGCGCATGTAAAAAAGCAGTAGTGAGCAAATGGTGATTTTCAAACAATAGTTGATTGGATATACATATAATGCTGATGTAAGACTCATACTTATAACTATATGGCTTTCTAGCATGGTGGCTTACACTAGACATTAAAAAAACCCATTTAGCAAGGTGTCATGTAGTGCGAAATTATGTGTCTGCAGAACGTTATGTATCACCCCGACAGAAACACTAAACACAATTCTACTTATTCCTCCACTAAAACTAGGTTTAAATGAAATTGCCACTTTTGCCGGAATGGCGCTCAGAGAATGCAACTCATGGAACAAAACTGTCGTAAGACACAACTGATTACTGTGCTCCAAAAGTAGTCTTTGACAAAAACCAAAATGTCAGAAACACCACAGTTCAGTATGCTACAGCCAAAAATACGGGGTACCGTCTCTGCACAGCAGCATCATCCACACCCTCAGCAGAGCAGAGTTGAGGTTGAGAAGCTAGTCTAGACGCTATTGGTAGATCGGCAAGTTAGCTTGTCTTGGCAACACGCTCAGCTTCGGGGTGTATGTAGGTGCACGCAGAAAAACTGGCATCTACAATGAGTGGTAAATGATCAGAGTTGAGATCCCTAGAGTCAGAGATACGCAGTCGTCTGGATGGAATGCCAGTATATACTGCAAGAACACAAAGAGCATCAGCATGACGAGTGCTAGCTTAAAGAGTAGTTAGTCGGCGCTTCTGTTGCGATCATCTCAAAATTTGTATTGACGCTATATTCAAACAGCGTGCGACCCTTTGGCGTTGCAATCGGCATTCCCAGCGGCAATACTTAGCATTCCAATCACCAGCGGCCAAGTATTAGGGACTAAGCTTATAGAAAAAGTCTTTAAACTGCAGCTCGAATAAAAATATACCGAGGAAGGCAGTAAACGACACCAAAGACAAAGTCTCCATGATAGCGGCTTGCATAGCTTCAGTGCGCACAGAGTTCAAATGATGTTGATGGAGCGACTAACGTATGAGCACAGCAGCTTCTCCACGCATGCGGTTGTCATCAGAGTGGTTAGCTGAATGGATATCATATACCAACAGCTTCAAATAGGATCTACTGGAAAGATACGTCTCACTCAGCAGCATAATATCAATATGATGATGGCGTATCAATACTTTAAGTTCGTTAAACATCTTTGAGTTTAAGTTTGCATCATATTCTGAAAGTTGGGCATGAGTGCAACAAATTTTTGTTCCCAAGAAGATGTTGACGAGCACTTTAGTGGTAATTGCTGATGTACCTGCTGATGATGTTGTTGTTGAGGTTGTGCACATCTAACAGCGTCTGCATACGCAAATGAAAGATTTGTACTATTACCAAATGGATGCGTTGGTCTAGAAGTAATTTTTGTAGAATCGGAAGACACGAAGAATGGGAACCGGTAATGATTTGGGTTAAGCGGGAGACAGCTTGGAGACCATTTCCTGATATACAACACACCCTCTATAATTAGCCAAATGTGGCTCTTGACAAAGAGATGGGTGCTATGTCTCAAACGAATATAGCTGGTGGCTTGTGAGCCTTGCTTACCGAGAATTCCGAGCACTTCCATGTAATCAGATGTACACATGCACTTCTTTTCAGAAAACATAACTTTCATTATCATTATCGGTTGCACGTCGACTAAATTTATTACTCGTAAACCCACAGATGAACAAACTGATTTCAGACTTCTACGTATTCTTTGCAATACAGTCAAAGTTCGCTTGACCTTGTGCGCGGCAACATGTTATCTTTCTAAGCAAAATAATGAGAAAAGCCATGTTGAATTTGCCATTACTCTCTCAATATCCTCGCTCGTCATCTACATTCCTTTTCTTCTTACTCTAAAAAATATAAATCGTAATTTTCTCCAATTCGCATAGTCGTAGAATTATTAAAAATTAGAAGTATTCAGACACAGCCCTTGTGTCACCTTCAGTAGAAATTTATTTAGTTTTGAAATTAAGTATCTTTAGTTCCAATTCCACTGTTCCGCACTAATTAATGCCATTTAGTTTTGAAATTAAGTATCTTTAGTTCCAAATCCACTGTTCCGCACTAAATAATGCCATCATCTCGATTTTTGTTCATATTGCAAGTGTTTTAAAACACTTCAAAGTAAGTGTACTGCTTCATAGTTTTCCAGCCAAGTGTGTTGTATAAATTACTTTTTTTTTTTTAAATATTCTCAGCTGTGTTAATAAACTAGCTGTAAATACCTTAAGTACGCACATAATCAAATATTAAATGAATTCTACAATTATTTTGTAATCTTCATTAACACTTTAAGTAGATAAAGTGTTTATTATTTTTGTAATTGTGATTTTTAAAAAGACGCACACTCAAACCAAACAATTAAGTACTGCAACATAACCACACTTTCTACTGTGCCGCTATACTAGATGCATATGTATCTTATACGTATTTGTGTTTAAACACAATTCACATAAAAACCATCTCATTAAAATTACCGTCAAGGATGAAACAATAAACCGATTTAATAACACCAAACGAAACAGCCTTGATTAAGCATGTTATTAATTCGAACAGCCCCAAAACAAATACGAGTAAAAAAAAAAAGTAAAGCCAACAGAGTGTGTGCTAAAATTATTATGCGATATTTTTTTTTAATATCTTTTTTTTTTTTTTTACGTAATTGGTTTATAAACATAGGCATGTAAGTGTGTGACATACTGTATGCATGTAAGGATGTTTTTTCCGTGTGAATATATCGATATGTTATATGTACACAGTGCGCTCTGTGTAATAATCGTAATCGTAATAATTATAGTTTAAATCTGATGCGCAGTATCTCTATATGTATCTGAGTATCTGTCCCTCGTTGCGCGTTTTATATAATGTGCATATATTGTATTTTAATGAGGCGCCATCAACGAAGTAAACGAAGTCGCATGACGTCGAGTTATGGCGACACAAATTAACCGCAAATATTAATAATTTGGTTCAAAATGTAATTTTCGTTGGATGCAAAAAATATACAAAATAAAAAACGAGAAAAAACAAGAAAGAATGTGTGTCGACTACGAGTTACACTGTAACTTGTTTAACCATGAACCATGGATTATATTCTTTAGTGTTCAGCTCTGCACATAACTGGCATATTTCATTAGGATTTTAACAATAAAACCAAAAATAATTTCATGCAGAAAAATGAGGGTAGATACTCGTTATATGAAGCAAGAAGAGTAGAGAGTCAAACTTGAAGTTTCTATCAACTTTAGTCTTCAAAATCTGTTCGTCGGAACAGAAGGACAAATCTATACAGACTCGTCTTTCGTTGCTGCTCTAGAATATATACACTTTATAGCGTCTGTCACGCCTCGTTCTGCCTGTTACATACATTTCCACAAACTTAATATACCCTATCACCGTAAGAGTACATCGTATTAAAAAAATATCGTATATATACATTTTTTTTTTTTTAATAACACATCATGAAAGTCTTTAATTTATATTATGAATTGGCTTAAAATGTGGTTGACTGCGACTGACTGGATTTAAAGTGATTAAGTGAAATAAGTAAACTATTCTTAAATGGTATAAAGTCTCTAGTGTACTATGTACAATCGATATATGCGTGAGTGGTTGTTTTAATGTTGAAGTAAAAAAACAAAAAAAGGAAAAAAACCAAAAAAAAAAAGAAAAAACTTAATTTATAGCGCTCATTTTTTACGATATCTTCATTCAATGTAGAGTTTTATGTGCAAATTGTTCGCAGCAAATGTTACAATCTGCCAGCCCGACGCCCACTTTTAACACCGAATGCGTCATTTTGACTTACCTCCACATTCAGACCACTTGTCATGGCAAAGACTTTCATTGCCGGATTCTCTTTGGGCGTATAGCGATAGAATTCCCTGCGACCTTTATACCATTTCACCGAATAGAGCGTATCGTTTTCCATGTCGTAATTGCAGGTGAACTGTGCATTACTGCCGCGTTTTACAGCCTGTGGTATCGTTACGGAGACATCTTTGAGTGCGACTATTAAATCTGTAATGATATGAAGAACAAAATGAAAACAGATGAGATATTTACAAATAGTAAAAGAAAAAATGTATCGTTAGTGCATTGTTTTAAAGGTATTCGAAGTAGTTTCCTTTTAAAGCGGAAATTCAATAGATAGTTGATAAGAATACAGGTAAGTAAACTTGAAAGTTAAATTTGAAAAGTAGTAGACTACGTTTAGTTTAACTGAAGCTGTGCAGCACATCGCGTGTGTTCTAAGGAAGTGAATATACATATATATATATATATATATACATACGCTAAATTCACGTAGATATTACATAATTTGTAAGATTGTGAATAATTTTCACATATTTTTAATGTATCGTTAAAGTTCGACACACAGATACATAACTGAGTGTTCTAAACAACATACAAGTACAAGTAGTAGGGAAGATACAGATACGAAAAACGTATAGGTACAGATACTGGTTTAAAGACTAGATCAGACTACAGATACAAAGAGAGAAATAAGTTTATAGACATGAAAAGATTCATGTACAAATACAAGTACATATAGAAGTACAGATACAATTACAAATACAAGTAGAGATACAAGTACAGATACAAGTAGAGATACAAGTAAAGATACAAGTACAGATACAAGTGCAGATACAAGTACAGATACAAGTAATATACAAGTACAGATACAATTCCAAATACAAGTACAGATACAAGTACAGATACAAGCACTGATACAATTACAGATACAAGTACATATGCAAATACTGATACAATTACAGATACAAGTACTAATACAAGTACATATACAAGTACATATAGAAGTGCAGATACAAGTAGAGATACAAGTACAGATACAATTACAAATACTAGTACAGATACAAGTACAGATACAATTACAAATACAAGTACAGATACAGATACAAGTACAGATACAAGTACAGATACAATTACAGATACAATCCTAACTGTCAAAACAAATGCAGTTGAAAATACTTTTATGTGCCCTTTTTAAACACTATCATATTATTAATCAAAATTTCTATTAAGAAAAACAAATCATTAACAACTTTATCATTAGCAAATAAACATCTTCAGCTGGAATACTAGAGAAAAAGCAGAATTGTAAACTATCACATTACAAATGAAAAACAAAGCATATCGAATACCTTTTTGCAAGTAACAAAAACTTCTGCGGATATCTACCATTCCAATGCTATTTAACACATTCTACAAAAGCCAAAACAAAAATAAGAGGACAAAAAGTGTTTAAAGTACCACCAAACTGAAAGATAAAACAGTTGTAAATGCATACGACTCGTACATAAAAAAAGTTATAAATTTTATGCAGCAAAACTTTGAAAAAAAAAACCAAAAAAAAAAAAAATGTGCTACTAAAAAAGCCAGTTGTGGTAAAAAAAAGAAAAAAAAAAGTAAACTGCAGTAGATAACGACGACGTATACGGCTACGGCCATTATAAATTGATACAGCGTACAGGTAAGGGTCAGCAGCTGTCCTACGCTTCTACTGAACTAGCAATGATAGCCAGTAGGATATACTATACGAGTATATAGCGTTTTTATCCATAATATGCACTCGGTTGGACGACACACACTACTCGTATAATGCCTTTGACTATGAAACTAAATGGACTTTGTGTTTTGTTTGTTTGTTTGTTTGTCCTTTTTTAGTGCTATATAGATAAGTGTATATGTATAGGGAGAGAGATAAAGATAGAAAGCGTGCAGGAAGTTAACATATGTGACTATTAGCAGCTGCTTGGCAGGGTTGTCGCTTTGTTGTTGTTGGTTATTGTTAACAATATAAATCGGAAGCATTAATTGTCATATTGTTGTCATATAAGTTGAAATATACTAAAATTTATATTTAAAGTAATACCGATTTAAAGAAGTCAGTTAGTTTAATGTAATTCTCCACTCTAAACTTTCCAGGAGTTTAAAGTATAATGAGAATAGCAATATGCGCCTGCTAAACCTATTATAGAAAGTCTAGAAGGAAATGGGAACTGCAACTGTATATCATTCATTGGTTTTACACTGCAGTTGTCATGTCTATACCAACTTATGGAGGCTAGAGCTGGTTGACACCAAATCTCACCTACTTAACCTTCACAAGGTACAAAGAGCAGTCATAACTCGTTATTCACCTTTTAAGCAGCTTTAGACAACATATTTAATCTGGAACCTGTAGGCATCTTCTTAGAGCACACGGCAACCAGAAGCGCAGCTAGACTCCCTGAGCTAAATCTTCTTAAGCAGCACAGTACCATGCTAGTAGAGAGCCCGATTGACATGAAAGAGGGTGACTACTGTATTCCAGAGTACAAATGGAACAACAATTTCGGTGGAACGCGGTTTCAAAATACTGCGACGGAAGTATGCGGGAAAAGTTGCTTACGTCTTCTAGGAAGGAACTAACAACGCTGCTCTCATATCGCGTACCCGATGGGTGCTGTGTGTTTCAGGCAGAGATTTATGCAGTCTGAAAATTGGCTTAGCTGATTAGCACCCTGCAGGAAACTCCAAGGAACATATCAAGCAGGCAGCAAATAAGACTTTAACTTTGCACACAAAAAAAAGCAAACTTATCCGGAGCAAACTATAAAACTATATAAGCTATATCCAACAGCACCCAGTTGAACTCAGCTGGATTCCTGGCTCATCTGGCCATTCTCGCAAACCAGGTAACGAGATGGTAGACGAGTTCGGCAGGACTGGATCAGCGCTGCCGACGACTCAAGTTGGATATTCGTAGACCGTATTTAAGATTTTCTCTTATTCTCTTAACAAGGAGCACTAGAGAATCAGCGGGAAGACAGTGGGCGACTGCCTCAAAAGAACACTTTGCCGTATGTCAACCAAAGCAAACATATGTGTTCCTACACTATAACAAGAATAGGATAAGACTGTTGACTGAAGTGCTAACGGAATACTGTATCATTTGTTATATGACCCAACGGTTGCATGTTCCCTATCAGAACTTCTTTCGTAGCTGCGGTGATGAAAGAAAAACGTTTTCTCAGTAAACCGTTCTTTGAAGACCTGAAAAGTGTGCCAAAACCACCACTGGAGCATCTGACACGCTTCTTTGAGTCTGTGGATTGGTTTCAAAGGTGTACAGCGTTGAAGAAAACCAACTCAATAAATAGTAAACCAAGATAACAGCGAATACAATGTTCCGGACGGTCTCTGGATGAATTCAACCTGCGTCGAGCGGCCTGATGAATCTAACCTAACTCAATATCTAATTGCAAGAAATTACAAGAAAAGTAAAAACTTTTTCTGACAAATGTATTATTTTTGCCGAAAATATTGGTATATTTTAGCACATTCTGCTTTAGGGTTGCCTTTACTTATGAATTTTTGATTTTTTTTTATATGTTTACTTCTTATTGAATTCAATTTTCTTTACTCTTTAATAGTGTCAACGTTTTATGAATATTATGTTTGAATATTTTTAACTATTCCAAGTCTACACACAAAAGTTTGGTTAAATATAAAATTTCTAATACAACCATAGATTAGAATCAACTTATAAGTAAAAAGCATTAAGATGAGAAAAGTGATCCAACTTTCAATAAATTTAAGCAAACTATGCTTGTTCTTTAAAATTATGCAAAAAATCGTATATTAAGAGCGATATTCCAGGGCCTCAAAGCAACTTTGCACAATTACACTATCTCCATCTCTCTTATTCTTGCTGTTTAGTCAATTTATAGCATACTAAACGCATACATATGTATGTAACTAGACAAATTTTCAACTAATATAAGTTAAAGTTTTTGGTTTTTATATTTTTGTTGACCCATATCTAGATCCTGAAGTCTGTATCTATCTCTTTCCATCTCTTTCCATTCTCTCACTCTCACTCTTTCTCTCTTTGTCTCTTTTACACATAAACTACACAAACCCTAACTTTTACACATATATAACTAATGTCATTACAAAATTTTCGTATGTTTCGTTTGGAACACAGCTAAATGTCCTTAAGCTTTTATTGTATATATATATTTTTTTTTGTTATTTTTAATTTTATTTTTTAGTAAAAGAAACTTTTTTTTCCTGGTTTTATTTGTTGTTCTTGTTATAAAAAGTGAAGAGCAAAACATATGAAAAAAGCAGGAAACTTTTACAATCTACATTTGTTAAGTATTTTAACGACGTTTTATGAGATTTCTGGCTTAGTTTTTTTTTTGGGTTTTTGGTTTTTTGTTTTGGTTTTTTTTTTGTTTTAGTTAAACTTGCTACGGCCATTTGCCGAGTTAGCAGCTGTTTTTGTGTATTCGATTACGTTGACGTGAGTTGGCCAACAAGCAGCGTTGTCTGTGGTCTCCGTGTATTTATTGCACTCTTCTGTTCTGGTTCGATGTTGCCTTGTCTGACCGTATGACCACAAAGGATCGACTAACCTCCACCGTACTCAGCTGCATTTTAACATATGCAGTTGTAAACTTTTAGAGAGATTTTGTTTTAGTAATTTGTACATATGTATATAGTTATGTATGTTGTTTGAAACAGGGAAGGACATTTTTAGTTCTCTTTCACTTTGTATCTGTATCTAATGCTCAATGTTTTCATTTATGCAGTTTCCGAGTATTTGATATAGAAACTTATTCGTTGTAGAGGTTTAAAAAGAATTTCAATTAGTTCTTAAAATATGCTTGTTACAACTTAAATTACTGGTCGAAGCTGGACCTATGTGGAGCATTTGATTAGGATATATCAAATTTGACGTTTATAGCTTAATTAACAACAAAACCAAAAGAGTGTTCACACAAAAACAGGAAAAAATGGTTGCAGACCTTTATGGAGGGTTACCTCTTATAATGAAATTGACACGTTTATTGTATATGTATACTGTTTCTGAAAAGTTAATAGGAGAGTCTATATACTTAAATCTAAATGCTCTATCTCTTATAGTCTCCCATAACACGTCGGTCATACAGACAGACAGCTGAATGTGTCCATATAAACTAAACTTTTGTTGCTGACCAAGAATATATTTATATATATATATATGTATAGGGTACTTTGGGAGTGGAGTGGTTCACTGGTTGGAGTGGCTCACTAGCCTTTTTTCGCTTATATGATTAGTTTAGACGGTGAGGACAACTGACAGCCTCTTATTATTAAGTCAGCTGATAAACATGAAAGTGTCCTGAGTATTTTAAGTCGCTGTGCAACACAGTTCCCAGAAAAGAAAGCAAAAGTTTTTCAAAGTATTGAAATAAAAACGAGTTTTCTGCCGATTTAATAAGCTAAATATATGTTACTTATTGGATTAATGTTTATCTAGCTAAATGTTCTACAATTATCGATGTAAAATGAATATCTATCAAATGGCGTCAGTGGGGTGGAGTGGTTCATTTTATGTGGTTTGAAGTGATTAACTCATATAATACCATATTTTTATGTTGCATTGTATGCATGTGTAGTGTATATTAAGTGTTTTTTGTGTGCGATGCAAATACATCACCACAAATAAATAATAATTTCAATAAACTATACATAAATATATTCATAAATAGTAGAGTCTACAAATAGTTCTAGTTATGTATTATCATGTACTCTAATTTTAGAAGCCTTGATTAAATATTGAAAGCAATTTGAGCTGATACTTATTAATTTTGCGGCCAAATATTTCGAATGAACCACTCCACCCTATCAAAATATATCACGTTAGGTAAATAGCTATGTTTTTCCTATAAAAAGCATTTTCATAATCCACTCTTGTGGATATATATATATATATATATATATATATATATATATATATATATATATATATATATATATATATATATATATATATATATATATATATATATATATATATATATACTCTCTCTCTCTCTCTCTCTCTCTCTCTCTCTCTCTCTCTCTCTCTCTCTCTCTCTCTCTCTCTCTCTCTCTCTCTCTCTCTCTCTCTCTCTCTCTCTCTCTCTCTCTCTCTCTCTCTCTCTCTCTCTCTCTCTCTCTCTCTCTCTCTCTCTCTCTCTCTCTCTCTCTCTCTCTCTCTCTCTCTCTCTCTCTCTCTCTCTCTCTCTCTCTCTCTCTCTCTCTCTCTCTCTCTCTCTCTCTCTCTCTCTCTCTCTCTCTCTCTCTCTCTCTCTCTCTCTCTCTCTCTCTCTCTCTCTCTCTCTCTCTCTCTTATATATATATATATATATATATATATATATATATATATATATATATATATATATATATATATATATATATATATATATATATATATATATATATATATATATATATATATATATATATATATATATATATATATATATATATATATATATATATATATATATATATATATATATATATATATATATATTAATTTGAACACCCCATTCTAGAACTGAATAATCTGAACTATATTATGGCTCTTCGCGACTTTGAACAATTGTTGAACTTCGTCAGATAAAGTTGTATGCTCTTTTACTAGTGTTATGTAAACTGGTTATATAATAGTCTGCCGGTAGTATCACTTCTGTGATGGAGTACCATTAGCACAGTAGAGCGTACTACATATATCATTTTTAGTATAAATGTGCAGTTTACTCTAATTATATTATAACTTCGATTTGAAAGCCTTATCCAAATTGCACTTACTGCCCGTTCAGATAACTTGAAACTAACTATCAAATACAACTAGCAGTTCCGAAAAGGTGCTTATATTGAAGACGCTAGCTCAAAGAACTAATAGTAAAGGATAAATTGACCCATTTGCCTTTTTTTGTCAATGCTATATCACAAATTTCTTCATGCATGCCTACAAAACATCTCGCCACTACGATAGTGACCTGTCACTATAGCTAATAAATGATTTCAATGCACAGTTTTTTCAAAGTTTTTTAATACTAAAACGAAAATCGATGACACGGTTGGAAAGATTTGTTAAGAATTTTTGTAAGGAGGCCATTCGCAACGATGAAGAATTGAATAAGCTTTTGGTGGTGCATTGCCGATTATTAAGCTGTACTTCTAAGCATTACAGCAGCACTAACAACAACGACAACAACAGCAGCGTAGACAGCAACAACCACAGCAACATTGACAACAAGAACAACAACAGCAGCAATGAAGCATATACACTCTAGGAATCTTAATAATCACGGAGTTACTCTGCTTCTGGTTTCTTAGCGAATCTTGAGAGTGGTTATTATGTAGACTTTGGTTTTGAAATCCATCTTTAAATTTCGGTTGCAATAGCAAAAGAAATTGAGTTTCTACATGTAAGGGTCGTAGATAGTGTGAAGCGGCGAGCTTCCTTGCTCTGAAAAACCTGCTTCTCATTTCAAATCTGTCTATGGTTTGTAGCATATTTCTCTACAATACGATCATCGGTGAAGCGTGTATCTTATTACCGGATCTACCTGAACATAACCATGCCATTCTGCATCTCCATGTGAGTGTGGGTGCTACCACATTGAAGTATGTCGACAATATGTGAGAACATTTGAAGGTTGTGATTGAAGCATTATGGGCAGAAGTTATTGAACTATATTGAAAGATTGGTCATCTGAACCAGTTCATTCCAAATCTGCATGAATGAGACCTTTACACACAAAATTTAATATAAACAAGTTAAAATCTACAGAAGCAACAGTTTTTCAATAAAATATTTATAGATGTATATAATAACAACAAAAGAACCAAAAAGTTAAAAAGTAAATTTACTTATTTATGCAAAACTTTCCAGACACAATGCGAAGTCATGCCATCTAATCGCATCAAAAGCACAAACAAAAAAAAAATTCTTGAGGCGTTTAAGCGCGCAACTTGCCTTAAGATACAAAATTCAGCAACAAATAAAGCAACTTAGCACAAAATAAGCAACAGTTTTAATAAATTAAATTAAAAGCCTAACAAAACGAAACAAAATGCTGAATTTATATAGACTGGTAAGTCAAATCAAATGACTGACAGCTTTAAGTATGCGCGAGAACTAAACAGACAGCGAAAGATTGAAAGTCTATTTAAGAATTGCATAAATTTATGTTTAGCTACTAATACAAAAAACTAAGTTTATAAAAGTTTACGCATGCAAAAAGTTTGTCGTGACAATCACAGCATAAAATGCGCATACATGTTGTGCACGGTTTAGTTAGCAGACAGTCTGAGTATCTATAAGATTGAATAGACGCACAAAGGAACAGAAATATCTTTTGACTGCAAAGCAAACGTCATGGTTGTCTGTCTGTCTGTCTGTCTGTCTGTCTATAGAGCTAACTGCACCTCACTCAGTGCTGGAATTTCAATAAAGCAAACATGCCTGCGGGTTTGTCATACAGAAAAGGCAAGCAGCTACACTGAAAGACAAAAAAAAAAAATAAATAGATCAACATCAAATTGATATTTATTTGCTAAATAAGCTTTTCATCCCATCCCAACTCCCAGATATCAATTAAACTAGCACAAATTATATAAAAAAATGAGCATTTAAGGACAAATTTTTTTCGGTGTACCTCAAAAATGTTGAGTCTCCTAAAAAATGCACATCAATGAAGTCAAAAGCGGCACCTATGTGTGTGTACATAGGCAACAAACACCACAGAGTGTCCTTAGAATTTCCTTCAAATGTTTGTTGGTGACTGAAAGATAGACAGACAGGCAGACAGACAGACAGACAGACAAAGTAAACTGCTTAAGTAAATTATTGCCTAAAATTACCTTAGGCAAATGTGCGAAAAAGTGTCTAAGCTGCTAAAGCGCCTTTTTTGCTGCAATGATTTCTTTACAAAAATGCCATATAATAGTCTATGAGGCCTCTAATGCTCTAATACGAGCAATGAAAGGACATAACCGACGGTAGGATATAATAGTCTGTGCGAAGAGTAGGCATACTAATTCTATTTGTGCTGTGTACACACACACACACACGCGCACAAACACTTGATGCATGTACAGTTATGTGTGTGCTGCTTTGTAGCTAGATATATTCGAAAGTGTTGCCTACTTTTAGGCTTATAAACTAGTAAACTGTGTATATAATATGCTTTCAACGCTTATATTTAATTACAGTGGTTTTTTGTATGTTTCACATTTCAATCTGAATTTGAACTTTCATTTATGTATTTGATTTTATAGTTTTATTTGTAAATAAAATACGTGAATTAGCTTTTTAAGTGCGCTCGAATAATATGCATTGAAAAATTGATTTTGTGGCTTTATGCATTTTTAGCCGAATTAAATGAAAAACTAATTCGAACTTAGTAAAGCACTATATAAAGGGTTTTTCAATAGATACGTGCAAAGTTTGATAGCTTATTGCTCTGTCGTTAGAGATGGCAACACTGTCATTCTGCGACGTATGTGTTCTATCAAAGTTATCATTTTATAAGCAGTTTGAAACGCAATTGTTAAAAAAAAAAACAGTCGTCAGTGTTAAAACATGTTATTGGTTGAACGGCTCCGTCACATTTGGTCAGAGAGTAATTTACAGCAGAGTCTACACTGTCTTCATTGTATTCGAAGAAACTTACTGGTGGACCTGAACGATATGTGGTTCCAACAAGATGGTGCAGCGTGTTACCCTTCGTTTCTTAGGGTCTTCGTTAAGTCACTAGCTTATGGCAATAATTCCATAATTGATCATCTGAAGAATAACATCATTCAAACCATTGCTGAGATCTCACCCGACTTATGGAACAGAGTTATACAAAGTTGGACCTCTCGGATAAAGTACTATAAAAGAAGTTGCGGAGGCCATTTCAATGATACTATAATTGTCAAAATGTAATGGTTTTGAATGTACTTTTATCCACAATAAATGTTTTCGTCACATTGCATCTCACACACAACTGTTTTTATTCCTATTCCTAAAAGTTTAGATACGCCCAATGGAAAACCTTTATATATATAATTGCAAATTGCCTACTTTGGAATTAATGCTAATATATAGTATACACATAAAAAAGCACTCGATTATAAACCAGGTTACACCATCGGCCAATCACAATGAATTGAGCTCTCTCTCTCTCTCTCTCTCTCAGCTCTCTCAATTCTATAAAAATTACACAAACAAAGACAAAAGTTCGATTTTTTAACACTGAGAGAACTCTAGTACTATTTAAACTGCTATAAAGAATACTTCTATTGGGCGAATACCGCTCTCTTCAGTTGACATATTTTCTAAATCCATTATTTTTTCTTAGCTACGGACAGGTGAAAGTACATAGGCACAAACTATTGAAGCAAACTCGAGATACTGCACAAAAAACGTCAAAAAATTTTGTTTCGAACTTACAGGACTTCAGTTTGCCATTCCTGACCACAAGGTTTTATACAAAATTTCAAAATCTGCTATCGTGGCCTACTTATTAAAAATATAATGACAAATATGGAGACTTCCTTATGGACAGTTAAACTAGTTAATATCTTAGAGCTTATATATTTCAACAAAGCAGCCTGGTTTAATGTTCACGAAATCTAAAAGAAGTGCTTCAAAAGAATGAGTTACGTCAAATGTGGATTGGAGGAATATTCTACAAATTTTATAGAGTTTCTCGCAATAGATAACAATATGTTCATTCAAAATCTAAGAATCTTATGAGCTCTAGTTTAATAATGCTTGGAATAAAATCTTAGAATGCAATTGACCTACACAATGCTACTGCTACCGAAACTATTACTGAAGATTCGTATGTGGTACACTCAAATAAAAAAGTGTTTTGAAGAGAAAAACATTAAAATCTTCATCAATTGACTTGTTCTGTGTTTTTATAGCGTAGCTATTTATGACTGGCTTGAGGAATGAACAAAAAAATTTTTATTAAATTGTCAAATCAGTACGAATGATGATCAAAAGAGAAGCTGAATGCGAGGGAGCATCATATGCTCTCTTTTTCTCTTTTATTTCCTACGAAAAATGAGTGGAGCTGCATAGAAAGGGAATAATGGGAGCAGCAGTTGATACTGTTAGGTTTTATATATTTTTCTTTGTTGTTGTTAGTGCTTCCGTTTAGCTTTTTCTTTTTTAAGTGACTTATGTGTGTATAAAAGACTTGTCTACATAGTGCAGGTCAATTTTGAACATCAAAGAACATTAAATTAAAAAGTTTTTATTGAATCGTGTAAAACTTCTAACATTTTTAAATATTTGAAATGCAATTAAAATACCAGCAACTCAGCGGAGTTTGGTTTGTTCCCTTGTAAGGCTGTAAACTTGATTTTTGTTGGATGATGTGCGAGTTATCCAAACTAGACGGATCATCTACTAGTCTGAGAGCAGTTTTACTTCGAAATGTAACTTCTAGTATGCATAAAGCGCCACAACTCCAAATGTAATACTATGATATACTAGTATCTAGTATACTTAGACTGCATGAAAACACTTGAAAATATGCTTTTTGTTATACTTTCATACTTGTTATCTGTATGCCTGCCTGCCACCAACACTAAAAGCATCCTTCCGATAAATTCCACAGCATCATCAATCGTTTCATTTCTAGATGGACGCTTTCATTTATAGAAAATAAGCATTCGCGCATTGCAATTGAACAATTTCTTGAACATATATTTTATTGTATATATTTTTACGCTTGACTGTTTATTTATCAAGCGAGTGTTTATTCTTTACTAGCTCCACTAAAAAATAATACTCGTACCAGCAGCATGAGGGACAGACACACGGACAGGACAGAACAGAACAGAACAGAGGGACTCTCGTAGTGTTGAACTATGGCATTATGTATGTACATACGTTTAGTTTTCTATTCTTTGGTACTATAAAGTTTGCGCTACTATTTTCTGCACTATTTTTTACCCATGACAATTTTTTATCATCATGTGTCCGTTGTCAATAGTTCAGTTGGCAAAAAAAGGATCTACTATAAAAAAGAAAAGCAAAAACGAATTGAAATAAAGAAAACGATATGCGAATTGTTGTGTAAAAATATAACAGATACTTTTGTATCTTTCTGTATATTGAGTTTGTGCATTTATAGGTAGTAATGTAGCTTATATTTTTTTCTACAAAATATTCGTATATGTGTGTATATACACACATACAGATACATTTTCGCCCGATGTCGTTGATGTTTGTTGCAACTGACACACAAGGCGTATGAGTAATGCATCGAAATGCTCTCCATTTTGTATTTTTAGTAGGTATGTTGTATATGCGTACTCTACTGTTTGTCTATGTCGCATTTTAGGTTTTTCACTTCTTTTTTTTTTTATTTATTTTTTTGCACATGTTGTGTAATATTTTCAGTATTTGGAAATATTCCAAAAAATCGTTGTGGAAAAAATGGAGTTTTGTATTTACTTGTTTTATTCGGTGTATTGCAATGTGAAGCATAGAAAATAACGCATTTGTATTTATGAACCATAAATATGTCAAATAAATTACAAACAGTCAAAGTATATTTCATGTGGACATAGTATAGACATAGAGCGAGATATTATTGTATCTTCGTATGTCGTTGCGTTTATTTTCGTATATATTTATGATGTTATATGAGCAGAAAAAAACAACTGCAGGTTGATTGCACTTTCAATATTGGTCGGCCAGTTGATAGATGTCATAATATTGCTTTAGTTTTAGTGTTTAATGTTTTTTATTTTGTCGACACAGATTGTTACTGTAACCGAAGCGTAACCCATTCGTAGTAGGTATAGGCTTTGGTGTGGTGAAGCGCCACAACTTGCACGATGTTGTGCTGCTTAAATAGACTATGACCAGAAAAGTATATATACGTATTGAAAATATCGCCGGAAGATACAAGCACGACTGAAAATCTTGTTCTTAGAGCATTAAAAGCATGGCATAAAACAAAGCACAAATATGCGAATAACTCGGAACGAAAGAGAACTAAACGGCCACATGGTAACAAGACAAAAAAAAAAAAAGAGCATGCTACGTATAGTATGCTGGAACAGCTTCTTCTCAAAATGTGGAAACATAAAACTGACATCCTATATCGATTTCCTATACAGTGACTCAACTTTTTGAACACGAAATGCGAAAGCAAATTGCAAGTAAATTGGAATTGGTTTTGTTGGAAAGGTACCGTTAGCTTTGCAACTAAATAAAGTTCAACCGAAAAAGGCATGTGATCAATTAGTTGACTTGATGCATTCGGCGCATGAATTTCTTTAATTCTGCACCTTTGTGTTTAAATTTAAGGTTTTGTTTAACTGTCTTATGAAGTGGACAATTTTCAAAGGTTTGTTGTTTATAAAATCAATTGCGAATCAAGTATTTTGTCAATATAATTGACTTTTCATGTTTTGACCAGATGCCGAGAACATCTCCATAACATGTTAGTGAAATTGAACGACAGCTCAAATTAAAATACACCCATCATAAAATTTCACAAAGGCTTGGCGTTTCTGTTGGTTTGGTTTCCAAAATTCGGAATAAAATGAGCGATGAAGCAGTAAAATACCAATCTGCAAGAAAGCTGGTATTGATTACATTCGTCCAAAAGGGCGTATCATTCGACAAATTAAAATGTGCTTGCATGATACAGCAGCACAAATAAACAGAGAACTAAGGCCAAGGGATGGAATAGAGGTAACGACTGAACGACAGTTAGAGAATGGCGATATTATTGGGGATATTAGGAAAAATTATCCAAATTATTTTAATTTAAATTTTTCCGGTATCCTTTGATACCTTTGATTACCTTTGATACTCGGGAACAAGAATAAGTCATTGGGTGTCAAATCGGGACTGTACGGAGGATGAGTCATTAATTCGATGTTTTGACTGCTCAAAAATGTACTTGTTTGACGAGATGTGTGAGAGAACTCGCATTGTCATGACGGAGAATGATTCGTCTTTGGCGGTTGGTTTTACGAATTTCGCCGAATTCTTCCGGCAAACAAATTGTCGTGTACAACTCAGAATTGACCGTCCTACGTTGCTCAAGCGGAACAGTGACAGAACATGACCCATTCGGCCGAAGAAAAAGGCGTTCATTTGCTACGTTGTGCTTCGTCCACGAACAACTTTTGTTGGATTTGGCTCGTCTTGGTATACCCACACAGTCGATTGCTGTTTTGTTTCCAGCTCATACGCATATATCCATGATTCGTCACCTGCCACGATTTTATACACATCTTTTGAAGCACCACAGTCGAACTTTTTAATCATTTCCTTACACTTACACAAGTAAAAAAAGATTTGTTTTTTTTTATTGTAGAATTAGATTTTTGTACTTTTGGCTTGTCTTGTCGTGGTTCGAATGCCAGTGCCCTCCACAAAGAAAATTTTTTTCTAAATCGGTAAAAATTCAACCAAAGTAAATAGTAATAATATTTAAGGCACAGGGCGAAGCTATTACGTATATAAAAATTATACGAGCATGTTTCAGCATGTCATGTTGATGAGTTCAACTCTTTTTTGTTGCGTTAAAAATGTCTTCTTGATGTTTGATTTTGCTGATTTCTTTTTCTCTGTTAAATTCCACCTAAAATCCCGCTTCTACTGCATGAAATAAAGCTCCAATTCATTAAAATATACACTACGCAATCAAGTACAGCATTAACGTCAAACTGCTTTGCTGCACATGACGTATTTAAAACTGTTCTACAACATTTCTGACCAATATCAGAAACATCATTATAACTAAAACAATACAAAGCAGCAGATCATGCACCCACTCATTTAAATTTTGATGTACATCTATTAAAATATTTAACTAGAGCAAGCATGCAACAAATAGTAGGTACTTGTAGTACCCACACATTTTGTATATTCAAAAAACAAACAGCCAAAAACTACGACTGTACAATGTAACACAAACAATATGCAGAGACTTTAATGATATTATAGACCGACACCGCTAAATTTGGCGTAAATCTGTGGCATGCATTTATTTGAAAAACAAAACAAAACCAAAGCAAACCGAACCGAGCCGAGCCGAACAGAACGGAACAGGACCCAACTCAACCGTACCAAACTTAAGCGAAATGGCATGAATTGAAATGAAATAGCATATGACATACTGAAATGGAGACAATCCAGCTAAAAAGTGTGGTGTTTTTTTTTTTTTTTTTTTATTATTTTTTGGGAACAGCAAATTCAGGACATATGTATACAGGACATTTGTATGTAGTAGCAATGGAATGGCAAATGATGTGCCCGCAGACAATTTCATTATAGCATAAAATAATGAGGCAGTGTGGTAGTGTGGGGGAAATGTATAAGGGAGATAAAATAAGTGAGGTGAAAAACAACCAAAAATTATACGAGGGCTGTTTTATATTATGCAAACAACATAATTCTATTTAAAGTAAGCAAAATACACAAAATTTAAATTTTGTTGAGTTCTGTGACCAATGCTATTAGATGCCATAAATTATTTCTTTCCAGTTTGAGAAAAACTTTTGCCGTTGCTTTCGTTTTTTTTTTTTCTCTTGAGAACTTGGGCGTGTCGAATTTTGTAAACAATCGATTATTCATAGTCAAAAAAATTGATTCAATATTTGCAGTTAATCGCTTATTTCCAACAATTATTAATTGATGACTTTAAAAAAATCTTTCCACATTACAAAACCATAAATAATCCATTACCAGAATTTTCTAACAAATAATTATGTCTATGTTTTACACCGAGTACTCAGATAACAAAAATGTTTGCTACCTAAATTACTTCATATACTTAAAAAACAGTTGACAAAGTGTGTGACCTTTTGCATTTCCGTAAAGAAAAACCAATGAAACGACATTATGTGTGGACAACTCTGCATAAATGTGTTCACCTTATAAAAAAATTACGTTTCTAACAAAAAACTTACAAAACAACACTCGTTTTCATTGCACAAAACATTAAATGCATAAACACTCAAACGCGCAAATCTAATAATGAGCTGAAGCGGCGCACGAGCAGGGATAGAGAGGCTCTATATAACGGGAGTAGCGTTCTAACGGCTTGCGTGCAAAACTTTTGTATGCGACCAGCGCTAAATGCCACAAAACAAAACAAAACAAACACAAATTCGAACACACATACTTAAACAAAAAACCGGAAACGGAAACGCATTGTATGCACAAATGTATTAAAAATATGCGGGTGTGTGTACGATTTCATTTTGGCTCTGTGTGTGTGTGTTTGTGTGTGTGCTACTTTAAAGGATATACGGCAATGCACCGCAAAAAGCAATGACGCTCAATGGTGGTCGTTGCGCTGCGCGTGGTTGAATTGGATCGCTTGGTTGGACAGGACAGCAAGCAGAGCGCGGTTGTTGCTCCTTCCAGTTTTTCTTTTTTGTTTTTTAACGCCCGGTTGTCAACATTGCCATTAAATAAACATGCAAATTATTGCGCAATTTTTGATTACGCTGAGTTGCATGCGCCATCTCGCTTACTCCAAATCGTTTCGCTCTTTCGCGCTCATTCTTTTGTCTACCGATTTTGTATACAATATTTTCATGCAACACTCTCAGCGCCTATTTGCATACAAATTTTATTATTATTTAAAAAATTACAAAAAAGATTTTGGCATGCGCGGAAAAAAAAAAAAACAAAACAAGCAAGCAAGCATGCTGCAGAAGAGTTTGCTCGACTTCGATATACTCTGTACCTTGTGTGAGACCCCTTGTTTGAAGCATAGCTTACGCAGGAGTCAGCACTCGAAGTGTTACCAACTACACGGTGCTGTAGCAAGAAACGGCTAGTGACAGCGCTCTTTTGTTTTGTAAAGCGTCAATCTGTTGAAATTGAAATTGAATTCAAACGCAACAGTGTTATTGCTTTATATTTGGATGTAATATCACAGCCAGCCATTGTTAATGAGCTATGTCATTTACGTGTGAACAAAATGTTTGTGCATCTGAGCATTACACGTTAGAATGAACGCCATGGAGGTAGACATTCATAAAAAGCAATATCGGCAGAAATGGTTAGAAAGCTGATGGCCATAATTCAACGTAATCCACTACAAAGCGCAGTTCAATTGGCGAAGAAACACAATGTGTCTGCTCGTAGCATGCGTTACATATTAAAAAATGAATTACGATTGAAGCCCTACAAAATACAAAAAGTCCCAGATTGCTTTGTTACCATGGGCACGTAAACAATTTGGGAGAAACCATTGGATGCTTTAACAAAACTTCTTTTTAACACGTTTTTTTAACGTTCCCAGCTTCATTCTTCAGAACAATGGCCACCAAATTCCCCAGACTTAAACCCAATGGATTTTTCCATATGGTCCATTCTGGACGCCAAAGTATCAAAAGCTCAAGAATATGAGGTGATCGACGACTTAAAGACAACTCTTCGCCGAGAATGAAACAAAATGCCATCGTACCACATTCGGGCAGCGTGTAAAGCCTTCCTCTTCTCTTAAACTTACATACAATTGCACAAATTTATTATACCCATTTTACACTATGGGTGCAGGGTATAAAAATATCAGCTTATGTATTTTTCATGCGATTTTCTTTTATTAAATTTTATTTTTCACTATCTATATTTAGCATGTTTTTTTGGGGTGTTACTTGTTTTCAGAAATTTCCTCTTTTTGAAATTTCCGGCAAATAAAAATGCGAAAATCTGAACGCTTACATGACATTTGTTTGCTGTCATGTTTTGTGAAATTTGCTGTTTTTGTTGTTGTAGATTTCGACATTTATATAAAACGCCTTTTAGTTGTTGTTGCTGTTGTTGTTACAGGAAAAATGAAACAAGATATACAATATATAAAAGCCGCTTTCATATATTGCTCTTTGATCATATTCATATTAGTGGTATTATGCCATATCATGGAGGCATATATGTACATGTATGTTTATTTTGCTGTTATTAGTTTGGTTGAATGAGTTTGTTGCACCTTAACATGTACGTATGCCATAATTTTTTAAAGATTACACGGATTAGAGCTTGGGAACTTGGTTTTTTTTTTCGGTAGTAAATTATGGAAAAATCAGCTGGCTTTGATAAACAATTAAAAACAATTAAGAACTTTACAGTTTTGTTTGCACGAAATGCTACGTTTGGCTACGTATATATCTATACAGATAAATAAAACTGGAGTGTCTGTTTGTAATATTAAAATAACCGCTTTTTACAAAATGTATATAGATATATATGGTATACACGGTACATATACCAAAATAAATTTTTGTCTGACTGTTTGTTCCGGCTAAACTCTGAAACGGCTGGACCGATTTTGACGGGACTTTCACTGGCAGATAGCTGATGTAATAAGGAGTAACTTAGGATACATTTATTTTAGAAATTTTATTTATATAAATCTAAAATCTATGTATATATATATAAATATATATATATATATATATATATATATATATATATATATATATATATATATATATATATATATATATATATATATATATATATATATATATATATATATATATAAATGGAAGTATGTATATATGTGGAAGGTGGGGAGGACCAAACAATTTCACATAAGCGCTAGCAAGCGAACTAGATGTTGTTCAACTCAACGCTACATGTCGCACCAGCTGGTCATGAGCTAAAGCGGTCAATGATCATGAGTTGGTGCTTTTAATTTTTTTTTTATTTCTATTATATGTATTTAAAATTAATCTTCTATATATATAAAAATGGAAGTATGTATATATGTTCCCTATAGACTCCGAAACCGCTCAACCGATTTTGATCAAATTTTGTGCCAATATTCAAAATAGTGTCGTGGGTAATCCTGTGACCTGTGTTTCGTGGCGATTGGATAAACAGAACATTTCTTTTTTAGATTTTGCTAATTTTAATAGAATTGGAGATAGAGTAAAGGAGCATGTGGGAGGTTGGGAAAATCTAGTGTATGCATAAATTATAAACAGAAAGAGAGAGAGAGAGAGAGAGTGAGAGAGAAAGGGAAACCATGAAGAAGAAACATTGCGAGTCACTTCAATTTTACCAGGACAACTGGTTGAACTGGTTATGTGAGTACACCAAATCAATTAGGTGAAACATGGCGAACAAACAAACACTCGAATATCACTTCTATATTTATATACAACGTGGTGAAATTACATATATGGTGTAAGTATATAAAGCCGCGTGAACCCATTTTCATTTACTACTATTAAATCTTACCTCAAACTCTATCTTTAAATCTTACTTCAAAACTAAACCAACTTCCACAACAAACTCAACGAAATTTATTAAAAACTGATTGAAGCTTCGCTGAAAACGCAAAAGAAATAAATGAGAATGGGAGCACGGCAGATAGTTACGAGTATGAACATGGTGAATTTACACTAAAGGTTGTGTATTCCCCAGCGATATCGCTACCATAAAATATGCGTATAGAATTGACATGGCAACTAAAAATATTTTTATTTTACAATTTAAAATTTTATATTTGTATTTTTGTTTTTTTTTTTTTAAATAAATGCATTATCGACAGCTGAAATTTATTATAATTTGCATTTATCAATTGTATTACACACTAGTGTATCCGGCGTGCGTTGTTACGCTCCCTCTTGTTTTCCTATTACATTATATGGATGTTGCATAGCCTATTTTTCTAGTTATTGTTACTTTTCTGGTTGCACTTTATATGTAGATGTACCAAATTTCATCGATCTTTGCGTTCTCGGCGTGCGCACACTTTTGTTTTTCTTTTATACTAGAGTTCTCTCAGTAGTTGAAATTCAAAAATATCCACAATACAGGATTGTCACGGAAAATGCTTAGGCCCCTAAATCAACGCTGTTCAGCCATAGCCCCATAAATGTGTTTTTGTTGGTATATGAACTCTACCTTCTTTTTGTTTTAAATATTTATTTGAATTCTCATCTTTTACAAATTTTGCCAACAAAAACACTATCAAAAACAAACTAAACTAATGCTCGCCAATATGTTTGCACGTACGCACACAACAGCTTCGAGCCTAACATCGTGCTGCTCGTTCGACATGCTCTACAATGTGAATCGCCGTTTACAGCATGAGAGAGATAGATAATATTACTACTCTATTCTTCCAACTGAAACCAAAGCAATCGAAAGAAACAAAAAAGGTAGCAGCTGTAGCAAATTGAGAGAGCTGAGAGAGAGCTTCGTGCGACAGAGAATTTTGTGATTGGCTGAGAGCGTTAACTAATTTTTACATACCTTAGATGCAATACTTTAGAAGAAAAATTACATGAGTTTGTGCTCATTCTGCGAATATATTGCCAATCAAGCGAATATATTGTGTTTAAGAGGGTTAAAACGAGTGTAAAAGATTTGCGCTTGCCTATTTATATATAGATTGTGACGTGGCACGAAGTGTATAAGTGTACATATCTTACTTTTCCTAGTGCTCTTCACATATTTAAATCAGTGCAGAGACTGACCATTCGAACTGAGTTCGTCAATTTAGCTAAAAATTTTCATTTTCATCGTGCTATCAATTTCATATTAATTTTTGATAATTTTTGTGCAATTTACACATGTACCATCTCTCTCATCTACATCTTCATCTGTGTCAATTCGTTGCTGAGATATTACGAGTATTGGTATTTTCTGTTGTATGTCACCACCATTGAATCATATTTCCACCCGTGCTCTTCATATATGTATCAAATTTTTCACTTGCCTTGAGTATTATGATCATTTTTAAGTGATTTCCATTAAATTAGTTCAATATAATGGTAAACTAAATATAATCGATTATTTTGATAATCGATTATTTATATAAGGGAAATACATAAGGGTAATAGGACATATAACTGCTTAGTTTCAGCACAAAATTTGAAGAAGTAGAAGCAGTTTGAGCTACAAATCCAGTTTATTATTGTATGTGCTGTATAAGAGAGTGTATATAGCACATATTCTATTACCAACCTTTAATATTTGGTTAAAAAAAGGACTCCTACCAACTGTTCAAAAAAGATACATCGTATTTTGACACTTAATTAAAATCGTGCAGCAGACCATGTGAATGACGACAATGCCGGAGTATATAAAACCAAATGAAATTGTACACATGTGAAACAATTAAACCTTTATGAGTCATTAGAACAAAAGCCAACCGAAATAAAGGCGAAAATAACGTGAAAAAAAAAAGAAAAAATTTCAAACAAAATAACATATTGCAGATAGACAGACAGAGAAAAAACTGCCAAAAGTCAACAACTCAACGCAAGTTTTTTGTTTTTTCTTTCGTAAATGGCAAACATATGAAGTCAACTGCGAACACTGGTTGCATAGAGGATGTTCAACCGATGACGAGACGCAAAGCAACCGTCCGTCCGGACAGTTAAAACTCAGTGATGCGTCAAAATTCTAAAAAAAAACACAAACAAAAATAATGAAATAGCAGACAAAGAGCAAATATGTCCATATATATCTATGTATATACGAATACCATACAGGACCATACAGGAGTCGAAAATGTTAAAAAAGAATAAAAATAAACCGAAATATTGTGTATGCAGGTTTAGAAATAAAAATATTTCAAGTGCGAATGCAGTATCACAGCAATAAAGAGGCTGTTCTGAAACGTACTGTATACCGAATTGGTGTTTCAAATGAGATTTTATGAAAGCTTGATTGGTAAAAATTCCAGGAAAAAACTTTGCAATACATAAAATTTTGCGTTAAACCTATAAAAGTGCAACAATCAGAGTCTGTACACATCAACTTTGGTTTATTTAAATCCAATATTGTCTGAAAAGCACAACTCGGATAGTGCTAGCTCGAATCTCGCTGATCACGAATATATTTGTAAATTCCTTGATTACTTCATAGCTGTTACAAACATTCAACATACGCATCCAAATATTTCTATTAGCATAGAATTTGCACGGTCTAACCGCATTGCTCCGTAAACATTGGCACATTTTTAAACCAGTTGCGAATTATAAACGCTTGCAAGTGTTAAGCAATATAAAGATGCACTCTCAATCTTCTTCGTTCTTATTGTTTTTGTTATAGGTATAAAAGACACAAGACTGTGTAAGTATTCGGATTTTTACGAAAAATCATAATAAATAAAGAGTTAAATAGAGTATCGATATTAACAAGCCGCGCCCAATTTTTTTTGTGGCCCTCATATTCACCTCAATATTATTCCATTTCACTATGCATGCAGCATCTTTCTCTGTTTAGATTCGAGTACAGATTCGATTCAAGAATTGTGGTTTCGAGTTAAAATTTGTATACGGATTTGAAATTGATTCTGGATCCAGATCCGCGTAGATTCGTATTCAGATTCGTTAGCTTATTTTGGATTCGTCATTAACGAAACTTTGAAGAATCTGTGCCTCACTAATGGGGCCTATCCCAAACAGTGAGCGGGGCATATCGATATGGATACTCCATAACTTGATACAAAAATAAGCTTAAATACAGGAATTCGGTCATTGGACAGACGGACATAGCTAAATTGACTCGTCATGTCGAGCTGGTCAAGCATACATACTTGTATATATTAGTAAGGAGGTATCATTAGAGTATTATTAAATTTTGAACATTTTGCATAATTATGTCATTGATAGCAGACAGAAAGCTGCTGGGTGCCAAAATTTTTCTCAAACGCAACTTCGATGTTAATTAACCGTGAACCGTACACAATCTTCTGTTTTCTGTTTATCTGTGTGTTTGCCTTCAATGACTGTTTGCAATGATATTGACTGCTCGTTATATAACCCTAGTCTAATGATAGATGGCACTTTAAAATCCGGTTTTTTAGAAACACGTGAAACTTTCAAATTTTGTAAACACATTCCAACCATTGTTGTTAACCACTCTTAACTGTAACGAATTGTAAATATGTTATTTATAATATCTGAATTTTAGCTGGCTCAATGTCATTTTTACAGTCAAAAAAATGTTTGACATATATTTCTCAATGCGAAGAGGCAAAAACAACAACAACTTTTGTTACACAGTAAAATGTTTTAGCCGCATATACACGTGTTTCGAACTCAGCTAAGAAGTTGTCAACAGTATGCTGGCGGTACACAATTTCGTATTTGCTAAGCTGACCACATAAAACGTTTCTAGTGAACGGAAAAGAAGAATTTAAGCTAAAATAAAAATGTAAATATTTATAAAACATTTTGAATATTCTGCAAAAAGAATCTGTAAAAATTTGAAATCTGCGGCCAACAGACTGATGAGAACCTCGTAGCTGAGTTGAAAACACGTGCATATACTGCTAAAACACTTCTAAAAGTTTCTGCTGAACACAGCGGCTATAACTTGCCATGATTCTTCTTTTCAGTTCATATGGTTCATTAAAAAAAAAAAAGTATTCTTGTGAGTATTACGAGTAGGTTTACGGGGGAAAATACATTGGAAAGTGTGCACTAGTCACGCCATCTCTTAAGAAAACGCTTCGAACTCATTCTAACACCCACTGTACAGAATATAGTTCGCTTAATAAAATTTACAATATTTTAAATAATTATTTTTCAGATTTTCACGGATTTTTTTATAAATTTTCTACACCAAAACAAGTGTTCATATTATGAGGCTTATCTAATCTGATTTTTTGCAATTAGTATTACACGTGGTAAAAATTTCTTGCATCTACCTGCTATATAAAGGCAATCAAAACTCATTGACGATACCTGTCGCAAGATGAGGAACATAAAAATACTTTTGCTCTTCAGTGGTAAGTTAAACTAAAAATATTTCAAGTTCAAAATGTTTAATCAAATGTAAATTTTGTTTAGTGCTCACATGCATCCTTATGCAAATTGAATCGACTGACAGATTAGAACAATTATTAAATGATTTTCTGGAAAAGAAAGATGTAAAAGAATATAAAATTGAAATCGAATCGGGCCAATTAGGTACAACCAAGGATGTATCCAAGATAATGCACGAAATTCAAATTAACGGTCAATCGCGCAATATAGATCAGTACATAAATGTAATACTTCAAAACTATAATGAACTAAAACATGAAAACCATGAATTGAAAAATGAGATACAAATCCTCAGGCGAAAATTGGATCAATGTGAAAACAACCCGGACTGTAATCAAATAATAGAAACTTTAAAACAACAGTTTTATGTAAAGGAACAACGGTATATTCAAACGATTGAGAGTTATAAGCAGAAGATATTACGTTTGGAGCGCCAGCTTGCTGAGTTTGAAACACTGCGAATTCGACTTGAAAATGCATTGCAAGAAAACAATAGACTTCAGATCGTTATAAGGCAATGTGAAAGCACACAACAGGATCTGCAATCTTCATTGGTCAGTTGTAGGCAAAGTGTAAGCAGTCTAGAGTATCAGATAAATATGCTAAATATAAAGATTTCGCAATTGAATGTACAGATTAAGTCAATTAACGTTCAATTAATAACCGTGACAAATGAAAGAAATGAATTATTAGTGCAAATAAAAATATGCAAATCAGACCTTGTATATTGTAAAGAAGGAGGAGGACCAGGAGGAAATTATAAAGAATTGTATGAGAAATGTAAGCAAAGTGAACGGCGTCTTCAACAGAAAGTAAATGAGATTACCTTCAAACTTACTATATCGAATCAAAAAATTGAATCGCTCAATGTACAAATAATAAGGATAACACACGAAAACAAACGACTCTCTCAAAAATTACGCGACTGTCTAGAAAGGCCGTCTGGTGATGTTACACGACCACCAATTGATGGTGGCAATTGTGAAGATATATGTGATATACAGTGCAGTAATCAAACACACCAACTCACTATAACGATTGAGCAATTGAGGATCACTATTGAAATAATCAATAAAAAACTAAAGGAATATGAAGAAGGAAACAATCCACTCCTTGTTCAAATACTAACTGAAACTGAATATATTATTCGGGCGATTCGAACTGTAATTGGAAATATGTTGAGGTATTATGCGAACAATCGAGACAAATTAAATAAACAAGATCAATATCATTTCGAAGTACTGCTTAAACTAGAAGCAAGCATTTTGATATTTGAGAGGCGTCTAACCATTTGGTGGAAACCGCTTAGACCTCAGCAACCTCCAGTTGAGTCGGATAGTATTGTGGCAAGAATAAAGAAATTATTTGAAATTTTAAGAATAAGATTGAGAGTGTTAAGAGATACTAAAACACAAATTACGCTGGAGAGAGATCCTCATATAAAACTTCGCTTAATATCTATGTATCAAAGAGAAATAGTCGAATTCGAGAGTTTGCTTAACGAACTCGAAAGACTTAGAGAGCAAGTTGTAAACGGCAACCCGGCAGAGTTGGTTGAATTAGCCGAAATGCGGCGTAAATTGAATAGGCATAAAAAATATTTAGCTGTCATCATTGAATCGACGAAAGCCTTATTTCAGCGAGAAGGATTAGTGTTTAATCTTACTATCGTAGGCGAAATCCAGATTCCAAATAGATATCCAATTTTTAATGTAACTTGGGAAGGTCCGGAAAATTGTGACAGCACTGAAAATGACAATTTGGGAAACGTCCTGTGTAGGACAACTGTTGAAAGTAGAAACATAAAGAGAGTAACGGTTACAAACCATACTTGGGTCGAATATGGCAACGAGTAATGAGTTCAACAACTAACTTAGATATCTCTATTGGTGGTGGTGGTATTTTAATTATTATTTGCGAAAAAAAATGTATATAATCGAATATTGATTCTACTTCTATAAAAATATACATACACATATATCTTTCTAAACCAATAAAATTTTAACAAATTCCTTGCTTTAATAAATATTCGGAATATTGCAAATATATATCTTTTTTTTATTTTTTTGCTCACGATCTAAATGATTGACTCAACAAATAAGAATAATGTGCCTTTAAAAAACCACGCAATGAGTGGTGTTGTTTGTTGGAAGTTTTAATACAAAATTTCAAAATTGGGCGGAAATTTTCTATGGCGGCTACTCCTATAAGTAGTCGTGACACAGTTCTTGATATATATGTGAAGCATTCTTCCATAAGAAGCCGTCATGTCAAATTTCACATAGATATTGCCTGCAATGAAAATGTTTTTCATACAAAATCGTAAAAGTGGGCGGGTGTGCTATATGGAGGCGACCCCAAAAAGTGGGTGATCACACCCATTTATATATTTGTGAAGAGGCCTTTCATAAGAACCCAACAAGTCAATTTTAAAGATGACATTAAGCGTAATAAATAAAAATTGAATACCAAAATTCAACGGTGCACAGTTGGTTCGTAAGAGAACTAACCCAAAAAGAGGGCATGGCATGTCAAAATGGATACTCTATAAAACTGCAATAAAAATGAATTTATATGACGACTTACAATCTTATAACTTAAAAATTGGTCTCCAAAAAATATCTCAAGTTTTGTCTGAAAGTTTGTTATGCATTAAAGGAGACATCGACGAAACGAACGTCTTTTATATAAAGAAATATATGTGATTTCTCGATTTTAGGGGTAGCCAAAGGAGTGGCAAGGGGACGGACAGAACGACGTCTGCCAGTGTACAGCCAGTCAAACAAATATGTATAATAAATACACAACGAGTGAGTATTGTGATCGAAGCAGACATCAAAGGGCACGAAGTCAAAACGAACAATGGTTAATAACTCATTGTTACTTGTAATTAATCTGTATTATACTAAGTAAACAAAATATTTGAATTACCGAGAGCAAATAAATGTGAATTTGTCGAAAAAATTGTAATTGTTAATTAACTCCTTCTTTGTATTATACAAAATAATGATAATTCAGTGATAATAATTCAATTATGACGGTATCACGTAAAATTATCGTCCGTAAACCGAATTTACAGACAACCAATCTTTTTTTTAAATGTTTATAATAGGTAGTCCGAAAAATCTTTTTTTTATTAAGTACAGCATGCTGGCCACTCCAAATCGCCCTTTATTGAGATGAGCCCCTCCAAGAAGTGTTCCCTCAAAACGCCCATCGATGCTTCTGAAGTGTGAGCCGTTGCGCCGTCCTGTTATTACCAAATATCTCCTAATTTTAATTCATCGATTCCGGTCCGAATTCACTGTCACTGTAACCACATATTCTGCAACAAAAAAAAAAAAAAACGGTCCAATAATCCCAGCTGAGAACGTTGCACACCACACTGTGACATCATATGTATGCAAAGGCCTTTCATGCAATTCTCGGTGACTGGTGTCAGCCCAGTAGAGCATGTTCTGTTTGTTAACGCATCTATTCAATTGAAAAAGTGCTTCATTGCTGAAAAAAACAACAACAATAACGACATCAAACGCACGCTCCTTACTAATCCAAAGCATGATACCGACTGATACCTGTAAGGAAATAAAACTGTAGAACCACGCCTGCCGATTGGTATTGCTCCTACATTCGGAATATTCTGCATATATTTGTTACAGCAATCAATATGTTAAAACTGTATATCTGCAGACTGATGAGAACCTCGTAGCTGAGTTCGAAACACGTGTATATGCGGCTAAAACACTTTACTGTGTAACAAAAATTGTTGTTGTTATTGTTCCCTCTTCGTATTAAGAAAATTATTCTACGCATAACGATCCGGCCTCCCAATAGGTTATAGGCACAGAGACGCACAAGTGATTGCGGGGAACAAGCGCGGTATCGAAAAAGTAGAAGAAACGGTAAAACGTAAAAACAAAGAAAAGAAAAAAAGGACAGACGCTTGTTCGTTTTTTAATCGAAAAAAAAAAAAAAAAATAAAGACACTGAGTTCGCTGCTCAATATTGAAAAATTGGACGATTCCAACTATGATGTACGGAAGATCCAGATGTGGAGTGTATTAACTCACCAGGAGCTGTGGTCAGTTGTGGATGATGAAAGGGAAAGGCCAGAGGAGGCGAAGTGGGTTCTACTAAATGACAAAGCTATGTCAATGATTATTCTATCAATAAGTGCACCGCAAATATGCATAGTGAAGAAGTGCAAAACAGCCAATGAGATGTGGGCTGCACTTAAGCTGGTGCATGAGCCAACCGGACCAGTGCGTAAGGTTACTTTGTTCAAACAATTAAACAATATGCGCATGAAAGAGGGTGAGTGTGTTGTTCAATATGTGCGGGGTTTCACGGAAGTGGTGGATAAGCTTTCAGAGATCGGCAGTATAGTCCAGGACGAGCTGTTGTTAGCCGGTTTGCCTTCATCGCTTGAGAATCTGGTCGTGGCTTTGGAATCGCAAGACGATTTGCCAAAATTAAGCGTATTAAAAGTAAAGCTTCTGAGGAAAGCGAGAGACGCAAACAAAGCCACACAACGGGGGTGCGGGGAAGCGTGAGTACACACAAAACTCAAAAGCAAATGGCAATGAAAGTAAGAAGAAAAAATGCTACCTTTGCGGCAAGACGGGGCATTTTGAAGCACAGTGTTGGAGCACAGTGTTGGAGCAAGCGAGACAGCGATAACGGCGATAAAGACAATGATCGAAAAGAGCAACCGATGGCGAGGACATATACAGTAAAGGCGGCGACAGACGGACGTCGAAGCATATGTGTGCAAGTCGTGATATGTTTGATACATTTGAAAAAATAGAACTCGCAGATGGCAGTTACATTGAGGCGCATGGCCGTGGTAACGTATCGGTAAATTTTACGGGAAATAAAATTATACTGAAGGATGTTTTGTATGTTAAGACTCTACAATGCAATTTTATGTCTGTTTAATAAGGAATTTGCTACAATTAAAGACGGCAAGGAGCTGCTGATAAAAGCAAAGCGAATAGATAATTTGTTTTTGTGTGACGTACCAAGGAGGCAATGGTGTGCATTGCCAGAGCTAAGGATGAAATTAAAAAGTGGCATGAACGATATGGACATTTGAATGTACAAAGTCTATAAGAGCTAAAGTCAAAAAATATGGTAAACGGACTTAAGTTTCAGTCAACTGTAAGCAAGATTGATTGTTTGTCATGCATGATGAGCAAGTGTACGGTGAAACCATTTGAGCAATCGCATGCAAAAGCAAAAGAAGTGCTAGAAATTGTGCACTCAGACGTTTGTGGGCCTATTGGCAAGGTTTCTAATGGTGGCGCATGATATTTTTTGATTATTTTTTTGATTATTTTCTATCATAAGACGACAAAAGCAGTTTCGTGCATGTATTCTTTATGAAACAGAAGTCAGAAGTCGTCGATATATTCAAGCGGTACGTTGCATTGGTGGAACGACAAACTGGTCGTAAGGTGAAAACACTAAGAAGTGATAATGGCACCGAGTATGTGAATAAAGAAGTAAATAGTTTTTTAACTCAGAACGGCATAAAGCGACAACTGACGGTGCCACATATATGCCACAACAAAACGGCGTAGCTGAGCATTTTAATTGCACATTAGTTGAGATGGCACGGACCATGCTTAACAGTGCAGGATTGAATGAAGAGTTTTGGGCAGAGGCAATCAGTTGTGCTGCATATTTGCGAAACAGGTCACCAACAAAAGCCGTGAATGATAAGACTCCGTTTGAAATGTGGACCGGTAAGAAGCCAGTGGTCAAGCATTTAAAGATATTTGGATCAATTGCAGTGGCAGTAGATAAAAATGAAAGACGAAAATTTCGAGCAAAAGGCAGTGAATACATAATGGTCGGATATTCTGAAGAAAGCAAAGCTTATCGTCTCTATGATAAATCTAAGAGAATGTAATAGTGAGTCGAGATGTCTACTTTATAGAAGATTGTGTATCTAAACAAACAGTCAGCATGCAAGACTTGTTAATTAATAACAGCGAAAAAGTTAAAGGCAGTGACAGTATAGCTTCGTGTGAGTACGAAAGCGGCGATGAGCGAGAAGAACACAGCAAGCAGGAGAGTGACATAAGCGACTTTGCGACACCAGACGACAGGTACATGAATGGAGGAACGCGATGCAAGAGGAGTTCAACGCGTTGATTTGCAACAAGACTTGGCAGAAAGAAGAACACTAAGGGCGAAATTGAACGGTATAAGGCAAGGCTAGTGGCGAAAGGCTGCAGTCAGAAATACGGCATTGACTATGCAGAGACATATTCACCCGTGGTCAGATACGAGACAATACGAATGATTTTGGCGTTGGCAGCAGAATATGAGCTGCATGTTCATCAACTTGATGTATCAGCAGCATACTTAAACGGCGATCTTGACGAAGATGCTTTTATGAATCAGCCGGAATGTTTTGATAATGAGACTGGTAGAGTATTGAAGCTGAAGCTGACATAAACATAATTGCGGTTTATGTAGATGACTTTCTTATTGCATGCAGCGACAAGGGTGAGGTCATTAAAACTAGGTGAGCCAAAAGCAACACATACTTCAAAAGTTGAAGGAGTTCGGCATGAGCGAGTGCCGATCGGTTGCAACACCTCTAGAGGTAAACTACCAAGTGAATTGCACCAATGAAGACTGCAAAGTTGTCGATGCCACGGAATATCAATCCGTGATCGGGTCAATTATGTACATCGTAATTTCTTCGAGGCCAGATGTGTTACATTCAGCATGTAAATTGTCGCAGAGAAATGTAAATCCACATAGCGAACATATGGCAGCAGTAAAGCATGTATTGAGGTACTTACATGCAACGTCGAATTTTCAGTTAAGATACCAGAAGACCGGCGAGAATATAAAGGGCTATGCAGATGCTGACTGGGAAGGCGACGCGACGGATTATTAATGAAATGAATTTGGGTTTAAAGTTAGATACAGATCTTATACATTGATATAATTTAAGCGCTATTAATCTTGTAAAGAACCTAGGGTATCATGCTAGGAGCAAGCATATCGATGTTAAATTTCATCATTTAAGAGAATGTTATGAAAATAAATTTATTGAATTGAAATATTGTCCAACTAAGGAAATGGTGGCAGATGTGCTCACAAAGAATTTAACAAAATGTAATCATGAAACATTTTTTGGTATGCTTGGCTTAAAATGAATTTTTGAATACTTTGTTAATCAGTAGTATAAGAATTGAAGAGGAGTGTTAGAATGTCAATTATTATACCCAGTCATACACTGGAATATTACTCTAACTGTTAAGCATATAAGCTCTGTAAGTGAAACATGAATAAAATGTATTTTAGTTGCTCTCAAATCGCCACCGAGTTCACTTCATTCTACGCATAACGATCCGGCCTCCCAATAGTATTGCTCCTACATTCGGAATATTCTGCATATATTTGTTACAGCAATCAATTAAAACTGTAGCTGAGTTCGAAACACGTGTACATGCGGCTAAAACATTTTACTGTGTAACAAAACTTGTCTTTTAAAGAATGACCTTGAGCCAGCTTTAATGCATATATTGGGTGTATGAATTAATTCGAGGCATTTTTCTTTTTCTCCTAAAACTGAGGTTATATTGTGGAGAAATAGTTGTAAATAAATTTTTGAATGTATTTGGCAATCCAAAAAGTACGAGTGTGCCAGACAAAAATTATTCGAACAAAACAAGTGGTAATCGAAAGCAACAGTTTCTGCTGAACACAGCGGCTGTAACTTGCCATGATTCTTGTTTTCAGTTCATATGGGATCCAATTTATCTACTTTGGGATCATTTCCATGGCTTTAAAAAAAAAAAAATTCTTGTGAGTATTGCGAGTAGGTTTACGGGGGAAAATACATTGGAAAGTGTGCACTAGTCACGCCATCTCTTAAGAAAACGCTTCGAACTCATTCTAACACCCACTGTACAGAATATAGTTCGCTTAATAAAATTTACAATATTTTAAATAATTATTTTTCAGATTTTCACGGATTTTTTTATAAATTTTCTACACCAAAACAAGTGTTCATATTATGAGGCTTATCTAATCTGATTTTTTGCAATTAGTATTACACGTGGTAAAAATTTCTTGCATCTACCTGCTATATAAAGGCAATTAAAACTCATTGACGATACCTGTCGCAAGATGAAGAGCATAAAAATACTTTTGCTCTTCAGTGGTAAGTTAAACTAAAAATATTTCAAGTTCAAAATGTTTAATCAAATGTAAATTTTGTTTAGTGCTCACATGCATCCTTATGCAAATTGAATCGACTGACAGATTAGAACAATTATTAAATGATTTTCTGGAAAAGAAAGATGTAAAAGAATATAAAATTGAAATCGAATCGGGCCAATTAGGTACAACCAAGGATGTATCCAAGATAATGCACGAAATTCAAATTAACGGTCAATCGCGCAATATAGATCAGTACATAAATGTAATACTTCAAAACTATAATGAACTAAAACATGAAAACCATGAATTGAAAAATGAGATACAAATCCTCAGGCGAAAATTGGATCAATGTGAAAACAACCCGGACTGTAATCAAATAATAGAAACTTTAAAACAACAGTTTTATGTAAAGGAACAACGGTATATTCAAACGATTGAGAGTTATAAGCAGAAGATATTACGTTTGGAGCGCCAGCTTGCTGAGTTTGAAACACTGCGAATTCGACTTGAAAATGCATTGCAAGAAAACAATAGACTTCAGATCGTTATAAGGCAATGTGAAAGCACACAACAGGATCTGCAATCTTCATTGGTCAGTTGTAGGCAAAGTGTAAGCAGTCTAGAGTATCAGATAAATATGCTAAATATAAAGATTTCGCAATTGAATGTACAGATTAAGTCAATTAACGTTCAATTAATAACCGTGACAAATGAAAGAAATGAATTATTAGTGCAAATAAAAATATGCAAATCAGACCTTGTATATTGTAAAGAAGGAGGAGGACCAGGAGGAAATTATAAAGAATTGTATGAGAAATGTAAGCAAAGTGAACGGCTTCTTCAACAGAAAGTAAATGAGATTACCTTCAAACTTACTATATCGAATCAAAAAATTGAATCGCTCAATGTTCAAATAATAAGGATAACACACGAAAACAAACGACTCTCTCAAAAATTACGCGACTGTCTAGAAAGGCCGTCTGGTGATGTTACACGACCACCAATTAATGGTGGCAATTGTGAAGATATATGTGATATACAGTGCAGAAATCAAACACACGAACTCAGTATAACGATTAACCAATTGAGGATTACTATTGAAATAATGAATAAGAAACTAAAGGAATATGAAGAAGGAAACAATCCACTCCTTGTTCAAATACTAACTGAAACTGAATATATTATTCGGGCGATTCGAACTGTAATTGGAAATATGTTGAGGTATTATGCGAACAATCGAGACAAATTAAATAAACAAGATCAATATCATTTCGAAGTACTGCTTAAACTAGAAGCAAGCATTTTGATATTTGAGAGGCGTCTAACCATTTGGTGGAAACCGCATAAACCTCAGCCACCTCCAGTTGAGTCGGATAGTATTGTGGAGAGAATAAAGAAATTATTTGAAATTTTAAGAATAAGATTGAGAGTGTTAAGAGATACTAAAACACAAATTACGCTGGAGAGAGATCCTCATATAAAACTTCGCTTAATATCTATGTATCAAAGAGAAATAGTCGAATTCGAGAGTTTGCTTAACGAACTCGAAAGACTTAGAGAGCAAGTTGTAAACGGCAACCCGGCAGAGTTGGTTGAATTAGCCGAAATGCGGCGTAAATTGAATAGGCATAAAAAATATTTAGCTGCCATCATTGAATCGACGAAAGCATTATTTCAGCGAGAAGGATTAGTGTTTAATCTTACTATCGTAGGCGAAATCCAGATTCCAAATAGATATCCAATTTTTAATGTAACTTGGGAAGGTCCGGAAAATTGTGACAGCACTGAAAATGACAATTTGGGAAACGTTCTGTGTAGGACAAAGGTTGAAAGTAGGAACATAACGAGAGTAACGGTTACAAACCATACTTGGGTCGAATATGTCAACGAGTAATGAGTTCAACAACAAACTTAGATATCTCTATTGGTGGTGGTGGTATTTTAATTATTATTTGCGAAAAAAAATGTATATAATCGAATATTGATTCTACTTCTATATATATCTATATAAATATATATATCTTTCTAAACCAATAAAATTTTAACAAATTCCTTGCTTTAATAAATATTCGGAATATTGCAAATATATATCTTTTTTTTATTTTTTTGCTCACGATCTAAATGATTGACTCAACAAATAAGAATAATGTGCCTTTAAAAAACCACGCAATGAGTGGTGTTGTTTGTTGGAAGTTTTAATACAAAATTTCAAAATTGGGCGGAAATTTTCTATGGCGGCTACTCCTATAAGTAGTCGTGACACAGTTCTTGATATATATGTGAAGCATTCTTCCATAAGAAGCCGTCATGTCAAATTTCACATAGATATTGCCTGCAATGAAAATGTTTTTCATACAAAATCGTAAAAGTGGGCGGGTGTGCTATATGGAGGCGACCCCAAAAAGTGGGTGATCACACCCATTTATATATTTGTGAAGAGGCCTTTCATAAGAACCCAACAAGTCAATTTTAAAGATGACATTAAGCGTAATAAATAAAAACTACATACCAAAATTCAACGGTGCACAGTTGGTTCGTAAGAGAACCAAAAAGAGGGCATGGCATGTCAAAATGGATACTCTATAAAACTGCAATAAAAATGAATCTATTTGACGACTTACAATCTTATAACTTAAAAATTGGTCTCCAAAAAATATCTCAAGTTTTGTCTGAAAGTTTGTTATGCATTAAAGGAGACATCGACAAACGAACGTCTTTTATATAAAGAAATATATGTGATTTCTCGATTTTAGGGATAGCCAAATCTATATACCCAACAACTACTTCTTAGACTATTCATGAAAAAGTTTATCATTTCAGGAAAGATCAACTTGACATTTGACTTGTTGGCTTCATATGGGCGGCTGTTTCGTATAATTTTCAAAGGGCGTGTCACGCAAACTTATATGGGTAGTATCCTATAAATTAACATTCCACGTTTCATCTGCTAAGTTCACCGATTGAAACTTCATGTGAATGGTAAGTATTACTTGACTCATTACCACTGAAGTTGACGTCATTTTTTTGTTTGACGTGATAACGTCTATTAAATCGATTTACACTAAAAGGCCATGCTCATTTCTGACGTTCCGCCTGAACAAGCGATAGACAGGCACGACCGCCCTAATCGTTCTGCTTGCATTGGCTTGTCAAAGCTATAGTTATGTGTGTGTGTGTGTTTGCGTATTAGTGTCTGCACATGGTAGAATATATGAAAATAACATTGTAAGCGTATATTAAGTTAGTTTCAATAACATCTTTTTCTGAGTTCGTCCGAGGTTTGAGCTCGCAACTTAGAAAACTGCTTACTGCTATACGAATTAACGCAGCCGCACTTTAGCAAGCAACGCCAAAAACGTATTACAGAGTTAAATAACTAGGAAACAATATAAGCAACACAAAGTAGAAATAAAAAAATACTTGCTGCGTACACAAACACACAAATACGAACATTAAGAGCGTGAGAACGAAAGAGTGTTTGAGTTGGAGCACACTAATGTAAATGCAAGCGTGAGGGGGCGAGATACAGCGATTAAATATGTACGAGTTATATTTATTTGTAGTTGTATTTAATTGATATATTTAAAAATTTAATTTTTTTGTGTTTGATGCCGGCAACGCCAAACTATATAGAAACGCGTGTCATCTCTTTCTTTCGCAGCATACATTTATAGTAGTAGGGACAGGGGGAAGGAGTGGCAGGGAAAGGAGTGGCAAGGGGACGGACAGAACGACGTCTGCCAGTGTACAGCCAGTCAAACAAATATGTATAATAAATACACAACGAGTGAGTATTGTGATCGAAGCAGACATCAAAGGGCACGAAGTCAAAACGAACAATGGTTAATAACTCATTGTTACTTGTAATTAATCTGTATTATACTAAGTAAACAAAATATTTGAATTACCGAGTGCAAATAAATGTGAATTTGTCGAAAAAATTGTAATTGTTAATTAACTCCTTCTTTGTATTATACAAAATAATGATAATTCAGTGATAATAATTCAATTATGACGGTATCACGTAAAATTATCGTCCGTAAACCGAATTTACAGACAACCAATCTTTTTTTTAAATGTTTATAATAGGTAGTCCGAAAAATCTTTTTTTTATTAAGTACAGCATGCTGGCCACTCCAAATCGCCCTTTATTGAGATGAGCCCCTCCAAGAAGTGTTCCCTCAAAACGCCCATCGATGCTTCTGAAGTGTGAGCCGTTGCGCCGTCCTGTTATTACCAAATATCTCCTAATTTTAATTCATCGATTCCGGTCCGAATTCACTGTCACTGTAACCACATATTCTGCAACAAAAAAAAAAAAAAAAAAAACGGTCCAATAATCCCAGCTGAGAACGTTGCACACCACACTGTGACATCATATGTATGCAAAGGCCTTTCATTCAATTCTCGGTGACTGGTGTCAGCCCAGTAGAACATGTTCTGTTTGTTAACGCATCTATTCAATTGAAAAAGTGCTTCATTGCTGAAAAAAACAACAACAATAACGACATCAAACGCACGCTCCTTACTAATCCAAAGCATGATACCGACTGATACCTGTAAGGAAATAAAACTGTAGAACCACGCCTGCCGATTGGTATTGGTCCTACATTCGGAATATTCTGCATATATTTGTTACAGCAATCAATATGTTAAAACTGTATATCTGCAGACTGATGAGAACCTCGTAGCTGAGTTCGAAACACGTGTATATGCGGCTAAAACACTTTACTGTGTAACAAAAATTGTTGTTGTTATTGTTCCCTCTTCGCATTGAGAAAATTGTGCTCATTTTTTTTTTTTTGTTTCAAAGAATGACCTTGAGCCAGCTAAAGTGCATATATTGGGTGTATGAATGAATTCAGAGCATTTTTCTTTTTCTTCTAAACTGAGGTTATATTGTGGAGAAATAGTTGTAAATAAATTTTTGAATGTATTTGGCAATCCAAAAAATACTAGTCACGACATCTCTTAGGAAACACTACGAACAAATTCTAACACCCACTGTGCATACAGAATATAGTTCGCTTAATAAACTTTATAATATTTTAAATAATTATTTTTCAGATTTTCACGGTTTTTTTTATAAATTTTCTACACCAAAACAAGTGTTCATATTAGGAGGCTTATCTAATCTGATTTTTTGCAATTAGTATTACACGTGGTAAAAATTTCTTGCATCTACCTGCTATATAAAGGCAATCAAAACTCATTGACGATACCTGTCGCAAGATGAAGAACATAAAAATACTTTTGCTCTTCAGTGGTAAGTTAAACTAAAAATATTTCAAGTTCAAAATGTTTAATCAAATGTAAATTTTGTTTAGTGCTCACATGCATCTTTATGCAAATTAAATCGGAGGAAGAAATCAGCATAGTGCAAAAATTTGTGAATGAATTTTTAGAAAAGAAAAATCTAGCAAATTATAGAATTGAAGTCGTAGAGAATCGCAGTTCAGGGAAGGACTTACGTGAATTACTAATTACACAAACTGGTGAGTCGCGTGGCAATGTAAATGAACTGCTATTGGTCATACTGCAAAAGTATAATGAATTAAAATATGAAAACCAATTACTGAAAAGAGAGATTGAACGTCTTTGGCGAAAATTGGATCAATGTCAAAACAACCCGGACTGTACTCAAATAATAGAAACTTTAAAACAACAGTTTTATGTAAAGGAACAAAGCTATCTTCAAACGATTGAGAGTTATAAGCAAGAAATAGTACGTTTGGAGCAACAGCTTGCTGAGTCGTCAACACTGCAAGTGCGACTTGAACAAGCATTGGAAGAAAACAAGAGACTTCAGATCATTATAAGCCAATGTGAAAGTAAACAACAGGATCTGCAAGCTGCATTGAACAGTTGTAAGCAAATTGTAAGCAGTCATGAGCGTCAGATAAAGGTGCTAAATATAAAGATTTCGCAATTGAATGTAAAGATTAAGTCAATTAACGTTCAATTAATAACCGTGACAAATGAAAGAAATGAATTAGTAGTGCAATTAAAAATATGCAGTGTACAACTGAAAAATTGTACTGAAGGCGAAAAACCAGAAGGAGGACCAGGATGCAATTATAAAGACTTGTACGAGGAATGTAAGAATTCGGAGCTGTTACTTTTAATTCGCTTAAAACAGATTATTTTCAAACTTACTATAGCGAATCAAAAAATTAAATCGCTCAATGTTCAAATAATGACGATAACAAATGAAAACGAAAGACTTTCTCAAAAATTACGCGACTGTCTAGAAACGCCGTCTGGTGATGTTACACGACCACCAATTGATGGTGGTAATTGTGAAGATATATGTGATATACAGTGCAGTAATCAAACACACCAACTCACTATAACGATTGAGCAATTGAGGATCACTATTGAAATAATCAATAAGAAACTAAAGGAATATGAAGAAGGCAACAATCCACTCCTTGTTCAAATACTAACTGAAACTGAATATATTATTCGGGCGATTCGAACTGTAATTGGAAATATGTTGAGGTATTATGCGAACAATCGAGACAAATTAAATCAACAAGATCAATATCATTTCCAAGTACTGCTTAAACTAGAAGCAAGCACTTTGATATTTGAGAGGCGTCTAACCATTTGGTGGAAACCGCTTAGACCTCAGCCACCTGCAGTTGAGTCGGATAATTATACAACGAGAATAGAGAAATTATTTGAAATATTAAGAATAAGATTGAAAGTGTTAAGAGATACTAGAACACAAATTTCGCTGGAGAGAGATCCTAATATAAAACTTCGAATTTTAAAAATGTATCAAGTAGAAATAATCGAATTTGAGAGTTTGCTTAACGAACTTCAAATACTTCGAGAGAAAGTTACGGACGGCAACCCGGAAGACTTGAGTAGAATAAGAGATATGCGGCGTAAATTGAATAAGCATAAAGCGCATTTGAATGATTTGATTGAATCTACGAAGAATCAATTGATCGAATTAGGACTACCGTTTAACCTTGATATTGTAGAAAGCGACCAATATCGACGTTTAAATATAACTATCCCCGACGGTCCGAAAAATTGTGAGAATGACGATTACAGTGAAAATGACGAGTCGGGAAACGTTGTGTGCAAGACAACAGATGAAATACCAGAAGCATCGAAAGTAGAGGTTGCAAAGCATTCTTCGTTCGAAGTTGAAGATCAATCTTAGATCTTTTCATTGGTGGTGGTATTTTAATCATATTTTGGTCAACATTTATATAAAGAGGAATATTGATTCTACTTCTATAAAAATATACATACGCATAAAACAATAATATTTTAACATATTCAGAATGTTGCAAAAATATATCTTTTCTTTTCTTTTCTTGAATTGTTTTTTTGTTTGCAATTCACAAGAAACGATATATATGAGTACATTCCTGCCCTGCATGAATGCAGTCAAGATGGCAAATGAAACAATGTGAATGAATGCATTTGAAAATTTCACTTACATTAAAATTCATTCGAAGCCAGTGAATATTCAGTGTTCGAACGCTTATGAAGTTCAATGAGTAGAATGTGAGAATAAATAAATGAATGCATGCAATACATTCGAATGCTTTGAATGTGTTTGACTTTAGTGTGTCACTCACTCTCTCTGTCTGTCTGTAGCTTGTAAAGTAAGTGTGCATAGGAGAGTCTAAATATTCACGTCTATCTCTAATATTCGCTTCGACTCATTCTAGACTTTTAATATTGATCAAGATAATAGTGTGGTCTATCGCGCTTCATTATGAATAATGTATTTACGGTTTTGGCCACGTCAGTTTAAGTGTTCTGCACAATAAATAAGAAAGTTTTAATTACAAAAACCAGTAAGTAAGTCGGGTGGAACATGTCCATTAATTTATTATATATGTGAAAGGTCCATCCATAGGTACATTAAATCTAGAACGGTAATGTTCAGTTTACCTCTGTAGCAGTAAACATCATCGCAACTATGTATAATTGTAACTGTATAATTTTTATTCATGAAAAAATAACCATTTTGTATACAAAGTGCTTTCCTAAGTAATTGTGAATAAGTTCTTCCACATCTTTTCACAAACCACATTAACGCTAAACTTCGTCGAGCCGACGAATTGAAATTGCAATCACAACCGTCGAACAGCGACGCAAGAGGTCGCTGTCTAGAGCAGTACAACAATTTATTTTATTGCAAAGAACGAAAAAAAGATCGCACAGTTGGCGTGTATTACCGACTTACGATCGTAAACAAAAGTCATCTCTGGAGAATCTCAGAATGATTCGCTTAAAAGTGTTTCACTTATTTCGCTATTCGCATACACACCAGAGTTACGAAGTAAGTGGTTCAGCTTGTGTGAATAGCGCTCTGAGTGAATGACAAACACACTTACTCTCTCTTAATTTCCACTCGTTATGCTTGTCACTCAATTTTCGTAAGTAGCTTACAAGCGCGATTCGCTGATTTATTGCAGATCTCTGATACACAAACAGCCAGGTAATTCGATCGACTCATTCTGGCCTGGATGATCAGAAATATATATGTATGTATTTTTTTGTGTCTGTGGCGCCTTCATTTGGGTGCTAAAAAAAAAACTTGACAAACTAAATACACTATTGAAGCTAAGGTGGCAGGCTGCCAAAGTGCTTTTAAAATCTTATAGTTTTAAACAAAATTACATCTTTCAATTGGCAGAAAAAATTAGACTACTGTAATATTTTGAGCAATGTGCATCATTAAGTTTGTGTTCGCAAACCATTAATACCTGACATGAAAGGCAGTCAGACGAACAGAAATTAGAAGATTGCTACTGCGATCGACCAAAAAGAAATCCACTGTTTTGAACACAGCTTGGCCTCTGCTGTGATGCGTTGGATTCGTGTTTTTCCCCATTCAAGTACTGGCGAAAAAGATAAACCCAAAATTACGTTTAACAAATTGCAAAGTCTACTTTGAAGATGTTATACGATTACGTTATGTACGATACGATGTTATGAACGTCTGGCTGACTTATATATAAAAATGGCTGTTAAACAGAAACTTCATGATGCAGATTGCTCAAATTTGATGCTACTTCTAAGAAACTAACTTGAGCCATAATCTTTTTTCAGTTTTTGATAAAACTTTTTAGGCTGCTATTACATTATAAAGCATGGTAAATTTATACTAAAGTTGACGTATTCCCCAGATTGAAAATAATATAATTGTTTATAAATTTCTAATACTTATGCGTTGTGCAGTGTACAAACTTAAATACATCCATTCGAATACATACCTGAAAAAGAGAAAAAAAAAATTATTAGTGAAGCAATTTAGCAAAAACCTTTAAAAATAACAATATACGAGGGGATCTAATATTTTTAGTTTTTTATTTCAAATCTCTGCCTAATCACCATTAAATTCAATACATTTCTACTGTCGTAGATCCACCTGTCAAAACAGTCTTAAAATCGTCTCAATTTTCAGATTAACTGCATCAATTATCTTGATATCGTTACTGAAGACATTTTCGCTTAAAACCATTTTCATGACTTCGAAATACATTAGAAACTACGAAATGCTATTGGGGGAATAATATTGAGTAGTGTCTTTCACGACATCACAATTGTATTAAATTCATTTCGACTAGCACTGCAGTATAAATCGATTTTTGTTCTGTTATTGGTCACTTTTTTGTCTGTTATCGTTAAAAATCGGTTAGTTTTGTCGTATCGGACAGTTGCTATATGCTGAACAGGTGGACAGTCCATGCATTTGCAAAACTGTAAACGTAGTACAAGTATAAATTAGAAATTAGAAATTAGATGAGACGATTGCTTTCTAAATTTTAATAAAAAAAAATGCAAGTTTGTTTGTTTTCATTCTGCTTTCGCTTTGGTTTGTTATCGAAATTATGTCAAAAGTCAAGTTGGCAGCTATCTTTGAAATATATATATATATATATATATATATATATATATATATATATATATATATATATATATATATATATATATATATATATATATATATATATATATATATATATATATATATATATATATATATATATATATATATATATATATATATATATATATATATATATATATATATATATATATATATATATATATATATATATATATATATATATATATATATATATATATTCGTCGAACTAGGCAATACATTTATAGGCTAAATAACAGTCGTGACATTGAAAACTACGATATAGTTTGAAAAAAAATGACCTATAAAGATATAGGCAAGTCGTGAATATGACACTTAAACTTATTTGTAATTGTTGGATAAAACCGAAAATCACAAGGCGCCAGATACGTACTATAGTGATGTAAAAGCGATGCTGTTCCTAGGGTTCCTATTGGCAATTTTTGTTCTGGTGAAGTAGAAAGACGTCACTTCTGTGGCTGACTTTTATAGTCTTGCTTTAATTGGTGGATTTGTTTCTTCTCTCTTCTATATCATGGACTGTGTTGTTTGGCTTCCGGGTTATACTTATAAAACCAAACATCATTACCCACTGCGATTTTATCAAACTTGCTAGACCTTCTATCTAAGAATTTTCTTCGGAAATATTGGGCAAAACCAACTAGAGACTTTTTTTGCTCTCATTTAAAGTTCGTGGAAGACCTCGAGCTGATTTTTATATATATAGCAGAGCATTTTGAAATATTCCCAATGCATTCATGGTATTTATTTCCAGTTGCTCAGCAACCATTTCTCGTGTTATGTCAATCTTGGATCTTCGTCAACTGTAGTGTTTAAAAATTCTAGTTCTATAAAGAAAAACGACCATTCTGAAATCTTCGAAACCACTTCGAACCAGTTTGAAGAGCATTTGTTTCATTTGCAGTTTGACATTCGCTGAAAAGTTCGTTCTTTGCTGTTTTGGTGTGGTCATTTCTTTCGTTATTAACTCTCTTCTTACATTAGTAACTCTCTGAAGTAATACAATTGTAAAGCGTCTGTCATTTTTGGAACTCTAAAATCAAATAAATTATCAGCAAGTAAGCGGACTCTTGTTAGTCCCCCGTTCAAATGCAAATAAAATTGAAAGCTTCTAGCAGGCTTCTGGAACAATGTGAATTTTCTTCGCCTTTAAAAAATAATTGAAAATAGAAAGAAAAAGAAAACATGTTGAGACAAAATAGCAAAAAGTAAAAATAACACAAAAATTGCGTTTTTTTTTCTTTTTCTTTTTTTTTTTTTAAAGAAAAATTGATTGGTCATGCATTTGACATGCCTTCATTGGAAAGCTGCGGGGTCAAACTCAGACGGTGATTTAGGCTACACAGTCTGCGACATGAATATATGCACATGTTAGACTAAATACTGAAAAAAAAAATTGAGAAAAAGTGTGGTGCGGGTGTGGGTTAAAAATGACTGGACATGGAATACACGATTTTCAGTTGAATCTTGGTGCTGGGTGTGTGAGTGTGTGTGTGCGTGTGTGTGTGTTTGTGTGTCTATTTTTGTGCTATTGGGCGCCACAATGTCGCCTCAAACTAACCACATGTAGAACGGCGATATATTGCTCAATTCTACTTCATAGCATGCTCCATCTTTTCATGTCTCATCACAGGCAAGACTCATTTTCGTTGATATGCAGCATAGTAAGTTGGCGTTTGTTCGCCATGCGTCCTTTTTTGGTGGTCCTTTCGAGTACTTTGTTTTTAATCTTTTTTGAGCTGCTGTGCATATTTCTCTGCTTCAGCATCTTTATACCTACTATGCAAATTTTTATACACTGTAGCCATGGTATAAAGTGGTATATTAAGTTTGTGCAAATGTATGTAATAGTCAGAGGTAGGCGTGGCAGAGCCTATAAAGTATATATGTATATATACATATTTATATATATGATCCTATGAATGCATGCCCAACGATTGGCATCTCAGTGTTCTTTTCCCTATCTTCAAGAAAGAAGCTCCCACTGTTGCGCAATCAACCGTGGAATAAGTCCCCTTCAATTGAATATAAAATTCTGTTCCGCGTACTGTCTAAACGGCTGGAGCCATACTCGAATGTACAGTATCTGTGTGCATTCAGACCAAAGAGACCAAAGAGTGACCAAATTTTCACTATACGTCACTATACGTGGAGAAGACCCTTGACTACAATAAAGATACACACACCAACTATTTGTCGATTATAGGCCCGCTTACGCCACGACGATAAGATCGAAGTTTCAAGAGCGGTTTCAAAAATAAGGAAGTGATGCTGCTAGCATATACTGATGATATTAACATTATTGGTACGAACGTAAGGCGAGTTAGCAAGGCGCTATCGGAGTCTATCAGTGTGTCTTTGGGAGTGTTCGAATGAATGATTCTTCGTAGGATTTTTGTGCCTCTTCGAGCTGGCGTCGAGTTTAGCATCCGTATGAACCACTCGTTGTATAATGAGGTCGACATGAGTCCAGTGCATAAAATTCCAGTCACCTCATTCGAATGTACCTGACAAACCTATCGTCCACTTGTTTGCTTTTATAAGAAATACTTCTTTATTAAGTCCATATCAGCTTGAAATTTGATGTGATTCCTTCTTTATGAATGCTCGCATTACACACATATACTCGTACTAAAGAGCGTTTCACAAACCCTTTTCTGGGCACCACCCCCCCTCCCATAGAAAAGCCACCAACCACGTTTAAGTTTTACAATATTAAATGAAATTTCGTATGAAGGGTATTAGCTTACTTAGGTAACCGAAATCAACATTTTTTGTTATTTTTGATTGGAATGACTTTAGATTTTTCACCAATTCTAATACAATATCGAACCACTAAACACTATAGTCTATGAGAAGCCTTAAACAAGTTACAGGGTATCTCGAAGTCGAGTAGACTCGACTGGAGCGTTCCTTATTGTTTTTGTTTTTCCTTTTTGATTTTGTTTTGCGTCGTACTTTTTGTTGTTTTTCTTTTGTCGCTGTTGCTTTACTTTGGCGCCATGCATGTATTTGTTTATTCGACCATTTTGTTTTTCTTTTTACTTTTCTTTTTCATAGCATACATTTTGGCGCAGGGCTGGGCAGTGCAGGAATTACACAATTGGTTTTCATTTTAAATGGGAATTGTATGCACGTAGTCGTACGTTACTACTTGCATTTTGGGTGAGAAACAGAGCGAAATTTCACAAAAAAACCAAAAAAATAAATAAAATCTAAAAAAAAAACAAACATAAATTCAAGTAACAGTAACTATAGCTGAGTGTGTGTGTGTGTTGGTGTGTTGGTGTGTGTGTCTGTCTGAGTATCTGTGTTCGAATTCATTTGTTCTATGTTTGTATTTTTTGACAGTTACATGTTGAAAACATGCATGAGTTGTTCGATACGATTTTTATTCGATATTTTGCAATTATTTCGCATTCAACTAGATTTTTTTGGCAGCACATATGAGCGATAGAGATACTGATGTACATACATACATCATATATGTATATGCCTATAATATGATGTATATTTTGTATATATGTATGTGGCAGATATTTGCAGCAAGGTAGAAAATTTGTATATTTTTAATTGGTTCAACATTTGCGCCGATTTTTCAAATGAATATTTTAAATTTCAGTTGCAGTTGGATAAGTAATGATTTATTTACAATAGTTCACGTCAGCCGCTTTAATATTTAAAATAATTTCTTTGCTATAGAAATCAAATTGAGTAATTCTTAAAAACTAGAGTTCTCCCAATTGTCGAAATTCGAATTTTTGTCTTTAAAGTACCCAGAAATAAAAAAATATCCATGTATATTTATTTTATTCCAGGTTTTTTTTTTAAATTTTACCAAATAAAACAGTATCAAAAGCACAATCAACTGATGCTCGCCAACATGTTCGCAGGTGCGCACACAACAGTTTCGATCCCAAAGTCGACCTGCTCGATCGACATGCTCTACAATGTGATTTTTCAACTGAAACCAAAGAAACTGAAAGAAGAGAGAGCTGAGAGAAAGAGAGAGAGATAGAGAGAGACAGAGAGAGAGAAAGAGAATTTTTGTGATTGGCCAAGGGCGTTAGCTGGATTTTACCTACCTTAGATGCAATACTTTTGAAAAGGAATTGCATTCGTCCGAGCTCCCCTTCACATTCTACCCAACAAAAAATAAATTCAAGCGAATATTTTGTGTTTAAAAGGGTGTGAATGATTGGCGCTTGCCAATTTATATGTACATAGATACATAACTAAACATGTACAAGATATCAATTTTGTATATAAGACACATTTAAAATATTTCTGATATAGCGTATTGTCTTTTCGATCTAAGTATTATTGATCAAATTATGTGAGCAGTATACCAACAACAAAAAGCAGAAATTCAATGTTCTGTACATTGTCAATTTTCTCGAAGCATGTTGCCATTCACCACCACCACAGACGAATGCTTTTTTTTTGTATAATTAAACAAATCAAAACTAATCAAAACAGCTGCTTAACTTTGAGTAAGTGTCATTTTGCCACTCACATGTTAATGGCAACTAACATTTCTCAGTGGAAAGGGAAAGGAAAGTTAAGAATGTTTGGCGCAATGAAAAGACCTTATAAGTTAATTCCTTATACACACCAAAGGTGCGTTTTGTAAAGGAGGCAGTGTCTTTTCAACTTTCATATTCTTAAAACATTCTCAACTTGGCACTGGAGTTAGGAATGCGAAGTTTGATAAGGTTTTCACCACTATCACCACCACTTTTGCTTTAGCGTACGGTCCAAGGAGCTTAACTAGTTAGCATTTTCGAACTTAATTTCAATTAGAGAAATTATGCTTCTTTTCAAATCTTTATCAGGATTACTGCTAGCTATTCAGTTAACAATACATTTTTTATTGTATATAGCCAAATGTCTGCAGCTTAGTTTGGATCACCTTTTTGATCGTCCTTTCCGATTAATTTTCACGTCGGAACCGTTAAGAATTCGGTAGCATCATAGCTAGTTTGATTGATTAATAAAGCAGGTAAATGAACTCTGAGTTAAATCTTTAATATCTTTTAGGATATTAATATAGAGAGGAACCAGTGTTGATTTAATATCGCACAGTCTCAGTGCATGTGTTCGGAAGTCTATGCTTGGAAACTTCTACAGCGTGATAGGCCTGTACTTGGATATATATTCATATGAGCCAGTAGTACGCTAGTGTAGCGATAAGTTTTCAGAGTTTAGTTTCTTACACGGCCTTTGCATTGGCCTGCATTCAGATTCTCAACAGATACCCCTTTCCACTGATAACTGTTCGTTGTTGTTAGCATATGAGTGGCAAAAAGACGTTCACTTTATTTAAATATCAGCTGTTTGTGGTGATGTTAGTAAATATGATGTGAAATCGTTAAAAAGTCAAACTTTTCATCAGCAAAACAAATAAATCGTTCAAAACGAATGACAACATTCAACGTGAATGTTGAGAATCTACAGAGTGTTGCGTCTTATAAGAAACTGCACAGGTAACATTATTTACCTTCTCCACTTTCACCGATAATATTGAGAATGTGAAGAATGTTGGCTGGTGGAAAGACCCTATTCCGTAGATGAGAATATTGTTGTTCTGTTTCTATTGTACATAGGCCAGACACTTAGCTCAACTGGCATAGCATGAATATTTAGCTGTGCTAGTTATTCATGCTATGCCAGTTCTAATTAGTTCTTAGAATCGGTGCAGCTGATTGCTAGTCTTGTGTGGCTAGAGTATAGCATTGAGAAGATTTTCTAGAAGTTTAGTTTAGAATTGGTGTGGTGTGGTCTTTGTCGGCTTTATCGTTTAAGTTTTGCATACGCTTTAGTATGCTGCAATGCCTTGCATCGCAGTTTGCTGTTCGTGGTCTAAAAGCGCTTTTGGCTGCTATTATTTTGATGTAGATATAAATAAAATTACAGCTTTGTGCTAATTGCTTGGGTTATATAAGCTGTTTAATGAAAATTGCTGAGTTATTAATGAATATAGCTGAGTTCCATTTGGGAGTTGAGAAATCAATCAATTTTTTCATATGTAAAAAACACATGGACGCGATTATTTCTTAGTTTTATGCATAAAAATGACTCTTAGCTTGTTGAGATATAAGCTAAGATACAGATTTTCTAATATCAATTGAAAAATTTTAAATGCTTTATGCAAATGATTTATTTAAAACTTTTACAGACAGTTATTTTCCTGTCAATGTTTTTGACAATCACACTAATATAATTGCTGAATGATTGAGCTTCTAATAACTACGAATATGTGCATGTATCTACAATAAATTAAATTGTATTTCAAATATTTGTTTCATGCCAACATTTTGTAAACTTGAAAAGCTTTTGTTTTATATGCTCCAGAGGCTAAAAGATTGCATATCATTATTTTGGCATTACAATGAAATATTGCAAAAGACCAAAAAAAAAAAGAAAAAAAAAACAAGAAAAAACGTTAACTTCGTTTGAACCGAAGCTCTAATACCATTCACACGAAACTTTAAATAGTATTGTAATACATACAAGTGGGGGTTCAAATAGGGGGTGGTACACGCTAACTAGTATATGTGTATGAAGCGATGTAGTAGATGTGTAAGATGCCGCCATATCGAATTTCAAGTTGATATTGACGTTTTCCATACAAATGCATAAAAGTGAGCTGTGGATTTGTATGGGACTACCTCATAAAGTGGGCGGGACGCGCCCCTTTGTATATGTATATGAAGCGGAAAATTCACAAAATCAAATCTCAAGCTAATATTGAACTAAATGAAGGATTTTTTCATAAAAAACACAAAATTGCACGGTCGGTTTGTATGGAGGCTACCTCAAATGGTGGGCGGGCCACACCCAATTGTCTATGTATGTTTAGCGTCTGTCTCTTAAAAGGCACCATAGCGCATTTCAACCTAATATTGACTTTAATAAAAAAGTTTTTCTTACAAAAAGTCAAAAGTGGGAGCTACCCCAATTAGTGGGCGGGCCACGCCCGTTAGGCTATGTATGTTAAGCGGCTGACCATAAAAAGGCACCACATTGCATTTCAACCTAATATAGACTTTAATAAAGAAGTTTTCTTACAAAAAGTCAAAAGTGGGCAGTAAGTTTGTATGGGAGCTACCCCAAATAGTGGGCGTGGTAGGTTAATCTTGATAATCTATTAAACTACAATAAAATGAAGTATATATGCAAAATTTCAACTGGATAGCATAAAAATTGGTCCCCAAAAAAATGCGTAACAACATACAGACGGACAGACGGACGGACAGACAGACAGACAGACAGACAGACAGACGGACATGGCTAGATCGATTCGTCGAGCTGATCAAGAATATATATACTTTATGGGGTCTACGATGGCTTATTTAATGCGTTACAAACTTTCAGACAAACTGATAATACCATTTCGCACTATTTGTGAATGGTATAAAAATGCTGAAAAGAAACTTATGTACTCCCAAAACAACAAATAACATCAAATTGACCCTGACATGCACAGCTGAGCTATGTGCATATATATACATATCTACATTACAATATTTTAAAATATACCAAAAGTAGCAAATGTTTTCTACCTATGCATATCTACCTATGCATATATACCTCAATGCTACGCACCTACAACATTGTTTTTCAATTTATTTGATGCAATTTTTCATGCGCCATTCAACACACACACACACACACCTTTCCATTATATATATACATATATATGCAAAATACATATATATTAGGTGTATATATAATGCCACAATGATGACTGCGAGCCACAAGTTCCCCGAGCATCAATTGTGCCAACTGAAAAAAAAAACACACACACAAAAAAAAGTATTGTTACTTCTGCAGCTACAGTGAAATGTATCTGAAACGTGGCTACGTTTAGTATGTATTTGGTCTGTCAGGTAAATCGACAAGCAATACTTGATGGCAGCGGCATTAGTTGGAAAACTTAAACCGAAAGAAAATACTCCCGCGGGCGCAGATCAAATCTAGATGTGTGTGTGTGGAACGGGACGGAACGTTAATTTTTTTATTTTTTTGTTGTAGAATTTTTGAGAAATTGCAGCAGAACGTGTTGCTACTAATGATGACGGTGGTCCTGATGTTGTTATTGTCCTTCATTGTTATAGCAATATCGGTTGCGTTACTCGTCTTTCGTTTGGTTTTAGTGTCAGTTCAGTGTCATGTAGATTGCTTGTGCGCCAAGTGAGCGCAACATCATTGTCAGCCAGCAGCCAGCAATGGAATCAGCAGCAGCAGCAGCAGCATCATCATGCAAAAACATGCACGAACATGAGTCAACTTGCAAGAGTATCTCAACTCAACTCAACCGAACTCAACTCCATGCGGCATTGAACGCATCACTAGCAGCTACATCGGATCATTGCTGGTGTAAGTGATGCCGCCGCCGCCATTTCCTGTATGCGTTCTGTGTCCTGTGTTTATATAGCAGCGCAGGACATTACGTATGCAAATCATGCATATTTGAAAAAGATAAATTGATATATATATATATATATATATATATATATATATATATATATATATATATATATATATATATATATATTTTGTTTGTATCATGCTGCCGTACTGTATTCGTACTGCGTTTTTCGGCATATACAAATGGTTCTTAGTTGAGTTGAAGTTTTTGGGGTGTAAAATAAAAATTTCAAATATATTAAAGACATAAAAAATTGCAAAAGTTTTATTTATATAAGTATAAAAGTATCTACTAATGTGCAAACGTATCGCATTGCTTAGCAGCTGTTTGCCACAATTTTTTGGTAGCAGTGGCAGTTGCAGATCATTAATATTTGTTACACTGATATATTTTAGTTCACAACTAATCTATAATTATTTAATATCTTGAGGTAATGATACAGTTTAAGATACGTGTACAGACTAAAAAATGTGTAGATACAATCTGAAACATAGTTGAGATATACTTAGATATAAGTAAGATACAAATTTAAGTTGAGCCACAGATACAGTTTGTGCTACATGTTGAGATACAAGCTAAGATACAGATTCAAATAAGCATACAGAATCAGTTTGAGCTACGGTGGTACAAGATACAACTTGAGCTACAAATTGAAATAAAGGTTGACATACAGATACAGTTTGATATACAGATACAATTTTAGCTAAAGATACAAGTTCACAAGACATACTTAGATACAAGTAAGATAAAAATACAGTTTGAGCTATAGGTTGAGATACATATACAGTTTGAGATACGTATGCAATTTGAGATAGAGATTCAGTTTGAGCTACATGTTGATATAAAGTTTGAAATATAGGTTAAGATAGTGATACAATTTGATTGAGATACATATACTGGTACAATTTGAGACACATTCATTTTAAATATGAAAGTTGAGATGAAGATACAGCTACAAGCTTGGATACAGCTTGATATACAATACAGCTACAAATTTAGCTAGATACTAAAGTTGATATAACAGATAAAATTTGAGCTACTGTTTGAGATACTGGTTGAAATAAAGCGTGAGCTATAGTTGAGATAAAGGTTAACATAAAGATACAACTAAAATTTAGATTTAAGTTAAGTTGAAGATACAGTTTGAGCTACAGTTTGAAATTAGAGATACGAATGGAACTTTGTGATACAGATACACACTGAGATACAGATTCAGTTTGAGCTAGAGGTTGAGATAATGGTTGAAATATAGATTAAGATACCGATTGAGCAACAAGTTGAGATACAGACTGAGAGACAAACACAATTTGAGACAGATATATAATTTGATATATGAATACAAGTTGAGATTTGAGATACAAACAAAGTTTAAGCTACAGATTGAAATACAGATAAAATTCGAGAAATAAATACAAATTGATATACATATTCAAGTGATTGATATAGAGATACATTTAGAACTGCAGTCTCAACATATGTTGAAATAAAGAATGTGCTAGAAGTTGTAATGAAAGTTGTGAAAGACAGCTGCAGATTGAGTTACAGATACATTTTGAAAGACGAATTCAAGTTGATATATTATTAGCTACAAGTTTAGATACAGATTTAGGTTGAAGTAAAGATAGAATATAGATAGAGTTTGATATAAAGATACAATTACGTCGGCACAGAAACAATTTTAGTTAAAATTCAGATTTAAATTAAGATACGGAAACTATTTGGAATGTAGATGCAGATACAGGTTGTGTTTTAGATACTGCTTAAGATACAGCTACAGGCTACAGCTACAGATATACTTAGCTACAAGTTTAGATACAGATTTAAGTTGAAATTCAGATTCAAGTTAAGATAGAGATACAGGATTAGATAAGACGACACTTTTGGGTTGGAAATACAGATACAGGTGGAGATAATGTTTGAGATAGTGCTACGGCTGCTTCTGTGATACGAGTACATTTATAGCATATATTCAAATTGAGATACAGCTACAGATTCAGTTGCAGGTTGACAAACAGAAATTACGGTATTTATAGATACAAATGCAGCTTGAGACACGCATATAGTTTGAGCTACAAATACAGTTATAGATATTGTTTGAGGATTATGAGAAATATACTGTTTTGAGCAAAATGGGAACCGAGGAAGCTACTAATGATCACCTGAACACAAGCTGTTTCCTACTATTAGATGCGAACCATAACTGTTTTATCTGTATATTAGCTTGTAGATCAACACGTAGCACAAACTTTGTTTAGTTTTATTTCTTAGCAATGACTGAAATGAAGCGTTCAGAAAATAATGCCGAAGATTTTTAACACTAACAAAAGCAGCATTTACGAAATTAATTTATCACTACGAAGTATCTAGCAATCATTTCTGTAGCAATAAATTTAAGATACACTTAAGCGCAATTATCACCACATGTGTCTACCGCACACCACAGCATTATATATGGATGCACAACTCAAAAGTATATAATATGATTTCCGTTTTCCGTTCGAAATACGTTAAAAGCGAAAATATGTTACGAAATTATGACGTTAAACTAAATTTTGCACACAAACCATTAAAAGAAATAAAAACCCATAGCAGAAAAAAATAGAAAAATTGCGGCTAGAAGCTTTTGGAAATGCATACTTAGCGGAAATATATAAATTTCATCTTTCTACCTTAACGCGCACTTAAAAGGCGCAGCCGGAGACTCAAGACTCACATGGAAAATGTGTTGCCGGCACTTTGCACATACAGCAGCAGCAGCGCCAGCAGCAGAACTTAGATACATGTATGAAGATACAAGTTATTTGCTGTAAGCGATTTCATTTTTTTTTTTTTTTTTTTTTTGTATGAGCAGAAAGCGCAGCAAGCGTTAAGAAAATTTTGCGCTGTGTCTGCTGCTTTCACACCATGGTAAAAGGTAAGTAATTTTTACATCCTTTTTCTCATGCTTGAAGCTGCACTGTTGCATTTACAACTGCTGTGGATGTTTGGACTGGCAGTTTTCTTAACGTCTTCACGAAAAAGCACTTTACACTAATGCACCTTAAAATTTAAACATGTCATAACATAAACATTTATCCTGCTGCCTGCATGCATGCATTTGCTATATCTATATATGTATCCGTGTCTGTTGGATTTAAAGAAGTTGCTGGAAAAACTGTCTGCTTGAAGTTGTTAACAAAAAAAAAAAAAAATGTTGCTTTCAAAATGTTCTTATATAATCTAGTGAAGAAGCCTGTGGCAAACGAAAGCTGTCTGACGCAGCAAGTTGGTACGTTACTTATGGAAATTGGGTCAATTTAAGCGGGGTTTTAAAGAGTTTCTGACTTGAATATAAACTATTTGACCTCTTAAAACACTGCATATTTCAAGCTGACACAGGCCAGAAATTAGTTCATCAAAACGTTTTAATTTTTTAAATTGTTAATAAGTATCTCAAGCTTGAAATAAGTCTGACAACGATTGTTTATCGTTCACAAGATTTTTAGCTTATTTTGAAATATTAACTAAGATATGAATACGCAAGGAAAGTTTCAGTTAAGCTAACTAAAAGCAAATTTGTTGAGTAGTTATTTTTTTTTCCGCAATTAAAGGTAGAAACAGTGTACTTCAGCAAAATGAAAGCCACCAGAGCTAACGAACACATGAAATGTAGTTCAGCACGAGCACATGATCAGATAACCACACAGCGCCATCTAGTAATGGTCTTGCTGAAACGGTAGAATAATCCGGTTCAACGTGTAACGGCTGAACTTGTAATTATCGGCAGATGAGAAAAGTATAAAAATAGAAGCACATATAGAAAAATGTAAGTTGTTCTTGGGCTGGTGACCGAATAAGTAGTGAATTGTTACTTTTGACTACTTATTAAAAATGCTAAAGTAGTTTCTTGTGTAACAGTATCAATATATGTATATAAATAATTATATTATGAGATACTGCTTAGCAATAGGTAATATAGGAGAAAGAATTGGTTTTGAGTGATTGGTAGCAGAGTAGTTCAGTGCATAAAGCACGAATATTTCGGTAATCACGATAGAAACGCTTGCCGTACAGCGTGGACAGCTTAGTTGGCAGTCACAATTCAAACGCTGGTAGCAGATTATAATATGTATAAATTACGATCACGATTGAAACGTTAGTAGCATAGCGTAAAGAGTGTAAATCAGGAATGCTCCGGCGATCATGATTTAAACGCTAATAGCAGAGTATAGAAGAGTGTAAATCACAACTGCTACGGCGTTCGCGATTGAATCGTTACTAGCTTAGTACAAGGTACATAAATCACTATTACAACGCTCGCAGTTTAGAGTGGAGTGCGTGCATCACAACTGTTCCAGCGAGTCACGATGAAGACGCGAATAAGACAGCATAGGAGGCGTAACTCGACACACAAAAGAAGCGAACACACAGGGTGAGTAAGCTATAGATTGAGATAAAGTATGAAATAGAGATTAATATATTTGTTGACCAATAAGATGAGATACAGGTTGAGATGCAGCTATAATTTCGGCTCCCTTCAAGAGTTACGCATGAGACGTTAAAGCGAACTAGGCTGGTTATAGACCGTAATAAACAAGCAGAGGGTGCACAATTCGCGAGAGCTTCAGTGTGCCACGATTAAGAAGTTTATAGATTGCCGACAGAACGCCGAAGGGCGCATCGATATACAGGACAAAACACAGAGTCTAGTGGTTCAAAGGGAAGTTTCATATTCAAGGGACATAGGGACGAAGGATGGTACTTTCGTTACTCAAAGAGGTAGTTAGTTCGAAACAATTATATTATTATAATCGTATAAATTGTATTTTTTCTGAATCAAACAGCTTTAATACAACTCATAGTTTTGGTTTAAATAAATTGGTTCAGCATCAAAAATCTGAAAATCTCAACACAAATTGTTTGATCATCATTGTATTCCGAAGATCTCAGAAGCTTAAGTGCTACCAGTTCATGGTTACTCAAATATAAGCAGCGACTTTAGGGTCGACACCAAAGTGTTGGCTGATGCTAACTAAAGTCGACTGTGTTTCCTTTGATTTTTAGTAAAGCTGACTGTAAATCTGCCTAATTTATTATAAATTTGCATTGCTTCATTTTTCATTACTGGCAAAACAATGCATCCCAACACTATTTCACGAAAAAATGCTACCAAAATAAAATAAATAGATTCATCTAAATTTATAGCCTACTCGTAGGCGCTTAAAATAAATAAAAATATTTAATTTTCCAAATCAATAAACAGGCTGATTGCATTCAAAGTCATACGCGCGTAAGTTCAACAACATGCCACAGGACGACGAAGGAAATCGACAACAAATTGTGCCAAAACAATTGTAATAAATCTACGCCTAGCAGTATGCAATGTAAATTTAAATAACTTTCCCAGGCGCGAAGTTATGCCACCATTTTATTTTTTCCATTTTTTTTCCTACCCCTCTCCACCGCCTGCTTGGCACTTTGCATTAATGTAATTAAATTCCACATGAATAGCAGTCAGAGTCAGAGGCAGAGTCAGCACAGTAGGAAAGAAATTGAGAAAAATTATAGATGACATTTGAAAAGGTTTTGCTATGAAAAATTGCGTTTGACACTTCTTATTTTTTTCTACTTTTTCTTATTCGTCTTATTTTTCTCGAATGAGAGAAACAAGCCGCGTTTTAGCTAACCAAACTAATTTGCAAGCCAATGCATTGATTCAACGCCAAGCAAGCCGAATGCTACAAGGATGCCAAGTGAAGTTTGTGCGCGCCCTCTCGCGGAATATTCGCTTGCACGAAAAAGTGAAAAATAATTGAATTCCCCAACGACAAAGTGGAATTTTAATTTGCTGTACTTCGACGAGGACGACGAGGACGACGAGGACGAGGAAGACGACGACAAGAACGATGTGAACAACGCAGCAGTATTTCGAGATAGAAAAAAAAAAGGACACAGCTCATTGATGAGTATGGAAAACATAGCTATGTGTATGAAGATACTTCACTCTATCGTAACATGAATGCACGTGAATGAAAAAAAAAAAGAAGGGAAAAGAAGAGAAATCTGATGATTGCTGATCAGTATGCAAAATGTGTGCGTGCCAAAATCAGCGCCAGCAAAATGATGAGCAGTTGTAGGAGATGTACTAGTTGTAGGAGTGACAAAAGAATAAAAATTCTTCTTTCTTTTTTTTTTTTTTTTTTTTTGATTTTCTTTTTCAAAAAATATAAATGAAGAAAAATTTTTTACTGTCCCATTGGCAAGTCAGTCGATTGAAAAGGACAGCGCCAGGCAGCACAAGAATGCATTGCATAAGAATTGATGATGAGTGTTGTAGCAAAAGACAGATGAATAGACAGACAGACAGACAGACAGACAGGCAGACAGGCAGACGGAGAGACAGACAGAAAGGACGACATTGTCACACGTTCTGCACGGAAACTGATGTCTTAGAAAATTAGCAGCCAGTGTCAAGTCAAGTCATGTCAAGTCAACTCAAGTCAAGCGTTGATGAGACGACATCGATGATATTGCAAAGACGCTTTTGTCCCTAGGTTGCAAATGAATCTGCAGAAATGATTGATATCAAAGGTAGCTGCAACAATGTTGTAGCGATGCTTTTAATATCAATTGTTATTTATATAAGGATATTGAATACCTGCCGATATGCAGTGAAATATTGTTGCAATTTTATGAATAAATATTAAAAAGAAAGCTAAGTTTTAAGTATGTTAAGATAAAATGTTAAAATGGTGCATAAAATCTTTTACACATACTACGCTGATTACTTTTAGCTTAATAGAATGATACAAAAATTGCCATAAAGTGGGCTAGTGTGTTACTATCTCCATTATTGCACAGTGTGTAGATACTTTATGCATTTGGCCTTAAGCATACTGCTAATAAGGGCAAAGATCGAGCTTGGCTAATTGCTGCTATATCGCAAAGTAACAAATTGATTCGCAAGAAAACGTCAGGTGCGAATTAAGGCATCTACGTTATAAACTATGCTCATGTTGTTATGGAACGATAGCTTAAAAGCTTTGTTAAGCTGATCTAACGATAATGTATCAGTAATTAAACTCAAAATTTTGTATAATTTCTGCTTATAGGTATATGTTTGATGCATCAAAGAGCATCAATTTTCGTCTTTCAGTACTATGCCATTTAATAGGATTACTCCACAAGGGATGTAGACATCCAAGAATGTTTACCCTTAGTATTTACAAACATATCTTGAGAATTTCCTTTGCTGAGTATCTATCTTTTACGACTATACTATTATTATAAATGATATACCATTCGCAAAATAAGTAATTGGCTGCTGAATGTGCGAAAATCAATGAAAATTGGAGTCAGCGGCGTGAGAACACTGTAGTTCGGTATTGTTCGCTAATTATTGATCAATAATTTTAACGAACTAACAAACTGATGGTCTTAACGATTTAACTAACTACTGGTCGTTAGTCACAAACTAGCAAAGATATTTGCAGCGTCGGATAATAACAACTACTAATTATTAACATAACTACTGGTCGTTAGCTCGTAGCTAGCTACAAAGTTTGCAGCGCTACACCATCTTAAATAGTAACAACAACCCCAAAATCATACCAGCGTTCGTTGGACACATGCTCACGTTCAAGAATTCACACTTAAACTCTCACACTTTTTTTTCTGCTTTGCAGGCGCATAGCTGCATGGCGCCACCACAGAAGTGACAGTGCACAGTGTAAACAGTTAAAAAATGAACTAGACACAAAAATAGAACAACAACCAACAACGAACCAAATGACATGCTCTAAACAAAATATTGCACCAACATAACAAATGATTTTCTGTTACACTTTTGCTCTGTTTCTTTATTCTGCTCGCCTTACGCACACTGTGCATTAAACCTTTTCCCGATACTTAGTGGCTACTTTTCGGTTGCTCTAAATAAAGCATGCATGCATCCATCCAAGAATTGGGATTTGTTACGGAAGACCGTATTTTATTACGTATTTTGTTACGGAAAGCAAAGACCTCGATCGGGAGCACTACAAAAAATAACTACCAATGAAGATCGAATCCTCTTACGTAAATTTAAGGTAAATTTAAGGAAGTTTAATTAAAGCTTGAAGATGCTGCAGGTGAATCGAGCAATTCATCCACGATTGAGCAATTCGGTGGCGCTTGCGGGCATCAAATTTCTAGACTTACCTAGCAAGACAGATTCCGTACATAACAAAGAAAATCAAAATCAAACGACACTAACATTAACTTACGTAGTCTCCCGATCGAGTTCGGTGGCTCTACCAGGAGTGTTCTTAACTTTAAATTGTCTAAAATTAAATTTACAAAATTTCCATGTTAAGAATGTCCAGATATGTATGTGTCGATAACCAGTTAAAGTCAAAATGCAGTCCGATAGCACGACCGGTTGTTTATTGATCACATAACCGATTTACATTTCGCTGTAACCGTTTTGGATTTCAAAGTAATCGTAGGTTTTCGAATTACTGTCTAAACTTTGTGCTTCTCAAACTTTATGTCAGCGGGGGGATTTCCATTGCTTTCGCAAGAAAACTATTATTTCGTTCTCATTTTTTCGTTTGATAAAACCTTGTGAGATTAGGCAAATGTTGACATTTCTATTTCAAGATTGATTGTTGTTTGTATGTATATAGTTGGAGGTTCGTCAAGTTGTGTTATAGAAGGTGTCTCAAAAGAAAGTTCACATTTAAAAAATCGATAAAAAAAAGTAATTAGTTTTTATTGAAAAAATGTTAATTACATCTCGGCAGGTATTATCCGTGATGACTGCCATTTCGTGACGGATATTTTCTTTCAAGGGAAGTCGGTTTGTTGCCGTAAAGTTTAGGTTTGACGTAACCCCACAGGAAAAAGTCCAAAGGGGTTAAATCGGGACTTCGTGGAGTCCAATTTATGTCACCTCTCCTGGAGATCAATTTGCCAATAAAATTTTAATGAACTCGTGGTAGATACCTGTTGGACGTATGTGAAGTAGCTCCGTCCTGCTGGTACCATGTTCTTTGGTTATAACCAGGAAAGTTCTGCAGTTCAGTCACGAAGAAGTCGTCTAACATCTCCACATAACGCTCTGAATTCACTGTAAGTGTGCCTCCCCTTTCATCTTCAAAACAGTATGGGCCGATAATTCCTCGCGCCGACATTGCAGCCCATACTGTCACTTTATGCGAATGTAGGGGTTTCTGATGTTTGTGTTTTGGATTAGTTGCACTCCAGTAGTTGCAATTTTGCTTGTTTACATGTCCATTAAGATGGAAATGAGCTTCATCCGCAAACAAGATGTTGGTAAACATTGCAAAGCGCTCAATCATTTGGTTTATGAATTCAAGCCTCGGCCCAGCATCCTGAGGTTTTAATTCTTGCAAGATCCGCTCCCGAGAAACGCTCCATAGCGACTAAATTCCCAAAAGCTAGGCTACCGATAGGCTACCGATGGCACCCCTCGGAATAGTTACGTTCACGCAATCAGCAAATCAAATGTGAACTTTCTTTTGAGACACCCGGTATAAATGAATTTTTGTATAAAAAAATTAATTGAATATTTCAATCAATCCAGACAATACAAACGTTGCGCTTTCAACTTTTGGATTTTAGCTTAGTTGTTGTCATATTTGATACATATTTTTCACTTTTAAAGTATCCTTTAATAAATTTTCAGAAAAGTATGCTAACGTTTTCATGTGCATCCATTAAGCATATTAATATCTACTCAACGCACAGCCCGCAATTTTTAATGCATTTTCTGAAACATTTTCTAAGTCGGTCTGTATAAAACAAGACTACGACATATATACATATGTATATATCTTTCTGCAAATGCTACATGCTAATGTCTGTGTTTATATGTATTTAAGTATTAGTGCATTTGTCACACCAACCAACCAACCAACCAAAAAAAAAAAAAAAAAAAAAAATAGAAAAAGTAATGGAAAGTAACGACACACAGATACACACTTAGACAGTTGCATGTAATATAAAGCACTCTCAAATACATATAGAGAAGCATAAAGCTTTGCTTTTTCATGCATTGCATATGCACATAAACTAAAAATATGCACACAGATACAATCGTAGTCAAAAAAGAGAAAACTAGACACACATGCACTGCTCAAATCTATCTGTGTATCTGTACAAGGGTGAATGTGTAGATTCGTCAACGGTAATGAATGCATCCGGCATGCATTGAAAACTTGACTCATATTTCATTCACTGTAAAGCGCTGCGGGTACATTGACCAGCTTGTTTCATATGTTGCCTGGCAAATAATAGAAAAACCATGCTAAAAGTGGGTACAGTAAAATATATGGGTTATTATTATTATATTTTATATGTACCTACACATACACGTATACATCGTATAGTTATGTATCAGTGTGCCTGTGTAAAAGTACAACAAATGTATGCAAAAAATAAAATTTGTTGAGGTAATTTATCTTGCAATTTGAAATGCTCGACAGAAAGTTGCGCTAACTCCCAACTCCCACATAAGTTTTTCTTTATGTTGTTGTACGTGAGTTGTCAATTTTTTCAGTTGTAGTAGCAATTTTTTGTTTCTGCTTCTCTCTGACTGCATACTATAATTTTTGAGAGGATTTAAATGTTTTTAAGTGGAGGGATTTGCGCTTGAATTCCACTTTGGCACTATTAAAATATATGAAAAAATTAAGGTTTATACAACGAAAATATATTTTTAATATTTAGTTTTAAAAACCGTATGCAAAAATGTTCTTAAAAGTTTTTGCTTTGGAATGAGAAACTTGTATGATTTATTTGAACTCATTTCAAGTATCTATGAGTATGTATTTAGATTTTTATATACATATTACATACATGGTATATGTTGAGAGTATAAAGACTATTGGCTGTACTACATTTTGGCTCACATTGATATGATAACATTGTCGAAGAATTAATGAACCAATTACCAATACTATATTATTGATATCATATCACATATATTATCACCATCACCACAAACAACTGTTATTTAAACACTACAAACAATCGTTTTGCCACTCACATGTAAACGAGAACGAAAATTTGCCAGTGGAAAGGTGAAATTTTGCGCATGTTGCGCCCAATGTAAAGACACTATTAAGATGCATGTACTATTTTTATTGTACCAATATTGACGCCTATATATGCAGGAGCGGAAATACAGTTAGCACATTGGAAATGTACCGTTTTTTACGCATATGTTATCTCAATGTCAGACAAACTCGCACATAAACGAAATACATGTCTTCCATAAACGGAAATACCGAATTATGTGTGCACGACTTTACTGTGATTCGTATATATTATTTTGTGTGCGTTTCATACTTTATTTCAAGCTGTATAAGTGTTTTTTTATATTGCTTCGTATTTGGCGCGCATTTCATTCCTTTGTGAATGCGTGGAATGATCTGGTTATTTCCAAGGGTGTTACCCTTTAATACTTGTATGGGGTCTTACAACTTGTATGGGGTATTTAATACTTGTATGGGGTCTTAATTCATTTAAAAATAAAAATATCACCTTAGCTTACAAAAATTTACACAAATGACTTATCTTTAAAACGGAACGTAATCACGTACACGAATCAATTCATATAATTTTTCTTTGGGCATTGCGTAAAGTTCGCTGAAGACATGGTAGAACGAGTTTCACATTCAAACTAGTCAACAAGCTTCGGAATGGCGTCTTCCAACTGAGTCGAAACCGACAAACCACAGAAAAGTCGATCAAAAGTCAAGTTAATGTTGACTATTTTTTTTTTTAATATTACGGTGTTATGCACTCGGTATTCGTGCTAGAAGCTCAAACGGTTAATACAGAATATTAACTGAGCGTTATGCGGTATTTGACAGAGTAAATTCTTCGAAAAAGACCCGATTTGTGGAAAGGCTGTGGACAAGGCTATCATTGTGGACGAATTTTTATTACTTATTGCACGTATTAAAGTTTATTTTATAGACTTCCTGTTAAACTTAATTAGCACAAAAATGCTATAACAATAAATCACTCACTGCTCAAAATTTTGTTTCATTTACAAAACACAAAACACTTGAACAAGCAACGTATTTCCGCCTGAACGCCTTCCCCTAATGCCGCAAAGTAGGCAACACATTTGCGCTTAATTGATTTTCTTGTAAAACAGGAACGAATCAAACACTGTACGCCTTCGTACAGTGTTGTAAAACGAAATTAAATTACTTAGAAGCTTATAATAACTAACAAGCAGCATTTTCTATAAACACAATACACAGTCCGTCCATCCAGACTACACTCACACCGAACACTCAACACAATCTAATTTATTTCAATTTCACTTTTAATTTACACACTAATCCAGGCAATTTGTACACTTATACGTCGTTACATGAGTTTGGTTGGTTGTAACAAAAACCACCACCAAAAAAAAAAAAAAAATAAAAGAAGTTGGCTATAATTTCAACAGAAAACACCCAAACACCCATAGTATTTTAGTTGGAAGGCCTACAGCAACAAACAAACAAAGAAAAGAAAAGAAATATTTATTTGTTTTCATTTATTTTCAATAATTTCAAATTTCCATTACATTAGTTTTTCCACAATCGCCCCTTCCACCTCTGTATATACTAACCAAACCCCTAAAAAAACGCCTAGCGGCCGAAACGAAAATTTTTCTTATTATTTTCTTTATGTCTTCGCACGAAAACAAATAAATTTGTGACTTTTTTTTTCTCACAACTTCTTAAAAAATATTACAAGTATAACGCTTCAAGTTGTATAAACGCCCTCAAGCTCTTCATGAGGCTGCTTAGGAAAGCATAGAAAAATAAATTCTTGTTCAAAAAAAAAAAAAATAAATAAAAAAAACAAGCGCCAAAATCGTGCGCACAAAAATTTGTTGTATAAAAATATTATACGCAGTAGTAGATACCCGTAAGTCCCTGATGTTGTAAAACTTTTCTCATTTCTACTTGAACAAACATCAATAAAAAAAAATTAAAAAAAAAAAAAAAAAAACGAAGGAAGTAGAATTCCGCAGATTTTTGTTTTGAAACGAATGAATTCGAACTCTTGGAACCCCTCGCAGCATCTTCAGCCAACACGCGCTCATTTTGAACCTTCGATAATACTAAGCGCTCAATATAAATCGAACATGCTGCGACGTGTATGTCGTATGACCCAAATGACATTTGCCACTTGCCATCTCATTTGTGCCATTTGCACCCGCGCACCTAAATATACTTATTTTTTGTTTCTATCTCACTCTCTCTCTCTCTCTCTCTCTCTCTCTCTCTCTCTCTCTCCCACACACACTCTCTGTGTATGTTATTGTATCGCGACTTCCGTTTCCTGTGTTCATTTGTCTAACATTTTTCCGTGCAAAACCAATAAACGTGTCGCAAAACAATTCGCATCTATAACAAAAGTAAATTAAATATAAAATTGGGTGAATGGGTGAAAAGAAGCCAGTTTCACATAGTTTTAGCAACTGGCTTCTTCGCTTTATTATGCGCCACAATGCACACACTTTTTGGTTTTTTTTTTATATTTATTGCCATATAAATGCTGCAGAAAATTAATAATTGTATATTCATAGCAGAGCACTGCCTGACTAACACGCTGACTGATTTAAATCGCTTGCTGGCTCAACCGAACTTTGTTTATGACTCAAAATGAGTCAGTGACCGATTTCGTATGTGTTCAATGTTTTCGATTTGATTGAACATTTGATTGATCCTGACTTGCGACTAACTAAATGACTGCCCAATTAAGCAAACGAAAATATTTTGCTTAGCTTGGTTTTATCGGTTGGTAGGAAACATGGTGTCAGGCGATAATTTCAAGAAGCCAGGGCATCAAAAGGCCGAGTTGAAATGAGCCATATAGTGAGAACAGTGTTTCCAGAACAACTCTTGATGCTAATCATTTGGAGCAGTGGGCCAGCGAATCTAAGGGAAGTTTCTTCCGGTTAGCCAGCTAGAGGTCTTGGCTAGGGCACACAGAATCAAAGGCTGCAAAGCACCGGGCCCGGACGGTATACCAAATGCGGCGCATTAGTTGCACTATTGAGCACTGCGTGTTCAATAGTGCCTTCTAAAAATCAAGTTGGCAAGCCCCTTGATAATCCGTCCTCATTCCCACCAAATTGTCTGTTGAACAGTGCGAGCAAAACACTAGAGCGAATAATATGCAATAGCCTAGAAGAGGTATTGCAGCGCCCATTTGTTGGTTTGTCGTCCTCACAATACGGCTTCACCAAAAACAAGACGACTCTGGATGACATAGAGAAAGTAATAAGAATAGCACGTAATGCAATAAGTGGCATTCGATGGATGAAGAGAAGCACGAACGAGTACTGCTTAGTGCTCACACTTGACGTTACAAATGCTTTCAACACAATCAAGTGACCCAAAATCGTTGAGGGACTAAGACGGTTTGGTGCACCAGACCGCCTGATCAAGATTATTTTGCAATATTTTGAAGATCGGTTACTGCTACGTGTGGGGTACCTCAGGGCTATGTTCTGAAGCTTCTGCTCTGGAATGTAATGTACAATGGAGTCCTTAGGCTAAGTCTACCTAATGGCGCAAATTTTATCGTCTTCGCAGACAATAAAATTTCATATGCTTGCGAACGAAGCCAAAGATATATACCAAATTCAACTGACTTCTGGAGCTGAGCATGCGCGAAGGAGTACCCTCCGACGATAGCAGGAACGGTGGAACAACTCCTAGCAAGGACCCACCGTCTAATACCTAATCTTGAAAGATGGCTCCAAAGGAAACATGGTCAGCTAAACGTTTAACCGATTCAGTTACTGAGCTGACATGGCTGCTTCAGCGCTGCACCATTCAACAAAGTGTTACAATTTTTAAAATTGATTACAAAAATCGTGTTCTGTTTGCCAAACTTAACTCAAGCTAGCAAATATTTACGGCTGCACATTAAAAACATGTCGCAGAGCTTCTCTTTCAGTTGCAAAGCGGGCGCAGTGGAACAAGATGTGTTCTGCATTCTCCACAGTGGAACCGTCGCAACAAGTACACAAAGCTGAATTTTCGTGCCGTGATCTATGCAGGTACTGTTTGAAGCAGCCGTGTCCGCTTAAAACTTGCGTGAGGTGGAAATTGACGTGCCCGTGTTTCTTTTGAAACGACTCTACTATGTTTTGGGATAAGGCGGTTGGTCCAGCGTGCTTGCATTGAGTTGTCCCACCGTTCTTGACATTGACTCAGGCTTCTCCTTCTTGCCTGCATACGACGTTCTTCCGACAATGGCCGCTGCTCTAGGAATAAGTTTTTGGCTTCATTGGAAAGAATATCTATTGGAATCATGCCATCAAGCTATCACGTGAGCTGCTTCTGCAGATACTGTACGAAAGGCCTGGGCTACTCGGAGTGCCGCGTGTGTGTATGTGTGAGATGAATTTCCGCACTCACATGCTTTCTGTCCGTCTGTCTGCCATTCATGTAAGCGCACAATGACTTACAAATACAAAGATAATGATGTAGATTGCTAAAAATTATATATTAATCTTATGATAAATGGCTTTTGTCAAATCTGTTTAAAAACTTGAAAGCTGGTTGGGTACTTCTAATAATATAATAACCTCATAATTAAATATTTTATCATGTAGTCGTGTTTACACTATTTTGCAAAAAAAATAAAGTGCAGAGGAAAGTATAAGCTCCGCATTACACTTCAAGATAGTACTTATGTTTTGATAAATTTCAACTTACTTCGTTGCAATTATTTGTGACTAAATGAAGTATATAGCAAACCTTATTACAGAATGTAAAGTTCTCAAAACTAGCTTAAAACAAATTCAATGAATTTTTGGGCAAATACAATTTACTGTTCTAGTACAACATTTGAAAAACTTTATTAAGCTTCTTTAAAACAACAACAAAAAGAAGACTGCTGCACCCAAATCACAAAAACTTAAAGTTAGTTTAGTAACTATTAGCAAACGCAAAAGCAGCCAAAACTCATTCAACTCACAAGCAGCAATCGGTTTAGTGAAATTCTGCAACATTTTGTGCACTTTCTCGAACCGCAACGATCGATACAGACTTTTAAATCTATGCAAATTACAAGAACTCAACCATACACACGGAGCAAAACCTACAAAAAAGCTTAGAAACAATAAATGCAATTCGTACTCATGTGCTTTAATAAAACAATAACTTCAAATAACGTCTGACCTCAACGCTCAAACCAATGCAACAAAAGCAAAAAAAACAATAAGAAAAAAAAGAGGGAGAAGCTCAACTTCAGATGCAAACTGAACATGCATGAAACAACAAAACTAAACAAGAGAACCGCACTGAACAGCATAGAATTGAACTGAGCCGAAGGACAAAGGTTACACAAAATACGTACAAAAGCTTGGCAAGCAGTATTGAAAATTAAAAACCAAAAAAAAATGGAAGGGAAATTTTTGATTAGTTGTAGTAAATAGTATGAAGGAGGGCGCTACAATACAACTAACAAGAGGAGCGCAATAAAGAAAAAGAGTTTATTATGTTGCAATTAATGTTTGCTGTCGAAGTTTTAGTCTAAATGCGAAGACAGGCTTTAAAGTTCGGTATAGGAGATGTAGAAGGAAGAAAGATTTCTGTTGCCACAGAAAGTAAAACTTTTAGTGCAACATATTAAGCTTCAAAGTGCACAGACACACACACACACACACACACACACACACACACACACACACACACACACACACACACACACACACACACACACACACACACACACACACACACACACACACACTCAGACATACACATTCAATGGAAAGTGTAAAGGTTAGTAACAAGCCTAGATGACAGCTCCAGAAGCTGCTGGATACAGTGTTGTTCACAAAATAGAAGATTCTTAAATTTAAAAGTATTAAAAACTGAAGATACTGACTGCAGGATTTTCAATTTTTTTTTGTGTTGCGTAATATTGCCGATTTTATTAAGGATGTTTATACCTGAAATTTTGGGTTACAATTTGTAAAACAAGATATGTCATGGGTTCCTCTCAAATCTTGTGTTAAAACTTTATGTTTTCCCTATGATCTGGATAGAGCCCAAAAATCATTTCTGCGTTGTAGACATCAAAGACTTTAATCGTTACAAAAAATGGGAATATACAAAAACTTCCTTGCTCTATTTACGTGTCCTGTGTAGCCGTGTTGTCGGAACCACGGTATTCTATGACAAGTTAAGGCACAAGTGAAAGTGAATATCTAGGAGAAACTTCTACGCCATAGGTATTTTCTCAAAACGAATACAGTGAATTAAAACGTGATTTGAGTTTATCAAAGAAATCATCGGAATTGTTGCCACGAGCAGAAGTAACAATTACAACATACAGAACAAGGGAGCATAAGATTTTTCCATAATTTAGTGATACTTAAAGTCTTAAAGACATCTGAATACAAATCTACTAATTGGCGGCTCTTTATTGATAGTTCTAGCCTAACTGCACAATCAAATCAATATGCATCTATTCCGAACGCTAATTCAATGATAAGCAAAGAAGAATATCGGAATATGATCACGTTAAATTAGTACTGCAGAAAATTATGACGAACATGGGTGTCCGATCTGCGTGGATTTAAAAAAATTGACTTTGGGATAGACGCAAATTTCGAATTTCGAAAACTGCCAGTACCATTTGTGAATTTACTTCAGCACACTCGTGCGCTCTTTTAGTAGATTTTTGCAGAACAAATGCAGAACTATCGTTAACCAACGAATTCGTTTTTAGTGAAGCAATGAGCTTCCTATTCCTCTCAACATGTACAACACTGTACAGGAGCAACTAACTGGCTGACTTCGCAATGTAATTTTAAGAACATAATATCGCCAACTCGCTGCCGCTTCAAACAAGCTGTTTGTGCAGTAGCGGTACGGAGGCAACCTTTCACCTTTCACCTTTTTTTTGTTTTTTGTTTTGGAAGGACTGCTTGAATTTTAAAACCGACAAAACATGACAGCGAATTTTCTATTTTTTTTCTATTTCAACTCCATGACATCCTCTAAATGTCTATCAGTCGACCGAGTAAACTGGCTTTGACTCCTTTTACTTCGTTGTTGTTGTTGGTGTCAGTTGTTAAGGTCCTGCCTGGCCGCCTCATAGTATAAGTGGGCAGCAAACATTGATGCGGGCTGCAGTTACTCAGTGTGTGCGAGTGTGTGAGTGTGTGCGTATGTATTTGTGTGTATTGCAAGTTTTGTTTGTCCAAAAGTTTCAATTTGCAACCGTGGTGTTATGTGGCAACAAGGCAAACTGCGAACTGTGTAAACTGTATAAAGTGGGCGGATGTTGTTGTATAGCCATTTTTAATTTTCTGTGTAACCACAGACGCATGTACACACACACGCACACATATACGCACACCTATCGAAGCAATGCCAATAGAGCTCACATGACAATGAAGCAACATTATATCCTACATACGCACTGTTGTCCTTACCGAAAATCACAAAACTGCTTTTGCCTAAGCTTTGTGCTTGAATTTTGCCTTGTTACACCTGAGGCGTCCATTCATTGTCGACCTCCTACACCGAAATATGGGAAGCAAAGCTGCATTTATGCAGATTATACTTTAGCAATTTTGTGTCTTGTCTTCTGGTTACTTAGTATGCATTAGAGATGTGCGCAGACCGTGCTTTTTGTTGTAACACATCGTGTCGTGTTCATACTGCATCAATAAAGAGAGATGAATTTGACAACAGTGACGAAGAACGCGATCAAGTTTATTAGATCAAGTTTCATGCCAAACTCAAAGCTTCGAAGTAACTCCATGCCATGGGAGAGTAGAACGTCGTTTTTCACGTGCGTACAACTTCTCCAAATGCAAAATTGAGAGGTTTTTTGCATCGAATCGTGATGAGGGAAGAATAGTGGATCCACTACGACAATCCAAAGCGCAGAAAATCGTGGGATAGACCCGGTCAAGCATTAATTTTAACGGCCAAACCGAATAATCATGGCCAGAAGCTAATGCCGTGCAACAGCTGGAATCAACCCGAAGTGATCCACCTTTAGCTACTCCAGCATAACGGAACCATTACTGGGAAATGGAAGCAATAACAATTGATGCAATTGAGTTCGGGTAGGTGAGGTCGGGGTATCGAAATCTAAAGATGGGTGTGCCGTAGGGTGTACTTCTCTTCCCTCTCCTGTTCAACATGTATTTCGCAACGATGCCACTAACTCCTCCCTTTACAAAATTGGTGACCTATGAGGTTGATTGTACGATTTTATCAACGGGCGTGAATGTCGATGAAATTTGTACGAAAATTAATGTTTATTTAGAGAGTTTGTTAAACTTTTTCAATACTCTCAACCCACAAAACGTCGGTTTCCATCTTCACCTTTTGGACTAATTAGTTTAGGTTAGAACTAGATGTATTTGTTGGGGACTTGAGTATTGCAGCAGAATCCTACAATATTTGGTTCTACTTTTCATCCCCTGCTTAGATTCTCGGCTCACGCCAGTAAGACGAATAATCGGCTTAAGTCAAGAAACTGAGTGCTGAATGCGCTTGCAGGATCTTCTTGGGGTAAGGACAAAGAAAAGATCATAACCATCTATAAAGCTATTGGACGATCAAACTATGTTCCTGTCTGGACCCCATATCTCAATAAGACTCAATAGCAATGCCTGCAAAGAGGTTAGAACAGTGCTCTGAGTACTACTTCTGGTTATTTACACATGACTTAAGAAGGCCACGTGCATGAAGAAGCAATGGTGAATTCTGTCGCTTATAGGAGCAATCATCCCAATCATGGCACCCTCACGAGATCTGTTCCAACTCGTATTCCAGATGACATCAGAAGTTATTGGATTTATTACACCAAAAGTTAAGAGACTTGCATATTTCCAGAAGTGAAACTCCCAGCAGGTCACCAAAATCGTGTAATTTAACTCTACTTCATTATTTTGGTGAGCTTATGAGCTGCTTTGAATGACTTCGAAGCTCAAATCGGAGCAGCCATTGCTGGCATAACCGCCGAAATCTGCCACAATGTCATTGAAAATTGCGTTATATTTTCAATACCAATTTCGTGGCCGTGCCTAAATAAGCAGGCACGCGCCCATCTCTAGCATGCATGCATGCATATATGTTTTCATTCATTCATTCGAACTTTCATTGCATCTATTTCAGATTCATTCGACGTTTCTAACATTTTGACAAGTTGACTTGGTTTTTCGTACAGTTTTGTCTCAGTTGTATAAAAACGTCCTCACAACCCTCGATCTCGTTATGCTGAACTTTGTCCTGCTCAGCCTTTAGGCCATACATAGCATACTGAGCTTGGCTTGGCATGGCTGTCAGATATTATATTTTTTCTTTTTTTTTTCTTCTTTCAATATCCTTCAAGTCTTTGTTTGTTTGGTTGCCATTATGCCCGATATCTTTGTAATGTTTTCATATTGCAGTCTACTGTGTACAGTGTACATGTCTATATTTCTTGGCCTAAGATTGCCATTTGTTGACAGTTGCCATAATTGCGCCATTGTTTGTTATTGTATCAAGAAGGATACTGGTAATACACACATCTAGCGGTAGCTTTCAGTATGAAGGATATCAATGCGTGTTGTCTAGCAAATATGTCGCAAAATAAGAAAACTAAGAGTGCATGCTACCATTGAGCCTTGTTGTATCTTACTCTGTGTATCTTTTGGTTTTGTCTTTCATGTAACAATACTATTGAATTGAAGTGATAAAAAAAGCGTTGGACGAATGTAAAATTAGTATTTCACTCTAATTAACATGAGTTCTAATGAAAAGTGTATTCGATGTCATATCTTTTCTTATGAATTATCGATTCATAACACTAATTTACAGCAATATTATCTTACACTTACACTCTTTTGAAGTAATTAGGGTACACTAAACATGAATATACGTGTTATGAGGTTTGCCACCACCTGTCATCAGTTAGTTTGGCATTCAATCCAATAATTCAATCAGTGCACAAACAACTTGTCATATAAAAGAGTTTCGTTACCAACAACAAAGAGTGAAATATACGCTCTTTCTCTCTATCTCTCTCTCTCTCTCTCTCTCTCTCTCTCTCTTCGACTGACCACCAGCAACTTTAAAAGCCTTTTGTTGTTGTTTTTGGTACTCAAATGCAAAAGTAACTGTTATTGTCGTCTTCCTTGATCTATGTTGTGCGTGCTTTGTTTACTTTGTACATGTATTTTATTTGAAACAAACTTTACTATACACTTATAATGTTATTATTCATACATTCTACCATGTGCATACCGCACCCTACCGCGCGCTAGATAACACTAATTTGCAAACGCACACACACCACACACACAACTATAGCTTTCAACAAGCCAATGCACGCTGGTCTGTCTATCGATTGCTTGTTCAGGCGGAACGACACAATCGTCACATGTATTTATATGTGTACGATTACATGTTCCGCCTTTTGCTTTTGCTTTTCGTTCGTTTAGTATCGTGTCGTAACGGTAAACGGAATGTCAAAAATGAGTCATGCTTCTGCGCTAAACCAACCGATTTAATAGACGTTATCACATCAAACAAAAAAAAAAATAAAAACAAAAAAACAACACATTCTGTAACATTAACTATGGAAAAACTTTCTTCTTTGATTGTCTCACAATCAATGATAAAAACTATCAACCGTTCCAAATTGGCATACACTCGAGTAGCGGTGTGCTACAAGCCATTGGCGTAGTTTATAAGTGGATAATGACACAACAGTACACAGTAGAATGAAAGAGAGCCGTACTTGCAAGAATGCAACAGAACATGCTTGAAAAGTATGACCATTTCATTATCATTGCATAACAGAAATTCATAAGTAGGATACACAAGTCGCTTTTCAATTACGTAATTACGCAATCATTAGCAATGTGCGGCCTATCCGACTGATGATGGGTAGTGGCAAACCTTGCAACACGTGTATTAGTAGCCGATAATTTCGTTGTTAACTATTTACACATTTTATGATATCTTTGTATATTCAAATGAAAGCAGAGTTGACCGCTGCCGATGATACAAAGAAACGCGTAAAGTCGCTAGCTGTGCTAAACTGTTCTACCTGTTCGTTAAAACCATTTGTAAAACATGAATGTTGCGTATAGTGCACTGCCAGCATGACCACGTAACTTAATTGAACACAAACCTACATTGTTTATACGAAATTTAATATGAATGTAAGTATATATAAAATAACTTATAGTAATTTCTTTATATAAAGCACACACAGAGCACAAGAGAAAACTAAATTTAACTTCAAATCAAATAAATTTTAATTAGAAACCAAAACTAACTAAAACCAAGAGCAATAATTAAATTTGACTTTGTACACAGTTAGGCAGATGCATACATACATAGGCAGAGAAAATAGTATGTCAATACCCAAAAATGTGCATAATTAATAAAACACAGAACAAATAAATAGTTTAGCATGAAATTTTCGTACTTCGCCAAGAACAATAATTACTAATTTTCAATTATGAGGAAATTTACAATAGAGACCAGAAATGCAATAATTGTTTATTTAATGATTTATTGCACAAGCTCGAAGGAACAAAGCTTAAAAAACCTCAAAATTTCGAATGCACAAACCGCAAACAAGCAAAACGATTAAAGCTGATGAAGCCGAAATTATGGAGAATGTTAAATGTAAGGCATAACTAGAGCGAAGTAATGCAAAAGGGTGCTTTTTATTGAGAATTGAAATACTGAGATTGCATAATTTTCATACTGGAAATTGGCTTTATTAGAAAGATATTTTAATGCATTAGTGTTTAAATAGTTTAAATAGAGCATGTGACATGAGGCATTCTGGATAGTACAATTCAGATCTCAGTCATGGTTCGCACATTGTTGCCTTCCAAGTCATGCATAGTTGTTGGTTTATTCGCATAATCTAATAACTTCACGTTGTGGGTTGGTTGTGTTAGGTTTGGTTTTTCGGGTGAGTTACAAATGTCCACCCAGCACAAGTTGTGATCCTAGATGATTCTCCTTTGAGACTTTCAACCCTTTTCTTTTACAACCTCTGCGAAGATGATTTTATGTGTTTCACTAAATTTTTTACCTCTAGCCTAAAAGTTTCAGATACTTTATTTAGGAAGTAGTCTCCTAGTTGCTTGTATCTAGTCTTAGACACTCCGGGGTACTAACATAGAAGGTGATGGACGATTTCGGCTTCCTCACAGTTTCTACAGAAGTCTTCTGGCAAGCTGGCCTATGAGACAGTGTCCTGTTACTACTCTTATTATCTGTTCTATTCATCATAAGTAGATACTGAGTTCTACTCCGGTCATACATGTGCTACACATGGTAAGTCTAGATCACCTGTTCTTTATGGTTCTAATTGTGTTGGTTTTGATTTGCAGTCCGCATTGCGGACTCCATATACTGTTGAAAATGGGTCTTTGTAACTAGTCTTGGAAGTTCATCTCCTATGCAATTACCCTCAATACTACCTGCCCTCAAAACGAAATGGTTACTCTTCTGCTCAGTCATTTCATTAAGAGATTTGCGGCGGTCAGTAATGGCTCTTGACCGATTTGAACAGAAGTCGAGCGATTTTAGAGTTGCTAAGCTGTCTGCGTATAGGTGGAATTCTTTTCCTTCTAAGCCTAGACGATTCCAGGTAAAACATTAACGTTGCTTCATGAATGGCAACGACTTTCGATTGGTAAACACAACAGTAATAAGTTAGTCTTTTCTGGAATGCACACCCCACCACCGATTCTGTTTTTCAGTATCGTGCAGTCTGTGAAGAGCCTCCCTCAATGAATCATCCATTTATATTTACTGTTACTGTCCCTAACAAAACTAGATATCACCAATTTATGACAGTCTAATCTCTGTCAGAAAATTCAACCTCTAAAAACACCCTGTAGTATGAAGAAGTAGAAATAAGCAAAATGCTGCTTGGTTGAGACATAAATTCAGTGTACAAGTAATAATTGTTTGTAGGTACATATTTCGGATGCGGCATAGTCAGGAAGTCAGAAATTACAGTTTGACCAGTGTGCACACAAAGTCATTGCCTTGCATAGGAAAAGTATGATGTCTGAAACCGAACCAAATTGAAATCTAAAAGCAACCAAAAAAGAAACATCAGGAGCAGCAACAGCAGCAACAGCAGCAACAGCAGCAACAGCAGTTGCTGCAACGTGAGTTCAACTAAAAGCAGCAGGAAAATGCATTTGCAGCTTAAATGCAACATTGCGATTTGCTTTAGGTTACATTGTGTATGAGATTGCTGCTGAGGTAAGCAACAACAGCAGCAGCAGCGGCAGCGGCAGCGGAACTGTGAAGTTTTCTATGCATGAATGAATGCATGATGGTATGATTCATGTTGCAAACAGAGCAACTTACAACCATGAGCGACTTGCAATAAGCGTGTAAGCTATAAGTCAATAGTCAGCTACAGAGATACTGCAATGGAGTGCATTGTCGTTCACGTGCATCTACATACTTGTAGATGCTGCTGTACATAATCAAAATGCAATAATCAGCAATTTGAAAGTTACTGTTCGACGATGTTTGCCAAACGCAAAATTTTTATACCAATAAACAGAGACACACACACACACACACACACACACACACACACATACATAGATACTTATGCACATACATATAGATACTCAATCAAAAAGTATCTACAAGTTATACAGTGCATGCACAAATGTAATCACATGCCACAAAGGTTTGGCTTGCATGCATTGGTTTTGTTTTAGTGCTAATCAAAATTTGTTTGCCAGCAGTTGACATTGTATCGGACGCTGCCTTATGCATTATAAGTACAGATACATATAGCTGTCTAGCTTTGTATCTTTGCCAACTATGCATATCCCAAGTTCATATCATACTATAGCGACAATTTCAAATCTTCTGTCTGGTTTTGTCAAGCTTTTGTGCATAATAATACATAATTGCATTTCTTACTTTTGTGCGCTTACTATGTGTTAATCTTTTGTCATGTATCTGTATATCTGTGTATCTTAGTTGGCCAGTGCTGCTGCAGCTACATTTAAATTGATTGTACAAATGTAATTTTTAGGTCAAGCTATTTGTTAACATTTTGAAAATAATTGAATCTATGCATGTATGATAGAATGAATGATAGAATGACGGACTGCACTGCATGCTCGATATATGCTTTGACGTAATTTTTGTGTTCGTATACGTATCTGTGATATATGTATCTATACATTATAATTGTTGATTTATTGGTATGTATGCTATTTTGTAATTATGCACATGTATCTATATTTATGTAGCACAAAACCACATACTTTATAGTTACTTTGTCAATGTAGTTTATATTTAAAATTTAGTCTATACGATATATAGAGAATATTTCAAATTTAATGAAATGTTATAATGGCATGTTTGATAACCATTTATTGAAAATTTTGCTGACTTTGGCATTTGACTGATGTCAAAGAGCAGCATGTGTAATAAGCAATAAATGGTAAGGTAGCAAATTTTATGTTCGTACGATGTTCGAAACTTAAATTTGATAGTGAATTGCTTTAATTAAATAGATTTGCATATTGTATCTCGGAGTAGATATATTTTCTTTTGATTATTAGCATAAACTGTGCAAGTATAGACATGTATTTTAGTACTAAAAAACCAACTAAATTTTATGTTTGCAACGCAAATGAATTAATTAACTTAAAATTGAAATTTAACTTTTAGCTTAAACTAATTTTTCAAATAAGTTTAGTAGACTTTTGTTCGCATTGGAGTTTAGACCTGTTGAAATATAATGTTGTATGACACACGAATACAATCAGCAAATTTGTTACCCCTTCATTGCTGTTAGAGCAGATCAGAAAATAGACAAAGCAAAAATTCTACAGGTGCGAGAGGTTGAAATATACTTTCATTAAAAAGTGAAACGAAAACCAACAGGAAAAATACCATATTAATATGAAAATCTATGCGAAAGATGAGACAACTCTGGACACAAAAATGACAAAGTACCAAAAGTTCGGCGGAAATAGTTTATGATGTTTTGGATTATTTCTTCATTGTGTTACTCTTTACACAAAAAGTAAATTACAAATTTAACGTTGGTTACCGATTTCATTTATTTCTGTTTTGCTTAGTTTTTTAATTGGCAACTGAAAAAGCTTACAGAATAATATAAACGAGGTTTAGTCGATTGTTTAGCATAGACTTATAATAAACAGTTTTGCTGAGCTAACGTTTTTGATAGTAATTCATATGAGAGAACTAAGAAAGGCGAAAAGGTAGCATTGAAAAAATAGTATGACAGTGCAACTTCTTAAATGTCAACTTTGGAGACTTGATAGACATACATCTAAGCAAGACAAACTTACGATAGTACGATATAAAGCTTCGCGTGATCCCTGATGTGTCCACAATAAGTTTGAGAATAAATCTAAAGTGTATGTAAGAAGAACGAGGATCTGGTTTACTGATGGATAAAAACAGCAAAGTAGAGAAAAAGAAGTCGTTCGCTGTGTATGAGAGAGATCCATCTTAACCAATACCCAAGCCAACGAAAGCTGTACGTAGAAGTCGGAAATCTGCAATTACAACAGACCAAAGAAGCATTATTTTCAGCCAGACTCTGCCAAACGGGTGCAGAAATTCTCTCCGGCATCTGATGATTAATGTGAGCAGTGAAGACATTTCTCTCATTCTATAGAATTAACTGCAAGGGAAGTCATAGTAGATAGGCAAGCTAACATTTAGTGACTTCAATGATCAATGGTCAAGTCTAGGCTAGTTAAATAATGCTTTGGCTTCGAACTAGTTGGCTAACTAATCGGTCAGAAACTTCAGTATGGGCTGAAAGATGTAAAAGACAGACGGACGACTAGATGGTAATTCGAATTGGCACATACTTTAGTAAGTTTTCAAGATTGATCAGAGTGATATGTATATTCTATAATGTATAATAGTAATATGTAATTGCAAAATGCGCTTGAATGCATTGAGAGATATAAACTTGCGATTTAAAGCAAAGCGGACGTTATAATTTACAAGTAGTTTATGCAGTTACAGAGTTAAGCAAAACGACGCTGCTTACGAATCAACGATTCATTTTTGATGTTATGTACTGCAACGAATAAAGTTCATATGAAAAGTAACAAGTAAGTTTAATCATTGCCTGATGCAAGGAGTTGAGACTGGCAAATGTCATCCACAATGTATCTGATCAGATGCATGGAGGGCAACACTGTACGAGCGTAAGATCGTTGCCAACGTGCTGCAATATTGCCTGCATAAATTTCAAGCAGGATTCATAATTTACTCAAGATACATTTTCATTGTTTCAACAAATTATTTTTAACATAATGATGGGCTTAAATTTGATATAAACTAAAAAACTTGAAAGTCCATAAAGTCACACTTTATCTGCTTCTATTCTTTTTTCAAAACAAGTTGTCAACAAAGAAAACTTTTAACTTTTTAAATTTTTTATAAGTTTAAGTGTTTCTTTTGCAAATAAATAAATATCTTTTAATTTTTGCATCATACTTTCACCACACAAAAATTGCAAAAAAATTTATTTCTTTACAAAATTGTTCATCTTTCTAAAGCTAAAAAAGACTTACTGAAAGTGAAAAATCTAGTCCAATGCCAACTAAAAAATTTGTCAAAACCAGAAACAGCAAATTTTCTTTTATTCGTTAAAATTTTTCATTTGCAGCTGCCTTTGTACATATATCAAATATATGCAGACTAGTTTTAAAGTACGAGTATACAAAATCTATTTGTATGCAATAGTATAAACGAATGTCTATCTGAACAATACAATATATGCTGCCAAAGGCTACAACACTGGGCAGCATATACATATGTACATATTTGTAGTTTGAGAAATCACTTTCATTTCGTTTTCATTTCATTTTGGCCTTTATCAAGACTTTTCTATTAATTGCTGTGACATATTTAAGATCAGATTTTATTGTCGTTGGTATTTTGTATACATATGTACAAGTCTATATGTATATGTGTATACGATATTAGCCTTAAGGCAGTATAAAGTAGCATGGCACACAAACAATTCATATACACATACATCTACAAATGTATCTTAAACGCATGTTATGTATATCTGCAGTCCACTACTGCTTTTGGCTGTCTGTCTGTCTGTCTGTCTGTCTGTCCGCCCGTCCGTCCGTCCGTCTATCTGTCCGCCTGTCTGTTGAGTTATACACACTCAAAGGCAAAAATTTTATCTAGAACATGTGCTTTGTTAGTTGATTGAATTTACTACTTAAGGCTGAGATAAAGCACAACGCGTTTGTGCGATAGGCATTGTTGGTTTTTGGAATGCTTGACTGTAGTATAGCTTCAAGTACTTGATTTTGTATGTCGTTGGCAGGCCTGTGTCGCTTGTTTTGGTCATAAAGACTAAGATTGTCTCTGGCGTTGATGTTGACTGTAAGCGTTCTGTTCTGTTCTGTTGTGTTGTGGCCTGTATATAGTATCTATGTGTGTACTGCTATGCTGGCGTATGTATGTATGTATGTATGTATGTATGTATGTATGTATGTATCTACTATGTCTAACGTATCTATTAGTTTGTATTTCAGCTAAATCCGAAATGTTGCGAAAGGATTTGTGCTGCTGCTACGCATGAGAAACGCTTCAAATCACTTAGTTTCACATTACAAAGCTATCTGAACAAGAATAATAGCAACAAAAACAACATCATTAATTACAACAACAAATACATATACTAGATATGTACGTATTGTACGGGCCAGGATTCACTATTCGAACAATTAAACTGAGTAGCGTGGGTGGATTGTAAACAATTTGATAATTACAATTTAGTCATATAAAAATTGTATTTAAAGTACAACTTAAGCGATGATCTATATTCCTAAAGGAGACAAATGAATCTTACATAAAGAATCGCATAAAACACTGTGCATTTTTAGTTTTTTGTCACCATCCACTTTTATAATTTTTACATGAAAAACTTTATCATTTCAAGCAAAATCAACTTGACATTTAACATGGTGGCTTCGTTTGGACGGACACTTCGCATAATTATCAAGGTGAGAGTCACGCCCATTTTGGGGTAGGCTCCAACAAACTTGCATTCCCATTTAGGTAGTAAGATTTGACAAATACTTACCTAAATTTGCAGCTTGAAAATTTATGTGAATGGTGTTATTTTTCTTGTTATAACAACAGAATGACTATAAAGTAAAATTTATATTGTATGTTTTGCAACACTGGCTTCAGTAACAATTTTATACTTATCTATCAGCGTTTGTTTTATGTTGACTTCAATACAGACTTAAGTTACTATTTATATATTATCAATCTAAGTAGTTAATCATTTAATAAACGGTAGTTTCGAAACTATAAAGTTAAATGTGAACTGTAAGTTTTATAACACTGGCTTAAGTTACAGTTATTAGTGGCAATATTTTGTTTTTAATTTAAATTATATGCTGCTGCTAACTTAAGTTTATACTTTCCATAAGCAATATAAACAGCTTCCTTAACTGTTATTAAAATTTGGCTTGTATGTTTTACAACACTGGCAAAAACAATAAACTTGAACTTTTTCGCACTTAAACACACGCTGATTCATATATAGCCTAATTAAATCTGTTTTTTAAGATTTATATAAGCTTAAACCTTTATTTCACAATGTATTTACTTATTAGTATCAATTAAATCGATTTTCATAAATATCAAACACTCCGTTCATAGGGTTTACACTATTCTTATAAAGCTAATAACGTAATTCTAAACACTACAACCTTAGACAGCAACTCAAACTATTTCATTTCATCTTTAACAAATTTTATAGAATAATTTTATTTACTAGATACTTGTACCTATGTATTGCTATAAAGCTATATCTACGATATACTTGTGTTTGTTTGTTTGTTTGTTACATTATACTGTCATTTAGTAGCACTCGCAATGTCTTCTACAGCATTCATTTGTACTAGACTCAACACAATCGCATTGTGCGTAGTGTTTATATTGTGTATCTTGTAGCTAGTATCTACTTTGTTTTATTTATTATAGCGCATTTCATTTCATAAAATACTTTCAATCATTCTTTGGTACTATTGTGTCTTGATTTACTTTTATTTGTGTTACTTGTTTCTTTTGTTTTCGTTTTTTTTTTCTTTTTGTATTCTTTCCTGTTTCAGGATTCATTTTGTACACTAACCACTTCCTTAATGCTTCGTTGAATACATCCCACGCCTTTGGACTTTGCTGTTAATGTTTGCTTTGGGGATTTGTAATTTGTAGTTGATAAGGGTTTTCTTTCAGTGGTGTGAGTGCAGATTATTGAAGTGCGTGTGTTTCTTATGTTTCGAAGTGAGTATGTACTAGAAAAGTGCCTAACAAGATTCGAAATCGGATTATATTTTATTCAATTGCATTGTATTCTTATGGAGCATAAAAAGTTGCTGACCTAATTTTCGAATGACATATGTTGCTGTTTCAGAACTTGAAATGTTTATTTGTTGTTTTGAAATAATTCTGTAAAAGTATTGCTAGACTTAATAAAATTATTGGCATAAATACTTGTACAATTATTCAAATTCTTCAAAATACTTGTAAATATACCAAAATAGATTCCACATACGTTTCACAAGATTTGAATAGTTTAGAATATAAGCAAATTAAAGAATTTAAGCTCTGAGAGAATAGTTGCGACATAAAAATAATTGCTTTAAATATGCGATACACTTCTTATCCTATAAAATTTTGCGTGAAATAACCCTGTAAGCCCTGTTTTCGCTTCAAAAGACATTTTTTGTTACCATTTGCACAAATAATAAAAAATTACTCGAAAAACTAATAATTTACAAGGTTTTAAGTTGCATTCACGTTGAAACAAGAGCATCTCCAAGTCTTTAATAATTACACGCGTTCTAAAGTTGTTACTTTAAAATACATTCATTCCACTGCTAATCCACACTAGAGATTTACACACTAGAGCCACTCGTTTGATAAATGCCTACTAAAACCTCTATTCTGGCTTTGACTTAGTACTGAAACATATTGCAAACAAAAACGAAATCTTTGAACAAGTTGTAAGCTGTGTTGAACTTGGCTCGATGCAAGTAATGAGCATACCGAATGAAAATACAAGGCAAATGAGCAACACAAACAGAGCAGTCTTTCGATTTACTTACTATTTATATTTAATACAAGAAACGTAGACAAATCATGCAAAAGAATATACTCAAGCATTTTGCTCGTTTACTCTCACTTGTGCTCATTTTCTTATACACATGCTTGATACTTGCTTTGGAAACAAGAAACGAGAATGACTCTTTTACCATTCCGACTACATTTGTGCAAGACTTTAAAACACACACCTTAGAAATTTCAATAATTAAACTATCACAGGCTTCTACTGTAACAGTGTTACCAATATAATCAACGCTGCTTTGAATAAATTCTACACACGTTCCACATGCTGCGTATATAGTCGAAATCATGTAAATTGAAGTCGCCTGCTTTGCCTGTTTGTATGTTACCTCCAATCTCATGAACTAATGGCAAGATTTTCAATTAATTTTCACTGATAGGCAAGTTCCCGAGGAATGGTTAGTTATATATTAGGCGATTCCACACCCGCTTTATAAGATAAAAAAGAATAATCGGCAGTGACACTTTAAACCACCCACTACCCCCTACAACTTATAAGAGAAACACAAAAATTCGTTGTATCACACAAACTATGGAATGCAGCTTGATGAAATCTGATAAAGGGTACCAGTAGATATAAAAGCCACTGAAAAAATGGGCAGTACTACGCCTTTGTATAATAGAATAACTAAACTCGTTATATCTCAACAACTATTCGACGCAGATGTATGAGATTACGTACACATGTAAAGTGCACCGGGATAAATAGGATCCACCTGAAAAGTGTGTGGTGCACCAAAAGCCAAATTCTAGTATTACAATATATATTAAAAAATCTTATAGATTAAAATTAGACTTCACATTTAAATACAATGACAACTGAAGTAAACGACAAATACTTTGTAATTAATTTTCCATAGAAAATGACAAAAAATCGCCATAATTAAACTCAAAACTCATTTATAACGAATACAAAAAAGAAAAAGCATGCTAAGACTTAAATAAGCAAGTTAAGTGTATGAATGAAAGCAACCAACTAGAAATGTTTGACCATGACTTATGTACTCAATTGATAATAAAGCATTTAAATTTTCGACGTACAACCATAATGAAGTAAAGCACTTACAATGCACAACACCCAACCCAGTCCATTCCAGCCTAGTGCTCGTGAATTCACTCAAAAAACCATCACCAATACAAACAGAAACAATTCAGATGACAAATAGAAAATGTAATGTAAGGAAAATCTTCAATAATTAATTTTTAAGCTGTCCGAAATGAGGCAAATGGAAACAACAAAAAAAAAAAAACCCCCAACAACAAGTACAGACAAACCCAAACACGCCTGGTAAACATTTTACACCATTTTAGCATTAAAAAAAAAACCAAAAGCAAAAATACAAGCGAGAAAATTCCGCCCCACAGATTTCCCACTGGTGTTTTTCATTTTTGGGCGGAGTAAACTGTCGCATAATTTTAGCGAATCAATCGTTTGTAAAATAAACAAATCTTATTTTTGTGCAAACATTATTTTTCATTCGCGATGCTTTCGTCGTTATTGGCGTGAAAAAAAAAATAGAAAACAAAAAACAAAAAAACGAAATAACACCCACACTCTACTAGTTGAAAAACAAATCAACTCATTTGCATGGAATGAAATAAATAAAAAAATAAATTACAGTGTTGGTAAATATAAAAGAAAAATACGCATAGAGAGAATCAGCCAACTTGAATGTAATCGAATAGTTAGTTTAGCTGTAAAATGAAATACCAAACGGCATAAATGCGTTTCAAATGACGTGCAAGAATGAGATAGAACAAGTGAAAGAGCGCGCAATAGCGTGGAAAGTAACAGAAATCATAGTACAAGTAGTACAAGAATTGTAGAAGTATATATACAGGATGTTTCTTTTTTTAGTGGTGTTTAGAACTTTGAATTGATTTAAAATACTGCGATTACATAATTTCAAACTGAAAATTGGTCTTATTCGAAAGATAATTTTAAGCGTTTAGGTTTTAAATATAATATCGCGCAACTGGTTCAATTTTCGAACACTTTTTCAAGCAATGGAGACAGTAGGCTTTGATTTGCTTGGTGTTGTCTGCTAAGTTGTACAATATTGCTGGTTTGTTTACATAAACCAAAGACTTCACGTAATACCAGAGAAAATAATTCAAAATTTTTAAATCGCACAAATTCGGTGGTCTGGTCTATTTGAAGAAATAACGCATTCAAAAAATGTCTCCTTTAAAAAGATTCGATTGATTGTACTGCGCGAATTGTCGCTCTATGGGATAAAGATGTCTTCAATAAACATGCCATTCAATTTTAGTACGAAATAATCAATCATGAGTCTACTACTTGTGATGCATGATGTTGGTTACGTTCCCGTTATTCCCTTTCTTAATTTTTAAAGAAGTAAGAAAGCGCACCAAACAATGATCTTTTTTAAGGATGTAACGGTTCCTCGAAAGTTTATCCTGGGTTTTCTTCACTTGTGAACTCGGGCACTTTGCTTTTTGACCGCCCGATTGAGGCAAAAATGACACTCAACATTGCACAGAATACTACGATAAAACAGTGAATTAATTTCCAATTGATTTTTAGTACATTGACTGAATGTACGGCGCAAATGATGGTGATTCGGATGTAATTCTTTTACCACTTAGAGCTTATTAGGTCATAGACCGAGATTTATAAGTAAAATTTTCCATAAAGTGAATTTCCATTTGGTTCGCGATTGTGGCTTGACGCATTTGGGTACTCCTAAATAGTACTATGCTCTACAGTAGCAAGTGTTTCATCGGTGCGCACTGTACGACGTCTATGCGGAAGCGTATTACCATACGTGATACGAAAACGATCCATGGCTAAACGAATTAGTCGCTCGAATCTACGATTAAGTCAACCGTAAAAGAGACGTAGCGCATGGTAATATTCCCGAACTATCTGATCTACAATTTGCAAACTTATTTCTGGTGTTTGTCCAATGTCCATGACAAAATGGCAAAACCAACTGAGTACAACTGACAATAGCGTTGTCAGATCTGACCAATTTATAAAGTTCTAATTTCTGTCAGAAAAGCGAACCTCTAAAACAAAACACCCTATGTATAACTTCATATATGTATGTACTTGTATATACCGAAACGATGAAGACGACAACGACATTGTATAGCAGCGAAAAATTTCATAATTTTTGCGTGATAAAGTCGTATTCGGTAGGATTAAATGAGATTTTCTTGCAATTACTACAGTTTTTCTTACTTATTACATTTTTTTTTCTCGCAATTTCTTTTATACTTCATTCTTTAGTATTTCATTTTAGTTTTTTCTTTTTGCTACTTTGCAACACTATATTCTTACAGTACTTTATGCATTTACTATACTTATTTTTTTCTTCTTCTAGAAAGTATTTTCCACCACTTTTTTCTTTCTTACTAAAGCAATATTTTATTATTACTATTTATTTATTTTGTTTGTTGATGATTGCTTGCAAAAATATTTTGCTTAACTTTTTCATAGCTGGCTGGGATGATTTTGCCCTATGGATTTAGTTCATAACTCGAGCGTTTTATGTACTTATTTTGTATTATGCTTGTTTTGTTTCTGAATTTTGCATTATAAGCATAAATTTGTGCGTAGATTTATGGTTATTTGTAGTATTATGAATGGTTGAGAGCATAGATTTGGTTCTGCTGCAAAGCCACGACAAAACGGAAATGAGTTTTGAATGCAGCAGCGCTGAAAGTTGATGTTGTAGAATTTTATTTAGTATATGCTTTTAGGCGTTTTAAGCTCAATACTGAGATACTGATACGTTTTAAGCTCAATACGAAAATTTTTGCTACCGAAATTGTAAAATATTACTGTTATGTCAAACAAACAAAAAACCGTGTTCCCAAATCAACATAAAATACTAAAATCAGATATTTATTAGCTGAAAAGTTTACACATATTGATTTTTCTGTTTTTTTTTTACGGAAATGCAAGTCTTCACACTCTTTGTCATCTGTTTTTTAAGTATATAAAGTATTTTCGGTAGCAAAAACTTTTGTTATCTGAGTACTCGTTGAAAAACAGTTCGTGCCGCACACTTTTTATTTTTTAAATTCTTAAAATCTCCAACATGACCTGCGACCATTCGCGAACTTACATTTTATTGAAATTTTTTTTGGCTTCATGTCGGTGTCCAAGCAAGCATTGTTTTCAATATGGCACAACGAACCAATCCCTTGCAGGAAACTTTATGCTACAGAGCATGTACGATAAAGAAGAGCAATGCCATGAAATCAGCAAAAAATTAAACAATTTTGTTGCAAAATTAGATGAGAAATGGCGGAAAAGCTGTAGAAACTGTGAAAAGTTTGAGTAAAATAAAAAAAGAATGGCTGGATGGGCAACTTTTGCTGGCTGACCTGCCACTTCGTTGTGGGCGACCAGAAAAGGAGCTCAGCATTTGCACAGAGAAAATTCAAACGCAAAGAGTTTCTGGCTTTGTTAATTAAACCCAGTGCGATGAGCTTTTGGTAGCTACGAGTACTAGCTTATACAAGGCTGGTAAGTGAAATGCAGTAAAATTCATTATCAATACTGCATCCCGATAAAGGACTGGGTAAGCAAATGAAGACTTCTATTGATTCAGATATACAGCTTTCTGTTCAGTACACGCCCGAGGAAGCCATAGCTCTTTATATATATGGTGGTTTTTCAAAGCACAATTATAAATTGATGCAAGCAGGTGCCAAAATCAGGAATGCTTATATATATATACACCATATGATGTTCTACTGGCAGCGAAAAAGAGGTGCTATTCAAATGAAGTACACGTTTTAGATTTTTCTGCTGAAATAACAATAATTTGACAAGGGATACCCTTGGTTTTACATGCCATGTTCTGTTCACAAAAATCTTAGTTCATGGAGCAGATATAATGAAAGTTGTACCTCTTCCAACAGCACAAATGTCGGAAGAAGAACTAGAAGCAATGAACAAAGACTTTAGAAATTTTCGAGAACACCATATGCGAAAAAGCTCGAGGAAAAACACCATGGAGGATTTGATTCATGCACCTTTGTGTTCAGTCGACTCTGTTATATCAGCCTTGTGGAAAAGAAATACGAAAATGAAACAAAAAGATTTGGATAAATAAGTTCTTAAACTTCTTTGTGATGAATATTTAGAAAATAAAGAATTAAGTTCAGTTAACAGTAAATTTTGATACCGATTAAAAAATGGAATATAAGTTGTATAGTTTTTAAAGCTCCTTTAAACTGTTTTTCATCCAAACAAAAAACAATATTTCTTTATTTAATATTGTTCTAAGTAGTATTTCGTATATAAAAAATTTATGTCATTTAAAAGTTATTTATTAAATACCACTAAATTGACCGTTTCGAGCACAGAACGATCGTATGTGCCTGCCACACACACATGCTTTTTAATTTTCAGTGTTTGCAATGCAAGTAAACCACATTTCGTTGTACAGAAATTTCATGCATTCTGTTAAAATCACAAGTTTTATCGAATGAATTTTAATTTATCAAGAATGCCTGCTTTTAACAAGACGGCGCAACTTGCCACGCTTCTTGCGAAACACAAAGAATCGCACCAAATACGGACGCCTTGGAAAGCATTGATAAATAATAACAATAATCACAAAAACAAAAAAAAAAACAACAAAATAAAGATGGAAGAAAAAATAAACAAAACAAATATATTTAAATTTTGGACCGAATATGCTTCAATACTAGGTAAAAATTGCGTTAATACTATTTAGGTATTATAAGCTTGCTGGTGGCACTGAATTGTAATGTGATGTAGGCAGTAATTAGTATGAGCTAGATGGCGATACTTAGTGCATGATGTATAGCTGAAAGTCACACAACGTAGAGCGTTCATGTGTTTGTTTCATAAGGTCATGTGCGCGTGATAAAAGAGATAGAAAGTACGTATGTAGGTATATTCGAATTCAAATACGGTACAGACATTTTATTACATTAGAAATAGTCGCCTAAACTATGATGTGAGTTTATAAGTTCATGAGATTGTTGGTGCTATGGTGTTCCATATGCAAAACTAGTTGTTTAGCACGTATTTCAAGCTGTGTGAATGGCGATAGATCTGACATACATATGTGGCTGTTGTTGTATTGTTCAATGGCACATAAGTCTTTAGAATTTGCATTTAATTTTGGGTTTAATACAGCGTGTCTCAAAAGAAAGTTCACATTTGATTTGCAGATTGCGTGAACGCAACTATGCCGAGGGGCGCGGTGGGTATATCAATCGGTAGCCTAGCTTTTGGGAACTTAGTTGCTATGGAGCGTTTCTCGGGAGCGGACCGTGCGTTGTGCGTACTTGAGTTTTACAAAAATGTTAATTCAGCGAACGTAACGCGTAGAAAATTCTGCAGTATTCGACATGTTCGTCATTTAAATGATGTGCCAAGCGCTCGACTCATTGGAAAATGGTTCGAGAAGTTTGAAGTGACCAGTTCAACGCTGGAAAAATCCAAAATCGAGCGTCCAAGGTCTTCGAGAACGTTCGAAAACGTAGACAGTGTTACTCAGTCTGTTCGTGACAACCCGAACCTTTCGATTCGAAAGCGTGCTGTTGCTTTAAACGTGCATAGATCATCATTGTTCCGCATTTTTCATGAAATTTTTCCTGGCAAATTGATCTTCAGGAGAGGTGACATAAATTGACCTCCACGTAGTCCCGATTTAAGTCACTGACTTATTAAGTTGCACGCGTAAATTAGATTTGATTTGCATATGACTTGTCCAACTTGCAACTTGTTGTGATATAAGCAGCAAAATATTACTTCATACAGACGTTGACTGTTTATGAACTTGTTGCGAAGTACAAAGCACCAGTAAATAAAACTTTTGCAATTGAAATGTGCTTCTTATTGTTTGTCAATGTCGATCGAGCCGAAAAAAGCATAGATACATTCATAACTAAACATATTCATGGCAATATATTTCATATTTATTAGTTTCAGTGTTGACAAGCGTTTAAAAGTGACCAAGTATTTGTGGTATTTTTTAAAATTAGATGGTTTATTATGTATAATTTTAAAGTAGAATTCTAATAAGCGAATTAATTATAAATCAGCTCGCTATATCATACATAATACCACAAACTTGAATCTTTGCACCAACAAAAATTTAACTTGCTGATTTTTAATTCAAATAATATTCTAGTGAATGCCAATTTTGGTTTTTCTTTTTTTGTTTGTTAATAAAACCAATAAATGACCAAAAAATTTTAAACTACAAAGCGCAATTCTATTCAACTCAAATACATATTAGCAAAATAATCAAATTTGAATTTCATTGAATGTCGAAAAAAATTGCATTTAAATAGCCAATTGTTATGCGTTCTGGGTTTCTGTGTTCGGCTTTTGAATGCTTTCCAAAAAAAAAAGAATGTACAAGCGCAAAAATCGATTAGATTTAATGGTTATTGTTATAGCGCGGTGTAGCTGAGGTTTCTACCATTTTGGTGTGTACAATGCAAAACAAATCTGTAAATGCATAATTTTAAATTGAATATAATTTTTACCAGCATAGATACAGATATATGATACTATATATTTAATATTAAATGTACCATTTTGTCGTATGCTGTGCAAAGTGTGAAGCATAAAAACCATTTATAAATAAATATTTAATTTATGCATGAAATATGTTGAATGGCATTAATACAATAGGAAGGAAATATAATTTATTTTTATGCAATATACTACAATGAGATGTGTTGTGGTTTATGGCATTTTAACTTAGAGTTCATATGTAATTAAGAAGAGAAATAAAAATGAAAAAAAAAATATGGTGTTACATTTGTAACTAGACGCATTACAAACTTTGAAAAGTAATTCAAGTTCAAAACCCTTTTATAAATTACAAAATTTGATATACAAAATATTAAGGGTACTCACGCTCAGTGGTAAAAGTATTAGAAATGAAATTTAAAAACTCTTAATCGATAATTTACAATTTAGAGATTTTATGCTATTGCTGAATATATATTTTGTAGTGAATTTCACAGCTTTACAATAGTAATAAATCGAATACGAGTTGAACTGTAGTAGAAATCGATTTTTGGTCTGTTAATCGGAACACTGAGTAAGTTACGCTCAAGCAATGCACAACACGCGTCTTTCACTCGGACACCTCAAATACAACAACTGGCAAACTCACTTACTCGTCTGTATATGACATAGACTTCATGAGATAAGCACTTGTTACGCCAGTTTTTGTATTTGAGGTGTCCGAGTGAAAGACGCGTGTTGTGCATTGCTTGAGCGTAACTTAACGACTTCATTTAAATGCCAATTGTTGTATTTGAGGTGTCCGAGTGAAAGACGCGTGTTGTGCATTGCTTGAGCGTAACTTAACGACATACTTTAACATACTTTCGGCCAGTTGTTGTATTTGAGGTGTCCGAGTGCATTGCTTGAGCGTAACTTAACGACTGATGGTTCAATGATGATCAAATCAAACAAAGTATAAATTTAACATTTTATAGTTACTCGGCGATTTCGACATGAACTGAATTCAAAGTGTTATAATTAAAGTATAACTGGTTCACTTTTCTTATGTTACAAGTAGCTCTCATGAACAAAACGGTTACTTTTGTCTAATTTATCGAATAAGTCCAACAGCTGCATTTTCACAAAGGTAAACGCCAAAAAAAAGTTTAAATTAGAAGAAAAAAATGGCTGAGATATAATAGTATGCGTTTCTTTGGTTTCTTTTGTTTTTGCTTTGGTTTTGCTATCCAAATTGTGAAATCAAGTTGGCAGCTCTAAAACTAATATCTTTCAAATATATTTATTGCATGGTCGAACTAGACAATACGTTTTATAGGCTGAATAACAGTCGTGAAATTGAAAACTATATGGTGGTGGAAAATTGAACTATACCGCTATAGGTAAGTCGTGAAAATGGTGCTTAGTGCGTAGAGAGTGCGGCTTGCTGCTCGAATGAAACTGAATTTCAGAACAAGCACCTGCCAAACTCGAATCTCAAGCCTAGCAAATTTTTAGTCCATAGTTTTCTAGCCTGCTACTCATATGTTGTAGACCGAAACTCAGCAATAGTTCAACATACAAGCTGTGATCTAAAAAAATAACCGAATTTTGAGCTTCTGTGTAAGCCGGATACTGGCATTAGCACAACTTCCAGAAAGAGAAGAGGAAACAGCTGAGCCCCTAACCTTTTGGTGTGTCTTTCTAGAAGACAATTGCGTTTTTAAGTTTGCTCAGTTCCCAGATTGTCGTAAAAACAAAAGAGCAAATATTAAATTTTGTTTTAAACTCGGTAAAAAATTGGCTGAGACTTACGAATTGTTAAAAAAAATGTTTATGAGTCGTACTCAAGTTTAGACGTGGTTTACACGATTTAAAAATGATCTTGATAATTTAAATGATGATCCGAAGCATCTTATCGTGGAAGAAGTAAGTGAAGTAATCGCTATCGATGCAATTTTCACTGTGTATATGCTGGCAGAAGAATTATATCCATTTTACAGTACAATCTACAAAATATTAACTGAAGATTTGTGTAAAAGAAAAGTGTGTGCACGTTTTGTTTCACAACAGTTAAATGATGATCAAGTCAAATCGCTCGCGTAGTCAATAAATTTCTGATGAAAAAACCGATTTATGTCATCGACCACCCTCCGCATTCGCTTGATCTGTCACCGCGCCATTATTTTCTCTTCCCAAAAATAAAAACTGCATTGCAAGGAGCTTTTTACGATGACAATCCAGCCATACAAGCAGCCGTGACACAGGTGCTAAAGAACATCCCAAAAAGTCAATGCATAAATTTGTTGAACGTTCCAAACGTTGTATTGAGTTAAATGGATCGTATTATGTATAAATATTTTGAAACATAATACCAATCTTGTTTTATTTTATAACTAAAAAGTTTGGTTATTTTTAGATCAACAGTGTATGTTCTCATTAGGATTAGTACTCCATGTTTATTTATGGTTTCAGCATAAAGATTGATGAATTCAAATATAGGTCTTCAAATCGTTTTAGCACTGGCAAGATAACTTTGTTCAATGGGCATCGACTAACATTTCAGGCAAACCTTGGACTGTTTTGAGCCGTAAAGCACTGGGTTCCATCCATACCGAATATTTCTGGACTATTGCTTCTTCTTCAACTATTGCTTCTTCAACACTAGCGATTCAGGTCTGACACCTCTGAGACATCGTCATCATTATCTGGAACTTTAACACTGTGCTTTTCTTCATCACCAGTTGACATAAAACCTTGTTCATCTTCGATATCATCGGCAGTATTCTCCTCAATTTTTTTCTGCAGTTAGTTGGATTTATATCTCTGTTAGTTGCTTTGGCATGAATAATGATAACCATCGAATTCGCACATCAACTTCCCTTTTTAAATAGATGCAATCTAAAGGCAAAGTCCCCAACCTATTGATTAGGCACAAACATCATTCTACATCATTCTAGCAACAAAAGGAGGAGCAACTGAATTTTGATCACTAGTAAATTAAAACATGAAGAAAAGTTTACTTGCTCTATCAACTGCAATAAAAAGAAGCCCATGTGCAACTAGATATCTAAATATCTTAAAAATTGGTCCCCAAAAAATGCGCAACAACATGCAGACAGACAGGCGGACATATCTAGATCGAATCGTCTGATCGACGTCGAGCTGATCAAGATTATATATACTTTATGAGGTATACGATGCCTCCTTTAATGCGTTACAAACGTTCAGACCAACGGATAATACCGGCAGAATAACACTCCTTTACATTTTAGATAGACATAGAGAAACTTGCCGAAAAACTTGTTCGAATAGGTCTCTGAGACACATGTTGATAGTTTGTGTTAAATTTGTTGTTTAGACTTATTAAAAATATCAGAAAATAATGTGCTTTGTTTATTTTTGTTACTGCAAAAGTCATGCAGAATGCTTGCAATATAATGTTGGAGTATCAAATTAAACATCAAAATATGTCTCACAGATACATATTCGTAGAATATGGATTAAATAACACTGTGAACTTATTGTTGTGATTAGTACGTCCTTTCCATTGGACCCAACATTCTCAACAGTTCTGCTTTCCACTTGCAAATGTTCGTTTTATTTAACATGTGATTGGCAAAATGATGTTCGCATATAATGAAGAAGCTCTTTTGGTTTGTTTGAATTGTCCAATGGTTAAAAATTCAGCTCAATTTTTAATGCACAACCACCACCGTCAACTGCTCACTGCAAACTTGCTAAACATAATGAAAATCAAAGTGTTCAAGCTGCTAGATAAGCAAAATTGAAACAGAATTGTAGATGGTAGCTCTCTGTTATTCTACCTAATAATATTTTACACATTTTTATTTTCATTTGCACAATGCCAGCTGCTGGCGAATATTAATGCAATAATTTCTTGATGAAGAAATCAAGCAGCTCAAAACTTCTATAAAAAAAAAAAACAAGAGAAAACGCTGAGTGCAGTGTAACCGAAATTTTAGTACTCTTCTTTGTTTGGAAGGTACAACTTTGATAAGTGTCTTGCCTATAGTTATAAAAAGTCTTCATACCAACTTTTAATAAAATATTTCAAAGTTGAAGGGAGAAGGGTACTTATAAACGGATGGACAGACTAACTGACAGACAGACAGACAGACAGACAGACGGACAGCAGACCGATGGACACATATACAATAAATACTTCCTGAGTTCTCCTCTCTTTCTCTTTACCGTGTTACAAACATTGTGACTAGCTTATTATGCATTTTCACACTTTATGTGAAGTGTATAAGCAAAGTAAAAGCGAGAAAAATAATAAAGAAATTGAAGCACTTCGTTTGAGTTTTTATTATTAAATTCTGTAGCCATTGAAGGTCAACTGATGCCACTGCTACTTCTGCTGCTGCAGTACACTGTCGTCTGTTAATTCCAATAAGCTTAAGTTCCAGCAAGGAAATTGAATATATCACAAGTAAGCAAAGAATGGAAAAAATATTATAAATCCACTTACCCGGCACTAAGACAAGCAGCAGAACAAACGCCAGCAACATTATGCAGTGTTGCTGTTGACTGCCACTACTGCTACTTCTGATCCTGCTGCGGCTGCTGCTGTTGCTCCTGTATGTCCTGTTCGTACTACTTGACATTTGCATTTGATTTCGATTTTCATGCGCATTGACAGTCAACATATTTTCCAATTTTTTTCTATTTTGTTTTTTCAAACACTGCACTTCGATTTCTCGTTATAAAATATTTTTCCTGCTCCTTTACAACACTGATATATATATTAGTTTTTGTTTTTGTTTTTTTCTTTGCTTTTTTTAGTTTCTTTCTATATCTTTGTATTAGTTTATTTGTATATTTGTAGTTTATATATGGCCACTTCCGTTTCCGTTCGAGTTGTCACGGTTGCTGTCTACTCTTGTTGTTGTCTGTTTATATCCTTGCTGGCGTGTCGCTTTTGTCGGCCTTATAAATATATATTGGCCAATAAATGTCAATTGTGACTTTGACTCGTTTCGACTCTGCTATTTGTATCGTACACTCACTTGCCCTTCTTCTTCTTTTTCTTCTTATTTGGTAATCTCTTATTCAGATTACTTATTGAATTTCTTAGAATATATTTTATATATATATATATATACCTATATATTATGTATGGTATTTTGCAATTTTCATTCGAAAAGTTTATTGATTTCAGTTTTTAGCAAGTTAAAAGACATTTTTGTGTTGCGTTCTGCTGTTGAAAACTGAAAGTAAATAGAAAGAGAATTATTTATTATAGATTTATTCGGAAAAATGCGTTTGAAAGTGTGCACAATGCAATCTTCACAAAAATAAACAGCAAAATACAATTCCACTGAGTTGATCCATTTTTATTTAAGGCAAAATGCATTTCGGGTATTCACACCAATTTGGCTCAAATAGCAAAATCTGCATTGCATTGTTTACAAATTGCGTTTTTAAACACTTACAATTTAAACAGAAACCCATACTTAGGCACATTTAGTTTGGTATTTATTTGGATGAAACGATGGAATCGGAACTAAGAATTATTAACTAATGAGGCACATTATTATTTGTGAATCAGGTTTTCGTTATTATTTTTATTTACTGGCATCTTTAATTTGAAAATAAATTTAAAGAAGAAAAATTTATGCAATGCGTTGATATAAATTTTAATGCCTGGATGAATGTTTATTGAGGTCAAGGCATAAAGCTCACTTTTATTCATCTTGGATGGAAAGTAGTTTTTAGGGAATCCTTCTTCTAAAATTCTAGCATATTTCACGCATAATTTTTCTGAAACTTCTTCATCCAGGGTTGCAGTTTTGCTCGGAAATTTATATCTCAAGTACACATTATATCACGGTGTTTGAGAAAACGGTCTTGGAGATGAGTGACAACGAAATCAAGTTATGGAATATAAGCTGCAATTCAATAATAAGCTTCAACATCAAATAACAACATTGAGTTTGACGTGAAGCCAGTCCCGGTTTCCTGATTTTCATACCAAAATGTTTGTCGGTATTTTCACTACTGCCAACTCAATGATTTCAACTAAATCTTGATTCTTAGTTTGAAGGACTCGACTTCAAAAAAGAGCTTATGAATGAATTGAATGGTGCTACCTGGAATTTGGAAAGTTTGTATTGCTGTCAATTGCTGCAAAGCATCACTTGATGTTTACGGTGCTGAAATGTGCTGAAAATGATCACCAAAGCGTCCATTGCTGCATCAATTTGCAACTGACTCGTGTTGTTTCATCCATCTTGTTACACATGATTGTTTCAGTTTCTTTTTATTTTCATCGCGAGGATTACTTATCTTATCAATTGATTTTTAAAGGCAAAACTGCAGTATTGAATGGTTAAATACATTTTACACGCTTTGCATGATGCCTAGCCAATTTTTGACTGTTGTAACTTTGCATGCGTCACTAACTTACTTACTTACGTGTTTCTTCAACTGTCATCACTAACTAACAAATTGAAATTGTGTGCCATACAATGTAAATACAGGGATACGGTATATATTTCACTGAAATAGACTGGAGCTCTGTGAAATTCATCGTTTATAGCTCTTGCATCATCGTAGCATTGACCAATAATTGGGCTTATAAATCTCCTATATTTGCTGTACTACTGGAATTAACGGAGTTCTTCGGATTGAGCGTGTATGAACCCATAGACTGAAATCTTACAATCTAAAATGATTATTATAACCTCGTGAAAAGCAATTTTGGAAACATATTATTTAATCCAAAGTGCGATTCGAAAATTAAGAAGGGTGTTTCAATCCAGAAAACCCTGCCATAAAACCGGCCATGCTTACAAAGGTTTACGACGGAAACCTAAACTTGATTGGTAGACGGCGTCAGAGAGGACGGCGTCAGAGAGAGCTCCGGATTGCCAGCGTCTGGCAATCCGGCGCGCACTAAACTACACCGAATGGTGCGCTTTCCTATGTGCAGCCTTGATCGATAGACGGTTGTAGAGCCACCTTAGTAAGTAAGTATTGTTTGGAATATGTCATATAAAAACTGGTACATAGAAAAACATAAAGGTACATGTCAGAGAAAAGCACCATATGGCAAAGAACTGTGCTCTGCTAAGAACACAGCAAAAACCTTCAGAATGATGTTAGTGTTAAAGACCCAACGGCAATAAGAAATCAAAACGCAGACCTTTGAATAACCTGCAACACATATTTTTGAAGCAACAGCTAAGATCCAACCCTAGCCAATACTGTAAAACATAGACTAAATTCCCTAAATGAACTGTCTCTCATCTAGATATCATTAAAATTCTCCATATCTATATCGACCACATAGGACGAATCGAATGGAACAAACCGGTATACCAGATATAACGGTTTATTAAGATACTATTAGTTCTATGCGTTATCACTAACTCAAACAATATGCTGTATATATACTAATATTCTTTATTTTTTCTACAACATTCACTGCTCCATATTACACACATCAAATAATTAAAAACATCTATTAAATAATATTATTAAAATCAAGGGAAACATAAAAAAATATATATGAAAAAAATTTATAAAAAATTCTTATTCGCCGATCTAGAAAAAATGGAATTGTATGTCAAATACAAAAAGCGAATTCGTTTCAAGTTAACCGCAAAAACTCATTACAGGTTTATATCACATCCATACCACATCTATACGACATATAGAGACGCACATCTGACACAGCTCTAAATCGGCGTCAGATAGACGCTTTCTATCTCTGTCGTACGCTAGCACACTGTAATGCTTCACTGTTCGCACTGTTGTGAATACATTCGTTCTGCTATTTTGCAATTAAAACTTTCATTAAAGTAATTAAAATTGCAACAAAATAAACAAAAATACACTCGAAACAATAGCGTGGGTTGAACTACAGAGAGAGGGAGAGAGATAGATAAAGTGGGAAGAGAAAAAGAATGAATAAACGTGAGTGTATGTATAGATAAGATGGAGTGGGACAGAGGGCAGAGCAATAACAATGCAATCTGAAAATACAAAAGATGCAAAAGATTGATAAAGTGCGAAAGAGAGAGAGTATAGTTGATGAAAGAGTACATTAGAGAGTTAGAGTAAGCAGAAGTGAGAAAATACAGTATGCTTTAAAAGTATTTATCTACTGGCAATTGAGTTTAAAATTTAGAATTTACTTATTTGTATCTTCTGTATCTTCAATATCTAAACCAAAAAACTAAAATTGAAATACGTAACTGTCTATAATTTTGAAAAAAACCTTTTATCTAAAGCTCATATAGTTTTTTGGAAACCCAATTTTTGTCTATCTGACTGTTGGTTTTCCGTGCTAATCTCCGAAACTACTCGACTGATGTTGAGGGCAATGGAAGTTATACAGGACTTTCCAGATATGATTATTAGTATTTCTTAAACTCCTACGGCCCCATTTATGAAAAAAAAAACAAGTTAGTCATATGTCAGCATCTAATTGACGCAGATTAATGAGATTTTCTACATATATAAAAGGTGGCGAAATCAAACACCAAATGGGGTACGTTATGTATTAACACTGGTATCCCAGCAAAGATCGTTCGGTGATGCTTTATCGTGCGACTTTTTTAATCTCCTGTAGGAGTACATTCTACGCCAATGCCCATACGTAGAACGATCGGGCACGATCTTCCATAAGGAAGTGATGCTACTCGCATGTGCTGATGACATAGACATCATAGGCATCAACGAACGGCGAGTAAGCAGGGTGTTCTCGGAGATTGCGAAACAGTCACGTCTCATGGGCCTAGCTGTGAACGAGGACAAAACGAAGTACTTGGTGTCCACTCGCAAACCATCAGCACGTCTTGGACGGTCTGTTAGTCGGGAGATTTTCAACGTCAATGTTGTAGAAAACTTCGTCTATCTGGGAACAGAAATAACCAGCGACAACAATGTTAGCCGAGAGATCAGATGACGAATCACGCTTGCTAATCGCTGCTACTTTGGCAAATTAGAAGTAGAGCCCTCTCTCGAACTACGAAGATAAAAATCTAGAAGACACTGATAATCCCGGTCCTGCTGTATGGCGCAAAAGCATGGACACTGGTATCAACGGATAGCGTCTTTAGGAGTGTTCGAGAGAAAGATTCTTCGTATTAACCACGAGCTGTATGAGCTGTATGATGAGGTTGACATAGTCCAACGGATCAAATTCCAGCGGCTGCACTGGGCTGGTCACCTGATCCGAATGAACCCCGAAGCTTCAGCACTAAAGTTTTACGACGGAAACCTGTACTTGATTGGTGGACGGCGTCAGAGAGTACGTCCGAGCTTAAGATGGAAAGATCAGGTCTATGATGACCTGAAGAAGCTCCAGATTGCCAGCGACTGGCGCCGGCGCGCACTAAACTACACCGAATGGTGCGCTTTCCTACGTGCGGCCTTGACCGATAGACCGAAGTAAGTAAGTAAGATCTCATCCAATCTGACAAAGCGTTGTATTCCTATCACCAAATAGTCATGAAGCGCTGAAAGTTCTAGAGCCTTGCACAAATATATCAGACCCCATTACAGAAACTGTCAAAACAGAGAAGAGAAGAAGTGCCTTCAGTACCTGCTATGTTCAGATCCTGTCGGCCATACGTAAAAGTATGTACATGCATATGGGGGGCGTACTTTCTGATTGACCTTTCAGAAATCACGAAAATTGAGTGCAGCACTATAATGATATTCATTATATCGTCGCAATGACTATAAGAGGAGCAGAGTCTCTCAAATAAAATATTTTAGGTACCACAACGCGACTCTTTAGCCTAAGCGATGGTGGTTTGCTTGCCACTGGCCACTCAACCTTACCTAACTTACATTTTTACAAATAAAGCGACAGTATCTGTCTTATCGATCAGAAGCCGCTAAGTCATCTAACTGCCTAACGGTACATTTTTCTTCATTTCACATACGATATACCATTTTTGAACACCAGCACAGAATCCAAACTGAAAACCGCAATACGACGGCCATAATTAGATTTATGGCCGTCTTATTGTCATGGATAATTAGTTTTTCAGATCGCTGTTTTCGAATCGGATATCAATATTTCCGATAACAAAAGTTCTAGAAATATATCCTCTATCAACACAGAGAAGAGAAGAAGTGCCTTCAGTACCTGCTACAAATTTACACTATGCAGCCTCAAAAGTATTACTGAGTGTGTAAATTTTTCGTACTGAAAAGCTTTTATAAAATTTATTTGCCATATTGGATAAATCATTTTAAATTTTAGAAATTCGTATTCATTATTGTAATCAGCAAGCCCAGAACTCTTAAATACCGATTTTCCAAAAGATTTAATCACTTATTTCAAAAATTTTTCAATATTTTAAGTCCGCCATTTTGTTTTGAAAAAATTTGACAACAGATTTCGTTTCGATTTAAGAAATTTTGATATTGTGAAAGAAGTTCGTCATATTAGATCCACCATTTTGTTTTCTTAAATTTTGATAGCAGATTCGTAATAAGCTATTATGGTTTTTTGGCCAGCTTTTTTTTTTGTTTTTGTTTTGAACCACTCTTTTAGACTAATCCAAAAAGATAACCGTCTTCTAATACTACCTGATTCACAGCTGATGTTCCAAAGTCTACTATAAGCAATTTTTTATGTATTTTTGATCTCAGTTTATACTTATTCGCTTTACCGGTCTCCGGAAGAAGTCGTCAAACGACTTGTGAGCTAACGTTTGTACCATCTGTTCGAACAGAATTGTCCCAATTGTCAGAAGACATAACCGCTGCTGAAGTATTGTAGATCTACATTTAAGCTGGCATTCATACATTTTTTTTTAACTACTCTCCATGCGAAACATTAATTTTCATACAGACTGTATAACTGTACATTTCTGTATAAATACGAACAAAAATAAATAAAAGCAATCGGGAAATAAAAGTGCGGGCAAGAAAAAATATACAAATGCGAATAATAAAATGTGGTAATTGTAAATGAGTGCAACGCTTTGGGCGGCATGGGGGCGGTTATAGAAAACCCCTACCACGCCCACTATTATGTTAAAGGGGGGAAGGGAGACATAAAACTTGACTCAGTTTTGTTTGGTTGGTTTTTATGCAAAAACGTTTTGCTTGGCAACATTTTAAATTTAAATTAAATGACTGCAAAACCACAAAAGGATTGACATGAAGTTAGTGTAACAACAACAACAGCAACAAAAATAACGCGAAGGACAATCAACAACAAGAACAACAACAACAATAAAACGAACTTGCCACAAGTGGCATTTTGCATTTGAAGTTGACATTTTTGTTGTTTTTGTTTTTGTTTTTGGTGTTTGAGTAGTTGACAATTGTTGTTGCTGTGTAGTGTTTTTTTATACTTGATCCTTCTTTTGTTTTTTTTTTTTTTGGCAGCTCAGCTTTAGTATTTGCAGTTGATTTTATTTGTTATACTCTGTACCCTCCCAAAGGGACAAGGGTATAATAAGTTTGTGACAGGCAGAAGGATGCATTTTAGACCCCATAAAGTATATATATTCTTGATCAGCATTGGAAACTGAATCGATTTAGCTATATCCAACTGTGCGTCCATTAGTCCATATGTCCGTCTGTCCATTCGTCTGTATATATGAGTCTATAGATCTCAGGAACTAAGAGAGCTAGAGACTTCAAACTTGGACATTGAGTTTATACCTGTCCGTACGCAGATATTAAATTGTATGTATGCCATGCCCACAGCGACCACTACTCACATAAATCGACTATTTTTTGTATTCAACAATTTCAAAGTCTGCATAGGTCTACATTAGCAATGTTGCAGGGTATGTCGTAGTCTTAAACACACAACTGCTCCATATTTTTACTTGTTTTTGTTTTTGTTTGATTTGTGGTTGTTGTTGTTCTTGTTGTTGTTGTTGCTGCTGTTTCAATTGCAGTGAAATGCGGCAAAATAATAGTAATTGTGTAATTTAAAATTAATTTGTAGATAATTTGTAAATAACTTTTTAATACTAATGACTGCGCACTGCTGGCAAAGCAAAAGCAAACAACAAATGCGACAACTACAACAGGATGAAAAGGATAAACAGAAAAGAGAGAAAGAAAACAAACAAACAAACAAACGTTAAATTAAAAGCAAAGCATAATGGTAAAAATAATTAAATGACAATGCACAAACTCATTGGCATCAAATGGAAATGGTAATTGCAATTGCAAATTAATATAAAAAACTTGGCTAAAAAATGATATTTGCAATTGAGCTGCACCTTCAATTTGGCAGCTGAATGCTTGCCAGCAAAGGATTTCGTTATAAACATTAGGATATCGCTTAGTAAGTGCAATTAACAAATGAAGTATAGAAGAAAATCGCTAGTGGTGAACAAGTATTGTAGAAGAGTTCAACTAATTTGAAGCTAACAACAGTCATATGCAGAAATTAGGCCAATTATTGACTAAATTTGTGCAATTGTTTCCCAACTCTGAAAGCATATAAAAATCGATTATCAGAATAATCGATAATTGTTTTCATTTAGGGCCTGAACAAATTACACAACATTGATAGTAAAATAGTGAAGATTCTTCAGTTTTTGAACATTCTGCGTATATGTTGAGAATATAAAGAATGTTGCCTGTACATTTTGCCATAAAAGCCAAAATTCTGTACATTTTGCTCTCGAAGATTTCCGATTTGTAATCTATATCGCATCATATTTATTATCAACAGCACAAACAGCAGATAATTAAATAAAGCGAGCATCATTTTGCCACTCACATGTTAACGATAACAAATATTTGTTGCTGGAAAAGTATAGATCTATGTTTTGTTCTTGCTTTCGAACAAAATTCACATAAAATTCAAAACAAACTTCGAAAAAGACAAAGTGTTCCTCAAGCCTAAGGTAAAATTTAGCAATATATTCAAGAAAACAAGCAACTATGGAAGACAAGACTTCGCAACTTTAATGTCTTTTAAACGAATGCTTTGCATAACATCTGCCGACATTGTGATGAAGTGTTCGTTTGTTGATACACTTTGCCGTAAAGCCATTCGCCGAATATCATAAAAATTGTTGTTTATCATTGCAATCAGCAAAATTTACAACTATAGGGAAAATCTAAGACTGCTACATTGCTTGTGTGTTGATAATTGCAATTATGAAATGCTCACAATTCTAACGCACACTGTAATATGATATACAAATGCAAATGCAAATGTTAATGAGGTATTGCAAGCATGCTAATACATTGAATACTGTTTTAGATTTTCATTTATTTAAAGTGCCCAACCATACCACGGTTACATTTAAAAGAATCGGTCTGATAATCCGAATGTATAAACTGTGAATTATATTTGAAATAATGCTACATCTTGTTTTACCAAATACCAATTACAGAAAATGGGCAGAAGAAATTTATAATTGAAATATTTTTTTATTCTTTGTTGAAATTTCTCTAAAGCTCAGTACGCAGTTCTCACGAAATGCTAACGAAATCGAACGGACCAATATGCATAAATTTTTATAAATTTATTGTTGTATTAGAGCACAGGTAAGAAGGGCTGTGTGGCCAATATGTCATTTCAAAATTTAGTAAATTTAACTCTGGTCATATAGAACTTTAAATAAACCGCGTCAAGTACAACGCGACGGTTGAGGCTAACGAAACGCTGAAGACACTACGATGCCCTCCCAGAAGTAACCGAACTGACGTCAGATAGCGCTTGTAACTGTTAAACAAGTTTTTTTTTTAAGATATATAGCTATCATTATATTACGACAACATTTTGAGCAATTTGCATCATTAAATTTATGTTTGACAGCCATTGAAAGCACAGACTTGAAATTCGGACGGACGGACAGAAAACAGGTGGGTGAATAAATTGAGCTCAAACGCAACCATGTGACAACTTCGAAGTTGTCTTTGGCGTTAGTTAACAGGAATATAATCACATCAGACGCTGAGGTAGTAGAAACAATGGGACCCTCTGACTGGAGACCTTTCAGAATTCTGTCTGTCTGTCTGTCTGTCTAACTTTAAAGTATGCTTTCACTTGCTGTCAAACACAAACTTAATGATGCATATTGCTTCAAATTTGATTTAGACTATCGCGTGGAGCTTTCAGTATTTTGTAAGTACATCGAGAAAAGGATTTAGTGTATCAATGATATGTAACTGATGTATTTATGGCCGTTTAGCTTAGGGGCATAAATTTGAATGTGTTGGTCTCTTTAGTGAAAAGAATTAGTTCTGTTCTCACAGCATTTGCATTTTTTTATGATCAGGGAAGTAGTTTGTAGGTAGGTTGATGTTCGGAACACAATCTTGACTACTACTTATTTTAGCTGAAACAGAATTTGGTTGTTAGCTATAATACTTGGGAAGATGCCCGAATGTCTTTACATTCTTGTATATCTATTGACTAAGACGTTCTTTGCGCAATAACTTATCTAATGAATACTTAATGGCTGCCATTTTAATATTGTTAAAGGTCACTTCTAGGCATATCCAAGAAGGCCGCTAGCTAACCTATGATGTTTCAAGTTCTAGTGTACTTGCTGCTGTTCTACTTCGATTTTTCAAATAATATATTTATATATTTATGTTTTGCCAATTGCTTCAATTGACTTTCGACCAGCGGCAATGAAAGCTTAGTTCTAGGCTCTATATAGCAGCACTTCCGGTAGTGTAGACAAGTAAATTGATAGACAACAACAGCTACTAATACATAATGTGGTTAGAACTGCCTACATAAACCTTTGAATTACTTTAGCTGTAAACGAATGCTTAGAAATTTTCATCCACGTTTAGATACAAAAAAAAAAAGAAACACGCAAAATTGTAGCCATAAAATATTAAAGAAAAACTTTTCTCCTAAAATAAATAACAAATAAATTATATGAGTTTGCAATACAAAAGTTTTATGCTATCAAACAATATTTCTTCTTCGAAATTTACGCGGGCACTCGGTAAATACGCGCTTTCAAAGACATAAAAATCATTTTTCATAAAAACATACCATAAAGCGCTTCCTTGAAATGCACGCGTAACTCATGCCGCTGACTCTGGAACCCTTTTCAAAAATTCCCTCAGATCTTGCAATGTGCACAGTCTCTGACGTAGCGAATTATTGAAATGGGCGAAAATTGTGATTTAGTGAGCTTTAGTTTATATACTTACAAGTATATAGTATATAGATGTATCTAAATCTGCTGTATATATTTACAAGGGGTCACATGTATCTGTCGCTCTTTTCTTCTTTTTTTAGTTGGTTTAGTTTCAAGAGACATTCACACTCGTTTGTCGTACTTCTTACTTGTTTTATTCTTCTTATTTTTATTTTTAAAGATTTGCCAGCGTCTGTTTGGAGTTTATTTTTTTGGCTCCTTATTTGATTTTTCATACAACTTATCACCGCTTGAGTGCGTAGTGTTGATGTTTCTGTATCTTTGGCTGCGTATGAGTTATTATACACTTCACAGTTAGTTTGAATAGTATTATAATTTTATCATGGAGTTTGTAATGCATTAAAGATAACACCAAAAAGTATATTGATTGAATTAAGCATGTCTCCTGTCTGTCTCCTGTCTGTGTGCATAAAAATTTGTCGTACAATTTTTAAGATATTGATTGGCAAACGAGTTTAGAGACTTTCTTTATTTCTAGGCTACACATAAATCACATTGAACATGTCACGAACACTTATAGCGGTAGCTCCCATAAAAATCCACCGCCTAATTTTTGGTTTTTGCATGAAAACCTTTTTTATTACAGTCAATATCAACTGAATATTCAATATGGTGGCGGCTACTTTTGGACGGAGTCTTTAACAAACCCACCGTTCACTTTTCGTGTTTTGTATGAAAAAAAATTTTTTTTATTCGTCAATATCAACTTAAAATTCGATATACATAGTGACTGCTTATGGACGGAAGCTGTTGTATATGTGTAATTTAAAAATATACTAACCTATATTAATATCTTTCACACATACACATACCACACACGTATATACCAATTATTGTAGATACACAAAGGACGCATTAATAAAGTCAGTCGTTAAGTTACGCTCAAGCAATGCACAGCACGCGTCTTTCACTCGGACACCTTAAATACAACAGAAGCTATACATAGTTATTAATTTTCATTACCTGCCCACTTTCAGAGGTAGTCCACATAAAGTCCTACTGCCCACTTTGTGCTTTTTATAAGTAAAAGTTTTTAACCTAACTAACTTCAAAATAGTACGAAGCCTTCAAATTATCACAAAAGCATTGAAAGACTTTCAAGCAATTTGTTAGATGCTTGTGTAGAGTATTGCAGCTTCGGTTCTACCGCAGCTAACGTTTTTTTTTTTTTTGCATGTATTCTAGCAAACATAAAACATCAAATGTAAATTGAAAGTCATTCGTGTGTGAAACTGAAAGTGTCATCAGTTGAAGCGTTTATCATTTTCGTCTTTAGTCCAATTTTTTTTCTTCACGTTGTCTCCTTCGTCGTCCTTAATATATTCACTTTGGATATATGTTGAATTTTTATAAATGTTATGCGTTGTCAAGTTGTCTTTAATCGCTGGAAAATGCTATGTGTTTTTTCTTCTTTTTTTTTTTTGTTGGTGCTTTTCTTCAAAGCGGAAAAGTTGTCAGTCAAAGTTGAAGTATTGTGAGTTAAATTGAATTGTAAAGTGTAAATATAAAATTTATATATAAAAATACTTTCGACTGACAAGTCTTCGAGGAAATAAGGTTTTTTTTGGTTTTCCGCCTATACTAGGGCACAAACAACAGAAATTTCTTGAATATATTGTAATTTCACATGGTGCTATGGTTGTAGTAAGTACATAAGCAACTAAGAAAGTTTTGACAAACGACTTCTCCGAAATGGTCACATTTGGCGAGCCAGATTCGTTCAAGTGTTTAACTTCATTTGTTCAACCACTAAAAATGTTTAAATTGTGACATAGTTTTTTGGAATTTTAGTTAAAATGTAGATTCTTTTAATGTGCAGTTCTTTGGTCCAACGTTATTCCAGGTTTGTCCAAGTCAGAACTTCGTTTGTCCAACCTTTAAAAAATCATAATGAAAAGGAAAAACCATTCCAAATTCTTCATTAGTTTTCCTGGCACTCGATGTGTGAAATTGTGAAATTTTCATTTTTGTAAATGCAGTGCATGTGTCCAACCTTAGTCCGTGTTTGTCCAAAGTTTGACTTCGTTTGCCCACTCACAATAAATTAATAAAGAAGATAATTGTTTGGTGGGGGAACTCTACTACTCTTGGGGCAAAATCTACTAAAATTTAAAAAACCTATTATTCCGGGGTGCCACAGAAAACACTAGCGAAATGGGCATTCCGCTTTTGCCATTCCGCTAAAAAAATTCCACCATGCCACAGAACTTGTAGCGTTTTGATTTGTTTAGCATATTCACAAACCATTTCGAACTTAGCAGCATAGGTTAGACATTACGGAAGAATAAATTAGTCTACTAGTGTTAGTTCCGCTTTATTATTGATATTTTTCAATTGATATTTTACAGCAATATTTAGTTAAATGCAAATTAGTTGCATTTATGTGACATTATTTTTGTAGTTTCCAAGCAAAAAAATGTAAATTTATTGCACACAAACCCAAAAGGTAAACCTGGTAGCTCTACCAGCTGTGCGCTACTTTTACAGTGGCACGTGAGTGGCAACACACAATGTAAACAAATGTATTGCGGTGAATTGCAATCAACAAGTGAAAAAAAAAAATTGTGAAAAATAAACAAATAATGCTCAAAATGCCGCTTGTCGGACTCATTGCGCTCGAAGATTTATGAAAGATGCAACTCAGGAAGAAGGCGATAGACCGCAAGCGCCTCAGATACCCATCGGATCCCATTTTCGCAAGCAGACGTTAATAAATGTTTGCTGCGCTCTTCCTAATTTATGACATTTGACATGACATATGATAGTGAAATGCAAATCGCTTGTCTGTCGGCTGTGACTGGCAAATTCAAGTAGCGGAATCATAGCTGGTTTAGTAAAATGCTAATTCATTAATTCAAACATATAATATTATTAATTGTTTAGATGTAAATTAATCAGAAATTGTGCCCCCCATCTGCAACGATAGGCCTTTTTATTTACAAAATATATTTTAGAGGCGTATTTAGTCAATTCGCTAGCTCAATTACAAGCGAATTGCATTTCGCTAGTAAATGAGGTCTGTGACATGGTGGATTGAAATTGAAGTGGAATTCGAGCGAAATGCTTCTTTCTTGCTTGCATGGCATGATCTGGAATTTTCATTAAGTTGCTTGGAATCGCAATGATAATTTGGTCGTTTCAGTCAGTCATATTCACAAAACAAGCAATACAAGCGCTTACGAGTAGTAGCATACGAGCAGTTAGTTGTTTAGAAACTCTGAGTTGTAAAGAGATTTCGTATTTTACTTATGTATGTGCTTTGTATGTGCTTCACTATTAATTTGGTGACTGTCTCTCTGTTGGTACTTGAGCTATTACAATTATGCTACACAAATCGGTATCACGTAGTTATCAATGCTCTACTATATAATCAGCTCAGTTAAAATCTCTTCTAGCCATAAATCCAACTCACACTAAATATCTTTTTAAAACACAAATGCGCCTAAAATGCCATTAATTAAAGTATTGCACTACTTTAATCGCAATAATTGCAATTGCTTTAATGCTAAGCGCAGATTTTTTTCGATATTTTGTTTTCAGAATTTTTTCGCTCATTTACTAGAACAACTTCAAAGCTTAGAGTAGCTACTCCAACACATATGCTTGAAACTACAGTGAGACAAACAGTTGTACTTAAGGAAACAATTTAATCTAATATTAACACATCAGTTTAATTAAAAAGCGCTACGAAAGCAATCAGCAATGGCATACAAACATATATATATATATATATAGATGTATTTTCAAATATATAGAATCAAATACGTATAGATACATACATGTATTCCAATAGAAATACGAACGGACATTCATAGCATACCAATAGCTACATGCGCAACGCTAATCCGTACAAACTGCATGGCAGAGAAAAGAGAGGAAAAAACACGAAAAAAGAAAATTGTAAGGAAATGCGAGGGTAGTGTGAAATTGTTTTAAAGACTAAACATTTAGATACACTAACCTGTATGGCCAACGGTCAACTCAAGCGAATACAAATCGAATTACAGACAAAGAGACAGTTACCAAATTAATAGCGAAGCGCATACAAAGTAAAACAAGTAATCTCCTATCTTTTTCGAACTCATACTTTCATAACAACTGTCAACTGGCTGTTCGCAAGCTACCGCGAGAGTGGACTGTGTGTGTATGGGCGAAAGAGGGAGAAGTCGAATATTTTTGAGTGTGCGTTTGTATTTCACGTATAGACCACGTGTGTCATATTTTGCTCGCTGTGTGAGTGATGATAGTTAAAGCCTTTTTAATCTATTCAATTCTATGCAAGTGGATACCTTTCAAATGATATATTTTTTTGACAAAATCGGTTGCCTACTATGAATAAATGTATAAGATATAGTGGTAATGTTAAAAATCATCAAAATTCACTTCACAATAGATTGTGAACAAACGAGTCCAACATATTACTGCTAGAATCTACTTAAATATTGGAATTATGCAATTTAATACAGTAGTAAATATTACAGCTGTTATTTTAGCTACAGTTATATTTAATAAGATTTGTAGAAAACACTTAGAACTTAGATACTAGATCTATTGGAATTTTCTCTGCAGAAAATAGAGATGTACAATGGTGAAAAAGGAAAAGAGCGAAGTACTATAATAAAACCATTGTATAAACTGTAAGGCAAGGTATTGCAAATCAACCAATTTTATAACCTTACATTACATCATATTGTACTTCTGATATGTATTTTTAACCAACTTAAAAAATGGAGGGATTTTCTCTTTTAATGATTTAGATAATATTTTATTAGAACGGCTCCTTAGAGTCCCATATAAAAAACCTGCTTGAGTTCTGAAGAAAATCATCAAACTCTTAAAATTGTATCAGCATATTCATGACAAATGGATGATTTTGGGAACAAAAGTATTTAGTCAATAAAGCATGATTAAAAAACTTTTAAACATGGATCTTCACAATAGCTTCACAAGATGTTTTTATTATTCAAAATATATTTTTGTGAGTCTAGTTTGGATATTTTCAATATTGATTATTGTAAAGAAAAAAGTAAAAGTAGATTAGATTAGATTAATTAGGCCGCTTGGGACGCAGTTCGAGTACACCCCGAGGCCTGTGTTGGTTATATATGGTATTTTAGTTGGTCTCATTTAACGTTCTGCAACTTTTAAACCATTCCGTAGAGTCAATTACACGTCTCGGATCTTCAAAGCATGATTGCGTTTTCCAAAAGCATTGTAAATCGATCAATAATTTATAAAATCCTTGGAACCAGTAGATTTTAAATACTTTACGGAAACCCCACGTACAGCAGCATTAGCAGCTTTTAATTTGAAGCTGGCATATCCTTTTCATGTGCGCATTTCACATTTGGCTCATGTCGTGTTCTTTTTACTTCATTCCAGTAGCATTTTCTTTTTAGTTTTGCTGTTTCCGTTTCAATTTGATTTTCCTTTTCGTTGTCGTTAAACGACCATTTCCTAATTGTCTTTCCGTTGCGACAACAAATAAAAAAAAAAAACAAAAATAAAATTAAAAGGAACTTAAATCCACACTTTAATTATTTTGCTTGTGACGCCATTTAAATAGTACGCATACAAACGGACAAACATAGATACTTTCATATATCAGAGATACCAGAAGGATAGGAGAGCAGGGAAGCTCATATGTGTTTGTATATTCATTCGTTCTTTAGTTTGTTGAAAGTTTTTGGTGCTTTTGGCTATATTGTATAAAGTATAGATATATTATACATAGCTCAACTCATTTGCACAGACAGAGATACAAATATTGTGCATGCAAGAGCAGGATAGCAAATGAACGGAAGTGAAAAAGGATGCTGCATGAAAGGAAGTTGACGCTTTCGAAAAGCATTTTTTTGCATTATTTGCGCCTTTTCTCATTTTTTAAATATATATATGTACATATATATATGTACATATATATATATATATATATATATATATATATATATATATATATATATATATATATATATATATATATATATTTTGCATACTGCTCCGACAGAGTTTTGCAGCTTGCAGCCTGTATACATTGCCGCATGTCCTTCGTCCTTTGACGTACTTATTGCTTTCACTACTTGCATAAGCTGCCAAGTTTGGCATTAAAATTGCTGCCAACTAGCTTTGCGTCGAGTAGTTTGTAATTGTAGTTGTTGACTGCCTCAAAAACACGTGCACCCACTTTCGCTCGCTCTATCTCTCTTCATTTCAGTTCCACTTACCTCGCCCTACACATCTACCCAATTCCCTTACTCATTCGCTTTTAATATGCATTAAATGCCATCGTTTTTTTTTTTTTTTGAATGAAAAGGGTTATCAGTTTAACGGAAAGTTTGTAACATATAAGCGAACGTTTCGATTTCTGTCTGACTCTCAGTCCGTCTTAGTATTATGTACGCTAGTAGTTCCTCAGTTTTTATAATAATAAAAAATCCTAGAAATAAGTAGGGAAATCTGTGTAATTGTCAAATGTTTCAAAGGCCGCAAAGCTGAACTTACACTTACGCTGGTCCCTGCTCGGGCGCCAATTTTTTTAAGCTTTTAATGTTCGCCCCTTTTTCTAGATCTTTGTCTTTTCTTTTTTCTTTTTCTGAAAAAGAATCAATTCGCTCTTTGAAATCAAATGCTGCTAACTTCAGCTCAGTTTTTGAGAAATCGAATGCGCTAAGGTGTAGTCCTAAGACGAACACTTCACTCAACACAGTTTTTGATTTAGTGAGGTAATATTTTTATTTCATAAAAAAAACCCGCACAGCTGAATATGTAGGATGACATTTAACTTGTCCCTGCTCGGGCGCCAATTTTTTTTAATTTGTTAAAGAAAAGGTTTTAACTTTCCTATTTGTTTGCTTAACCGCTTAGAAAACATTTTGAAGTCTTCAAATCCTGCATGTGAAAGTCATAAGAGATTCGGTTTTACCAAATCTAAAATTTACTCTTGTCTTTTTTTTTTCTTTTTTCTTTTTATAAGTGCAAAATAACGACAGCAGACACCAAAAACGGAAACGGAAATGGCATGCATACATGTATGTTGTTAAATACGCCATACACTCTGTTGCTTTCTCTTTCCTTGCATAACACACACAGCCTATGTCTATCTCTCTCTCTTTTACACGCCTTTTTAAGGTAATGAGCACATACAAATGCAATTAAATGCTTGTTGCCAAAAATGCAATTTTGTCTTTACTTCGTTTGACTTTTATTTGCCTTAAGCGATTTTTATGCTGCTACCGAAATATATATATATATATAAGTATATTATTTCGTAGATCCTTTCGCCTCGTTTGCTTTATTTCATTCAGCGCATTGCAACTTTGCCTTTGGTTTAATTTTTGCAATTCACATTGCGAGTTTCGTTTTCGCTTGCACGCCTAAAATTATGCAGACAGTAATACGTATTAATGCCGGCAGCGAGTTATTAATGCGTTTGTGCGTTCGTCCTTTTGTTGCATGTAAAAATATAGTCCTTTAGTTTCTTGTTGTTGGCAGCGGATTCTGTTGCATTTCATGCTGCTATTTGAGCTTTATATGCAGTTATTTATATCTATGGTAATTCTTATAGGAGCAATTTTCCTTTTAATTTTGCTTATTTAAATATTTGTTATAGTAAAGTCAAAAGAATATAATATTTAATGTACTGGAGATATTAATTAATAATACTTAAAGGATGTATAATGTTTGCTCATATATTTTTTCCACTTTTATTGTAATGCCCTACGGGGAAATTATTGATGATTTTGTGCACTTGCATACTTTAAGAAGGCCGCTTAAAAACACAAAAAAATCGGTTGAATGTGATCTAGAATAAAATTCATATTCTTTCGCAAATCAATTCAAATTAGCGTAGACTAAGGCAAAACGGTCAACTCGTTCAATTTGTGAGAATTCAATTTTTTCAAACGGTTATTTCGAATAGACCACGGTCGGTAAGGTAGACATAATACTATGATAAGCTGTCACAGAAAACATTTGTGTATGTAGAATAGTTTTGTACTTTCGACAAAAGGTAAAACGGCCACTCTATATTGATGCTGAACGAGCATTACTATTGGCAATTGGACTTTCTTGCCACGAAAGAGACATAACTGAACTCAGTTATTGTTTTGGTTTCGACTTGTGAAAAGAGAAGTCCACATAGCTAACCTTACAGCACGACATATATGGTCCCTGCTCGGGCGCCAACAAAACATTTTTTTATGCCGTCAGTGTTAGGCTTTTGGCGCAGCAGTTACAGGACCTACACAATAAGTGTTTATGTGCGAAATGTAGCCATTTGAAACGGTGTCACACCAGTCCATAAAAATTTCAAAGTTCAATGGTGCTAGATAATCAGTCAATTATTTTTACACTGTAATTTATACACATACCACTAAGATGATTTTCAAGTCTGTTGCCAATATAAAGCAAAACTTACTTAACATACGCTTGCTAAGATCTTCTTTAGTTTATTATGAAAAGTCTACTCTACAATTTTTAAATGTACTAAGTATCTAAAAGACTGCATTTCAATCAGTATGCCATCACACTTTATAAATAATTGGTGCAAATCAATGCTGATTGAACACAATTCCAAAAATATTGCATTATCTGCATAGGATTCAAGAAACCAATTCTTATTTTTATCTTCTTCTTCTTCTTCTTCTTCTTCTTCTTATAAATGCATGCACCAAGCATTTTCGATACTTTCAATATTCACAACAACTACGAATTGCAAATGGTCACGTCTTGCGTCAGTGCAACTGACAAACAAACAAACAAATGAACGAATAGTGAAACAAATAAACCTCAGAGGAAAATAATTCGATAGACAGACAGACAGGGAGTTTGGGAAGTAAATAAAACGTATCGTATACGAGTAGACACAGCTCCATTGTAGTGTAGAAATTGTTTTGATAATATTGTAGTTTGAAATGTAAGCAACAACAAAACTAAGAGGAAGGAACTATAGAACACATCGGTTTAGTCTGCTCAACTGTGAGATACACTGTATTCAGTCTAAATGATACTATTGGAAACATAAATTTCTATAGTTAGATAGAAGTGGAACTTCTTATCGTGATTACTGTTCAAGAAATTTGATGTTTTTGGATTATGTAACAATAATATGTTTCATACAATCAAGACTAAATTGGGAATTTCAGTACTGCAGGAGTGGAGTCAAAATATCTTGCAAAATATACAGTCATTCATTCGCTTAATGAACGGCATCAGTTAGAATGGTTTTTATTAAGACACTCATTCAGACACTAATTCAATATCCTTTTCATAAGAATGACTCTGAATGCGTGTCTAAATAGTAATCATTAGTGTGAGTTACTGTAGTGTCATATTGAAAATCAAAGTACGTTTTACTATACATTGAATCATTTGAATTCACAAACTTTGGAAATTTGAAATTTTGTATGTATGCTAAAATTAAACACACACACACACACACACACACACACACAAATCTATGCGCTATAGTGTGCAATCAGCTTGTTAACTTGTACAAGAGAGATAAGATGTTCAATTCGAATCATATGAATCATTCATACACTATTCATTCATATAATGATTCAATTACACTCAATTTCTGATGCAAACTGTGCTTGTTTTCTGAATAGTATCAGCATGAGAAAGAATCATATCACAACACATGGCACATTTTGATTCAATTGAATGAGTCACATGATTCATTATGAGTCATAATGGTTTCACAGTTTTGATTCCACTTGTTTGCAGTTTTGACTCCATTCGTGCAGGCTTCAAGTTTGTATTCTTATAGTGGAATTAGCTTTTTCATTTTATACGCTTTTTTCGCAGATCTAAATGAAGTTCTGACCGAGATCTAGGCATTCACAAGTACAAACAGATAATCAACACGAATTTGAATGCTTTACAAAAATTTATTTATCTTCTTCTGGCTAATACATACACTAGCCCAAATTTAATTTTTTCACACTATGTGCGAAGGATATTAACCATCAATCGACATAGAACTAATGCAAACCGCAAAAAGCAACAAAATCACTCCATTTTCATTTCGTTCTCATTTTACTTTCAGAACTGGCAGCACAGAACCACCGAATATTATACTCTAGCTTTCACACACACAGCGCAGCACACGGTGTAATGTGTGTAATCTATACAACTGACTGTCGTTCCTTGCAGGATACTTCCTGCTACATACGCTGCGCTACTTTAAAATGCAATAAAAAGAGAAAAAAAGAAAATAACAAGCGGAGAAATAAACAGTAATGGAAATAAATAAAATAGTGCAAAAATAAATGGAAAATAAAATATATATAAAGATAAATAGCGCACAGATACAAATGCCTGAAAGCAGTTTTTGTTCTCCAGATACTTTTTTTGGTTTTTGGTTTTTTGTTTTTCTTTTCTGTTGCTAATCCGATACTCTTGTGGTTTGTGTTCATTGACGGCAAAATGTGTTGCCATATTTGGTTGTTCTTTTTTTTTTCTTTCTTTTTGTTCTTCAATTTTGCTATTTGTGTTGCCAGGATTCGATCCTGTTGTTTAGCTCTCTGCCATAGTTTCTTGCATTTATTTTATTTTTTAGCGCTTTGGTTTTGTGGGTCAAGTGTTAGATTCGAAAAGTGGTAAATATCCAAAAATAATAGCTCTTGAATTTGGCTGTTAAATTGTTTTGCTTTTTTCAGCATAATTTAAAGGAGTTTGTAGTTTTGTGCCAAGTAAGAAACAAATAAAGGAGGCAGTTGAGTACAAGAATATCGCATTTAAATTCCATTTATGCGCTGAAATGTGTGCAGAAATACTTCTTAATACTTAGCCCTATTATAAGATGCATCACAAAGTCTCCACTTTCGAATCACGGTTAGGTCATGCTAGTTTGGATTTTATTCGTGTAAGAGTGTTTTGTGAAATGGCTGTGAACAAAATATTCAGTGTCATTAGTGTCTGTATTTGTTAAGTGTACATCTCTAGCGAAATAAGCTGTAAAAGTTATGCAAATTTTAATAGGTCTTCTAGTAGATGCTTTTATGTTTGGTTCAAAACTCTCTGAGCGCTTTATTTTTTACCCTTTAGCCAGCTTTAGATTGACGTCAGAGTGCTATAAGTGATACGTTACATGAAGCGATTTCGTGTTATAAGCCAAGCTAAAAGATGTCCGAGTAAAAGCGATGTCTAACGCTAAAAAATCCCGTTATAAAATAAATATCCTTAGAAATATTGCGCAAACAACAATAAAATGATGCAAATATGAAACGAGTACACAAAAGCTATAGCAAGGCCCAGCGACAAAGCAGTTTCGAAACTCCTTTCTCGCTTTGATCGCTTGAACACGCTTTCCGTTATGTTTAAATCGTATCGTATCGCTTCTAGCACGAACTCTGACGTCAGCCATACAGTGTAAGTTGATTGCAGTACTATAATTGAATCTTCAAAATAATTCTCATATCACACGATTTTAATGGTCAGGCAATGGCTCCTTTTGTGGAGATTATGTCAAATACTTCCCTTAATAAGTCAATGCTTGCTATGGAAGTATGCCAAGTGCTACCATACTGTTCAATTCAATAGTCTTCTGGAACATGTTCGCGCTTTTTTGGTAACAGAAAATCGTTCAACATGGCTAGCACCAAATTACATATCTCGAGGTGTCAGTAGCTATTGGAATACTATTGAATATTCCTTGTTCCTACATTTTACACATCACTGTAAAAAGAAAAGTGTTGGAAAATTTTAATGTTAATCTGAGAAACAAGTGGCCATTGAACGATTTTGCGGTACTTTTATACTGCTAGAGACTCGAATTCATACTTGTAAACCCTCTATTCATATGGTAAAAGGGTATGTCAAATTTGTGCAAATGTATGCAGAAGAAGGCGTGGCAGACCCCATAAAGTATATATATTCTGCATTGTACAACATAGGTTCAGATCAGGCCTTTACAAGGGGTAGCCCCCATACAAACTTTTGACTGGCAGTAATTCGAAACTAATTTTTTTCAAATTTTCATACGATAAGACAATAGAAGAACATTGTGAATTGATTTATTATATACTAAGCTGTCTTCGTCTTCAAAATGAGAGGTTGCATGGAATTGGCTGACCCCTCCAAAGCATTGAACCGGTTACTCATTGCTATATTTAAATGGAATTGTTTATTTCAAATTAATGAAAAGCTACGCCATTAATACTTACAGAATCTAGTGGCTAAGATGTACTTTTGAAGTGTTCCAGCAATATTTGTAGTTCTGTTTTTTCCCACATATAGATCACTTCTCGTACATATCAACTTAAAATTATATTCTTATTCAACTAATTTGCACTATTCGAGGTATTTGACTATATATATATATATATATATATATATATATATATATATATATATATATATATATATATATATATATATATATATATATATATATATATATATATATATATATATATATATATATATATATATATATATATATATATATATATATATATATATATATATATATATATATATATATATATATATATATATATATATATATATATATATATATATATATATATATATATATATATATATATATATATATATATATATATATATATATATATATATATATATATATATATATATATATATATATATATATATATATATATATATATACATACAGATACAGATACAGATACGTAGAGCTAGCTCTCTCTCTCTCTCTCTCTCTCTCTCTCTCTCTATCGATATATAGCTATATATATATATATATATATATATATATATATATATATATATATATATATATATATATATATATATATATATATATATATATATATATATATATATATATATATATATATATATATATATATATATATATATATATATATATATATATATATATATATATATATATATATATATATATATATATATATATATATATATATATATATATATATATATATACGATTTAAGGTTATTTCTAATGAAAATAATGTAAATGTAACTTGAAACAAAATTTATTTCATTTAATTTATCTTCTAAAATAAATTTTCCCCTCATTTTACAATTTCACTTCAAAGTTTTCTTGAAATCGTAAGCGTACTTAATAAATAAAAACATACCCAAGCTTATACGTCTGTGTATATATATCACAATCTCAAGTATTTTCAATAGTAAAAATACCTAAACAACAAGCTTTGACAAAAAGCAACTGAGCACAGTCATTGAAAGCAGCTCAAGTAGAGCACTTGAAAAAAACCCATAAGATACATTCCAAAAATGCTAAAAAAAAATAAAAAGAAAATGTATACAGACACTCACATGTCAAACTTGCTGGCCATTAGAACTATCGCAGGATTAGACAAACATTCACACACACACACATACACACACACAGAATCACACACTCAAAAATGCTACTACTTACTTCCTGTCACAATTAAAGTGCCGGCTGCCGGCTTTTGCCTAATTTATACAATTTGTGACCGAGCCACTTATATTGCCACATAATTGCGCTTATCTCTCTCTGGCTGACTGTCTGACTGGCTGAATGACCAAGTACATACATATATGAATGGCCTGATGCTTGGCTCAGATTCAAGTGCTTGTCCAATATGTTTGTACCACCTACCTTTTTGCAACGCTTTTCTGAACGAAGCGAATTTTGAGAGATACCACAAAAAAAAAAAAAAAAAAAACAAAAACATAAATAAAAAGTGAAAGAGCACTTCGGTGTAAGCGAAGCTTTAATACGCTGTATACGATCTATCATCAAATTGTTTATATATAACAATCATATAAATGAAAACTATGAATTATTCAACTTAGTTTTGAAGAAACTATATCAGAATGTATTCATTGTGTGTACAAATAAGTTTTGAGCGATTTACAAAAGAAGACGTACATAAGTAGTATTAAAGCGCAACGGCTCAACTTGTAACTATATACATGTTGAACCGCCATCACTTGCCTTTTAAAAGCAGTATGTGTCATTTCGCTGTAGTTTAAGCCAAATACGATTCTTTGTAGCTGATGAATATCGATTGCTGTGTGAAGCATATGGATAACATGCTCCATCAATAAAAACATGTGTGTACTGGTTCTAGTGATTTAAAAGTGGTGATTTTGACACCAGTGACAAAGAACGCGAAGGGAGGCCTGTGAACTTTGAAGACGCTGAGACGTAGGAGGCGTTATTGGAACAAAAAAAAAAATGGGTTTTGCGTATAAACTCAAGCCAATAGACGTCGAAAGTCGTTTTTTCACATCCATGCCTTTATTTCAACGGCCAAACGGAATATTCATAACAAAAATCAGGAATGCAATCGGAGTAATCTACTATGAGATACTCCAGCTTAACGAAACCATCAGTGGGGAACGTTAGCAAGAACAATTGATGCAATTGAACCAATTATTGAAGCTCAAACGACCCTAATATGCCAAAAGACATGACAAAGTTATCTTTCAGCAGGACATCACTCAGCTCGACATATTGTAAAAGTTATCAAGTAAACTTTGGACGCGCTTCAATGTGGATGTGCTACCCCACCCGCCTGACATTGCTCCAACCGACTAGCACTTGTTCCAGTCGATGATTCATGGCCTTAGCAGCACTTCACTACTTATGATGAAGCCAAAAATTATGTCGATTCTTGAATCGCCTTAAAAGCCTTTGAACGAAGATTCAAAGTTGCAAAAAAAAATTCTCTTAACTTATTTGTACACCCGATATCTGCAATATATAACATATACGAGTATCTTGTATTGATCTGTCTATGTTCTGTGGAGGTTCATATTAGCAACAATCTATGCAAATAAAGAGCATTCATTTACCAAGACACCTTTATGGAACATAAGCTTCCCAGGAGACTTTGTGGCAGAAGGAATTTGATCTGCAACAACAAAACATTTGGAGTCTTTAATACGAATAAAAGGAAGACTCTTATATAGACCACAGATTTCGGGTATGAAGCTAAGCTACATAATGGGTATTCATGACAATTTTAATACTCTATCTGCTTATAGTAAACAGCAGTATCGAAACCATATTTCTAACCGAACAATGAAAAGCCTTCTTGCAAACTTAACGACAAACTGTTAATACCATTTATCACACTACGTATGAAGGGTATAAGAAACAAAATTTATAAGCACACTAAATAAGAAGCCAGATAAAACACTACTAGAGTGTTAGAGGACACCAATGAAAGAAAAATATGGACAGAGAGAGAGAGGGCGATAGAGAAAGAGAGAGGGAGAAAACTGTGTATTTGATTTAAAAGGAAATACCTTTTTTGCTTATTTGTCCTCGAAGTCCTTCTCGAATTTGTGCTTTCTGCTTCGATTTGAACGCATTCCTTAACAAAATAGTATCTCGAAGCTACTTCTTCTTCTTATTTTCTATAAGTGTATCTCAGTTTTTTTTTTTTATGTTAACTTTTGTGGTGACATTTTTTGTTGTAGAAACAAATTTTTCTTTTGCGTGAGTTTTCTGTTTACTGGTAGAAGTATTACTTGTTTATATGCTTGACTCTTCACTTGATTTCGTGCTTTACTATAAGTATTTCTGTTATATATTTTTTTCTTTCTCGATTTGTGCTCACTCAAAAAGTTTTTGGCATTTTACCAATAAGATTATCTTAAGTGAGGTCCAATTGTTGTTGTTGTTGTTGTTGTTGTTGGTGTTTTTTGCTTGGTTGTTTGAATAGTGCAAAATGGCGTTCTGGGCGTTCTGGGGTTTAATACAACGAAACGAAACGAAACGAGATGAGATGTGATGAGATGAGACAAAACGAGACATTCTAAAGTGTTGCCGTTTTTGTGCTCCATCAAAGAGCAACGCAAATTTGTATATGAAATGTTTTAAAAGCAAGTTTTTCTCGTTTGGTGATTTGGTCTCTTGTCTTTGTTTTCGTTTTCGTTTTTGTGATTTGTAAATGACTTTCGAAATAGTTTTTAATTCAAATAAAGTTTGTCTTTTGCAAAAGGCCAGGCCAAGACTTATCTAAGCTAAGTTTTATACGTTTTGTAAGTGCTTTTGAGCAGTTCAAGCAAATTGTTTTATAATTAAGTAAGTATTTTTGTTTCTTAAGTATGCCATTTGTGTAATATGTAATACTTTGGCTTAGATCATGCTTCATTGTTTAAAAGAAATTCTAAGTTATAGATTATAGATCTATGAAGTTACTAGTGAGAGTTATAGAACCAGGTTTAGGAGCTTCTGAACTATGCATAAAAATTGCAGAAAAAGATAATCTTCATAATAATGCTGTATATAATTTAAACGAATGTAATCGACATTGTAATCAACAACTTATTGCAGCAATTTAAATCGATTAAATCGTTATAAATGAATTGGTACCAAGCTCGAAACATTGCAACGATGCTTCGGTACAACTAATCACCCTTTAACATTTTCAGCGATTTAAATTGATTAAATCGTTATAATTGTTATGATGTCAGCTCAATTATAATAGCAATGACTATAAAAATATCTCAACGATGCTGCGATACAATTACACGCAACGATATGCCCTGACACAGCACAACAATACATTCTACGTTTCAGAATTTTATCATAAATCGTTTAATTGGCAGCAACTAATATTTTTTTTTTTCAATAAAGTTCAATATGCTTTCAAAATATAGCAGCATATTAGTTGTAGTTATTGCATAAGTGATGTCTCTAAGTTATACTAATTTGTTAACTTATTGTTGCTGTGGGCTAATACTCGAATTATATTGAAACTGACATAAAATATCATTAGTTCCCGTACCTTGTATAAGCAAGCATTACGCATGCCATCTTTTACAGCACCATTTATGGCTAGCAGCTTTAGAAATTGTCTGAAATTCTTACAGCAATTACTGTGAACGATTTTCGAATTATGAGTCCGACAAACTATAGCTCAAATGTAAGATTTTAACCTTAACAGTTTTGATTTCTCACAAACTGAGAGATTATTACTAGCACCGTTTGAATTGCATAAAGCTTACTGGTTTGGTTTCAAAAGAGAAAAGAGCACAGAAGAGAGTTGATCGCTGAAGAAAAAAATTTTTTTTGGCGCCCGAGCAGGGACCAGATCAATGTCGCACTGTATGGCCCAAGTCAAGAACTGACGTCCACCTGTGGATTTTTAATTTTGTTTCTAGCAAGTGGAAAGAGAGAAAAAATGTTTACTGTAGCTCATTGTTGCAAACGAGTTAAGTTCAAATCCAGAATTGATTTGGGCTACGAGTTTGTATCAAAGATAACAAATTACCAAGTGACAGCAGTGCTGCTAATGGCATCTAATGAGTTGTCATAGACACAGAGAGAATCTAGCTTTTTAGTGATTTTCACCATAGAGTGGAGCAGTACATAAAGAAACTCCACAAGTTAAACTTGTTGTATTAGTTAGTTAGTTGACTTCAGTTCAAAAAAAAAAAACTTCCGTATTGATGAGATGGAAACCATTACCATTACGTTTTATTCCGAAATGATACAGTTTTGTTCGAATTTCCAAAATACCATTTAAACACAAATGAAAACTTCAAACGCAAGTCGTGCTTACATCGTATATTGTAGCTAATTATGCATACATATTAACTCACTTCAAATCGTATTTATTACGCCTGTATGTGAAAAAAATTCATTTGATTCGATTGGAACTTTATTTTTAAAAATTAGTTACTTGACAACATTATTGCTTGAAACATGTTTATTCTGAACACAATTTTCAAATTAATTTGCATTAGTTCATTTGGATTAATAATTGGTGCTAGGAGTGAGAGATTGTGTTTCGATAAAGGCCGTGTTTTGTTTGTATTTATTAAAATATATCTTATTTTTTGCAGTTCCCTTTAACAAATGTCGTGGATTTACCTCGTTTGTTGATTGTCCAAAAATTATGACGCGTGTTAAAGTGGTCGGATATAATATAAGGAAAAATAAGTGTGAACATGCTTATGATTGTATTTTGGAGATCGAGTTTCTATCATTGACTCACTATGAAACAATTGAAGAATGCAACTCAAAATGTATTCGCAAAAAAACTGTGGGCTAATATTCAAATTTAAAAGTTTCTCCTTATGATTAAGACATTAATATATAATATATATTTATATTTACAATGTAATTTTCATAAATTATTATTTTATGTATGAAACCACAAAAGAAGTTAACCGAAAACAGCATTTGTGTTCTTGATTTTAACTGGAGTGACACAGAAATCTTTTTCACCTCAAAATCTGCAAATTTTAATCATACAATTTAGTTTTATGAATGAAGATTTTTGAGATTTAGCACTGAGGCCGAACAGCTGACAATTCACAAAGAAAAACAAATTAATAGCAACTCGAAACACAGCAAAGTCTCAAAGAGTTGACTGTGCACAGCTGTGTACAAGTGTGCTCACAACGCCGTTTGTGCACTTTTACACTTTTACACTATTCAAATAGCTCGTGAACACCCTAAGTGTGTTTTGTCTTAAAGCTTAAAGCTCCTCCATAAGCAAATTAGAAATGAACTTAAAACACATTTTTAACATACTGCACCCGATTAAGCCTGACATTCGAGATACTACTGTATAAACTTGGCTATATAAACACCAATTTGTCTAACAAAACGAATGCAGATACGATGAAGTACTGTTTAAAGGTGTTGGAACACAATCGATAGTGAGTCAATTCGATAGTTTTTCGAGCGATAGTCGAAACTATCGATAGTTTTTAATTTATTTTTCGTATATATGTTAGAATATCTAAGTAAATATTTAGATACCCTTTACCTATATGGAAAAAAGAAAAATTAGCTTTGATAAATTGTGTGTAACAGCCAAAGGAAGGCGTGGTAGACGCCACTAAGTTATTATATATATTCTTTATCAGCATCAAAAACTTTTTAAATATAGATATGTCTGTCCATGCTGCATCATGAACTTCAAGATCTCCGCGACTATGCGAAAATTTGATACTTAGGCTCTCTATTTATTCATAGACAGATAAAGTGTATAAAATAGTCGTATCAGCACGACTATAAAGTGTAGCCCCATACAATATGGTACAGCATTTCTAGTTTTACTATTAAAAATATTTGTTTTGTTGGTGATAATTTGGCTAGAATTGTCAAATTTGATGTACAATTTCAATTTTGGATCAAGTTTAATCCATTCAGTAGAAGTGGGTTCAAATTAAGTTTCAAAATTTGAACATAACAAGCAGACTAACAATATAATATAGATACGCTCGAAAGTAAAAAAATATATATAAAAACTATCGATACTCTGGAGAGTACTATCTAGTGTTCCTTCATGGTGTTTTGCTGTATCTATACAACGGCGCGAGTAGCCGCAATAAATTTCATAATCCAGTCAGTCAGATAGATGTTCTAAAAATCTTCGAATATATTCTGGATCAACTGTATAGAACTCTTAGAGATGGTGCTCGTTCTGAGTCAGTTGAAAAATCTGAGGTTGAGTGTAGTGAAATAGATATTAAACATCAATTTGAAAACGGAATTCAGCGTACACTAAGTAGAGCAAGACCAACTCGAAAATGTTCTATTAAAACATTGATCTTAAAAGAGTTATTCATGTTTGAACAAGGTGGAAATCATAGTAAATATTTAGAGAAAGTGAGAACAGGAAATGTCTGAACTTATAATAATTTGCAGATATACAATATAAAATATTTTCTTTTTAAATTTTTGATTATGTAGTTGGATTATTTTGAAGTAAAACCTCGTAAGGGGCGATATAACGGCGCAATTTATATATTTTCTATAACGGAAGTAACTTTTTCATGCGGAAATAAAGTTGAGTAAAGAAAATTGGTCATGCATTCGTGTGAACGCTTTTGAAGTAAAACTTCTTTGACTGTTGTTGCAGGTAGTACTAAAAAAATTAAACTTAAAAGAAATATTTTTAACTCCTTCAAAATTTAAGCGCTTAAAATATTGATTTCTAATAAAATCACATGCATCAGCATTCGATGCAATACATCATACAGGAAGAGTAGCGTCACTGTGCCACTCAACTTAAGATAAAAGTTTAAACACAAAAAGTCTATTTTAAAAATTTCACACATCAATGATTTAACACCAGCAGGAGTAGAATAACAACAGCAGCGACATTGCCAGCAAAATAAAATTGAATTTTCCAGCATGGTAGCAGCAGCAACAGCCAGGACACCAAGGACACACACATAGACAGGCATACACACAAATATGTTGCTGCTGCTGCTGCTGTTAAAAGCAAAAATAGGAAATCATTGAATCATGTCTCACAAAGAGTAGAAAACACAAAAAATTCAACAACAACAACAACAAAATTGGAAAAACAAGGAAAATCCTTAACGAAGCATTTAATACACTTCATTAGAGAAAATACATTTAGAGTTCATAAACGCATTCCAAGGTATGTAACAGCCTTATGTGTATTGTATTTACGTATGACCAATATCAAATATCGCAACAATATAGATATCTCCAATGGTCTAACTATCCTTTCCTGCATGTCTAAATCTTGGAAAATATAATAGATGGAACCACCGAACCTATATGTTAGGAGTGTTCTGAGAACTGGTTAGTTACATTATACGAACTAGAAACGCCTTTCCTATTATAAAGTATAGCCCCTAGCCGCATCTAACCCCACCCATTTTCAAATTATTGTACCAAAAACATTTTTTTTACCCAAGCCGAGTACGGGAACTGACTAGAAGGTTTCAATAAAGAAAATGCTTAGCTATTTATGCGAGTCTTCAGTAGAAAATTTTAATTAAACGAAAGGATGGCAATATTGATAGTCAAGAGAAAGGGATAAAGAGGCAGCATCAGACAAAGCAGCTAACAACAACACAACAACAAATCTACCGCTATGCTAGTGGAGTTACGCACATGTGTTCTACATTCAAGCTCTCTATCTCTCTCTCTCTCGCTCTCTCTATCTCTGTCTAACCTTTCTTACGTACAATACAGTGAGCTGTTGGGAAAGGAAAAGACGGGAGCAGCAAGCGATACTGTTAGGTTTTATATTTTCATTCTCTTTTGTTGTTGTTATTGCTTGCTTTTTCAAACGATTTAGCAACAAGACATAAATGTGCGCTTGGCGTACTTGGATTCTATATACATATCTAATGAAGAAAGCAAGGGAAACAGAGGGCACATCAGATTTGTCCATATTCCTTAGATGGGGAAAAATGTAGCAACCTTCCCAAAAGCTTTAAGGCCTATCAGTTTGGCATCATTTATGCTATAAATTATTTAAAAAGTGATTGAACTTAGGTATTACTATTAGACATAAGAAAATCACATAATGTGCCTTCCTGGCTATAGAGAGCTAGTGGTTAGTATGAGCAGACATTCTACAGAGCACTCAAAATCACAAAAGACTGTTGCAGGAAGGTGTGACTTAATACTAACACAGCCTAAACGACCATTGTACCAATTACTAGAAGGTATAAGCACCCTAGCCTTAAGGAAATTAGACTCGCAGGGGTAGTAGCGCAGCTCAGCAATAAGTGAAACTGGATAGTAAGTTATTATGGAAAATACACACAAGGAGTACCACCAGGGCTATACTCCTGTGCAGCAAGCTAGAAATCATGGAAACATAAACCCAAAAACATACTCTAGCTATATAAAATGGTAGTTAAACCAATTTTTCTGTAACTCATAGTTACGTGGAGAGAGAGGGCGAACCAAGTCACGTTCACTATGAAACTCAACTCCCTACTCACAGATTCGATTGTGTACAACAGCAGCATTGAAAGCAATTCTAGATCTAAGACAACTCAATCTAGCAATCGAATGTAAAACTAAGTGAACTCTCCTAAGACTATTCGCAGATGGAGACAAAGCTGGCACAGAAATTTGTCAGAAACGTCTTTCTAACTGAACGAAGGAGGAACCACTAATGTGCATGCCGAGAAGCGAAAAGAAATGGAATAGGAAATCAGTGAGAAAATATGTACATGCTGACAGTTAGCTTACGCTCCGCAAACTTATTATACCCTTCTCAGTTTGGCTTAAGGGTTGAAAATGTGATGGTCTGAGTTTAGTTACGTGCCCGAATTCAAATTGATCGAGTTAAACTTTCTAACCTATCCGAAATACTCATTGCACACTATTTGTGAAGCGTATTAAGAAAAGCATATTGAAGTCGAAATTCCAGCAGTAGCAAAAAATAAAAAAATGCCAGCAAAGTCAAAGCCAAGTCAACTGCCATTTTGTTACTCTCGTCGTCGTCGTCGTCGTCGTCATCGTCGTCGTCGTCGTCTTCTTCTTCCACAACTGTCGATCCTTTTTCCGTACGCAAGGTGGCAACATCGACAGCAAACAAGCAGCTAAAGGATTTTACTAAGCAGCAACAGCAGCAGCAGTAATAGCAAGAACAACACACTCGGTATTGGCTTAACAAAAAAAAAAAAAAATATATCGAAAATCAAGAAAATAGTAAAAGAAAAAGCTTCGAGCGGAAAAATCAAAGTCGCTAACAGAAAAAAACCAAAAAAAAATTGAAGTAAAAAATATTTTCAGGCAACATAAAACATGAAAGTCTATTAGAGTCAACGAAGCTTTCTAACGTTGTTTGAACCTATAGCTCTAGTCTGTACAGTAACTGGAATATGTGGCATTTGGTTGTATGGGTTAATATATATATATATATATATATATATATATATATATGTATGTATGTATCTATATGTAGGTACGTGTGTCATCGTCTTTGTCGTCTTCCTTGCTATCCTTGCTGTCAGCTTTACTTTGTAGATACAAACATATACCATATATGCTATATAGACTGCTGCGTTGGGTTGCCTGCTGGTTTCGCTTCGTTGTAAAGCTGACAAGCTCATCGATGCCTGAACATTAGCTAAACATAAATTACATAGATGACTGCACAACAATTGAGGAGTTTATTATAATATGTGTTCACACTTGAAACACTTTTGCGCAGTAAATACGAATAGTACAAGCACATTTTACAAGAAATTAAAGTAAAATTTTATTTTCGAAAAAAATATGAAAATATATGGGTAGTTACTATACATATTAAGGATACAGGATACAATAATTTAAATAAAGAACAAAAAAATAAAACTTATAAATATATTTAGGGTTGTTAGTTATGAATATTTGAGTATTGATGACCGACTCGAGGTCAATAGAATAACAAATTCTACAAAACTTTTATTTGCCAATGAGACACGTGTTTCGGATCCCGCAACGAGTTACCGTCTTTATGAAGCAACTCGTAGCGGAGTCCGAAACTCTTGGCTCACTGGCAAATACAAATGTTACCACTAGCTAGCTCATAAATACGCAAATTTGGCATAGTTTTTGCAATAGCAGCAATTCAGAAGTGGGCTGTGTTGCGATTTCGACTCAATTTCGAGAGCATTTCGATTTTTTTGGTGTTCTGAGAAATAATTTCGTTAGTGTTTCGTTCTACTGTATACTATTTGAAGTCAAATAATACTACTCGTTAGTATGAAATATTTCTTCAGTTTATGGTGGAAAAATAAACAATTGCTGCGATTATTTCAAAAGGCTGTGGATGCTGAATGGACAAAGCTGGTTATAGATCTTTGATTTGATGCATATCTTAACTGGCAATGCTACAGCTTCTCTTTTGCTAATAGTTTTCTATTTAGATGAACAATTAGCAATAAATTGGAACGTGGCATTTTCGATTTAGTATTACAATCTACAAATTACAATTCATTTTTAAACTATTAACAAAACATGAACAGCTGATTTGGAGGGAAAAGTACAGTGTCGAACATTTGACTCGAACTTGTTTATTTTGGCGGGTTCGGTTACTCCATGAAACATTTCGATTGAAATTGAATTTTGATTGTCGAAACATTTCGATAGATTTCAATCACACCCCTCATAAATATACAATTTGAAAGAGTATATAATATGAAACTGATTCGAGAAAGACTTACAACATTCTGTAGAATAGAGTTATGTACCTATTTGTAGGCGGGTGGCTTGAGGTACCAATGCACCAGCAATTCGTTAACAACTAGCTAGCAAAGTGAATTACACACCACATAAAATAGTAATAATAGCAAAAACAAAGTCTAACTATTTAGTTAACTACTAGTCGTTAGTTCTTAGCTAGCAAACAAAAAAAACCAGTAAGAATGCTGCTTTCGTAGGCTCACGACATCGAAATACCCTGACAGCTGACGCTCATGTAGACTCTGCCAGCCTTACTAACAAACAATCTAAACGCGATTTTATCTCAAAAAATCGATACTACTAAACATTTAGTAATGACTTAAATTTTATTAGCGACCTAAATAATGTACGAGTATAATGTAATTTAGAGTCGACTCAAAAGTTGTAGCTGTTACTAACTAAAGTCGATTTTTTCTTTAGATTTTAAGTAAGACTGCTAGTCTTTTAAATTTTATGTAAAAAAAAAAAGAAAACTAGATGGCGCTGATAGAGTTGTATGATGCTGATGAACAAAGATAACTTATTTCTTCCGCGATACGCCATCTATATGGCACCAATAATGAAATCCATGCAAATAGAAGACAAATAGCTCTATTATAAGCATGGTAGAAGTGGCATATACATTTTTTCTACATTGGCGTAACTATAATTTGGATGGATGGATGGACAGATGGACATAGTTATATCGACTCGCATTATAATGCTAATAAATAATATAAATACTTATTGGCATCTGATACGTCTCATCTTATTATAGATACTAGTAATCACCTTGTGATTGAAAATCAACCATTATAGCAAGTACTACAAGTACTGTTAGTACTGAGAGCGTTAAGTATGACCAACATGTTGGGCTCAATAGGCTCGAAGAAACATTTTACCATTTTACCAACAACACTATGAATCCACGCACTCAAATGATGCTCGCCAACATGTTGGTAAGTACGTCTGTTGCGTATTTCTATGGCGTCACTTACTGTGATTATTTTGTTGTTATTTTTTTTTTTGACAGATTGAGAGAACTGAGAGAGGCAGAGAAATCAAACAGCTTCAGGCTAGCTGCAGAATATGTACAAATAGATTATTTTCCGACCAAAATAAATGCTTGCAAGCTTTGATAGTTCCCGCAGATAATGGGCGCATTGATGTTCCATATAGCTATGCCGTTTTCAATAAGTAGGCCCTAGGTCTCTAAAACACTTATTACTATTAATTATACAAATACTTAGTTCATTTTTTTTTTTCAAAATATGTAATTGTTTTTCCTTTACAACACTGAATATCCTACAATTTTTTCAACGTGGCTAGTGATGGACCCGCGCAACTAGATACGGCCTTGAGAGGTTTCTTTTATTGATACAGATAAACAAACTTGAGTGCAAAAGTATGGCTACAAAATATAGGTGTGCAATTTTTAGTTGAGTGTTATAAGCTAGTGGCTACAAAATGCATCAGCACACTCACACATCAGCATTCATTTTGTGAGATTCAGTGCAAAATGTTGGCAAATCAACTAATTTTGTTTAAATAGTTGTTTTTAATATAAAATAATATATCATATACTTTATATGTGGAGTTCTGCAGCTACGCTTCACTGAAAAGATAAGCTCACTAAACGGCTGAGTTAGCTTAAAACGTATGCTCAGCACAGCAAATGCACAGATTAACTCCATAATAAATATTCTCCCAAATTAACACTTCTGCTATTCAAAAAAAAAAAAAAAAACCAGCACAAATTCGGATGCTTTTGAAGTTCTCCGCTTGAAAATCTATTAAATAACGTATTTTCCTTTTCAGCCTACAACAAAGCCTATTTTCTTTAAGGTTTCCGCATAAATTGGCACATTCTACATCTACATAAATAATTTAAGCCAAAACCACAGACAACCTCAAACTATTCAATTTCATTTACATTGCGCTCGTTTTGTATTTCCAGCTTTTTTTTTTGTTTCTCTTAAATTTTCTGGGACAGTTGTGAGCAAATTGTGGTGGCAGGTTGCCTAAGTAATGGGCGTATCTTAACATCATCATGCTTTTCTCTGGCAATTTGTTGCTATGGTCAGTGGTGTTTCAATATAATTGATTGTCTAGGCACAAGGTATTAGAGAAATCGCTGTGAAATTTTAAATTGTTTGCAATTTAAGTGAAAAATTTGACTACATTATCATTTGCTTTCATTTCATTTGCATAATTTATATATTTTTTTACTATTTTTCAGTTCTTTTTTTTCACATTTACTTTATTTTATATATTTATTTTTATTGTGAGCAGTTTACTTATTTTTTTTTTTTTTTTTTTTTTTTGAATTGAAAATTTGTTTTCCGAAGTTCTTTTTGTTGAACTGTTTATACCCTGCACAAAGATAATGTATAAAAGAGCCTTTCCATTGCGCCAAACTTTCTCAACATTGGCCTTTTCCACTTCCAAATGTTCGTTTTCGTTAACATGTTAACATGTGAGTGGCAAAATGATATTCGCTTTATTTAAATTTAACACCTGTTTATGGTAATGATAAAAAATATGATATGATATTGTTAATAAATGCGTAAATTCATCGAAAAAGTCTTAATTCGTTCGCGGTGAATGGTGACATTCATTAAGAATGTTGAAAATTTACATAATGTACAGAATGTTGACACTTATGGGAACATGTTAAGATGCATTCCAATGTAAATTGGACTTTTCGAATAGGGCATTTTCTGGTAGCACCACCTATACGTGACTTATTGCTTTGGAAATGTACATGCTTTTCCAACTTACAGTCAAAAATTTCATGACATTTGGTTTACTGTAGACGGAGTTATTGTCGTTGGCCGGTATGTCATTCAAAAATTCGGCTCAAGACTTGGCTTCTATACAGCGTTTGTAGAAAACAAAATTGGTGTCAAGTGAAGGTATATTATCAGAATTGGTCTATGGCAAATAAAATTTGATATAAACAGTAGTTGCTGAGGTCTTAGTTGGTATGGTATTTCCTGCGAAAATGCAATGACAGGTTTGGTATCATCTCTAGCAAAATTGATATTGAAGTCACACCCAGTATCATCTGCATTTTGTAAAAATTTGTTCCAAATTTTGCAGATCCAACGGAAGTGTATTGTACAAGGACTAAGTAAAGAAGCTTTATAATTTCAACGACTCTCTGATTTGGTGTGATATATAAAACTACATAGAGAAGAGAAAAAGAAAGAACAAAGTTAGGTTAGGTTAGGTTTGGATGGTCAACATGGTTGAACCCCACTTAGGCCAGCATAGGCCCCTTGTGATACCATATGTATCTTCTATTGCTACCGCAGCTACTCTGAGAACCACTTTGACAGTGTCAAGAACGTAAGATATGCTTTATTTCTTTTTCCGAGAGCTCAGTTAAGTTGTCCAAAGAAGGGACTCCCTAATAACGTCAGTCTCTTTCTACTATGGGCCAGGCAGTGATATAGCAAGTCGGAATTTCTACAGCTTCTGCAGAAGTCCCGCGAGTTCACACCTAGCCTTGCGGCATGTCTCCCTATTATGCAGTGGCCTGTGAGGGCTCCCACAATGACAGCTATCTGATCTCTCGAGTGTTGAAGTAATGTTATTGTTCTTTTGAGATTATATTTTGGCCAGGTGAGTCTCGAGATTCTGCACATGCCAAGGTTACACCATCAATTGGTTGCTATACCGGCCATCTTTGTTGAGATATGTAGTTTACATGTAGCCATGCGTATACCTACTGTGGCCTTCCCTGGAAGGATATCAGCAGTGGTACCCTCTCTGGCTAGCTTGTTCGCTTCACAATTTCCCTCTATGTTTTGGTGATCAGGCAACCAACTCAATTAAACCAGCTGTGAATATGCGTTAATTTCAAAATTGAATGCGCTTATAATTCACAACTAGTTTTTACAACAACATACTAAGTTAAATCTGACGCAGATCTTACGCTGCAGAAAAACCATATGTGCAGCGTACACTTTAGTCGAGCATCTCAACTATAGCTCTTACTTGTTTTGTCCTGGCATTATTTTTCTTTTATTTGAATATAATATTGTGCAGCAGCAGGAAAAGCCTCGCGGTTATTTTATTTTATGTTATATTTTTGTGCGATTTGCAAAAAAAAATAAAGTTGGCAGTGGTTTTTATTTTGTAAACAACTGATTGCTAAGAAGCATAAACCACATAAAAAAACATACTCGTGGAGCAAATAAGTAAACGAAGTTTAACAAAAAAATAAATAAATATGGAGTATTTTGAAAAATAAGCAAGCACATATTCAGTAAACAAGATTTTTTTTGCATATTTTACGAGTGTATATCTATTTGAATTGGTACCGAGTCGGAGACCGAGAAACGAATTTAAATATTTGAGCAAATACAAATGTCGCAAAATAAATACTTTGTTCAATAGTAGGCAAATTCTGTTGTAGCAGCTGTCATAGTTCTCTTGGTGGTCCATATAGCATGATGACAGTTTTGAGGCGATGACAATGACAATTGATAGCGCTGTAAATGGAGCATGCTTTTCAGTATTATTGAAGTATGCCGAAGAGCATACAAAAGGATTATATTGCAGCTAAATGCCATTTAAAGGAAGCGCTCACTAAACTGAGCAATCCGTGTAGTTATAAACTTAAAAAGTCTATAATCAAAGCAACCCAATAATATTTCCAAAAGAGTTTTGCTTCCAAGCTGTCAACTCAATTCTCACATTACTACAGTAAATTTCACCGAAAGCAGTTGTAGCCTGCAAAAAAATAAATGTATAATTCATATTAAAAAATTACTCCCGCCGATTCGCAAGTGCCACAACAATCTACATAGGTAAGTTTGTCGCTCGAACATGCAAAATTCACTTCAACTCAAAATTACATTTTCCCGATGCAAGGCTTGGCACATTACTGGATATCGTTTTACAGAGCACACACACACTTTGGGCTTGTTGTACCTACACTATTGCGTGCTGCAATCCGGAAAACTCCTCCCTACGTTATACAGGACGTTGCTACACTCCAACGCCTTGTGGACCATACGATGCATGCAGCGCATGCTGTGGCGGTTGCAACAGTTGTGGTCCACCTTGTTGAAATCGAAGGGACTAAGAACAAACGCTGTATTGGTTTGAATCTTTTACATTAGATTCAATACTTCTACTAATGTGAGAATTGAAAAACTATTGCGGGCTACCACTGATTTTCATAAATAAAATGTAAATTGTAAATAAAAAAACAAGTTTTTTTTTTTTTTTTTTTTGATTAGTCTAAATTTGACACATAAAACCATAAAGCACATTTTTGAAAAAGATCTTGCAAAACAAGCGCCATTTCTGTGCAGTATCAAATTTCGTACAATGCAAAACACAGAAGACGAGATGGAACTATGAAGAAATACTTAGAATACTGGTGTGTCACTCTGTTTGCATACAGAGAACTCGAAGGTGACTAGCAGTTCCATAAAGGTAAGTTTGTATTGAAGTCGCTAGCAAAACGGAACTACTGCGCAGATGATTCTGTAAACCTGTCAAATTACAATTACAACCACTCTCTTTCACTTCGGATATATCAAATGTAATGCCAACATTGTCCTACACGATACTCCGTCATCGTTTGCACATTTCAGGCGTTGAAATGTTTGTTGGCTTCTGCAATTTGTTACACTTGAAGCTGTGCAGCGAGTAGAAGTGATCCAAATAAATGTATATTATTGACATTTATAGCCCGTTTAAGAAAGGAACTAACAAAAACTCATAATGGCCGCCACAAGTCAGCTGCAAACCGTAGAAAAACATGTCATGCATTGGAAAATGTTGTGAAAAATTAAGATTTACAAAACTAGTTAAATGGCAGCGTGCATGAAATGCAGTGGTATAACCAGCGTTGGCCACGCAGCCGAGTATCTCAGCAACTGAGCATCAGCAACTGAGCAAAACTAGCCAAGTTGAAGCGTAAAGTGTCTTTTTTATTGTTGGTGCCTTACGTTTTTGTTGTCGTTGTTGTTGTTTCATCGCAGGCAAAGGGTGGAAGAGGGAGGGAGAAAGAGATAGGGCGCACATGCGCAAAAGACACTTTCGGCAAATTTTGCGCAGCAAAGTGTCTTTTGTGAACAAATGCATAAAACGAGCGACAAAAAACTCTCGTTGCTTGAACAAAGACCACGATAAGCATCAAAAGAGTTGAAATGTCTTGTCGCTTCTATTTTAAATCGTGACCGCCGAACACTAAACGAACACAACAAAGTTTACTTACTGTGTGTGCCAGAACACAACTATATAGTAGCAAATGAGCTAACCGATAGGCTTGCCAAGAAAGTATCGTTATCGCCAATAGACAAACTACACTGGAACTAATCCGCAATGAAACAAATAGGGCAACGAATCAGTACTGGGCCATGAGCCAAGTACTAAGGCAATCAAAAATATTCCTAGAGGGTTTCGACCCGCGCAGAGCGAGATCAATAATGTTTCAACTAGGTAAAACAACAGGTTTAATAAACCTTTAATTCATAACTCAATAACGCTGTTTCGATAATTCACTTTTTAAACTATTATTTTATAAATCACTTAAAGGAAGTGTCTTATGGATTTAGCTTAGTTATTTATGTGTGTCTTGAGCAGTTAAACGACACAATCAGTAATAAGTTAGTGAAACGAAATGCAAAAACTATTTGTGAATTATAAACCATATTAAGTTTTAGGTGACAGTTTATGATTCACAGCAGTAACAGCTTGTAATTATGATGATGTTAAGGTGAGAAAGGAAAAGAGAGAGCACAACAGACATAGCAGCAAACAAGAACAACAACAACATCAAACAAATGCGTGTGACGTAATAATAATCTACTGTTCAACAAGTTCACAACTATAATTTCAAGCTTTTAAAACACTTTCTTTACATTGAATACTTTTGAAATAATTGCTATCAGCATTAAGGCTTTAAATAACTTATTGCAATATACAAATAAATACATATACTACTGCCACGGTCATTCACACTGCAACTATGTATTTCGCATAAAAATTCTAAAAAAGAAGAAAAAAAAAAATCCAACCTCCAAAACCCACATTCGAACCACCTAAACCAATCGAAAACAAATCGAAACGCATTTCGCTCTCATGCGCTTTTCCGCTTAAACGAACTAAAAACTAAAAAAAAACAAAAAACAATAGATTAACCCTTTAAAAACAACATATAATACAGTAGTACACAGCGTAGTGCATGGTTTGACCTAAATTTTAGTTAGAAAAATGGAAAAAAAACCAAAACTATAGAAAACAAAAAAAAAAAAAAATGTAAAAATATTCTAGTAAACTTCAGCAAGAAATTGCATACTCGTTTGCAACCAATTTTTATTACGCTATATATAGTATATATATGTATGAATATGTTGTTTTTTTTTTCTTCTATTAGACCCCGACAACCAATTTCGCATTCAATACTTTGTTCTATTTCACTTCAAGTTTTGATGCCGGTTGATTTCCTTTTTCAACCGCCATTTATCTTCTTTCTTTTCTTTTTTTTTTTTTTTTTTTTGGATAAAATGGCCAAAATAACTAAATACGTTTATGAACAAAGTTCAATGCAATCGCATGAAATCGAAAAATTTGATAAAAATTCCAACGAAGATTTAAGAAGAAATATTGCAAAAAATTTGGCGTCGAAAAGAAAATGCAAGCAAAATTGCCAACGAATTTTGTATTTCTCATTTTCATAGCGACATCATTTCAACTCTAATAGAACGGTCCAAAGCAGCCATATTCCCAGCAGTGTCGACACGGATTACAAGGCTGCACACAGGGTCCACATGGACCACAGACCGCCGGACATGAGCCGCTATATTGCATTGCAGGCAATACAGGTCCCACTGGACCACAAACCAAACGATATGAGAGCACTGCGCACGGACCAGGATAATTACAACAACTGCCAGCACATGGTCCGCAGCAGGGTCCACAGCAGCTGGGTCCACAGCAGCTGGGTCCACAGCAGCTGGGTCCACAGCAGCTGGGTCCACAGTATGGTCCACAGCTGGACCCACAGCGTGGTCCACAACAGGGTGCACTGTATGGTCCGCAGCCAGATTTACAGTTTGGTCGGCAACCAGGTTTACAGCAGGGCGCACGAGAAGTACCACAACAGCCCATAGTTTTAGAGTTTAGCGTATCAAGTATACAAATTTCTTGTCGAAGTTCTTAACGCTTGCGAGCTGAAAGTTGTTTGCAAATTTATGAAAAAAAATTCATCCGATTTATATTTGTTTCAACTGACATTTCCTTAACTTAGTACAGCACGGAAAACGAACTAAATAGACCAGTGAGTATTCTTCTTTTTGTTTTGTAAGATGTGTACTAGTTTATTTAGCCGTTTTAAGCGCTAAACTAAAGCAACACTTTTAATTTATTCATAAACTTCATTCGAAACTTGTCAATTTGATTTGTGACAAGTTTGTCAGAGTTATTGTAATGAAGAGATGTGAAACATGTACATAAACAATATACGTTTATCATTCGATATGTAGAAACGCATATGATACACAGCGCGTTTATGCTGAAAATCATGTTATAAGCAGCAAAAATTTGAAAAGTGCAGCCAACAGACTGATGAGAACTTGTAGCTGAGTTCGAAACATGTATTTATGCGGCTGTTTTGTTGTTTCTATTATTTTCGCATTGAGCGAAATATGTCTAAAATATTTCTGAAATTCATACAAATTCCATGGAACTATAAAAACAAGTTGAATACATATGAATTCACTAAATTGTTGTCAATTTTGTAGATGATCCGGTGTACCAAATTCGCTGTTAGCAATATTACTCATCTACATATATACAAAGCTATGCTGGGTTAAAATACAAATTGTAGCTTGCACTCACAACACAACTAAAATAACCAAGAACAATACTTAAACTATGATATTTTTTAGTGCATATTATCATTTCTGCTGAATGACGACTAAGAAGAAGAAGCCTATGTATGAAATCACTCCATAGAATGCACATATTAAGTCTACACACTGAACTATATCAAGAAGAATTGTCTACTCAAAACCTGTTTTAAAATTCCACTTCTTCAACTATTAAATTTTTATTGTCATTCACATAAAATCTGTTGGATATCAGTATTGGAATTACTGTGAATAATCCAAGCCGAAATAAAGATTTTCTTATTGCTTTCGATTTCAACAATATGGACCACAAGCACAACAGTGCGCACTACATGAGTCGCATGGTCCACAGGGTGTCGGACAGAAACAGCGACCCGTATAACGCATGGAGGACAACTCGTGATTGCAGCACGCTATAGAGTAGGAACAACATGCCCAACCGCCGCACATTGTTTCTCCATAAACAGTCTTGTGACTTGTGGTACCTTAAATGAATGAAACTATTTAGGATGCCGAGCAAAGAAAGACTTCCCAAATTCCACTTACCAAATTGCAGAAAATTTATTTACGATAATCTTTTTGAAGACAACATCTGCTTTTCGAAAAGTTTATATGAAAATTAAATTTTCATTTTTAAAAATAAAACAGAAAACTATTTCTGTGTGAATTTGGTGCAAGTAGAAAAATATTTGAATGAGTAGCTTTGAACAGAATAATGCGTTGAAGTCGGGAGTTGAGGTTGGACTGTTCACCAAACTAACATAACATATACAAATGCTATTGTCATCTGTAAATCGTTCATTATTGTTGAATCTAAATGTCAACTAGTAAAATAATGAAAAAATAATAACATGTGGATGGCATAAAAAGTAACCGATCGATTAAACAGGTAGCTCATTACATCTGCCACCCTGTATTCACAATCACACTTCTCAGCTGACTATAACAAATATCAATCGATTTATATTTTAATTAGCATAGGAAAACACAAAACACAAGACTATGCTTGTGACCTCTGGAACACAACAAATAGACCGTATGCTAGGATATTTCTTCCTTACCGTCAATTTATTTGATTCTGTAAAATACTTTATACGTTCTTTGCGATCTGCTGATCAGGATTTGATGACTAAACGAATTTTTTTTTTGGAGAAAAACAATTTAGAGATTGATTATAGTGCTCCGCACGATCATATTTCATTTCAACCCAATCCGATTTGTAGAAGTGGCACAAAATTCAGTTCTAAGATTTGAACTTAAGACAAACAAACTAAGACATATTTTTAGTTAGAGAAAAACTTGTAAAAAAATGTTGGTGTGAAAGACAGATTTTGGGTACAATTAAATTTATAGTCAGTTTATTCACTAGTATAAAAGATACCAGGACTTTTGTCAGTTTAGACTAGTTTACAGCAAAAATTTACATTAGATGCCACATTTAGATACAACATTTTTCTATGGATAGTTTTCCGAGATATAATTTTTTTAATTATATTCTTCTTTTTTCCGTCATAGTTTCACATTTCAGGTCATATCTTGAGTTGGAAATGTCCGATTGGTTTGCCAGAAACATCATACTAAAGGCAATAAATTATCCAACAAACGCTTTGAACATATTTTTCAAATCGGTTCAGTAGCTTAAGTATTATAGGCCAAAATATATGAAAAAATGTAGATTTTGTGGACCAAAAAAATACTAGAAAATTTAAAAGAATTGTATCGCGGAAACCTATTCATAGAACATTTCTTTACGTCCATATTGGAGGACACTCGACAAAAGTAAAGTTTTAACGAAAAAAAAAAATGGTGCCTGTATAGTTGTTTGGCATGCTCTGTAGCCTAAACGACCTGATGGAGTTGACATATAAGGATTTGTCTTGTGATATATGGTATACGCTAATAAAGCAGTTTATACGTTTATACGCTTATGAGGGCGAGGGTTTAATAAGTTCAAGAGTTCCAAGGAATACAATTTAGCACTGTTTGTTTCTTCGTGTTAGACAGAACTGATGTAGACCAATTTCTCTCTAGAGTTTTGTACTATCGTCGTTTTTATAACATAAAATTGCCGCTGGCTGCAGACCATGACCATTCGATTAGACAACGTGCGCACCATCTTCATCTTTTCTATATGATTTTAGAGTTTTGTACTCCGTAATATAGAAGAAAAACCATAGTGGCATTAAATGTACATGAAGATTACTTTCTTTACTTTATAGGTACCAAATTTATACAAAATTTACGATTTCAAATTTAAGGCCCAACACGCCCCTGAAAAGGTTGAACTGCAGAAAAATTGTTATTACACATTTCTATAAAACTATTGAATGAACTATAAGTAAAATAATGATCAAAATAATAATAACATGTGAATGGCATAAAAAGTAACCGATCGATTAAATAGGTAGCTCATTGGTAAATATTTCTGGATTTTTTTTTTTCGTAAAAAATTTAACATCTAAAATTTGGAAAACTTAACGCAATTATCATTCAATAATGTTTTAATTCATTTAATTCATAAATGGTTTTAGAAATTTATTCATATTTTTCCACTGGTCGGAAATACCTTTTGTTGTGGTGTTATGTTTTGTTAAACTTAACACAAAATTGATCGTGTTACGTGAAGCAGAACTGGTGAATTTTCTTTCTTTACTACTTAGAATTGCTGTAGCATCGTTTTATTCTTCTTTTTTTTATACATGAAGTTTTTCTATGCTTCTACAGCATTTATTGTTTTTTTCTTTACTAATCTTTACGTATGACAGATTTACATAAACTTAAGTTTTTGTACATATATAAAATTATCTATCTTTATTCCATATTTCACAGGACTTATTGTCCCGTTTATATTCAAATAATCTACCCAAGGAATCAAAGAATGTATTAAGAGTCAAATTAACGACATTTCAATCTAATACTGAAACTATTTTTCCAAAACATTGACAGTTTGAATGTAGATATTGAGAGAAAAAAGTGACTGCCTAGCAATTTCAGCTCAATTCGATTAGTAGAAAAAAAAGAGTTCCGCTATATTGTAGAAAACTACATAAAAGTATCTACATATAAATTTATTATTATGGAATTAACAAATTACAATTATGGTAGTCGATTTACAGCTAGTCGATGAACAGCTTAGTAAATGAGAAAAAAGTAATTTCCAGCAACAAACTTCACTGTGAAAAAGTAAGCAAGCTCATCCAGCTCTGCCTTTGTTTGTAAATTTCAACCGACAAAAATAACTTTGAAGTATTTTAAAACACTTAAAATTTAAACTAAATTCGACAATCACTTTGGTATTTATTAGGCGGAACAATGGAATCAAAACTAAAGTCACAAGTCAGATGTTCAAAACTTAATATGTTAGCTTTGAAATTCACATCAATACTTAATAAATTTATACTGAACGTGACAGAAAACTCAAGAACCGCAGTTTAAGAAATTAAAACCAATGAGAGAACGTATTTCTTTCATTTTAAGGAGCATTCACAGCGCTATTAGATTACTTTCTCATTTTTAAGCGATTAGCTGTGAATACTTTTTTCTAGTTTTACAAAATTAGCTTTTATTTTTAATGAAGTTTTTGTTTAAAAAAATTTGTATAGTTTTACCAAAATCGGAAAAAGTTAATAATCAAGCAAAAAAGTGGTTCAGTTTGCCGATTTGTTCAGTCATTTAATTTGACGAGACCGACGGAAACAATTATTTAAAGAATTATGTCTCAAAATTGTTTTAGCTATTTCAATGCCACACACCATCAAGTGGTATATGGCTGAGTTCACGTGGATTGTGAAGTTGTAGAAGTTGTATGCTACTAAACAGATGGTTTTGTAAGTAAACTATAAATTAATGAATTGAGAAAGAGATTACTGGGCTATTGTATATAACGTATTAGTTCAACTTAAATGGTTAAAATAAAATTGTTCAATACCTCATTAACACTTGCATTATACCTGACCTCTATCTATTGCCCTATGGCTACTGTTAGCTGCATTAAATTAAGACCTAATAAGGCCTATGTATGCTGCATGCACTCTGTGTAAGCTGTCTATCTTTCTTGTGCACGCTTGTTGGTGTTCACTTTATTTGAAAGTACTGAATTTGAAGTTAAAAGCTTAAAAAAATATATATATATATGTGCTCAATCACACCAATCAGCCTATGATTGCAGCAAGTCTACATACCAAGTTTCAGATTAGTAACTTGTGAATTGTGTGACTGATTTATATAGACACCGATAAACAAGCAGAGAAGTAAACTGGCTGGATATATGCATTACTATAAGCGTCGTCCTAAAAAACTGTGTCGTACCTTCATTAATGCGTTTCAAAACTCAATGACAACATTTTTTTGTAGAAGAATTTAAAGCCGCTATTAGTTTCTCTACTATAAAAACTTTGCAAAGCCATAGCATTTTACAACACTTATTTGGTAAAAGAAAAATTTGTACTAATTTTTAGCTATAAGCAGCTGTTAGTTAAATCTTAGCATTAAAATATTAGAAACATGATTTCCAAACCATTTATTATCAATTTTCAAACAAACTACTTGAACTACAGCATATTACCAGCAACTAAATCTGTATACAATATTGAAATATTAGAAAAGTTTCTGTGCGAGCATAACATTTATAAATCACATTTCCATAGTAATACTTTCAACTAATGCGACGACGACTTCCATCGATGCAACTAAGTGAGCTGTGAAGCGGCATGGAAAGCTAAACAACTTCTGTAGTCAAATTCCCAAATGCACAGCACGAACCGAACACAATTGAAAGTTTCTGCGTACACAAAACTAAACTATAAACTTGTATATACATATATAGAGTTAGGTAGGTAAGAACAGATACTCGAACACAGCAACTCAAGATAGCTATGGGCAAAAAATATTTTACAAAATATTTTGACAGAATTTTTAGAGCGAAAAAAAGGAAAAAACCGAAATAGAACAAATAAAATGTTCAAAAATATAACATTTTGCAACACTTTTTCTTTTTTTCTTTGTAGGTTAGTATGCAGCTACACGAGCACTTGGATATTGTGAGTGTGTGTAGATACTTTTGGTTTGTTGTAGTATTTGGATTTACCTTGGGTATAACAAATCATAAACTTTATGCTGCTGTACAGCGACGACAATGTTGAAAATGTTGTCGAAGACGCTTCCAACACTAGTTTTCGTTTTGTATGCAGTATTTATTTGGCAAATTTAGTTAAACATATTTTTTTTTTTTAAAGTGTAAAGCTTTATAGCTGCTTATTGCATTAGAGTTAAGTATTTTTTAAACACTTTTTGCAACACACACACATAAGCTAGGCAGCCAAAAAGTATGCAACACAAATTTTTAGTTAACACCGTGCAGTAAAAATTTACACAAATTGTTGCTTTCCGGTTTTATATAATAATATATCTCGTATTAACTTTAAACAAAATTCACCATTTCTGCAACATTTCCTTTTAGAAATTTTGTTTAGCGTTTTTATTCTATTTCTCAATTTTTTTTTCTTTTCACATTTTTTTGCTTGAGTTTCGTTTGAAAGACGTTGCACGGCGCTCGTTTTTTACAACCAAACGTTTTGACATTATCAACGCAACTGAAGCAGTAAGAAGCTGTCGATGGGCACGAATCGCCACACTCGGCACGAGAGTGAGCGCACGACGAAAGGACGAACGATGCTGCTACAAGCTACACGCTGCAGCAAATACACGAAGCTAACATTTGAGCACGCGCTCGTTTCATGCTTCGTCAAATGTTCAAATTGCTCGGCTAATGCTCTGTAAGGATATTTTTTTAACTTTTTTGTAAGGATATTCGAGTATTTGCTTCGTTAAATGCTGCTGCATGTGACAACAGAAGAGCGCGTGTGTGTATAAATATAACTGAGCGCTATTGAAACATTGTTAGTTGCAGCTGTTTTGGAGTGTCAACGTAATGAACAGCTGTTCAAGTTGTCACTCATTTAAGAAAAACAAAGAGCGAGCATTTCGTGCTCTTAAAGTTTTGCTTGAAAGTAGATTTTTTTTTTTAGGCAGACTAAATTTCCCTTTTTCGAAGTGCAACAAGAAAGCTTTGTAAACTGTAAACGTTTTATGCTCTATAGCAGGAAAATGATATTGAGCACTGTTCAATATGAAAACAAAATAAATTGCCAATGGACCAACTCTAGTAATGCTAAACGGAAATAGCTAGAGTATCACATAAATCTAGATTACCAAAAACATTGTATAAGCTATTCTATTAATAACGCTGGAACACGCTACAAACTGAATGAAAAAAAAAAAAAAACAAAAAAATCGAAAATTGACTTCACCGCCATAAACATTGCGTGACGAAGTGAAACTCCCACAATGAATGAACACTTTCCTGAGCTCAATTTAAAGATTTTGTTAATGTAACTAATACAAAGAAAAATAAATTAAAACTTGAATAGATAAAACGAGCGGGACAGTAGTATAAATACGATTGACAATGCAGAAGATCCTCAGTTGTGTGCGGGGCACTAGTTGGTGCACTAGTTGGAGACAACTTCAAAGGAACTAGGTAAGAATGCGTTGGTAAGTCAGATCGTGGTAAGTGGACTTGCACAATTGCTCCATTGTGGTTCAAGGCGAGTAGTGTTGGAGGTAGGCGCTTAATCGCTCCACCCCGGTTTCTGGTGAAGGGTTGCTATAAGCGAGCTACACAATTGTTTGGTTTTGTTTTTTTTAATACAGACGGTAAAAAGGCGCAATGACTTGCGACCTAATAATAACAACTGCATATATCCAATCATAATACTAACTCCATATCACACACATAGCCCATACCCTTACCACACACATGCGACTCCATAACGCAACTTAAGAAGAACCGATTCGGTTTACCGGTTCGGTTTAAGTCCACCGGTCTGGGTCATTTTCTATGCTCTACTGTATGCCTAACTTGATTCGTATATAAGCGCGAGCTCATTTATTCATGATGTACTTGGATGCTGTATAAAGTCGCCTGTTAAACGCACTGGATTCCGTGCTAAAATAACAAAAATTTACACATAAAAATATATCGATGTACAATCTAGCACATACAATGTTGAAACATTGCAAATTCATTCAAAGTTCTAAGCAGCCGAAAAGCCTGTCAAATATACGGAAGAGCAAAGGAAACCATCTCAACGCATACACATATCTATGTTCGATATGAAACACATATTTATAAAGGACAATAACTATAAAATGTAAATACATATTAATATTGTTATAATGGACAACATAAGCGTTTCCAGACTGCAGACAAGTTTACAACAAACAAACCTTCATACAAGCAAGCAAACAACCAAGGACCAAAGGATGAAATAGCAGCAAGCAAACATTCTTGTCTGGCTGAATGATTCAGTTCGCATCAGTACAGCATCAGCATCAAAGAATGTTTGTTTGCTCTGCAGATACAGACAAGCACCAGCAGCAGGAAATGTTTCCTTTAAATACCAAACGCATCTGTATCTATGTATGTAGATACAGGACATGCAGCCTGTGCGTACAGTGCGTTTGAGTGATGCTGTAAATAACGTTGACAGTTTGCTAACTTATCAATATGCGTTTATGAATTTCTTTGAAACATAAAAGAATTACTTGGAGTGAAATTGAAAATTTTTAAAGCATTTTGCTATATTTTTAAATTGAGGATCATACAGGCTATTTCAAATTTTGAGTATTGAACTTCAATTGAAATATACTAAGGCGTTAAGTAAAGATCAAACATATAATCCCTATCAGACATTATCGAACACTAGATGGCTTATAATGCCATTCACTTGGAAACGTGGGACAAAAACGATGCACACGTATTCCCTGGGTATCCTCTGAACAAACTTTCTGGAGTGTGACATTTAAGAAGAGGCAACACATTCTCTCTTTACACCTGGAATGTCAAGTCACAACTGGAATGTGCAAATATCCTCGAAAAATACAAGGCTGAAATGAACGCAAGACAGAAAATGCAATTAATGGGACAGGATTACTTTACTAGAATAAACATTCTGTGAAATCTACTATAGTTGCCATGCATTTCTATGCAGTTTCGTGTCAAGTAGCAAACTACACGGTCTCATCTCCAGTTTCCTACATGCTGACTAAAGTGACAGCGATACATGACAAGATTAAGTAATTGAACATTACCCTAGTTTGTACACACGCTCCGATGGAACAAAAATTGAGCATGTAGTAATAGACAGAAGGCTCGAGTGTGGTGCAAGTTAAAACCATAAGATGTCCCAACATAGTACTACTGGAGAGAAAGACGCTGGCTAGAAGAGAACTCTGAAGTCGGAAGCAATGATATGCTGCTAGAGTGCGATATTGAGAGAAACTGAGATAGGAGAAACACCTTTCATATAGAGAACGAAGCAAAAAAAGCGTGTGCTTGAATAAGTTGAGGTGTTAAGTGATAGAAATAAGGTTCGAAAATTTTATCAATAGATCTGACCAAATGTTTAAGGCCACAATTTCTTACTGCACCAACGAAAATGGAAGGCTTTTTACAGTGGCACAGGAATCGCTGATATTATGGAGAAGTCACTTCTCTACTTGTAGGCGTCGAAGCAAACAATGTATTTATAGAACCACTGATTGATGATGGCTCTCTTGCAGAGTATGCCTAGTGGAGTTCTAGCAAGAAGGGTTTACATGGAGAACATAAATAAGTTGATTCACAGCTTTTGAAATTGCGTTGGAAAGACCAAGTCAGGGATTAACTCTGAGAACTTGGCATTAACAACAACTGGTACCACCGCACACTTGACTGTAGCGAATGGTGCGCCTTCCTACGTGCGGTTATGACAGGTAAACGGTGGAAGGGCCACATAAATATGTAAACTCAGTTTGAAATCTACTCCAATTATAACTTTAAATAAATATTTTGTTATTAATTAGCTACTGATTTTCAACAGCAGCGGCCTAATGCAGAAAAAGTAGACTATGAAATGAAGTTTCTAATATTAAACATACTTTCAGTTGTCACAATTAATTCACTCATTGGAACTATGCGCATATGACATATTTTCGCTTTAATAATTATCACTTGGTGCTTATTTAGATACTTTTCTTGGTTTCTTTTTTTGTTTTTTGTTTGTTTTAGTACCACGCAGTTCCATTCGCTTTCTATATTTTTCTGTGTATGTGTAGCTACCTTTCTAACTTGCATGTAAGTAGTTGCAGCACAATTCTCATATTTATCTATTTCGCTGCAATGATTTTTGCGCTGTGCACACCCTCGTTCATTTACTTTATACTGCATGTATATAGTGTGTTTGTTTGAGCGTGTTTTGCAACTTTATGTCAATTGACAGCAGTGCCACAAAACTTGTAATGCGCATTTGAAATGAGCACATGCCGCACAAGAATTGAGGCCACGCATAAGCACACAAACACACATTTAAGTCATATTAACAGAGACACTCAGAAAAAATAATAGCTGAGATACATTTAGCATTATTCTGAAGTACTACATTGGCATTATAGTACAATATTTAGAATGGTACGTGTTTATACTAGTTGGGAATTATAACCACTTTTAAGCTTTAAATTGAAGTTACTCAGTTTTACTTTTCACCGTTCACTTAGAGGCTGCCGTTGGTGTAACACACCGACAGAGTTTAAGACGTGTTCATTTTTTTTTTTTTTTTTTGCAATGAGTAGTCGATGCGCCAAACAAGCTCATCACTCATCACAGCCTCCCATTACTAACGTTTAACGTACTGGCAGCATACATTTTATCAGGTCACTTTGGTAGAACTAAGGCTATATTATTTTTCAGCTCAACATATAATACAGTTATACTTACAATTAAACCTGGTTCTTATGTAGAAAACCTAAAAATGGGTTCTGGGTTTATATGAAGGCTAAACCTAAACGGGGGCTACACCTAAAGCATGGTGTTCCGGCTTGAAGAACCTGAACGAAGAGAGTCTCCATACTTATTTTAACTAAGATTGACTGAAAACTGACTTACGGACATGGCTAGATCAACTTGATTTGTCTAACTGATCAAGAGTATAAATACCTTATGGTGTCTCTGACGCCTTGTTATGGGTGTATAAAAGGTGTGAAATGTATAAAAATTTAATATTTCAATTGGCGCATCGACTAGAACCTCGCATCTATGCGCACATAGCTCATATATATCTTACAAGAAAGAGAGAGAGAGAGAGAGAGAGAGAGAGAGAGAGAGAGAGAGAGAGAGAGAGAGAGAGAGTGACCAACAATTAAATTTTATCTTATACTTGTCAATTCATTATCTGTGACAAACACTTTATATTTGAAAGAGATGGAATAAAACATTTACTCGTATATGTTTAATCCCTGATAAATAGACAATGGCTTGAGGTCCCAATGCAATGATTCGGAAACTACTGCTCGTTATTTTTAACGATTTAGCTAACTACTACTGTTCTATTGTACTACTACTTAAGTACTGAAAAAGCTTCGCACCATCTAAAATAGTAACACTAACGAGAACAACAGAGTCTAACGATTTACCAAACTACTGGTCGTTAGTTCTTAGCTAGCGAAAACATTTGCAGTGCTGCAGCACTTAATCTATGAACACTTGCATATTGTAATTACATGTAGTGAGTGGATCAATATAAACGTATTTCGCACACAGAGAGTGGAATAGAGCTTAGCTTAGTTGAGTTGAGTTTATCAACGTCGAAAAATCAAACGCACAGAAAGTAATGAATGGCCACACACTACTTGCTTAGCTGAAAATAGCTCCGTTGACATAGCCGCTCGTACAAATCAACAGTGTACTTTAAGAAATGCGATTTTCTGAGTGCATATATATGTATATAGGCATATATAGAGGAATTAATACAAGCGCGAATGTTAATTATGCAAACAGAAATGCAGCAGAGTCAGTCAGTCGGTAGTCAACTGTAGCTGCAACCGCAAACGCCCATGCAACGATCAAAAGCTCAGCATTATACAATATACAGATACAGATACACTAGTTAATACACACACACACAGACACACACACACACACATAGTATAGAAATGTGTGTATAGAACTAGTGTGTGCAACCAGGCGCTGCAGATGTGTTGTAACTCTTTTCAAATAATAATTAACAATTTATTCCCCAAACAGAGCGACACAGTGAAAGACTGACGAACATACAGACAGACGGACGGACGGACGGACGGACGGACATACAGACAGACATTCCACTCATGTTCAGGCATTTGTGAACTGTCAACAGCAATATCATTAAAGTGCAAAAGGCACGCGGGTGCATCTGTACCACTGTATGTACCACGCCTGGGAGTATGCTGCATGTAAATTACAAAAAAATATTTGTCATGCACAAACAAATATACTCTAACAGTATAAAAAGCTACAAACTTATAGATACATATGCAAAATACATTGCAACTAGTTCTATGCATCTATCTATGTGAGTGGGGTGTACAAATAAGTTTTCAGGGATTTCCAAAGGATGATGTAACTAGGGTTAAATCGCATCGGATCAACTTGTAACTATATGCATGTTGAAGCGTCAACACAATATTGCAGGTAGCGCTGTTTGTTTGTGTTAATTTGTACAAAAGTGCAGCTGATGGACATCGATTGATGTGTGAAACACATGTTCAACATGCTCCACCAATAAAAACATGTGAGTACTGGTGCGACGTTCTGAAAGTGACGATTTGTATAAGAGTGACAAAGAACGCGAAGGAAGGCTAGTAAAGTTTGAAGAGGCAGAGTTGGAAGCGTTATTGAACTTAGATTTCTGTCAAACTCAAAAGGAGCTCGCTGAAATCTTGGGAGTGACGATTTCAAACCGTCTCATGGCCATTGATATGGTGCAAAAACAAGGAAATTGGGTTCCGTATGAACTCAAGCCAAGAGACGTCGAATGCCGTTTTTTCAACTGCTCCAAAGGCAAAATTGTAAGAGTTTTGCATCGAATCGTGAAGGGGGATGAAAAGTGGTTCTACTACGACAATCCAAAGCGCAGAAAATCGTGGCATAGGCTCGGCCATGCATCAACTTCAACGGCCAAACCAATAATCATAATAATGCTGTGCATCTGCTGGAATCAGCTCGGAGTATTCTACTATGAGCTACTCCAGCCTAACGAAACCATCATTGGGAAACTTCCTCAAACACAATTGATTTAATTGAGCCGAGCATTGAAGCTCAAACGTCCTAATATGCCAAAAAAAAAAACAGGACAATAGGATCTTTCAGCACGACAACACTCGGTTACATGCTGCACAAGTCGTCAAGGCAATTTTGGAGGTGCTTCAATGGCATGTTCCATCCTAACCACCGTATTCACCTGATATTGTACCTTCTGATTACCATTTGTTCCGTTCGATGACTCATGGGCTGGACGAGCAGTATTTCACTTCATACGAAGAGGCCAAAAATCGAACAGGATTTTAGATCTCCTCAAAAGACGAGAAAATGTTTCAACGAGAGAATCGTCTGCTGCCTAAAAGATGATGAAAAATCATAACTAACATTGCATCAATTTCTCTGAAAAAACTTCAAAGTTACAAAAAAAAAACTCTCAAAATTTTTTTGTACACCCGATACGATATATGTCTATTTTTCTGTCTGTCTGTCTGTCTGTCTGTCTGTCTGTCTTTCGTCATATAGTTAAAGTATCTATAGAGCCAACTAGATAGCATTTGTAGGCGTTCACTTCGTTCGCTTCGTTGTTGTCATCGTCATCATTATTATCATCATTATCATCATCGTCATGTGTATTTGTGTTTTTGCGGCTTTTTTATGTTTGTGCATCATGCTTGCTGATTTTATTGCATACTGCATGGCGCTGCAGCAGTAAAAAACACACACACACATGGCTGCCATGTCAAGCGGAAGCGAGCATGTCTTTCATGTATATTCATACTCATCTTTAGCTATATTTATATGTATTTTGTATTTATTAGTGCATAGACTGGTAATTAAAAAAGAGGCAAAAGTAGTTGTATCTTCTTGCTTCTGAGTAGCTAAATTCAGCGAGCAACTGCAAGATACATACAAGTATTTGTATCTACGCGTATGAGAGAGTGTGTTCTGCGCTCTACAAAAATGTGAAAATGAAAATATGCATGTAGTATTTTAATTAGTTCGCATAATTATGAATTCGCTGAGTAATATAGATAACTCTATATACAATTAAAAAAAAAAGGAAAGACATGTTTATGGTAGGAGAATGAGTTAAGCAATTGAAATTAACTTGTGGTGTGTGCTGTGCGTTGTTTCTTTTGCGGTGACAGTATATACTCGAAGGATCAACCTTATTGTAGGGATATATTTTTTGCACTTACTAATAAGAAAACCATTGAAATGAAAATTTTGATGTTTTTCAGGCTTAATAACGGACTCAACTGATTGCAACTACTCAAGCCCGAAGCAAACTAAGTTTTCAATGTCACATCAAACATATCGGGGATACATGCGAGTGAAGTTTGTCTGTCTCTTTGCTTGCATTGCATAAGTGGCAAATGTTGTTGCTAGATTAGTTTGTGGCATGATCGAGGATGAGGTGAGAAAGGGAATGAGAGGCGCATTTTCACCACGAACGTTATGTCAGCAAGAAAAACTGTACAACTTGAGGCACGAAAAATGCATACGTCATCGTAGAGCAGCTGGAACTCTCCACCTACATATTGTATATACTTAAAGTACAAAAGTCAAGACTGTCAGCCAAGCTTTCAGTCTCTTTCTTATATACAATCAGTGCATTTTACATGCATCAAATGCTACTTTGTTGTCGACTTTATGGATGTTTGTTAAATAAAGTATTTGAGCAGTACAGTTTTTTTTTTTTTTTTATGGTATTATATTTATGCACAAAACTGAAAAGCTGAAAGCAGTTGAATTTTTTTTCTCTTATTTTATGTCTCAGAAAAACATAAAGCAAAGTTTATTTATTTTTGAAAAAAGCTTAAAAAATGCTTGTTTCAATCGCATAAAGAGCATAACTTTGTAAGGATTTTATCGTTCGTACAACTAAAGAACAAGGAGGAATGAACAGCAAATGAAACACGTTGCCAATTATTTATTAAATAAATATCGAGTGATGTTGTAATAAGTAGGTATATACTCGTATGTATACAAATCAGAAAAATAAAAATTATTAAGGTATTCACACCTGGATGATTAAAAATGAGAAATAAATTGGAATCACACAGCCCTTTGAACGGCCTTACAACGTGGTTTTAGCTTAAAAAATTATTTTCTTTCAATAATCTGATTTTCTTAAAGTATAAGGTTCTTGCGTTCCCTTCAGTGTCACCTTCAGCAGAAATTTGTTTAGTATTGTGGTAGGTTTCCAAAGTAGCATGGTAAATATTGAAGTTTCACCCTAAAAAATACCAAAGTGATTGTCGAAGGGTGTTTGTCGATTATTATTGTTACTATTATTATTATTATTATTATTATTATTATTATTATTATTATTATTAATATTTGATAGTTGGCGCTGCGACCGATCTAGTATAATATAATAATTAGTATAATACCTATCAGCTTCCATGTACCCCGTCTCCATCAAAAATGCCTAAAGTCCATAGGATTTTGTGTGCACATTCCTCCACTATTACTAATGGTGATTTATGTCTCCAATTAGTCAAGGCTGGACAATCTTCTCAAATTTCTTCCGGGGAGCCAACCTCTAAGCAGAATCTGTTTGTACAGTCACTTGTAATACCTACTTGTGTGCAGTTAAAAACCTTCTGCAACCCAATGCAGGCCTCCGCTCCTTTCTTGCTATATGGGCCTAACAGTTTCTTACCCTGTCTAGTAAATTCAAAGTTTTCTCGAATTCATCTCTTGCTATGTACCTATTCGAATTTTTTTCATTCGAATTTTAAATGTGCCCTATCGATAAAAGATTCCGGGCAAACCAACGGACTGGCGGACCAACGGACCTTTCTTCCTAATTTGTTCGTCACCTCATTACCAGGTATATCCACATGAACTGGTACCAAGTATAACGTTACCCTATTCAATCTTCTTTCTGAATTGTTAAGTTGTTCTGGACATTCTAATACTAGCTTGGAATTGATTTAATACAAGTTTAGTGCTCTGATCGTCATCTGACTGTCAGAGAATACGTCAGACAATGTTTTGATTCTTATACCCTCTGCTAACGTTAAAGTGGGCATAATTGACAAGTTTCCCCAAAGGTACTCAGTAGTTCATGCGGGGTCCGAAGACTCCAGCACCTTCTCCATCATACGTTAGAATACCGTCTGTGTACCAGTTTATTGTCCCAGGTTTAATATTATAGTTGATGTTTATTTTTCTACATCTTTTCTTCTCGGTAAGTTCTATGTAAAACCTTTTGATGAATTTGTGCTTCCAGCCGGGGTTATCGCTGAGATAGATTAGTAATCGGTGTGTGGCTGTCAATACGGCTGAAGCAATTACCGTAGCTACTCTTACTTCTACCTATATTCAACGTAGTCCTATATGCTTGTTGCTGCACGCGTAGATGTCACGGCATTAGATACAGAAGCACATCTGCAGTTGGACAGCCATGCATAGCACCTGTAATGCAAATAGTAGCCATTCACTGAACCTTGTTCCGTTGTTTGTGGCTGTCATTAATTTTGTCATTCCACTAAATCCAAATAGGTATATCCATGGTACAATAATAATTACGAAGTATACTGAGCGCTAACCCTGGCCAATCCATATGAACGCATAAGATAGAAAGAGAAGCAAGATAATCCCCATAAAGGCATAAGATAAAAAGAGAAGCACGATAAAGTGCACACAAGAAGAACAAAACAAAGAAGGAAAAAAATATGTCATACACACAGCAACAAAGAAAAATATCGCGTGCATTCAACAGCATTCAAAGCGTAACTGGCCTGTGATATAAGCTCGCAATCACTACCTTATTATTGTAGCGTTAATTATTTTCTCATTTTCTCATCAACTAAGCTGTTAATCGACTTGGTGTGAATACCTTTTATAATTAACGTATAATCAACGCCATGTAAATCTATATTTTTACAATAATGTTTTCCATTGCTTCTTCGCATTTAATGTGCGCATTTTCAAATTTCAATAATTTGTCATATTGACTCGTTTTTCACGCTCTATTAATTTTTTTCCAAAATATGCACAATTATTACGACATACTCATGTAGAGATACATCTCTCAGTCACAGCATAGCACAAAAAAACACAAATGCAGGCGTAAATTTATGCTCAATTTATCGTTTAATCTGTTTGCATATGATAATTTCTAATTTTCGAATATAAAAAATAGATGTATATTTCGAAAATAATATCTTGTTTTTGCTTTTGTGCGTTTTTATGTTAAATGTCAAATTGTGTTTGCTTTGACAAGTCATGTGGAAACTAAAAATGACTCTACACGTAGTTATATAAAGATACACGCATGTCTAACTAAATTTCAAAAAAAAAAAAAAAAAAAAACAAAATGTATCTATACAAATGTATCTGACAGCTGTTTACATAAAATTTTTAATGTAATGATTTGATAAAGGTTTTTGTTGAAGTTGTTATTTTTTTATATTTTTTTCTTTTTTACGATATTATAATTTTATATGACTAATTAATATGTCATTGACAAATATATCGGATTGTGAAAATGATATTTAAATTGCTTTGTTTTTGTGCTTATAATCAATTTATAAATTATAAAAGTATTTAGATACATTTTTATTGGATAGAAAATGTGTTGTTGTGGGCATTTATATATAAAAGTATATTGGAAGGTTTATATTATATTATTAACTGACTGCGAATATGTTTAAACTTGGCGCTTACTGTATTATAGTCGAATCAGTCTACACTTATATACTATTATGCTAAACCTCTTTTAGAAAACTCCCAGAAGTGCATGCTTTCAATTTGTTTATAAGTTGATGAAGAGTTTTGAAAAGTTTTGTATGATCAGTTTAAAAATTTGCTTCGTCGATTCGACGAAGTATTACCTTTGCGTATTTATCCAATCTAAAGCAATCAGTAAATGTTTATCTAATTCAAAGCAATCAGTAACTGAGATATTTTACTTTGTGTAAAGAATCAGGTAGACAAGCAATAATCTTAAGGTAGAAACAACTACAGGCTATACTTCCTTATTGCCTTCAATATAGTTATGTACCTAACGCAGAGAAAGAAATAAATATAGACCTTCTTAAATTCAACTAAATTCATCAATATAGATCTTTCTTATTCCAGGAAACACAATGTCTAGCTGTGAAGATCGGAGATATGAAGATTAGAGAGGAGTATTTAAATCGTTCTAAAATCAACAGCTGCGACTCTGAGAATCTTGAGATGCTTGTTGCAAAGAAATCATTAAGTTATACTAGTTGATTTAAATGCAAACGTTTTGTTATGATTCTCGGCCCGACCGGAACTTGTAGCGTTATTGTTCACTGTTGTGATGGAATTTTCCATATTCAAGTGCTTCTTTTTTAAACAAGCTGCTTCAAGTACCTTAAAAAATCAACTTTTAGCACAATTTAACGAATTTTATCTTCGACTTCAGCTTTTCTAAACGTTTATAAAACTTCCCTCTCAACAAATTTTCCAAGTGTAATAACACACATGTGTCATTTTCTTTTATACTTACATATATCAAGTAATTTTCCATTCTAATCTAGTTTATATTCAATACACTCAAGAAGTTACTAATTTTTATTCAATTTACACCTAATACTTACTACGATACATAAAAGTGCGTCAATAAAGTAAAACTTTTCCAAGTCACTTGATACAAAAGAAACTTTCAATTGTCATTGTCCTGGCTGCGTTGCGCTATGAGGTGTTACTAAGCCTATGACAATCAATTTTCATAATACCATTTATTGAGCAACACTCAGCTGCAATTTGCAGTTGATTGAATATTGTTGTCACATAAAAACGTAGATGAAAAGTAAATTGTATATCCTCCAAAAAGTCCTTAGCCTTTGTATCATGTATCGAGTATGTTTAACTTTTAAGTGTGAGAAAATTGACAAATTTATTGACGCATTCAATTTTCTGCAATATCATCGAAATATGCAAAAGATAAATTAAATGTTTAAATGAAAAAAAAAGCCCGTGTATAAAAGGTATCACAGAGCTTCCATACAGGACGAGACAGGACAACTTGTTTCATGCGCAAATAATTTTGTCAATTTTTTATCAAATTTGCTGCGTCGCCATTGACTCTCGCCTCCACTCTTGGTATAAATGAACTCGGGATAAATGTTGCTACTTGTAGTTCGTTGGTCCTTGCTGCAGAGCAACAGAATGACGACGACGATGATGATGATATGACATTTCTTTTTTCTATAGATATTTATGCTGAAGCTTGTGTGTTTACATCATTGTCACTATCATCAATTTTTCCAATTTTCTGTACTCCCTGTACTTATTTTGTGAAAGGGTATATTTATATTGTGCAAATGTATGTAACAGGCAGTAGGAGGTGTGGCAGATCATATAAAGTATAAATATATTCTTGATCAGCATGGCAAGACAATACGATATAGACTCATGCTGCTGTACGTCTGTTTGAACGAATAGATTTTGTAGACTATAAAAGATAGATACTTCAAGTTTGCATATTTGAACTCTCCTTTTCTCTTTTCAAATAACTAATATTAAATGATCATGCCAACCCCAGTTTAAGCGGTTGCTCTCATACAAATCTCTCCCCATTTTTAAGTCTTTGTTTGAAATTCTTTTTGGCTTTGTTGTTTATAGAAATGCTAGAAACGCCAAATTTGATATGTCTAACCCAAATCATAAAAAAATATATCGCACAGTTCTAGATCGGACCACTGTAAGCGATAGCCTCCGTTTTTTGTTCATTCTTTATTAAGAAATGCCAGAAATTTTGCTGCATATTAAGTCAATCCGTACAAAATTTTGAGTATGGTCCGTCCCAGATGGAACCACTTTGAGCGGTAGCTCCTTGCAAACTTGTCTCCTGTTTCAGGAGCTGCTGCTGGTATTTCAACGGGAACAGCAACCGGTTCAAGAGAGCCTGCTGCTGGTACTAGAGTTTTAACGGGAATAGCATTTCGTACAGATACAGCAGCTGGGTACAGCGTAACTTTAAGTCGACCACACTCGACTGCAGCAATCTTTCTTGTTCTTTTTTTTGTATTATTTTAATACAATATACACGCGATAATGCGCATACAATTGATTGTACATTTTCATTTTGTTGTCTATTTGTCAGCTGGGTGCATAAAATTGATGAAAAATTGCTGATGTGCAAATTTGTCAAGTGTTCTTCACTCTATGTATTGCGATTGAAGTTCAATGAGTGTATGCGCTGTCTACTTCAGATACATATACAAAATTTATTGTATTGTTATTATGGCATATAAGCACAAGATGAAAATTAAATTTAATATTTTTATTTTTATACATGTATTGAAAGAACTTTGAAGCTTTGAAGCTGTTTTGTATTGGTTTAGTTAGTAAACTTCAAGTGTATGAATATCTGTAATCAACGAACTTCATTACTAAATTGTTGCCAAGAAGTTACCTATCAACTGAGAAGTTTTTAGGAAGTGCCAAAAGTATGCTCTATAGAGATTACGCATTCATATTTATAGTCTGCCTTTAGGCGCCTATGCTATGGAAGTAAACTTTAAATGTATACGTTATTTACATAGCTTGCTTTCAGGAGTCAAGTCAAAGTGTAGCGTGCACACTTTGTATATTGTTTTCTGACGTTTTGTATGCACTTGAAATGAACTTCTATCAAATTTACGCATGCCAAGTTATATAACTGCTGACACTCACACACATTCGTCATGCACTTTGATTCGGCTACAAATTTTATTCTATGCAGCATAAAAGTATGCAACATGTTCTCAGAAATGGCGAAAATAAAATTTGGTATAGTATCCTATAAAAAATGTTGGTAACAACGCAAAGAAAGTTTCACTTTCGTGCACAAGTGATTTTAAGTGAGTGCATTGAGGTTTGTCTTGCAAGCAGGGATGCATTTGTGGTATTAAAAATGTTAACCTTATGCTGTGTGTGTGATGTCTGACTGCGCGGTAGAAGCGTTAACATTTCATGTCAGAATGAAAGCGGCAAACAAAATCATGCAAATACGAAACGATAACAACAAAGCAAAAACCAATGCGAAGCAAGAAAGCAGTTTCGAAACTGCTTTCTCGCTTCGTTTTCTCTGCGCTTTGATTTCGCACAGAGTGCAAACTCTGATTCTAAGGAAAATCTAAAACTATATAGATGATTTCCATTCAATTTTTTATCACCGTATTTATTCCCACACGTCACGAGGGCTGCAGTATAAACATAAAGCTAGTTCATAGGTGTTTCAGAAAAAGTATTGCGTGTAAGCGATATAAATTAAGAAAGTATTTGTGTGCAAGAGTATACGATACTATCTTAAGTTGAGTCAATTAGTCCATACAGCAGAATCATTTGTTCACTGATTAAGGATCGGAAATCATTTGTTTCTCTGGTGAGTTTGACTGATTAGTGACCATGAGCAGAACAATTACTGATCCTGATCAGTCAAAATTATTCGCAAAAGTAGTACGATCATGATTGAACCAGTTGTTGGGGCCAAGAGTTGTTATCGACAGATGCAGGGCTTGTAAAAAAGTAACAAAATTTGCAAATATTAACAAAATTAAAATGTCTGATTTATGCCACTGAAAACCCTCCAGAAATTCGCGAGAAGCATCTTCACGACCAGCGAGACACAGTGTGTGCCAGACTTTGTGCGAAAAGAGTCATCGGAACTTTCTTTTTCGAAGATTATACTGAAGCTAGGGTTGATAATGACATGAAGTACTTCTGGTTTCAGCTGCACTGTCGCACAGCCCACACATTATTCACCGCGTTCAACGAATTTAACGCTTTCAGAAGCATCTTTAAGCAATTTGCATCATTAGGCATATGTTTGACAATCATTTAAAGCAGACATAAACGACAGAACAACATAAATCAAATGTATACGCGCTTGACCTCTCAGCGTAAACCCACTGGTTCGTCTGTTGCTGGGTTTCTGGTGTACCGTAATACTTTCGTAATTCGTCTACGGCTATGAAATGAAGCAAAAACTCAACTGGTTTAATGTATAAAAGACGTTTCATACTCCTTTTTAGTTGGATTTTAATTTTTATTCGTATTTGAACATAATAAATAATTTACTTCAACCCTGTTTAGCAGTTGAGTAATGTTTAGAAACTTTACTAGAAACAGCGTAGAGCAATATGTGCCAAAACTTTTTCTAAGTCGCTGCCTCAATGCATGCAATGCCATAGCTGCGCATATCCTTTTACATCCTTCTAGATACATTTAAGCAACAGCACGTGTCGTTGAAAAAATCCCCATGGAATAAATTTTATTGCGTGTAACGTTTCAGTAGAAGTATGAACAACTACAAAGAAATATATTATATTTCTTCCCAGAAGCAAATTTTCAGGACTTGTGTGTGCGTTTAAAAAGAAAGTGGTTTCGAAAACTAAATTAGCTCAACTCTATAACTTTACAATAGCTGAATATTTGAGTCTGAAAATTATAAAATACTGCATACAATAAAAAGTCTTATTAAAGAAAATACACGTTTTCGGTGGAACCGAAGTTTTAATACGCTTTACACTTGCCCTGTTTTTCTCGGCAATGCTTTTGTTTCACTTTGGTCTTGGCGGTTTTATGTAGATGGGATAGAGCGTTGTGGATAATTTGGCTGCGCATGAAATTATAAGAAATCATTAGAAAGAATTCAATTTAAATTTAAAAAAAAATTTTGAATCGAGTGGACGGTTGAACCTGAACAATCTGGAATGCTAGCCAGCAAGCTATACAATATTTATGCAGTAGCAATATTATTAATTAGATTCGCCTTTTGTAATTAGTTGACCCACAATAATGCCCAATTACTATTTTAACATTAATACTTGCTTTGATTCAAACATGCTCGATGCAACAAAATAAGTACAAAAAGTGCTTTCGAATGGGAGCTATGCTTTCTATGCTATAAATTGATTTCATTTATGAACTTGAGTTGCTTCTGGTCATAAAAAGTCTTCATACTACAATACTATTCAAGCCAATATTTCGAAGATTGAGGGAATAGGGTGGACGGTAACGCATAGACAGAAAGGCAGACAGAAACACAGACAGAAACACAGACAGAAAGACAGACAGAAAGACAGACAGACAGACAGAAAGACAAACAGAAAGACAGACAGACAGAAAGACTGACAGAAAGAAAGACGCACAGAAAGACAGACAGAAAGAGAGACAGAAAGACACACAGAAAGACACACAGAAAGACATACAAAAAAGGCTGACAGAAGATTAGACAGAAAAACAGACAGAAGGACAGACAGACAGACAGACAGACAGACAGAGAGACAGACAGAAAGACAGACGGACAAGAATATATATAATATTTCAACGGGTCTTCGATGCTTCCTTTAAGGCGCTGAAAAAATTGTGACTTCATTATAATTCTGTTCATACTCTGTGTGCAGAGTACAAAAGCACAAGAAAAAACGTCATCTTCGGAAAACCGAAGCTTCGCAAGCATCAAACAAATTATTGTCAGGTCTTTTAATGATATGTGAAGCTTACGTCCATAAAAATTCTCCTTATTGAAGTTGGTATTGATTGTAATAAAAAAGTTTTTCATGCAAAATATGAAACATGGGAGATGAGTTTGTATGTGGGCTACTACCAAAACACGTCCATTAATAAATATGCAAATCTTCCATCCCTAAAAAACCATCATATCAAATTCTCCATATTGAATTTCTGGTCAATATTAACTCTAATACAAAACTTTTCGTACTAAATAAGAAAAGTGTGCGTTGGGTTTGTATGGGAACTATCTCTAAAAATGGGCGTGGCATGATCATTATAATATAAGATTAGCTTACGCACATTGGAAGTCTCCATACCCGATTTTAGTTCGTTACCTTAAAAACTGAGCAACTAGTTTTGATTCACACAGACAGGAGACAGATGAACGGAAATGACTAGTTCGCTTTGTCGCGTGAAGCTGATCTAGAATCTATCCATATCTCCCATGCTTTCTTTAATACGTTACAAACTCCATGACAAAATTATAATACCATTCTACTATTGAAAGCAATCGCATGAACTTTAATCAATTTTGCAGCTAAATGCAAACACCTTCTTTTCTTGAATGGTCTTTCTTTTTTATTTTATTTTTTTTTTTTAAATGTTTTCGTACTTAATACAGCCGCAATACTTTTACAACTTTTGCTGCTTAATTTAAATATTTAATGCCAATTTTTTGTACATCACCTGCGCCGTTCTCGCCATCTCCATTGCTTATAAAATTTCTTTTAATTAGGATAAACTAAGAACATAATTTTTAACCTTCACTTTGCTTCGGTTTTCTTTCACTTAACTCAGTTTTGTTTTTTTCTAAGTCGCTTGTATAGAGTTTCTTTTCAATTTAATGGAATATATATATATTTTTTTATTTGGTTCATCCTTTCGACACCGCATAATATTAAAATGCTTTTTATTTCAAATACAAAAATTTGCATAGCTCCTTTTTTTCCGTGTTTCCGCAGCAGCTTCTTTCAAGCGAAACTTGAAATAATATCTGTAGTATAGTGTTGAAAAAAAAAAAGAACAAGAAGAAACTGCTATAAAGTTCATTAATAACCACAAAGCGCTAAGCAGCAAAGGATATAGAGGAAGAACAAAAAAAGAAAAGGATAGAGGGAGAAGACTTTTTCTCTTTAATTAAGACTTTCGCGGCTTTTCTGAATTGTTGAAGAATATGAGTGTGAAAACGTTGGCTTGTTATGAACAGGCTGAAATATATGGCTAGGATCAATCAGTTAGAACTTATGCTGGAGCACTCAATAATACCGATCCAGAATATCGAATAATAATGAGTGAAGATTTGAACTTATGCAATGTGTTCTTGTAGGTTTGATGTTGATAGCAATGTATTGGGATAGAACAACATGGTTTTTCAAATCTCTTATTGAAGTACTGCTTAAAGAAAAACATCAGCTTTATGGAACCAGTTTAATAACTCTTTTAGATGAAATATTCTTAATAATATACTCCAAAAATAAAAATAGAAATCCAAAATCTTTTTTTGCACTCCCGATATTAGCCATTTGGAATAGATGTAAATCTCTATTAGTTCTGTGGAAAACATATAAAATAGAAACATTTCATAGCGTTCAGGGATGTTCAAGAACATTCGAGATTACAGATAAATTGTTCTATATGAAGTGCTCTTGGATAATGCTTTAAAAATAGCGAATTGTTTTGGACAAGGATTTCGAAAAGAAAACATTCTTAGGAACATAGATTTCTCTATTTTTAATTTAATTGTTGGAACTATTTCATTAGTGTTGGTGTTTAAGTGCAGAGATGAAATCCCATCGGGCCAAGAAACTACCGTTTAGCGAATATTTCTGAAAATGCGGGCTCAAAAACGAGCGTACGAGCATCAACTGAACATTCGCTCAACGCTCTCAAACGGGCTCACAAACGAGCGCTAGAAGAACATTTTATAAATTTTATAAAATTAACAATAATAAAAAAAAGCGAGAAAGAGAAAGAAACCCTTCTGTTCGTCACACGAGAAACACATCAAAGTTTTCGGCATTGCTATTTGTTTTGTTTACAGTGAGTTAAGAAAAGGAATTTGACAAAAAAATGGAAATTTCAAGAGAAGGTTTTCGTTGGATTTTTTTTTCATAACTTTCGACATGGATTATCTCAACAAGAATGTGTCAATGAACTCAGTTCTTTGTATGGCGATAAAGCACCATCAAAAACCATAGTATATCGCTGGTATAGTGAATTCAATCGTGATCGTAGTTCAGTCACCGACGAATACCGTGAACGTCGTCCAAAATCGGTTGTTGTGCCCAAAAACATCAATGCAGTGCGTGAACTGATAATGCAAGATCGTCATGTGACATATCTTGAGACAGGGGCATCCTTGCACACTAGTTCCACTTCAATACATTCGATTTTGCATGAACACTTAGCTGTAAAAAAAATCTGCCCTCGTTGGATACCCCATAATTTATCAATCGCTCAAAAAAAGGCACGCGTCGATTAGTGTAAGGAAATGATTAAAAAGTTCCACCGTGTTGCTTCAAAAGACGTGTATAAAATCGTGACAGGTGACGAATCATGGATATATGCGAATGTGCCGGAAACAAAACAGCAATCGACCGTGTGGGTATTCCAGGACGAGCCAAATCCAACAAAAATTGTTCGTGGAAAAAGCACAGCGAAGCAAATGATCGCCTGTTTCTTCGGCCGAATGGGTCATGTGGCCACTGTTCCGCTTGAGCAACGTAGAACGGTCAATTCTGAGTGGTACATGGCCATTTGTTTGCCGGAAGTCTTCGGAGAAATTGGTAAAACCAACCGATGAATCATTCTCCATCATGCCAATGTGAACTCTCACACATCTCGTCAAACAAGTGAACTTTTTGAGCAGTCAAAACATCGAACTAATGACTCATCCTCCATACAGTCCTGATTTGGCACCCAATGAGTTCTTTTTGTTCCCGCGTAGCAAAGGTAAACTGCGTGCTCAACAATTTACGAGCGCCGAAGAAGCAGTTGAAGCGTTCAAAAACCATGTTTTGGAGGTGTATCAAGAAGAATGGAAAAACTGCTTTGACAAATGGTTTGAAAGTATGCAAAGGTCTATTGATCATCAAGGGGAATATTTTGAAAAACAAAATAAAGCCATTTTCATTTAAAAATGTTTATTATTATTTGCTATTCCCGAAATATAAATAGTACCCCTCGTAGAATTAGATGCTTAAATATGTTAATTAATAATATTTATCGATAACGAAAGTTCGACAGCCCCAAACGGAGCGACTATTCGTGGGAAATGCTATTGGAAACCGATTCGTTGGCAACTACCGTTATCGATCGTTTGTTTTTTTTTCAAAAATACTCCCCTGAAAATGGCTGAGTAGTCGTAATATACCAATATTATGCAGCAAATGAGTGCGTAATCCTAGTTGACCCAAAGTCCGCAAGCAAGCGAACACCAGCCTTAGGCTAAAGCTCCACCCTTAATAAAGCGGCGTATAATTCGAATTTAATTATTAGTTTTAGTTCTACGAGTATTAAGCAATTATTATTATTGAAAGACTTAAAATAATTTGGAGCTATTGAAACATGCAACAAACATATTTTCTGCCTATTATATTTTTCTTTATGTATAACTACATGTACTAAATCAGAGGAACGTTTTGGAAATGAAAACCGTATATTCCTTGCGCAAAACTTACGGAGGCGAAGGAGCGACAAGAGTTCCGAAAAGCGTACACCTTCTATATCGTTTGCGGGAATTTGGTATAAACTGGGATACTACAGATTACTGATTTCATTACATTTCCGTACTTTAGATTGCTTAGGAAACCAAAAGGATGGAATTCATTCTTTAGCACTTGATTTCTGCTCATTTTCGCTATTAAATTAACTAATAAGATAGTTGACACTGAGCCAGCACACCAATGCCATAGTTTGTACAATATTTGCCGCTCCGTGACTTGATTGTTGTACAAACACTTTGCAAACCAAACAAATCACAAATAATAGTTATTCATTCAATCAATCGAAACAAACAATTGATTCATTGGTTAAAATCAATTACAAATTTTCGCTTGCAGTTATTGCTGCATAATTATACTCGGTAGATAGTGTGACATACTTTACCTGTGCGATTGTCATTAAAACTACATGCTGAGTGGAGTACTGGGCGTTATTTCCACAAAAGCTATTGATTCAATTAGTCGCGCAATAATAGCCCTTTGGCAAACATTATGGTAGCAATTTAGTATAACACTTTCATGTAATAAGAACGCCAAGGACAACAACAGTGAAGGATGGCAAACAACAAAAGCTAAAGCGATATATTGTTTCGATAAATACCACTTATCGACACCCTATCGTCAACATCAACAACAACAAAAACAACGAACAACGAACAGCAAACAGTAAACTCAAACGAGGGCAATATTGTTTACGGCAAAATGTGTTTGTTAATTGTATGAACGAACAAGCCATACAAGGACACTCGGCATGCAGCAAAGAAACCCGGTAGGTGGTGTCCTTTAGCTATAGCTGCTTGTTGGAACTCAAGTGGGTAAATATTTTTTCTACAAATATTTTTAGAAGTTATACACGTATAGAAAAAAGAAATTAACCCGTTTTCGTGTATTGTTTTCTTTAGTATAAATTTGTTTTAAATTAAACGAAAAGTGTTACTTTTAGGTCTAAACTATGCAGCCGAATATTGATAAACAAAATATTTATTGAAGAGGTTTTATTTATGTATATATTTTGATATCAAAATCGGTTGAATAGTTTGTGCATCAAAGGAGTTAAGCAAATACACGCACATAAGGAAAAAGAAGTACCCACACACATATTTTGTTTCTCTTTCTCTCTGGCATACAACGAATGAAGACACATAACAAAAGGTGATAGAGAAGTTCAATGCATATGTTTTTTTTTTCGAAATGAACGGAGGCGCATAATGAAGGGTGATAGAGATTCATAGTCCCATGTACAAGTTTTCGAATTCAAATAAATTGTTCGGAAGTGTTTTCGTTAAAGTTCTCCTGAAAGTTAAAACGAACTATACTAATGAAATCACTGCCAAACAATTTATTTGAATTCGAAAACCGGAGTTCGGAGGTTAAACATACTTTCGTAAATACGGAGACGCATAATGAACGTTAAGAAAATGTGAATTCTTGATCTTTCCAGCAATTAACGGAGGTGCATAACGAACCACAATTGAGATTTTCAATTTTTAATATGTCTCCCGTAACGAATGGAGGCGCATTACTAACGGTGATAGAGAATTTCAATTCATAGCATTTTTTAAGCAACGAATAGAAGCGCATAACCAACGCTGGATGAGAAATGCATTACTTAGACTCTTTCTAGCAACGAATGGAGGCGCATAACTAACGGCAATGGAGAACCTCAAGAAATATACTATTTAAGCTTTATGCTACATAGCTCACATTTTTAGTAACTTTGCTCAAGAGACCTTTTGCAATGTCGCGAATTCGTGCGATTGTCTCGACCGGTGGGCTTACTAGTTATTAAAAACCCTTCACTTCGTCGAGTTGCATTAGTTCTATCACTTTTTTATGCAAAAAGTAACTATCGTAGTTTAAAAATATAAAAATATGTTTTCTCTGTTTGGGGCGATAGTCAAGGAGCAGTGCCAACTCTCCAGAAAATTACATTAGAATCCAATTTGACGAATATCTAGCTTACTTACTTAGGAATTAGAAAAAAGAATACACCTAGGATTGTCAACAAGTTGCATTATAGTGCCATTTTCTGGATAGTTTAGGATTAAAACGATAAAACAATACACCATAGAGAGATTTAGTGATAGACCCAATTTTTGGAACATATATTTTCCACATTGTCCTTCCCAGAATTGATCAAGTTACATGTCTCCATAACAGCTGTTGAAGACTAAAGCAATACTACATGGAATTGTAATGCATTGCTGGAAGAGATGTGTTGTGATGTCAATTTCTAAAGACCATGGGCCACAAAAGACCCAACAAAATAACAAAAGAGATCCTTTCATCGATCTTGTGAGCATTTCGTTTCGAGAAGAATTCTAAATTTCATCGGACTATGTTGAAGTGGATCAAAATTTGTGATTACTGATTTGTGATTACTGATTACTATTTGTACAAATATATCAACGCCGCTAATAGGATAGCTTAATGAAACATTATTATTCGAACCAAATAACTTTTTAGGGGCACAAAACCAAACAAAACTATAACCGGGATTGAAGACAAACATACTGATTACTAATTTACGCTGTTTGTCTTCAATCCCTGTGTACTCGTTAACAAATTGTCAGACTAAATAATACGCTACAACATAGAAACTACTAGCTTATCAAATACTCTGGTATTGGATGCGTTCAGCAGAGACTGATTACTAATTTAGGCTCTGCTGAACGCACCCAATACCAGAGTATTTGATAAGCTAGTAGTTTCTATGTTGTAGCGTATTATTTAGTCTGACAATTTGTTAACTATTATCTACCTACTGTCAAATTTATCGGCCATTGGCCACTAGTGGGTTAAATATATATGATTACAATACAAAAATATGCAAATTCCTTTGCTGGCACAAAAAAAAAGAAACATTACTCGAACTTATATCCTTTTTGCCGCAATGCTTTTGCACAAAACTTAAATAAATTTATTACCTGTTTTAGCAACAACAACAATGCACAACAGGAGCAGCAGCAGCAACAGCAAGAAGGACAATTGGCACAACAATGACAACAATGCAAACAACAAAAATATAAAGGAAAAATAAGACAAAATTAAGTAAGAAAGAAAATATATACAAAGCAAAAGGCTTTCAAAATCCTTTTGCTACTTTTCATGGGATTTCTCGAGGCGCTTTCCAACTTCTGCTGTGTCCTCTACTGTGCGCAACCTTTCTTACGGTGTGTCTCTGCTTTTGCTTCTTTATTTCCGTTTCATGTTGGCGCTTCCTTAATGCTTTGTAGCGCTGCTTCGGTTGCCTTTGTGCTTGTAATTTCTCACGTTTTCCTGCAAATTCTGCACATTTCGTACTAACTTTTAATTTCATGCCATTTAATTTGCCATCGTCGGATGAAAAATAATATAAAAGAAACAAAAAAAAAAATAAAACATGCAAGAACGACGATGTTGTAATATGACCAAAAAAAATAAAAGCGTGAAAAGCAAAACTTAGCGCAGCGGAAAACCCGAAATATACTATGTCCTTTGAAGTGCTGGTAAAGAATACTCTGTGAGTGAAAGAAAGAGAGAGAGAGAGACAGAGAGAGAGAGAGAAGTAAAAAGAAAGTAAGTGAAAGGAGTAAAATTTTCGTACATTGAGACTCTTGTAAAAGGCGCAAAGGAATTTGCCACAGGACACACTTCACTTTACTTTACAACAGCAGCTTGTGTTTCCCTTCGCTTGCGGAAATACTTTTTCTTCTGAAGCGTTGCACATAATAATTTTCGGCGTTCGGCTTAGTTTAAGTAGCGAAGATTTTTGGTGCTAATGTGGTTTCAAGCTATACGACATTATATACACTTACAATGCGCTATAATTTCTAGAGCTCTATTTTCAAGCTGTCTTTGGATTGAAGTAAAAATTGAAAAAAATACGATTTACTTAAAACATAAGAAACAAGAAAGAGTGTTATTATCATGGATCCTGTGACAATATGATATCCTGTACATTTTCTTGGTGTAGCAAATTTGGCCAACAATACTATACGACGTAGCGCCCATAGAAACCTGATTCATTTTTTTTAGTTTTCGTATGTAGTTTTTATCTTCTGTACTCATTGGGTGAAAGGGCATACTAAGGTTTTGCAAATGTATGTAACAAGCAAAAGGAGACGTGGCAGATCCTATAAAGTGTATATATTCTTGATCAGCGTCGAATGACGAAACGTTATAAACATGTTCGTCTGTCTGTCCGACCATTTGTTTCTAGGAGACAATAAGAGACAGAAACTTCATATCTGGATATTTAAACTCTTATTTTCCTTCTTCAGTATTAACTAGTATTGCTACTAGGGGGTACTCCCCATACAAACCTGGCCTCCCCCTTTTTATGTTTTGTTTGAAAACTTTTTGGCTTTGTTGTTAATTACGCCAGAAACGCCAAATTTGGTGTACCTTACGTGAATACTAATATAATATACCACATAGGTCCATATGGGGCCATTATGCTCTGTAGACAACAACATACATTAACATGAGACATGGATCATGTTCGGCGACCGCTCAAGCTCAAGCGTCAATGATCTGAATCACAAGAATCCGCAGAGTACAATAGTTCTGCAAGTATCTGGCACAGTCTCTGGATTGCTGCGAGCAAGGTTATGAAAAAGGATTACGCAAATATTGTGGTTACATTTGGAACACATTCTGTATTGAGTTCGGACAAAAGCAGTTCGGCTCATTTAATTCACGTACTTTTCAAACACAGACACGTAGCAATTTTGAAATAAATGATTGTAAAAACTAGAATGATTGAAAGAGAATGATTATTTTATAATTACACTCAGCCCTGAAGGGCCAAGAGTATGCTAAGTAAGTGCAAATGTATATAATAGTAAAAGGAGGCATGGTAGACCCTATAAGATATATATTTTCTAGTTCAATATTAAAACTTGAGCTAATAGCTCGTAGCCATGTCCACCCGTTCGAACTTGGACTTTAAGATTCTTCTGTTATGTTCGCAGATCAGTTTTAGAACATTCTGAAAGTTTTTCCGTGGTATTTTATAGTATTTGAGTTCTAAATCAGAGAGATTGTGTGACATGATATCTTTCTTATTGGGTTGATCTTTTCTTTTATTTTATTTTTTTTTCCACAAGAGTCGAAGCAATGGAATTTCCAGAAGAAATTACAGTTTTCATGATGATTGAAAATTAGAACTTCTCTTAATAGGTTTCGGATAAATATCTTATACCCCAGGGGATCCAAAAGCTGTACGAAACTTAGAAGCATATCGTTTCGAAACATGGTTTTAAAAACGTTTGCATCAATTATGTTGACTCGACTTACGAACTATGTAAACACACAACAGAAAACCAGTTTGATTTCAGGAAGTCTATAATGCAGCGAATCTATAATGGCAACTTAACAGCTGTACGGGATGGTAACAACATAACCAACTGGTTTGAAACAAAATTAGGAGCTAAACAAGCGTGTCATCTAAATACACCCTCTTTGTCGATGACATGGTAAAGGAACTGCAGGTTGGTATTAAAATAAACAATAACAACGAGTAAAAGATACGAATGTACGGTGTTTATGGCGGAAGACCTTGACATCGTACAAAAATGTTCGATACTGTTGACAGATATTTTCGAACTTCGAATTTGTCAATTAACATTGGCAAAACGAAAGTGATTAGTTGTAAGAGAAAGTGGAGAAAGAATAGTGAAGCATATACGGTACAGCTTTAGAGTTAGTAAAGGAATACACATATTTAGGAGTACTCCTCACAGCAAATATGAAGTAGTATGTTCGAAATCTAAAGCAAAACCAAATGATAGTCAGGCTGCATCGGGTGATATGTGGAATGCCTTACTTAGGCGAAACTCAGTTAAAGCTAACACCAAGTAAAAATTGTTTCAAACGACGGTCAGATCCATTATGTGTTCTGCAGCACAGGCATGGGGATGCATTTTGTCTCATGAAGTGGATAAAATCGTGCGTTTTTTTTTTTTTCATTAAAAGAACATTTCACCTTCCTATACTCACTACCAATATTTGTATGCACACTATGCTTGAAATTCGAATACATCAGATGCGTTATGAGTTATTGTTTGCCAGAATATCAATTCACACAAATGGTTGCAACGTATCCTCTTTTGAAAAGAGCACCCTCGATAATACCAACTATTGGGATACGAAGCATGCAATTCTAATACAAAATCTGAATATCAATGTCTATAAATTATATTTTTAAACATTTTCTAAAGTTATAATTAAAAATTTAATTGAATATGTGCGTAAAAATTCATTTCTTAATCCGCAAAAGCTCAAATTTCACTAACAATAACCAAATTAAAGCAATTAAATATGCTCTCTTCCAATTAAATGCCATCGAGCACAAATTTTTTGTAAATCAATTTCCTGTAAAACTCGGCAACGACCTCGAAAATTCGAATTTACATGAATTCGGGGGAGGCAACAAAAAAAAAATGAAACTAAGTAAATACAATAATATTTCACTAAATCTATTTTGAGAGCGCAATATTCAATGAACATGAAACTGAGGAAGAAAATATGCAACGAAAATACGCAAAATGGAAATCGCAGGCACATATGGTATGTACGGGCCGAGATATGGCGATATATATTTTTGGAGATATGCAAGTAAATTTCTTGCGCCTCACTGGCACATCAAATATTTTGTAAATGGCTAACAGAATATTTTCAATACAGTACACATAAACTCACTAAATCCACGTCAAAATGCAAAATAAATGAACAAAAAAAAATGTTTCCAAACAAAAAAAAAAAAAAAAATCTGCGAAAATTGAAAAACGAAAACCATTTTCTGTAAAAATTTGTTTGAACATTTAACAAAAGAACAGAAACATTTTTCTAAAATGCAAACAAACGCGGCTAAATAAATATTTACAACGCTTCGAACTATGCATGCATATATGCGTATGTATGCATGTCCTTTTGCTATCCTTGAACGTTTGTCGTCTGGCTAAAAAAATGAAACTCTATTCCAGCTGTCGATTTAAGCATGAGCCACGCGCAATTCCGCGTATATTAGCAAATAAAAAAATACAAGAATTGAAAAAATTATCTAGTCAAACAAAAATTTAGTTTGCCAAAGGATTTGAAAAGGATACACTACGGCTAACGTGCGTTGGCATAAATTGTGAAAAAATGAAGAACAACATTTCCACACACTAGTGCAAAAATCATTAGTTTTCGAATCTCTGCCTTAAATATTGAAACACTTCATGTTCTCCACTCCAGTCGCCAGTGTTTTGTGGAATATACGCGTCGAAAAAGCAATTTAGTCTGGCAACACTCATACTCCGAATATGTTTGATAAGTTTTTGAATATGCGCGACTAAAATGAAAACAGAACGATTTGAATGTATTCTACATATAACGGGTGTACAAATATGTTTTGAGGGATTATTAATTATTGCTACTCGTAGTAATGTTCGCCAGTGATGGTTTTGGTTAGGCTGGAGTAATGCGTAGTGGATCACTCCGAGCTGATCCCACAAAATGCACAGTATTTGCTTTCTGTCATGCATATTTGGCTTATCTCATAATTTTTCTTTTTCTCGCCCTTCTTCTTCTTCTTCTTGCTACAATATTTTGCTAATGGGAGTGAGCTACAGGTCCAAACTTTGTTGGAGAAACTGTGGAAAAAGAATACTACGCTTCGACCACCTATGCCCCAATGGTCGTTAACTTTTTTTTTTTTAGTAATTTCAGTTCGCTGAACACGAATCCGGTGTCAGATTTGCGAATTTCCTTGCATTTCAGAAGCTGTCGTCAAAGCGTTAACATATATATAGTTACAAGTTGGTCCGATACTAATTACGTCATCTTTTGTAAATCCCTGAAAACTTATTTGTATACCCAATATATACGAAAAGTATCGATGAGTTTAGCTGCAAACATTTAGTGTTGTTAGCAAACAAATAGAGCGGAATCAAAAGCGTAGAGTATTACATTTGTAAATGCATACTCTTAGATTCTGGACTTGTGAATAAAGTATGTACAAGTCCTTTTAGCGATGCACTACATCTATAAATTTTTAAGTTCCTGTGGCTTCAAACGGTTTGGCTGCCGAGAACTGATTGATTCAGTTAAAATAGAGGTTATCCAATGATGAACTGGTTTTTTTAACATGTGATTGACAGTTTCTTATATTTGAGTGTTTTGAACTGCGACTATTTGATAGGCTGCACACAAAGAGCACTCAAAGTGATGTAGGCTCAGTGGTGTAGTGACGATCGAAGAGCACATTTATTACGGCCTGGTGATGGCCTAATAAGCTTCGGCTTTTATGTGGTTTTTTAAATCATTCGTCTAAAAATGTGTTACTTCAACATTTTTTTTTTTTTTATGACAGTTAAGATTTAAATCCATACCAACCAGCACTCTAAACCTTACCATGTTATAGAGTTGCTTATGAATGCCCTTGCATACATAGGTTTAGTTATTGTTTCAGTGTTTAGTTTAAAGTACAGAAATAGGGTGACTTTAGTTGGCTCATATCGGAAGTATTCTACACTACTTTTTCTTGTTTGTAAGTTGTGATGCAAAATTATAGAGCCTTAATGCTATCATAGAAGGTTAATACTTGTTGATCCCTGGAGTTACTATCCAGTCCTGGGACCATTAAAGCGAAGATCTCCACTTGAAATATACTTGCTGTATTGTTGCTATGCAAGGATTTCTTTATGTGAAGTTTCCGAAACCTGGTAAGCCGGAGCATCTTGTTGTACCAACGATTAAAGAGCTACCGCCACACTAGAGGCAACAATGTATGCCTTAAAGCCCACTTCAATCAACGAGAATGAAGTGACTTCAGTCCAGAGACCTCTAGTATCGCTAAAGTACAAGATTTCATTTAAGAAAGTAATTTAAGAAAGCGTTAGTCTACATCTAAGCTTTTGTCTGTGCTTCTCCAGCATTTAAATTATGCAAGGAGGGACTTCTTGGCAGCAAATTATTATTTGAGAACGATGTTCAATCTTTTTCCATATGAAAACAAATGAAATTCTAAAGAAGAAGTGTTACATCACACAATATCTTTGTGCTTACTCGATCTTCTTCTAATGTAAATGGCTAACTCGGGGCAGCAAAAAGTTTTGATATGCACCAAGTCTGTCTTTTCTGTTTTTTCTTTAATTTTTTTTCCCAAACGAAGAATATCGAAATGCTATGTTTAACAGTTCTTCTTTCGATGTAGTTGAAGACTCTACTCGGTGCATCGAAGTAATATACATAGATTCATCATTGACTTCTATAAAGATTTGCCAACTTCTTTGGAAATGAAATGAACAACACTTCAGCAATTGCCCGGTGTTCTCAAATAAAGTATTCTTGCCACCAACGTGTTATTTTAAAGCTAAGTCTCAGCTTTTCTCCGTACAAAACTTCGTCGATTTCGTATTTGAATTGACCCATACCCGTAGCAAACCACTGCGTAACACAAAACTCGTCGGCTCTCTTCTTTCAATGAAATCACCAGACGGAATTTAATCTAGAGATTTCTGTGACACTCCCGATAGAGTTGTCGAATCACAAACCATTGCTTTGCTTTTCATATTTACTGTCGGTGCAAAGAAATTGGAGCAGCTGAGAGAGTAAATGTGATTTTGCTCTCAGGTTTCTTTCCTCTCAGTAATTGAGTTATTGATTGACTTTTGTACTTGACTTGAGTATAAATTTGTACTTATAATTAGGTTTTTATACTTATTTCAAGTATTTTTTACTTATTTTAAGAATTTGTGCGCTTGATTTGAATATGCAGCATCAAGAAGTAACTATTCCGAAGTGTCAATTCTTCAACGTTATTAAACTTGTTTTATTTACATTACAATTTGGATTCAATATAACCTAAATATCAATACATGGTACTATTTATCTGTAGACTTTGGGTTCCTCGAATTAAATAAGCAGATTAAATTTAAGTAAACCATTAAACCAAACGATAGACTTTACAAATTTATTTCCTTTCCGAAAAAAAAACACGTTTTCTTCAGCTTTTCTGTAAATTCAAATCCAATGAAAGATCAAAGGAGCTAAATTCAAGAAGCATTGCACGAAATTTGAAACTGCTTCGAAGAAATATAAAGCATAGGAAATATTCTGCGAATACCTGTTTTCCATTTAAAATTAGGTCACATTAAGCATGTTTAATACACCCACATATCTACGCCGTGCAGTGGTTTTGTTGGGGAATTTTAATGTTGAACGTTTTTCAACATATAACTCTATAGGTAAAAAAAAATATATATATATATATATATATATATATATATATATATATATATATATATATATATATATATATATATATATATATATATATATATATATATATATATATATATATATATAAAGAAGAAGAAAAAAGAAAAAACTATGCCAGCACAAACGTGAGCTGTTTATTCAATTGAATGATATGAAATTTCGTCTATTTTAAATATTTAAAAAAAAAATCACACACCGAAAGCCATTATTCATATATAATCGCGCTATTTACCTAGGACTCTGTTTGGCTTTTGCATTTTTTTGTTTTTTTTTTTTATTTGTAGTGCTATAAAAAACGCTTAACACCAAATGCTATAAAATCCTTTATTCACTTGAAAACGTATAAAATATTGACTAAATCGCCTAAAAGTAGACACTTGCAAAGTTTCAATTTGCCACCATTTTCAAAAGCAATGCACAAAATGGCGTCGAATAGAGCGTAGTGTGTAGGGGAATGCGTGGGGGCAGCATAGAATTTGGTTATATGAAGTCGCTTAGCGCGATGCTGTGGCAAAACAATTTTTTACTACCGCATATAAGCTTTATTATTGCCGTTTAGCGATTTATTCATTTTTTTTTTTTTTTTTGTTGGGTTCTATTGCAAGGACTTGCGCACTTGTTGTTATTGTTGTTGTTTTTGTGTTGGCCATTTGTTGGCATTCGCTTTTATTATTGCATACCAACAGGCGGAAATTTGTGTCTGTCTGCTAGGCAAGCATACAGACGCTATGGTGAATCCTGCCTGCGGCGTTGCGTTGCGTTGAAGTTCATTCAGAGCGCACAACACGAAAAAAAAAAATGATAAAAGCAATAAAAATAAATATGGTGCGCAAAGGACTAAAACAAAAAATGGATGAATGAGTGAGAAACAATAACAAATCGATTTGCTAAATTGCAGTGCAAAGTACAGCGTATTATGTAGACATATACTATGCATAAACACATGTACCTATATACGTACACACAAATTATAAATGACCACATAGGAACTTGCTGTGTTGCTGCTTTTGTATCCTACTGAGGTCGCTCCACGCACACAATTCGCTGTTTATAGCATACAATTGCGGTTGGAACGGACTTTTAATGGGTTTTCTCTATTTGTACCCTTCTTTTCTGAATGATTTTTGACATCTAAAATTTGCTACTGATATGGCAATGCAGGCACTGAATATAAATAATTTTATATTTCAAATTCAATGTTATAATAAATCGAAAGAAAGATCTTTGAAATTCAATACGGCTGTACTCCGAGATGTTTGGCGATGATGTTGAATATAAACACTAAAGAACAGAAATGCAGACTGGTTTTGTGTATATGTTCCAAAATAAATGGTTTAGTTAAATGTTTCGTTTCAAAACCAATTTGCAAAATAACTATAGTAATCATATCTCCGCATATGGTTCCTTTAACCCTTAATAGACGTTAGGAGCATATCTGACCCTTTTTGATTTTATTTATTAAATATCGCAGAAACACAAATTAGTTCACGGCTGAAACTTCTTGACTTTAATTATTTCTTTGTAATAATCAGTTTAGTACAATACCTTCAAACGTATGACCACGCCCACAGTTCCAGCCCTAGTTGGACGTTCAGAGTCAGTTACAACCCTACAAATATTTTTCAACTGTAACTGTAGTTGAAAGCTAGTTGATCTAAAACTATTACTGCTATTAATAGCTACAAAAATCGACAAATTTTATATATATGAGATCAAACTTGAATAGTACACCCCGTAAATCCTTTTTCGAACGTCCACTGCTCCCAAACCAAACATGATAGAGACTTATTTTTTTATGGCATTCACACATAGTGTGAAATGGTACTATCAGTTTGTCTAAAAGTTTGTAACGCATTAAAGGAACCATCGTAGACCCCATAAAGCATATATATTCTTGATCAGCTCGACGAGACGAATCGATCTAGCCATGTCCATCTGTCTGTCTGTCCGTCTGTATGTTGTTGCGATTTTTTTGAGGACCAATTTTTATGCTATCCAGTTGAAATTTTTCACATATACTTCTTTCTATAGTAGTTTAATAGAGTATCAAGACTGACCTACCACGCCCACTGGTTGAAGTAGCCCCCATACAAACCTACTGCCCACTTTTGACTTTTTCTATGAAAACTTCTTTATTAAAGTCAATATTAGGTTGAAATGCAATATGGTGCCTTTTTATGGTCAGCCGCTTAACATATATAGACTAACGGGCGTGGCCCGCCCACTATTTGGGGTAAGTCCCATACAAACCTATGGTCCACTTTTGACTTTTTGTAAGAAAAACTTTTTTATTAAAGTCAATATTAGGTTGAACTGCGATATGATGCCTTTTAAGAGACAGCCGCTCAACATACGTAGACAATTGAGCATGGCCCGTCCACTTTTTGAGGTAGCCCCCATACAAACCCACCGTGCAATTTTGTGTTTTTTATGAAAAAATTCTTCATTTAGATCAATAGTAGCTTGCAATTTGATTTTGTGGATTTTAATGGACAACCGCTTCATATACATATACAAAGGGGCGTGTCCCGCCCACTTTTTGTGGTAGTCCCATATAAACCCACAGTTCACTTTTATGCATTTGTATGGAAAACGTCAATATCAACTTGAAATTCGATATGGCGACATCTTACACATATACTAGTGAGCGTCTACCACCCGATGCTGCTGCTGTAATAAATAAACACACATTTAATGAACTGCTTCTATTACCCTCTCAACTGCATTCTATCTATAAAATATTTCAGAAATTTAAGTAAACTTAATATTTGTTATTTATATATGCATCACGTTAAAATAAACTCATTAAAAACATGTGTCAGTCTTCATATGATATGAAAACAAGATCCTGCGCTGCACAAAAACAATAATTAATTCGAAGAAATACGAGTAATTTCAAATAAAAATGTGTGTGAAAATCTCGGAAAAACAAGCGCAGACAAAACACTTTAGTTGCAGCTCTACGAGAAAAAAGAAAAGTTGAGAAACAGCAGCCTTATTTATGAAGGTCATACACGAAGCATTGGAGAAAATTTTCTTTAAATGAAAATAGTAATTCGATAATAGACAAAGTACGACGACAGCAATTTAATTTAATTGGACAGCTTTGGATGTTTTGGGAGAATATTGGCTATTCTGTGTAACTTCTTGAGCTGATTTAGTCTTAGAGTATACAGTAGCAAGGTTTGCTGCATCTTGCGATGTAAGTCATTCAGTGTCCTTGATAAGCAGCAGGCTGCTTGCCTTCTGCTGTGCTATTGTTACTGTTTTGTATTATTATTGTAGCAATATGAGCAACAACAGGCTGTGGCAGCAGTGTCTGTTGACAAGGATGTGCTGCCTCGCACTCAGCCTCATCATCGTCAGTCATCATTGCTGTTGACAAGATGCAGCTAACTTAATTGAATTCGCTTTAATCCAATAGATTAGAGTTGCTCTCAGACGTCTTGTACTTTTGGCAGCGAATGCATAGTGCATAGTTCAAAGTATTTGGCCTTGTTGCCACCGTCACTTCTAATCAGCAACATCGTCAGTAGTAGCAGTAGCAGGAATCCCATTGGCTTCATATTCATAATGTCAAACAATAACAGCATTAAGTTGCAACGCAATGGAGCCAATGGAGCCAATGGAGCCAAAGGAGCACAAGGAGCAAAACAAGCTTCACTTTCTGCTTTTCATCGCTCATTGACATTATTATTAGCAGTATAAGCCTTGCTAGCGAGTTGTGGCAGGACGATAGTATTGAGTGAGTATGTACGTCCTATCTCGCTCTTTGTGCGCCCATTTTTTGATTAATGAAAATGCTTGTGCACTGCAGATAAGTAATGCTGTCTTCAATGCACTTTTTGGAGGAAGGAACATTTTGTCTTTAGAATAGCTCTCATATATGCAATGAATGATTTCAGTTTGTAAATACATATATAGGGTGTCCGAAGAAGTGTGCACGATTTAATTGAAATATATAAAATAAAATGTATGGAATAAAATATGTGGCAAATGGCCCCCGCAGACCCCTGCTCTTTTTATGAAGTTTACGATGACTTTTTGGCACCTGATATTTCACAAAATCCCAAAGAATGAAATCGCCATTTTGTGGCCTGTGAATGGCATTGCCTGTTGACATCGAAATTTCGTGTGATGAAAATCGTTGCACCAATAAATCACTTGTTACATGGCTTAAAACATGTCGTCCAGATCCATAACGGGACACAAGAACTCCGTTATCATGATGAAACGCATATGAATGCCATTCACAGTGACAGCTATTCACAGAAGTGAGGCCCAATCACGCCATCTGACCAAGATCTGCACAAGATAGTTACTCGTTGTGGATGCATTTGCCTCATAGATCACATGCGGGTTTTCTGAGCGCCAAATTCGATAACTTCGTTTGTTGACGAACTCATTTAGATGACAATGCGCCTCACCGGTGAAGATGATTTGTTTCGCAAAATCAGCAGCGTAACTTTCTCCATATTTGGAATGTGTTTCCACAATGATAACACGTTTCTAATGTTAGAGTTGCCACTTTTACAGAAAAAAAAAACCCCAGTACAACCACCGGAGGTTTCACATAGCAGAATCACAGCTGAGACAGCTCAGGGCAATTTAATTTAGCGATTTTTTGAATTACAATTTATATTGGTTTGAGGGTATTTCCTGAATTTTAAAACGATATTAATTTGTGTTTGATTTGATTTGGGTAGTTACTGAGTCTGCATCATTAAGTTTGTGCTTGACAGCCATTGAAAGCTGACCTGAAAGGCAGACAGACGGACAGAAAGTAGGTTGGTACTGAAATTGTTCTCAAAAGTATGTTCTCAAGTTTTTGGGACCGTTTCATGAACGTAGATAAAATATGAAACCATTGCAGCATATTAGCGACCAAGCCGTGGATGAAACTATATTTTTTTTTTTTGTCAAAGGAGATAAATACAATAACATTGGCAACACTGCCCAACGCTGATATAAATCCTTGCCTTACATTGTAACAATATTTCCATCTGTTTTTAACTTCTGCATAGGTATACAACTCTCGGCAGCGCAGTTGCTACTGCAATTGTCATACCTCATTAACATTTGCACGGTACGTAAACATTTTCCATTACGCTTAAACAACAGCTACCGGGTGCTCAGTTTGACTGGCTCTTAATGGTCTACTTTTAAAGACATACAAACGCAATTCATGCAGGAGCACTTTCGCTCCTCCGCCCTTGCACACATTTGTTCTTTAGTCTATTTATGCTCCCTTTGTCCCAAATTATAACAAATCCCAAGAAAATCATAACTGCACTTCACAACTAACAAATTCTTCGAATTTTAAAAGCAAATCCTTCTGCAATCGATATGTGCGGATGCAAGCTGAGTATATTTTTTTTTTTTTTTTTTTAAACAAATTAAATCGTTTTTGTTTTAATTTAATTCTGCGCCTCAACTGCGGTTTTAGAAAATATCAAGCACTCTTTTATCACACGTTGAAGCAACTTGCGCTGCACGGTTTCGAGCGTTACTTGAGTGCCATGTCCTTCTACTCCTGCAACCTGTCAACGTTGCCAGTGACAGCCAAAAACCCTTCAAGTTAGCACTTGGTTAGCGTAAAATTTTCGGTTTGCGCACGCTGCGGTCTTCCACGGAAGCTCTTTGTTCATATGCAATATGTGGGAGGATGTTTTTTTTTTGTTTTTTTCGTTTTTTTTTTCGTTTTTTTCGTTTTCGTTTTCGTTCCCCAGAGTATAAACCTCGATTTGCATACAGGCAAAGGTGTGCATTTGTTGTATCTTTCTTTTTGTTTTTTGCTGTTGCTGTTGTCGTTAGTGGTCAAGTGTACTATCTATGCGTACACGGATGTGTTTTTTCGTGCGGTTTCTGTTTTTCTCTGCGGTTTCGAGCAATTTCATGTTGCCATCTTTTTAGCACACACACACACACAGAAAAAAAACATGGATACATAAAAATCTAAGTTGAAATAATAACTTTTGAGTATAGTTTATTTGTGTACGCAAAAGCTTTGGAAAAAATTAAAATTTTAATCTAGCAAAAAGTGTTTCTCTTGTGTTTTAACAACGCCATTTTTATGCAGATTTTTTACCAAGCGCATACGAAAATATCCTTTTGAAAATATGCTTAAAGTGCACTGCAGTTTAAAGGATTAGCATTAGAAAACTAATTATATATTGAAAGCTTTGAATATAGTTTCACTTCTTTTGTTTGTTTTTGTTTTCAAACTCATCCATCGATTTTGTAATTAAAAAATTATATTAATTAAATGAACAAAAACTTGCAACAGTAAACATTTATTAAAATACCGATTCAAAAAAACTGCATCATGTTGTCAGAAGTTTCTATTTTTATTATTTTTTTTTTTTTTAAACTAAATAAACACAAGTTTTCAAACAATTTGCAAACAGTGTCTGTCTGTCTGTCTGTCTGTCTGGCATAAATGAAATGAACTGAATTGTTGTCAATAAATAAAAAAATCATAAAGATAAAAGCTGCATAAATAAAAATTAATTAAGCATATTAAATTGAAAGTAAGAAAAAAATTATAGCTCTGGCTGTGCGGAAGTTTTGATACCCTAGATTGTAATTAGTTTTACCTAAAACTTTTATAACTGTAACTTGTAAGGTTTAAACGGGTAATTTTATGTAATCAATTACTTATAGTCCAGAACGCTTTCTTGAGGGCAAATTTGATTCAATTCTACTTTGTTTGATTTAATTCTATTCAATTTGATTTCACTATTTAATTCATATTAATTTAAATTAATTCACATTCGATTTGAATCATTTCTATTCGATTCAATTCTATTCGATTCACATAGATAATATTCTATACCATTCTTTTCGATGCATGCAGATTCAATTCAATCAGTGGCAGATGCAGAAAGCTCTCTTCTTGGGGGGTGGTTCCGTTTACTTTACTTCGGCTGGTAACTCTACTAAAAAGAACATTTTATTTGTGTTCGATATTATTTGTTTCATTATTTTATTTTCAATTCTACTCTATTCTCAATTCTATTTTATTTTTTATGACTCAATTCGATTATATTCGATTCATTTTGATTCCATTCGATACTATACGATTATATTCGATTCAATTCGATTATAATCGATTTCAAACGATTCTAATTGTTTTCAAACGATTTTTATTGCTACAATCTAATTATATTAAACGAGATAAAATTAAACTTGAGGTTATTAGATAAGTTTGAATACAATATATTACCATTACAAATATTAATATAAATATAAATATAATAAAATTCTTATTTATCAAACTAACTGTCTAATATATACTATAACCATTCAAGCTGAGATTTAGTGTATAAATTATTATCAAAGAAATATGTATTCACAGCTAAAACCTCCATTTGAACTCGTGGATTCTATTTTATGAACTTAATGCCAATTTCAGTATACCTAATGCTGAAAAAATAACTAGCAACAAGAAAGGCAAATAATTTTAATTAAAATTTGTCGCGGAAATTCATTGAGTGAATGGCTCATTAGATGAATTAAAATCATTTCTGTTTGTACAAGTTTTTCTGCTTTTTTAAAATTGTTTTTTGCGCTTTACGTTTTATTAAGGCGCCATACCATGCAAATTATGCTATAGAGGCAGGTAAAGCAAAAAGTGTGAAATGTTAGTTGAAATGCTCTACTAACTAAATATTAAATTATAATTAATTAGACAAATTTATGTGTAAATTTCTAAAACAAACGGTGCAAATAAATAATTAGCTTGGAGTTATGAAAGGACATTGGACTCTATATAGAGACGAGTAGGAGTTGGAAATTATGGATGTTATGTAAGGTAAATTAAATGAAAGCTAGACCGAGAGAGAAAGATAGAGAGAGTGTTAATCAGGGAGAGAGAGAGAGACAGAGAGAGAAAGAGAGAGAGAGAGAGAGAGAGAGAGAGAGAGAGAGAGAGAGAGAGAGAGAGAGCGATGAAACAACTGAATTGATGTGAAACCAACTGTAAAAAATATTGGGTCCTTGAATTTATAATGAGTGTTTAACACAAGACGCCGGCACTAGTATACGAGGGCTGCTATTTATATTTCGGGAACTGCCAACACTAATGTGAAAAGCTAAAATCTGGCAACACCATAATAAATTTTGGCATTTTTTGGCATAAACGTACTCACAAAGTTTTGATGTACAATTGCTATTTGTTTTGTTTACAGTAAGTAAAGAAAAGCAATTTTGCCAAAAAATGCATATTTCAAGAAAGGTTTTCGTTGGATTATTTTTCACAACTTTCGACGTGGATTATCTCAACAAGAATGTGTTAATGAGTTCAATTCTTTGTATGGCCATAAAGCACCATCAAAAACCACAGTATGTCGCTGGTATAGTGAATTCAATCGTGATCGTAGTTCAGTCGTCGACGAATTCGGTGAAGGTCGTCCAAAATCGATTGTTGAACTGATAATGCAAGATCGTCATGTGACATATCGTGAGATAGATTCAACCTTGCACATTAGTTCGACTTCAATACATTCGATGTTGCATGAACACTTAGTTTAGTTGGATACCCCAGAATTTATCAATCGCTCAAAAAAAGGCTCGCGTCGATTGGTGTAAGGAAATGATTAAAAAGTTCCACCGTGGAGCTTCAAAGACGTGTATAAAATCGTGACCGGTGACGAATCATGGATATATGCCAATGTGCCGGAAACAAAACAGCAATCGACCGTGTGGGTATTCCAGGACGAGCCAAATCCAATAAAAGTTGTTCGTGGAAGAAGCACAGCGAAGCAAATGAACGCCTGTTTCTTCGGCCGAATGGGTCATGTGGACACTGTTCCGCTTGAGCAACGTAGAACGGTCAATTCTGAGTGGTACACGACCATTTGTTTGCCGGAAGTCTTGGAGAAATTTGTAAAGCCAACCGCCAAAAAAGAATCATTCTCCATCATGACAATGCGAACTCTCACACATCTCGTCAAACAAGTGCATTTTTGAGCAGTCAAAACATCGAATTCTGACTCATCCTCCATATAGTCCTGATTTAGCACCCAATGACTTCTTCTTCTTTCCGAGTATCAAAAGTAAACTACGTAGTCAACGATTTACGAGCGCCGAAGAAGCAGTTGAAGTGTTCAAAATCCATGTTTTGGAGGTGTATCAAGAGGAATGGAAAAACTGCTATGACAAATAGTTTGAACGAATGCAAAAGTGTTTTGATCATCAAGTGGAATATTTTGAAAGACAATAAAGCCATTTTCATCTAAAAATGTTTATTATTATTTGCTATTCCCGAAATATAAATAGTACCCTCGTATGAACCAATATTCGAGTTTCCAATTTCTTGCCGCTAAAACTTATTGTCAATGAGCGTATTTGACAGCTTGTGTCATTTGTTTGAAAAGTCAACAACAATACGAGTTTCGTACCAGATAAAGTGTTTTTGCGGGGAGTTCTTCTTCATTATTTAAGATAAGGAACGGCTGGGTCAACCTAAAAAGTTTGAAGACGATGAATTGGAATCATTGCTCTATGGGGACCAATGCCGAACGCTTCAGGAGTTGTCAGAATCATTGGGAGTGGATGAGTCGACAGTCAGCAAACGTCTAAAAGCCATGGAATTGATTCAAAAGCAAGGAAACTGGGTGCCATACGAGTTGAAGCCGCGCGATGATTTTTCGCTTGTGAACAGCTCCTCGAACGCCGAAAAACGAAACCGTTTTTTGCATCGCATTGTGACTAGCGATGAAAAGTGGATCCATTACGACAACCTCAAGCACAAAAAGTCATGGGTTTTGCCCGGACAGTCATGAATATCCTTCGCAAAGCCAAATCTTAGTGGGACCAGCGCGGCGTGATCTACTACGAGCTGCTCAAACCGAGTGAAACGATCACGGGGGAACGCTATCGGACTCAACTTATGCGTTTGAGCCGCGAACTTCAGCAAAAACGGCAGGAATACGAAGAAAGGCACGACAAAGTGATTTTGCAGCATGGCAACGGTCGGCCACATGTTGCAAAAAAAAATGTGCTTAAGCTGAATTTTTATGCATTCGCTCAATTGCCAATACCTTTGTTATCTTTCCATGGATTTCCTTCAAAAGTAGCTTGTTTATTTCGTAAAAGATCCTCCTTCACGCAAAAAATAATAAACTATGCAATCTTAGCTTCTTTTCGCCGATTATCCCATAATGTAGGCGGGGCATGCGCCTTTATAATTACGGGAAGCGTTTGTCCATCAAAAGCAACCATATCAAATGTTTAAATGATTTTGCAGTATAAGGAAAAAGTTTTTCATGCAAAGTCCCAAAACTGGGGAAGGTAGTTATCCCTTAGAAGGGAGATTGCACACGTTTTTATAATTTTAGCAAAAGTGCAAACAATTATAAAACAATTTCAATGTTAACTCTGAAACATATTGCAATCTAATTTGCCCCAAAATGTCCGCAACAAACAGGAATACAGAAAGCTCGCCAGCTCGCCAGCTCTAAGCTAACAACGACAATCAAATAAACTAACAAAACTGACAAACGACAAATGGACAAAAGGACAACGAGGCGGAAAATGGTGTCGACTCTGCTATGTCAGTCAGTCATTCATTCATTCAGTTAGTCATTCTTTCAGTTTGTCTGTCTGCCTGTCTGTCAGTTTTTAGTCATCGTTATCATAGACATCGACGAGAATGTTGCACATTGCATCTTATCTGGCATATGCATCGTTATTGTTCATGAAATGGATAAACGAGCGAACGAACGAGCTATGCAACAAACAACAACGTACAACTGACTGATTGACTAACTGAGCAAGTGACTCACTGAATGACTGACTGACTGACTGACTCAATGTATGAATGACTGAATGAATGATTGAACGAGTGTTTGAATGAACGCACACCAAGCACAATTGTCACTTGCAACTAAAACGAACTGACACAGAAATCAAACGTTCCCGGTGAGTGAGCTTAGAAGACTGATTTGGTTTTGAATACATACATATTTAGTAGTACACTATACTCGTGTAGTAGTGATGAGCTTAACTTTGTCTCGTTGCCATTTCAAATTTTGTGCGAGATGCTAAAAGTTACGCAGATATTTTTTTGTTAAATTGTAGGACCAATGCTTTGTGTGAAAAGACTTTTCTTTTTGTGTAGTAAATATGTAGTACAGTGGGACAAATGTAATGATACAAGAATAACAACGTAATGCATTTCCAGGTCCAGGTTACAAAATATTATATGTCGTCATGTGTTTACTTCACTTTTTAATTCAAATTTGTGCATTCAAAGGAAACACCGGCCGTACAAAAAAATGTACACACATCTGTGCGTTTCAGACTCTTTGTAATTGTGTGAACGAATTCAAACGGACAAGTTTTTGCATCGCTTCATCTTACCAGATATCCAGGAACAGTCGAAACAGTCGAATTTCGACGGTAAGATGGGCGCTGAAAAAGTAAATGTAGTTCAGCCAACATGTTCATAGCGACTTCACTTGGATTGCCTTAAAAATTGAAAACATCAACGATGAAACACCTATTTTGAAGGTTTTAAACCATAACCATAAGTAGTGCGTGACATAGTGTCTGAGCCAAGGCCGCCTGTCATAGCGAAGCAGGCTCGAACAGCCAGTTATGCTAACTGGGACTTGTCAGAGTTAGAACGATGGGGGCCATACTGCTACAAAATATGATGTCTTTAAGCAGCCTCAGGTCAGAACTATTGAGCTGAGCGCTGATTTTAGGGTATATGCAGTAGTCCAGGATATTGTTTCCAGTACCGGGATGCAGTGTTTTTAAATCAATCTACAATGAATGACTTAGACTTAGCCCAGCTAAGTTCACAAAAAGGTTCCGCACCTATGAAAGGAGTTGCCGAAGCAGTCTTGGCCAGTTCTCTTCCACTTTTATATCCGTCAATACCCCTGTGATGTTGGGTCCGCACTTGCACCCATAGCGGTAAGTGAACCATCAGTGAACTATTTAAGCGTAGATGGTCCAGTACCAGGGCTGCCCTCCACCCACACTGAGCCATTGGGAAAGAGAACTGAAAAGCGTCTGCCGAAGCGCAGTTCCGTGGTCAAACAATCTGATACATTCCAGGTTTCGATGCCAGGGATACGTTTAAGAATACTAGACGGACCAAGTTTACTTTATTGTTAGACGCAGTGTATCGAGATAAAATGAGACGATAGGAGACGACGCTATCCAAAAATCTGTTGCTAAAACCTTTTTGCCCTCTCCGGCTACGATTTGCCGAATTTAATACACGGTTTCGACTGTTTTGTTTTCATGATTACAATAAACCCCGTTTATCAATCCAAAATGCTCATTTGAAATGTTTCCATTCGATTACAAGAGATGCTCACAACCCTCAGCAATCTAACCCTAAACAACCTTAAATCAACGAACTCCAATTATACGCCGATGCATTTTATCAACCATTTCTGGTGTGGTGACCTCTTTTCGCCGTTCAGACGTTCATTAACCAAAATGCTTCAATGACCAACTTTAAATTCAGCTGTCCAATATTTAATGGATAAAATCAATGGAGCAAAGCTTCCATAAACTTCTTTAATTTCTGTAATTCTTAGATAAAAGCATCATATTCAATTTTACCATATTTGTAAGAATGCAAAAGCTGTTTTCTTTCCATGGCTGCCAATCACAAACTGAATGACAAAACTGGCCCAAATTTAAAAGTAATCATATGAAGAGTGACGCGATTTACGACAAACATTATCAATTTAACATTGCTGCAAGCGATAGCATCAAGGCATTTGCATCCATGCTGTATTTATTTCTATTTCTCAAAATGCACAGCAACTTGACCACTGTGCAGTATGCGCAAAGCCAATGTGACATGTTGCTTGTCATCATTAGATTAGAGTATGCTGTCAACGAAAAATTAAACCGTGAGAAGCTGTAGGTGAGCGCAAAAACGAATGAAGGGATGCAGGGCTGGATGAATGGATGAATGGATAGATGGATGGATGGATGGTTTACTAGCTGGAGAGGATGTTGTGTTATATTTGACTGTGTTAAATTGTAAAACAAGCAACGTAGTGCAAACACAAAGCCTGGCAGAACAGAGAGACGAAAGGCAATTTCCAGTTCTCTTTTCAAGTTGTAAACGCCCGCAGAGTTTGCTATTTAATGCCACATGCCTGGTTTCATTTCTGAGTCTTATCCTGCTGTCACATGTTGTCGAGTAGGAATATCAGGCATGGCAGGAATGGAATGGAATGCTCACTCAGTTACTCATGCGCCACTGTTATCCTGTCGTGCGTACATTTGTACATCCTGTCCAACGTTTACAGCTTGTTTGTCTCTCATTCGTTTGTATTGCGTATTAGTCGCGCTTTGTTGTCCTTTGGCGTTGGCGTTAGCGTTAGCGTTAACGTTGGCGTTGAACGTTGTCATTGTCTCTCATTTGTAATTTTTCGCAACGATTTCAAATTAAGCAACCGGAAATGAGCTTACATTGTGTACGTAGCGGAAATTGGCAATGACCGACGCTGTTTTTATTATAGTTGTTGTTGTTGTTGCTGTTAGCATGGTAAGCCTTTTTTGTTGCAATGGTTTAAGCATAAAACTCAAAGGCACATTAAAGCACTTAAGCTGAAAATAGTTATTAATATGTATAGCATTTTGCTGCTTCTTAAAATAGTTTCCTTTTTTTTTTTTAACCCATTTGAGACTGAATCATTATTCCATTAATATGGAAATTATAATTGCATGATTGGCTGTAAGGATCGTTGAAACTCCCACGTAGAAACTTTAAATGCAACACTGCTCCTGTCAACTACTATCTGTTAATAGACTACGGTCAAATTTTAAGCAATCTGCATCATGAAGTATGTGTTTGACAGCCATTGAAAGCAGATATGAAAGACAGGCAGACGAACAGAAATCAGAGTCTAAAAAATCCACTGTTTCATCTACTGCTTAGTCGGCGATGTGCTGGAATGGATTCATATTTCAAACACGTTTCTAAAACAGCGTCAAACACTGCTTCCGAGTTATCACACGGTTACGTTTGAGTTCAAATTCGGCAGCGACCTAATTTCGTCTGTCTGTATTACATATCTGCTTTGAGAGTGAGTTCGCAGACTTACGTTGATTAAACTTATGGAGGCAAGGTATCATTCTTCAGTTACTGCTTGCCGGGTTTGTTCGTCGAATCGACTAACACCGAGCTCAACGAGCTCCATCGATAGTTGTTTTACGAATATGTCATTTTGAATATGTTGTGTGAATATTAAATATTCTGAATTATAAACTTTCACTTAAAATTCAACTGCACTTGTAATTCGCACATAGTTCATGCATACCTCCAACTCCAGCATATTAAACCGTAGCGTTAATGTAACACTGTACGAAAATGGGTTAATTACAAATTTGGTAGTTTTTAGCACTATTTTTGTTCAGCTTGCTTAATTTTTCATTTTATCTGCATTCGTACAGCTTGTTTTTTATCTCAGCTGCATTAATTAACACCCTCGCGTAAGCTGAAAAGTATGCAACAATTAAAGCAACATTTTTTTAGATGCGCGCGCTTTTAGGCACTGTGACTCTACTATTCCCTTGCCATACGAACTAGTTCTTTAAACTACTTTACTAAGACTTTATGAAATACTAATTCAGTATACGTTGTGCTACAGCTAATTCTTATGCTATTCAATGCTTTTTCTCGTTACAACTTCTAGTTAAAGTTGAGTTTATTTATATTTTAAGTATTTATAAACTTTTTCGTTCGACTATGTCTAAGTTTTAAACGAAAACTTTTAATTGCACTTTGTTAATAATGCATAGAAATTTATCATTAAAATAGTTCACTGCACTCGCTTTCTACTTTAACCATCGTAACTGCCTGCCAGCCCAGCCAACATAGACAAAAGCAAAGCACTGTGCAAAAATTCAATTGCATACTTTTTGGCAAACTAGCACAAATATTTTGTTGCGTATTCTTTTTCAAAAACAAACAAGAAAAACAACAACTACAACAACAACAACAACAACAACAACAACATTGTAAATATATATGTAAGAAAAGTTTGTTTTCGCTACTTTTACCTTTTGGCATAGTTTCTTAGAAACTGAAAAATCAGAGCAAAATTCATGAATTTTAATTACAAGTCACTTTTGAAATCTTTAGGAACTATTTTCGCTTTTCCAAAAATGTGGTACAAATTGTTATAAGTAGCAGTTGCAAGTTACTTCTATTCATTATTAGTAGATATTATTTTCAAATGATTCTATTGTTAACATAAACTAGTTGCATCAAATCGTTACCAATTGGTAAGTTTATTAGGGAAGATAAGATAGGATCAAATCAGAAACTTAGCCAATTTCAAAATTTCTATTCTAGATTTTTAATTTTACACTATTTAATTCGAAGAACATCTCGCCCGCTGGTCATGCTATTCTTTAATAATAGGCTTGTCTCGTCCAATCTTTGAGGTAGCACCAAATAAATGAAACACCCATCTTTAGGTTGAGATGTCACTGGTTGTCGAATCTGGTTTGATCTTACATTTTCAACTTGATGTAAAAGCCGAAAGAGGCGTCCAAATGAATTAATTTTTATTGTTTAATGAAGTTTTTACTGTCATCTGTCAAAAAGGCATCGTGACTTTTCCGACAAATTTAAGTTTATAAAATTTATAAACTCTAATGCAAGAAAGTAATGAGCCATTAGCTTATTTTATGTTGTGAACACAACATCGCCTCTACTTTATATGAATTCTCCACCAATATCGCAACGAAATTACACCAAAAGTGTAAGTCTTCATTCATCCGCTCCCACATGACAGCCCGGTATGTTTCGAATTACACTGTTTGAGGTCTGGATAATCCAGGCCTAGGAAATGAGATCACTAACAGCAACGGTTCGCAAACAGGGAAAACACATTATCACTTCTTACTAGTATTTTGCAACTCTTTTTAACAGATAGACACAGGAGTTCTTCGAAATGTTCAATATGACAGAAGAGAAATACATCTTCGAAATAGTTGCATCTTCAATTACTTTCTAAATTATGATTTCCTGATTTATAAAACTGAATGGAAGAACCATTCATTTAAAGAACCTAACTTATACAAACTTTTTGTATCGCTGACAATACTCAACTGCCAAATTTCACATTACTCACAGAATAAAGCAATTTGAAGGACTATACGAAAAGCAAGCTTGATACACAAAAACCTATTTTTTACATGCAGTAGGAGGAGTCCTCAATTGCAGGCAACAGTTGGCAGCAGAAAAGCATCGATATGCCGTCTGATATTGCAGTAATAATGCCTTTCAAATTGCAGTTTCATTGCTACAGACAAGAAAAAAACTTCCGAAGTATTAGAAAAAGTGCCAAAAATAAAAGAAAACTTCAACTGCAACTGCTTCAAATAGATTCAAAGAACGAAAGCAATTTAGTGGCATTAGTTAGGCGCGGCAGCAAATACTTCCGAAACAATGGCGTACAAAAAGCACAGAGACTGTTGGCTACAGCGGCTGATGACAGCAACAAATGCCAGAGAGTGATATCATAAAAAGAAAGAATATAAAGATTGAAAGGATAAAAGCGCGCAAATGTCCATCAGAGCATGCGTCAGTCATTCAGTCAGCCATGCAGTCAGTTTGAATTCAGTTTTCCGTAAAAGGTCTGCCGTTGAATGGCAACACCGGCCTTGAGTGGCGTATGTCAGGCACGTAACGTACCCGTACACGTATATTTAAAATGAAAGAACGCACAGAAATCATATTTGAAAAGCCTTTGCCGAGATACTTTAATACCATTGCTTTAATTGTAAGTCGTATACAATTAAAATCTTCTACCTTTTGAATTCGTGTTGAATGGCAGACTGAATATTATTTAAAGGAAAATATTAAAAAAAAAAAAAAGATAGAAAACAACTAAAATTCTAAACAAAATAATTCGTTAAAAATGTACAACATAACCGAAATGTTTATATGCTATGCATATGCTCTAAAATATGCTTTATATATTCATGAGTTCTTAAAGGAGTTGCTCAGCTGAGTAGTTTAGTAGGCGATTATTCTTCTTCCCATGTGGGTATTCAAATTTATAGCATTACAAATACAATACAGCCTATTTAAACTGAGTACGAAGCACGCCAATTTGGCTGTCAGTTGAAAGTGTTGCCAGACTACAAATTTGCTGAACCCATTTTTGGTATTTTTTAGTATGATACTAGCAATACTTGTCATTTTTGTGTGTTTTTAACACAACTTATGTCTGTTGAAAAAAAAAAAAGTTTGGTTCTATTGATTTGTTAAACAGCACAGTGAAAACCTCGGAGGCGAGTTTATTATTGAGAACATACTTCTAAATTTAGATGAAACATGGAAAAGAGGGAAAGAAGGAAGAATCGAAACACTGGATTTTTTTAGGCGTATCGTCAAAAAAGACGCCCAAGGTGGATCTGTCGGCAAACAAGAAAATTGATTACGTTAAAAGTAGAAAAGCCATGTACGATGCATAAAATTGGGCCAACATAGAAGTTATTCGCTTAATTTATTGGACTCAAGTGTATCAATATAAAAAGAGTGTTTTCTTAGCAAGTATTTTTTTTTTCTAACGTGGTACGCTCAAAAATGTACCAGCTAAAAAACACCCTTTAAAAGTTACAATCGACAGTATTAACAGTATTTTGTAATAGGCGATTTTCTAGTGGCGCTACATGTGTCTTAGTACGTTGGAAAGGTACATGTTTTCCCAACATCCAGACGAAATTTGAATGATATTTAGTCAACTGCAAGCGGGGTCATTTGTGTCGTTAGGGACGTTCTTCAGCATGTCCGTACAAGCCTTTTGAATGAATTCTATGCTGACAAAATTCTTTCTCTTCATTGGCTAATAGACTGGCAGGTTCCCTAGGAAGGTTTAGGAAAAGGTATATTAAATTCATCGAACAGCTGACGCTTTATAAAAATAACGCACAGGAATACCAACTGCAATAACTATATTTACCCGATTGGTACTAGTCCCGAACCGGGCAACCATATTATTTTTATTTTTGCCGCAAACGCAAAATTTATAAAGACAGACTTCACTTATCGCTCCAAGACTCATTAAAAAAAGAAACTCTATCTAATTTTGATATTATTATCTATAAATACATACATATATAAATTGAAGTTGCTTTTCCTGTCTGTATGTTGCCTGGAATCTCAGAAATATCAAATTTGCTGTATCTCAGTAACAATATTAAACAGAGAAATGAGATTTGGTATATATGTAAAGAACACCGGGAGAAATAAGATGCACTCAAATTGTGAGTAGTGCCCTGCACATAAAATATAAGAGAATAACCCAAATTCGGTTTATCTCAGAAATGACAGATATGTAAAAAATACCGTGAGAAATAAGTTAAACTGTAAAAAAAATTGGTGTTCCAACAACATAAAAACAAGAGTAGATGCAGCAACGCACGCCGGGTACGCTAGTATAAACTAATTCCACATGTTTTCGTGCTGCAACTGGATTCTTTTTTCAGCTAGATAATAGGTTAAAACGGTTATGACACTAAAAATAGGAACCATATTTAACAAATCTTTTCCAAAATGGATTTACTGAAGAAAATTTTTGAAAATTCCGAAAACGTATTCTATATACTCTACGAACTTTCAAGATAGTATCTGTTTGCCAAAAAGAATAAAGAACGGAGTGATTGAGAATCGTAGCTGCCAAAGTCATGAGGAAATTGTCTATTTAAAGTATATTTTTCTGGGAACCACTGGGATCCACTGTATTGGATATCTAATATATATGTCATGTTCTCCCAATGTCTTATCTTTGATTGCGGTTAGGATCGGTTTTATTGTTGTCATACAATCGGAGCAAATCCAGAACCCTCTCTTTAATCTACTACTCTTGAGGGGGTTGTATGGTGTTGGAACTTTACTAAAAGAATAACTGAAACTTATTAATTTTCGAAGATGAACCAAAAAAAAAAAAACTGCACTGAACAAAAATGCTGTAGGAGAGGAGATCGTTCCCCAGTCCACACCCCCTCCCTGAAGTCCGTCAATGCCATACACATATACACCTATTTGGGATATCGTTCTCTTCAACATATTCGTTATATTACTTAAAGCATATCATCTATAGCAGATCTCAATACATAGAGTATCAATAACTAATTGTTTAGTTTCCTTAGAGTCAATTAATATAACAAGAAGATTTCGCTGTTCCACAACGTTAACGTAAACTCCAAGGACTTCTCTACAAAGCCACAAATATTTCATAAAACTAAACTAACCAATTTCACTGCGTGAAGCGCATCTAAAAATACAACAAAAATGAATATATACAAATAAATAAACAAATAAATTCTATACGAATTACTTAGAGTGAAAAGGTATAAAACTAAATAACTACAAGCTAACGAAACGCAGTTTTCAACTCAAGCAGAAGGTCGACAGTGAAACCTTTGAGCTTTTAGTCTTCTTTCTCTCGTTCCATTTATATTTCACTCTCAAGGTCCTTTTCTTACTTACTCTATACAGATACCTTTTCAACGACCAAAATGAATGAATAGTGAGCCGACTACTACCTGAGCTGAACACTGAATGTATAAATGACTGAATGCTTGCTTGCGTTTTTTATTTTTGATTGCTTGTTAGGTTAGGTTAGTTTAGGTTAGGTTGGGGTCTGTTTCGCTGGTTACTTGGACATTTGCGTAGAGCTTTGGTTGAAGATTAATCTCTGCTATATTAAATATCTTAAGCTGCATTCAAATCCTCTACGAAGGCATTAGCTGCATTTGATTTGCAATATTTTAAAAAATGTTTTGTACTGATTTGAACTTGAAGTGGTTTTTGTGATTGGTTGATTTAAACGAGTAGTAATTTAAGTTTTGTTATTAAATTTAGTAGATATTATATATTTCATGCTTGCTCACATTCAGGTATGTTTGATTTAAACTAATTATATCGATTGCCGCATTGAGTTATACAAATATTAATTGTCTTCATAGCATAAAAATTTACCATCCATAATTGAGTTGAAAGTCGATGGATATTTGCCCGTGATAATTATGCAAAATTTCTTAAGTAGCTTGTTTACCACTAAGTTCCATAATAGGGATAACAGGACTCCGCCCTGAGGCGTGCATGCATTTGCCACTTTCGTTCTGGTTGTGATTCCCACTCGGCTTAGACTTTTCAGCAGCTTAGCAGGTTATGTATTCAGGAACATATTGCCGTAAGAGGTGCTGTTGCGCTTAGGCTCCGCACTATTGTGTCCGTGGCCACATTAATAAATGCGCCTGAGATGTATTGGATTGCTCAAAGTGCGTATTCTTTGTGGTACAACCGTTTCTCAATGGTAGCTACCAGGGAATGTAGCGCTGTTTCCACCGATTTCCCTTTCGTGTTGGTTGGGTGCCATGGTTAGGTTCACGCCTTCCCTTATATAGAGATATAGCATTTTTTCCATTGTCCTCAGCAGGAATGGCGTAAGACTAATGGGCCTGTAGTCCTTTCGCTGCACATGACTGCGTTTTCCCGCTTTGGGCACAATTACAACTCTTGCTGCGTATCAGGTTACAAGCACATATCCGTACTTTAGGCATAATTCAAATATGGATTGTACCCATGCGGCGAACATATGCTAAATCACCTTTAGCATGACCGGGAAGATCCCGTCCAACCCAAAGGATTTGTAGCACTCAATTGAATCTATAACCCACTGGATCTACTTGAGAGTGATTATCCCCTTCGGTGTTTCGCTCTGTGGTAGGTCCCGGGAAGTGCGCTTCTAAGAGAACGCATGTTACTTCCCTGCTGCTTTCTGTCCATTGTCCAGTGGTTGTTCTTAGTTGACTTTGTATGGAAGGCCGGCTCGAGATTAGCTTCTCTATGCCGGAGCAAAGGAGTCACCATGTGTTCCTCTTTGCTTTACGAACCTATTTTTTGAAGTTGCGCAGTCTGATTTTATATTCGTCCCAGATGATCTCCTTCTCTGACTTTTTTGCGAGTCGGTAGATTTCTTGCACATCTCTCCTTTGTTTTTTTTTTTTTTTTAGCTCTAGAGTCCACCAAGGGCGCTTTGGTCTCTCTTTTGTAAATCAATGTATGCGATGTGCTCCCATTGTCGTGGTGAAGATTTTACCATCTTGAATGCATATATCCACGATTCGCCACCTTTTACGATGTCATCGACATGGTTTGAAGCAACGGCGTCCTCGCTTGAATTCATAATTACCAGTTAAACAAGAGTTTTTGATGGCGCTTCACAGACATAAGTCGAAGTAGGTTGATTCATATAATTATTGTCTAAATAGTGCACTTACATCAAAACGTTCTGCGTATGTTTATGCTAAAATATGTCAAACTGTGCAATGGAAATGTAATCTGGCACAACACTCTCTAACAATACTTCGCTTTACCAAGACGCATAATATACAAGCCTACACTAGTCTTAATGGTCATTACCATTTAAAACGTATATAAGTTTATTTTCTTCTAACCACGCTCAACTAAAAAAAGACAGCGCTTGTTTTAAATATTGTACATTTCCTTAGAAAACTAAAGAAAAAAAATACATGGCGCTCCTTTCAACCTACGCTTCCGCATTATGTTGCAGCACTTCCGGTTTCCGTTCGGACCGTTTTGTTACGCTTCGTTGATGTGTAAATTAACAACATTCTGTGCTACAGATTGCTTTGAGGTCCTTTATTTCTGTTTTTTTTTTTTATTTTTTTGAAAACTTTACACAATTTTATTTTGCTTAGCATACTTTTGGGTTTTTAATAATTGCGTTGACAACTTTTACACAGCAGCTTATTTGTGCTTTTGTTTGACTGCTCTAGCATGGTGAAAATTATTTTTTATTGCTTTTAATTAATTTGTTTCTATACTCTTTACACAGACTGTGAATGGTATTATAATTTAGTCACACCGTTTGCAACGCCTTAAAGCATGCTTCAGAGACCCCGTAAAGTGTACATACTTGTATTCGTGAACAGCACGACACGACGAATGGATCTAGCTATGTCCGTCTTTCTGTGCGTCTGTTTCTCAGCGTTACTGTCCGCCCTCCCCAATCTTTGAAATATTAGTTTGGACACTTTTTAATCAGAAGCAACACAAGTTTAAAAACCATGCAATTTTAGTGTATAAGCTATAGGTAACATACAGAAACATTTTGTATTTATTTTGTTGTATCGAACATGTTTGAATTGAAGCAATTAATATTTGTATACTCCACACACAAAGTGTGCATAGTATTATAATATAGTCACAATATTTACAACATTCTGAAGGAAGCATCGGAGACCTTATAAAGTATATTTACTCGTGATCAGCATGATAAGACCAGGAATTTAAGCCATGTCCATCTGTATGTGCGTGCATCTCAAGTCTCTTCCCTCAATCTTTGAAGTATTGGTTTGCAAGTTAGTGTGGAGACTTTTTATAATCAGAAGCAACACAAGTTAAAAAATTACCGCGATTTACCGGAATGTATAGCACCCATACAAAAGTATTTATTTGGTTGTATCGAACATGTTTGAATTAAAGTAATTATTAAAGTTATAATAATAATTGTTGTTAAATTGTTCAACTACATACAAATTCAGTGCAACGCAGACACATAAAGTCACACTTTGCATGCTTTACTTTTGGACATCCCGGCTCTAAATCAGGACCGCCCAGAAAGACAATAAGTGAGAAATTTATTTGCAATTAATTAATGAATAGTTGTAGTCTGTCGTTTTTTTGTTTTAAATATTTATTTGATTCATCTTCATTTAAAATTCAACTAACAATAACAACTCAACATGTTGGAAAGTGCGCTCACAACAGTTTCCAGCTCGACCAACATGTTGTACAATGTGAATCGCTCTTTAGAATATGACAGAGACAGAGAATATTTTTTCTTCTATTCTTAAATTGAAAGCAAAGCAACCGAAAGAAACGAAAAGTGGGTAGCTATGCGGAATACGTTAAATTTTTATATTATACTATCATGGACGAAACTTTTAAGTAGACAATTCATATACCTCTGTTTCATTGTGTGTATAGAGCAGCGTCAAACCAAAATAACACATTTTCGTATATTGCTTATACCTATGGCATCACTCACTTTGACTTTTTTGTTATTATTTTAGCTAATTAAGAGAGCTGAGACAAGTAGAGAGGTCAATTATTAATGTTATATCTAAGAGCATTAGCGACGTGTGAGCATCACTAAAAATGCAAAAGCCGAAGTAAAACTGCAGCGTTGCCGAGAAAAAAAAAACGCAAGTGTGAAGAGTATTAAAGATTCGGTTCTATCAAAGTAATCAAATTTTCTTGTTTTTTTCTCCTGCTACTTATTAAATTGTGCATATAATTTAATAATAAACCTATTTTAAAAATTAAAAAATAGATGCCTCAACGGATTTGAGTACAAATTAAATGTGCCGCACCTAGAGCTAAAATACGTTTTTGAAAATTATTTAAAGTTTTGGCACTTGTGCCTTAAGTGTCTACTTTGCTGCCTTAAGACAAGTTGTCTTGCCATTCGATGTCCTTGCTGCACTTTGGGTGTACACTTTTTATGCTAGAACAACACACTTCATGTTAATTACAAAACTTGTGCCTTTCAAAGGCAAACTCACACACATACACGTATACGTATACGTATACGTAGAGAACTATTCAAGTACAAGGCATGCGATTTGGCATTTTTCCTAACAATCTTTCATAGTAGCTACCTACTAAGACTTCCGACCTCTCAGACCTCTCAACACTTTGTGAATGTATATAAAAAACATGAATTTTGTATGCTGTGTTTTAGGTATTTCTGTGAATGCGAACTCAAAACGTATACGAAACTCATTTCGCTTAGCATAACAACAGAGGCCATACACTACTCTATACTAGACTACATACTACGATACAACAACTCGAACAAGGATAATAGCAATAACGACAAGTAGTTGGTGTACTAATGACAGCCATTGCAGTAGCAGTAGCGGTGGCTATAAGAGGCGTGGCAACTAGTCCTCCAAAAACAAGAACTTAATAACCTACTAACAAACATACTAATTTGCACTTGAGCCTAATAGTAATGGATAGATGGATCGAGTATGGCAGCTACGAAGGCGGTACAAGGACATTTGTAGGCGAGTTTAGCTGTTGAGTAAAAGAATGAATGAATGAATGAATGAATGAATGAGTTTGTTGAGGTTAGTTGCCTGCATTTCTACGTAATATACAAATATTCTATATATTGTCTGAAACTGCGGTTCGGTACTTCACTTGAGCTGACTTGAGTTTGAACAAGTTGAGTAGAGTTGTACTCATGTTTTGGTTTGGTTTGTTCGTCTGTCTGTCTGTCCGTACGTCTGTTTGTTCATACACTTTTGCTAATTTTCTAATTTGAATTCAGATTTATGCAGTTTAAAATTGAATTGTTTTGTATGAATGAAACCTTTGATGCATATCAAAGCAGTTAATTGTTTTAGCAGACTTGTTTAGACAAGTTTTATCTGGTATCTGTGTTAAGAGCAACCAAAGAGAGTCTAAGAAAAGTGTTAAGATAATAATAATTTTCATGGTTACTTCATTGTTTTATATGTCTAGATGTAAAGTGTTTGAGTTCGTTGGAGAATTTTAACTTTTTAGTATTCTTCGCTTAAGAGCTTAACTAATTTTAGTCATAATGAAGAATAAATTCCAGCGAATTTTGCAATAAACTCCAACGAATTTTGCAATATGTTTGTGCAACACTAGCGTTTGTTTACTTGCTTGACGATATTTATACACAACAGCGTTAATCTACAACACTTGAGAATTTATTCTAATTTAAAAAAAAAAACACGCTCTGAATCCGAAAATTTAAACCAACGACGATAAAGTAAAAGAGTTTCGTAGATATTGTTTAAGAACCATATTTTTTCATAAAATATACAATTACAACTTTGAAATACGCTACACTATAGCTTTTGTAGACTTATATAGACTTTGAAATTGATGTCCTCTTTGTGTCCGGAATCCGCAAATATGTGTCTTCATACTTTAAAGTTCATACGTAGGACCGTAGGACCACCAAAGCATGCAAACTCTTGGAAGTACTGCTATGATGATCAAATCAGTCCTATACTTTGCAAAACACGCACTAGTGGCACTTCTGTGGGTTCAGGCTGCTGTGATGGAGGACTTTATCTATTGCATATTCCTCCAGGAAACAATTGCGAAGCATACTTTCCAGCAAGACTTTGACAGATTCGACTCTAGGTTCCTTTTAAGCGAAGACATTAATGCCCAAAATATGTGATACGGTTGTTGGTTGTCTAATTAGACACTGTTTAGGTGTACTAAGTTACCAGGCCATTAATTCCCAAAGACTCTCTGACGGTTTGGACAAGAGCCAGGCCATTGAACTAAAAAAAATCACAATCGAGAATTTTCTGGAAAAACACGTACTAGTCTTGGCTGGAGTATGCTGTTTGACACTGACGAGATACAGAATATGCCATCGAGGATCAAGTGCAAGATATTCACGAAATAGCATTGATCCCCGGTCCGAGAGAAAAGAAGGTTGAGACGATTTTGGTATGCTACCAGAAATCCTCTTGACAAAGCTGCGCATTGGTGCCTTTCTTGCTGAAGTGGAGAATGCGAGAGCGGAGCATTTTCCCTATTCCGCTACGAGGTATCTCTAGAGGCCAACTAAAAGGAGCTCGCCCGTACTTAGCCCAAGCGGATGCTGGTTTATGTTGAGTGAATAAAAGCTATGGAAGCTAAAGAAGAGTCCCTTAGTTTCCATTATGCTCCATGTCAAATGGTGTTGCAACTTTGCACTGTTGAGGCTATTTACGAGGTCAGCTAACGTAAAACCAAAAAAATTTCGTGGCTATGAAAATATCGATGCTTTCGCTATTAACACCTGGACCAAACATCAGCTGTGCCCTATTGTATATACAGATGGCATCTCCATGAGCTTCACATCAGATATTTTGCCACGATAGTGAACATAACCTCATATAAAACTAAAGGTAAAACAGGCAGATCGCCAACACATCAAGATGAACTGGGTGCTGAACTTAGATTCAAGCTGAATTTGATGAACAAAACAATAATAAATAAGTGAAGGGAGTTGAAATAATAAAGGTAAAAGAGCCAAAAAGCTTAAGAGCCACCATAAATTCGATTTTATTTGGTGACTTGTTGCCTTGTGATACAAATTGTGATTATAGTCTCTAAGCCGCGTAAACATGAAATTCAAATTTGTACTTATTAATATTTTACATCAAGTACTCTGCTTCTATTAGTACAATGCCTACAATTCCATTTGTTTATCTAACTCCAATCTATTTGAATGCCATATCAATCAAGCACTAATTCCAAATTATATCCTAACCAACAATTCTGCGCCCAAAATTTCAATCCAATTAAAGCACAGCTGTCTGCATTGCCTTGCAACCTAATTGGCATCGCTTTAACTCAATTTATGTTACACTGAAGTTCGTTGTGCGCACACGAACACCTAAATTAATTGTTATTAATTACTTGACGCACGTTGTATGCATTTACACGCCATAATCCAAAAGCGCTAAAACAATATACCTACTCATATTCACACATTTAATATAGGGTGTTTTTAAACAGGTTAGTTTTTTTAATGTGGCAACACTCAAAAAGTTTATCGTTTAACGAAAAGCTGATAGCATATTTACATACATAATAGTTTGGCAAATCATCATGCAAAAAGTTCAGTGATTAAACGCTTGAATGGTTAGAATGGTCAATCCATTTCTTACCGCGATGCACTTGTGCCTCAATGGCTTTGTCAATTTGAAAAATTGTTACATATGGTAGGAGAAAAATCCAAAGGTAATTTAATACCTAGTACCAATATCTACGTTTTGGAGCAGATGCCATCATCGGCACATACTTCTTTAAAAACAAAGAAAATGCAAAAGTCCCCATCAAGAGCGCCCGATATCGAGCCATATTGAACGATTGTTTTTGGTTTCTCAAAGTGCACGTAGAAACATAAAGTAGTAAATTTAACTATTTATACTTTGATTAAACTATTTGTTCCAATCGGTTTTTACCAAAGTGTGAAATATATATTTTAAAGTGTTTGTACTTTAAATAGCTTTCATAGTTAAATTAAAATGGGACATATTTGATTCAAAGTGTGGTCAAATTTAATTGTAATATGTTTCATAAAATAAAGTGAACTGTTTTCATACGTAATTCAAATATGTTGCATATGAATTTATGTACTATTCTTATATACTAGTTTAAATAACAAGCATATTTGTTTCAAATATGTTACATAGTAGAATCAAATATCTTCATATTCAATTCAACTATTTTAAAATGTTATTTAAACATAATTCATATTTCTCACCAGCAGCGTTATAGTCGCCATTTTTAGATTTTTCAAAGAAAAAAGTCAGACTAGACAAACTGAACAGTGGCAGATTTCACCATGCTGCCTATTTATACTTTCGACTTGCTTTACGTTACACTTTATTTTGAACACCCTCTGTATCATAATGTCTCATACTGAAACAGAAATGCAAAACAAATTTAAACTGTACCCGTAGTAAATTTAAAGTGTGCCCATAGTAAATAAAATCATGCATAATATTTAATATAAATTTCATATAGACGCAACGTGTTAAGCGCAGGCCTCGCTACTCTGTAAAAAACAAGCTCCGCCGGATTGCTTAAGCAAGCATCAAGCTGCTATGACATACGCTATGTCAACGGTAAAACTGTCACGTGCCCAAAAAAAAAAATTTTATTTAATGGAGAAGTTTGAAAAGAACATAATTTCCAGAAACGGATCCTTTGCCATGACCGCAAGATCGTCTGATCAGCCACCGCTGGTCTACTTTCTGCGAATATACTTGATATGGTTGCTCAATGCGGACAAGTTAGCATCGACTTGTGTCTTGGAAGCCAATATAGAGACCACTATACGTGAGATACAACATCAAGTGTTTGCAAACGTGTTGGAAAATTGGACTTCCAAAAACAGAATTCATCAAAATTGACTAATTCCATTTATTTGTATGTGTGTGTGTGTGTTTTTTTTTTCAATTTCAAGTTCTATACCTCTTAAAAAATACACTGTATATAAAAGTACATAGTTACGTACATGTACATACATATTAGTGCCAGACAAAAGGCTTAGGTTGAGTATCGCAAACAGTTAAAACGCTGAAAATCTTTTATGACACACAGTTAGTTCGCTAGTTAGTATATCTATGATGTGCTAAAGCCAGAAGCGCGCACGCAATGCAATTATGGCGTCGTCTATATAAAAGATACATTTATAGATACAAAATACATATTCAGATACACACACATAACTAGACATACAGATAGACGTGTATGTGTGTGCGATAAGCTTTAGTATGCTTTATGTAATTATGACAAGCTACACTTCACATCACTCTTGGTTATTACGTTCGCATACAAATTAATATATAATTTATGTGTGAGACTCACTGGGTGTGTGAAGTTAAAGTTGCTAAGCATGAGATACTTCTGCACTGTATGTATGTATGGATGTATGACACGTGTGTAAGAAAGCTGCTTTGTAAAATAAAATCTTTTAATATTATTCCAAAAAAAAAAAAAATGTAATCTTCGAAAAAAGTACTTAATATCTCTTTAAAATATCTTTAAAATGAAAGATTCTGTCGTTTTTTTTTTTCTTAATAAAAAGTAAGCATGGAAAAAAAAGTAATTTCAACCGAAAGATATACAAAAAGTTAATAATTGTGCGCACAGATATCTACAGAAAACTTGAAATGAGGCTTAAGTTCAGAAAAAAAGGGAGATGAAAAACTTTGAACACATATGCGTGTACGGGGTATATAATTCAATTGAAATTTATTGCGCAGCATATGCAGTCAGAGGTATCCCTACATGCTTTAATACTATATGTATATCTTGTTGCCTCTCCCAGATACATTTTTCTCTAGCTTTCTGCATTACTTTTAAAATAATTCATAAAGCATTTTGCGCTTGACTGGCAAAAACCGCCGCCACCGCCTCCGACGACGAAGATGTCAGCTACATTATCTCAAAAGTCAGTTTAAAGTCATTACAGTCGATGCGCGATTTAAATGGCTGCCTATTTTAAATCATGTATGTGTATTTGAGGGTGTGTGTGTGTGTATCTGGTTGTAGGTGCACACACTTATAAGAGTGCAGTACAATAAGTTTGCAAACTCAGCTAAACATGATACAAAAAAAATTTCATAAAATTTTTAGCTTTCAATTGACATCAAAATGTAGCAGACAAATCCTTTGGTTTTTATTTAGACACGAGTAATAGAATTAATTATTGCACAAAACTAGCTTTACAAATTTTCATTTCAACATCTACATTTTTCGGTATAAATCAATGTTGGTCTGCTAAGTTTTTCTAAAGTAAGCAGACCCAGCAGTTTCAGTGATTTAGAATCGAGTATAAAATTTTTGAATAGAAATTTTGAATAGCCGGCAGCGTTGTCACAAACACCTTTCAATTTTACTTTTTGAAGTTTTTTTTTGTTGTTTTTTTTTCTTTAAATAGGTGGATTACTTATCTAACTTCCCTCGTACGTATTTGGACTCGTGTGAGCATGTATTTTTGTTTTGCTTGTTATTGTTATTGTATTTTTTTGCAAAGTTCGCTGAACCGCAAAAGTTTAGCTTTATGTAAATTTTGAGCTTGTCTAGCTAAAAGTTTTTTAATTTACCTGTTTGTGGGTGGCTTGAAGTTGGCTAAATTTATATTTACTTAGAGGAAGATACGAAGTGAATTTGATAAGTCAGTGAATTTCTTAATTTGCAACACTACTGCTTTCAACTATTATCTGTTAATAGACAGCGGTCAAATTTTCAGCAATCTACACCATTATCATGTTTGTCAGCCGTTGAAAGCAGATATGAAAGGCAGACAGAAGGACAGAAATCAGAGTGTGGAAACGCTTTCTGTCCGTCTGTCTGACTTTCATGTCTGCTATAAATGGCTGCGGAACACAAACTTAATGTTGCAGATTGATTACTTCAGCAACCACGCTCAACTCAATATGATTTAAAAATACAGGAACTACACCCAAAACAATATAATCCAAAAATTCAAAAAGTCACTGACTTATCAAATTGCCCTCTTACATATGAGATCAACTTTAAATGCAACAAAGCATTTACCAAACCTTTGTTCAACGTATACAAAAAAGGATTTCCATATACAATCACTGAAAGTAAGTATATGGAAGAAGAAGAAAAAAGGTGCAAACTGCATTCCATGCACTTCTGATCATCATCATCATCATCATTATCATCATCATCATCCAATAACATGAATTTGCAATCAACAAAACTTATGTTGTAAGCATCGAAACAAAAGCATTTCCATTCAGTGTTGGGCGTTTGTGTGAAAAATTCGTAGGGATTTTGACAAGCGTTAGTTCTCGTCCTTGGTTCCTTATGGCCTAAACGAATCGCTTGCATTGTTATAAGCCAGTGGCGTTCGATACCATACATCGAATCGAACGTGTGCAAATCTTTCAGGTATACTATACTGCGTATTGACACTGGATTTGTACATGTACTCTACACCCACTAAGTAGTACATCATCAGCATAAGCAGCACCAATGACAGCGGCTATGGCATCAGATACATAAGCATATCACTGCTGCATCAAGTGGCACGTCGAGGCTTGTGGCATGAAGTTGTAGGCAACCGAAGCCATTTGTGACACCAACATGCCGCAATATGCAACGAAGCCTTTTTCCTACAATACACCACATACACATAAGTAAGTAGGTACATACATACTTCTCTACCAAGGTCTCTTTGTCCTTCAGCTTTACTTGATGTCATACAGCAAAATTGTTGTCTAAAGCAAAAATTTTCAATTTTCATTGAGATTTTTGCTTGATGAGCATTTGTGTTTGTGGCATACTTGCATATTGTGTTGTTGTTTTTTTCTGTACTTTTTAACATATTTTTACATATGCCAGAAAACATTGAAAAGGATTTGCTCCTGTTTGTGTGGAGAAGTATGTACAAGGTTATGCGGCATTCTTTGCATATTTCGTTTGTATTTTTATTTGAAGAAAATAAAGCTACTGTACTTAAAAGAAGAGAATTTATCTATTAAGTTGCTATGTGTACATTAAAAAGGACTATAAGGAATAAGATTTATCTATCTCTGTATACTGAAATTCTGGAGTATTCATATGTATTCACAAGTGCTTCGAGCAACATTTTATATACAAATTATGAAACAAATCCAGGGTTGCAAGTTAATTGAAATGCCAATTCAATGTCAATTAGAATGATGCATGAATTAATTCATTAAAACTGCTTTATGAATGCTCGTATTCATTCATTCATATTCATATGAAGAATGCAGAACATTATCAAATTTCTATATTCATTCAATACACAGGGAGTTTCACTTCATCAGCATTTATTTTGATTGAATGAAAAAAGTTTCATTTCACTATGAATGAATTTCACAGATATTAAAAACATTCAAAACTTTAATTTATTCAAATGTTCGATTGTTGAACAGCTAATTCTATGTCAAATAGAATGAATCAATTCCTCAATTAGCTTAGAATCAATGACTGTTAATTCATTACACTATGCATGCACGCACGTTCGATACATTCATTCGAATGTTCGAATAAATTGAGTTATCGACCGCTTTCGAATATGAAGGCATTCTGCAGCTTAACTGATGTGCGACCTAGCGACAGGTAGCCTGTTTGACAAATAGAAGCATTGATTACCTATCGAAATATACAAAATAAGCGCAGGTGGCTTACTATTTTGTAAACACCTTGCAGTAAATTTCAATACAAGAATGAGCCTGTAGTTTCAATAGCTACAATGTGTATATGAATCTAATGGTATATGTAGCTTACAGGGAAGAGTAAAATTTTACATAATTCTTTCTTCACCCGAACTTCTACACTCTCTTCTTATGCGTAATCATCCTAAATAATCATCCTATAAATTCATGCTCAATATACGCTTATATAACAACGCGTTTCAAATAACATCTTTTAAGTAACATCTTTCAGTACTGATGCTGTTGAGCGGTGCCTATATTTCAAATTCAGGGGCAAGTACAGCAATTAGCATGGACCGCAACTCGATACACAGAAAGAGCGAGAGACAGAGAGAGAGTAACTGTCACAGTTAAATGAAGCGCATTCAAAAACACGAATCTGTCGCAATCATTCATTTTATATGCGACTTCGAATGAATGTAAATGTGTGCTATTAATCATTCATTCACTTAATTCAATTTTATGTGAATGTTTCATTTGCCGTTTTAGCCGCATTTAATCACAACTCTATTGTCAAATGATCGATACAGTTAACAGAGCTTATGAAGTAATCGCATTCATTCATTCATTCATATGCAAATCATTCATTCAATTCACTTTCATAAGACGAATGTTTGCTTCTATTCATATTAATTTTAATGTGAATCTTTCATTTGTTATTCATGCAGTGATCTAATGTCAAATGATCGATTAGATCGATTAGACTAGAGACTTTGATATGAAAAATATTGACAACAACTACACAGAAAGACCATACTTGTGTTAAACTATTTTGTTCAATAAAATTAAATACTGCATCTATATTCATAAAAGTTCTTCTACACTATGCTCAAATTATAGCTGTAAACATACAACATATGCTGTACATCAAACTTACTATCTACACATATGCAACAACATAAAATCTCTTCCTGTTGTTGTTTGAACTTCTTAAGATACTTTTTCTTTCTTTCTTTTTTCTCTCTCATAAATGTATTCATTCTTGTCTGCGCATTCATGCAGCATTCTTACACGTATTTGACATAAAATCATAAACAAGTTGTTGAAACTAACAGCAAACTGATGCTCCACAGGAAGTCATACACATATAAATATATATATATATATATATATATATATATATATATATATATATATATATATATATATATATATATATATATATATATATATATATATATATATATATATATATATATATATATATATATATATATATATATATATACGTAGTATATAGGTAGTATGTGAGTAAAAACTTAATATGCATAAATTAAACAAAAAAAAATCCAGAAAATAAGAAAAGCCCTAGAGACAAGAAATGCAAGAGGCTTTTGTATATTTTCTATATAGTTACATATACAGAAAACTTTCAAAAGTTGTTGCACTGCATTTTAAAAAAGTACTTAGAAATGGTTTATAATTTATGCGCCATGTATGTTTTGTAGGATTTATGTGTATATTTGAATTTGTGCATGACCTTCAAAACAACAATGCCATAAATAAGCGCAAAAGTTATATAAGTTTAATTCAGTTAAATTAATTTATGGCGCATCTTAACCAAAATGTTTTCAAAGTTGTAAAAACTACTTTTAAAAAGCTTATTTAAAATAGTTTACAAAATTGGTATTGTTTATAGTTTTTTCATGCGGAAAATACATTTGTGAACTATAAGAGTAAGCGAGTTAAAATTACAAGTACGTGTAAGTCAAGGGTACACTGAAAAATATAACGTTATAATTTTGAACACTTATAGTAGGTGAGTGATACAAATAGTATTCCCGTACTCACTTTTCACTCTCACTCTGTTTCTTTCTCTTGTATTTACTTTGGTAAATGTCCAAAAAAAATTATGCTTCCTATTCTCCTTCGCACTATACATTTTCCTCACGCTTTGTTTGTGGTTTGTAGACACGTACATAAATACACATTTCAGTGTAATCAGACACCGGAGAGCGTTTGTAAAAATTGTTAAAGGACACTTTTCTATCGAGCAAGCATAGGGTATTATGTATTAGGGTACAAAATACATCATATCATGTCGCAGTGCCCGTTTCCTTTAGGATGGCCCTCAGACTTTCTATTTCTGACACTGAGTGTAAGTTAGCGTTACAGGCTAATCGGGCCTGATTCTCTGGCCCAGACACTACGTCACTCACTGGTTATGGTTATGATAAGAATTTACCTTGACTGAAGTTTTGAAATAAGCTGAACAAATTTAGGGCTGCGTTAGTATTAAAACACAAAATTGTTTTGTCACTATTGAAAACCCTTATACGAGTATGAGTAGAGTACATTACCTGTTTGAACGCCTAAAAGTATGCAACTCTACGAGTAGAGAACAACAAACGCGTTTAAGTATCTTTCAAATTTATAACTCAATACTCTGCTCGACGTATGCCCCCCTCCTTTGCCAAGTATATTTTAAAAAACATTTTTCGCATAACAATTAACTTCCGTTTTTAGTTTGTTTGCCGCTCGTTGAGCGTCTTGCTGTTTTATATTTAATTTCCGGTTTTGTACAATAAAAAAAGGAAAAATAAATCACGCATACTCGTATGCCATATACGTGTATGTATCTTCATTCGAGCAAATATTTTGCGAATGTGATTTTTATACCCTCAACTCAAAGCGAAAATGTGAATTCTAAGTTTTTGGAAATATATGTACCGACATAAAAAGGCGTGGCAGTATATGCATATATACTTGATCAGCAGCGGAAGACGATTCGATATAGATGTGTCCGTCTGTTTGAACGAACAGATTTTAGAGATTATAAGAGATAGAGACTTCAAGTTTGGACATTTAGACTCTCCTTTGTTCTCTTCAAATAACTAGTAAATTGACATGCCAACCCAAACTTTAAGGGGTAGCCCTCATACATGCATACATATTTAAGTTCTATATCAACAGTGTTTTTATACAATATACCACAAAGGTCCAGTTCGGACCACTATAAGGGGTAGCCCCCATATAAATTTTTTAGGTATTTTTCTTTTTAGTTCTGCTGTATAGCTACTTCTGTTCTACCGAAATTACTTTGTTTCAAAACCTCTTTTATTTTCCTTTAACTCGTTAAACTAATTATTAGTTGAATGACTGCAATTTTGCAATGCTTTCTGAATAATATGTTTTCTTCAAACACTTAAAACTGTTTTTTGAATGTCCTCAACTCGACGCCAACTGTAAGCGGATCAAAAATCCCACGAAGTATCTTTCTCTTGAATACTTATAAAGAAGCTGTATCCGTTGAAGTCAGTGTGCATGCTTCTGCGACATACGGAAGATCCGGGTGTCTTTTTCTTATGAAAAATCCTTCATTTAGATCAATATTAGCTTGCAAATTGATTTTGTGGATTTTAATGGACAACCGCTTCATATGCATATACAAAGGGGCGAGTCCCGCCCACTTTTTGAGGTAATCCCATATAAACCCACAGTTCACTTTTATGCATTTGTATGGAAAACGTCAATATCAAATTGAAATTCGATATGGCGGCATCTTACACATCTACTACATCGCTTCATACAAATCTACTAGTGAGCGTGTACCACCCACTTTTTATGGTAGCCCCTATTTAAAACGCCACTTTTATGTATTATAATACTATTTAAAGTTCATAAAAGAGGCGTCTTAAACAAAGTACAGGGTATGTCGAAATCGTGTACACTTTACTGCAGCGTTCCTTCTTTAATTAGTTTTTCTTTTTTTTTAAATTTATTCTTCAAATATTTACTTCAATATTTATAAAGAAATTTATTAGCTTCAAAAATTTAAGCAAACTGAAAGCTAAAATTTTTACTTACGTTGAATCTGTTTGGTCACAGCAACTTCCTGGCGCTGTTTAAAACTATATTTCCTGTCAATTGCTCTGACAGGACTTAATATGCTAATTAATTATTGAGCGAAGGCTTAACAAGTACGTTGAAATCTTCTTAGGACATATATTTTGACAGCTGTTTGTGCTGTTGACGCCTTAAACTGTGCTATAAATAAAAGTATCTAAAAGCTGCAGTTAGTTTGAGCAGCCGCCTGGCATTGCATAAAATATCACATATTTTTGATTTAAACAATTTAATCCTGTTATTTCTACTTGAACACTATCCTTCGAACAGCACATACATACATACATATGTCGATCGAATGCTGTGTTTGCACAGCTTCAGTCAACAACCGCAACCAGCACTTCCAAGTGTAACTACGATATGTAAAGAAGTATCTTTTGCATTGCATGCCTCCTTGACTGGCATATGCACCTTAAGAAAATCTTCTCCTTTCCGCTCTCTTCCTCTGTGTCACTCTCTCGGTTCTAATAACAATCTTTCGGTGTTATAAAATTCAATTATGCATACATTTCAACTTGCATGCATCTTCATTCGTGTTAGTTTTGCATCATTTGCAACGTTTATCCCTTTTTGCAAACAATTTTGTCATTGATTCAACTTCATTCACCTCTCTTTTTCAACTTTTAAGCAGCATTTCTTGTTCGTATGCAGCTCAGTTTTCTTGTGTCCTGGTGATTAGTAGTTTGATTACTTTGGGTTATACGAAAATATCCTCAAGTGTTTCACTGTGTTTGAGTAGTTTTCTTAGCACTTTAAGCACTGTTTGCTTAAGTGGATTTTCTTTGAATTTTAATAGAATATGCATTGGAGAGTATACAAACTAGATAGCTGAGCATTAGAGTTGGGATAGTTTTTATTGGTGCATAGATTAAAAACTTTTGCAGTTTTTTTATTGGAGCAGAACTTTTGTCATAGAAAACATTGATTGATGGCATTAAGCAGCAAACTTCAGATAGCATTTGGCTATTTGGGAACCTCAAGATCTTCAACACTATCAAGCTGTAAACGCGTCTCTCTTCAATCTGCAATTGGAATACGCTTTACAGCATTGTACCATATAAAGCAGCTGTACAGAAACTGCTCGGAAACGCTGTTCGGTATCGACAGGACACCAATGACAAAAATGAACTTATATTTATATAAAAAAAGAAAAAACCTTTTCTCCAATGGATCTAGCGATAAAGTTATGTGTAGACTGACCATCATGGTGAATGGTGACCTTACTATGCGAATATAGAGCCAGACATTTCGGCGATGAACAGTACTGTCGCGAGGTCATGCAAGGATTCAATCGAAATTCTTTTCTTGGAAATGGAGATTTGCCTATAATATCAATATCTTGAAACAAGAGGTGCGCCTTACTCTTCCGGTCTCTGTTAGTCAACCATTGTTCAACAAATTGTCAATTTTTAGTCGCTTACTGGAAATGGAGTTAAGATGCATCTATACATGAAAAATACATAAACTCTGTTGTAGTTCTCGATACATACATACAGTTTGAGAATATAATAGAGCCGTGCCAATGTCATTTAGATATAAACCAACATCAGTATGTACTCGTATGGCGTGTTATAAGATTATTATATCTATGTTCTACTCAGCAATTATTAGGTCGAACCTTTTTATGGTTGATCAGATCACCAAGAAGAATGCTGATGATTAAAAGTAAAAGAGAGGTAGCATCAAAACGAACCAAATAAGTTACGAGACACGAACCATATCAAAGTAAATCATCTATGTGTTCAGACCGGCTTTTGAAAGCTGTGATATTCTCTTTCCATGCAACAAAGATCGGTTCTTAAATTTCACACAAAACTTGGTAAAAAAGCGTCAATAACATTCCGGACACCAGCAATGATCGGAAAAGGACGTGATTTCGTTGCAAATGATCACAATGCTTCCCTCAAAATGATGGAATTGGCTTTAAACTTAAGTAGAGAAAAAATCCGAAGCATACTTCACGAGGATTTGGGAAAAACAAACATCTGTGCAAAATTTGTTTCACACACTTTAACGAATGCCCAAAAATCGACGTGTATCAAACATTCCAGAGAAGTCGTTGCAGCCTCCTGACATGATCCAAACTTGTTTAAATCAATTGTTACTGTTGACGAAAGAGTACCTGTGACCTTTACAATGAGTTGCATATAACAGAAAGAATGGGAGCAACAGGCGGCTTCTGGGTTTTGTATTTATTTTTCTGCTGTTGTTTTTGTTAGCTTGAAAGTCGGTTTTTATATTTATTTTTCTGTCTATTCTTATTGAAGTGGCATATGTGTATATTGAAAACTTGTCTACATAATGCAGTTCACAATATTGAATACTCTTTTTATCATATTTCAATTCAATTTTGTTGTGTTTATGCAGTTTTTAGAGGAAACTATTATTCGAATCACTACCATTGGCGCTGAGCGCATAGTTTCAGCATCTTAGCTACTTCAGCTAACAAGCACACAAATTATCAATTTGCTGAATAACAGGATATTGGCTCTTCGCTTTGACTGTCGCTGGAAAGACATAAATAATGTTCTTCCTTTTCTATTTTGAAACTGACCACCTGCTTCATTACCGAGCGCTAGCGAATTCACTAGTGATCGGTAAGTGCTTTTGAATTTACTAGCGAACAGACTATGAATAGCATTATAATTTAGTCCTAATGTTTTCCGTACCTTAAACGAAGCAACGTATACTCTATAAAGTAAACATATTCGTGATCAGCACAATGAGACGAGTCATGTCCGTCTGTCTGTGTGTTTGTTTGCGCCATATTTCCATGAACTTTTAAATACTTTTTCTGACTTTAACTTCAACTTTAATTCGATTGGTATATTAAATTTACCCAAATGTATTCAAATTATTTAAAACTGTTGCAATATTATCAAATTTCATACAATTTAACATCAAAGCAAAGAATAACTAACGAGTTGCTTTCATGCCGCACTGAAACACGCAACAATTAAATTAATTTGTTGCACAACTTATACGGAAAATCACATTACAAATATTAAAATGAATGAGTCAGAGAGACAAAATATCTCATATTATTAAGTATAATTTACATTTGTTTTTACCAATGAGTTTAATTTGAAGGCAGACGATGATGTCCTTGTCGATGCAAGTCTGAAGTCAACTCGATAGTTCTGAACTCAACCAAACTACAGAGCGACCAAACGCAACCGCACATGTTTGCGGTTTATATACAAAAGTATCTGTATATAAGTGTATACTATATGTATGTATATTAAAAAAGAAAAATGAAATTAAAAATAAAAATAAAAATAAAAACACACACATTGAAAAGTTAAATAAAATCAAATTGCATACGAAAAGATTTCTGCTGCTATGCGCTCTGTTGCGCCTGAAAGCATGCTTCACATATATAGAAAGCATGTTTCTTTAGAGGTGTTGAACTTTTAAGATAATTATAATATTCAGATTACATATTTGAAAATTGGCTTTATTATTATTTAGAGTACTATTATGCGTGGTCCGAAAACGACCCATGAACATTAACCAATCAGTTTGCTCGGGTGAACGATTATGTAGACCGTAAAATGGACGTAGCACACATTGGTCATATTGCCAAACTAAACCATGAAGCATAATGTAAGTAACAACTCTGGGCTTCTGTAGCAAAGAACTAGCGGGTGGAAGCGCTTCAGTCTTCTCATATATAAGCTATTATCTAGCAGATTCACCACATAATGGTTGTCTTGAGATTCTAGGTGTATGCAGTACCTATATTGTTGAACCTTACAATTAACTCCTTGAGTGTTGGGATCAGTAGGTCATAAATAACCCTCACTAACTGGAGATCAGCAGTAAAAAGCGTGTATAAGACAGGACTTAACACGCTAACTTGTGGAACTCCAGCTCGTTTAGATTTTAAGTCAGATTTCTTACGCTCGCTGCTGACATAAAAAGTCTTGTTGTCAAGGTAGGAGCTTAATACCAAATAGTTTTGCTGTAGTTCTAAGATGATTGACCTCGTAGATACTTTGGTTAATTCGACGGCTGGTCCACTTGAGATCGAGAATAAATAAAATCTTGTGTATCTTCATTATTTGCAGGCGAGCTAAAGTCAAAATGTGTGTAGGTAGTTTCCAGTTAGTTTGGCGAATTCCTTAGCTTTTTCTTCACTCGACCTATACCACATTCCACTTAAGATTTGTGTGGGGGACCACCTTTTGGTTGGCCTATTGAGACACCTCGTAGTGTTCCAGAGGCTATACTCCCCACTACCAGGCTCAACTTTAGCAAGAAAGCTACCAACTGCTTCGTTTCTTGATTCAGTAAGCATGAATTCAAGCTACGTCGCTTGATTTAGGAAGGTTTTGTGAAGCAGATATCTGGTATCGTTTCAAACTCGTCTCAACCTTATCTTCTCTCGAACAGCTATCTCCAGGGACCAAAGGTGAAAATCGCGATTCTATATAGTTGAGAAATTTTGCAGATTCATGAATGTTTCGCACAAGCTATTCGGTGCAATCCTCAATTTCTTCCCCTGACTTAAATTTTCGGTCCGATTTAAGACAGTTTAATACCCTGAATACTCTACAAAAAAAAACACCCTATAGTTGTATACTCATATGTACTTGTATGTATATAATATGCGGTCATGTTCATTGATCTCCTGGGAAGCATTAAGTTTTAATGATTTATGCTGTAAATTGTGCGCGTATAAAATCCTTCATTTTTTGTTTGAAGAACAAAAATTTAAAAAAAAAAAAACCCAAAGGCTTAAAGTGTTGGAAATGGAGCGAAAAGGTTCAAAAACGCACGCTGCGGCTTACCGAAGGCGTTAAAAGCTGCCTATATATACGTATATATACTTATAGCATCTTAGTTTCTACGACGCATGAAGATACAAATACAAAACAAATATTTGCCTTGCGGTTGATTCCTTGCTACATTGCTTAAAACGCATACTAAAAGCAAAAATATGCTAAATATGTGACGTATCAAAGGCGAAAAAAAATCTACAGCGCGCCCAAAAGTATGTTAAACAGCCTAGAAGCATCTAGAAATCCTGTGGGATGCTGTACACTGAAATACAAAAGTCATAATTCAAAAGCAGCCGAAAAGTGCGTCTGCATGTATGTTTGTGTGTGTGTGTGTGTATCTGTGTGTTATTCTAGGAGTATCTTTGTATGCCATGTGGCCAAAGTTTGCTGCAACTATTAATCAGGCTTTAATTGTTTCTGTGTGTATGTGTGTGTGTGTGTTGGTCTATCTATTGTATCTACAATACAACTACATATGTAAGCCAAATACACCGATACACACACCCACACCCACACGCACACGTGCACTTGTAAGTATGTATGTATCATGTTGGCAAATCTTTTGTGTAATCTCTGGCATTTGTCTGGATTTTTCGTTGAAGTCTTAAAATAGATTTATGTGCTTCAGGCATACAAGAGTACAAAGTGTACAAGTAGGCAACCTACAAGGTTATACGAGAGTGGGTAGATAAGTAAGCGGTCGAGCTAAGAAAACATATAATTTTTTTAAAATATAGATTTTACAATGGTCAACCATTAAATGAGGTACAAGCAATACACGCCTCGATGTATCTCAGCATTGGCGGATCCAAAAGAGGTGAACTGGGGTACGCCCCCCTCCCCCCAACAACATTTTTGTTCGCTTCATTTTCATAAAACAATAGATTTCTTTAGTAGAGTTATAAGTTCCTGGGAAAACTTTTGCAGTAATATTGCAGCAACCTCAGAAGCCAAGAGATTTACGTAGATCTTAGCAATAGCTAATAGTCCGAAAGGGTATGAAAAAGCCCAGACGGTACTTAGACAACTTCAAGTGAGAAATTACTGAATCTGCTCCTTGAGATTAAATCTTCAAGATCAAGTTCAGCCGTAAAAGAATCCTTAACTCCTGCAGAAGGTGTGCCGATCAATCTCAGTTGCTAATGTAGTAAGTGAGAATAACAAAATGGGCGATAAACTCTCTTGAGCCTTATAAATACTCAGTATCGGAAGGTAATTTACATTGTCAACTAGTCATATACGTCATAATTTAACCAGATGCTCACCAGTTGGAGTGAAGCAGAAATTATTTTCATTCCCAAGGCACGTAAGCCATCATACGTATATGCAAAGTACTAGAGACCGATAAGCCTAACCTCCCTTCGTCTTAAAACACTGGAGAGACTTCTAAAAATTTGCATTAGAAATAATATCTTCCCATCACGGCTATCAAAATCGCAACATACATGCAGCAAAGGTAGGTCTACTGAAACGGTGACTAGAACGGTGTTCTAGTAATCGAGAAGTGGCTTAGGCGCATGGAAGGCGGGAGGAAATCAAATAATACCTTATGTAAATGACGTTGCCACAGCAATTAGTTGAATATTTCCGCCGATTCTCTGTGATGGAAACAGCACTCAAAGACCTCTCTAGCTAGGCATACTTTTTGAGTAAAACAAAATGGACGGTCTACTTATTATAAGAAGATACAATATAGATAACTTAATCCCACTAAAAATAGACTTAATTTATCTCACATTTGAAGACAGTGTAACATTTTTTAATATAATACTAGATAGGAAGCCACTGTGGAATGAAAGTTCTGCAGAAAGAAATGAAAAGCTACAACAGCACTCTTCACGTACTAGAAAGCCATAGGTAGAAGATGGAGATACTCAAATCGCGGCATCCCTCTGCAAGTGGAAAATGGACCATTTTAACGAAATCACTTTCGAATAATTTTTTTGGATTTAGAAAATGGAACAAAATACACAGAAAATAAGAACATTACTCAGTTGACAAAAAATCGGCAATATCGCAAGCGAAAGTTTTTCTGCATCTTTAGCTAACAAAACTATTGCATTCGCAGTCGCTCACTTTGTCGCACAGTTTGTGACAGCTTATCGTTCGCTTGCTTGCACACTTTTGGTCAACTGCGTATATAGTCGCCAACTCCAATGTGATCTGGATCTCGGCTAGATCCCTAGCTGCCAACTGATGTCAGCAAATCGCAGTGCCATTCTAGCTACTCTCCACCGTTTTCTTAACATATGTCTCAAAATATTAAATAAGTTTAAACTATTTGTGAATTATACACGACTTGAAATTTTAATTTTTTAAATTTTCATTTAATTTTTGTAACCAATTACTTATCAACCAACTCTGGTATGGCACACTTTTATGTGAAGCGCTGCTTAAATAGATTTGCTAGAATTTGTATTTACAATTTTGATGTGGGCCAACTATAAAATTTTTGCTTAAAATAAAATTAAAAGCCATTACAAATTCTAAGTAAAAACTATAACTGCAAAATTTATTTTTGAGTTTTGGCTCTGTCTGTGACAACAACTAACTAACAAACAGGAACTGCCACCATCCCAAAAAAAAAAAAAAATATATAAAACCGAATGCAACACACGCCCCACAGCATTTGCTATTTGCTTGTTTTTCTTTGGTGTTTATTTTGAACCGTTTTGTTATTTGTTTTTGTTTTTTTTTTTTGTCCAGGTGCATGTTTTGCATCCTGTGTGGTCAACTCTGTTGTGGTTGCGCTGTCAAAGCGTTGCCATATTTTCTAAATATGTAGAATAGCGAAAGAAAAAAAAAAAGAAGAAAAACAAACAGCGAGATAAAAAATACACGTAGAAAAAAATGCTCAGATAGTAGCTGTTGGCAAAGTGGCAAGTTTTGTGTGAAGAAAAAAATGGGTAGAGTAAAATAAAACTTAGTATTTAGGAGTGCAACCACTCAGGATATGAATTTGTGATTTATGCATGCATGATAATAAGTGGCATGACCAGCAAGCGACCGAAAAGTACTCGAAAAGGTAGAGACAAACGATAAGAGAGGGAGAGAGAGAGAGAGAGAGAGAGAGAGCCTGACGAAGATATAGAAGCCAAAATAAATATTTAAATAAAAGAAGTACTAGAGAAGCATTATATATTTAATCGTTCCTTCTGATGCTGGGTTTAAATTCCAGCACAAAATAATCCCAGAAGTCAAGGAAGCTCATCTCCAACTGCCAGTAATCACAAAATCAAGACGAAAGTAACTTGACACAGTCATCCTAGCATTACTGGAAGAGGCGGCCAGAAGAACTCCCAATATGCTATTGGCATTCTCTAAACATGGACAAAATTTTACATTACTTTATTGGCTTCTGTACGAACTCCATCATCGTCCTCATATTGGAATCTGTGTGACCTCAATCAAGGCGTCACATAACCTTAACGCATTATTAGTTCAAAATACTCAAAATTATTTTAAATGAATACCTATATTTTGTAGTGTCAGCTGTATTATATATAATGTGTATGGAAATTCATCGAACTTTACTCACAAGCTCTCATCATTATGCTGGACGCATATCATATATTAGTAAAGGAGTCTACAAGAATATCTCCACATCTTACAATGTAAACAATATTAGAAAACTATTATAAATGCGCTAAGTCCCTATTCAATTATGGTGATCAACTATTATATAATGTACATGTTTTCAGGAAATGTTCTTCACATTGACCTTTTGAACAGTTTCCTCTTAAAAGTTGAAAACAAGTTCCGCGCAATAAATGACTGGATAAAATGCAAGTATGACCTTTATAATTGAACCATTAAACTATGAGAGTCTTCTAACACTATTATTTCGCAGTGATTTGTTTTTTTATGTGCTTGTAAAGGATTCGTCTTTTCGAACTGTTTTTCGTGGTACACGGACATACAAAATTGGTTCATACTCAACTAAGAATCCGAAGAGACTATTTGGATAAAGTTATACGATACTTACTTGGATAATTAAGTGTCTTTTACTACACTTTCAAGTGTCGAAATCAGTTAATTTTGGGAGTTTTATTTAATAAAATTAAGAACTATAAAGACAAAATTCAGAGTTTCCAGTTTCATATTGCTACATAATATTTATTTATATTTTATTTTGTACATTGTTGATATGAATTGTAAACTCTCTTCAACCTAAACTGCACAAACTATTCTACTTTTTACTTTCCTTTGAACATCTACTGCTGAAGTTCAGAAATTAACAAACAAAAAAAAAAAAAACAATAAAATTGTAAACAACGAAAAAGAGGAATAAAAAGTGACTATGAATTATAAGTGCATTTAGTTTTTAAAAGCAATTTTGTCATATTTCAGCCATTATTTGACCACTGAAATTCTTCGAGTTTGTTACTATTGTTTAAAAGAAGGGTACTGGCTTTATATCATTCGGAATAAGTGCGCGGGGCCATGCCCCGCATACAAGAGAAAACCTAATTCGTCATATTTCAACAAGTGTTTGACCGATCGATAAAAAATTCACAGTAAGTGAGTGATACTATCAATTAGAAGCAGGTTTCTGGCTATATGATATTTGGAAAAAATGGGCGTTGTCACGCTGCATCATACATGCAAAACAGTGTCCAAATTTTGTAATATCTCAGCAACTATTTGAGCGATCGTTATGAAATTAATAGAGTGTGTTACTATCGCTTAGAAGAAAGTTGGTGCCTATATATCATTTGGAAAATGGGACATGGCTCTTTATAAGCAACTAATTATTTGAAGCAGATTAATAAGTTTTAAAATATATGTAAGTAGCAACGAGAGAGACAAGTATCACTGGCAAAAGTGTGCGATGTCACGCTTGCAATGTCAATACGTCATATTTTAAGTACTGGAAAATGAAGCCGTTCCATATACACGTAGAAGATAACAAAAGGTGGTCGTAGCAACGCACACCGGGCCCGTAGGTAGATATTAATTCTTCAAGAAAAGTTAAAAATTTGGATTCTATAACAAATTGACTATGCATTTCGGAATTGCCAACATATTTATGGGTTAAATATCTAACTGAGGAAAGGCGACAGACAATACAATACAGGATGCATATGCAGGAATTTTACTGACAGTTGAAGAGGCAGTATCGTAACTGCATAATATCGTAAGTAGTGTGTATAGGTCAAGGTCGGATCCAGAACATTCTCATCTGGGGCGAACTCTACTACTAATTTGTTCGGGACGGGGGGGGGGGGGGATCTGAAATGTAATGAAAAATAAGAAATCTATTATTTTATGAAAATAACTTTTTACGGCACAAAAATGATGTTGGGGGTAACTTTCCCAGTTTTCCACCCCTTGGATTCGGTCTTCGGATTCGGCATAGATCATATATAAATATAAGCACATTTGAAGCATCTATCCATACAAATAAATGGATATTGCTTCTCCACCAATCCTAAAAGTAAACAGTGAGTTTTTATTGGCGCCACGCCCAGAAGCAGACTTGTGTAGCGTATTAAAACTTCGACTACACTTATACTTTCAACGAATTGTAATATTGCCACTATTGCCGCAGGATACGTTTACAATGATGCTTTAAATGCAGATACAAACGTGTATAACCTCAATAAACACAACAAATCAACCGTGCACAATTTTAATTGTAAATTGTACGTAGAGACATACGAGTATAACATGTTAATTTTTAGTTTATTGTTCAAATCAAGGTATTTATTACAGCCGAAAGCTGTACATGTGTTTACATCTGTGTGTACGTGTGTGCGTTTGTGTGTTAGACAGCTGTATTTGGCATATTTGAAATTTGTGTCCTTTTTGTGTAATTGTCTGTTTATGTATGTATTTGGTTGTTTGTCAAGTGTTTTGTTGTTTGCACAATGTTATTATTGTTTATCAAACAAAAACAATGAGAACAGATATGGCAGCAACAAAGATCGCCAGCCATTTTAATCAAACGTATACAACAGATACAAAATGTATGACACTCATGCGTATATACTGTATGTACGTGTGTGTGTGTATATATGAAATATCCATACAATGACGAGTAAACTGAAATATCCTGTTAAATAGGAAAAAAGAAAACATTTAACTTTTTTTTTATCATGTACAAAAAATATTTGTAAGAGATTGTACTGGGTTTGTTGAACTGTCAAAATGAATGTTACAAAGCGAAGGAAGCATCGAAGACCACACAAAGTGTATATATTCGTAATCAGCGCGACAATACGAGTCGGTATAGCCATATCTATCTGTCCGTATGTCTGTCTGAGAGAAAAGTTCGCCATTTAGTGGCGACTTTGACAAACTAAACTTACGGTATAAAATCTCTAGGTTCCGCACTGCTACAAGAGTAACTTGAAATTACAACACATGTCATATATCTGTCTCAAATAGTTAATGAGATTGATTCTTCCATATGGAAGGCGTGGCACCGCCCACTTTACCAGTGGATAATATCCCGTTGCCCATTGAATACATACCTACTAAATCTAATAAAACTGCTTCAAGCAGTTGCTGAGATACGAACTATTTTGTTTTTTTTTTCTTTCTTAAATTGGGGCATAGGGACATAGCCCATTTTTTAAAAATAACATATAGTCAGAAACCGTCGCTTGATCGTTTGTAACATGCTATATTATTTTCGAAACAATCGGTCAAATAGTTGCTGAGATATGACGCGTTGGTTTTTTTTTTCCTTGTAAATGTGAATTTTTTTTTTTTTTTGATATGCAACAAACTCTTGAAAACATCACAACCGACGGAATCGATCGAAACAGCCTACCAGTACACCGGAATATTATGGCATACTGACAGAGATGGCATCTATCCAAAACTTTTGAAATAAGGATATCAATATTCAATTTCGATTTCGATATGAAACCATTTTCTATAAATGTTTTAATGGAATTATCAAGCCCAATATACGTAGACTCCTCGGCATTTTAAGAATTTCATATGGAAAACATTTTATTGTATATTATTCCAGCGAAGTGAATGGTGGGGCAGACTCATACCTATGCACAAACTTAGTACACCCTTGACCTCCATGTATATAAATGTTGGATTCTTAGATGAACTTATTTCTCTCAGCAACATTCACACACCTTATCATCACAGTCACATGACCATATGAGGCAAACACATGAACACTGCAGTATTCTTTCCTTTTCAGTTAAACAGGAAGTAGCACCGTCTCGCTTATACTTATGTCTGCCTACTTCACATTACAGTTCAGTGTCACCATCTAGCTTATAATACATAAACAGTATTAACGCAATTTGTACCTAGTATTGAAGCATATTCGGTTCAAATTTTAATTATATTTGTTTTGATTTTTCTTTTTTGTGTTGTTTTTTCTCTCTCTAATTATTATTATTAATATTATTTGAATATTTAGAAGCTCAGTTGACAAAGTGTGTGTGTATTAGTTTAACCCATTCCCTTGACGAAGTATATTGACTCCCGAAGGTGATTTGTCTTTTTTGTCTGAAAAATAAATTGGATAACCCTGTATATAAATTTCTAATAAATTTCATTAGATGAGCGACAGTGTCTCAAAGTTTATAAGACATGGCTACCCTTAAAAGTGGGCGTGTAATGTGAATATGGATAGCTGATCAAGAATATAGGAGTATAATATATAGCAAAGTTGGGGTCTACGATGCCTTCTTTAATGCATTACAAACTTTTAGACAAACTGATAATAGCAGCATTTCACACTGTATGTGAATGGTATACAAATAAAATAGTTTTACCAAAGGTGCATACTTCACATATACACCTACAAATTTAAGTTACATTGGAGCGCTTACCTTTTGGGAATTACACACATTACACATGTAGACTTGTAATATTAACTTTCTCAATTTATATTTTTTAACCACCTCATGGTAGTACAATTGCTTTTCAAGTCTTTTGTCAGCCAACTTATCGTATATAAAATGAATCGAAATGAGCTAGCAAGGGGCGACAAAGAAGGAAGGAGAGCTTAATGCGAAATGGTACTTTATATGAATTTTATATGCAAGCATTTTCATATCCTGTGAAATTTTTAATTTCATGGCATTTAATTCCGGCCTCAACGCAAATAAGAATGCAGACAGAGAAATGGCCAAGAAGCATGTGCAAGGATAACAAACGGAACGAAACGAATCGAAAAGGTATGAAATGAGCCTGTTACAGCAATAATATTCATTTTCGTTCGTTGTTCCTTCCATATTTTTTTTTTCATCCTTGCTTGCCAGTTGCAAACACACACCTTGCATCCGTTATGGACTTTTCATTATTTTGTCGCACATTTCCGCTATTTAAATATATAAAAAATTGAAAATGGCGACAAAGGCGCTGTTACAGAATAGCAAACTGGCGACAAAGCAGCTGAAAATGCAACCAAGTGTTTTTCTTACTGTACTGGCACGATCTATCTCGTTCTATGTCTCTTTTTGATACCCTTCGTATATAGTGAGAATGGGGTGTTAGTCTGTCGAAACAATTTTAAAGCATTGAAGTAGGCACCGGTGTTCAAACTTACAAATATTCTATAAAAACTCACCGAAATGAGTGGACCTAGCGGTGTTTTTATTTGATACTCTGTTTGTTTGATTGCATGAACATAGCTGCTTTCGAAAGAAGACATATTTTAGCTTTCTAACACTGCCAACATTTAATAGATGGCACTACGTGTTCTATGATTTAATTTAAAAGTTCGGTTATTTTAAGATCCACCTTGCACGTATACGTAACATACAACATTTCCTAATCATCATCTTCTCAGATAAGTGCTATTTAAAAAGACTTCTTCGATTTCGAATCGACGCTTCGTGCTTTTGAGGGTTGCTGCAATGAATGTGCCATGAATTTATAGCTTAACTTAGCCGTAATTAGCTTAGTCGAATTGGGGGAGTTCAAACGATTGAATCGTGAATTAAATATATTATACGGTAAACCAAAGCGTATTAATTAATTGGCGCCCAACGTGGGGCATACAATTTACTGTTTGAGTAGAACTTTCGCTTCTTTTGGTTGCCGTCCGATGTCCCCTTTTTTTCATCTTTTTGTCACAGCTGAATTTTACAATTTGACGTGTGAAGTGTAATAAAGCTTCGGTAAGACCAAACTTCATATAGTTCCATCTTCTTTATCAGCGTCTCTCTATGTACGTATGTAAGTGTGTAGAATGTCGAGTTGTGAAATAAAAATTGCATTAAAAATGCCACACGGACATCCGTGTTGGTGTTGGTTGCTTGACTGGCTGCAAAACTTTGAATAGTTAAGCAGGAAGTGCACAAGAAAACTTGCAGAAAATGGCATCCACGCGAAGTACAACGAAGTCTGTGTGGTCTGTATCCTTGTTACAATTGCCTGGCAGTTTTTTTTTTTTTTTTATTATTTTTGGCAATTTTGCTCGTATTTTCTTCCTTTGTCGTTTAAATTAAATGCTTCCTTTATTCGGCTGCATTTCTTCTTTTTATCCTTTCGTCTTTGCTTTTATTGCCTTGGCAAATTTATTTATTAAAAATTCATTTGGCGTTATTTTCAACAACGACGACGACAGCAAAGCGGAAAGTGTTGCCTTTACTTTGGCGGAAGTTGAAAGTTTATTGAAGTCGTGTGCGGAATTAGTAAGTTACTAAGTTCCAAAGTGGTTCACTCGTACGTCCATCCGTCCGTATGTCCGTCCGCTGGTTCGTTCAACAACTTCATTAGCTGAAATCCCAATTGGCTTTGAGCTTTGTGCCTGCTGCCATTTGACAGCAGACATCATTAATCAATCAAACGAGCGCAATTGTACATCATTGACTATGTCAGGCACAATATGTATGCTGTCGACGACGCAAGGACGACAAACAGGATTTACAGACAGCGGACGAGGCGGCAATTAGCAGAAAAATTGATAAGACTTGGGGCTAGTAGTAATAGTAGCAGCTCAAAATAGCAGCAAATAGTAAATAAACTAAATAAGTACAAAAGTGAAAGTCTTAAATGGAAAAAAAAAATTGGAATTAGAATTAAAGTAACTAAGGAGATACTGAAGCTTTAATACCCTTCGCATGATCTCACAAGCGTCCGTTACGACTCAGAACCCCTGGCTAGCATATAGATTTGAGATATCCCTTAGTTAATGGTTGCTGTGCTGGCACCGGGCAGTTTGTAGCGCCAAATAAGCAATAAAGTACAATAAGAAATAATAGACTGTGAATAATATAAGTTGTCGATCAAAACTAAAGCTTGTCCAAGATTAACCAAATATTTCAAAATTGCGCAAATATGCGCAACAGTTATTAATACCACTTTATGATACACATATTAGCATATAATAAAACATTAAACAATTTGGTAACACGAAGTTATATTACTAGTTTTACGAGGCAGAACATCTGTTAGCTAGATAGAGGGAAAGGTATAGCTATATCGACTCGCCTTATCGTGTTCAACAACAGTATACACAGTCTTAAAACTGTCTTAAACATTCTAACAAACTAATAAAACCTTTTGCTCATAATTTGTGGAGTGTATAGAAGTAAAAAGAAAAAAAAAACAATTCCAGATACAAAAAGAAGTGTGCTTCTACTGTTATAAGCTGCTGCTGATTGATCTCGTGGGAAATTTTGCAGCACAAAAAAAAACTTTTCTCTGGTTTTTTTTTTTTTTTGCCAGCACTCATTTTCTTTTGTTCAAGAGTACCGCAAAGAAAAGAACTTGTGTCGAAATAAAAACAGAAAGAAGGAAAAGTGACGAAAAACCCACACGAAAATTAACTTAATGTCACTTACACTTTAGTGCTTTGGGTTAATTTGGTTAGATTATTGTTGATATCCTTGGAGGGTTACATTCGATTTAGCTGTGCGCTATTTTGTTCAAGAAATTTTTGTTTTGTTGCATTCGCTATTCGTGAGATTATTTGCGCTATGTGACAGATTTAAGATTTATTTGTAAACGTAAAAAACTTTAAGCATTAAAAAAGTGGAGTAAGTTGGCAAGCACACTACTAAAATATTTTGTATGCAGTACTAGTGGAGCACAATTTGGCAGAAGTAGATACAATTTCTAAAATAAGAAAAGGTTGTGAGCAAATGATTTGAATCAGAGGTGTCCAATGTGAGTAGCGATGCGCTAATACCTGAAGATATCGATACTCGTACTCAAAATACAATTTTAGAAAGCATCGATATTTTACTTTTATATATGAGCAGAAAGTATCAATGTTATGGGTAGTTATGAGTACTTTTCTGGAAAAAGATTTAAAAATGTACTCTACTTCATTATACTCTAGTATAAGGTGTGTATAATAGAATATAATGCAAATACGTGTATCCAATTATAAATACTGAATCCATTCTTAACGACAATTTTTAGGAATCTATTATAATGGATGAGAAAAGAGTGATTCAGCATAAGAAAAGAGTGATTCAGCATTTTAGCACCGACATTTTCGATATTTATGGGAGATGAGCATCGAACCAAACATTACTTACTTATTTGTCAAAAGTATCGAGTACATATTTGTATCGGCGCATCCCTAGACATGAGATGCAAATAGACTCAGCAATAGTACGCAGCTTTAACTTTCAATCAACCATGACCATTTCTGTTGAAATGTTACTGAACGTCAAAATACTCATCACCAAAAATGCACCTAAAACATATTTATATTCAGATATACGAGTACTTTATTGTTGTTATCGAAGATGCAGAGTCTTTAAAACTTTGTTTGATAATGAAATGATTCCATCATATTAGGAGCAAACTTGTGAGAGAAAAGAACAAGTTCTCCGACCATAGAAGATTTATATCGATTTCTGCATGTACATATGTTCTCAGCTCTGTTTCACTACTACGTCTGTACCGAATTTTTTTGTACAGGTCAGTACTTTTAGACATCGATATTTTCGCTATTTCTTGGAGATGAGCATTGATTTAAACACTTCGCATTGGAGGAAACTATCGATAAGTATCGAGTACATTTTTGTAACGGCACATCTCATCTTTAGACATGAGATGCAAATACCCAGCAATCCTACGCAGAAAGCAATCCTCAGCAGTTCTATTAGAAACTAACATTAAACTCTTTACGTACCGCACTGCTACAATTGTTACTTGAAGTTTCATAAATCTCCAACGTTTTACCGCAAGTTAAGATTCTATTTTTAGTTTTTTTTTTTGCTAATCTTCATTTAATTTTAACTATGTCCCGTCTCAAAAATAATTGTAACTACTCTGCAATATTCTCGTAGTTTGCTAAAAGAAAAATTTGGGGCCAAAACAACGCCTGCTACGAAAAAATCAAATTTAAAATAATTTACAAAAAAACGAAAAATCTTGAAAAGTAAACGAATCATTTCAGGAAGTTTATTCAATTAATGAATACCAAAATATATTGCTGCACTATTCTCATACAAAGGAAATACAACAAAGTCTATTAGGTGAATAAACAGTGTACCACCTAACGATAATATTGTAGCCAGTTTATTGTAAAACAAAAACTTTTCTTAGGAAAAAAAATATCTTAAGAATTAATCAAATACAAAATTATATGTAAAAGAGACAAAGCAGCACTACGCCCATTTAATGGCCCATTTAACTTAAAACATGTTTAAACTATATGTGAATTATAAGCGCTTTTCAATTTCAAATGAAAGTCTGTAAGGCGTAATTAACATTATCTTTCATACAATAAGTTCGGTGTATTCTGTTTGTTGAAGTAGAGTTAGAAAACACACCATAAGGACCGTCCAACGGAGCTCCAACTATGCGAGTAATAGGTATATTCCAAAGCAACTAAAAGAGGAAATTCCTACGAATTCAAAATCCAATAAAAAGCTGGCAACTCTCTCCTAAAAACTATAACAAATATCAAATAATATAGCAGCCAATAACGCGTAATAAAATCCAACTCAATTTGAACTTATTTAAAAGCAATTTTAGAACGCTTCGAATAAAAACCACTTCTCCATTGCAGCATACAGTTTAGAAGAAGTAACTATGTATTTTTTCATTAAAAAAGTTAAAGTGTATTTTATGGCCGAAAATTGCGTCGTGGCCAACTCAAAAATAAACTCGAAATTGCATCTGCATGTGCACTTTGTCGAAAGTCAGCGGTCGAAGACATTCAAAGGGCGGCACTGGGTATTGGTCAGACAATTTCAAGAACTCATGCCGCTGAGGCGGCGAACACAAGCTACTTCAACATTTGTAAGCGCGCGACAAAGTCAAAGGAGTGTAGAGCGATGCAGAAGGACAATTCTGGCGCACATTAACTGCGGCGATGTCTGGACATTATTACAAGTTGTCAGCAAAGTAATATAACCATAATTTAGGTTTACTTGCGTTGCATTTGAACAGCGTGCGAGGCTTGTCTGATAAGTAATCGGCTTAGTTAAGAAAATGTAATTTGTTATACGTGTTGCTAGATACACTTCAAGCAGGAAGCGACAGCGAAGAAGAAGATTTGTGTAATTTTCGCATCTTAATGCAAAGAGCTGCGTATGTGTACGATAATGATCTATGTGAAATTATAAATGTGCATGACGAGTATAACGCCTGTTAGCAAGACTAATCACTGCTACCATATGCGATCTTCTCCCGAAGATTTGTGTAATTTTCGCATCTTAATGCAAAGAGCTGCGTATGTGTACGATAATGATCTATGTGAAATTATAAATGTGCATGACGAGTATAACGCCTGTTAGCAAGACTAATCACTGCTACCATATGCGATCTTCTCCCGATCGATAGAAACATGCTATAAGAGAAACATAATATAAGTAGCAAACATATATAATGTGCGGCCAATGTACAGCTGAAAACTTGTAGCTTTGATTGAAACACGTGTCTCCGCGGCTAAAACATTCTTTGTAAGAGTAACTTACGGTTGGTGTGCTGTCTTGACATTGAGAACAATATGCCAAATATTTATCAGTGTCGAAATATTATAGGTCCAAAAGTTTAGTCGTACATACAAAGAACATACAAATGTTCTAGGTACATAGCAAAAGAAGAGCAAGAAATAAATATAATCGAATACAAGCCCGTAGTTTGTCAGATGCTCCCTCTCTTTTGCTTTCGCTCTTCAACATCGTTCTTGCTGATTATGTCTTGTTGGCAATCTAACAGCTGTTGCCTGTTAATTTGTTTGTAGCAAGCAACAAAAACAACAGAGAAAAATATAAAATGTAACAGTTTTTCACTCAAGAGTCGTAACAAATGATAGGCATTGAATGAGAGAGTTTGTTGTTGCGCTCACCTATTTTGCCTGCTGCTTCCTCCTCTTTTGCTTTCTCTCTTTACCAAAGTGGTTTTGCAGATCTATCGTTTAAGAACTTTTTCTGCATTTACTCCTCGAGGCCCACCTAAATAGCTAACGCTTAAAGAAAATTATTACTGAATTTGAAAATATACCAATTACTTATCAATCCGCCCTCGAATTTGTGTGCGGGTGCTATGCTTACTGCAAGTATGCAGTTGTTGCAATCGTTGTTGAAAGCTAAATGAAAAGTTATTGCGGTAAGTAGGACTCTGTACTCAGACAGAAAGTCTGGCTGGACATTCCCTGAACTGTATTTACTGCCAGGACATTTTTGTGGCAATTTTGTGTTTTATTTTCGCGATATTTCAGATATTGTTCGGGCACGCTTTGGTTTTGTGTGGTGACACTTGCAGTTCTTATACATGGCGCATGAGAAATTTAATAATTTTCGTAATGTAAACTTAAGGAAGATATGCCGGAATGCTTGTAGCTGTTTCAAGAGACTGCAAGTGTCCAGTCTCGTGAGAGCTTGGTAGGCATTCTTTGATATATCTTTCGTACACTTGTCTAATGAAATAGATTAGTTTGTGCTGAATACTCTATGTTTCTTTGTCTAAACTAAGAACATATTTTATTTCGGACTGCGTCAGGTATTGTTTGAGGAGTTTTCCTCTTTATGCTGGCTTAAGCAGAGTCTGTAATGTGTCTAATCATCTCATTTGCAATCTAATCTTCTAAGCATCTCACGAGCAGCCTGAAGCCAGCTATGAGATTTACACATATTATGCATTCTAGCCGCAAATGCTATTGAGACTGTCAAGTGTACTTGAAGAACAAGTTCTCAAAAATTGGTTCAACAAATCTTCAGCTTAGGATACATAAAGCTCCCATGATGACCAGGAACTCAATAAATCGTAACAAAATGTTAGCGATTTTCTTGCATTGGCGCTTGGGCGTATGATACCTCTTTTTAGCAATGGATTCAGTATTTGTAAGTATCCTAGTCTAGAATGAAAAGTTAAGAAGAAGCATCATTTCAGGTGTTCATAGCAAGCAAGATACTGATATTGGAAACGAAGAGCCACGTTAGAGAACCATTGCTGAAACACTGATACGATACAGATTCAGTACCTGGAATGAAAAGTTGAGAAACTTCTGTTGAAACATAATTCCAGTTCCCTCTTTAGTTAGCGAGCCATCGCTGAACCACTTGTTCTTCATAGATTCCGTATCTAGAACACTATGAGAACACTACAAGAAGGGGTGGTTAAGTTGCTTCTGCTAAAGCTTAACTCCGTGGTCACATAATCTGTGTGGCATGTGTCACTAATAATAATTATTTGCTTTAAAGAAAATCATTAAAAATCTTTTCTTTTTTTTAAAATCAACTTCAGCGGATGAAAAAATTCCAATAGCCGCAAATAACTTTGAGAACTGTACGCGTAGCTAAAAATTTTTATATTTCAAGCACGTTTCACATTGATGAAAAATTACAAATTCAATTTGTGCCATAAGACAAAAGTAAACATTTGTCATTGCAGCCACAATTCATTGAAAAATACGAGAGTCGATATTGGAAAGACATACTCTACATCATCATCATCATCATCATCATCATCAGTAAAAATGTAGTGAAATCTGCTGCTTATCAAATTCACACCTAGTTGTTGAGACATCACTCAACACAAAAAGTATGTGGGAAACCCGCCTACTTAACTCAAAACAGCCACAAAATATTTTCAGCTAATAAAATATTGATTTATTAAATTATGCCAATATACATTCAGGCAAGCGCAGACAGACAGACGTACAGACAGACAGACAGACAGACAGACAGACAGACAGAGAAACTGAATGAGAGACATATGCAGCAAGTGCTCGAGCGTACATGCCTGAACGCTTCAACAACAACATCTTTGCTAGAAGGAAACAAAAAGTATGAACGAACCCACCCACTCACAAAGACCCAAAGCACCCAAAGTGCTTTTTAAAATCCTGCTCGAGGCTAGTACTGAAAACATTCTATTGCCTTCGTCCTTGCAGTAAACTCTGCCTTGGTTTGTACTGTCTGTCGATTGCAGCTGTTGCCGCTGTTTGTGTCTGTAAACGAGAGACAAAAGATAGCAAACAGCATCTTTTCTGATGTCCATCCAATACATAGTTCGTTGAGTTCAGTTCAGTTTAGTTTAGTTTTGGTTCGCTTCGGTTTGGTTTGGTTTTGTTTTGTTTTTGGCTCCTATTCGAAGTAAAGCTTAAGTAACCGCAACTTTAAAAACTGTTTGCCTTGCAGACATGCACCACACAAACGCATAAATACACAGACAAAAACTCAGACAAAGAGCTTGTGTAAGACTGCATAAAATATCCTGTTTCCTGTTGCCGCACACAAACACATACTTACATACATACATACATACATATCGTACATAAATTGAACTATGCTCTTGTATCTTTTTAAGTCAGAATGCAGCGAAAAAAATATTTGAAAATTTTGCTGTCTAGAAAAAGAGACAAGATTTTTATTTAAGCCTGCAGACTTCAGGCTTGGAGATTGCGCTCTATAGAGATTTTTACACAACCTAGTGCCATTATTATTACTCATATTACATTGCAGGATAAATTGAAACAGTAATTTACCGAAATTTGGAAATTTTTGAAATATTGGTAGTTGTAAGTAAATTGTTATGGTAACATAAACCCATTGAAGACCTACAAATTCTGGTACACTAAAATATACAGAACCTACTTCTTAACTTAACTTACTATCAACAGTGCTTGTCTCATCCGTCTCTTTCGCACCTTAGCTACTTTTGTGCTCTACATGAAAAATCTGTTTTTTTTATCTCTTTGCTTATGAGCATAAATAGAAATGCATCTTCTTACGGGTATGAACATTAAGCATATGACTATTTGTTAGAACAATATTTACATGGTAGTATGGTTAGGAATGGCGAAAAAGTAATAAAAAATATTATTGGTTAATTCTATGAAAAAAACCTTCCACATAGAAATAATTTTCAATAGTTTTTATTGATTTTCAAAGAATATATAATTAATCCAGTGTGTTTCTTATACCATTCAAGATGGTCCATCGTATAGTGTGCAAACTGGTCCGTTTTCAAAAACTAGCACGTAACTTAATTTTGCGCATAGCAATTTTAAGAACAATGCCTGATTTTATTTTTTACCAATTTAATGAAGACGCGTGAAGAGAATTTGAACTCCGGCTCTACCGGCGGAACTTTAATGGACTTCCTGCGGAAACTGATGATGATGGCTGCTTTGGAATAATTTCTATATTGATAAAAAAAATGTACACATCAAATAATGTACACAATTGTACGTACATGTGCAACTGCATCATACATGCATACTATAGCACAAACCATCAAAATCTACATACATATTTTTGTAATAAGAGAAGAAGACTGTCTCCCCTAGACAGTCATGCGAAAGAATATACTCAAACATTTTGCACGTTTACTCTCTCTCTCACTCTCTCTCTCTCTTATATTCATTCTTGAAATATTCACCACCAATTCGTTTTCGAAATATGCGTAAAGCCTGCCACATCGAATGTATTTCCCAACACTATCCGCCCTGAATTTTATTTCTAACAAATACCATCTATCGTTAAAATAATTTCAAATATTTAGCAATCTGAAATCATTAAGTTTCTGTTTGACAGATAGAGCGCAGACGTGAAAGGCAGACAGACGAACAGATAGCAGTAAGGTGCTGATATTGACTTCAAATGAAATCGTGTGATAACTTCAAAGTAATGTTTGGCATTGTTTAACCGCAATATAATCAAGTTTTGACCGTGGCTGAAACATGAATCTATAGGAACACATCAGAGACTATGCAGTGGTTGAAAAAGTGTGTGTATCTGTAATCGGCGCTGCACCCTTCCGTTTGTCCACCTTTCATAACTGTTCCAAACTAAAAGATACAGATTGTACCTCCCGAAGAAGTATTGAAGTTTAAAACAATTATTTTATTGCTGTATATGTAAAGTTTTGCAGTTTAAACTGGTCTAATAATCTATTCGCACCCATGGTACAATAATAAGGTAGCGTATTAAGAGCGGGTACCCTATTGCCTATGGCTGAACGTAAGTAGTTAGTTTTTCTTCTTTGGAACTAAAATCGATAATCAGTTTCGTATTTATTAGGGCGGAACAATGAACACAGAACCAATCCCACAGTCAGACGTTCAAAATGCACCATGTTATCTTTGAAACCTACCTCACTAATAAACAAATATCTACTGACCGTGACAGAAGTTTTAAGAACCGTAGTTTTCATTTCAAACTTTAATCAACTAAGTGTTAATAGCCTATTAGTTGAATTTATTGTTTAAAACATCACAAAGCTTTCGAACAAATCTTTCCTTAAAGTGTAGTCTTCGCTTAGCTGAACAGAGTTAAGCTTAAATGTTACTGTTAAGAGAATAGCTGATCGATTCTCTAAGATTAGTATTTACAAATACAGCACATCAAAGCATTAGTTTTTACAGTTTCAATTGATTTTCAGCATTTGATAGCTGCATCTATTCACTATAAACTAAACTCCAATAAGAAATCATCATGAAAGCTTTTGCTTAATGTTGATTAACCGTTGAGATTTTGATGAAAACTGTGTTAAATCAACACTTAACCAACACTTAATTAAGCATTTTCTGTTTTAAATAAATTCATGTATATACCTGAACTATTTCTCACAGTGTACTTTTGCTAAATACAAACATAAATACTTGAACTGTTTCTCTCAATAAAGCATCTTCGATGTATGAAGCGCAAAATGTGGAAAATATGAACGCCCGGAAGCTGTTAGCAACTACTAACTGCCCTCTGTCATGTACTACTCTTGGTCCTGCTGCCATTGTCCTACGTACGTACGTAGAGCAGCAGTTTACACCCAAGCTTCGATGCTTTTGTTTTTGAGCTTATATTGTTGCTTGCTTTATTATTGTCCTGCCTGTGTAATGTTCTGTTGTATTACTCTATTCCGCTCAGCTCTGCTCTGGACTTCTCTATATATTATCACGCCCGCTCTGCAACGTTTTTGATGCCATATCCTTGCAGCAGTTTCTTCAACTTGTGGTTTAATGTAAAACTGTTTTATGGCAGGACTGTCTGCAGTCTCTTTCTTACAACATCGCTTTCTTCGCATACAGTTTTACGCCATTTTTTGTTTTGTTTTGTTTTGTTTTGTTTCGTTTTTTACAGCTCGTTAGAAGTACAGTTTTTTTTTTTTTTTTTGCACTTTTATTATCTTTTATAAGTATGGCAACAATAATAACTGCAGTGTTGGAAAGCACAACAACTGTACGTGTAGAAAGAGCAGCAGTAGTTGCCTGTACTTATCTTTTGTGGTTTCTATTTGGTTGGTTTATTTTCACTAGCAATGCTTTAAAGCTTATGGTCTGGACATAATCAATTATGGCATATCATGTGTTTCGGTTATTTTGAGCTTACTTAAGTATTGAGCTCACGGTCCGTACATGTCAAATGTTATAGTGTAGAGTAGGGCTTTGGATTAATGGCTGGAAAAGTAATCAAATTGCATTGAAATAGTATAAATTAATTTTTAACCTTGTATTGTAATTTATTTCTCATATGGACATATTTGTAATACATTAACAATTGCAAAAAAATTTTGAGAAAATTTTGGATTTTATTTAGAGTTCAAACCAAAATACGCCGATTTCAGTATTACAGCGTCTACAACACTGAAACACATAGGTTTGAAAAGTTGGTTTTAAAATATTTTAAACCATCTAATTATAACTTTAAACGTCTTCAAAAGAAGAAGAAGGAGGTTTTTAATTCGGCGGAGTCTTTTATTCTTTCTAGATTTGGTTAAGTGATCCAATTATGTTATGGGATGATTATGGAATCCATGAGAAAAACGCCAAATGATCGATTTTGGAGTCATCAACACTTCTTTTACATTATCTTAAACATAACTCCTTAAGCTCAAATTTTACGATTTAGAAACATATTCGAAAATACGTATTTGCAAGATATGCTATTGCTTGAAATATATTTAGTAGTGAATTTCAAGACTTCATAATAGTGATATATCGAATTCGAGTAAGCCTGCAGTATAAATCGGTTTTTTTCAGTTACTTTTGTCTTACTTATCGGATGAGTCCAACAGCTGCTAAATGCTGAACATGTGTACAGTTCATGCATTTGCACAAACTTAAAATTAGCAGGAAAAAGAAAATGGATGAGAGTGGGCGCCGCCATAATAGAAAAGAATATTTTCCAATATAAATAAGAAGAAAATAATATGAACATTTCCGTTCAGTCAAAATGTACATAACTTTTTATTATACCATTCACACATGGTGTGAAATGCTATTATCAGTTTGTCTGTAAGTTTGTAACGCATTAAATAAGGCATCGTAAGGTATATATATATATATATATATATATATATATATATATATATATATATATATATATATATATATATATATATTCTTGATCAGCTCGACGAGACAAGACGATCCTGTCTGCCTGTCTGTCTGGATGTTGTTGCGCATTTTTTGGGCACCAATTTTTATGCTATCTAATTGAAAATTAGCCCATTTACTTCTGAGTATTTCATACAAACCCACCGACCACTTCTGATTTCTTTGTATGAAATATTTATGTTATTGTAGTCAATATCAACCTAATAATTTATATGGTACCTTGTAGTGAACGAACGCTTGACATGTACATTAATGGTTGGAACTCGTACACTTTTTAGGGTAGCCCTTATACAAACCTACTGAACACTTTTGTGTTTTTCTGTAAAAAACTTCTTTATTAAAGTCAATATTAGGTTGAAGTGCAATGTGATGCCTTTTTACACACAGCCATTTAACATATATAAACTAATGGGCGTGTCCCACCCACTATAAACCCACTATAAACCCACTGCCCGCTTTTGTGTTTTTTATAAAATTCTTTATTTAAATCAATATTAGCTTGCAATTTGATTTTGTGGATTTTAATGGACAACCGCTTCATATACATATACAAAGGGGCGTGTCCCGCCCACTTTTTGAGGTAGTCGCTTATAACCCCACAGTTCACTTTTATGCATTTGTATGGAAAACGTCAATATCAACTTGAAATTCGATATGGCGGCATCTTACACATCTACTACATCGCTTCATACACATCTACCAGTGGGCGTGTACCAGCCACTTTTTTGGGTAGCCCATATTTAAAGCCAAACAATTAATCAAGCAATTCTACATCTAAAAAAAATTGTCATTTTAGGCCAAAAAGTACAACGCGATTTTTGCCGCCTATTTTCGGCAATCGAACCACTGTGCGTTGCTCATGTGACGTCTGCTGGCACTATACGGTTTGGGAATAGAATAACACTGTATTCCACAGCATTATTTTTATATTACCACCGATCAGCACCTCTTACAGTGCAGTTACTTTTAATTATATGAAATATTTTCGAATCATATTGAGTGAGAAAATAATAAACAAAAATTGAATATGAATGAATAAATAAAATGAAATTAAGAAAAACTAAATTACTTTTATTTAATAAATAAATCGAATAAAACAATAACTTACCGAGCGGAAAAGAGATAATATACAATTGTAGTTTGTGAGAGTAAGATAGCAGATACACTGTGCAATCTCATTATGTCCATTATTCGCTCTATTTTTCACCTCTCTTTATTATTTTCACTAAAACAAACGCTTCTCCCGATTTTGAATTTAAATTTTATTTAAATGCATTTTATAATTGCAATAATTATTTGAGCATAGATTTAAACTAAACTTTTTAACACATTATTTTTATAAATTTGCACATACACTTGTATTTATAATATTAATAAAAAAAAATGTTCACACAAAAATTAGCAAATGAATTGATAAACACGCACTTGATTCACTTTTCTTTTCACTTTTGTCGCTCTCCCTCCTCCCACTCAACAAATAAACGATTTAAGCTTGCGTGACGCACACTTTATCTTCATCACTAACCGCCACTCAACTAACTGAATTCTGCTAATAAGCTGCACTTTATATATATATATAAAGCGATCAATAAGGGAGACGAGCGGCGACAAAGAGAAATAGAGAGATAAAAAGAGCAGAGTACCAAAAAAAAAAAAAAAAAAAAATGATCAAAAGTACCAAATACATGAAAAAACAAAAACCAAGAGCAATAAATATGCAAATGCTGAGCACGAAAGAATAATAGCAAAAAGTGAGCAAAGCAACTGAATTAACAGTTAATTGAGCGTATGTGCAAATATGAGCAAATGAAAACCAAGTGACGAAAAACAAGTTGCAAGTAACTCACAAATCTTTTAATAAGTATCAATTTGTTTGATTTATATCTTCCATTTGTGTTATTTGGAATTAACTTTAATATTTAATTGAGCGATCGTCATCGTATTGTGATGTAATGTTGCACATTCGAGGAGATGCTTAAGTAGAGGAGAAACGAATTCGACGTATTAAAAAAACAATGCAATTAAATAACATAATTCATTCGTCACAAAACTAATGTACTACAAATGTTGTGAGTTGCGTGTAGACTTTCGCCACTCTGTTCTTACCTCATACATATACAATTCACACAAAGTGTTAAATGCTATTATAAGTTTGTCGTAAGCCCCACAGAGTACATCGGCCGATGAGACGGCGCATTAATGCATTTTTGGTCGTCAGTCAATTTGTGCGGAACAAACTTTGAACACACCTTCCGTAGATCCAATTTATCCGTCAAAATGCGATAAATCGAATCTTTGGGAATATTTAATTCCATTTCCATATAACGCAACGAAGATTTCGGCTCATTTTTTGTATGAATTCCAGCAGTTTTTCAATGTTCTTTTCGATCACCACTGATTTTGGACGGCCCGACTTTTCATCGTCACAGATGTCTTCACGACTTTCTTGAAAACGTTTAAACCACCCGTGAACATTGCTACGGGATAGACAATTGTCACCATAAACTTGTTTCATCATTTGGAACGTTTCGGTGAATGTTTTACCAAGTTTAAAACAGAAATTCATTTTTCGACCGATGCCCAAAATACACTGTCACTTTTAGCGCGATAACTTCGCTTGTAATGGTCCGATTGTCATAAAATTTGTACATGATGTCAGTGAAGGATGTACCTTTCCAACGTATGTACCAATAGGTGGCGCCACCAGAAGCAGCTATTTTCAAAAAGTGCAGTTTCTTTTGCTGCTGTTGCGCACTTTTTGGGCACCAATTTTTATGAATTTTTATGCAATTCTATTTATTGCAGTTTCATAGAGTATCAAAATTTGAAATGTCACGCCCACTTTTTGAGGTAGCTCCCATACCATACCACACGTCCACTTTTGCCTTTTTGTATTTAAAACGTTGTTTTTGTAGGAAATATTGGCATGGTGGCTTCTTATGGAAGGATGCCGCACACAAATATTAAGAGGCATATCACGCCCACTTTTAGAGGTAGCCTCCATAGAAAATTACCACCAAATTTTTGAATTTTGTTTGGAAACAAACACACCGACCACTTACGTATTTCAGGCAAAAGCAATTGGACATTTGGCTTCATATGGACAGGCACTTCGCATAATTATAAAGGGTTCTATCACGCATACATTGAGGAAGGCACCAACAAACTTGCCTATTAGATTTGATAAATACATTGGAATGGTATTACAACTTCCGGTACCACCGAAGTTTACATTTTCTCTTCCTCGCAACACTCAACGAATGGTAGCTATTTTGTATAATAATGGTATAATAATAAAATACTTGGTATACAATTATAAAAGCATGTGAGCAGTCAGTTACCAGTTGATAAGAAATTGTGGGCGCGAAACAGATAGAATACAGCATGTTTTACTTTGCATGTGCCTCACTATAATATTGATAACCGTCTTTCTCAGTTTGTAGTAACAACTAAGCATTGAGCGCAAATATATACATATTATCCATAGACTGCGATCGATTCATTCGACGGCTGGTCAAATATACTAGTCTAATTAAATATATTTAAATTTGGCAGCAAAGTGACCTATAAAGACAAATATTTGTTTGTGTTCAATGAGAAAGTCGTTGTGTTTTTAAAGATTTTTTCAGTATCCGAAGTTTTCCATATTTCTTCAAATGCTGTGGCAGCCCAGATTTTAGTCATGATATCGCAATCATTTAGACAGTCGCAAAGTTTCTCGGCTTTAATACGATTAAAGAGTGCTTTTTATTTTAACAACATATAGGCTTCTTAATATCAGTTGATAATTTTGTTTAATACATTTACATTCCTTCTACCTTCCATTTTATTTTTCAATACTGCCAACTCTTTCAATAAATTACTTAAATAAATATGAACTCATTTCATTGCTCTCTGTCTGTCTTGACATAGAAAAAAAATCCTGCATAAAGCAATTGTTAGCATGGAAAAACTAACATCTAAGCTGCTTCTAATTTCCACACCCAACCAACTCCAGTCAACCAACCATTTACTTCAACCATTTGTGGCACACGCAAAGCTAGAAACTATATCCCCAATAGCCATTCTCGTTGTGGACGTCTTCGTCTTCGTCATCGTCGTCGCCAGTGGGCGAATTTCATGCGTGCAATGACTGCAAATGATGACAAAGTTTCCACAACTCCACAACAGTTCGGCTTTGTATGTACCAGTTCATGTCATAACGTTCTGATGCTCTTTGCTGTCTACAGTCTAAGAAGACTACATATTATAACTACAGCCGGACTATTTCTTTGCCATGTTTTATTTTCTTATGACGCTAATGTCCTTAATTCGTCAGTGTTAACCTAATTTCTGCGAAATACGTAGTCGCCCTGCAAGTAAAAGAAGAAATAAGTAGAAATATAAAGAAAATCCGTTGAGCAGAACAAATAAAATAGCAAAGGAACATTGAGTGTAGTGAGAATTATGCCAAGAAAGTTTTCTATTTTGTCGCAGCGGCAGTTGGAAAACTTTTGCCTTAACTGTCTGCAGCGTTCTGTTCTGCTGCTACTGCGAGCGGCATTCGTTTGATACTTTGTCACCAAGTGTCAGGGAGCAAGCAACAGAGGGATATGGAGATTCCAGTTCATTATATCCGATATTTGTTTGAAGAAGCATTTTGATGAGTCTTCTGGCATAAACATCTTATCGGGTGTGCCATTTAAAACTTCATCATCTGGCAACGCTATAACTTTTACATTTTTTTCCAGATCGGCTTATGAGAGACTGCGTTCGAAACATCAGTCCAAGTGAATTTTTGAAATGGAATAGTTTGATAACGCGCTGTTGTCATACTTAAGCTTAAGATACAAAAGATCTTCTCAACTGTGAAAACGCGTGCGTGAATTTAATTTTTCCCTGAACGGAGTCTTAAACAATCAAAATTATCGGATTTATGCCACTTCATATCCTCAAGAAATTCACGAGAAACATTTTCAAGATCACGAGCCATGGTTTGGTCCTGGAATCTCCAGAATTCCATTGAAACGCTAGGTATGGAAGCTCTACTTAACCTAAAATCTTTACATCTGACAATTCAAAAGGAGGTGGCAAGAGAGGCACTAGGTCTTCACAAACTTCCTAATTTCAAAAAAGGTAATCACAAAGGGTAAATTGAAATAATGTTTAGTTTAGAATCATTAAAACATGTGTCCACTTTAAGCAACTAAATATATTCCCCTCCAAAACTTCACGTGTGCTATGTGCCCGTTTGGAATAGGATACAAAGCCAAAATAGCGGATACGGACCTATACCCAACACTCGTATGCAGATGGTTTGAAAACACCAGATGAAGTGAGTGAAATTAATAGTTGACCCACGTTGCAATCTGCATCTGCCACTCTGGCTAATGGGGCATTGGGAAGGATGGGCATATGGGTGCAGGATAAAGGTTGGTTGGCAAAGTGATGAAATAGGGCAGGGGAATATGGGTATGGGAATGGGTGGTAGGGTAAGGGGCATGAGGATGGTGGGACAGGGAGGAGTGGCAGAGGATGGAGTGGCAGTGGGAAGGAGAGGCCGGTAGATAGGCAGAAACGCGTCGGGTACCAGCTACTATGTATATACATAAATCCCTAGAAGTTCCGAATTTCGCAATCCTGGACACTATATACACTATACCTTCCACTACTACTATATCTCTCTTCATTCGCTCACTCATTCTGTCTAATTTGATGCAAAGCATCAAGCGAAATATGCAGAAACAGTGATAATGATTGTACCGCCATATAATATGTCACGATATCTACTGAATTATCGATCTTCCCAGACTTTGCATTTCCAACGCATAATCGGACGTCCTCTCGATCGTTCTCATGGCGATCGTCATCAAAGGAGGAACGTATCTGAGGCTTTCTCTGCTTCTTCACGGGTAAAACTTTTGCGGTACGGGCAACAAACTTAGCGCACCAATCCGTAATTAAGTTGGGTTGCCTTCCCATAATTTCTCACCTTGGAACTACAGTTCAGAGGCTGCCTAGATACCCTAACAGATGTTTGTGAGCTGCAAAAAGGAATCATATTTGTCCATTTTCAAGTAAATGGCAATCAATAACTTTCCCACTTAAGTCGTATGATGTTACCACCTAATATTTTAAATTTTAAATGCAGTTCGTTTGTTCAACGTTAGTCCAGGTATGTCCAAGGTAACACTTCGTTTTCCCGCCCACCACACATTTTTCAATAAATTAATGATTAAATTTCTGGAATTTTACTTATAACTTTTTTGTATGGTAAGTATGAAATGTAGATTTTTAAGTGCAGTGCGTTTGTCCAGCGTTATTCCAGCTTTGTCAAAGTCAAAACTTCTTTCGTCCAATCTCGACAAAAATATTAGAAAGTAAATACAAATATATATTCTGTGCATTTGGCACCCCGTTGCGTAAAACTTTAATGTTTGCAAAAGCAGTTCGTTTTTTCAGCATTAGTCCAGATTTGTCCATGTTAAAACTTCGTTTGTTCAATCTCCCAAATAAACAAAATAATAAAAAGTGAACATGAACATCAATTCAGGGTGCTGGCTTCACAAACAAAAAATAATTACATTTTTGAATATAATTTTCGATATCATTACTTTTTGTTGGGTGAGCAAACGAAGTTCAAAGTTGGACAAACCTGGTTTAATGTTGGACCAACGAATTGAATTTAAATAAAAAATAAAATAAAATTTCACACTTCAGGGTGCTGGCTTCACAAAAAATAATATATCAAAAATAATGTTCTTCTTTATACGTTTTTTGTGGGTGGGCAAACGAAGTTTAACATTGGAAAAACGTAGATTAAACTAGAGCAAACGAACTGCATGCAATACAAATAATAATAATATTACACGTCTTCCGCAAAACGCCCCATACCATTGCACTCCATTAAAAATAGTAAAATAAATAAAAAGCTACAATCTTCGAAATGAAACCATTTAAGAATTGTTTTATTTGGTTTTAGCGGGCAATTTAATTAAATTTCTTTTTTAAAAACGAAAACGAAAACGAAATTAATCGTTTTTAATTTCTATTTATTTTTGCTTCTTCGTTTGTTACCTTGAAATCTTCCATAATCAAAACTCTCCAACCAAATAAATAAAACGCACCCATCCCTCGTTCGAAACCATTCGAATTGATGCCCATGCAATGCTTTAGTGCGCAGCCCCAAAGGCAGTATAAATCATAATAATTTTTGCTCTATAGCAGCTTCAACAATCAACAGCAGCAATAGTACTAGTAGTCATAGTCGTATTCGTAGGATATAAGAAGAAACTTATACTCATTCGTATTCGTATTCGAATACGTTCGTACATTCGCATATCTACAACACTTTGTGGCATGTCCTTTATTTGCTACGTGTTGATGTCCTTTTGATGTCGTTGCCGCAACTTTGCTGCGTATCTTTCGCCTGAAAGCCTCAAGGGACCAAAATGACAGAGCACAAAACCCCAAACCGAAACGCACCAAACCAAAGTGATGCGAACTGAGCTCAAGCAAGATACTATTTGACTCTGTATTTGTAATTCCTTGCTGCATGTCCAGCATAAAAATATACTTAAGTGATTTTTCTTGATTCACTTAGATTTGGGTTACATTTCGTCGTTTCTATTTCTAAGTTGTCACGCTGCTCCGGCTGAGATACATTTTTTTCTAGTGGCAGCATTTCATAGAGTAAATAAATAATTTTTATGAATTGATATTCGGATTCGTTCAGCTTATTTGCAGATTTAGATTCGTCGACTTTGTTTGTCTGTGTGCAAGAATACTCCATTTAATTTCGCTTAAAAGCGTCAAATGTTAAGCTGTAATCATTTAAATGATTTATTTAACTGATTTAACTGAGGCATGTTTTATGCATGCATATATTATTCAATTATATACTTTGATTCATTCATTCATTCATTTGCCGGTTTGTTCCTTTTTAGACGCTTTGGTTTGACTTCGAAGATTCGACTTCTTGGTTGCTATGAGTACATTTGTCCATTGGGGTTTGTCCGCTGTTTGCTGCTTTATCATAATTTGATAGTGTCACGCAGATTATAATATATATTTATTTTGTGATTTGGTTGAAAATGCGCATAAAAGTGTTTTATTGTGGTTTTGATTAAGGTTGTACGTTGTACCTACTGATTGAATTTGCATGTAAATGCAGTCGTAAAAAAGTGCTGTGATTTATTTGATGTAACATAAATTATTTAAAAGGCATTTGAAGTTCATAACTTGTAGCGAAGTTAGATGAGTTATGATTTTATTTTAATTTATAATACTAACAGGTAAGCGCACTATAGTCGAGATGTTGATTGACTATACGATAATTTACCCAATACTCTTGTGAATTTTAAGCATTTTGATATATTATATTTGTATTTGATGTACAGCGTTATTATTTGTAGCCTTTGATGGACTTTGATATACCCTGTACCTATTTTTCATTACTCCGATCTGTACATATATGGCATATTTTACTAGAGTTGATTAAAAATTAGAATTATTTTAAAATAAAAACACAAAATGTTTGTAGAAAAACTCACAAAGGGGGGCAGTTTTGTATGGTGCTGCCCCTAAAGGTTAGGTTGGCATGTTCATTAAATACTAGTAATCTGAAGAGGGAGAAGTGGAGTCCAAATATTCAAACTTATTCAAAAGTCTTCATCTCTTATAGTTGCTGACATCGGACGGACGGACGGAGGGACGGACATGTCTATATCGACTCGTCTTTCGATGCTGATCAAGAATATAATATACACTTTGTCGGCTCTGTCACGCCTCCTTCTATCATTTACATAGATTTGCAGAAACTTAATATATGGGACAGGGTACAAAAATCGTAGAAACTTTCTCTTCCAGTTGTTTAGAGCAATTTGGGTGCGCTGAACACGAAAAACATTCGTATTTTATTATAGTCTGTACCCAAATTTGCAAGGGTGCGAATATATGTAAGTAGAATGCATGGTAGATCCAATAAAGTATATTTATTTTTGATCAACATCAGATACTAAGTCGATGTACCTATGTTCGTCTGCCTATTCTTCCGTTTGGGTATGTGACACAACGGATCTCAGAATCTATAAAAGCTAAAGACTTTCAGCTCATTCAGACAGTCAGATTCTTCTTGACCATGCGCAGACGGCTTATATCATATATTAACTGGCCATAATACGGCCAGTTGATCCGTATTTCCACTCAATTAATTTATTTTTAAATTTAATTTTTCCTTTTTTTAATGAGACTCACAATTTCAAAGTCTGCATAGGTCTACGTTAGCAAGGGTAAACGACTGTTCCATTCTTACTTGCTGTCATTTGGGCCACACACCGAGATAACGGTATATTTGTGTTGTTCGATGTTTAATCAACTTAAACCAGCGTTCCGAGTGAATGGCAAACCCGATTGAAATGAACTATATATCGCTACAAAGGTGATTAAATTACCCGTCTATCAGGTACTGAACACGTTTCGATGACTGAGCTATAACTGATGAAAGTTCAAATTGCGTGCAATTCTTAATGATCATGTATGGCTGCAGCCGTTTACACAGCACGTGGGACAGAATTTTGTATATAAATGAAAGGAGAATAATTCTACACGGTAGTTTCCACTGCGATTCCAATCGTTGGACATGCATTCATCGGACCATATTTTGCATAACTTACTTACTTATTTATTTGTTTTGTAAGCGCCGGAACAGCTACTCAAATCGAATCCAAACAATGCCTTCGGATTCGAAAACCGAAACAAGAAAGCTTATACAATTAAGGCGTTCAGTTTGTTGTGCATCTGTGCACAGCGTATCAAATCGGTGCACTGACAGCAACAATTTGCTCTGAAAAAATATGCACAACTTTGCCAGACCCAAGCTCTTGACTACGAAAAGTTGTGTATCAGAGTAGTAGTGTTAAAAAAACGCAGTGTTGTAAAAGCGCCCTAAAAATTACAAGTCACAAGTCTAATTTTTTGGGTATATTTAGTATATTTTATATTCACAGTAAAAACAAAAGTATGTAAAAAAGGCTGTGTCTTTTATTAAACCTTAGCTGCTTGTCTAAAACCATAATGCAGGAGTTGCTACGAAATGGAGTAATTAAAAATTTTGACTGTGGGTAGGCAGAGTCGCCCGCAATCGACTCCTCTCCAGTAAAATAGCGGTCACTGTGTTTCCCAATTGTGCAGTTTTTAAAAACTTTTGAGTAACTCCCTGGTTTAGCTATTACGGCATCTCGTATGCGTAGTTTGTGGTTTGCAGTTTGCAATTTGCAGTTTTACGGAATAAATGCGCTGTCGAGAAAAATATAATTCGTGGCCTTTTAACTGGTTTCTCAAATAACTTAATCTCGCTGCCATCAATGTATGCAATGCAATGTGGCAACTCATTGAAAGTGCATTCCACAAGCTTCCGTTGATGCTCAGCTGCATCAGGCCAATGTATGTACCGTGGTAACAGCCGCAAAATTGCTGTAAAAACTCTTTGAGCTATATTCGCTAAACTTCCACCAACATTGACACCGAAAATTGTGTAAATTTTTCGCACTGAAGCGCCAACTCCGCACGAACCCAATCGAAAAGTCACTATGGCAAGCTGCAAGTCAATGGACATTTGCCTATTAAAACCTGGCCCATCGTTCTTTATCAAATTAACTAGATTTCTAAACTGGTTCTTAGACACGCGCAGCATTTGTATAAAACGTCTGTCGTCAAATGAGCAAAGAACATTATTCCGTCAGTGAATAGATTTGGGTACTTCCAAGCTATCTGCTCGACGACACGAATAAATTTGCACGACAATGTCCATTAAATCATTCAATACTTCGTCAATTGCTGTATCAATCTGGACTGGACGAGTTACATATGCAAGTGCTGAAAACATTAAAAGTTGCCGCTTATTCATAACAGTCTACAAACCTTCAATAAATTCAATTTCCCGAATAGCTACATTTATTTTCCAATCGAAAAGTTTATCTTTTATGCTTTTAAATGGCATTTCTTTTTTTCGCATAGATATATGTACATATCAAGCAAAACGTCAAAATGTTGAACAGCTTTTTGTGCAAATCTGCACAACAATTTTATGCACAGGGTTGCTCAAGACGCAGGCCTTGCAGATTTGCATTTCTCCACCGATGCACAACTAACTGAACACCTTAAATATAAAAATCTTGTCATGGAATTTATTCATTCCGTTTTGCACTAATGATACACTACTCAATTTCCAGCTCAATTTCCCTCACTACCAAATATAAAATCAACACCATTTCCTTTTAGTCGCTCTTTGCAAACATTTTTCATACTTCACTTCCGCTTCCGTTTCGCCATTTTGTGCATTTGCCATTTTTGTGCTTTGGAGCTGTTCAAAATTTTTCTATTAAAATTCGTTGCATACTTTTCTGCATATTCGCACTTTTTATCAAAAAGCAAAGCATGAGCACGAAGATGAGGAGAATGATGATGAGAACGTTACGCCAGAACATGACACGACACGCCCTTAGAGCACAAAATATTTCAACACCACAAATAATTAAGTTCATTGCGAACAGACAAAAGAAAAACAAACAAAAAATAAAAAACAATGAAATGGGAAACTTTTTGCGACTTCTTTACTCCATGATAAAAAAAAAAAAAACAAAAAAAAAACCAAAGGCAAAGTCAACCGCGAAGCTATGCACAAACTCCTTGCTGAGGCTTCTGCACCGGCACGTATGCAATTTTCAATGCGTTGGTTTTTCTCTAACATTCTCATACTTTAACATATTATCCTGGCAGGCAGGCAAGCAGTCGACAAACGGCGTGTAGCTACGACTACGAGACAGACGGACAGACAGACGGACAGAAAAACTTTTGCATTTTGTGTTTGCTCTGCATAAAATGTTTGCAAGTGACGTTGAAATTGAGACACTTGTCGCTTAATTGTTTTCTGAATGCAGCACACACATAAACACACACACATACACACAGACACACACGCAAAAGCAAAAATAAAATAACGACAGCCAAAAGCAAAGTAATGAGTGCGAAATAGTAAAAAGTATGGCAACGCTGCAGCTATTGTCATCGCCATTGTCGTCCTCGCCGTCGTCGTCGTCGTCGACGTCTGGTGTTGATGTCATTTCCATTGTCGTTGGATCTTGGGTTCCGAACTCTCGGTACATATTATCGCTGGTAGTTATCTATGTCGTAGAGGTTATAAGTGTGTAAGGTTTTGTTGAAATTGCTCGTTGATTGCAAATCTTATTATGCACTTTAGTATGCACATTATTTGAATTGTTTTGCTGTAAGTTCAAGCTGCGGAGATTCTATATATGGAAAATTCATGTTCCTTTGCGAGTAGGGTAGCAAAATAAGATCAAAAGCAATTGTTAAGCTACTGTCTTGAAAGCATTGTGAAAACAAAATGTAATGTGGAGCCAGTAATTATGTATTCAAAAGGAGTGAAATGTTACTGCCTTTTAATTATCGTAAATTGGATGACGGGTATTTGTCATCGGAAAACATATTTACAGCTTACAGCTTTTCGCATTTAGGTTATTCCAGTGCTAGCCCAAAAATAGATGCGTACTAACATAAAAAATGTTTTCTAGTTCAATATTCATTTTAGTTTTGACTTGATATTACGTGCAACTCTTATTTCGATGTGCCTTTCCTAGTACAAATTAGTTCTCTGCGTTTTCAAAAGATGGCTCAAGCTGTTGTGAATGTTTCATAGTACGATGGCTCGTAACACAGCTGATTTCGGTACAAGCGCAACGAATTCTTGTGGAAGTTTATGATGACAATGCTTCAACTGATAAATCAGGTAGAGAATGGTTTCGACGTTTCAAGAATGGTAATTTCAACGTGTTGAAGAGAAGCCTCGTTCTAGACAGCCAAAAATATTCGAAGACAAAGAGTTGGAGGCATTACTCAATGAAGATCCGAGTCAAACGCAAGTGAAGTCTGAAGAAACATTGGAAGTGACTTAACAAGCAGTTTCTGTGCGAATGAAATCCAAGGGATTGATTCGAAAAGAAAGGCAATTTGGATGCCTTATGTACTGAAACCGAGAGACGGTAGAAGGCGATTTGTCACTTGCATATGCGCTGATTCAAAGGCACCAAAAAACAAAGGTTTTTTTATATAAAATTCTGACTGGGGACAAGAAATGGATATTCTACGATAACTCTAAAGAAGAAGAAAAATACAACGCTATGCCGGGTCAAACGTTGCCATCGTCCTCAACATCAACAGCATAGTCGAATATGCATGGTTCGAAGGTCATGTTGTGCATCTGGTGGAACCAAAAGGGTGTTGTGTACTATGAGCTGCTATAAAATGATAGGAATAAGACCAAAGACACATGAAAAAGTTATTCTTCTGCATGACATATTGCTCCTTCTGATTTGATTACTGATTCATTTCATGCGCAGAAATCAGAAGTTGGCTTTTAACTTGGATCTCTTTTTAAAGACGAGACATTTTTTCGTGAAAATTTTTTTTGGGAAAATTTTGTTTGAGAGTTGGGAAAAAGTACGAATACATATTTAAAAACAAATTTCAAACTTCATAGCACATGTTAGTGACTTCAGCATTGTTCGGAGATCCCATAAAGTATATATATATATATATATTCTGGATCAGCTGCACTAGGCGATTCGTCTATCTAATGGGTAGGTCCCATTAGAGCACTGCTAACGATAGTCTCGCTCGCGAATTTCTTACTTTACTGCCACATAAGTAAGTAGTACTCATGTTATTATTATTGCAATATGTCGTTAAACATACACAGGATATACCGTTATCTAGATGAATGGTCCAAATTCAACTCAGCAAAAAAAAATGTGCACACTCCGTCGTAGAGATGCTCGTATAGGATGCTCGATACACAGCATATTTGCAACTTTTTCAACTAATTTTTCGTGAAATGAATTGAAAGATATCGATCAGATGGTCTTATTGAAATGTAATGTATTGTATGCAGTAATTAGTATGAGCGAGAGGGCAAAACATGATCTGAGAGTCACACAACGTAGAGCGTTCATGTGTTCGTCTCATATGGTCATGTGTGCGTAATAAAAGAAAAAGAGAGAAAGAAAAAGAGACAGAGTCAGAAAGATTAAAATGCGGTGTAAGATAGCATTTTATCACATTAGAAATGGTCGATGAAAACCATGGAGTGAGTTTTAGAGTTCATGAAATTGCAGAGTCTCTGGTTAAATCATATGAACGAGTGAAAACAAATTTGTTTGTATATATGTATGAAGAAACTGACTTTATATAAGATGAGGGTCACATTTACTTTCAGTTTGCAGCAAACTCGTTCAATTTTAGTCGAACTAGCCAAATTGTACGAATTGCACCACGATTTGAAACACTATTCACTAAATTATGTAGCTGTGGTCGCCTGTGCATATTTTTTATTTTCAAAACAGTAGATGTGGCTTGATATTAAAAGATTTTGGTCGTATAAACAGACAAAAAGCGAGAATTGGTATCGGATCCATACTTGCATGTGCTTCCTAAACAATCTTTTAAATGGCAGACAGAAAAAGAAAACAATAAAAATCTGCTCTGCATAAATTTTCACAATAATTCATACTCTCCCAGGGTGGCACTTCTTTTGGTGAGTGATGTATTTCCAATTTGCAAGTAAAGTTTTGCTAAATCTGAGAACTTGAGAAAAGTTTACGTTACATAAATTACAAATATATAAATAGGTATGTACAAATTAAAGTTTAGTAATAACAATTTCATTATTTATCGCTGACCATTGCCAATGAAATTAAAATTAACCAAAGAAAAAAAGAACGAAAGAAAGTTAATGAAGAACTTTGAGACTATTAAAAGTTTAGCCGATATTTGATTTTCAAACTTTTTTCCTACAAAATTTTTCTGCCAATATTAAACTTCGAAGCAAATTCGATGTGTTTTTCCTTTTTTTCCGTATAGCAACAATAAAATTGATAAATTACTAGAAAATTTCACGAAATATTTTACATGCGAATTAACGCAATAAATTTTCGCTACAACAATAAAGTAAGTTGGAGTAAAACCACAAAGAATAAACAGAAAGAAAAAGAAGCACACTCAGCTTAACTCAGCAGGCAGGATATAGAGTGCTGTGCGAATATTCCAGACATTGCGTGAGTTGAAGTTTGAATGGTGATGGTGGCATTGATTGCCAACATTTTGATTTATATTGAAACATTTAACAAATTACCAAAAATATTTACCTCATTCATTCTGACCGACAGCTTTTCTACTGCCTGCTTCCTTTGTCCACCACAGACACACACACAGTGTGATGATGATGATGATGATGCAGGATGCAGGATGTGGAGTATTAAGGCATTGTGCAGAGCAAACAAGGTCTGCGTAAATAACTTGATTAAAGAACCACAAAAACCTATTGAAGGCCAATACTTTGACCGCAGTTACTATGTAATGGTTAAAGCACACTCGCACACACATACACACTCGCAACAGACCACACGCACACACATATATAATATATATAAATGTTATAAGTTTTATATAAGGTGCTTTTTTAGAGGTTCCATTTAATTGGTTAGGTGAACAGTTTAAATTCCATGACACCACATTTTTATAACTACAAAACCTAAATAACTGCATAACCCTAAAATGCAACAGTACATGTACTTGAACGTAAGGCTTGAGTTCTGAGTCTGATAGTGTTGCCGTGTGTCAGCAACCAGAGCATCGGTGTGCAGTACCTATATCATGGCGCTCATGCTGTCATAGTCGGCACACGGAAAAGTACGATGCAGGGAGTCGGACCCGCAGTATCGGCGGCTGGTCAGTTTTCGGTTTCAGCGACCCAGCAGCATTTTGGGTTTGCAGTTTATTGAGATTTAAGATTTGTGGTCAGTATTTTCAATACAAAATTCTACAACTGTAAAAAAGAAACACCCTACATATACACAATCTAAATATATACTCACAGGATAGCCGCCGCAATCCGATTCGATGTGTAATTTAACACGAAATGGAAAACGATTCGTTCGAGTAGCAGCAGCACCAGCAGCAGCAGCAGCAGCGCGAAGTCCTGACTGTCTATATGTTTGCCTGTATTTGTATTGCATATCCTATCGTCCTGCCTGCATATATGCCTACATACACTCGTATGTACATACATATATAAAATAGCTCACCTGCTTGCTTGCGTGTGTGTGTGTGTGTGTGTGTGTGTGGGATTCATTGCAGCTGTTCTGTGTATTCGAAGATTATCGCCAAGTTGGCAAAATAGAAAAATAATGACTTGCGCCATTTGTTTACAGTGCGCCTATAATCCTTTACGCTTTGTATTAGTCTAGCTTGTTGTGGTATTGTTAGAAGTTCGAGTATACATGTTGTTCGTATAAGGACTTATTTTATATGGTGTTGTGGTCACGGCATTCGCATTTGTCTAGTCGCTAGTCTGAGCTGTTATCGTCTATTAACTAATGAGTTTAGTGAAGAGGAGAGCATTGTCGCATAAAGTTATAAGTCTCCTGGAGTTTCTTTTTATGTTTTGCGCCATTGTAGTTAGTTAAGACTATTACACGCCCATTGGCTAGTGCCTTAAACGAATTGAGCTAAATAAAGTGCATTGTTGGAAGTTTTTTGGAATATACAATAGTAGTACCTTAGAGATTTGAGTGATCTTTTAAACGTTGTGCATTGTGGCAATTTTCTTCTGCGTAATTTTCAACAGTTGTGCTTTATGTGAGTGAAATATTTCAAATTTTAGATCAAGTGTCCTATGGGGTCTGCATAATATTTATAATAGTATTCATTCTTCTAAATCAAAGTATTTCTTTCATGAGATTGTCATTCACTTGGAAATGCTTTTTTTTAAACAGCCTAAGCAGTTCACAAAAAAATTACTCCGTCATTCACGTACTCCTTGTAACATTAATTCAGTGGCGAGCTACTTATTAGAAAGCTAATTTTGTGTGTGTTCCCCAACTAGATGTCTCCATCACTGTTATGCGAAGTCGAGCGAAGCTAAAATATATGTCTGGCATCTGTGGTGGCCAATCTTCAGCTTACATCAAAAAAAGTGATTACCGAAACTTCAGCACGAAGCAATCTAAACAAAACGAGAGACTTGCTGACGACACTAGAAATGAAAACAAGAAAGACAATTGAAACATTGGAACGATAGGATCTTCCGCACTCCACTACACCCATTGAAAATCGCACAAATTTTGAAAAATTACAACTATTTAGTCTCCATCTGATCTCAGGAAAATCCTCTGAATAACGATGAGAATGGGGCATGGATATTCTTCTATATACTGAAGCAAAAAAAAAAGCTCTAATTATCTGTAAAGCTTACAGTAACCGCATTACAACTTTTCGCCTTCACATTCGCCTAGGAGCGAACAATGGAACCGATGTCACGATGTGCTTTATCAAGACAGATTTATGCAGCCAACTCTCCAATGCACTTGGTAATGTTAATCATGACAATGTAAAAATGCTGCTGAGATTCGTTGTGGGTTTGAACAACAAGAATAGACAATTCTTTACGGAATTGTGATTCACAGGGATCGTTATATGCCCACAAATATATACACAAAGATATAAGGGTTTCTCAAGTTCAGCGAAATCAGAGTCAAATTGAGCATATAGCAATTCACAGATAGTGACGCGGATCCCTACTAGTTAGAAACCATTGAATAACAAGTGTCGTATGCAACCATTACTTTCTAATAGCTGTACTCGTCATCAAAATTACAGCAATATGAAATATTAACTTACATTCACTACCACGAAGATACAAACTGCTGCTGACTAGCATAATCTGTCTAAACATAATAATTAGACATCAAATCAGAGGCAGCAGAACACCAAATAGAAGAGCTTGCATATCAGACAGAACATGGGAGCTCATCCAGAACAGAAAACTCGTCAAACGGCTCAAAGTACCAAAAACTAGAGCATTTAAAGTAACCATACAAAAGGATAATAATATCAGTAGGTTAAACAAAACGAATCAAATGACAAACGCAACTGTGCTAGGTTGTCAGCACAAAAAGCAGCTGTTGAACCAACCGCATCAGAGTTCTGTATAAGATCTTAAGAAGACTCGCGAGTCACAATTTTAGTACAATCAATCTGACTAGAAACAGAAATGGCGAACTTATAACAGTCGCACAACAAATGTTTGCTATTTGGAAAAACTATTTCACAAACATGTCACGAGCATCTGCAACCATACCTAGTATCTGTGACTACTGCGGGCACACGAGAAAATGTAATATCGATACGAACAGACCAAGAAAAGCAAAAATGAAAGCAGCCATAAAATGCCTCACAAACAATGCCTTCTGCAACAGAGCTCGCGAATCAAACAACTTTCCGTGCTTCATCAAGGAACTACTCTTGCAAAAGCATAAAAAAAAAAGGCGACAATACAAAAAAAAAGAACAACTAGTTTTTACATTGCTTAGCACACTTACATGTTACAAATAAGTCCATAATGCCAAACTTCGAAATGAGCAAGCAGGGTTTATGAAAAACAGGTCAAGCACGGATCATATCAACAGTCTACAAGTTATTGCGGAGCAGTCACCAGAGTAGCGTTCACTTCAGTAACTGGTCTTTATAGAATTTCAGCGATCAGTCGACATACTTCATCACGAAGTTATCTGCACCGATTTGGCCTGTAATGACGTGGCCTCGGCATCATCAAACCACTTTATAGTAGGGTCAACTGCAGAATTCTAGACGAACAGCATTTAAAAGGAGCAATATCGGTTAGAACTGGTGTACGACAAGGTTGCATACTATAATCTTTGATATTTGACATAGTCTCAAATCAGATGCTCAGAGCAAATGCTCATCTATTTTTTATTTTTTCCCGGAAAAACCGGGCATATGGCAACTGTTCCATTAGTGCAACGTACGACGGTCAATTCTGAATGGAAGAATAATAGCCGATGGATCATTATCAGCCTGTTTTGAAAAACAAAGTCATCTTCAAAAATAAATAAGTGTTTTTTTCATTATCAGGTGCGCAATATTGAAGGCAACCCTCGCTTAGATTAAGTCATGTCGTATAATTTGTTTGTAGTTAGTTTGTGTGTAGAGTTAAGGCATTATTCAACCTTATACTAAAAAATTACACTTTCTACACCTGATTGAGGTTGGAGTTCGTTCCCCAGAGTGGTAGCCCGTAAGTCCATGAAGAAGCCAACTATTGACCATGAGTCATTCTATACATAAAATCTGAAAAAGCTTTCAGCGATTACAACAATTTACTATTATACTTTAAATTGAAATAGCTATAAATTGCATTGTGATAGGTGGAATGAGTCTTTTCTTTTTTTGGTTTAAACCCATTTCCCGCATAGAAATTTGCATTCAAGATAACTTAAAAGTATTTATATCTGAATGACAATATTGCACTTATACTACATATACACTTTTTGTAGATCTTTTTTCAGTAAATAGTACGTCACACTGCATTTCATGTCTATCACAAAATTACAAAAACTCAACGTACAACAGTCAAATGCAAGCAGCACCGAAGACAACTCCCAACTGACCTTAATGAACTAAAAATTTTAATTACACCAAAATGCAAACAAGTTAGTAACCCGAAGTGGAAGAGTGAGAGCAAACGCCTACAGCTACGCCCACACTCACGCCCTCGCCTACACAAATGACAAAATGGGCAATGGTGTTAAAATGCACTTAGAATCAGTGTAATCATCAAATTAAATTCCCAAAAGTTCACAAGTGGCAAATTCAAATGAGCAAATAAACTGAAACTACAGAATATGCTAAAAAATGTCAGAAAAAAAAGTATGCAAACAGACATGGCAACGCTGCTGCTTCTGATGCTGCTGCTGCGTAGTTGAAGAGGAGGAAATGCCGCTGGGAAACATGTAGCATATGAAGATTTTATAATGTATAATAGAGATGATGTTCACGATGTTCGGTTACATGCTGAGTTAGTTGATATGGATATTTTGTACAAGCAATGATTTAGTGTTGTAAATTACAAACTGTGTGCAACGATCTGGCAAGGACATACGTAAATGCAGCAGGCGCGCTAAACAGTGTTGCCAGCATTGTGTTTTTGTTTTTTTTTTGTTTTTTGTCGTTTGTTTCTTTCTTATTGTTAATAGTAAAAAGTAGCATACAAAGAAAGTAGTGTACAAAACGTGAGCACAACGAAAGTAGGGTAATTTTCAATGTAATCGCAATGACGCCCTGGGATGCAACCTAAAAGTTGCAACTTGTAAAAGTTTGCCTTGTACTTTTCGATGATGTTGTTTGGCGGCATTGGAGGCGAGAATGTTTGTATACTGGGAGATATAATTGTACTCGTAGTTGTTGTCATTCTCGCTGTAGGAGGTTTTTCATTTGCATGCAGCAACAGCCATTGTCTTAGCTATACAAGTGCGTATATCTTTGCAAAGCAGGCCTCTTGAGACTGCAACAGCAGCTGCCGCCTGCGCGTGTATGGCAACGAAGGACAACGGCATCATCATCATCATCATCAGCATCATGATTGCCACACTTCACCTCGGCATGCATTTTAAACCGAGTGCAAAGGCAAGCAGCTTAGCACAGCGTGTTAAGTAGGCGTGGCATGTTTGGAGGCTTTTTTATAGTTTTTTTATTTAATACCCTTCGCAAATTAAATGAAAAAGGTTTCTCAGTTTGTCGAAAAATCTTTGTTGCTATAGCTTAGAAGCAAAGTTGGCCGAATCGCATGTCACAAAGTTGGGAAACGGTCTTGACTTCGGTTTCGCGATGGAGCTTGAAGACCAGTTCCGAATACTAGACGTCGCCCTGTGGTTGAAATTCAACCATTATAGCGACAATACAAAACAGTACAACGTCCTTTGATAATGCTGAGTGCGTTAACCAGCATGGTAGGCTCAAGTTAAGGTTGGCTCGTTTTAGCACTTCGTCAATGCACTCTATAACAGGTTTGAAGAAATATTGATTCCTCTTCTTTTAAAATTGTACCAACACTATTTTTTAACATATTGAGAGAGCTGAGAGAATGAGAGAGCTCAGCACTTTGTGATTGGCCGAGGGCATTATCTGGTTTTTACCTATCTTAGACGCAATACTCAGAGATGAACCAACTGTTTTCTGACTTCTAGGTATACGCTGTGTCCCAGTCAAAGTTCGCTTGGCCTAATGAAAAAAAGTTATTAAATAAAAAGCAATTATATCCAAAAACACATTTTTCAACTTTGAGGGGATACTGTCCGTAGTACACAGATCATCGGTGGAAACCTGAATGGGTCACAACAGCTCTGGCAAAGTTTAAAACTGTCGAAACTGTCGATTGGCAAAAGGTTCGGGTCAAACCCAGCTTCAACCCATGGCTTGTATTACAAAAGATTTATGTTTCATGCATTCACTTAGGAAAACATTTCGGTTTGATAAAATGGATCTTATGAAGGGTATAAAAACTTCAATTTCCACGAAATTAAAATATATCCGTATTTTTTTTTTTTTACTTCTTTCCATTTTATAAGTAGCTCTTAGGAATTTTCTTTCTTTTTATATGTAATTCGCATTTTCTATTTCATTTTCCTCGCTTGCTCGTTTGGCTAATATGCAAAATTTTCTTGCATATCTTCTCCTTTTCTCACTATCTCACTATATTTCTCTCTCTCTCTCTCTCTCTTTGTCACTCGTTTTTTCTTTGCTACAAAGTGGCAAAACTTGAGCATAACATAAAGTGTCGCCTAATGGGTTTTGAGTGTTTTCGACAACACTGCCACCAGTGGCAACACTAACAGCAATAACAACAAGAAGCAAAATTTTCTGTTTAGAAAAGTTGGTCATTAGCGTTGTTCGCTTTTTTTATTGTTTTAAGACAAAGTTTCTGATGCTCTTCTGGACACTTTTCGCACTCTTGTCCTTTTCTTAATTTTTTTTTTTTGTTTTATTTTTCATAATACTTTTTTTTGTTTTGTCCATTTATTTTTCACTTCAATGTAAAAAACTGCCTTTGGGGATCAGTCAGTTGTATGCAAATTGACGAAACAGTTTAAATGTTGTTAATAAAAAGAAACAAACTAAATAGCTGAGAAATTCTTAATGACTTCTTGTGTCTCAAGTGCATACTATACTAGTAAAATATGTTGCACTTTGAGTGTTTTTAGTATTCTTATTGTACACTGGCAACATATGTGGAGGTCAAGGATAACTTAACACGCACTTTGACATGCTGTATGCAGAATGCAAGTATGCTGGATGCATGTATTTAGAATGATGAACAATTAATAGAATAGTGTCTTCTATTTCTTTTAATTAGTTAGAATAACTTTAGACAGAGTTGAATAAAATGAAAGCGTATTACTGTGAACGGTAGTCCACGCATGTGGCAAAAGCCCTCGTCACTGTGGTTGCAACACGCGCACTATATTATACAAGTAATAAGGAAGTTCGATCGAGACATGGTATGAAAGTCTTCAAACGTACATATATAAGTATGCAGAAGTACATACAAAAATAAGTTAACCCCGATCCAAAAGACATAGAGTGTTGAAAACAACGAATAGTATTGGAGTTGGTGGGGGATCTATTACCTCAAACTTTGTTTTTGGTACCGAAATGAGGCCATCGAGCTGCAAGATCCAAGAAAATCGGACAACCCCCTTCAAAAGTTATGAATTTTCTTTGAAGATTTTAAAGAGTTATTGATTTGTTCGAACCCTGTTTAGAAAACATAATGGTTTTTGATACAGATTTTTAATATACAAATAGTATCTATGAAACCTTTGTTTTACAACTTTTTTCAATATGGCGGATTTTGACGGAAAAAGCTCAAAAGTCAGTTGACTACTGTGGCTAAACGGCTCCATATTTATACCATTCATACATAGTGTGAAATGGTATTATCAGGTTGTCTGAAAGTTTGTAACGCATTAAAGGAGCCATCGTAGACCCCATAAAGTATATATTCTTGATCAGCTCGACGAGAGGAATCGATCTAGCCATGTCCGTCTGTCTGTCTGTCTGTCCGTCTAAAAGTTTTCGTGTGAATGGTGTTAGAGCTTCGGTTCAACCGAAGTTTTTTCTTGTTTTTTATTTTATTTGTCGTTATAAAGGTGTCTTAAATACCTTTCACATGAATTCTTTGTTGGCGTAGTACAATCACTATTTATAAATAAAGATCAAAATATACTTTTTAATAAAGTCTTTGGCGATTTCCCGAAAATTTAAACCATATCACATATTTCGAGTGATAATACGTTGCGAGATTGGGCATATTTTGGAATATTACGATATATAAATATTCATTATAATATATTAATTCTAGCTATACTAACTCTTCATATATCAGTATACTAATAAGCTAATCCATCGCAAGTTTTAGACTGCGCAGTCTCTCAGTAATGTGAAAAAATATCTTGGCTGCAGCATACATACGTTATTATTAAGCAACTGTGCCTATTTCTTTTAACTGTTATACACATGTAAATTTTTTCGTATATTTTTTGGTCCATGTCGGTTGTTCGCGGAAGTAAATTAAATCGTTAGTGTAGTGAAATTTTGTGTAAGCAAGCGAGATGTAAAGGTTAGTGAATTGGTCGAGACGGTGTAAATGAACAGCACCCTGTTCCTTTAGCTCGCGCCAGTGTACAGCACCCTGTGCTTTAGCTAGCGACGGTGTACACGCATTGCGCAACAATGTAAACGCATCGTATCCGAGTCGTTTAATATCCACTGCGCGTCGATGTATACGCACTGTACCCTGCCCTTTTGGAACGAGAAGGTGTATAAGTACCGCACCCTGTTGTTCAATCTAAGTACGCGACGGTGCATACGCACCCTGTCTCACTAGTTACGTATGCGTACCCTGTCGTTCTTGCTTTTTAAAGTATACGCTCCGAAACCTGGTAATTCAAGACGTACAGAGCATCATCTATCCACTCGAGAAACTAGGAATTCAAGTTTTCGCCCTGTGATGCTAAACCGACTCACACACTAAATATTAATTATAATATATTAATTCTAGCTATACGATATACTCTTCATATATCAGTATACTAATAAGCTAATCCATCTAGCAAACCCATTAACCATGAAATAGAAATTGTAATAAAATTATTAGAAAAGTTAGAAGTGTTAATTTCTTTGAAGCAACATCACCTATAAATTTCCGTGACGATCCTTGGATATCCAGCGTGCAAAACCTCGGCTAAGAAAACTTTCTTACAGTATTTATTTTGTAAGAGAATCTCGTCCTTTGATGTTTATGTGAAGTATTCATACGTAAGAAGCCACCATATCAAATTACCAGTTGATATATACTGTATTAAATATACTACAAAACCAAAAAGGGCAGTAGGTTCATATGAGAGCTACCCCTAAAAGTGGCCGTGTCAGTTGACATGGACCTTGACGGCATCTGGTTCCTACCAGATGGCAACGTGTCACTTATCGGGCGTTACATTCGAGTTGTCGCAAGAAAAGTTTCGCAGAACGCAATTTGGAATGGCCGCAAAGCTCATGCGATGTAATGTCCTTAGGCAATTAAGATTTCCATCATAACCCACACACAATTATTTCTATTCAATTTTAAAGCTTAGACATGCTTAATGAAAACCCTTTCAATTTAAAAACATTACACACATATTTTCACTTCGCTTGTTTAGTCGAAAGCTTGTTTCAGAAACTGTTTATTAAATTTTTTACATACCACAGTCAAGGGACAAAGTTCAATAATCAGCTATGTATACATAGATAGCATACCATTAAGGAATTTCACAAATTTTGACATCATTCATTTTAAGTAATTATTTCCCGCGACACAATTTTCAACAATAACAGCAGCCAAACAGCCGATAAAGAACAACAAGGACAAGAACATCAAACCGTAAGCACACACAAAGGAGTATTTTATAGTGCTATTGCACGTCCTGCGGCGCATTATTAACATAAATCGACGAACATCCTTTGACGCGCACAAATTACACAGACCGCAGGACAGTTGCACTGTTTGGAAGGAGAGACAGACATCATATGAATGGGTGCACCACCAGACAGACATCATGTAAACCACCAAAATGAGCAGGCGTCCTCAATCGAGCCGACCCAGACGACGACAGCAAGCGACATCATTTAAAGCAATAGTGGCAACTATAAATTTTAAATTAATTTAAAGAACCAAAGCAATGTCATCAACTATTCAACGTCATTTGTCGCGAAGGGAAAGGGAGTGTGAGTGCTGTACAGAGGACATGTTGTGTGCTGCTGGTTGATGATGATGATGATGATGATGACGGCGGCTGTTGTCCTGCCTCGCTGCACTAATATATCCTGATGCGACATTTCCGGTTACTTCCGCTAAAAATGAATACACACACGCACACACACACACACAGTCACATATAGTCAGTCATACATGACACGCACTTTATTGCTTGAGTTGAGTTGAGTTGAGCAGAGTGACGCGTAACTGTCGCGCATCTTGTCTGTCATTGCAACAATATCAGTCGGACTGACTATATGTCTATCCGTCTATTCGTCCTTCCGTCCGTATGTTTGACTCCTCCGCGTCGTTTCCCGTGCGTTTCTTTTGCTTGTCATTACAAGTGCATAAATTATTGTAACCGCATTTGGCGGCTGACTGCTGCAACAGAAACATTTACAACTGAAGCAGAAGCAGTCGTACGAGTATGTACCACGTAGTAGCAGTAGTACGGCAAGCGAGCGAGCGTGTGGCATTAGGAATATCCGTGTTGGCACAGTGTGCTGAGAGTGTCAAAAATGTGAATATATATAAATCTTTAACTATGTGTCTACTTCCACATAGAAAGATTATATATAAATAACATTCAATTGCTATTCGATTAGCTCAATAGTGTCGTAATAGTAAACCGTAGTCCAAAACAGCACCAGGCGATTTTGTAAGGTACCAACACTATCAAAATTGAACGCTTCATTGTTGAAATTCGAACAATATAATCTTGAATGCTGAGAGCATCGATGCAAGCAGTGCAGTCTGAAGTATACACTTATTAAGCAGTAAGAAGCTCACTTGGCGAGCGCTCTCTTATTTCTAACCTTAGTATGCTTTGTTTGAGTACGGATTTTGTCTTTGTTGCTGTGAGCCATTGTTTTTCTTCTTTGGCTTGTTCTTCATGTGCGCACTTGCTTCTAGCTTCTCTTTCTATATTTGAATTCATATGAATAATCATATGAAATTCATATGAAATATCAGAGCTATGTAACTCCCTTATGCTTAACTTTATCATAAGGTTTGAGTTGAGGGTCAAAATAAAGTGAAAGATACCGAAAATTCCATAATTCTTCCTTTCTTTTGATATCTGGTTGCCAGTACTTCTCAAGCAACTGGACTGATTGCTTGAACCTGGTTCTTGTTAGAAAGGTATACGCAAAATCTAACTAACGATTTAAATCAAGGTGGTCATATAATTGAACACAAGGAATTTATTTACCAAAGCCTTGTGATTTTTCAGCTAAGATTTTATAATTTTTCGAAATTTCTAATCAAATGTTGAAATGTAGTGAACACCAATTAACTCTGTGTTCTCAAACTAGGTTTACCCAACTTATCGCACTGTTTTAATTTGATACTCGAACGCTTTACATTTGGGGCCTGAAACGACCACTTTGCGGGAAGCCTCTCTGTGATCGTACTTGAAGCCTTTACAATTGGTACAGTATAAAATTTATTAAAGCTTCCGATTACCGAACGAAATCGCATTGCTTTAAAAAAAAAACGGAGAACAATTTCACTCACTTTTTTCAACACACACAGCACACTGTGCCGCAAGACAAAAAGGCAACCATCATCATCAGCAAAAGAGCGACAAGAACTATCATCATCGTCGTCATCGTCATCGTCATCGTCATCGTCATCACCATTATCATTGTTGGCGGCGACATTGATGCGATTGCATCGTTCTATATACGCATAGCCAGGCGGCAGCAGCAACAACATTTGCTGTGCAGCAAAAGCGGCAACAGTTTCCAAATGCAACTTTGCGTTGATGACATGACAAAATATTTCCACTGACTTTTGTGTGTGACTATGGCAACAACAGCACGTCTTCTCTTAACCCGCAGCAACTCACACACTACCGCTCAACTCTCTACCAGTGTGCCTTTTGCTTTATGACCTTTGATGTTGTTGCATTTGCTGCGGCGGCATTTGCCGCTGCAACTTTCACCACTCGTTTCTGTGCAATGTTGCAATGACTTTTGAGTTTTTCTTTTAGTTCTGCTGGCGTCGCCATTTTCGCTGTTTTTCTCAAAAATTTCCACAACGATTTTTACTCACAGTCGCACATTCGTTTACTGCATTGTAGCCATTTCTATCGCATTTTCTACTGCGTCGAAATGCTTCAGCGATTTTTCGGAATTTTCAATTTGTTTCAGAATTTTTTTTTTTTTTTCTTTTTTTTACAAATTTATTGTCTGAAGATTTTCCGTGCTGCGTGAGTGCGTGTATGAAGTATATTTTTGCATGCATGCATGCAGTTTTTGCTGCTGCTGCATGACAGACAATTTTGCACGCACTGATTTACTCTATGCGACAAGATATAATTTTTTCTTGTTGTTGAAACGAATTTTTTTGTAATCATTTCTTTGAGTGCGTAGAAATTGTTATTTATGTTGCATTTCTTTGGGTTTTTTGTTTGTTGAGCTATAATTCTGGAGCAGCAATAGAGTGCGGTAATTTCTGTAGTGGTTGGTGCAGGCAGTGCCGTCAAAAAAGAAGTTGCATCCAGTACTTAAAATTCAGAAGCCTAATAGCATAGATAGATAACATAGAATATACACGTATTAAATATGTAACTAGAATACTTTTAGATACTTTTTCTCCCGATGATCTTTACATATGTATCAAATATCCTCCATCAATCTCAAATATATTTCGTTTTTTTCTTACATAGAAGGCATGTCACCGCTAACTTTTCCAGTGGATCTTGTCTCTCCTGTTGCCCTTTGTACACATCGCATCAAATTACTTCTTTTATATAGGGGCATGACATAGCCCATTTCTTCTTAATTATATATAGCAGAATTTTTCAAAAAGATGCAGTGGCTCCAGAGATTAATCTCTACATATATACATACAAAATCCTCTCTCTCTCTCTCTCTCTCTCTCTCTCTCTCTCTCTCTCTCTCTCTCTCTCTTTCTCGCTCTCTCTCTCTCGCTCTCTGTACTCGAGTACTAGTATAGATCTTCCTGGCATTACTGGGTCGTTGCGATCCACCTTCTCCCCCTTCAAGCGGGCTTAGACGCCATGTTGCTTCCTTTGTGTATCTTCCTAAATCACATGTCAGTTAAGAGCATAGCTAGACTCCGATAGCTAAATCTTCTAAGCTCTTAGTAGACAACCCAGCTGATGACAAGAAGCTTGTCTACTGTGTTCCAGAGCTCAAATAGAAATACAATTTTAAAGTAAGCTTCCCGAAGAGGAAGGACTGAATGCAAGCTTTTAATTTATTCCGTCAGATCGGAGACGTATGAGGGCACAAGTGTTTCAGAATTTCTATTCTGAAGAACTGGCAACGCATACTCCGCCTACTCGAGTGGTGCCCTGTATTTCAAGCAGAGTCTATGCAGACTGGCAGTCAGCTAAAATGTTAACAACCTTGGATGATATAAGGAATATATCAATTTACCTACGTCGACAGGCCACTATCTTCGCACACCATAAAAAGCAAACTCATCCAGCAAACGTCCTTAACCAAGTTCCACAGTACTCAGTTGAACTCCTTTGAATTTCTGGACATCCTAGCCATCGTGGCCATCCTGGCCATCCTGAAAAATCAGGTTACAAGATGATTGATGAGTGCACCAAAACTGGATAAGCGACTCTTGTTGTGATACACTCACAGACCTATCACAATAAATTAGGAGCACCAGAGAATTAGCGTGTAGACCGTAGTAATGCACAGATTCGTGGCTCCGAATCCTTCAAAGATTCGTTAATGACGAATCAAAAATAAACAAACGGTTTCGAATCCATGAATCCGAAACTACGTATCCGCGCATTCGTATCTAACTCGAATCCAGATCCGAATACAAATTTTAACTTGAATCACGAATCTTGACACGAATATAGTGTAAGTGTGTGTGTGTGTGTGTGTGGAAACATTCTTGTTTGAATAGACGTATGTGGGCGAAAATCTATATTTACTTTCTGTTAAACATGCTTGGAATTTCTGACAGAAACAGAGCTTCTGATGAGTGAGAGATTGACGCTGCACGCATGGTGGAATGGAATAATATTGAAGTGGCAAGTTGTGTTCTTGGGAGTGTGTATGTATATCTGCATTTGTTTTGCAGATAACAGAAATCAATTGCGAGGTGAATAAAAGCATTCACGAACGAACACAATTACTCACCACGAAATATTCACCATACGACTGATCAAAGTTTAAGCTAAAGTTTTTATTAAATGTGTTTTTATGATATACAAAAAAAAATTTGTTGAATGTCTTTTTAAATCCTTAAAAAATAGAAAGTCTAACAAAACTATTTATATACAAATAAAGAAAGTGAAGCATAATGGAATTGACGCATAATGTGGTGAAAATGATGTATTATGTATGAAGTGTTTCTCTACTGATTCGGATTTGTGCTAATATCATCGAATACTATTAGAAATGAATGCATAGATCCGAATTTCAAAAAATGTGGATTCGTTCATCCCTAATAGACAGGCGACTTGCGCCAGGTTGTCACATCTCAAAGGCACTCTTACCTGGCTCAACCGCAGCGTACATCTAAACTTTAATAAGAAAAAGACTAACAACACACTTTACCCAGATAAACGGCGTAACGGAGGCATGGCCCCTGTCATACCTGTGGTGATGAAGTGGAGATGAACAGTGTCCAGCACTTCCTATGTGACTGTCCTGCACTTCGTAGAAAACGCAGCTGCGATATCGCGTTACCATTCCTTGAAGACCTGGAAAGTCTGACAAACTTACCGCTGCAGAATCTAGTACGTTTCATTGACTCTACGGGATTGTTTCTAAAGCGCAGAGCGCAAGATGCCTTCTGTCAAATAAAAACCAATATAAAGGGTCGACTGTCCTCTGGCTGCACTCGACTTTTGTCGAGCGGTCTCATTAACCGCACCTTACCTATGTATGATGTATAAAGTTCCAAGAACCACAATCTGCATAAGTGAATAAAATCTTTAAAGAGAAGTCCTGTAAAAAGTTCTCAAATTAAAGCACTCAAAGTAAAAGCTAAAATCCTAACCAAATAATACCTTGACAAATACACATTAAATATTTATAGAATTTATGTGATTTTTTGCTTTTTTACTTAACCAAAAAATGGAATCTTTCAAAACACCTAAGCAGCACACAATTCCAGAAATCGCTCCAAAAAGACAGCAAATAAAAAGTAAAAACGCATGGAGCATGAAGCATGAAGCATTCAAAACGCGCGTCTAATGCTTTCAGCTTGAAGGAACATACTCCTAACTGACAATAACTACACCGCAACATCATTATCATCAACATCAGCAAGCCGCAACATTAACAGCATAACTGACTGACTGACAGACAGCAAAAGACAGAAGAAGAAGAAGTGAACTGTATGCCATAAGGACTAAGATTGACAGTCAGATAGACAGACAGACAGACAGACAGACAGACAGGCGGCAACAATCAACAGGCGCTAAAAATTTAAATTTGATTTGATTTGAAACGCCTTGAGGTGCGCCATCTCAGCGCAACGGCAGCCACACAAAATTTTGTTCATTACATTTTAAATAATCAAATCAGCGCGCACAGCTTGTCTGCGTAAGGCGTAACGCGAAAGGCGAAAGGCGAAAGGCTCAAGGATCACATAATAAGCAGGGCTTGCTGTTAGGTGCAAAAATTTTCGCTTGAGTTTTTCGCAATGCTTCATTAATATTCAACGTAATCGTATATTCCATTCGCGTACAAAACAAAAGCAGTAAAATATCTTAAAAATATATATATATATTTTTTTTTTAAATGCGCATAACAAAAGTTTTATTTGCAACTCACACAAAATTAACACCACATTTATTTTTCTACATAGAAGCTTTTGTCTGCAATTTGGATTTAAATTTTTTCTATTTATTATTTTTTTTTTTTTTTGCTTTTTTCGTTTTTTAACATTATGCGCTGAAAATGTAATTAAAATCCTTATTTGCTGCATGCACAAACAGAAACCCACGCATATAAGCTCACACATGTATGCAGTAGAGTAGAGTAGTACAGTCATTCACTCATTCAGTTGTTCGCGACGCTTTTCAAATTATTTTTGTGTATAAATCTCCACTACTATATGTATTGCCGAAGGACTTATAAGTTTTGATTGCAGTTTGAAAATTTTACACGTTATACAGGATTGTAAGGAAATCAAAATCAATGATAGGAAAAAATTAATGTTTGATCAGATCAGTATATATCATTAAAATGCTGTAAAGTACTGTCTCCCCGAGGCAACACATCACTTCCAGCAAGCTTTCCAAGCAACGAAAGTATCACGTTAGTCTTTCTCCAGAATTTTCTTTAGCGCCTTGGTGCAAGCCCGCTGCAAGCTCTCCAAAATATTGAGCTTTCATGGTAGTTTGCAAGCGCGAGTACAAAAAAGACTGGGGAAGGAACACCAGTACTGTAGGAAGGCTGGAGAACCGTTGACACACATTGTTTCATTACAAGAAATGAAGTTTTCGCTTTCGCATTATCATTGTGAAGTTTCCAATCCTTCCCGATTTCGGACCGAATACATTGAACACTGCGTTTGAGTCACTTGAGAACTTCAACATATAATATTCCGATCATGGATATACATGGATTCCGATCATGCGATATTTACTTGTGTTGGAGAAGCTTCCTGATGTCAAAAACCACAATGAAAAACTCAAGTATTGACTTTTCATTTGGGCTTTTTAGAGCGATGGGACATCTAACCACTTAGCTTTTTGCCTCAGAATCGTACTCCAATACCCAAAACTCGTGATCAAATTGTCTTAAAAGTGGTTGTATACTTCAAATAGGTGCAGAAGCACCTGGCACATTTGATACCGGAGTGATTTTTGGTGCTCCGTTAACATTTTGGCTACCAGATTTGTGCACAGTTTCTGCACCTTCAAATTCTTCAAAAAAATCGTTCATATAAGTCACATTAATGTCATTACTGGTTAATGATGGCCGTCCAGCGCGGTGTTCACCGAACGCTCCATTTTAGCTTGCACAGTGTGACCGAAAATGCTTTAATGTAGAATCCCATCCGAACAGCTGCAGCCTGCTTGCATGCGACTAATTGTCGCATACGGAGTTCTTATTCACTCATATTTCTATCGCGCCGTTATTATACATTGGCCTGGAGGGCCAGGGTATGCTAAGAGTGGTGAAATGTATGTAACATAAGTATAAGTATATAATGTAAAATATTCTTGATCAGCATCAAAGTTCAAGCCTATATAGCTATGTCCATTCTTCGTTTGTTGGAAGAACGATAATGTGGAGACTATAAAAGATGGACTGTTGTGAAATCAATTGTGTGTTAATGTTGATAACTGAATTTATTCGAAAGATTCGAATGAAGGTATGAATTTTTCGAATTTTTGTGCATTTATACTGAAATGAATTTATATTTCATGCATTCATTTAAAGTGAATACTACTGAATTAAAATTCTTTGAATGAGAATTGTGAACGTCTTGCATTTAGGAATTGAAATCAGGAATATTTATCAAGCAGCTTGATTGAATTAATTCACGCAGCATTATTAAAAGTATATTTTGTTTGAAGTTAGTTTTTAATTGGTATACACAAATAGAATTGATACCTGCGATATAACTCGTTGACTGTCGTTAGTACTAAGACCCCTCTCTAAATTCAAATAAAATATACTATTAACAACATATTAGAGTGCTGCGTGAATTAATTCATTCAAGCTGTTTTATGACTATTCATTAATTTGATTCTTGCATGAATTCAGTGGAAAAGAAAACGAAAAAAATATACGATTACCACTTTCGAATATCAGCATTTACACTAGGAGAAGCAATCAACTAGAGAGACAGAAAGTGACTCACTGTAATTAAGTGCATTCAAAGCATTCGAATCCATGTAACTCATTCATTCATTCACAACATTCAACTTTATAAACGTTCAAACATTGAAGACGTACTGCATTCGACTGAATTCGAATGAATATAAATCATACTCAATATCAATCATTCAATTCACATTCACATTCATTAGATGAATACGCACTTTCATTCAAATTTATTTGAATGTGTATCATCCATGTACCGTATAAAATTGTCGCATATGCAATGCTGTTCCATATGTTCATAGTGCATAGAACTCATATGACAACATGTGAATTTATACGAGTATGTATAGTATATACGTATGTACAATAAGTACATATGTACTTGTACATTCACTGCGCACTTGAATGTATTACTATTTTAATAACATCAACGCGTTTGTTATCTCATTTGGCTATAAAATTATAAAATAACTCAAAGCGGCTCATGTTGTTGCTGTTGTTGTTGTAGCTGCATTTTGTCGCATCAGAGCAATGAAAGCGGCAGATACAGCTAAATGAAACCAAAGTATCTGTGTATCTCTGTGTGTGTGTGTGTGTGCGAAATGTATCTATGTGTACAAAAAAGCAAAGCATATGCTACTTTTCTATGAGTTGCTTATGTGTTGCTTCTGTTGTTGCTGTTGAGTGCAAAATTTGCTGCAAAAGCAAACATTTTGTAATTTGCAACAGCATAAATACATTTGTGCGCAACATAAGTCACCAGATACATATGTATCTACAAGCATGTATTGTATGTATGTATGTATGTATGTGTGTTTGTATGTATGTATGTGTGTAGGGTGGCCCAAGTGCCTATGTGTGCCAATGTTGCTGCCAACCAGCAGCAGCAGCAGCAGCAACAACAAGGACGACTGTTGCTTTCATTATATTGCAGCTATTCACTGTGGTCGTCGCCGTCGCACAGTGGGAAACTCAAGCAGAAAAAATTTCACAAAAATCAAAAATTTTATAAAAGCATTCTGTGAACTGAGTAAATGCAACGGATAGACAATTAATTAGAGATTCAGAATCCGACATTTTTTGGAAATTGAATAAATGGTTTGGTTGCTAGAGCCGCTCAAAAGTTTATTTTTGCGTTTAAATTTTACTTTCTTAGTTTTTATTGAAGAGTATATTAAATTTATACTGATCTTTTTGCTTCAACTCTTTTTTAGATATACATGTTTTGCAAAAATTACTACATTTGCAACCCATTCTCTGGCAGAGTATAAAAAACAATGCCCCTATTTGAACTCCTAGTTTTCAACTGGAATTTGCTTGTTATTAAATCCTTTACCTAAATAAACAAAAATTGGCTGCGCTTAGGTGCGCCTCTGGCTACAACAATAATAAATGTAAATTATAAATTATAAATTGTTAGAACTGTTTAAAAGCTCAGCAAAGAAACGGAATTCAAATCTAAAATAGGCAATGTAAACCAAGCTGAATTTACACTAAAGATGATGTATTCCCCTCAGCTGCGCGGTTTTCCATTTCTTATTTATCTCTTGTCTTACACTCTTTCATTTGTTTCGGAATGGGCCTTTCGTTTTTTCTTTGAAGTTCAAAGCATTTAAGAAACTCACCACAGCGGATTTATATATAAGGTGTCGATATATAAATCCACATCGATATAGATGAGCTAGAAGATTTACCTTTTGTAAAACTTTATTTTATTTATACCAAAATCAAATCAAAATCAAAAAATTGATTTCGGTTGCTTCCGGTGAAAATTTGTTAAAAAGCACGAAAGCTAAATAACAGGACTTTGAAATCTCACAAAAAGAAGCTCACACATCTGCAGACCGAAGCAGAGCAAGACCGACAAAACTAATGGAAGCGTATTCAAGCATTACAAGGAACAGTCAACTTGTAAAGGCCACAAAAGCGATACAGGTCAGTCGGAAGCTCTAGGCATAAAGTAAACAAAATACCATGAAAAAACCAAGGCGCACATTATAAAAAGTAAAATATTAGGCAGATTTTTGTACAGAATAAATTCGTTAAAAGCTTTGGTATAAAAGTAGACTGCCCGTAGTACGAATACCGAAATACCAAATGATTGAAATACGTTCCGGACATTTTTGGAGAACCAGAATTTAGCAGTTTGAGCGTATAATGTAATTATCAAACGATTGGGTACCATTCTAAATGTTGCAAACTGTTTGTGATCCAAAATTCGCAGCAACATGTTTGAGTATGCAGTTTAAAGCCTAAAGAATTCTCCATTAACAAATTTTAAAAATATCTTCATTACTGCAAAAGTTATAAATTGTGCTACGAAAAAAGTCAGCTAGCACCACTGTGCGCTTCGCTCGAATTCGGTTGCCTGGTGCTAATGATTTTGCAGTTGACAGTTTTCTGTAGTGCGTTTAGGGAATATAGTGTTAATTATGGTTGTAATAAGTTATACTCTACATTTTCCACACAACAACATTGCATTCAACTAGCCAAAGTGTACAAGTAATTGTATAATTGGAGTGTGTGTGTGTGTGTGAGTGTGCGAATGCCCTCAGCTAGCTAGCATTTCTTTAGGTATCCAAACTGGGAAAAAGTCAACAATATAGTGACCTTAATACATTATGAAAGCAAACCTGCAGCTAAGCATATATTATGCATGCGTTGGGGGATTTAGTAAAACCAGGTTTAGTCGCTTGTACTTTTGTTAGGCACATATTGAAAGTGTAATTTATTGTAGTTCAAAACTAAGCATTAGAAATTCTTAATTAGTATCTACATTTATACAGCCGTCCATAAGTCTAGGCTGCTTATTTATTATTTAGAGTCAGTTTTTTAAACGTTTAGAACTCGTTCTTCTACTGAATATAGAACTTCAATATGCTGCGTTATTATGTCACATTGCTACTTACTGAATTTGAAGTCAATGCACAGATACTACTTGTATCCCTGAGCAAAACTAATTAAGTGCTGCACACTTTTCACTTCGTAGTATAACTCTTTGACATTAATGAAACTCAATACGAGTCTTTGTGTGTGTGCTCATTTTCTTATAGCATTTTCCAATGCAGCAAAATTTCTCATTTGCCGCATTGCATCTGTCAGACACGAGTACAATTTATGACAAACTCAACTGCAATATAAGTTTTCTTGTATAATATTTACTTACATACGTCATAAATATTATGCTCTGCTAGTAATAAAATGCGGAATTTGTAGGTTAGCAGGTTGATTAAATAAAATATAAACACTAAAATTTCTCACTTATGAATTCTAAGCGAAGATTTCCCTCCATCAATAACTGAGTTTAAATGAGTAACGTAAACAAGTGAATCCAAATGATAACGCAGTTCACTCCAAAGTAAAGAACGAGCTCGGTGCAGGCACCGACTTCAGCAAGCATATTCCTGACGAAGTTTACCATCGGGTGAATAGCGCTTGATACGGCAGAAATCAGATAAGACAGCAATCAGTGCGCCGTGAATTATAATCGGTATGCACAATAAGTGAAAGAGTGCAGTTCTCGTTGACCAAAGTGTTCGGGTTGAGAAGCATTGCATCTTCATAATTTGGATTGCAAGTCAGCACAGCATTCGTGGAATCAAAAAGGGCTGACGAGCTATTCTGAAAAGTATTCGCAATGTAATCAAAACAGAACTCATAACAATTAGAGCATTGTATGGAAGGATTCCTGTCCTGCATATGACACAAGCAGTTTTTGTTTCCAATTAACTATTTCAGTTAACAGTGTTGATGGAAAAGCAGTTTATGTATAACATGGGTTGATACGTAGAACATTTTTTATGTACGGCAGTTCCAGTGGTCGTAATCTTAAATGACTGTTTCGGGTTGCACTATTATCCAACAAGCTGAGAATAAGTTTATAAGCATAGCCATGGAAACGTTGGAAGTACCTGGTATGGGGAAAAAAAAACTGTAACTAAGTCACTATATATAGTGTGATGTGCAAATTTACAACTTTACAAGCACAGTGCGCATAAAGTAAAGCTCTGGATTCTTTATAATATAAAAAATCAGTTGAGGACACCTCACCAATGTGCGGAACTGATTCCCATAGAGCATTTGTGGGACTTATACGAACGCAGAATCCGTTAACACACCATTACCTCCAAAAATATGAAAAAAGACATAATTATGGTGGAATGGAATAAAATTACATTTGAAGATACAAAAAAAAAAAAAAAAAAATGTGTGGACTCCATGTGAAAAAGTTTCACGGATGTACTGACGAGAAAGTGTTATCCTACCAGTTATTAACACATCATTTTCTTTGAAAAAAGAAGCCTGTACGCAGACTTTTGCGGTAGTACTTTTTTGACATGTTGTAGCATAAAATGAATTAAAACTATAATTTTTGGTTTTAAAATGCAGCAAAAATTATATTAGTTAAGAGAAATTAATAAACTATATAATAAATCAAAGTTTGATTCAATATATAAAACATTAGCTAAGATATTTGCGATTAAAATTGTAATTTCAAATTTCTTTTTTTTTTTTTTTTTGTGGTGTACGCAGACTTTTTTGATTAAGTGTATGTGAATTTAATCGTGACACTGTACCAATTTGGCTAGAGTGGCCTATTGACCAGAATTCCAAAATTACTCACAGTCAACTGCGAGTACTTCTTATTTAATAAAGCTAATTAAAGCACTTGTTTTGCATTCAAACTTTATGCTACGTTGGCTCTTATCTCTGCTAGCATCTGGTTTCTTACACTGGAGTGAAAAATGGAATATTTCTTTTTGATATTGTCTTGGGTTTTTTATAACCAATTCTGTCTAAAACATGACATCAAAAAACACAACTCTTTCGGCATACTCTTTCGGCGGTTGCACGTAGGCGATATCACGTTGTAGTGATATGGCACTTGATCAATGCTGAGAATAGATCTAACTAGTTTGCAAATTTCAGTTCAGTTTCAAACCAATTAACATTTTACTACATTAAAACTACTTTAAATTTTATTAGCACATAGGTAACTACAACTAAACAACTTCTCAGCTATAGTTTATCAAGTCTTTTAAAATATACAGCGATGCTTTAGGATTATCTGCAGGTATAACATGACCAGCACGATTTACCACATACATACTAAAATTATGCGCACGTTTTCGATAGACTTCAACAAGTTCATCCAAAACAATAGCCTCACGTGTTGCACTTATATAATCCGCCTTTCCAGACCAATCCAGTCGTTCCACCCATTTAACAGCACCCGCGGCAGCGCAAATTAAATCCAATTGTCCAGCCCAGACATTTACTTTAAGAGTTGTCGTATTTAATAGTTCATTAACTGAAATTTTTATATAGTTTTAGTATTAATATAGAGCAAGTAAGTAACTTAAGACGATATAATACGCACCAACATGTAAAACAGGCTGCAGAAAATCATCAATCAGATAACCATATACATCACTACTAGCTAGTTTATATCTTTCGGGTTTAGATATATTTAAAGCCAGTGCAACTTCTTCACGCATTAAACGCTTGATGAGATTTTCGGATTTAGGTCTTGAAAATGCGAAATCATCTGAAATGATTTTCCAATAGATTTAACTATTTAAATAGTTATTAATTTTCACATATACACACCAACATTTTCCATGCGTCCATTTTTTATATAGCACTGCGTAAAACGATTAACCTCCTCATATTTGAGTACATTATAGAAATCTATGCCCTTTGTGAGACAGAGTGTTGTACCCACTAGTTCGGCATAGATGCGCCACGCATTGCTCCAGCTTTGCTGTTGCACTAAATCTATTAATTTAGTAATTGCCTCTGTGAGTTGTGCATAGTCTAATTCATCGATTATGCCCAAGTTGCGCAGCAGTGGTGGTCCAGCTAAAATTGTATCCAATGGTGCTACCCAACCACTTATTATATTCACGGTGCTCAGATTGGCGCGAAGTTCTTTGCGTTCTATAGCGCGTTGTAGTTCCAAACCGAATTCCGGCGCTGTTTTACCACCATAACTTTCACCAAAGATGTGCAGTGGTACACTTATAAACTCCTTGTGTTTGGCATAAAATTGTTGCATGAATTTTACTAAATCCAACGCTATTTGTGTATCATTCATTGCATAATATGCTTCATCATCGACATAACTAAAACCGGTACCCACGGGACTATCAATATAGAGCATATTGACATGTTGCACCCAGCTGGTATTACGCGTTTCATTGAGATAATTCAAAGTACCCACTTCGAAGAAGTTGCCATAACCGGTAGAGCTCATGCCGGGTCCACCTTGTAGCCAGACAATCAATGGACGTTCGGTGTAATTGCTGATCGTATCATCTGTTGTATAATAGAGCCAGTAGAACATATGCGTACCAGTGCGTATCTCTAGGTAACCCCAGTCCTGTTCGCCACTGCCATAGCCTGATTTTGCTGTAATTGTATATTTTTTAAATAAAATATATAGAAAGAATTCTTCGTGTTTTGATTATATCATTGCTTACCATAAACCGCGCTTAAAGCTATCACTTTTATTAATAAGAGCGTGTACTGTTTGTGCAGCGTAAACATTTTGAAATACTAAATCTATTATTCGAATTCTTGGTAAATGAGCATCAAAACAACGTTTTTTTTTTCTTTCTTTCTATGTCATATACTACATATATAGTAGCGCTTATCATGTGCGCTGATAAGCACTGAGAATTCTATAGTGATGATACTTGAGCATATTTAGAAGTGCCTAAATCCAAATTGTCAGCTTGTGTGTGAAAAACTTTACACAGCAGACATTATCTCCACTATTAATCTTTGTGCGTATATATAGCTTCATAATTTCAAACTGTTGTGTTCATTGTTTATTTTAATGCTGGAAAACTCAGACGTGCTCTCGTGAACTTAATATTCGGTCTATATATCTAAGTATGGAACGTTTTATACTCACACAAAAATGCCATCTCTAATTCTGAACTCAAATTATCAGTTCACTCAGTGTCATACAAAATGTTTACTGTCTGTCTGGCTAAATGACGCACATAAGAGTATATTTTTGTATATTTTCTTATAAGTAGACTGCTTGGTTTCTAATACTTTTATTCAAGGGTGTAGTCAAAACTAAAATGTCATAAGTGAATGGGAGATCAGTGAAATAACCAGTTAAAATCAAATATTTACTATTTAAAGATAAAACAAGCTAAACCCCGTTTAAGTCGGTGGTATTGAAGTTTTAATACCATTCACATGTAGTTTCAAGTTGTAAATTTGCACATCCCAATGCAACGCCTCCAACGTATCCTTGACGGATCTTGCAACATGTGGCCGAGCGTTGTCATGTTGAAAATTCACCCTGACGTGTTTTTTGGCATATTCCGGCCGTTTTTCTTTCAATGATCGGCTCAATTGCTGTTGTTAACGTTCACCAGTGATGGTTTGGTTAGCTTACAGCAGCTCATACTACACAACACCCTTCTGATCCCATCAAATACCCATCATGAGCTTGGCACCATGAATATTCGGCTTGGCCGTCGATGTTGATGCATGGCCGGGTGTTCCTCATTATTTTTTTTTTGCGCTATGTGTTGTCGCAATGGTTCCACTTTTCATGGCCAGTAACAATACGATGCAAAAAACTCTTCCGATTATGGCGTTGAAGCAGCTGTTCGCAAGTGAAAAATCTCCTTGGCTTGAATTCGTACGGCACTCAAATTCCTTGGTTTTGACTCATTCTCATGGTTTTGAGACGTTTTTCCAACTGTTGTCAAGTCAACCTCCCATTGATGCTGACATGTCTTGAATGGTTTGACACGGATCTTCGTCGAGTAATGATTCCTGTTCTTCATCTTCAAACTTTTTGTGCTGGCCCGGACATTCTTTGTCCTCCGCATCAAATCATCACTTTTAAGCTGACCAAACCAGTACTCACAAGTTGAAATTGATGGAATCGATGTAAGCCTCAAAATGCATACGATGGGCTTCAGCTGCTTTTTTCTTCATATGAAAGCACAAAAGCAAAACTTCCCGCAAATTGCGTTTCATCGGAAAAAAAGTCGACATGTTCACAGAGCAAAAAAAAAATATGTTATTTACACTTCAGTGGAATGACACTTATTGAAAATTGAAGCTTATGAAGTAGGATTTCTCACATGAATATCACAGGTTTACCCAATATTTACTGTTTGAAGATAAAACAAGGTAAAACGTTTACTTCGGTGGTATGGAAGTATTAATACCATTCACATGTTCATAATTATGCCAAGCTTCCGATCATATGAAGCCACCATGTCAAATGTCAAGTTGATTTAGCCTGGAATTATAAAGTTTTTCATCAAAAATACTTAAAGTCAGTGGTGGGTTTGTATGACGGCTGCTGTTAAAATGAATAAATCACAACTATTTCTCTATATGTGTGTGTCTTTCTTCCATAAGAAGCCACAAAATATTAAACTGTAATACGAAAGTTTTCATTCAAATTTCGAAAACTGTGCGGTAAGTTTCTATGAGGATTACCCCTAAAAGACGGCGTGACCATTCATTCCATTCATAAGATCTCGTCATGTCAAATATCACGTCAATTAAAATGTTTTCCATACAAAAAGTTATGAGGGCTAACTCAAAAATGAGGGGATCACATACATTGATATATATTTGAAGAGTCCCGTCATCAAATCTTAAGTTGATGTTGACAGCAATAATTTGTACTGGGCTATCCTAAAAGGTGGGAGTGGCATGTCAACACGGATACTCTATTATATAAACTACAATAAAATGTTGTCTAAGTAACAACTTACAAACGAATATCATTAAAATTGGTGAACCAAAAAATGCGCAACAACATTCAGACAGGCAGACAGACGGACATAGCTAGACCGACTCGTCTTGGTCGAGTTGATCAAGATTAAATAACACTAGTTGGCGCATTGCTATTCCTCCCCTTGCCCAACTTCTCCTTTCCCGATGCCATCACGCCCTGCATTCCCTAGCTGGTACCCTGCGCGTTGCTGCCCAAATTTGTCATTGATTAATCGCTACCATGTTCCCTACTCCATATCTTGGAAACTAACACTCCTACGACTTAGGATCTTGAACCCTTTTTGCTTGCAATTTGAATTAACTTTAATTTTGTGTATGGCTTCATTTTCCGTATCTCTACTAGTTCCGCCGTTACAGTCCAAAATGATAAATAGTTCCGGTAGTTTGCCAAAAAAATGTTCTTTTAAAAACCTAAAATTTTGTGCCTATGATTGGCGTTATTTCTGTCCATCAGATTGATTCACTTAAACATAAATGAATTGGCAAATTAGTTAAAGCTTAAGTTCGTTTCTAGTATCTACTATATTTGGAGAGTGTTTGATAGTTTATTTAACAAGAACAGTGAATCAAGTCACGTAATTTTGACCGGTCTTGAGACCAGTACGTTGGTATATAGTAATATTTACTGTCTTTTATTAAAGCTCTATGTTGTATATGACTCTTTTGAATTCTCAATTTTCTACCATCAATATTTTTAGCATTTAGGACACCTGAACCTATAAACTTTTGTTGATTGCAGCTTTGAATTAGCCGCATGTTTTAGAAAATCCAGAAAATCCGCTGAACGCTAAACTTAGTTTGTGCATATATTTCTTGTGGCTCTCTACTGACATTCGTTATGCGCCTCCGTTCGTTGCAGAAGAGTGACCATCTCTATGAACAAAGTTATATTGGAGAGTATTAAAGATGAACGCACCAGCCTCACTATAAGCGGTAGTCCCAAACAAACCTGCCCATCGTTTCGTATTGCAACTAAATTTGGTGTATCTTACGTAATAAGTTCTAATAAAAAAATTCCTCATATATAAGTATTCAGATTGGACCACACTATAAGTGATAGCTCCCATACAAACCTACGCCCGATTTATGAGTTACAGTACGAAATTTCTATTTTGTTCTCCTACATGCTACTGAAAAGCAAACATTTCGAGCGAAAAGTTTGTGCCTAAACTCAGTCGGAGAATGTGTGTGTGTGTGTGATGTGTGTTCTTGTGTGGAGGAGTAGTTTGATTCGTGAAAAATATACGCCTGGCAAATTGCGGCGATAAACAGGACAAACATGACTGTCAACAACTGGAACATTTACCGCATGTTGCCGCTGCATGCAGGACATGTTGCGGCCATGAGTCATGGTTAGCTTGATGCTGACTGCTGTTCCGGGCACAAGCGGTGCGCGCTAATACGAGTATGCCATGCCATACCATACATCAGCGTGTGAGTTGCAATGGTTTTTTTTTTTTTTTTTTTTTTAATTGTTGCAATTCACTTCGGATTAGGTGGTAGGGGTTTGCATTATAAATTTAAGCTTGTCTTTTTGTTAGAAATTAAGCTTAAAATTTAAATTTCACTAAAAAGTTGTGAAAGAACGTAGAAACTGCAGAGGGAAGGACAACACCATGTCGCCGCGCAGTAACAAGTTCGCATTAACTTTATGGTGCGCTATTTATTTACGCGATGTCCATTTGCGCTTCAATAAAACGCTCGAAAAGCGAAACATTTTCTTTCTTTTTAATGTTGCATTTGTAAGAATATATCTATATATATATATATATACTTTTATATATACATATGTATCTAAAATTGAAATGTTGTCTGCACGTTTGTACGCAGCTATTCACAAAGTCTTGTAACAGTGCAAAAGTGCATGAGATATGTTGCACAACCAACAACAATTTCCACTAAAATTAGTTTGCATTAGTTTGCGCGTCATATTTCTAGAGTAGTCGCGCCACCTCGTGTGACTATGAAAAATGTTGTAAGATAGTTTTGCAACTGGCTACGTTTCAATTTCGTGTTACATTTCCGAGTCAATCTGTAAACAGTGTTTTAAATTGTTGGCAACAATAGTTATCAGTGTTTTTAAATACGCGTAAAGTAAAAATCAGTTGTTTACTTCTGGCAGTTCTGCTGTCACTGGCACACACTAAAAAAACAGCTTTTGAATTACTTGCGCACTCGTTCGACTACAGAGTAATATTTTTACAGTTGCACGAAGCAGAAGTCAGATGACATGAAACGTATGTAAATATAAGACCGTCTGATCAGCAAAACTTTATTGAAAAACAAAGAAACTTAAAGCATACACACTAAACTGTACATGTTTGGATCTCATTAAACACCTGTTTTTGTCGTTGTTTGTCAACGTATTCATCAGCTGTTTTGTGTTCAGAACGCTTTTATAATTCCAAAGACGAAATTTACTCTCTTTTGAAGAGAAACTGAAAAATAAAAACCATAAATTTAGTTGAAATTTCCATAAAATGCTTCAAAACACTTTTAATAATTTTATTAAAAATCTTCTTTAACTATCAAAATATGCCCAGAAACCCGAGCAACGTCGTGTTATGCTACTAGTTTACTATATAAACTTAGCAAAGAACCAAGCGAAATAAAAAAAAATATATATATATATATATAAATAAGAAAAAAATAAAATAAACGCAATAAATTTTACAAGTTTGCGTTTTATAACTTTTTATTTTACTTTAAAGTTTTTTATTATGCTGTTTACTTTTTATATGATTTTCTTATTCTCGACGCTTTTTTTTCGGACATTTTTAACGCTCTAACAGCTTTTGGGGAAAAGTTCATTGCACAGGCGTGGGAAATGCTTTCCCGAAATGTGGACGCACATTTATTTTAAGGCATGCACAGGGAATTGCTTTTTATTGCTTGAAAAAGTTTTCAGTGACCAAGAAATATATAAGAATAGACATAAATATATTTGGTTTTAAATATGGTAAGTGTGGAATAGCAATGCTTTTGTGGTTAATAAGTAGTACAACAGGAGAGTCGAAATACTCAAACTTAGTGACTCTATTTCTTATAGTCTCCGAGATATATTCGATCAAACAGACGAAGGAACACATCAACAATGCTTTCGACGCTGATCAAAACTATTTCTATATAAAACAAGATTCTTTGTAAAATGAGGCGTAGCAGCAAATGTAAGATTCGCTAATAAGTATTATTATTATATTCATAATTAGGTGGAATTATTCTATATTTATTAATTTCTATTGGCTACTATTTCCTTTGTTTCACCTTAAAAGCATTTAAGAAACTCACCACAGCGGAATACGTCACCGCCATGTATTTTTGACAGTTTAGTCTTCAAAAGAAAATACATCAAAGCTTCAAATATGATCAATGCATTAAAATCAGAAAACTAGCTTTCAAAATTAAGCGCATTTCACAAATTCCTCGAAGTGTTCGAGATAATAGAAACATTTAATTATAAGAAAAAAAAAAATTCATAAATTTTGTAAGGAAACTAAACTAAATAAAAATACAAATACAAATAAAGCAACTAAATTTAATGTTTGAGACGAAAATCCATCATCATTAGACTCAAACTGCGTTAATACTGTTTGAGTATTATAAGCTAGATGGTGACACTGAATTGTAATGTGAAGTGGACAGAAATAAGTATGAGCGAGATGGCGATACTTAGTGCATGATATATTGCTGAAAGTTACATATGAAAGAGCGTTCATGTGTTCGAAACAGATGGTCATTAGTTCGTGATAAAAGAGAGAAAAAGTAGTACATTTATGAAACAAATGTGGCATTAGGATTTTATCACATTAGAAATGGTCGATTAAACCACATGGTGTGACTTTAAAATTTAAACTTAAAATTTAAATATTCCGCAATTGCAGTCTATAGTCATCTCATATGAAAGAGTGAAAAACAAAACCTGTGTATGAAGAAACTGACTCCAAGACGAGTCTCACAATTTCTTTCAGTTTACAACAAACTCAATCGTGTGTGTGTCAATTGTACTTGAACTGCCAAAATTGTATGAATTGCTTTACGCGATTTGAAACACCATTCACTAAAGTATCTAAATTTTATACGGTGTACATAAAGATTAAAAGATTTTGGTCGTATGAGCAGGTCGAGAATTTTAAGTGCTTTAGGAAATCATATTATTCAGAGAGCACACATTGGTAAATTTCAGAGTCGTTAAACAAACAATTAGTGTATCGAGCTAAAAGGAAAGAAAATACGTTTCGTAAAAAAAGTAACTTCCTTGCAAAAGAAGCTTAAATATCATTCACACGAAATTTCAAATATGTAGTAGGTAAAGCAAGCTATACAATCAAAAACCTAAAAGTTAACAGTGGATTTGTTCTTCTGCACTACTTCTAAAATTGTGCACGTTTATTAATATAAATCGAAAGCGTTCGGTTATATAAATCACACCATAAAAATTCAAGCTATCTCGTTTATACGATGGTATTTTTCATGCAAACATTTTACGTTAAATCAAAAATATTTGCATTTAAACGCTTTTTCATGAAATGCAGTCAAAATCTTATCATAAATTTCACCCAATTTCATAATATTCTCTCGTCTGGTAAATTGTTGTGTGGTAATTGTGAAATGCAGTGACCCTGCGTTGGGCGCCAATTTTTTATACGAGCTGGCATTCTCTCGTTTTCAGTTTCCAAGTGTGGCTCGATTTAGACTTTTTCTGCGTTTTGTATTAGTATTCAATATTTGTATTTTATTTTGTACATATTTGAAGCGCAAATTTGCTGATATGTATTACCACCTCGATTTACATATCTGGTCGAGGTGGTAGCTTTAGGTAATATTTTTTGATATCTTGAACGAGACAAATTCAATAGACTAACATCTCTGTCACATATTTATTATTATTAGAGAAAACACTCGCGAATTCGTCCTGTGCCATATGATGTACACAACTAATTTGTGTTTTATGCGCTGTGACTTTTGACTTAAGCACACAAATAGGAAACCAAAAAAAAAAAAAAATGCTCAGCCTCAGCGAAAAACGTGACATGCAAATTTAATAATTAAACGTGTTGAACTGACAAACAATTGCAACGACTATTGACAAAAAGGACGCTGAGAAGTATACGTGCATTGTTGCTCCTGAAGCTGTTCGTGTTACTCCTGCTGAAGACGTTGTGTAAGACAAAATCAACTGCTTTGCTTTTCTTGTTTTTGAGGGTGGCGTCTGTTTTAACTACGTAAATTGGTTTTGCCACACATTAAGAACGTATGGAGCTACGACGTCATGTACCTTAAACTCTACCTGTCTATACCAGTATATGTATGTATCTACATGAAACTCATATAACAATATATTTTCAATTTAATTACTTTCATGTGCGCTAATTTGTTGCATGCATGGAGTAGATTGATGTTTTTATACTAGTGGGTGAGAATTGAGAAATGTGAACTACGGAAAGTGTATAAAAGCGTGTTAACCTGTGTTAGATATTGTAGTTAGTGTACACTGAAAAACCTTGGATTTGTGCACATAAGGTTTAAAAGTATTTGCTAGTATCTATATACTACTAAGCAATACCAATTTTTGTGACAGATAATCTATATTTGTATCGAAATCGGTTGCATTTTTCGGCGTAAAAGGCTTAAACATATGTGACTCACACAACGATTCAAATACTTAGAGGTTTTACATGAGCAGCCAGTTACAAGTTGATAAGCCGCTGCGAGCGTGAAAGAGACAGGAAATTGCGTATTTTTTTAGTTTCTGTGCGCTTCGCTATTATTTTGGTGACAATAAAATTGCACATTTGGCGCAAATTAGGTGACGGTGCCAACTTGTTAACCATAGGGGCCCTTATAAATATGCCTCCAACTACCTGCGTGCATCGATTGTGCCACTTGTTAAAACATTTCGTACTTAAAGCTTAGCATTCTTGAACACATTGACTTAAATTCTGTCCAGCGCTAAATCCACCTTAATCATCGATTTTGTAATATTCGCTGTAACGTTTCCATCGTCCGTCAGTTTAATCGATTGAGATACAAACCTTGCTGTGTTCCAGATAACTAAAACTAGAACACTCGCTTCATCGGATCATGGAGTTTAATTTAACTAATCATAATATCTACACGTTCGAGTTGCTGAGGCACGCTGCACTCCTCCCAGAACTGTTCATCACCCTGCAATCGAAGGTGCACCAACTTCGGAGCTATGAACTCTCATCCCAACATAAGATCGAGCTGAGTAAGATTGTTTGCCAACTTAAGGATTCATAAATACCGCACACCATGCTTCGAGACACCAACATCTTTATTGGTATGATTCAAGGAGGTCTAAACGCCAACCGATTCTATACGTTCCCATCATAAACGCCAGCGGTAGATGGTGTCGTTCCGTTGAAGATCAAGCTAATGTCCTCGCCTTACATTTGGCTGATCGTATCATGTCTTTCCACACAGTTGTTTTGACTACATTGCAAATGGCGTTGCGCATAAAGTCAGATGCTTGACAGAAACAGAATACGCAGAAAACGACATCATATGCAATGCGATGCTGACGACCCTTCCAACGTGTGCACTACTTTTTATAGTGTTGTTATTCAACAAACATACAAAGCTTACAAAACTTGCACTCCCAGTGGAAGTTTGTGGAGTGGTAAGCCGGAGCACGTCCCCGTGACTTGCCGACGGATCAGTCTCCAGCTTTCAATTTCGAAGTTCTGAGAGGAGCTGGTCTTTACTCGGTTCGGTGACTTAATGGATGCTCTAACTATTTTAGTTTCATGTTGAATGTAACACCATTTCGTCGTTAACTGCATCCTCGAAGCCTTTGACGCCAAGGAATACTGCAACAGCATCTTCATTGACTTACAAAACTGTATCATTTGCAAGTACCATTCTATATTAGGAGATTCATTTCAGACTATCTTAACAAACCTTGACTCCTATAAGACTTACTATACAGCTTAGCCAATTCAATTGTCCTCTATGCAGCTCCAATATGCCCTACTACACGGAGAAGAATACATATCTGAAAGGTTTAAGCTTCGTTTACAGAATTAGAGCTCTTTGTGTAACAGTTGGCTTACCAAGAGGCACGGCTAAGTAAAGTAAGCACCTCACGCAGCTACTGAACGGACACGGTTGCTTCAAAAGTTACCTGTACCACTTTCGGCATACTGATGACTGTTGATGCTCGGAATGCATTAATGTAGAAGAAGACGCTGAGCATATTTTGCAAATATTTCACACTGTGCGACAACGTATGACAGCCAGTTTTATGGCGGTAGCAGTCGATAGTCAGGAATATAAAGACACTACCGGCATCAGTTTACTTTATTCTTCAACTCTACTTGAAAAAGCGTCAATTCGCTATAAAAGTGTTGGTGAGTATTTAATCCACTCATCTGATGCTTGCAAAGGTGCTGCAGTACACTAGACCTCACACAGTACTTAATGTATACCGTAGACATATTCGCAGCGATTGCGTCATACGCTGATGGCGTCATCGTAGTTCACTCGGTTCGACTGCAGAAATACTTGAAAGTCACTAATAGGTGGAACGCTAAAGCCAGTAACGATAAACGAACAAAAGTCTGCTTCACTCTGACAGCGGACTAACCTTTAAAGAGCAAATCTAAACCATTATGGGTACGAAGCCTGCCAAACTTGGAAAGCATAAATAAGCGAAGTAATCTTCCGGGAAGATTTGATGAAGTTGTATTTACTTCTGTGGACTTATGTCAGAAAACATAACAAAATACCATAGTATGTTAATTGTTCTTTAAATATTGTACCATCTAAATGACAAACTTTCAAATACGATTTGTTTTTTTTTTTTTAAAGACTTCAAACAATCTGAAATGACCACAGACTATTATATAGGCAATGCAGTAAGCAAAGCATGCAAAGCAACCAATTTCAAATTATATACTACCATATATTCACATTGTTAAAAGCTATATACATACGTAAGGATGTGAATGTGTGCTAAATAACTATAATTGTTCCTGTCCGAGTATATTTTGTATCTGCCTATGCTCAGTCTAATTAAACCGATGCAAATACATAGATACACACAGCTGGACACTCACTCAGGGTAAGGGAGAAACTCATTGAAATGCGCAGTCATTGTTTTAATCATTCCAGTTAAACGTTGATTACTTCTCCTGCAAACAAAGACATTTCCACATATTTGTCATATGAAAGCAATACACTAGATAGAACAATGCAAACGCAATCCAAACTGCCATAGCCTAATAGTGAATGAGACAAGCGAGATAGATTATTACATGTGCATGAAGTAGCTCTGAGTATTAGTATAGAGGTGAATGTAAGCAGTGCACGTTTGTGTTATATGATGTGTACCCGTATTTCTTCTAGAAACTTGAAGAAGAAAATCTCTTTTTGTCTGTTTATATACAAATAACCACGTACAAAACGTTCAAACACTTTAATTTTTTGTTTATTTGAATGGTTGTGAAGAAGAGCTGGGACGAATATATATATACATTTTTTTTTTCAAAAGAATTGCGTCTAAGGTAAGTAAAAACCAGGTTACGTCCTCATCCAATCACAAGACCTGAGCTTCTTATGTCTCTCAGCTCTCTCAATTTACTTAAAAATAACAAAGAAAAAACAAAAGGCCAAGTGAGTGATGATATAGTAATGAGAGCAACAGACAAAAATGTAATGCTCTTGTGTGGCGCCGTTGTGTAAATAGAATAAAAAAGGTAAATTTGATTAGTCCATTTCCTTATTTTCATCAATTTATATACTTCAACGTGGGCAATGATAGAATAATGTAGCGTATTCCGCATAGCTGCTTTCTTTTTTGTTCCTTTCGGTTCCTTGACTTTCAGTTGGAAGAAAAGAGAAATAAATAAAAATTTTGTTTCTCTTTAACAGCAAGCAGCGAAAGTGTTGGTCCTCCTGTGGTAATCACTGGATATTACTTTGTTTAGGAAGCGAGATGGTTTTCCGTGATACAGTTAGAATAGTGACCATTTTCACGACTTGCAAATATCTTTATAACTTATTTTTCCACCCTACAATTTTTCTAGTTTTCAATTTCACTAATGTTATTCAGGCTATAAAACAAATTGCCAAATACAACCACATAATAAATACATTTCAAAGATATTAGTTTTAGAGGTGCCAACTTGACTTCACAATTTCAATAGCGAAACCAAAGTAAACAAATTTTAAATTTAAATTTTGGCACAATGGAAGCGAAACGTGAAGTTTCGCGCTCTTTCTCATACATTTTTATCTTCTGATTTATACTTTTCACGCGTTTACGTTTGTTCAAATGCATGGACTGTCCATCTGTTCAGCATTTAGCAGCTGTTATACTTATTCGATAAATTAGACAATAGTAAACGATTTATAGTGCAGGACTACTCGTATTCGATATTGTAAATATATATTTTCTAATATATTTCTACACTTAGACTATTTCTATTTCAAATTATTTTAAGATCTTAACTGTCCACAGCCGGGTACATTACCACATACACCTACATATGTATATATATAACTGAAAATAATTATCAATTTCATATATGTCATATCTGCATACGCCGTTGCTAACAATATTGGTGACGACAGCCTTTTGTCAGAATATATTGTACAGTTCGCTACCCGCCATTTAGTTGAATTCGATTCAATTTAATGTGCAACTCTGTGCACTCCGAACGCAATAAAACACTGCACAGTGTATACTCGCACTGTCTGTTGATAATAACTGACTGATTGTTGTGGTTTTGTGCATACAATATGACTGTCTTGTCTCGGTTTCATGCACACACTTACTACTTACTACGTACTCTACTCGTACTCATGCAATATTGTATCTGACTGTCTGCAGTAATATTCTCTCAACGTTGTCGTCAACATTATCATCAACCTCGTCAGGATGCTGCTTATTATTTATTTAATTTATTACTGCTTGCAATTGTAATTTTGAATTTTCGAGAGAATTACAGTAGACAATTTAATTAGTACATACATATGGGGTGTTTTTCTTTAAGAGGTGTGGAACTTGAAATTAAATTATACGGAGATTGCTTTAATAGAAACAAAATTTTATGCCATTAGTATTTAAATATGATTTCGGGCATGTGGCTCATTCTGGAAGACAAATTTTGTCTTCCAAGTCGCCCAATCTTGCTGGTTTCTACGCAGAAACCAATTACTTCACATAACCTCGGAGTAGATAATACAAAGGCATTAACTCGTACTGTTTTGATAGCCAATTCACTTGCCCATTTTGAGAAATAACGCCTTCGCCAAATATTTCCTACAGTAAATCAACTGTAGGACGAAATAATCGCTAAACATTGCTCTATAGCGCTCTCCAGTGAGGGTAACGTTCCCGCCGGCCGCATTTTTAAAGAAGTAAGGACCTATGATTCCACCGGCCCACAAACCGCAAAAAAAGTGATATTTTTGTGCATGTAACGGTGCCGCGAGAATCTATCGTGCATGTACTTCACTTCATATGCGTTCAACTTGCTTATTGAGGCACAAAACTAACCTCATCACTGAAAAGAATATTCCAATAACAAACTTCCAAGTTGATTTTCAGCTGATGTTCATTCGGTTTTATTTCCTACGCCAGCTCGAGCATATGCAGTACAATTACTGTGACAAACTCTGCTTTTGACTAACGTCTTCTGTTTTGTTGAGCTGTGTAATAGAATAGAAAATTTTGCCCTCTCTCCCCCCCCCCCCTTGGCTTTAATGACCATTTGAAGTCGTCGTGCTACTGAATTCACAAATGATTGAAGATATTCAGTCAGAATCTCATTTCAACTGGAAATAGTTTCTTCTTTGGTTTTTGGTTAATAACACATATTGCTTCCGTTTAGATTGTCTCATTTAAAGTGTACAAATGTTGGGTTTGTTCCATAAAACCAGTGATTGGCACAAATTCACCGAAGCTACTGTAAACAATGCATTCCCAGAGCAGAACAGCTCGCTGGCCCACTTTTTAGGAAACTAGAACTCCTTTTGCCCTTGAATTGGAAGTCTTACAGCTTACATTTTCTATTTCAAATGAGCTTTCATTGGTCCAAAGAACGTTTCGTTGAACCTATACTGGCTATATTAGCGAAAGCTAATCGTTTGATATTGATGTGCTTTGTTATGTACGGAATCTGTCCTGTAAGCTAAGTCTTGAAATATACTTGCCGCAAGCGTAGCCAAATCCTCCATTCACTAATTGAAGTCTTGCATGACTTTCTCCATTCACAATTCATTCCATTTGAAGTGAATGCACACAAATTAAAGAGAGCAGCCTCAGTCGACATTCACCTGCACAGACACATGCGAAAACTAAACTAAAGTGATTGTCAAAATAATTGTGCTTAAACAAAAGTCACTGCACATCTTTGTCAGCAGAACGTGTGTGCATATAGTTATTGACTAAAGAGTTTGCAGACCTGTTTTCGAAAAAAATGTACCGTTATATTACAGAATTCAACACAACAGAAGCCTTTAGTCAAAAGTAGGGTTTGTCAAAATAATTGTGCCAATGCCTGCAAGATCATACTACGAAATCTTTGTGTAAAAGTTGACATAAAGTGGATGCACACAACTCCAATAGCTGCGCGCGATGACGGATCGACTGATTGGGGTCCTCCTTAACACTACTCTATACAACAATGGTTTCTTCACTGTGCACTGTGCGACATCATTGCGGAGGAGTATTATCGTTTAGAGTATTCGTGCTGCGAAAACAATGCATATTTAATCGAATTAGTCGCTCGGATGAACGATTATGTCGACGTAGCGGTAATATTCCTGAACTGAACCACAACTTTCGAAATAAAACTGAGCACAAATGACAATAGCGTTGCCAGATCTAATCAATTTATAACAATCCAAACCCTATCGGAAAATTGAAAATCTGTAAAGCGTACAATATAAATGCAGACGGAGTAAGTAAAGTTTCGAATGAAAAAATTGCCTTGTAAGTTATTAGTGATAAAATTTTTTAAATAATCAAAATATTTAAGCAAATATTAGTCGAAATCCTACCGCATTATTGAAGATACTCAATATGTGAATGCAGCAGCACTTGAAAATGTCGCTCATAAATATTCAAACTTCAAAATTCAACCGCAATGCATCATGACCCTCAATAAATTAGACTCAGACCAGCAGAAAATGTTCATAAACTGCGGCATGACCGCATAAAATTTATGCACAATTCAAATATCAAACTAACGCCATCATTAAAATATGTTTGGACTTCAAGCAATGCGAGGAAATAGTCGAGGCAGTAAACATTTCTATAAGACATATGTATATGTGCATTATAGTATATAACTCTATATTATGCATACATACCTTTATATAGAAAGACGGTAGCACTCCTTAGCTGAAAATCGATTTGTCGTTTGTAATAAATTTTCGTTTTTAGCAAAATTTGAAGCGGTCATTCAGGTGGTCCTGCTGTATTATTGACGATTTATTGAAGTGCATGGCAGCGTTTCAATATATTCAGTTGATTTACTACAATAAAATTGGTAAAAATACTAGTAGTGCTTAGTTTCAAGTTGGTGTGCCAATAAAATATTTTAGAAAAAGAAAAAGAAAAAGAAAAAGTTAATTCTAAAAATTTGTACCCAATTGCGAACAATTTAAAAGTGGCATCAAGACACACAACAACAAAACTTGGCAAACTTTTTGTTTGTATCAATTTAAAATAACATTTAAGCATTCATTTTGTCATATTCAGCGTCTGTCAATATTTTTTATGACTCAATTGAACGCGTCCCTCGCACACACTTACACACATTTGAATACTCAAATTGAGTATGTCTGGCAACATATTACACTCGTTCTTTAACAAATGTGGCAGACGGCTTTGCTCGCAGGAAAATCAAAAGGTATTTTCTTTCATTGACTGTGGAAAACAACGAGACAAACACAAAAGTGCAGTAAAAACTATTTGCTTTTCCATCATTGAATTTTTCCGATACAAGTAAAAAAGTGCTGAATATATCTAATGTAGATATTTACTATGTACGAGACTTATAATCTAGGGGCTACTGAAAAAATCTATCATATTATTTATAAAATGCGCCAATCCAAACAATTCGCTTGAACGCCATGAAAAGAAATAAGTAAATGAACAGCATATAATTTTTACCGTATTTTTCTCATCTGAACCCATAATAACGTAGCAGATCCAATGAAGTACAGAGATTCTTGATCAACATTAAAAAGCTAACTCAATATATACATGTCCGTCTGGCTGTTGTTTTACAGTCTGTCTGTTTGTTTTTACAATTAGTTCTTGTTGACTATAAGGATAGAGTCTTCAAATTTGTATATTTATACGCTTCGGCTCATCATCAGATAAAGTGTATTCATACTCATACTTCTAAACCAGTTCAAGAGCTTTTTAACCAGATCATGTACGTTTTCTAATTAGTTTAATTTCGTGCGAATTAATAAATATAATTATAAACTGCAGACATTTGAAAATTTCATAAGAATACCCAAGAAAAAAGTGTAAACAGTAGATTTGCAGCTCATGTGTAATAATATGGCAATATTCCAGAGAAACGCTAAGTTTGGTGTATCTTTCCTTTGGTCAATCCTAACAAAATATAGGTCCAGACCAGAATATGGGCTACATAAATTTATGGTTCAAATAAAGTGTTCAGGGTATCACAAAGTCGAGCACAATCGACTTCAGTACGATATTTATGTTAACTTTATGCACAAATACATTCTTGTTGTTCGATCGAGGTGCCAATGTATCAGAGATTCGCTACTTAACTACTGGTCGTTCGCCTTTAGCTAGCAAAAAGATCTGAAACATTCCACAAACTACAATAAAATATTAGTAACAGCAACAAATAACGATTTACCTAACTACTGGTCGTTAGTCATTAGCTAGTATCAAACTCATACCTAATTAATTCATACATCGTTGTGTTGCGCTCCAAATTGTACCATACGCAAGTGTCTTTTAAATGGTTACCTTTCAAGTTGGTCGGCCATTTTGTGTTTTGAGAACCGTAGAGTTGATGTCCGTAATCTATCAAATATAGTTATCATTCTAAGCGTTATATTATTAGTTTATGGTCTCACATTTTAAATATAAGATTGTTTAGCTAACGAACGTGAGGTACTGTTCGAGAAATAAAAGTCCATTGTTTTACACGGTATGTAAATAAGCTAATTTGACGCTTTTGGGGCACTGAACATCCTAAAAAAACTAAATGGAAACCGTTACACCACAAAAAAGTCTATTTTTAAAAGAGTAATTAGAAGCGTGGTTACCTTCAGAGCGGACCACCATGGTCGTATGACATCCGATAATATATGGCCGGCCATAGAAGTTAATAAATTGATCGAAGTGTGGATTCAACAAGATGGCAGTACAATACAAACATGTCCGACTTTGACTTTACTGCGTAAGAAGGTTCCAGAATGAGTAAAGCAGTAAACTTTTTGAGCAGAAAATTAGAGAGAGAGAGAGAGAGAGAGAGAGAGTGAGAGAGAGAGAGAGATACAGGGAAAGTGAGAGCACAGCAAATAAAATTTAGTTAATACATATGTGCATGTACTTATAAGCCATATATACCTTGGTGTACAAACTATCATTAATATGTTGAGAGAGAAACTTTGTCTTTAGAAGAATTCTCAATTTCATTCTTCAACAATGTAAGTTCTACGACATAATATAATCACACGCCTCATTTATAGCGTTTTCCACCGTTTAGCGCACAAATTTTTTTAAACGTGTTTAAACGTGCACGAATTCCTTTGAAATTCTGATGCTGCATAATTCCATGCCCAACTTTTCGGTTACAAGTATGAGAAATATTTTCAAAACATTTGGCAAACAAAAAAAAAAAATAAGCAAAAGCTTTATGGTAAAAACCAAAAACCAAAGACCGACCAACCAACCACAAGCAGACAACGACACTGTCAGTGTATGTGCCCCAAACTTTACTTGATTATTTTTTAACGGCAAGGACATGAAATATTGTGTGTATGCGAATGTGGCGTGCGAAAAATGACAGTATGGAACAGTGCAAAGAAAACAAAGCAGTATTATCACCTCAAATATGTGTAATAAAGTCCTGAGGGCACAAAAAAAAGCACCCCCTTCAAACATACAAACGCATGGAGACTTACTCACATGCGCTCCAGAAGCAAACACATTGATAAGAAGAAAAACAAAAAAAAAGGACAAACTCTGCCGATGAAGTTATAAAAGTGGGCTCAGTCAAAAAAAACCCCTCTATTAACCCATGGCTTACACTTCGATTTCGAAGCAAGCACCCTAAGCAGGTCGAGCAGCTCATTGCGCTGAAGTAAAAAAGCACAAAAAAAAAAAAATAATAAATTACTTTATTGCGCCGCTGTTGAATGTGCGGCATTCGTTTGTCTTTTTATTTCTGTAGGAGGAGGCACAGTGTGTCATTTTCTCCCACTATATAACTCAGGTATTTTTTGGTGCTTTTTTCTATGGAGTTCTTCATGTTTGAACATTTTTTAGTCAGCCACATTGGCACTTCGCAAAGTGGCTACTCACAAAAATTTTATCTCTGTGATAGTGTAAAGGATTCTGGGCTGGGCTTGACTGGGTTTCATGCATTTTTTTTTGGTTTGAGTAGTGTGCACTTTACACAACAATGCAGCCTGTGAGCAACTGTGAGCGAAGCAGCTTAAATGTTTTGGCATACCTTTGTGCATGCCATAGTGAAATGGTTGAATGTATCTGTGGGATGTGTCGATGGCAATGAAGTTGTTTGAACAGTTTAAATGTGTCTATGAAGTGGTGTAATGGCTTCGATGTGTCTAGATAGGCTGATAGCGTGATGTATCGTGTTGCTTTGGAGTTTGATTATGTAGTATGTAAGATAACTGCCTGTAGTGGGCGTATTAAATTAAAATGAAGTTGATAGAGTTTATATTGTGCTGTAGAAGCTTTATAAGTAGGTAAACTTTTGATGGATTCAATATGTATTGTGCGCGGTATACTCTAATTCATAAATTGGCGCAAAAGCCTTCTTTGGTTGTTACAATGTATTAAATCAACCTAACATAACATTGTCGTCTGACTTCCAATTTGCAGCATATCAAACTGTATTAAAGGTCCAGGTGTGACAAGACATTGGTCATCTCTTTGTTAGCAGAGACTTTCTTATATGCAAGAAGATTTCTATTGGATTTTGTGTAGGTATATTTCCAGACAATTTCAGTTACATTTTTCTCAATCGATGAGTTAAGTGAATGCAAGCCAAAGTAGCTAAGACGCTGAGACTTTGCGCTCACGCCGGTTTTCGTGTCAAGGATTTTTGTTTAGAATTTGTTGTGCTAGTCAGTCACATTAGCAAAAGTATTATACCTTTTTCAATGGTAAATGAACTAGTCCATCAGGCTAGTAAAGTGGCAAATGAATGGTTCTGCAATGGGTGGGAATTGTCCACTTCCAATGGTATCGCCCTATTAAATTTGGCCTTCGAACTGATGTAAAAGATCAAATTCAGGGTAACTGTAGTAATTTTAATGAAAACGAAATGATAACATATACACACAAAAAACATACACTTTCCTGGGCCATTCTGACAAAAAAAAGAGCATTTTTTTGTTTTGTTTCTTCCCAATAAGCAGAATTTTCGGTTCAGAGGATGAGGGACAGTTATCCAACCATTACTCAGAAGTAATTTCATAGAATTCAATTGCTTACATGACTAACGGTACTTTCAACGCGCCCCTCGCGTAGCGCTCAAAGTTTCATTGACTTATTTTCGACGTTTCATCTGATGCGACAAGTTTAATTTTAACTCAATCTCTCAGATTACCTTCCTTCAATCCTTTCTAGTTCCAGTATGATGTGCTTTAGGACATTGTTGGCGAAAGTCGAATTTCAGCTGGTCAGCAAGTGTAAAAGCGTAAAAGTGTAAAAGCCGGATTCTGTTTCACATTTTAAAAATGTATTTAAACTGCGGCGTCCGGTTTTCTTTTGAACTGAATTAGAGAAGGCATTCAGGAGTTGATTTGCTATTTTCATCTGGAACTTTGTTCTGGAAGTGTTATACGATTCACGTTTTGCGCAATAATTTTCAGATGTTTGCGATGAAGAAGTCATGAGTTGCACACAGTCGCTTCCAAAATCTAGTATAACATTCTTATGTATCATTGAGTAGAACGAGGATTATGACTTCCATGAACATGTCAGCTAAAACATGTGCGCATTATAATCTAGCACAAAAACTGTACAGCCAACGAACTGTCATGGTTAACTTTAAATTTCATGTCATAGAATGGTTGGCTTATTTAAAACCGATTCAGATTTCAATTTATCCATCCGAAACTTTCTAACCGTGTCGATACATAATACTCGTATACACATTTGCTACAGAGATGCAAGCAGGCTACAGCTTAAAATGTTGTACTTTTTCACTGCGGAAGCTGAAAGTAGAGTCTCTTCATTTCTTCAAATTTATTATATGTAAGTAAATCGATTTTTGCCTACTACAACTTTTGAGACTATGCCAATTTAAAATTTAAAACTGAACTACACACAAAAACAACAAAACTCCATGTGTATCGCCGGATATCTTGTTCAGAGCTCAGATTCGGAATCTTGAAGCGCATTCAATCAAACTCTTAAAACTTAATTGAAATACTCACTTTTTCAACGCTTCCTATAGTTTCCTCCCACGCGCTATCTTTTTTTTCTACAATTCTATACTGACAGATCGAATTTTTCAACAACGAACATTCCGAACTTTCTGCGACTTCAGTATTTTGTCCATTGGCAATATGCTCAAATCTTTCTCACCCTTGTCTATTGTTCCTTTCAAACCATTCTCATAAAGCTTAGCTTCAACTTTCTCAAACTATACTTTAGAAGAATCTTCCCAGCAACATAGTTTGCAAAAGAACTAATCGTAGTTGCATTTTTTATAAATTCTACTTCTGACTGATAAAGTAACTTTAATGCATGCGTGCTATTTTTTTTGTAACTGATCGTAGACCCCAACAAGAATTTCTCAGTTATGGAATAGTATTCAAGTCTTCTGCAACATTTCAAAATATTTTCATTTCCACATATTAGCTTCAATATTTTACTCTACACTTACTAAAACATTTAACTAACTTAAACCACACACTTAAATTTTATTACTCCGAAATACACACACACACACACACACACACACACACACTTGCTCTTTCCAAAGAGCTACCCAAGCATATAGTATAACTAACCGTGGCAAAACTAAAACCAAAATCAAATAAATGAAGCTATTTGTTGAGTTCATTTATTGTTTTATGACGCTATGCGGTTTAATTTCAAGGCAAAAAGGCGCGCACGGTGTAACTTGCTTTATATTGCATATTGTAGTCGTATATACATACATATGTAGGGTATATATATATATATATATATATATATATATATATATATATATATATATATATATATACGCTCATACTAGTATATATGTGTTAATTTCACTCTCTAGTCGGTTTATGCAACATTAACGGCACAAATGATGCCGAAACACTAACGGCAAAGTTACGGAAATTCAAAGGGAAAAACAAAAACAACAACAACAACAACAACAACAACAACAAGAAGAAGAAGAAGAAGAAGAGCGATGAATGCATATGGCGTTCAAAATGGCGGCACATTTGTGTGAGCAAACGTGTGAAAAGAAAACAATCACAGCATACTTTTAGGCAGCACGAAAGTAGTTAATGGCAAATGGGCACGCGACTGCGAATGCGAACGCGAACGCCCGAAACGTGAAACGTGCAATAAAAAGGACTCTACACAACATTGAAGGAAGTGCGGCTTGTTTGCTTTAAATGAATATAGCATTGGTCACTGGAGTCCACTTGAGTGGCTACGCGTGCCTGCGCCTCTTGGTTAGCTGCATTATTGCGTTTAAATATTGGTCGGTAATTTAGATATGGGTTTGTCTGTTTTGGTTTTGTTATAAAGTGAAAATATTTGAATTTGATTACAAGTGTAGGTATACAATGCAGCTGAATGGAATAAGTGTTAAAAACAAACAAAAACTTTTTCTAATTTTACAATTGAAAAACTGTTTTTTTTTTTTGGGAGAAATGGATGAACTAGGATTGTAAAACTATCAATAATAACGATATTTCAAATTTTTATATTCTCTAAGGGAGCATAACAGGGTATATTCAGTTTTTGCAAATTTATGTATTGTCAAGAGTCTGTTAGAAAACAGTTTCTTCTGTTTTCTTTTAGATATAAACCTTCCACCCAACTATGACAGGTCTAATATCAATTGATTTTCCAATCCAACTATCACGCTGATCTATGCTCTATCTTGCTTTTCTTCACAAAATTCTTATTGGTGAATTAGATTCACCTTAGTTGATTCAGTTTTTATCACTAAATATACCCATACGGTAAACTCGTCACTTTGTGCCAAGAAATTTGCCTTTTTGCGCGGCAAATTACGCGCTCAATAACTCACTCCGAGCTCTTTGTACTATCTACAATAATTTTTCTACCTATTTCTCTTATAACTCTTCCTTACACTATGTAAAAAACTAAGTACTTAGCAACTTCACCAAACTTCTTTATTTTATGTAATTCTGCCCTCTTGGACTGCAGCCCAGGCTGTGACTAGAAGCATAGTCTGTCAACCAGGCGGTCAGTCAAAAATGGTATACTAAGTTTGTTGATATGTTTGTAACAAAGAGCAGGCTGTGTGACAGACCCCTTAAAGTATATACATACAATGATGTTTGTAGATGCCTTTTGGATGGCATTTACGTCAGCATAGCGCTTTCTTTTCTTCTTCAAATGCATTTTACCTAAAAGATTAAAGTCGCAGTGCCAAATTAAATGATACGGAAAATTGTTAATGGTTAAAATGAAATTTTTAATGAAATAATCAGTAAAAACTATAGTTCGATGCATCAGAACAAACCGGAATAAAGATTTCATTACATTTTTTATGTATTCACACACTTTTTCGAAGTTACTTTCAGTAACTTGCGTAGTACTCTCGAACTGCATTCAGCCACTCACACGCTTTTCTTCCTCTGCAGCAAATTTCAAGAGAAGTTCTCAACTAGAATGTGTCAATAAACTCAGTTCTTTGTATGGCGCTACAGCACCGTCAAAAACCACAGTATATCGCTGGTATAGTGAATTCAATCGTGATCGTAGTTCAGTCGTCGACGAATTCGGTGAAGGTCGACCAAAATCGATTGTTGAACTGATAATGCAAGATCGTCATGTGACATATCGTGAGATCGAGGCATCCTTGCACATTAGTTCCACTTCAATACATTCGATTTTGCGTTGGATACCCCATAATTTGACAATCGCTCAAAAAAAGGCACGCGTCGATTGGTGTAAGGAAATGATTAAAGGGTTCGACCGTGGTGCTTCAAAAGACGTTTATAAAATCGTGACAGGTTACAAATCATGGATATATGCGAATGAGCCGGAAACAAAACAACAATCGACCGTGTGGGTATTCCAAGACGAGCCAAATCCAACAAAAGTTGTTCGTGGAAGAAACACAGCGAAGCAAATGATTGGTTGTTTCTTCGGCCGAATGGGTCATGTTCTGTCACTGTTCCGCTTGAGCAACGTAGAACTATTAATTCTGAGTGGTACATGGCCATTTGTTTGCCGGAAGTCTTCAGAGAAATTTCTAAAACCAACCGCCAAAGACGAATCATTCTCCATCATGACAATAAGCGAGCTCTCACACAACTCGTCAAACAAGCGCATTTTTGAGCAGTCAAAACAACGAATTAATGACTCATCCTGCGTGCAGTCTTGATGTGGCAACCAATGACTTCTTCTTGTTCCCGAGTATCATAGGTAAACTGCGTGGTCAACGATTTACGAGCGCCGAAGAAGCAGTTGAAGCGTTCAAAAACCATGTTTTGGAGCTGTCTCAAGAGGAATGGAAAAATTGCTATGACAAATGGTTTCAACGAATGCAAAAGTGTATTGATCATCAAGGGGAATATTTTGAAAAACAAAATAAAGCCATTTTCATTTGAAAATGTTTGTTATTATTTGCTATTCCCGAAATATAAATAGTACCTCTCGTATTACCGGATTGAGTTAATCGAGTTGATTGTTCGTTTGTATGACATGTTCCTAAACGGCTGTATCGTCCGCAAATATCGTTAAGCTTATTCCAGGTAAATTTGCTTGCTCACTAGTGTGTATTAGATATAAAATAGGGCCAATTGCACAACATTGCGGTACACCAGCATTGTCTTTGCTTGACATAGAAATATCGAATGCTTAAATATGACTACAGAATTTCAGGCAATTCAGCTGAAAATGATCGTTGTATTTTATGCAAAAGTCCATTGTGCCAAACTTTATCAAAAGCCCTCGATACTTCGAGGAACACTGATGTACAAAATCTGCTTGGCCTTTAGTGCTTGCTCAAGGACTTAACAAATTCTGTACACTTGCTCGATCGTAAAACCAAACTACTGTTGATGAACTACCGAATTTGACTCAATAGTATTTTGCATATGATCTAGAATAACTTTTTCATACAGCCTGGACATTAGCGACAGTAAGGAAGTAGCATGGTATGACGTTGTTTTATTTGAAGGCTTGCCAGATTTATATAATATCATTAAACCCTCTGCCACATTCCAGTGAATCGGTACGAATCGAAACACTAATAGTACTGCGTTGACTATAGTGCACAATTTTATAATGCCTATTTGAGCTAACCGAGCTAGAACCTCTACAGTTAGGAGACCGTAATCAGGGCCTTTTGTTGTTTCGGGTTTAGCGTGTGGAAACGTCATAGTTTTTAAAAGATTGTTTACAAAAATTGTTTCAATACGCTGTACACATTGAAACTTAACATGCTGTTAACAAACCTTTCACACAAAAATTTCCCAATATTATTTTGAGTTTTGGGACAAAAACGATTTAAAAACAAGTGGGATATATTTTTAACAGAAACTCACAAATATGGTTTATATTTGAAGAAATATGTTTGTAAAATGTTAACATCATTATAAACACTTTTGAAAACGTCTAAGCAAATACAATAAACAAATTTGGTAGCTAATTTCTAGTAAAATTTATTATTTAGCAGTACAAAGCTTCATTTTAATTGTTTCAATTTCAAAAACCAAGAAGTAACTTATTAAAGAAGTAAAGTATTAAAAGACTTCGTTTACTTTTACAGCCTAGCAAACTTTTGAACCCCATTGAGAACAGCACACCACTCCCAAGTCATAAACTTCGAAACAAAAAAAAACAAGTAAACATTTTTGACAGCCAAAAAATATTCGTAAATAAAATGCAAAACAATAGCACCAACAAGTCGAGGAAATTCACAGGTCGGCAGCGCTCTTATCGAAAGCAGACTCGGGAAAAGTAAATTTCCCATTTGCACGAGAGCAAATGCTAAAACGTTCGTTAAGTTTTCGCTCAATTTGAGTTCGGACTTCGTGTGCTGAAGAGCAATGTCGGCGAGGATGGCACGAACGCTAAATATTGCTACAAATATTTTGCAACAACTTGCTGCAGAAATTTTTTGGGGCGATGCTTGACGATGGCGAGAAAAATCAGTTACTTTGATAACGCGAAACGAATTGGGTCCATGTGACCGAGCGAGCGCGTTGACGAGACGTAAAGAAAAGCGGAAACGGAAGTTAAAAAATAAAGCAAAATAACAAAAACGTAGTAGTACGACGCGACGTGGCTACAACAACAATAATCACAGAACAACAACAACAACAACAACAATAAAGTGAAGCAACGGTATAGCACAGGACACAGGCGGCATTAGCACAAAGGCAATGTCCTTTCCGGCGTATACGGTGTACGGCATACGTGACGTATGAAAATGTGCACATGCATTTTTAAATAAATTTCTCAAATTTTTGTTTGCTAACGTGTTCTCACGCGTGTCTTTTGCAGCACACTATAAGAAAAAATAGAAATAAATGAATAATTTTAAATACACACAAAGCCTCCAGCATATATTCTTTCGCACACACTCGCACTTTTAGCTGCATTTTTATGTTGTATATTGATTTTGAAGTTTATTACAAGTCCAAAGTGTTAAATGAAATATTTCAATTAATTTCAAATTACTATAATTGATTGCACAAAACTGTGAAAAAGAAAACCCAGCGCGCAGAAAAAATAATTAAAGTAGAAAATTTTATAAAACTTTTTAATGAGCAGTAAAAGTTTTCGAAATTAAAGTGCGCGCCAAATAGAGACGCAAATTACACAAATACTTCTCTAGACACAAAGTGAGTCAGAAAGTAAGCAAACTTTTTAAGAACAACAACAAACACAACAACAACAACAACAACAACAACTTCGTAGTACACAGTTGAGAAATGCGTCTTCTAGTACTATATACTTTATTGGAATGAGGTAAGTAAAGACTGTGTGTGGCATACAAAATTAAATCAATAACATAAGTTCTTCAGGTTAGTAGTGAAAAAATGTTACACAAGATCGAAACATATTGATAGCTGAAGCAAAATAAACTTTAAATCTTAAGCATGAATGAAAGCAGCGTAGGGGAGAGCTTCCCTACCCTCCAGCCCAACGAGTTCTTTGAGTTAAACTAAGCTTCGTTTCATAATTATAGCACAAGTCGTTGCGTTCGAATAATTACTGCAAACTTTCAATTTTGCTCACATGACAAATGACTACTCTTTTAAAGCAGAAATGTTTATGTTGGATAAAAGGCAATTCACTTGTGCCATCACTGATAAGGGAACGCAAATAACAAAGCTGAATTGCTAAATAGGCAAAAACACATTGCCCATGCACACACAAAAATTATTATATACAATGTTGTAACGGGAATTAATAATGCGTATGTGTTGGTGATCAGTTGGTTCCTGGCTTTTCCTTCTTATGCGTACAGTTTGATACAGCCTTTTGAAGTGACAAGTCGTAATTAAAAGAATTGAAAATAAAAGAAGTGAAATATAAACTGAAATATTGTTGTTTCTTATTAAATTGGTTTGCTATTGGACTTGGACTATTTTGTTGTGTTTTTCTGCTGTTCTGTTGCTGTTGTTGTTGCTGCGTCTGAAGGTTACTGTTGGATTGGTGCACGAAGGCGCCTGTCTACATTGGTGTACGTTTTGTGTTCAACTTTTCAATAGTTTATTTGTTAATTATCTTTTGAATCCGTTTAACAAATAAACATTTCTGCTTTAAAATAGTAGTCATTTGGTAAGCACAATTGAAATTTTTAAAGTAGCTATTCGAACGCATCGATTTGTGCTTTAGTTATGAAACGCACCTTTAATGAATTGTGTGAGATATTGTTCGGCAGCGTAGAAATGTAACCATAGTGTGAAATAGTACTTTCAATTTATTGGAAAGTTTGTAACATATCTAAGAAGATTTTGCAGACCCCATAAGTTATTTAAAATACGAGTAAACTATTGATCAGCCCATCGAGTCGATATAACAATGTCCGTCTGTCTTTTTTCCCTTTGTCTGTCCGACTTATTTGTTATAAATTAATCATTGCCCAAATTCCGTTTTGTGATTAATATATAACGCCAGTAATTCAGTTTTGAATCGATTGTAATTCACGTAAAGTTTATAGCAAATGGGCTGTGGGCTAGGAGACTTTAAAATAGTACCATAACTAGTCTGCTAAGAGCTGTGTTTGCGTCAAAATCGTAGAATTTATGGTGCTGATCATACTGTAAGTGACTATGAGCTGACGAACCAAGTAGCTGACTTTATGATATCTTAAACATAAAGATATTTCTTGAAAATTATTTGGACTTCACACTTCTTTTAGTTGATTGCGTATTGATATTTTTAAGCGATTATATAGTTGGACTCCACAAAATCATCAAATTTAACACAACCGCTGCTCGTAGCATTCTAACTAAAACGCATTTGGACTGTAATAACAATTTTTCTGTTTCTCTTTGAAAGAATATCATTTCGCAATACCTATAAATGTGCAGCAAAGTCCAGTTTTGTCGCGCAAATAATTTGTTTACCCTTCGTAAAGACGGAAAGGACCGTTCACTATAAGCAACTAAAAATGACAAAGCTGCGCAGATTTTAAGCTATAGGTAAATCTTTATATATAAAAATCTTCTGTACGTGTGTCAGTGACTGAAGTCTTCCTAAACGGCTGGACCAATTTTGTTGAACATTTTTGTGTGTGTTCATGGGGATTCGAGAATGGTTTAAATTAACAATTCGATCCACTGTGAATGCCCGCGAGTGTTCCTGGCCCAGAAACTTTAAGATAAAGGGATGAATGGTTGTATATGGGATCGAAGAGGGAAGGGAGTGTTGGGTAAGAGGTGGAAGGGAAAGAGCCGAAAGAGAAAGAGGTGAAAGAGGAAGGGGAAGGGGGAAATAGGGGCAGGAGATTAGGGAGAAGTGGAGGTAAGGGAAGGGGCTTGGTAATGGGTGCAGGGTAAAAGATGGTTTGCGATGTGGTGAAAGATGGCAGGGGAAGATGGGTAGGGAATGGGTGGTAGGGTAAGCGTGCACTGGAAAGGAGGAACGGGGGGATGAAGTGGCAGAGGGAAGGAGAGGCAGAAATGCGCCGGGTACCAGCTAGTATTTACATAAAATTCAACATCACACAGGTCAAAAGCATCTATAAAGATTTTTGGTCATTCATTTGCTGAAATATTTGCACAAAATCTTCTTTACTGCTTCATTTCATAAGAAAACTCTGTATTTGTCTCTAAGATATATTTTTTGGTCACGCTTCTTTGAAGAGTACAGCTGTCTCATTCAATGCGTCCTTGCTAAGTGCGGCACAGTTTGCAGGTATAATATTTTAATATTCTAGCAACAGTGTACGATGCATCAAAAACCTCGACTCCAGCTCTTCTTAGGTAATGCTGACAGGGGAGGGAATTTATATTGCTTGTGATTTAATTTGTTATACATTTATTTATATATTGTTTCTATAATCATAATAACCAATACAATAGACACACCCTATCCGAATTTTGTTGCTGCATCCGTTCCTGATCTTAACTAACAAACAAGTACTTGTGCTCAGATAAGAAATAAATTGATATGTTATTAATTACAAAACTCATTGAAACCTTAATATTGTACTAAGTTTTCAAGTCTAAGCTCTTAACTATTATAGCAGAGCAATTTGATAAGTCTGTAACTTTTTGAAAATCGAATTATATTGATTTAAGGCTAGACCCTGAACTGGGTGCCAAATGTTTGCATATGCAAACTATTGCTATTCTGGGTTTTGAGACTAGTCACGTGGAAATTTTGAATAAGTATGGGCGTTTGTTCTAACAAATAATTTGTTAGAAGAACCGCAGCCAAACTTTGTATGTGTTTGGCTAGAAAATTATGATAAGTAGTGCCGTGTGAACATGTATTGATATTAGGGCTATATTTAATGTCCAAATATAAACAAGGTATAACTAAATCCTGGCGCCTTACGTACAAATGCTATCAGCTGAACCCTTGCTTTTTTATAGTTTTGTCAAACTCTGTTTGCCACAAACTATGTGACCACTAGATCAAATGATTTGCGCGTACTCTAAATTTAAACAAAATCTGAGCGCCAAATGTTTTGACATACCACAAAACTGAGATGTGTTGCAAAACAAACAATTTCGTCAAGCGATATTGACAGTTACGCAAATTTCATGCAAACAATTTGCGCGTCTGACCATAGCTTAAGCAACAAATAACTATCGAAATGTTGTTACTATATACCTGCAAATTAAAATTTATAATTTAAGCACAAAGCGCACTTAACTATCTTAACTAACACAAAAAAAAAATGCTACTTAAGTAGGTCAGTAGAAAAAATATTCTCAAAGTTGTACAAAGCAAAAGCAAATCAAAATTCAAACTTCATGAAAACAACAACAAATTAAACAAATTAAAATAAAAATGCAAATAAATTCAACCAAAATGTCGCACATTAACTTCCGCAGCTCATTAAGCGCTGTCAGCTGCTGCTACTGCTTGGGGCACCCCTTTTTTGTATTTTGTTCTTCGAAACATCCCATTGTTCAGCACTAAATATAGCGACTAAAAATGGCGAAATTTATGCGACGCCAACTGGACGAGGCGACTAAGCGTCGCTGATGACCACGAAAGGCTGCAGGAAGTTTTTTTTGTTTTTTTGTTTGAGGCAAAAGCCTCATTTGTAAAACTTTCTATTTTTGGTAGCATAACGGAAAACAACATTTGTTTATGTAGTATGTATGTTTAAGCCAGAAATACCCCCAACAATAAAAAAAAAGAAAACGAAATGTTTACTAGAACGTGAATTATGTGTCTAAAAAACGGAAGAAAAAAACGATGGAACCGAAGCTTTGATACGCTTTACGTTGCTTCTATTTTTGCGCAGCAACTCTGGTGTTTTATATTCGTTTTTAAATTTTTGCAAGCGTAGTTAAAAACTTTTAATAGTATAGTAAAATTTATTAAAACAAGTGTTTGCATTGAATTTCACCCTTTTGATGGTTGTGGGAATGATAGAAGATTGTGTATAATTTAATTTGTTGCGCATGAAACTATTGGAAAGAATTAAATTAATGGGTGGACCCAAGTTATCTGGAAGCAGTTGATTTATGCATTCGTGTCTGGATATAGTGAACTATTTTTTACAAGTTTGAATTTTTTCTTCAAAAACTCCGTCATATGTAGATGCAAGACTTCATTAGCATAAATTTATAGAAATATATATCTAAATTCGCTAATAGGAGTTTACTTCTTGCGTTCAGAAATTGAATTTTATACCGATTTTTCACGTAGATTTCGCAAGGCTAGTATGCCAGCATCATCAGTAGTGTTGGTACATGTTTCAACCATGCGATGGCTTCATCGAAAGTTTTAATAGCTGCAGTAGCTTTTATGATCCGTATTTCACCTTGAACGTAAATATTCTCGGCATCTTTCAAATGAATCGGTTCGTCAGCTTCGATTACATTCATATTGAAAACAATATCGATTTCAGTGTAGGTTTCTTAAAATAAATACTTACTTACTGAGGTGGCTCTACAACCGTCTATCGGTCAAGGCCGCAAGTAGGAAAGCACACCATTCGGTGTAGTTTAGTGCGCGCCGGCGCCAGTCGCTGGCAATCTGGAGCTTCTTCAGGTCATCATAGACCTGATCTTGCCATCTTAAGCTCGGACGTCCTCTCTGAAGCCGTCCATCAATCAATGCTGAAGCTTCGCTGTTCATCCGAATGAGGTGACCAGCCCAGTGCAGTCGCTGGAATTTAATGCGCTGGACTATGTCAACCTCATCATACAGCTCATGGTTCATACGGGTCCTAAACTCGACGCCAACTCTAAGGGGACCAAAAATCCTACGAAGAATCTTTCTCTCGAACACTCCTAAAGTCGCTGTATCCGTTGATGTCAGTGTACATGCTTCTGCGCCATACAGCAGGACCGGGATTATCAGTATCTTATAGATTTTTATCTTCATAGTTCGAGAGAGGTCTCTACTTCTAATTTGCTTGCTGAGCCCAAAGTAGCAGCGATTAGCAAGCGTGATTCTTCGTCTGATCTATCGGCTAACATTGTTGTCGCTGGTTATTTCTGTTCCCAGATAGATGAAGTTTTCTACAACATTGTTGAAGTTGAAATTCTCCCTACTCACAGACCGTCCAAGACGCGCTGATGATCTGCGAGTAGACACCAAGTACTTCGTCTTGTCCTCGTTCACCGCTAGGCCCATGAGACGTGACTGTTTCTCAATCTCCGAGAACGACATGCTTACTCGCCGTTGGTTGATGCCTATGATGTCTATATCATCAGCATATGCGAGTAGCATCACTTCCTTATGGAAGAGCGTGCCCGATCGTTCTACGTATGGGCATTGGCGTAGAATGTACTCCTACAGAAGATTAAAAAAGTCGCACGATAATGCATCACCCTGCCTGAAACCGCTCTTGGTATCAAAGGGTTCAGAGAGGTTCTTTTCTACTCTGACGACGCTTTGGGTGTGTGATAGCAAGTTCAGATAGGGATACCAAGTTCAGATAGAGCGTTAAAGAATTTCGTTCTTATCGGCGTGTCGAAAGCGGCCTTATAATCGACAAATAGGTGGTGTGTATCTTTATTGTACTCGTGGGCCTTTTCCAGGATTTGGCGTAAAGTGAAAATTTGCTCATTGATTGACGTCTTTGTTCTGAAGCCGCACTGAGACTGGCCTATCAGAGCATTCCTGTATTGCTCCAGCCGTTTACACAGTACGCGGAACAGAATTTTGTATCCTATTGAAAGGAGATTATTCCCCGGTAGTTCGCGCAGACAACGGGGTCTCATTTCTTGAAGATAGGACAAAGAACACTGAGATTCCAATTGTTGGGCATGCATTCATCCGACCATATTTTGCATAAGAGCTCATACAGCGATCAGCAGTTTTAAGCTCATTATCTGGCAGATGACTGGCATGTTGATAGCTTTAGTTTGTAAACCCTTTTATTGCAAGAACTTTTGAAGCTAATGACAAAGAAGTGGACCTAAAAGTATTATAAATTTAAAATGTGAAACATTGTACCTGAGGACCAAAACAATGATGAAACCATTCTCTGAAGTTGTCTGCAGTCATTCCTGCATTTTTAGAGTTTCGTTAGTCTATTGGGATGTCATACGACTGAAAAGAGCGCTGCTTCTTTGCACGATCTATTATGTACGGTTTGACTTTATGTTGTCCCTCAGAGCTGTTTTTTTTTTTTCAGGAAGCATCAACCAACACAAACCGATTTTATCTTCGTTTAAATTTGTTCCTTTAAAAGCATAAATTCATAAAATTGCTTTTTCGCCGGACACTTTTAATAATCGAACTATGAACGGAGATTTGAAATGATTCTGCTTGAAGTTGTTTTCAAAATTTTGTTCATTAGTTAAAGGTTTTCGATTGTTCCCTATTTAGATTACTTCCGGTACAAATTTAGGTGTTCACTATATTCAAACACAACTGTAATTGACCAATTTAAAAACAAATAATAAATTTCACTTAGTTCAAACATGTTCGATGCAACAGAATAAATACAAGAACTATACTTTAAATTTGTTAAATTTGTGGTAATTTTAGAATTTAAACATTTTCTGATTAGAAATGATATTCATACCAATTTTCAAACCAATATTTCAGATGCGGCATAAACTAAATTACAACACTAGTCTAAAATGTATAAAATCGTGAAAAGGACGAACATGACTACATCGACACGTCTTATCATGCAGATGCCAAATACCTATAAAAGTATATACTTTATGGGTTCTTCGCTGCTTCCTTTAAAGCGTTGCAAACCTTGTGTCTTAATCATAATACTATACACAAACAGTGTGTAGCGTATAAAAAAAATAAGCAATGAATAAAAGAAATCACAAGCTGTGCTACATAAAAAAGCATTTCAGTTCACTACAGTTCACAGGTCAGCTGTGAGAAATCAAAATAAATGTGCCATTCAAAAAAAAAGAAAAGGGAGAATCTTTTATACAGGATGCTAGCTAGACGCGCCTGGGTCGCCTGAAAGTTCAAAGCGCAAAAAAATTAAAAGAAAAATATGAAAATTAAAAAAAAAAAAAAAAAGAAAAGGGAAATTCACTTAACTGGGCCATGTTGCTAAAGTTCAGTGGAGGCTGTTCGTCCTGTGCAACTCATGCCTGAAATTAGGCCTTAAATATGCACGCTCGCACCCCAATGTCCGAAGGTCAAGTTGAGTTGAGTTGAGTTGAGTTGAGTTGAGTTTGGTTCAATTTGGTTCGGTTTGGTTTGGTTTGGATGAAAAGTGCGGCTGCAAGTTTTTAAACTAATTAGTGGCCGGCAATTTATGACGCGCGTTGGTGGTTTTTTAATATAATTTTAATTGGTATTTAATTGAATTTTATTATTATTAGTGACTGTGTGGCGTAAGGAGACATGCAGCGAAAAGTTTGCGAAAATTATGGTCAGTATGAGTAGATGAGGTTTAGTAGCACAACAAAAACGAAGTTGTGCATCATTTTATTACATGTAAAAGGGATATTAAGGAATTTGCTTATTTTTAAGGCTTTATTAACTTTATGCTATTTTGTTTCTTTAGCTGGCAGTCAATAAAAAATGAGCTTATAGATTGGAACAACGTCTCCCGACAGCTCACACTGCAGCAGTGTGCTGTACATTTGAAACAGATGCTTGACTTGATCAATGCTGGAAATGGTTGAAACCAAAATAGACTGCTTGCGGGCCATATCACAATTATCAGACACTTTAAGTAAAGTTAGAACACTCAGGTTGACAGTTTTTATTGTCTTTATTGTTCAACAATGTAATTGAAATAAAATGGCACGTTCAACAGTACTTCAGGAGCTCCAAAAGGACTCCGTTCTTGCCTTTTTGGAAGTCCGGCTGGTCTGTAAGCAAAATATCGCAAGATATTCGGTCGCAGTCGCAACGTAATTGTCAATTTTTTCGAAAAAAGTTTAGTCTCGATGAAAAGGAGAGATAGTTTTCGGTATTACTGGCGCAATCAAAGAAAGGATTCTTTTAAATAGGAACTTTTGTGACGGTTTAGTTAAGGTGTGGGCAGCATTCAACACATTTGTAAAGCTAAGTTTGCTATCCTATTTAAATGATAATAGGAAATAGCGATATGTTTTCATGCAGGATAACGCCCGAATACATACAAGTCGGCAGCGAAAATCATTTCTACAGAAACGGTTGCATAATTTAATGGACTCGCCAGCATGCCATCTAAAACCGTTATAAGGATCTTACATACCATATGTATCAAATCTCAACTATCTACGCCAATTTGTTGCTGAGATAACAAGATTTTGATTATTCACCACTTCACTTCACTTTTCCAATACACTTTTCTGGTAAATTTTAATTTTCGCAGTTCCCTTTTACATCCTTCTGCAGGCATCCAAATACATGCTACTTGGTAGATAGTTTTATGGCATCAATAATGAAAAACGATTTCGGGCTTATGACCGCCACGGGAACGTCTGACGAACTGCACCACCAGGCCACCAGCCTATAAACCGCAATGAACCTTTCATTTTTCGGGCTGTGTTGGTATCTGATGGATCATCATTAGATTTTCCTCGCTTCAAATGCTCAGCGTTTTGTTAAACAATAAATTTTTTGAGAGTTTTGAGTTTGTAGAACTAACATGCGAAAAAAAAAACCCTTTGTTTTTTGTGTATGCTTGGCAGCGTACAATTTTCCAGTGGCTCTAAGCTCAACCGGTGCGCTTTACATATGTACCAAATCTCATCTATCTGCATCATCTCATCTCATCTTTTGTTGCTGAGATATGACGAATTCGGGATTTCTTTTATATATAAGGGAGTGGAGTGCTCTTTATATATGTATCTACAATTCAGCAAGGGAAATAATGAGCACAAAACCCCCAAACTTAAGGTGGAACTGCATATGCCGCTATTGGGTTAACTAGCTACTAAAATGCGGACTTATAGGCTGTCCAAGCGGGACCCCATTTTATCAGATGCCTTGCTGCGCTGACAGGACAAGGTGCAGTGTACCATTATTTTCCTGAATACTACTGGGACCAAAAACATGGAATATAATAAAAATAAACAGTTGGAAGCAACATCAAGAGCTTCAAATAAAGGAGACAAGACTCCATCACAAGGCACTACCAGCACACTCTTTCCAGCCCTACTTCCAAAAGGCACAACAGTCTAAAAGAGACGCCATGCTATTTTGTTTAGAAAGAGTCTTCAGTTTTTTTATATGCCCATTAAATGAAATGAGGCGTCTAACATATATCTGCGAAAGGAGAGAAATGAGAAATAAGCCAAGTGACACCAAATCAATTTTTTTTTTCGTGCAGCCGCTAATTTTTTTATGTATAAATGTATAAAATATCAAAAATAATAAACTCAACAGCTCAATTCTTAAATGTTCTTAAATGTTGATGTATCAGTTTGTGAACGGCGTATTTAGTAAGAAATTGAAAAACTAGCCCCAGGTTTAATAAATATTCAAAATGTAAAAATTATACCGCAGCAAACTTTTACTTCAGTACAAATAATCGCTTTAATATCTACCCAAACACACATGCTATCATCAGTTTGTGCTTTACTTAAAATTAAAGTGTTTGGTTGAATACATATTTTCCATTGCAACTACAGAAATCGGAAAGCCAAGAAATGCAAAACCCAAAATAATAAAAACACACACACAGACACAAACACCAACCACACTGAAAGGCAACTCTTTTAAAAATGCTTTCATTAAATGCATTATTGAAATCCTTATTAATGCAGAAAAACCGATGCAATTGCCCGCTTGACAGTCGAGAATTGTGTGAAATAAAATACAGAGCAAAAGTATGCCATAACTGGCATAAAGGAATATTTTCGGAAATAATTTTTATACAAGTATGTATTTTTTTATTTATTTTTATGCTGAAGAGAAGTCGCATGAAATTTCATATTATTTTCATGGTTTTTGTACGCTTTATAGTGAGAGTATAACAAATTTTACTATATAGTTTGTAACATTGTGCCGAACAATTTTGTGACTGTCAAAAAATAGTCTTAACTGTTATACATAGTTATAATAGCATAATCTAACACATTTTTATCGCTTTCTACCGAAGTGAATTTCAGCTTACAAGCTAAAAACTGCTAGAATTTCTGCGTAGTGTACAAAAACTTCAGTTTAACCGATATGTTTACTTTGGTGCTTTTATTTCTTTTGGCAGACAAACATGATTAAAAATACAATGAGCTGTAATATTTTTTTTCTTTTTTTTTTTTCAACGAGCTTCACAGCTATGTAAGTAAAATTTGCATATATATACAAGTATCTGCATCTGTGTATGTGTATCTGTATCTGTATCTATGTATCTGCATATTTCAGCATTGGTAATTGGTATTGAGTGCATATAAAGTGTTGTAAAGGAAAGGCAAACGTCAGCAAAGTGTGCAGAAAAATGCTGTAAATAATATGGCAGCATATAAGCGAAAAAAGGACAAAGCGACAGAGAGAGAGAGAGAGAGAGACAAGTTTGACAGATGCATTGCGTAGCGTAGCGTAGAGAAAAATAAATGAAATGACTGAGATATAAGATATTTGAGTTGAAACCGGAAACGGACATTGGGCTCGACGATGAAAGTGTAATTAAATATTGTAAAAGAGAAGAAAAGTGAAAGCCTTGTGCAGTTTTCATGTGAATGAAAAAATTCTTAAAGCTCAAATTAAACTATATAATTTAAATTTAAAGTATGCTACATAAACATTTTAAAATAGTTAATCCTCGTATTGTTTATAAATTTGCTAAAGGTAGCAGTGCATATTAATATTACAAAATAGCATACCATACAGCATATTTTCAAAATTTATTTTAGCGAAGCTATTTATGGCTGACTTGTGTAAGGAATAGCAAAAATACAAATTATAAAAAGCGATAACAATAACGGTTAAAAGAGAAAGCGAAACTGAGTTGGCATCAAACAAAGAAGCAACCAACACATGCAAGTGATGCATGTCTACTAATGTTGCGAGTATGAAGTTGCAAATGGACTTCAAGAGTATCTGTACGACTGTGAAGACTGGGCGAAAAGTACGAATATCAAACTTAACATCGAGTTAAGTTTCTAAACGTTTGCTTAACATTGAAGAAACTAACACCTACGGCAATCTACTTCAACGGCATAGCGATGCGACATGCTACCAAGGCGAAATACTTGTCTCTTTTAAGACAGCAGATAGATCTATAGTAACCACATCACTGCGGTCGTTTCTATCTGTGCCACCTTAAGAAAGCTGACCGGTTTTTCTGTGCTCGAATGAATCATTTAGAAAGCGTCGTCTGACGGTAGAATGAGGTAGCACAGGAGGTCGCAGCTCTGAAAGTATTCAGTGTTTTCTCTGACCTATGGGAACGTTCCATCGGGCGTCGCGCATTGGCAAAAGTTGCGGTTTAAGTTTTCTATGAAATTCTGCGTGTAGTTGCGTGTTCCAACCGTGTTTTGGTGTTCAGATATCAACAACGGTTTTATATAGGTTTTGACACCTGTTACCAAGTACCAAAGTCACATTCAAATAACGTGGCTGCGGAATTGGGTACTCTAAATTGTATTTATGTGATCGGTGATTGGACATTCTTCAATCCGTGTTTCGCACCGTGACAGTCACTGCAGTTACTCATGTTAAACCAGCTGAACTTCTGTCTCTTAGGACAGCCAGATCCAATAATCTAAGAAGAAACAAATTTTTAACAGTTGTCCACAGATACTTTCTGTATTAAGGCTGTAACGTGCTTAAGAAGTGATGTCAAGTATCAATCTCTCATATTTTTCGCAATCTATAAACGTAATTTACAAAAATATATACACTGTAGTTGGCTCAATGGTCAATGCAAAGAAATTAACACCCTTTAGCAACGGGTTCATACTAGACTGTAACGTTTTAAGCAGAGCTCAGACTGTAGAGCATGTCCATCGAGCATGTTGAGCTTGACGTGATGTTCGCTCTGTATACACAAAGCCAATGCGCGTCACAAATAAACAGTTCCCTCCAATATCACTCCACCACATTCCTGATTGTTGACTTTAACTCGCTTTATAAATATAAACACAACGCAGCAGTTAGCATTCTAAAAGGAAAACTGAAATAGCTTTTGATACCTTGTAACATTTTCATTATTAAATCATAATCGGCTTAATTATGCACAAAAACAGAAATGAAAATCAGTTATTAAAATCAAGTATAATACTTAAGCCGAACGCATTTCATTCATTAATTGCGTAAGCAAAGCAAACTAATTATAAAATATACAAAAGTTCGCATACAAATTTTGAAAGCCAGTGGCTATGTACATTCAACGTTTTAAAAGACACATACTGTGTGCATACTCACTGTGTGTATTTTTGCAGGGTAGTCTACACGGTAAAAGCAATCAATCAATATTCATGAAATCTGATTTAATTTGAACGCGTTTGTGTTCTATGCGCGACGTGAAAAACTTCTGCGTTCATTACTCATACACTCCGTGCAATCATCAGCAGCAAGAAAGCATCTTACTAAAGACAGACAGACAGACAGACAGACGGACGGACAGACAGTCAGGCAAAGAAGCAAACAAACAAACAAAGTAGGACACAAGACTCAACTCAAAGTGAAATTTTTTAATTTTCCCAACTAATCAGTCAGGTGCCAATTCAGCATCATTAAAAAAAAAAGTTCGCTGGCAACTTGAAACGTCGCGCTGTGAAAATGCGCGCTAATTGTGTGCAAAAGTCCTTAGGCGATCCCAGCCACTGAAGCGGCGCCATTTGATTTGATTTTATTTTATTTTTTTTTTAAACTTCTCCTTGAGCCACTTTTCTGCTGTTCCGTTCGCGTCCTTTCGCTATTTTGTGCTTTGGTCCTCGACTTGCTGCTGTGTCAATTTGTTTGCCTTGCTTACAAATAATTTGCTCGTTCGCCAACTTTCCCGCGCAGGTAATTTCGTATTTGCGATTTAATTTTCCAACTGATTTTCAATGTACATTAAATTTCTGACGCTTCATTTGCACTATGTACATAATGTATAAAATAAAATAAAAAAAAAACTATTGTCGAGGCCGATTTACATCTCAGAAAACTGCTGATATCAGTTTTGTTATGAAAGATTTAAATATAACATATGTACGTGCAAGAAGATGCTGTCAATAATGACATAAATAAATCTTTGATATCAGATTTGGGAGCTGCAAGTAAGCTTTTGCCACTTGGTTGTTAACTCGTTTATGAGATTTTTGAAGTAAAACTTCTTTAGGCGGGCTATGACGGGTAACTAAGATATTTTTATAACGGAAGTAACTTTTTCACGCGGAAATAAAGCTCAGTAAAAAAACTTGGTTATGCGTTCGTTATTCAGCTGTTGGTCATGCATTCATGTGCTCGCGCGTATTAAGATTAAGCTAAGAGTTTTACAGCTACTAAAGTGTAAACTTTACGTACGGTTAAAGTACAACTTCTTTGACTCTAATAATTAATCTTTTTAGTATTACCTGCTACAGCAGACAAAGAAGTTTTACTTCAACCACGTAAAAGTTACACGTACTCTCGAAACAAACAAGGATGTGATTGACTGCGCGTTTGAGGTGTTTAGTAGTGCCATGTCCTGCACGAAACCTTTTTGCATAATACTTCGGGATTCCACATAACACGGATGACGAACAATCTTTCCAATCGCAATGTATGGCAGGAGACTGAACAGCCGATAGATTTCAGAGCTATTTTCAGCCCTGTCAGGCTTGTGTATCATGAAGACAACTGCGAAGGTAGCGTGAAAGTACAAATTGAGCATATGCATTTTCAGTAGTCATGCTAAGAAGCCTTTTATTCATTCTCTTACTCTTGAGTCGCTACAGCAGAAGGCTTTAAACGCTCGCCTAGGCGCGTGGCAAACACAATGTTTTGCTCCTTATCCAAACGACACCATCTAGCACTAATCTCCATTATAGAAATATGACCTATCGGCTGTCGTTTGATTATCCTAGTGAAAAACTTATTCTACAATATGTACGGAAGGATTTATGCATTTCGAAGTTTTTAAAAGTGAAGTAAAAAGAATTTCATAACTTCGCAACTTCGTAGATAACTTTGTTCGTTTTCAATACACACTGCTTTCTTATTTCTAAACTCCATGCTTGTAACAACTTTCTATGAAATTGTTATATACTTGTACTATATAGGTAGAATATATAGGCTATATTGTCTGAACTGTACAGCATGCATTATTTATGGCTTCGTTAACCTGAATTTATTGTTCGTCAATGTATTTAGTTGCTTCTGTTGTTGTTATTGTTGTTATTTCGTTGTCAACGACAACGAGGAGAACGACAATTGTGAGTCCTTCAATTGCGAATGCGTTTCGTGATGCTTGAGAAAGTTCACAAAATGCATGCATCGACAAATTGCAAGCAAATAAACAAACAAATGCTTGCATATGCAAATATATGTACAATAACAACTAGTCACTCACATATTCTTATATACTTACACGTCTTGCTGCGTATGAGTGATACTTGAATCAGTGAGGAAGTTTACAAAAAAAGAAAAAAAAAACAAGAAAAAAATAGTAATATGCTAGTAAAAAATTGATGTGCGCGCATACAATTTGTATACGCTTTATTCAGAGTGTAAAAGAGTTTTATAAATTTGTGCAATTGTTTGCAACCAACCGTCGAAATTACGCATGGAAAACAATAAAATAAAACATAAAAGACTTTGTCTGTGTGAACACCAAGCTTGTCAGTTTGTACTTCCATGTGAACACCCAATTCTCATAGAGAACAAAAGATAGGGACTTCAAACATAAATATTAATAAATAGAACACTTTTGGCTGTGCAATTATATATAATCACTAAATGTAGGCGTGACAAACACCAAAAGTTTGTCGGTTTGTATGGCCGTGTGAACACCAAATCTTTCAGCTTCTTCGTCTATGTGAACTCCCAATTCTCATAGCGAACATATATATATATATATATATATATATATATATATATATATATATATATATATATATATATATATATATATATATATATATATATATATATGATGCAATAGTACATAAGCAACAAATGTAGGCGTGGCAGACTAGAAAAGTTAATGACAAAAGTTTGTCGGTATGTATGTCCGTGTGAACGCCCAATTCTCGTAGAGAATAAAAGATAGAGCCTCCAAACTTAAATATTATGACAAATATGTCAATCTTACCACTATAAACTCTATGTAAAACTATCAGTGGTCCACAGTAATCGCTACCGATTTAACTACAAGTGATTTGGCAATTCACTCCAAACACACCACACATGGCTCAGAACTTTGAGCGATTTCATTTTTGTAATATTTTCACAAACCTCATCGAACTTAGCAACATACAGCTAACACACGCAAGTATAATGTCGTCTAGTGAAATTGTTAATAAGTATTTAATAAATAAATGGAAATATGTGAAGAATATATTTCCTATGTACACACACGGGCTATGAGCTATTTTCTTGAGTATACCTACTCTCTTGATTTTCTCCACTCTAGCTTTCTTTTCTTATAATAAAAATATGTATGTAGATATTGATGGTTTGTGCTCTAGTATACATAAATCACACAGTTTCACATGCACGAGGTGTATTAAGGATGTGTTGACGAAGCGTATGACAACGAAGTTTGTTCCGAAATTGTTAAATTTTGAACTTGCCTGTTCGTGAGATTTTGATCAGAAACAATACCGTATTCACCGAACACCGTATTCAATTTGCCGGCTCAATTCCAAGTGAGTTGCAATTGACTAGAAAGTAACATGTTGAATTGGAATAGAAGCTCAATTCAAGCAAAACTGTTTCCCATGGCACCTCTGACAGAGAGCATTAGAGCGTATCTCATAGTCTAGCACACTCAACTAAAGCGTTCATTTGTATTGTATGCTGTGATTTCGAGTTGCAGCATAGTTTGTTGAATATTTATGAATGTATCTACAGCGATTTTCACTGTGAACTACGCTGCTCAAATATAAATCAACTTGCAATGAACTAGAAAGAAAACATTTTTGTAGTTGGAGCAGATTTCAGCGCCAGCAAATTCAACAAACTCAACAAATTCCCTCTGCAAATAAATCGCGCAATCGTTCGCAATATTGGCAGCAGTAGCAACAGCAGCAGCAAATTAAATATAATGATGTTCTTATTAGCTTCACATTTTATTATATTGAAAAATTTTGTTGTTCGGCAAATATTTGCCAACTGACGCTAATGAACTTGACTCGTACAAATATTGTAGTCAAAATGTACATAAAGACATGAAGACATGAAGACAAAGTTATTGGAGTGCTCGCAAATTCAGCTGAAATTCAACAATTTCCCAAATGGTTTGGCTTTGATTAAAGAGCAGCTTGGATTTGGCAGTAACTGCTGTGAATTTAGTGGAAACAAAAAAACTGGGTTGAAGTATTATTTACACAGAAAATTTTTTATTGATTTGTTGCTGTGAAATGACTGAGCTATGAGAACTTAAGATGTTTCACATTGAGTTTTCAAAGCGCTGAGCATTTTGAGGTTTATTTACTTTAAAAAAAAAATCTTTCTTGGAATAAAAACTTGATGAAAATAATGTCAGCTATATTTCTTCTCTCTCTCTCTCTCTCTCTCTCTCTCTCTCTCTCTTGCAAGTCAACTCCAGTCAAGTTTGCGTAAAGTCTTCAGTTCATCTAGCTGCTAAAGAACATGCTCTTCATTTGTTCTTGATGTTCTTGAATTGAACCTATTCTATTGTCTTTCTCCATTCTAGTCCTCTTGTCTTATTATGAAAATATGTATGTAGATATTGATGGTTTGAAGAATATTTATCAATAAAAATGTTTCCTCAATCAAAATTTACCCTCTTAGGTCAATCGTGTCAATAGCTGAATCAAGCGGTTGACGCTCCTTTCAAAATTATATGAAATGAGCATTAACCAATTAAAGCCAGATGTACGCTATTTCGTCAATCATCTAAACTCGTTACTTCTCAGTACAGAGTACCTCGTATCCTAGCACTCCTGACCGTAGCATTCAATGTTTTGCTCATACAGAAAGATTTTAAAGCTATACTTCTTTAGGTTAGATTGCACTTCATATTGTTTTTCTTTTATTTGATTTGTGCTTAGCACAGTTTTTAATCTAGTGGCAATCTATGAGTTGTGAAAACGTTTTATTTTTTAAGCTGCCTAAACTCAACTTCTAATGAGTGCTCAAAACATCTCAAAATATCCACTAAGCTTGACAAACCAATTAAATTTCAACTTCAAACTTAAGCACACACACACACACACGCAGTATTTCGAACAATACACTTCATTTGTGTAGCCACATACTTCAAGCTCAAGCTTACCTGTAAACGAAGACTGCATTTGGGCATCCTTTTAATCGACTCAGCTGTGTGCTAAACTGAGCTGAGAGCAAACTCATCAAAACCAGTTGCTTTTGTTGCTTGGTTCGTTGCAATAGTTCTTTTGTCCTGTTTTTTTTGTAATTCTTTTTTTTTGGGACTTTGTATACCCTTCACATATAGGCATATATTTTATGGGTCATATTAGTTTTGTTAAATTTAAATTTGTTAAATTTGCTGAAGACAGCCCGTGGGGTTATATACTTAATAAGCTGCACGAAATAAGTCGATCAAGTCTATCAGGCCGGTTCTAGTTTTCACTTTCGCGAAGATTTTGCGAAAGTGAATTTATTAAAATAGAACATTATTGAACTGTGGAAGGATTTCGCGATTTGAATTCACAAAATCTTCCTGTGATGTGATTTTGATGAAATCATTTTCGAAAATCTTCCTGAAAGCGAACATCTGTGTGTTTCGTTAGTTGTTTTTTAGACATCAAGATCTTATTGGGGGCAACGGGGCAGATGGATGGACGAAGCAACGAACGAACAGGCTGGAGTTTCTTTAATATAGACTCAAAATTCTATGGACCTAAAGAAATTTTTCATTAATTTCCAATCTATTGTTCAGTTGTTCCTAATTTAGACAACTTTATTTTATAATTCTATCAAATTCATTCCAGCTGTTTTATGCATATTAATTCATTCACATACAATTCACGAATGAAACATATTCTGAAATGTCAACATACATTTGATTCAATGCAGAATGAACTCCACTTTACTAACAATACTATGCACTTTGAAAGAATGAGTGAAATGTTGATTTATATCAGCATGAATGCACTCACATTCGAAACACGCATTCATTCATACGAATCTTTCGAAGATACGAATAAATTCAAATGTCGTTCGGCTTCGACAACAACACTAAGCGGTTCTGCAGAGAAAACACGCTAAAATGAAGCACACTCATTCATTATTGGCACTCAACTATATTAGCGTACGAACGTTGACATTTCAGTGAACCCGAATGAATTAGAATCAATGTGAATTTCTCAAAATCATTCACTCAATACACATATATTCGATGAATGCACATACGCTTTAATGCGAATGTTTCCTTTGCGCTTTTGTCGCATTCATGCAGTGCTCTAATATTTTAGAGCGTATACTTGTGTCGGGCAACTCGGTTATAGCATTTTTTTCCTTTGAGCTTTTTTGTGTTTCATCGAAACCATGGCAAAAGAAAACTTTCCATTTTCCAAACAACTTGCCAAGTCTACTTTATGAAGAAGCAGAGACAACACGCCCACTCACATTTTACGCGCCCACTCTGCCTGCTTTCCACTTAAAGTGTTTGAACACAGTTTTTTTTTTTTGTTCTTTGTTTTGTTTGGCTTTTTTGTGGATTTCTCTGAGTTTCAACAAATTTTTGGTAGCCTTTTTTTTGCAGAATTTTTTTTTAGCTTTACAGCCCGCAGTCACACTATTCGCTCTGAATGACAAACTGACTGACTGAGTGACTGCCTACTTCAGCGTTTGTAAAAATTTCATCTCATGTGCATTTTTTGTTGCCACACTGTATGTCGGCTGACGCCTTTATTCTTGGTGTTATTGTGTTTATTGTTGTTGTTGTTGTTGTTGTCTGGCAGCTCTATTTGTATTTATGCGGCATAAGGGGTTAATGGATTTGCTGGAGTTAAGCTGCCTGATGCAAAGATACATACATACACATATACATACATACATACATACATACATACTTCTGCTTAGTTATTGGTATGTATGCTTATGGATTTCTCATACTCATCCGCTTACTTCCGTTTCCTGTTGGAGCAGTCACTCTTGTTTTTTTCTTCTATTTTTTTTTCTGTTGTTCATCTCTCCCGGTAGTACTTTTGTTTGTTTATAATGATTATCATAATATTGTTCTGGTTGTTGTTGTTGTTGTTGTTATAGCTTTTGATGGTGTTAATGGGCTCGTTTACGCCTCCTTTTTATATAGAGTCTAACTCGCTCTAAATGTAGCTTTCTCTCTTTCTTTCATACGTTTTGGTGTTGCCTTTGTGTCTCCATTTTAATAGTGCTGCCATTTTGTATGAATGATGTTCTTGATGTGCTTAGTTATTGTTGTCTCTAGGGCTTACTTTATACGATTATATGAACTTGTTTGGTTAGCCAATATCTTTCTCTATAAACTTTTTTTTTCGTTCACTTTGTTGTTGTTTTTGGGTGTTAATGAAGTACGTGTTTAGTTAATTTGTGCAAATAAGAAAAAAAAATTGGTTGCATAGAAAAGTTTTAAAAGGCGAACAAATCTAATTTATTTTAGAAATAAACTATTGCTTTTTATTTTTAATGTCTCCGATTTGGAAAACAATATTTAAAATTAAACTGTGTTATGTAGCATCTGTTTTATTTAAAGATTTAAATCAGTTCGATGCATAAAGATAAAAGACAGACAGATATAGAGATATACAGACAGACGGACATAGAGAGAGACGTACATGGATAGGTCGTTTCTTCTTGTCGAATTGATCAAGAATATATATATACTTTATTTGCTATCCGATATTTTCTTTAATACGTTACAATTTCTGGACAGTATTATAACTCTTTCACCCTACAACTAAAGAGCATAAAAATTTCGAAGGCAGACAATTCAGTCAAAAAAACCGAAATAATTTGCTGAACTGCATTCAGCTCACACATTGCTCATGTATATCAATATGTATGTCAATATATGGTAAGACTCAAGCAGATACTTGAAACTCAAAACTTTCATTTATATGTTCATTATAAATTTCTGAAATAGTCGATTGTTCTTTTTTAAACTGAATAGTAGCTGGCTCAGTGACTAGCTTATAACTATGCTAGTCACTGAGCCAAAACTTGTCTAGCTATTAAAAATCTCTCCAAAGGAGGAATATTGTGAAATATTGCACTGCTAAATAATTACACGATATGTTATTCGAGAGTATCTACTGCTAAAAGTCTGCATAGCCAGTTTTCAAAAGCTATTTCAAATTTTGGTATGAATCTGTACAGTTAGTCTTACCGACGCACCGTTATCTACAATTCTTACTTAAAGTCAATAAAAACATCTTATCAAATTTTGGTATGAATCTGTACAGTTAGTCTTACCGACGCACCGTTATCTACAATTCTTACTTAAAGTCAATAAAAACATCTTATCAAAATTTTTATTCTTGAAGTGAAACTTCTTTTGGGACAGTGTGAATTGGATTTATGAAACGAAAAAGTGTAAGTGAAAAAGAGACAACTATAAATGTTTTTAAGCTGCGAGAGAAAGAGATGAAACGCGTTTCCTTATAGTTTCCTTATTCTTCGTCTCCACTTTGTGCTATGGTTCGTGCGCCCACACTACTCTATCGTCATATACGGGCTTGTACGCGAGAGAGAGAGAGAGAGAGAGAGAGAAAGGGAGGAAGATAGAAAGAACGTTGAAATCTATAGCACATTATTTTCACGTCCTGTACTTGCGCGCTGTTCTCGGCGCATCTATCTATGTGACAGCAAGTCGAGCGTGGTACAGCGTTGGATTGTAGTAAATATCACGCACTTTTAAGAGTTATTTTGTGTTATTTACATATATTAAATATTGCCGAAAACAAATGCTGATTGTGTTCGAGATCATCGTACAAGAAAACATTTTTTCCGATTTTTGGAAAGGAAACTTCGACTTTTTTCGATTAACCATGCCAAAGACTAACTTAGATCGATTTGATTTTTAGTATTTTCACAAACCTTTTCAAACTTGCAATTCTTGACACAAGGCAGCGTCATCTATTGACAGATAGCGAATGCAGTTAGCATATATTTTAAAACATTGATAAAATATGCTAGCTGCATACTCTAACTCTCACACACGACTATTTGATCAAAAACAACGTTAATGTTATGGTCTCGCATGACATTTTTTCTGCTACGAAGACTCAAGTTACCACTCCGCGGAAAGCATTTTGAGCCGATTGTGTACACACATAAAAAAAATGGTTGTCTGTAAAGTTGGTTTACGGACGATAATTTTACGTGATAACGTCATAAGGAAAAATTGCATACTTTTGTGAATTGAATTCTAATGTAATTCCAATAATTCAAACAGTACACAAACAACTTGTCATATAAAAGAGTTTTGTTACCTACAACAAAGAGTGAAATATAGGCGCTCTCTCTCTCTCTCTCTCTCTCTCTTTGACTGAACACCAGCAACTTAAAAAAAACTTGTGTTGTTGTTTTTGGTACTCCAATGCAAAAGTAACTGTTTTTGTCGTCTTCCTGGTTCTATGTTGTGCGTGCTTTGTTTACTTTGTACATGTATTTTATTTGAAACAAACTTTATTATACACTAACAACGTTATTATTCATACATTCTACCATGTGCACACCGCACCCCACCGCGCGCTAGATAACACTAATTCGCAAACGCACACATACACATAACTATAGCATTCAACAAGCCAATGCACGCTGGTCTGTCTATCGCTTGCTTGTTCAGGCGGAACGACACAATCGTCACATGTATTCATTTGTGTACGATTACATTTTCCGCCTTTTGCTTTTGCTTTTCGTTCGTTTAGTGTCGTGTCGTAACGGTAAACGGAACGTCAGAAATGAGTCATGCTTCTGCGCTAAACCAACCGATTTAATAGACGTTATCACGTCAAAAGAGAATTCACGACGTTTATTGAAAGTTATTCCCAAAATCGGTCCATGAGTAGTGTTTCGTAGATTGGAAGAAGCGTTTGAATATATATATTTCAACCAATGGCAATTACTTTGAAGGAGAAAAAATAAATATCGAATTGAATTGAACCGATTTCGTTTTACTGACAATTTCCTGGTACATTTTGGATCAGAAAGTAGTACACGTACATGTAATACTTAGTAGAAACATTTTGGCAATGAACAGCGACAAATAGTGCGCCTGCGAAACGTTTGCGGAATTGGTTACGATAGTTATGTCAGCAAGATATTGGAAAAGACATTCGCCTGCAAGATCGTTTGGGTATGTTATGTATTGCTCAAAATAACTGTATCCATATAAAAGGGATACAACCCACATTGGTGCAATATATTTATATATTCTTGTTCAGTTATGTTTATACAGGCAGGTCTAGATGCCTCCTTCTTGTTTTAAGCACTGTCAAATAATAACATAATTTAAACTGTGTGAAATATCCAAATGAAACACCCTTTAAATATTAGTTTATCTTTAATAAAACATACCACGCTTACCAACATAAAAATAGCATAAATTTAGCATAATTTTGAATAGTTTAGCGCATAAATCATTACTAATTATATATCTAACTAATCTCAATAAACAAATAGCGCATAATTTATGTCTACTTAACTAAAACTATAAATTTTTAAATCGTATATTTAAACGATAATAATTAATATAACCGAAATTTAACCGAAATTTGTAAATTTGTTAACTACAAAATAAACCAAAAAGTCAAATAATAAAAAAAAAAACCTTTACACGCACACACAACACTGCTAATTTAAAGGGTAAACATAATTGATGGAAAATTATACAAATTCGTCTAAACAAACACTGCACAGAAAGACAGACACGCACACACACACACACACACACAGACACACACTCACATGCAAAGCAGCACAAATTGACCTGACATAGACTATGTAAATTTTTTATATACCCTGTACTTATAGGGTTAAAGGGTATATTAAGTTTGTGGAAATGTATGTAATAGGCAGAGGCAGGTCCTCTTTGAACGAAAAGAGATAGAAACTACAAGTTTAGATATTTTGACTCACTTTTTCTCTCTCTAGACAACTATTATTAAATCAACATGCATCAACACTACTTTAAGGCATATACCCCATACGAAACTATTCTAATTTTAAGTTTTTGTATGTAAACTCTTTTATTACGCTAGAAGCTACAAATCCTAATAAGGGATAGTCTCCATACAAACTTGACCTTCATTTTAGGCTTTTGTATGAAATTAATCGTAATTAAGCTACAAATGCCATAATTGGCACAAATTACGTCACACCTTGCAAATATTCCATGGAAACCTGCTCCAATAACGCATTAAAGGCTACATTGTACACCCAATAAAGTATATATATATATACAAGGGTGTCACGAGAATCGTCTTCGCTTGAATTTCAGCTCATAACTCATAAATTACCTTACCTCATTTTTTAGCGAATTGAATTGGAAATTGAATGCAATTGAGCTGTTGATTTGACGAAATACGCCTCTAAAATACATGTTGAAAATAAAAAGGCCTATTGTTGCAGCTAGGGTGTACCATTTCTGGTTCTGATCAACACACATCAGAACAATTAATCATTTCATATGTTTAAATTAATAAATTAGCATTCTACTAAACCAATTAGCAAATTGCTAGTTGAATTTGCCATTCACAGCCAACAGCTAAAACCTGCTGCATTTCACTGTTGCTATTTTGTTGCGTTAAAACAATACTAAAATGAATTAAGTTTAATCTCAATTATTGCAACCTTAAGCAATCGCGTATTTATTGTGCATTTAACGAAACAATTTGCGACAATTTTAGTTGATTGTTGTTTGCAATTCACACCGCGGTTCATTTGTTAACATTGCGTAATGCCATTCACGTACCACCGTAAAAGTTACGCACAGTAGCTAGCGTTGTGCAGGGGATCTAGGTACACACACTAATGCACCCATGCACCGCGACTAGAGGTTGCTCTATTGTGCATCCTTTGTGAACCTAAAGGTCATTGATTTAGTGTTATGAATTTCACGAGATTCTTATGGGGAATGTGTTCGTTATCAATCTTTTCTATTTGGACTTTAGCTAGAACAGTCAGCCTAATTCGTGTAAAGGTTTGTGAAAAGGCTGTAAAAAGCAAATCGCTCAAAGTTCTTTGGCATGGTGAAAATTTTTCGAGCGATTGGTTTGATTAAACAATAGTAACTAAAGTCCCTAGCGATTTCGGTCAAACCTTTGATATTCTTGGCGAGACGTGCATTTTTAAGGGATCAATTTTCAAGATTTACTATAGCTAAAATCGGGCACACAGACTTATTTATAGTGCAGTTAAATGGACTATACATATTGACATAATACGCACACTTTTTATGGCAAGACCAACACCCCCTCCCCCCTCCCACATAAAAACCACCAGCCCACTTTTGACTTTTTGTAAAAAAAAACTTTATTATTGCTGTCAATATCCACTTAAAAATGGACATTGCGGCTTCTGATGAACGTATGCTTCAAAATAGGTGTGCTCCCCTCGACTTTTGTGGTAACCACCATAGAAACCATTCTCCCACTTTTGACTTTTTGCATGCAAAACATAATATCAGCATGAAATTTGATATGATGTCCTTCTGATGGACGAACGCTTCACATAAATATATTTACTAACAAGCATGCTCCGTCGATTTTTTGGTTACGCTCCAAATAATACCACCGAACACTTTTGTACTGTTGTATATATATGTTCAGATTGGAACACTAAAGAATAAAATCCATGGTTCATATTACGAGCCTAAAACAAGGTAGAGAGTATCTCGAAGTCGAGCACACTACGCTGCAACAATTTTGTCTTGTTTTGTATATGCTTTTAGTACATATATGTGTAACTACAATGTAAATTCAAGTCAAACCATATATCGTATATGAGTATCGTTGAAACTAACCACTGTGCAACCGAATTTTCGAGGTTGTGGTTTTTCAAAATTTATGCATTAATCGAAAATGCTAGCCATGTTTCATAGCTGGAAAGTTTTGAATTTGATTACCAAATGTTTATTAAGTTGAAAATGTTGTTGCCATATGTGGTAGTGTATTGAGTAATGGAGCTAGTTAATTTTAGTTTACCCAAATTTATGGAAATTATGAATTCAAGCACAAAAGATACAATGAATACAGTGAAGCACAAATTTTGAGATACTTCAAGAAAACCGTGCTTTATAATATGAATGGTTTTTTTTGGCTATATAACTAACATAACTAACATAACTTCATATATTGTATCTTCTTATATTATATTTTGCGCGAAAATAAAATAAAACAAAGCAAATTACTGATTTAAATCACAACAACTAAAGTTAATGTAAGATACAATTTAAGTGCGGCTAGCTGCGCCGCAAATCCTCGAAAAATATAGACATAAATATTTGCAAAAGAAGAGATTACATTATTATGCAAAAAAGGTTCAAAGGCATAGAATAAATATATTGGCGGCGTAGACAGACAAAAGTATCTGCTATAGCTAAAGTATCTACTAGATACACAAACTTGTACATATAGATATAAAGAGATAAACGCATAAACAAGTAGCTATATGCCTATAAATCTGTTCAATTGTGTGTGTGTGTGTGTGTGTGTGTGTGTGTATGTGTATGTGTGTGTGTGTGTGTGAATGTGTGTGAATGTGTGTGAGTAGTATATAAATACAGCTGTGCATGAAATATGAGGAGTTAGGACACTGATTACCATAAATCCAGAAATAATTGCCTCTGCGATTTGTGTATTTTATGTTGCCGGTTGTGGCAGTAGCTGCCACTTTTCGCATGCAAAAAAAAAAAAAGAAAAAAAAACAAATGCAAATAGTATTAAAACAACAAATTCTTTAAGCTATATATAAAGTAGCTGTAATATTATATATCAGTTCTTGAAGATAAGACGACTCAAGTCCAACAAAAAAAAACAAAAAAGGAATCTTCTTAAATAAAATTTTAATGCAACGTTGCAAGTCACGCGAAATATCTCATGAAGTAAAATAGGAAATGAAAAATCAAGAAACAGTAAGCAGCAATATTAAGATAGTAGGAGGGAGCTAATAATAGTTCAGTTGGTAACATGGGCGGTTATTTCGTACATTGCATTTGTGGAATCTATTGAGCAGCTTGCCTTTTGTAATCCATATTAGTCAAGTCCAATTCTGCGATTATTTTTATGGCTACTTTTGTAACAACATCGAGATTACTCTTCATCTCAGATATATTTATACAGCTGTGATATTTTTGGAACGACTTTCCACAGAAAAAAATCTGCTGTCTGAAAGCATTCTTCTGCTGCTCACGCCAATCTGTCGATAAATCGATTGGCGTCGAACCGCTGATCAGCTGCGTTCGTCAATTAAGTCATCCTGCTGTCGCAGATAGATCCGGCCTTCCCACCGTATACTTTTAAGGAAACCACCGCCTCAACAAACATCAGAATTCCGGCCAATCCCCGAGCAACAAATACGTCTGCAATAGCCTACTTAAGGCTTTGCCAAATAGCGCGTTCTACTTCCTGACATTGATTTTCGATGCCATAGTGGTGATGCAGCACTTCCCGGTAGTGTGGCAGCATTCAGTCATGGCTATGTACCACAGGCCTGTCAAACCGTAGCAGGACCCTGAATCCTACAAACCTATCAGTCTTCTGCCCTCGCTATCGAAGGCATATGAAGCACTGAACTTTTCTTGAAGTTCCAGAATCTCATGCCAGACTTTTACATTTGATTTCGCTCTAGCCATCGTATGACTGGGCAGCTTCACAGAGTCGTAAACCATGCTCTAGAGGCCTTTGAGCGGAAAACGCTGTTTTTGTGTATATCGCTCAAGTTTTTGATCGGTTATGGTCTATGAGTAAAATTGTTTAATGTGTTCTCCTCGCTCTACTGTGCCATAATCCGCTGCTTTTTAGATGGTCACTCATTCAGGGTCAAAGTCAGGACAGGACTGTCACCAATCCACACTGAAGAAGCAGCTCGGAAGTATCTGGACTCGTTTGCTAAGTGGGGCCAGACGTTGGAACGTTAATCATGATCTGGAGAAATCTGTGACGCTATACCTTACGGTACGATAGGACGCCGCTCTATCTTCCTAGACAGGAGACTGACTCTCGCCAATCAAAGTTCCTGCCTATAAAGACAGAATAAGACTGGTTCTTGAATGCGCCTTAATAAAATATAATCTACAAAAGAAGTATATTTTTGAATATTTCCACACATCTTTTGTTCGCGCGCCCCCTCGTCATATTGAGCGTGCTGTGTCTGGCTTTTGCGTATTGCCTTTACACTTACACTATGTTCATTCATTCAATGTCCCTGTTCATGGTCCGTGTTCGCGTCTGCATCCTCGTCGACGAGGACGAGGACGAGGACGAAAGTTGTCGCTGTTTATAAAGATGCCGGATTTCCGGTTGTTGTCTTTTGCGTGTATTTCCCTTGTTGCACTTGTATATTTGTAAGTATGTAGTTACTTGCAGTAGCAGCGTCGTTGTGTCGTCGTCGGCGTTGCATGTCCTTTGTGTCCTTGCACAAGCACTTATTACTGTTATTGTGCGCCTCTTGCTACAGCGTATTCGCGTACAATTCTGCACGCCGGAAACAGAAATTGTCGTTTTTCTGTTTAATGTTTCAGTTATTTATGCTTCGCGTTCGTTGTTCGGCGTTTATACGCGCGTTCGGCGGCTCCTTGTTGTCCTTTGCTGTCACTGCTGTTTTACTATTTGACGCTTGTTTACTCATTTCCGGTTTCGTCTTGCATTCATTCGTTCGTACGTTGGTTCGTTCTTTCGATTGTCCTTTCGTTACTTCGAGTCTGTGCGAAAGATAAAGATACTATTTCGCACTGTGAAATATGGCCGGCATGCTTGTTTTCATCGCATAGTTTTAAGTTGCATTTGATTTGCGCGATAAAATATAAATGTATTTTATATAAATATATATAGTTAATGTGCCGCTGTTTTGTTTAATCTTCAAACGCTTTAAGCATAGCGATGTTTAGAAAGATTTTCAGAAGTTCATCTTCTTACACAGAAGGCGTCTTACTTATTCGTATATAATAGTTGATTATAAATTATATTTTGATTTTAAATATAAGTGAAGAGCTTATGATAATTATGACAAGTCAAGAACTTTGCCCAACTTCACCACCCTCTCCTTGTAAATGAAAATCAGTTTATGGAATTACAACGAATTGCATTCAATTACAATAAGAAACATACCCATTGAGCTCATGGCTCTTAAATCTTGAGGTAAAGCAGTTCTACAACACTCATAATTGTAATATATCATGCATATGATCAACTGATATCCGTGATTAAATCACTGACTATCGCTCAAATGATGTCATTGGTAAAGAATTGTAATGTGGATGTGACACTTGATCAATCCCGGAAAGGATTATGTGGGATATATATGTTCCAATGGGTTTTTGGAATGGGCACTGCAATCAGCAATGGCTGGCACTAGAATACGTACAAGTCTGATGACTGCTTAAAATTCCATGTTCCCGAATCAATTTCCAAGATCTTTGTAAGGAGCCCATATCCTGTAGCGGGCGCCCAATGATTCCGCCTATCTTCCACATTCGCGAATGATTTGTTGTACCATTTTAAGCTAATCCTCTCCAGAAAATGGCATTACAAAGCATAATTTTGACAACACCAAGTGTTTTCATTAAATGTTTTCTTAGTATCCTTGCGTGATAGCTTTTAGCGATTCAACCTTAATGGAAACAGAAGCCGTTAACAATAGCCTACAGCCGTTGCAATATATACTTCATCCAAGTCCCGTCAGTACAAATGAGAAGACGGTGTTGAGTAATTTTACTGCTATGGCTGCAACGTATAAACCTAAGGTCACAGGCACCTCACGCGGATTGGTTGAGGCGGAACGATATTTAGATGAAAATGTCGTTCCACGAAACTCCGAACTCTTAAAGTGGTGGCATGGTAATGAGTATAAATACACAAACCTTAAAGAAGTCGCACGTGAAAAGCTATGTTATCTGGGGTCGTCTGTACCATTCACAAAGTAATAGTAAGAATGTTAGGAGACATTCGTTTTGTTTAATAAAATAAATGGATAAAAATACCTTTTTTTCTTTTTTGCTTTTCATTTTTTTTTCGCTGCCATCGCAGTAGCAGTTAAACAGTCAGCTTAGCAACTCATTAAGGTGTAAAAGATGCTTTACCAAATGATCAGCTTAAATATAGTAACCCATATGTATATTTTTACTTAACAGCTTGGCTGGCTTCCGCCTCGTTAAGTTAAAAATTCGCAAAAACTAACGAATTTTTTGAAATTTTCTTCATTTATTTTGTTAAATTAACACAAACTTATTATCCAGCCATCGCACATACTCTGTACACTTGAAATTTATACGCCATATTGCCAGCTAAAAGTCAAGAACATACACCATATGAACTACACACAACTTCATAGTGAAGAAATAAAGATAAAAATTGAACATAAAAACAGAAAATAAAAGCCAACTTAAACATATGGCCAAATAAAAACGACAACTTGACGAAATCCAAACAAGTCCGGCAGCAAATTTTTCATATGTACTGATAGTGTGTTTCATGTAACTGTCAAGCACCGCACCGCACACACACACACACACACACACAGATACACACTACTACAAGTAGTGCAGCATAAGTGTGTGTGTGTGTATGTATGTGTTGTAGTATAAATACTTAGGATGGAACAACAAACAGTGAACAGCAAGTTCAAGAAGTACAACTGGCAAATAACAAGCAATGCAGAGGAAGTTAGATAGAGATAGATACTAAAAAAAAAAAAATTGTATGCGGCATGTAAAGACCACAAAAGCATGTCCTTGTGGCAAGTTAAGTCCACTTAATGCAGGCTGCGAAGGACGACGATAGACGGACAGGCGGACTGACGGACTGACTGAGAGAGAGAGAGCTTCAGTCATAAATACACAGCCAAGTGAAGTAACTGAAGTTGTGCTTTCTACATGTGCATATATTTCTACACTCGGTATGTATAAAGCGTGTTTTTTTTCAGAGGTTTAACACTTAGAATTGAGTTACATATTTTCAAATTGAAATTCGAGCATGTTAGAACATGGTTGGCTCGGATGTGGCGCCTACTGGAAGTCCAAATTTCACTCACTTTCTCAAGTAATGGGCGCCATATCTTGCCAATGGTTCACACAATGTTGTCTTCCCAGTCATTCAAAGTTGCTGGTTTTTTCGAATAAATCAAAAACTTCACGTAACACCAGAGAAAATAATCCAAATTCGTTATATTGCACGATCTCGTTGGCCAAATGTTTGCCTCAGTAAGTCGATTGTTTGACGCGCTGTATGGCAAGTTACATCGTCCTAAGGGGTGTCCTATTTATATTGACTCCCGCATGCAAGATTACCCGCTAGATTGCTGCTAATAGGAAGGAAAAATACCACAAGAGCGGCCACCAGACTTAAAAAATTTGGTTATTGGAAAAGCGGGACATCGGAACACTCAACAATCCTAAAAGGAGACAGAGACCTATCCGGAAGTACAGATTATTGTATCCCTATGCTGGACTTCAATGAGAAGTGCGATGTTCGTAACTCTTTCCGACAAGATTGACAGGAACATCAACTGGATATAGAAAACTCATTAAGGATCTTCACAGACGGCTTGAAACTGGACAACAGTGTCGGTGGTGGGGTATACATCCCAGAAATGGGTATCAATGCCTCTTTTAGACTACCTGAAGCCGAAGTTGCTGCCATCCAGGAGACAATGTTTTACCACGAATCGTGTAAGATTAGAGGGAAAGAAGTCCACCTATACTCAGACAGCCAAGCAGCTCTAAAAACTTTGGACTCCTGTCTAAATCGGTCAAGCATCATCACTGACTGCCGCAATCTTCTTAATCGGCGAATCAATATAGACATGTCCGTCCGTACGACGCTCTGTTTGAACAAACAGATCTCGGAAACTATAAAAGATATGGACTCACACAACTAGAATCAAGTGAACATGCCAACCCCTCTTTAAGGGATAGCCCTCATACAAACTTGATCCACATATTTAATTTTTTGTATGAAGTGTTTCTTTGTTTGTTAATTATGCTAGAAGTGTTCCAAATATGACTGTAACTTACGATAATTTTAACAAAATGTTCCATTAAGGGCTAGATCGGAGCATTTGAACGGGAAACCTGCCCCCAACTTTTGAGTATTTGTACAAAACTATTTGGTTTTTATTTTTAATTACTTCTAGTTTTTCATCAACTCTAATAAAATATTCCACATGTGTCCAGACTTCCCAGAGGGTTGACTGCCTATTGATTTTCAGCCCATTAACCAATTCTACGGCGCAGACGATGGTTATTTAATTTAATTTTTGAACCACCTGGATCTTATGTGGTTGAGAGATCTTTACTTTAAAATTTCCATAGGTGAATGCACACAGCTCCAATTTCTGCGCGCGATGGCGGAACTACTCTTTTGAGTCCTTTTCAATACTACGCTCTACAGCAGTAATTGTTTTTTCAGCTCGCAGTCTACGATGCCTTCTCGGATGCATTTTATCATTAAGAGTATTCATGGTGCAAAAACGGTCCATCGCATAATTTGCACGGAACGTACCGTAACCAAACTGGTAACCAAATTGAAGCATGATTTTCCAAATAAATTAGCACAATTGGCAAGCGTCGTTAGACTATTCATGATAAAGTGGCAAACCAAACTGTGCACAAATGACAATAGGGTTTGCCAGTTTGTTTAATTAAATTTTAGCCACCTCCAAACAAACACCCTGTACATGTATATAGCGGTATATCTGTGTTGTTTAGTGTTGTCTAGCGTTGTGTTAATAGTGCTTTTGATGTGTGTTAAAGACAGCACACAACAAAACAACTAAAGTCCTTTAGGCCGCAGCCATACTATGCGTATACGTAATGCGCCTTTTCCATCACCGTCAGTTTGTCTACTCGACTTTATCGTTTGTCGACTAGTTTAACATGCAAATTGAAAGCATATTTCATAAGCTTATAGTGTTAGTTAGATATAAATATTCCTTAAGGGTTTAATAAGGCTTTCTTTTTTTGCTACTAATAATTTTCTACATGAGCAAGTAACACTTTAGCTAAATGTAACGCATACGCAGTGTATACCTTCTGAAGCTTAATAGCTATTTAATGGTAAAAGGTTAGCGCACAATTTTCACTGTCGTTTTTTTATTTTTTGGGTGAGGGGGGAGGGGTTTGGTGTAAAGCCATAGCAATAAATATTTTTAGGGCACATATGAACTCTACTCTTTGTATATGTATCTGTATATCTGTAGCTGCTGCCTTTGCTTTTAGATCCTTGCTGTCTTTGTATCTACACAAATTCATTTTATCTCATTTATGTGTATGTGTGTGTGTGTGTGTGTACGCGTATATATAAAATATCTCTATTAGGCGCAATGACAAGCCATTATAGTTTATATAGACATTTACCAAGTTAACACTAACAGATAGGTGTGAATATTCTACTGTCTACAATGGCATCTCAAAGGCAAGGTTAATTGAGTGTACAGCCTTGTGTATGGCAGACTATTTTGTGCTACTTAGATTGCAATTTACTTTGAGATTTACTGTGAAACTATGAAGTAGACGAATTAAATTTTAGAGTTTCAAAATATTAAGTAAACTAATTCAGCACTTTAATGCTTATGCAGTCTGTAAAAGTAAATTTTATACGATTTTTATAAGTTTTAAGCTTAAGTTAAATGATTGTGTCGAGCAACCTTAAATCTGCTGAAGAACTAATTGCATTCCAAGAGCACAGCGTGCAAAAACATGGGAGTACAACCCGAAGAACATGCTCCGGCTATATAACATGCTAGTGGAACCATGCCCGACGATAGATTTGACACCACTTCATTTAGAAATCGTATAGAAAACCAAAGAAACACTCCTAAGACTGTCAGTCGTTGAGAACACAGCTGCTATCAGCACTGCTCGCTCAAATAAAGCACCGATCTCTTAATGAGTCATGCACATCAGACAGTATTTCAAATGAATGGATAGAAGTATTCCCTTGTGAACTCCATCCAAAATGTAATGGTATCGCTAATACTAAACCGCATCTAACCAACACTGCACAGTGTGTTACTCGATCGATTTACAGATTCGAATTGGTAAGGCTTGCCTTACGCTCGAAACTGCGTATATACATGGTGTCCGAACAAGAGCGCACGATTAAAATTTAGCGCCATTCTCAGAATATAAAATAAGTCCTTTTGCATTGGAATTAAGTCAAATATTCTTAAATCAATCACTGAGATGAAAGAAAAAAACTCTGAGCACAAAATCTAATTAACTCTCTCAGCTGCTCTAATTTCTTCTCATGTCGTGTCATAAATGGCAATAACATCGCTAAGTTGGCCTTCCATTGAAGCCTACCGAAGATAAACATTAATGAGTTCAATACATGCTGAAAGCTGCAAGAGGGCTAGCTGGAATGAGACAAAAACAAGTCTCGTGAAGGATCTTCGTCTCCATTCTATGCTCCGAAAAGTAGTACTAAGTTGTTATTGATTATTATGATTAATCAGAATTTATAACTTTTATCAAGGAACTCATATATCAAACAACTTCTCACATACAAAACTTCATTTTATTCTAACGCTTTTGATAAGATTGCAAATATCCAGCCAAAGCAACTTCAAATCAATGTCAAACTAATTTTATTTTAAATACGATTCTGATTTGAGCAACTGCCATCATCAATTAAGCTTAAGAAATCTGCTTAATGTTTCTTCTACTGCTGGTTTTTCCAGCACACCAAATACCAAACTTCTCCACTACTTTGTCATCATCTTTCAGGTTATAAAACAAAAATTTCAACAAAATTTATTTGCTTACATTTATTTTGGTTTCAAGTACTGCTGCTGCCGCTGCTGCTGCTGCTGCTGCTGCTCCAATTGTTCGTTGTAGTAGTACATTTTTGGTTACTTCGGGTTGTATTCTTAATATATATTTCAAGTTGTTTGTTTATTTTTTCCAGTTGCGATGATAAAGTATATAAAACGTATGGCAATTGTCCTTGTTGCTCAGTACGCAGGAAGTAAACGATATTGTGTGCATTACTTTTGCACGCTTTCTATATTCGCTCTCACTCGCTCTCACTCTGTGACGTTCTTAATGTTCTTTCTCCTGCTTTCTTTAACATTCATCTTGTTTTTGTTCGCTTAGTTTTTGTATCTACAAATGACTTTAAAGATAAGCAAGTTAAATTTTGTATAGCATATTTTTTGGCTTTGATGCACGTTTTTATATGACTATTGTTTTGCTTGGGGTTTAATGCTGTTTTCTACTTGTTTGTTCTGTAATTTTATTGCCATTCTAAATACATAGCTTCCTCCCTGTCTAAACTCTGTACAATTTACTTACTTGCTTTGGAGTAAAGTTTTTCAGTTCAGTTTATGCAACTTTTTTAGTAAATTTGTCGAAAAATAGAAACGTACTTGCGGAGTGTATAAAATTTGTTAACTCAAAGCGAAAAATGAGCTACTTAGACTTTTAGATCAGATACTTAAGCATTCAATCAGTGCATGACCATCAAATGACGCTTCTTAAATTTATATTCTTAGAAGCTGTAACAGAATAATTTCTAATAAACCAGAATGATATCAAAGAATATTAAATTCTAAAAGTGTTTCGAAATTTGTAAGCGAACTTTCGCTTCGCTCCGAAAAGAAAGACTTTGCCTAACGTTTCCATAATACACAATATGTAACATAGCGAAGAAGAAATCGAGGAATCTATAAGGTATACATATATAATGTATCTAATGTAGTCTAATGTAGTCTGTATAGTGTATAGTGTTATTATTCGGTCTATTCTATGAGTGTTGTATGAAAGTATGCTACAAAATTTATGAATATAAATAAATTAGTAGCATAGTTGTAGGCTGTGCATTAATTAATAATTTAGTCTAATTTCTACGCAGTTAACTGTTAAATTTGTTTATTTATATAGATTTTATAATGCAACAATTTTTCTAATAGCTTTATTTATTTTCAGGTAATTACGTGTGATTGTTTTTAAATGAGTGCAAATATGTATGTATAAGCAAAATGCAAATCAAATTTTATTAATATTAATAGTAGAGAAAGGAATGGAACTGCCCAATCTACGAAACAAACTGTACATAATCGAAAAGTATCGAAATGGTTTGAATCGGAACTATCTGTGAGAATTTGTGGGAGTCACGGGATATCAGTAGATACACTTCCGAAATAACATGTAAACCCTAATCCGTGAAAAGATCGTCAGAGAGAGGGCATTAGTAAATCACCAAAAGAGAAAACTTGTTCTCGATCACGTCTAAAAAAAAATGAAATTTAAGGCACCATCTCATGCAATATACTCGTATATACTGTTTATTGTTCTGAGTGTTGTTTACTTAACATAGACAAGCATAGCGATATTTGTGTACCCTGCACCCAAAACATTTTACGATTTACAAATATAAGCAACAGCCAAAGCGAGGCGTGGTAGACCAAATAAAGTGTATATATTATATATTCTTATATATACTCATACAAGGTTTTCGCAAATGAAACAAAACTCTTCGAAAAAAAAAACCAAAATTTAATATTTTGCAAAAGTGATTTTTTGACTTGATAACGTCTATTAAATCGATGAGCGCCGCCACATATGAAAAGTTTTCACGTACACCTGAGCCGTGCGTGTAAGCGAGAGCGCGGAACAAGCGATAGAGAGGCACGATCGTTAAAAGCGTTCGGCTTGTGAAGCATTGGCTTGTGAAAGCTACAGTTATGTTTGTGTGTGTGTGTGTGTTTGCGAATTAGTGTTAACTTGCGCGCGGTGGGATGCGGCGATGTGTATGTTAATGAAAGCAAAGTTGTCAGTCTCTTTGTATATGCATAATCACATGTCACATGGTAGAATATAAGCGCATGGAAGAATATATACATACATATGTACATACATATATGAAAATAACAGTAGCGTTGTCTTGATGTTGGCACCTGTCAGTAAGTTTTAGTTATTCGTATATTGCACGCTGTGGGACAAGCGTATAATAAGTTTGTTCGAATGTATGTAACAGGCAGAATAAATATGTATATATTACAATATATTATATATGTACGTACATATTATGTTTTCTTATGACGGTATCACGTAAAATTATTGTCCGTAAACCGACTATACAGACAACTATTTTTTTTTACTCAAAATTGTTTCCTTGTGATCAATAAGCCTTTCGAATGAGTGTTTTAGGTAACTTTTTTTCAGTTCTGGCTCGTCTGGATGCTTCCATTCGGCACTTTGACGTTTGGTTTTAGGGATCATGCTGGAAGCACCACGTCTCATCATCAGCAGTCACAATCGATTACTTGAAGTTTTCGTCCTTTCTCGACTCTTTAATCAAGCCCTTAGAATGTTGGAGTCGGACATGAATAGAATTAAATATATTATACCGCTGTTCATGAATATATACGAGCATAATTTATGCGGTCTCCAATATGTACTTTAAAATTCCTAAATCATATTTCGTATACAACAAACGTTATTCTTACACTAACCATGCACAAAAGCCCATACTTCACACACATTCTCAATCATAAATAAAATATGCTTTATCATTTTTTCACTATTTTCCTTTCGTGCCACACTTAATTACTTGAATAAGTGCAGAGAATCAGAAGCAAGGAATGAACTTCAATAATGAAATTATGCTGCACTCAAAAGCAGTAATAAAAGGAAAATTGTCTGAAAACCAAAACGAGTTTCCAGCTTAATACACAGAAAACGGTAGATGAAAGAAAATAAAAACCAAAACAGATTCATGAAATTGTTAGCAGCTGTCGATGTGAAGATACAAAACTCTAAGATACAAACACACACACAAAATGTATCTGAGAGATACATGTTAGACTAAGTATAGCAGACTTGTACTAGCTTGATGCTTTTTTTTGCAGCAAAACGCCTTCACACTTAACTTGCCAAGTGCAGAAGTGCAAAGTAAATACTACTTACTGGTTTTACTACAGTAAAGCAACAGGAATGGATACGAACCAGACTCAAATTGTATAATTGGCAGCAACAATTTTGCTGCAAAATTAACAAGTGCAGCCGCAAGCGATTTTAGGCAGACACTGTACGAAAATTTATATGTCAATTTATACAACAAAATGTGCATTGAGGATGTAAGTAACTCCAGGTTTATAAATATTTAATCTATAGAGGAGGCATAGCTAGGAACTGAACAACAGTTCAGTTAAAATTAAATATTTGGGGAGAAAATGTAGAAAGTTTGGCTGTGCGTGCTATAGTGAATAAATTCGAATCCACAAATTCACTATTGGATGTTCTTGTGTCAGTTTGACAATGCACCGGTTGAAGTAACCAACATATCGCAACCAATAGTAAGTGCTTTAGTTCAAAATGAGCCAATTCAGTCGGTTCCACGTCGTATATTGGAATTGGGAAACTCTAAAATCACACCTTGTGGCGAAATTTTCATAGAAGTCTTGGCCTACACACCTACAATATCAAGCTAACTGAAGATCATTGCTTTCCATAAAACATTGAAGCAAACTCTGAATTTCATACATAAATCATCTTTAGCGTTGAAGCTCATTCTTCGTTAATGGCTTTGTCAATAAGCAAAATATGCATTCTTGGACAACAACAGAACCACAAATGCTTGAAGAGATTCCATTGCATACACAAAAAGTGAACGTGTGGCGTGGATTTCATACCATACTTTTTCGTCGATGGAAATGATAGTCAGTCGCAAAGGGGGACGTTGTTTTTAATTGTTTCATAGCTGACATACCTGGCGTGGAATTGGACAATCAAAGAGAGCTTTTGGTGCATACAAGCAGAACATTTTGCTGCCGCTTGATCCAATTTAAGCAATTTAAAGCAGTTCCGGCGAAAACAAGCAGATTGGCTTGCTTCCCAAACAGTACTAAATTTAAGCGAGAACTGCGCGAAAGAATAGGCAAGACACCTTTTCAAGTGTTTTACTGCTACTTTCGTTGTGCCCAGAAAAAGCGAAATATATGCGCCAAGCATTAATCGCGCCGATCAAAAACCCAGAAGCTATCTCTCCTAATGAGGCATCGATGAGCAGCTTATTGGAAATCTAAGAATAATTTCAATATGTCTTTCATGTCAGTTGCCAATAGCTGTTGACAAATTTCAAGCCTTTTGCTATGGTACTGCAGAATTAATCATCGACAAATATCCTTGGTTGCCAATGACCTCCAGAGTACACAAGATTCTGGTTCACGCAAATGACATTATTCAGCATACTGTTCTTCCTATTGGATATTTTGGAGATTAAGGTGCCGAATCGCGGAACAAATATTATAAGTCTGATTGAATTCATCACGCAAGGAAAGGAAAGAGAATACAAGGTTTCACAGACATGTTTCAGAGAGCAATGGATGCTTCCGATCCAATCATATCTTTAGTAAAATTTGTATAAAGATAAGTTGCTTTTTTACCAAAAGGAGCGGTGCCACGCCCACCTTCTTTCTAAGTCTAAAACCAAATGGTTACATAAACCCAATGCAAAAAACCAAACTTAAATATCTTATTAATTTTGGCCTCACAAACTGGTCAAATTCGCCATAGTGCAATGGTGTCACATCTGGACAAACAATTGTTCTATTGAAGGGGAAGTTCGGTAATCTCGAGAAATGGTCCGTCCGAATTGCGATTTAAAGACTTTTATGTAGTTATACATATTGCAACAGGAATAAATTGCAGCCTAATATCTCAATTATACTTCTATATAAGTCAAAACCAGTTCGTTAAATCTACATTCTAAAGTATCCCTAATATCAGCAAGAAACCACACGAATATACAATATATAGTATGCAATTTGTTGTCAGATCTTTCAAATAAAATTGAGATACATTTTACAATAAAACCATATAAACTTACCTAACCAATTCTAAACACGTCACTTTATTTTCTGTGTACTAAACAACCAAGCAAAGGTGCTGCTCTATATGTATTTAGGTTTGAGCATGTGTTTATTACTACGTTATATGTATGTATGTATGTGTCAGAAGTAAATAATGAATATTTTTTGTTTGTGCATGTCTGATCACTGGCAAAGACTTAGCGTAGCTGTTGCAGCTGTGGTCTGTGCTACTGAAGGTCTTTACTAGCAGCAGCATTGTTGCAACAAACAGTGTAAATGTATCTGCAACTGAAGTTGTATCTAAAATTGTGTTGTGTGTCTGTCTTCGCTTTGCACGCTTTACTTCAAACGCAATTAAGCTGCTGGGGATTATGTAGTTGAATGCTTACTTAAGCAATTCACATGTATAAGTAACTGTGTATGTATCTATGTATGTATGTGTATTTAGATTGTATCTTTTGTATGAATTGCTCTATAGAAAGTGCAAGGACACTGACACTTATATGATTCGAGATACATAGCAAGGTGCTGCTGCTGCATGTAATACATATATTGTTGATTTTTCATTACGAATGAATTTTTTAATAATAATAAACTTATACTAAGTAAATTAAGTTTTCACATTGCACTCACTGTCTGCAATTTCTTTTTGTTTAGTTTACATTTGGCATTTTAATTGAAAATCGCTTTAAATTGAATTAGATAAAACTTGGTTTTTTTTTTTTTTTTTTTTTTTATTGTACTTAAATATTTGCTTTTAATTTTCAACACTTTGTTGCTGCTTTGGCAACATTTTACTAGTAAAGTTACAAGCACTTATATTGCTGTCAAATACTTACTTACTACTTGTAAAATCCACCCGAGCCATTTAAATTTCATCTAAATATTTAAATAAATTCAATGTATGCAGCATGCAGTTTGCAGTTTGCTCGACTTTATCGCACCACAGCGCATGTTCACATAGTATAGCCAAAAAGTATTGCAGACCATACCAAAGTACATGTGCGATCCCTGGTGTCTACTTCTGTTGCATGCCAGCGCAACTATCTATTACAATACTCGACAAAATGTATAGTAATAAAAAAAAAAAAAAATATATATATACGCCCACGTACATAGAAAGTCTCGAATTTCAATACATGAGTGCACTTCAACTCCTCCAAGAAGAAAAAAAATAGATAGATAGATAGATAAAGGACGAAAGTGTGAGAGCGCGTTATAAAAAGAAAAGCTCAACAAGCACGAACAGATTATGAGGGTAGTATGATAAGTTAGTTAGAATCTTCTTTTTTTATGTTTCTTCTACATTTATTCTCTCTCTCTCTCTCTCACACACACCCTCTTTCACACTCTCTTGCATACAAAGCACATAACGAACGGAGGCGCTTGTTAGAGAAATTTAACTTTTGGCCTCTCTCTCGCAAAGAATGGAGGCCTTAGTGCACAGCGATTGAGAACTGTCAAAAATATATGCTGTATATGCACATAGCTTAGCGATTCTGCTGTGTGTGCCTAACAGCTAAAAATTATCGTGCCATATGCATGAAATGTATATATTGACCTCATATAACAATGTCCGCGCGTCTCGTTGTATGAACGTCGATATCGCAGAAGCTATAAGAGTCAAAGTCTAAAAATTTGTACATAGACACTGCTATTGCCACATCAAATAGAGAATATAAAATAGACGCGTAAATTCCTTTATAAAAAGTCAGCATAACAAAGCCCTATGCCACATTTTCGGTACTTTGAATAACAAATATTTGTTTTTTAATTGAGCTAGAGAACACCCAATTTGATGTGAGTGTATCTTATGATAATCATAGTAAAATATCTCACTTAGATCAAGAGCAGACCACTTTTAAATATAACTTGCTATATACTATACTGTTAAAAGTATCTCCTAACTGAGTGAGATACTCCTCATAACTCATGTTAACAAGTACATTTCATGATGCTTTAATTTAAATTTTATTAACCACAAAAATACTGTTCTATTCACCTGTGGCTTGGTAATCTATACAAAAAAAAAGCTTAGTCAAAGAACTCAGAACCGTTTTAGCTGCTTTAAAAACAACATTTTCGCTTGCTTTTTTGGAACGCTACTGAAAGTTGTAGCTTACAACCATTATTTCATCGAAATCTATGCAAAAATTTAGTCGTAGATGGATTGAACAATCTTCACACACACAGCGACAACAAACACAAACAGTTCTGTGTGTGTGAAAAATACATACTAACACCTTTGCCTGTTTTGTTCATCTCTCTCTCTATCTCTCTCTCTCTCTCTCTCTCATACTCTCTCAAACTCTTTCGTAAGTGTTATTATACACTTACGAAAGAGTATGGGAGAGTATGAGAGAGAGAGAGGGCTGTCCAGAAAAAAAATTGAAAATGCACTTTCATTTTACTTCCTTGCGGGTAGCAGTACATGGCTTATACATACCATTGCAAAATACGCTTGTTTACAGTTGATTTGTATTTTAAAGCAAAGTGCATGTTATAATTTGCAAACAGTTTATGCGATGTCGTGCTCGTAAGTCATTTATTTTTAGTGGCTACTTTAAAGATAAAATTTCAAATTTCAACTATTGGGAGAATACAATTTGCAATTTGATATTTGTCTGTATGTTAGTTATCTAACACACTCTGGCTGTCTAGTAGGTTCATGGGTATTAGAATGAGTAGTCAACTGCGGATTTCACTTTTCTTCAATAAGTTACAGACAGGAAAGCTGAGAGAGGTGGTCACTGCATTTACAAACATTATGTAATTGCTACATAACTAAAAAACAATTGAGCTCTCATCGAGAGTGTTATCTACTATTTACCAATAAGGCATTATCAAACTCTTCAAGAAAAATAATCTTGTTTGTGGAACAAAACTGCCAGTTTTAGCTCTATCTGCACCATGCGTTGTTAGGATTCTTAATTGTGGAGCATGCCTCTTGACTGTGCTTTTGAGCACCCACTGTACTACTCTGTACAAGATAGTATTTAACACATTGGACAAAGTAAAAGACGAGAAACAAAGCCTTTAGAGAAATACTGCTGAATCACAATCCGAAAGATAATAGTCGAACTGTGCAAAAATGAATGAGGGATCAAAAGGACAGATGTAACCCAGACATACCGAATGATTTATTTCCTCAAATTATGTGCTCTCCCATTCTACAAACTTATCATACTACCTCATATAGTAACTATCTCTCCAACATAGAAAAGTACAAAGCTAAAGATTTTCCAAAAAAGGCAAACCTGGTGCAGCCTTTCTTCTAACTCCACTTTTACCTTACTTTACTTTACTTTACTTTACTTTACTGGAGTCAACTCAACTCAACTCAACTCTTTTTAGCTTTAGCTGTAGACTCAGTTTAACTCTTATGGTGCAACAAAAGTTTAAATCAACTTGTGGGAATTTAGACAATTTTATAAACAGATACAAACAACACAAAAAGTAATGGTTACAACAGCACCTTCAAAAGATTGTCTGTAGCAACAACAGTATTACATAAAAATGGTAAACCATGAGAAAAACCGAGGAAAATGCGCCGCTCTATCTCGGAAAACTGTTTATGCAAATTTTGCAAATACTCTCGAGGCATAGAAGAGCTATTCAAAAAAAAAAAACTATATAGTAGTATTTGTGTACTTATATTGTATATTTTGTAGTTATGTAGATACAATATATGTGAATTTCGGCTAGAAAAATGCAAACAACAAAAATGCTTGCAACGCTTTACATTTTTATCGCAAGTAATGTGCCCAGCAGAGAGCGTGTGGCAAGGTGATAAAAAATTTAATTCAAATGCAAAAAATTAAAAAAATTATAGCAACTCAGGTGCAACTTAAAACTAGATACTTGCTTAAAGTATAACACTGATGTTGAGAAAGCTTCAGAAAATCTTCAAAATAGGCAGCCACTACTAAATGTATCTATTTCTTTGATAGAGACATCATGAGAAAAGCGTTGTTCAATAGCTTCGTAACACTGTTCACAGTAGAAATAACCGAGCTGCTCAAAATAGCCATTAACCACAGAATTCACAATTTCATTTCTGGAAAATCTTTTACCATTTGAGGGTCCCACATTGGGCGAATAAGGTGTATGAGGTACAATTCGCACTTTAACTTATTGATTTTGACCTTCGCGATAAGTGAAGCGGGGAAGTTTGTGAAGTGATTTTGTTTAAAAAAAAAAGAAAAAAATCTGAGGCATCGATCCACCCATCATGCGTACAACTTTCTCATGCACAAATATATGCCCACCATATGTGCTACATTGCGAACTTTGAATAGACGAGATTCCAATATCACATTTTTTCGATTTCCTTCATCATTTCTGGTGTAGCCATATCTCATTTTAACTCTACCAATTAATAAGTAACTATTATTAAAGAAGAAGCAGAGTGCCTCAGCCTTTCTTGGACTCAATAGAAATTTGATGTAGAAGAACAGATAGTCCAGAAAAAATCGACACCTGCTCATAATTCGGAAACACACAGGAATGATGCATAAAAAAATGTCTTGTCTTTATCTCATTGCAGCTAGCGCTTGTACTCAACACCATAAATATATAGAGGGATCTGAAACACGCAATGTAATGGGCGGAATAACAGTGAAACACTTACTTACCTACTTACTTACTTGGCGCTACACCAGTTGTTGTTAATCGGTCGCACTCTCGGTTGGCCTCTCGGTCAATGTCCCGGTGGTATTAGTCAAAGGGAGGGAATTGTATCCGAGGCTTCCTCTGTGTCTTCCCTGGTAAAAATTGTACGATGGCGGGAACTAAAACCCAGCCTAAATTATTTCTCGCAACATCGACACAAAAGTTCAGAGGCTACCCAGGCGATACGTGTTATAACGCACGGGCCGTTTCCAAACGATTTCTTTTTTGCCAATCCCAAGTGAATGGCAATCAATAAATTTCCCCACTAATGAACTATGACGAAATTTAAGTTTTACAATGAAATGATCGACGATCGTAACGCATTGCCAGTTATACCTCCAACAGCATCGGCGACATCGGGTGGCGTTATGATGGCATCAATAGCGTCTGCGAGTTGGTTAAAGTTCCCTTCTCCAACACTATCTCCATTAGAGCAATTTTCAAGCATATCTTCCAACTCTGTAGCAGTAAGAACTTCATGACGACGATGAATCAGTCTGTATCCGAATGCTTCAAATTTATTCACCTTTTGTCTTATATATTTCACTTGTGTACACATTTCTTCTAGCTAGTTTCGGGGAAGAACACATTTCTATATTTGACGAATGAAGCCGTATATACAAAATGCCAACAAATATGTCAAAGAGTTAGTAAAACTATCATACCAATGCCTGTCGGCTATTTAAATACCCATGTCATAACTTATTCATTCATTTTTTCATTCAACTTCCATGATGATCCCCCGGGCGCAAATATCAAAATTTCAGCAAAATCGTGCGAGCCGATCTATGTGCAACGAATGCGTTAATAAAATGTCTCCAAGTGAGAAACTTCATGAAGTTAACTTTTGATTTTTAAACAAATAGCACAAATTTACGATTTTCTTAAATTCGCATTCAACTTGCATTCAAGTTTAAATCAGATTAAAGAAGCATTTATAACTAATACATCCCAACTAACTATCGTCCTTACATGCTCTTTCATGGAAATTGAATTACATCATTTAGTGTTTCATTAAGCAATTTCTTTTGATGCAGCAGCTGTTTGTATTCAAATGAAGTTCAAAGAACATACACAAAACTATGTACATATAAGCAATACAAAACGCTGATGTTTGCAATAGTAGCTAAAGCAGAACTTAGATATCCGTATAGATATATTTAAGAGTAGGATGTATCTCTGCAAACTAAAGTTATTACTAGCAGCTGTTGTAATAGACTGTCACTGCGTCGACTGTCAAATGAGATTAAAATAAGCTTTACGTCAAACGGCATGCGAGCTGATGCTCGATGAACACGTTTTTCCTTTTTTCTTCCATAAGCTATTACGCGCTGATATCAATGAAGGACATTGATGGCTGCGAACAAAGCTGAATTAGAGTTTTGAGTGAGGGCGTAGATACTGGCAGCATTCAAAATATAAGTATTCAATATACATATATGGAAAATGTGACAAGAAAAGGGTTAAAGCGCGTCAACGAACGAACAAATTTATAGCAATTGTGCAGTAAAAGGTTTTTATCCACGCACAACAGCTTGACCAATAAAGCAACTAAGCGCATTTGTGCGCTAACCATGAAGAAACGAACCGTAGTGATTCAAACTAAGTACGAGAGTATCTGCGCATTGTGTGTGTGTGTGTGTGTGTGTGTGTGTGTGTGTGTGTGTGTGTGTGTGTGTGTGTGTGTGTGTGTGTGTGTGTGTGTGTGTGTGTGTGTGTGTGTGTGTGTGTGTGTGTGTGTGTGTGTGTGTGTGTGTGTGAGGCTAAAATGTGTAGCAAAGTATTAGAGAAATGGCTCATACTGAACCATGCGCTTCATCAGGCTCATCAAGGCAACATGTCCATTTGTAGCAACTTTGATAGATAGATAGTTAGATACATAGATATATATAGATACATATATGTATGTATGTATATGTCGGAGTACGACATTTCAGTTTATTGCCAAATTGAATTTTAAGTCGCTCAAGTCGTTCATGCAGCTCACAATGGATGTTGTATGTCCTGCCTCAGCTCATATCCTGCTGCTGCTGCTGCTGTTGTTGTTCACTTGTTAGTTTTGCACTTTGAAATGTGTGCGTGTGTGTGTGTCTGAGAGTGTGCGTGTGTGTGTGTGAGTGTGAGTGACAAAATGTTGTTGTTGCTGTTGTCAACAACAGCTGCACAATTGAGATAAACTTCAATTTTCGCAAATTGTTTAGTTTATTGAAAAATACTTCTCGACATTCATGCTCAATCCATTTAGCATTGGCTCCAGCCACGCCTCATCTTTGCCCCAAACGATTTCAGTCAATATTATTTAGTGCGCTGCTGCATAAGTACTATATGAGTGAGTGAGTGTGTGTGTGTGTGAGTGTTTGTGTAGCTGTGTGTTGTACGCTTTTTGGCAACAAAAGGATTTAATACTTGCTTTTAGCTACTCACACATTCCAACATGTTAAAAAGCTTTGAATTCAACGAGTAATTCAATATAAGCGTATTTAGCTTCATTTTTTTTTTTCATTTTTGCCAAATTTAGTTTTTAGTTGATTTTTTTTCAAAATTTTGTTGGTTTTTTTTTCGTATTTTGTGCTAAAATTTCTTTTTTACTTTGCTCACTAGATTGGACTACAAAATTTATTGACACATTTTATTTTAAGTGGCACTATTTTACAACTTTAGTTTATCACTGGCTACAATACTGTCAATGACTTTTTAAACGATTTATTTATGATGCTTTAGTTTAATACATTGAAATAGACTGTAGTTGTATCTAATTCGTTCATAAGAAAACAGTTTTAACGATTGCAGTTGAATGGCAATATTTAGAGTGTAAAAAGTGCACAAAGCACAGTGTGTTTCAATTAGCATGCTCTAATTTTATAACTCGAAACAAGGGAAAACTGTAGCTATTATAATATTCGCAAAAGTTCTTCAGAAGTCTCAACATCTATGGGGCTTATAAGACCTTTTCATACGTCAGCATTCTTCATATACTGAACATTCTGGTAGAACTTGTCATTCACCACAAACGAATTACGTTCTGTCCGATGAAATAACCAAATAAACATAGACAACTGATATTTAACTAAAGCCAACGTCATTTTGCCACTCACATGTTAACGACAAAGTAAATTTGCCAGTGGCAACTGCAAATGTTGAGCACATTGCGCTAAATGGAAACGCTCTATTATATTCATCGTATATCTTGTCGTACCTAGATTTAATCAAGATTGATAGATAAGGATATTCACCACCTATGGGTTTTCTCTTACATGGTGGCATAGCGCCGCCCATTTTTTCAGTTGATCATGTTTTTCACGCTACTCTTTACATATGTAACAGTTCTTGTGTAGCCATTGTGCGCTTCTACGTCCCATTCTATATATATTTCGATCGTAGCACAGCCCACGTTTTTAATGAATCTAAATCTTGTTCCGGTACCCTTTACATATATACCAAATCTAATCCATTTGCGTCAAATAGTTCAAAAGGAGCACCCAGCCCGCCAATTTTGCTGTCAATTCACAATGATCGTCTTCAAACTCGGTTTGTATACTCTACACAAGGGGGGCAGTGTTAATTACTACAAAAGAAAAAATACAACACGTGTTTTATCGATTTTGTAAATTCCAACGCAAGGGTGAGATATACTGCTATAGTTTATGTGGAACAAATTTTATCGTTCACGAAGAAAACTTAATTACTTGGCCTTATTCATTTTAGTCTGATGGTGTATCACATTGCTGTGGTAGTCCGCAAAGCATTTGGTAAGCAGATCAACATTGCATTTGCGACATCCGTCATCGTTTTGACGCTACATTGGATACAGCATGAACGTTTGTGTACTTTGTCAGTGATATGGTCAACTCTGTCCATTCTTGCGGCCAGTTCTGATGTTCTTGTGGATTACGATATGTTCAATGACGGCAAACTCGCGAAACTCGCATGGACTCAGTGGTGCTTTGCAAGCAATGTACTTTCCAGACATTGACCATTTCAGCATCTAAGGCGTTTGTGAGAAGGAGCCAATGAAAGGACCATGATTTTTTTCCGAAAATTCCAATGCGCTACTTATTTATAGCAACGAAGAAAAATTGATAATACCTGCGTAAGGAATATACTGGAAGTAGTATGCAACCGGATGGCACTAGTTGAAGGCGCTGCATTTATGATTCAGTGCAGCTACCGCATGTACAAAATTATTATAGTCGTTATCCTGATCAGCGGATGTAACTGGGAAATTAGCATTGTCTAAAATGTACTAAACCTCAAAAGTACCAGCAACTTCATAATAATATTATCATCGAAATTTCCTTCATTGCTGACTACAGCCAAGGTAGGAGATTCACAATTAATTGAATCCTCATTCCACGCGTCAGCTACTGCCTGCAACTCTGCTTGGCTTAGACAATTTTATTTTCATCATCATCGAAAACGAAACCAATGAACACAGCAATTAACAACAAAGTTTATAAAAATACACTGAACGATGAGCGGCCATCAATGGCAAATTCACCAACTCCAGCTGATCCATGCCTATTTTCACAACTCATCGCCCAACAGCTGTTTGTACTACACTTGAATTCACCACAACTTGATTTCACCAGAAACGCAGCGAAAAGTCGAATGTAGCATGCATGCATGCCTTTTGCAAGGTGGACTTATCTATAAGGTGACGTATTCCGCTGTGGTGATTTTTTTAAATGATCTAAGCGTGAAACTGAAACGAAATGACAAATTCGCAGCAAATACAAAAGAGTAAGACATACGATAAGTAAGCAATGAAAACGAGCTTAGTTGTGGGTAATACGTAACCTTTAGTATAAATTCACCATGGCCTGTTGTAAGCACGTTCGAAAAACATCGTAATATATAGTACTAACCACTACGACCCAATAGGTATAAAAATAGCCATTGAATATTTCAAATGGGAGGCATTGGTAGCAGGTCTTAATGGATCAAAGCCACAGTTTTCTGTTCACTACAGAACAATTTATTAAATATTACCACAAGATGTGAAACAGGGGTGAAAATTATATAAAAGATGTTTTGATTTTCATTTCGAAAGCTCTTTGAACTCGTTATGTAGACTTTTAGGATATATGGACTTGGAAAACACCATTCCAAAAAAGGGATTACTGCTAGCCATATCATAAATTTACACAAAACTAAATTATACCAAAAAATTTTACGAATACCACAGCATAAATATGGTAGCTAAGATAAGTAGTAAATATCTGTTTCATTTTAGCCAAGCCGAAGCGAGGCAATAATTAATTTCGAAACAAACAAACAAAAAAAAAAACAAAAAAAAAACAAAAAATGGAGAAAAAAGGATAAACGCCTGCTGGAAAGAATAAAAGTAAAGCTTAAACTGTTCAGCAGAATTAATGACTTTAAATGAATAAAGAAATGTGTATGTCGCAAGAAGGCCATATGCAAAGCCTTCTTAAGATACTCATACATTCCGGATTTTGCTACTTCAACATATGCTGTCACACATGCTTTGCTACAAATATTTCAAGACAGTAAACAGTAAAAGAAGTTTCTATGCTGCTTATAAAATAAACGACAGCTAATAATGTTGCCAACATAAGTACGAGCATGAGCGACTCCTTTGTCAGGATAACAAGAAGACAAGACTACTTGTATCTATGTTTTTATCTATGTACATATATATATATATATATATATATATATATATATATATATATATATATATATATATATATATATATATATATATATAGTATATATTGTATATGCGCTACAGTTGAATCAAGTTGAGCTGCGTGCGTATCAGGGAAGCCAAGAGCGCCGGAAGTGCGGCCGCGCCTTAATTGGCACACAAACACATGACACACTTTTCGTATGGAGCAAGGACAAAGTTTATGCTTGGTGCATGAGTGTATCTGTATCTGCGTCTATGCGCCATGCTCCCAAGTTGATCTTTTGCAACAAAATTCAGCGAGTTTCAGTTTCAAGTTGCACGAAAAAAAAAAGAAATAAAGAATGAAAAACTGAAAAACTGAAAAGAACGCTGCAGTCAAGTCAGCTCGACTTTGAGATACACTGTATCTTGTTTAACAAAAACTTAAAAATGACAGCCAGCTTTGTATGGGAGCTACACCTTAAATTGGTTTGGCATGATAACTTAATAATAGTTGTCAGAAGCTTAAAAGGAGAGTCTAAATAGCTCTAAGATCTATTTCTTCAAAAAGACGGACTGACAGGCATACATGTTACATACATTTGCACAAACTCAATATACCCTTTTACCCTACGGGTATAGTGTATAAAAAAAGCATATATAAAAAATGTAGCAGCACATTTCTCTACAGCCGCCATTCAAATGCATATGTAGATGTGATTATGTAAATGACTTTATACGCCTGCCAGTGCTACTTGTATCTAGATACATACTTCTATGTACGAGATACATATGTATCTCAATGTGTTTGTTTACAAAACAAAAGCTCAAATGTTAAGCTTGCCTAGCTCTATTTTTTTTTTTTTTTGTATTTAATGCAAGCGCTTTCTTTTCGCAGCTTAAGTTTAATTAGACCCATGAAAGTGATTTATTTTAATACTTTTGCAAGTTGAATCGTACACTATGCCGTGCATAGTCCTTTGATTTAGAGGCGTATATACACAGTTTCATTTAGTTAAGTTTCAGTTGCGCAAATTTGGGTTTGCCGCAAATTAATCAATATATTCAAGTTTGAAACATTGAAGTTTTGCATGGCGTATGAGTCAACTTTGTTTGAATTTTTGTAGAAGGTTTCAAAATTGTAATTCAATTTGCAAGAAATAGAAAGGATATAAGATAGTTAATCGTATAATGAAGTCAATTTACAACTTAGATCTCCAGGCGAATTCTGGCAATTAAATTTTATATTTTCTAACACTGACAAGGGTATAATTAGTTTTATCAGCTGTATGACAGCATAAAGAGGCGTGGCAAACTCCGCAAAGTATAAACATATATTGCATTGTTCATCAGCATTGGAAGCTGCATCGATATATATAGCTGTGCATTTGTCCATCCGTCTGTCTGAATGTATGACATAACAGTTTTCAGAGAGTGTAAGCGCTAAAGATATGATATTTATTTTACACAGACGTAGCTCACGAATGCCACGCCTACGCATTTATTTTTCTACTTTTCTACATATTTAACTGCAAAGCATGGTGGCTTCATATATACACATAGTTATGTACGATATAAATTTTCATAATGTATATAATTTCACCATGGTGTGGTGAAATATAAAAGTAGTATGCTCATGCTCACTTGTTCGCACAGTTTTTGTATTTGATTTGTTCAACTATTGTCTCTAATTTGACAAATGTTTAAACAAATATAAGTAAACAGCAGGGCTGACGGATTTCACGTAACACGTCGTTCACAATAATTCTGCTTTCGTCTCTATTTCTCAGTCTGCCTTCCTCTCTGTGTTTTATAGAAACATATATACTACATACAGCAATCATATACGAAAATAGCTACTTATAGTTCCAGCCTAACTATGACAAGAAATATTTGTAGTTGAAAATCATTTTATTGTTTTTTTCGAAATTTTCTCCGTGATGTTCAATACACTTTTTGCATGTGCATGAACCAATTGTCGAAGCACTTTGCCCACTCCGAATGAAATAGTTCCAAAGCATGCGTTTTGAACGCATCAACCACTACTTCGGCGTAGATAATCGATGCCCATGAAATTTTGGTTTGATGTTTGGGAACAAAAAGAAGTCATTGGGTGTCAAATCAGACCTATACGGCGGATAATTCATCTATTCGATGTTTTGAATGCTCAAAAACTCCCTTGTGTGACGCATATTCTACGGCGATTCGTTTTCCTTATTTCTACGAAGAATTGTGCCACAGAAATGGTTGCATACCATACATAAATGACCGCCTTACGTTGCTCTAACGCCACTGTAGTCACAAGATCATTTATGCCGCAGAAACAGGCAACCATTTACTTCAAAGTGCTACGCACGCGAAGAGATATTATTGAATTTGGCTACACTTGGAACACCCAAACAGTCCAGCACTTTTTTGAGCATTTGTCAGATTATGCGGGATCTAACGCGAACAAATCTTCTTCACAGCCAATCATGATCAAGCAAAATCTTATTGATGTTTGCCAAGTTAATGCCCAAGGACGCCTCTATCTCACATGAAGATGCTCACGGTTTAATTCAATTATTTTTTCAAGCCACACTAAGTAACACAAATATTGCTCGTATGTCAAAACGTTCTGAGTACGTTTACGCCAAAAAATGTAAATCTTTCCAATGGATATATCAGCGGTAACCTAACAACACTTAATTGCGGCCACTTAAATAAACAGCGATTCGTATATTAAAACGTGCCAAGATCAAATGGGAGAGCAATTGGTACAGCATATTTAACTGTTTGCCAAGATTTCAATGTTTGACAATATTTTTTCAATGATTCAGTGTGATCTTCATTTGAGTATCTCTATCACTATATCGCTCTCTCTCTCTCTCTCTCTCCTCTCTCTCTCTATCTCTCTCTCTCTCCCTCTCCTCGTTTAAGCCACTCCTTCAGTGTTATTCGTTTATAAAAGAGTGTAGAACTATGTTTGAAATCGTTTTTATTCCACACTGAATCATAGACGAATATAGGCGATTCTAGCCAGCCGTATTGTACCTTAAAAGCTCCAAGTTCGAATTCCGTTTAGGGCACGGTTTTAGCATTTTTATTTATTGTATATAATTTATATAAGAGTTTTTTGTGAAAAGACCAAAGGTAAAATATACAGCGTACGTTTAATCATATGACTTCTTAATCAGAGTGGGTATAAATGAGAGCTTGCTATATGCTCGCGTATTGACCCTTATGCAAAGCTATAGTATCTGAGGATTGAACAACTAGAAACGAAAAATTTGCATAAATTTGGCGCCTGAAAAATAAGGTACAACATAGAAAAGAACGTACTTATATTTGTAACCCTGGGCAACTGCTCTGCAAGCCCTGAACTAGATATAATAATATTAACCATACTTACAAGCAGTGACTACTATTCTACTCTGTTAAAGATACACAAAAGAAAAAAATTGCACCTAATTTGACTCACAAAAAATCAGCATAAAATACGTCAGAGAATCAAAAAAATGCGATTGCTACAAACATAAATAATCATAAAGCAGCCAGCTGTAGTTTCAGGCAACTTTACTTAGCCCTTTTGATCCTTGCTACTTTGTAGGTAATTTCTCATGCTCGTCAGCACAGAAAGCACTAAAACTGTTGGTGATGCTTTCATTCAATGACGCGCAGACAAGCAGCGAATTGCTGTCTACTCGAGTGCAGTCGAGCAGTATAAAGCTATAGAAGGACCCAAAAAAAAACACACACACACACAAAAAAAAACAAATTTTTAACTATGATGCTAAAAGAAGGTTGCAATTTTTTGTCAACTATAGCAAGTACGACTCACAGCTGCGTGAGAAATTGATGCAACAGACTCCATAGAATGTTGTCAGGAGCAACAGGAAGTTTTAGATGGAAAGGAAATTTTCAAGGTACGCAAAAAATTGCATTAGTGCCAGATGGCAGCGAAAAAATAGAGAGACAGAGAGAGCAACGGTGAGATGTATCTATAGTTAGATATAGAATGAAAAAAAAAAGAGAAGCAATGAGAAACAGAGAGATTTCTGAAAAGAATATTAGAGGAAAAAGATATAGGTACATTTGACCCACGATGTGCATACTTTCTCTTTGCTCGAAAAATGTCATTTGCACCAAAAAGAAAAAATAAAAAAAAAATAAAATAAAATAAAATGAAAGACTTACTTGTATGTATGAATAAAAACGAGATAGTGTCAGCGACACATACGTTCATTGAGTTTGAAGTTTGAAGGTTGACTGGAGCCGACTTTTATGCAGTTGAAAGATTGCACTGAATGAAAAGTTCTTGAAATGTAAGTCGACTGCAGAAAGTCTTATTGGACACTTTTTGTAAACTAAGGAACACTAAACTTTTATTAGAAATGTGCGTTCAAGAACTTATATTAAATGGTTTCAATTCGTTTTAAATGCGTGTACATAGAGCACATAACGCGTAAAATTGGTATATACTATAATAACTGTCATACAGCTTATGTCATATGTATAAATATTCTGTTGTAAAAAACGCAAAAAACTGCATTAGTGATTGTGTCTGCTCTTCTTAATGTTATACCACAATGCTACAACTTTGAACTGCATACTTTCGCTTATTTCGCTTATTCCCTTTCGCTCCTCAGCATCAATTATGGCACACACTAATCTAATAACGGCACATGCTGCGCCATCTCTTCAATTGTATGCAGCACACCAAATATGCATATGAAATGCAAGCAAATAGTCTGTCTTTTTCTCTCAGAGAATTGTGCTAACATTACGCGAAGTTATTTGCTGTTGTTATTTGCTATCATGTCTGATGTTCCCTCTCTTTTCCTCTCTCTCTCTCTCTCTCTCTCTCTCTCTCTCTCTCTCTCTCTCTCTCTCTCATAATCATCGTATTTAAAAGGTTTTATTTAGCTGCACTTAGCACATTTGTTTCTTTTCATATGCTGTAAATGTTAGCTTTCACTTAATGCTCAATAACACTTATAATTCACAATTAGTTTTTATACATTCTTTCACAAATTTTTGTGTGAGTCTGAATACTGGGACTGGTTCCACAGTTTTCATGGCATCCTTTTAAAAATCTGTTGACTCTCTGCGGTCAGCATTCGTTTAGGATCATCAAATCATTTCCATTAGATCTCATGAAGTTTTTCTAACTTTAAATGGTCTTTATTTCGCTTGTGCGACATTATTAATCATTAGTATAATCTATTACATATTTTCAGTACTTGAAAAGCCTTGTTTTATGATGCTCATGGTATCTCAAAACAGTTTATGCCGTATCTTATAGCTATAAAATGTATTTCAATGGAAATGGCAGCAAACTACACACAATATGCTATACTAAGTCTCTCTCTATCTTTCTCATTCACTGACTCTTTCTACTATTGTCCTGCACATTCAAGCGTAAAACTTGCTTGTCACAAAAATGCTTGCTGTCAGATTTACTTGCGGTTGCCATTACAACAAACGCCGGACACAGTACAGTACGGAAAAGGACCTCCTCAGAGGGTAAACGGCAACGCCATACGGTAGAAATAGTTATTTTTAGATATTTTCTGCTTATTTTCCATTACAGTTTGCTGCACTTTTCTTACTTTCCTCGTTTTTTCTTTTTTTTTTCTCGCCCATCTCTCCATAAATTAGAAAACCAAGACGCATTTACAGCACTGCACTCCATGTATTTACTTCATTGTATAATAGAAAATGCTCATTTCTAGTGGAACTTTCGCGGCTTCTGCTTTACTGTTTGCTGTCATTGTCATCGCCTGTTGTATCGTATCCTGTAATGTATCCTGCACAAACACGAAACGCATTAGCATTGCAATATGGCTTTAGACGTAGCGGGTTCGGGTCACGACTTACCATATATTCCATGTCAACTTAATGTTTATTAAACGTACAAAAAGGCAACTTGAACTGTAGCTGAACTGAAGCTAAACTGAAACGAGTGAGTGTCATATAGCACAGAATACTGCTGTAGATTGGATATAGAGTGCAGCGAGACATTTGCTATGGCAACAATGACGATGACAGTGAATGCTCAACAAATGCATTAGACAAAAAAAGTATATCTAACAGAAACAAAAGTGTGTTCTAGGGTTGCATAAAAATTAGTTATACCAAGCTGCGTAATTAATTTCTTCATTTAAAATGTTATGCATCTACGATTATAACTTTTAAAACAAATAATTCTAGACAGGGCAATTAAGAGCGGAGAGTAAAAGGTGTAAACTAAACCGGACCCGGGTAAATCGCCATCTTTTTTTTTCGCTAAACTATGAATGCCTTGAACATCAAAACGTTGGGTGCAGAAACAGCTGATTAGGGAACAATAGGATCGCAGTTTACACGAGTGCGAAGCAGTTGCTACGTCATTATGGGATCTCTCATCATTATTTGCTTCTTCTCGAAAAGAATTAACCAAATTTTAATTGAAAATAAAGAAGACGAAGCTACAAATGAAGATGAAAATTCCGATTTCAAAAGAAAAACCTTTTTAGTGTGAATTTCAATTAGCCCCGACTTCATTCATTCATTGTTTTTGTTTATTAGTGCAATAGTTTATTGATTTGGACACTCATTCGGAGATTGTTTTTTCTTATTGCCAGCTACTGATATTTGAAACCTGTACTCAAAATCGTCTTCGTCCCCGACTCTGTCGCCTGTGTAGTAGAGAATTGCTTTAGAAATAATCCTTGGCCTCAGTAAGTGACCAATATCGAAATCAGTTGCCAAAATCCTCCTAGATTCTTCGTCGAACTCATCATTGTCGGATGGAAGGAGTCAGTTGGGACTTGCTTAACAATTGTGCGCACTGCGCCTCTCTCCTTATGCTTCTGCTTCTTCCTAATAGTTTTAACAGTTAAGTTCATCTTCTTCTCCCAGTTGATAACACAATCCTTACATTTATATATTTCGGGACCTTCAAATGGATATTCCTCAGCTAAAGTGGATTTGAGGAAGTATTGTTTTGTTAAAATCGGGTTGGAGAAGTATTCATTTTTATCAAAGTGGAACTCAAGTGAGTGCTCTTCATCATACTTAATGGTAATGTCTGTAAGTTTTCTCAGCACTGGCTCATCATGATCCTGTACCATTTCGGATAAAATTCGAATAAAATCCAAGTTGCGGAAAATGGTGAGCCAAAAGTTTTCATCTACGGGAATGGTTTTATAATTTCTTCAGTGCTCCTGTAAATTCAGATCTCCCTTCGTTTTTTGAGTTCTGATCTTCCTGAAAAGAATTTCTCATTCGGCAGATCTACAGAGCCAGAATACAAATTCAGATATCTGAACCTCCAGCTTCTGAGTGTCAGTGCTCTGATAATGTCAATCCCATTAAGTAATTTGTGCCAGCCCTGAAAATGTTGCAAATTGTGCATAAAAGTGCAACTTAAGTGCTGTCAGCACACCCATATATACTACTGAGTGGCTACTCATAGTAGCCAAGTGGTCAACACAATTGCACCAGCTATCGTCCTATTCTAATTAATTATGCAAGTTGAAGTTTTAAACCCACTTGCAGCAAACACTTCATGCTACTTCACCCGACTACACCTATTTGCTGCATGCTGCAACATTTCAACGCCATTCAATGTGAATGATACCCCTTAGCAATGTTATTGTATTTTAGTTTATTTTATTGCTTGTGTATCTGTTGGCAGCTTTTATCCCGGTTTTTTTTTTTTTTTTTGCTTTTATTTGTATCTCAACTCGTCGTTGCGCAGACAATGCTAAAAAGTTTTCATAGTTCATTAGTGTCCTGCAGCTTGCTTAATTTCTTGCTCTACTTGGCCTTTTTTTCCAGTCCGGCGTAACTTTTCACGATGCAGTCATTTAAGCAGGCAGCTGTCAGACATTAGAAAATATTTATTCCAACTTGTAAATATATCTACTGTTTTTTTGTTTGTTTTGTTTTGCTTGGGGTGTTTTTTTTTTATTGTATTATGTAACAGATTGTATCGTTGAAAATGTCTGAATGCATTTTGCACAATTCGTTGAACTTTACTGCATTGATTTTTATTGCAGAAAACTACTCAGTTTTTATATAGCACAGCACCACTGTGTCGGTTTCTGTGAGGTTCAATTAAAGTGTAAATGGATTGTGAAATTTAATTTATGAATTATTATAGTGTTACACTTTAAAGTTTCAATTTATGCAAATCGGAGATATATTTGTTTCAAATACTGTGCATTATGTACTTTCACTTAAAACTTAAAAGCACTTATAATTCACAGATAGTTTTTACATATTCTTTTACTTTCACATACTTTCTATCGTTTAATAACGATTTTCTATGTTTAGTGCTCAAGGCTCACAAAAATAGCTACGCTGTACTAAATTTTTGTTATATTTCATCTCACATATTGGTGCCAAAGTTGCAATTGATTAAAAATATTACAAGTACAGGCTGAAATATCATTTTAAATTGAAAGAAATGGCGCGTCATTTTTTAATAATTTATTTGCTGCCAAACACCATCTATCATTACACAATTAACACATTTTAAGCAATGTGCATCATTAAGTTTGTATGTTGACAGTTATTGAAACCAAATATGAAAGACAGATAGACGCACAGAAATAAGAAAGTTGCCCCTGTTAACATAGAAACTTATTATTTCGACTGCTATTTGTTCTGAAATATATTGAATGGATTCAGGTTGCTTGCGCGGTCATGAAATGGCTTAAAAACTGATTTGGTTGACGGTTGAACAAATCCAAACATTCCTATGAAGTGTATTTGTGGTGTATATCCGACAGTCATCGTTTGTTTGCACGTCTATCTGTCTTTAATATTTGATTTCAATAACTGTCAAACACAAACTTAATGATGCAGATTGCTCAAAATTTAGATAGTAGTCTAATAGTAGTCTAGTAGTACAATAATGAAACGTATTTAAGTATTTTGTTTTGAGTACGATTTAAAATGCATAAAAATTTTACATTTTAGCAGGTAAAATTAAAATTAAATTAAAAATATAAACATTCAAGACACCATCTTTCCATATTTTTGCCCAGAATTCAATGCGACATATTAGCTACGTTTTACTCTCTCCCTTTGACTACATACTCACAGATCAACAGTTTGAATCACTTTTCTACGAATTTGGAGAACGATTTCTAGCTGGTGTAGCCTGAAACAGTCACAAATTGTTCTACGAACCACACCAGAATTTCAGATTTTCTTGAATTTGTAGTTTTTGCTGGCATTCTTGCATAGCATTGCTTAGTTTTGATTGTTTCTACTTCTTCGATTATGGAGAATGGTAGAAACAAAGAAGTACTACTATAATATTAAGATGGTTTCTGAGCAATACTGATGCTTTCGAACCTTTAACTCGCAAGAAGCTGCAGTTATTACAACATCTACACTAAGCTCTCCAGAACCGTTCAATTAGTATAATTGGGTTGTGAGATTGGTAGAACTGTACTATTTTTGAGTAACTCTACTAAACAAAACAAAAAAGAAGTATTATTTTATGAAAATGAAGCGTCGATGGGACATTCCGCAGTTTCTCCCTCGGATCCGCCAATACTTCATTAACATAAAAATTTAGGTCGATATAGACGTCCGTCTATGTGAACTTCGTTTCGAACAGTGGAAGCTCGGATAGTATATATAAAAGATAGAGCCTTCAAGTTTGGAAATTTCAATACTCTTATAACCACTTTAGATAGAGTCAACAAGAATTAAGCCAGAAACACCAAGTTTGCTGTATTCCAGTAAAATGTTCCATAAGTCCAGATCAGACCACTTTAAGATTCAGTTCTTATACAAACATGGCCCCTCCCTCATTTTAAGCAAAGTAGGTTAGGTTAGCTAAGGATGACCCAACATGGTTAAACCCCACATTGTCACTTAGGCCAGCATAGGCCCCTTGTGATACCATATTTGTTCCTATTTCATCCGCAGCTACTCAGGAAACCACTTTGTCAGTGTCAAGAACGTCGAGATGTGTTTAATATCTTTTCTGAGATCTCAATTAAGTTGTCCAGGAAGGGGCGCCCCAATAACGTCAGTCTCTTCCTACTGTGGCCAGGACAATGACATAACAAGTGCTCGACCGTCTTCTCCTCTTCGGCGTTTCCGCAGCTTCTGCAGAAGTTTCAGCAGTTCATACCTAGCCTTGTGGCATGTCTCCCTATGGTACACTGGCCTGTGAGGACTCCCACAATAAAAGCTAACTTATCTCTCTTGTACTGAAGAAGTGTTATTGTTCTTTTAAGTTTATATTTTGGCTAGGTGAGTCTGGAGGTTCTACACGTGCCAAGGTTGCACCATCTATTGGTTGCTATACCGATCATCTCTGTTGAGATCTGTAGTTTACATGTAGCCATGGGTATAACTACTGTGGCCTTCCCCGGAAGTATATTAGCAGTGGTATCATCTCCTGCTAATTTATCCGCTTCATTATTTTCCTCTATGTTTTTGTGACCAGGCACCCAGATGAGATGTAAAACACAGTGCTCTGCAATCTCGTTAAGAGATTTCCGCCATTCTGTTGTGGTTTTAGTGTTGGAGCTGAATGAGTTCAGCGCTTTCAGGGCAGCCTGACTGTCCGAGAAAATAAACACATGTTCTTGAGTATTTGAGTATGACCTTAGGAGATGCGTAGCTTCCTGAATGGCTAGCATCTCCGCCTGAAAGACGCTACAATGATCGAGCAGTCTAAAGGATGCTCTAATCCCCAGATTCGGTGAATATACACCTTCTCCTATCCGATCATCAAGCTTATTAAGTAAAGTATCTAATATACGATAAAGTATCTTAACTAGTAAAGTATCTAATTTTAGTAAGTGTATAACATAGGTACACACAGGCATAAAGCCACCATACAAATTAATTGTTCAAATAAAACGACTCAGACATCAGCGTGTATCAAAATTGGTCTAGTAATACGTCTGAAAATTGGCGACAAAAGAAAATGTTTATCTTTAATTACTCAAATTTAAGTGAAAGCGCAAACGCAGTTTTCAGTTGGACAACTCTGTACTAACGTTAGACAGCATTCTCAAAGACTCATATTTCAAACTTCGAGTGGCTAACTACATTTTCATTTCCGAAAATTTTTAATTGTGTGACATAATTGTTTAGCAAAAACAATTAATCGATTAATCGACTACTCCAACTAAGATAAATTGATATTACGACTACTAAAACTCTACTAACATCTAAATTTTACAATATAAACACAAAGTATGCCCAAAACAAACTGCCCACTTAAAATGATTATTCACTGTCTGATTTCAAGGTTTCCCGAATAAAATCCATTCATAAGCAAGGTGTAAGCATATAACTCACAGCGTGGAATTTATTTCTGTACTGCCAGGCATATGAGTAAAGTATCTGTAGCTGAGTTTATACGCAATATAGTACTTTCAGTTTTTTTCTTTTTTTTTTTGTCTGCATCTACAAGTTACACGCGGCAGCTAAATCCTAACGTTTGAATTTCCCAAAAGGATCCAGTGATAAATATACGAGTACATACATATGTGATGCTTCTCCATTCGATTTGTGGGTATCTGTATGGTTTTTTTTTTTCACTTGTTTTTGCCAGCGAAAGTTCAAAGTTAGACTCAAAATGTAAAACTTTTCGCATAAAATATCGAAGATAAATGGTTAATGCGTCTGTGGGGAAGCGATTAGAGCATAAATGGGTTTTGCATGCCGTCGTTTACTGACTATCAACTATAGACAGCGAGTGTAAATGATTTTATGTGCAATATGGCGTAAGCGCATTTTAAGTATAGAATATACTATAGAAGTTCTACTAAAAAAATACAGTAATTTTCGTAAAGTTCAGAGCAGATACTTTGTGCACAAAACTAATTAAGAAAATATTCCAGTTGCAATAAATGCACAAACCGAATGAGCGCTACAACAAGACAAAACCCAAGTACAACTTCCGGTTTGGCTGACCGAATGTTGTGTCCATTTTGGATTCACATAACAGAGAACAGGAATGTCCTTTTATTTTGCAATACATTTTTTGCATGCAGCACACTTGCACCTTGCTGTTGTCAGACATGTGGAGTTAGTTGTACATGGCAGCATTTTTCTACTATCTGCATTTTTCATCGTATTTTTTTTTTTGTTTTTCTGTTTTGGTTAGAAATATGCTGCACAGACTCAGTAGTTGTAGGTCTTTTATTGAAATTTAGGTAGAGATACATTTGCCACAGCTTGTTTTGTATATTTTATATATGAGACTTTTTCAACTTGTTTCTTACTCTTACAGCTGCCTGCAATTTCATTTGATTTTGAATTGTAATTGAGCTGATTGCTAGCAATGTTTTCTATTTCCATTCACAGGTGTTTTGTGGGCTTGCATGCAATATAGATGCATATTAGTGTGGTGTGAAAAAGAAAAAATCAAGCGAAAATTGTAACTTCGATGGCATCGAAGCTTAAATATTCTCTACAGTTTTTAAGTTTTCGAAAGACTGCGTTTTGTCGTTTTTGGATTAAATAGATGCATAGAATAGAAACTAAAGAAAATTTCATACAAGCGGTGAAGAAAATGGCCAGTAAGACTTCCCAGTATAGTGAACGTACCATCCAAATCTTACGCATAGTACGTCCATACAAGCATCCATGGTGCATTTCAATTTAATTTTGAATGTAATAAAATTTTTTATTGCGAAAACCCCAAAAATGCATTTCGGATTTGTATGAAGACTAGTTTTACTACATACAGACTTGAATATTCTGAATTAATGCGGGCCCCAGAAAGTCTTCATGTCGATTTTTAGTAAGATTACATGAAAATTGATGGACTAGTTCTACATTCACACACAGCCAGGCGAACGTGGCTAGTTCGACACGTCTTGTCGAGCTCTTCAAGAATATACAGGAGTTTAATGGAACTCGATTGAAACGATTCGAAACTGAGTTTCAATAGAAATGTTTGTATTAACAATAATGTCAGCATTGGGATTAGAACACCAAAAAAATGCCATCGAAACGGAACCGAAATCGAAATTCATTACATGGCCTATATGTCTACTACGAGTATCTATATGGAAACTCAGACGTCTTCTTTTGGGTTTTACAAACTTCGTCACAAATTAAATATGTTAAATTCGAAACTACATTTTAGCTGTTCGTATTTCCTACTCAATACTTCTCTAATGAAAAAACCGTTTAAATGCATCAGATTTGAATCTCAATAAATCATTGCTCTAGCATGCATGCATGGTAATATATCAGAGGTCTAGAGTTCAAACGCTACTCATTTAATTAAATACCTATTATTTCTAAATATTTCATACCCAACAAATCTATACCTGACCATCTATTCCATCCACAACCATAAAAAAGCCGCAATATGTATATTTTTATAACATTCACACATAGTTTGTCGGAAAGTTTGTAACGCATTGAAGCAAGCATCGCAAACGCTATAAAGTATATATACTCCTGATCAGCGCGTCAAGACGAACTAGTTATGTCCGTCTGTAGGTTTTTCTGTCTATCTGGATGTTGTTGTTCATTTTTTGGAGACCAATTATAAAGATATCCGGTTCTTTTTATTCCACATTAATAGAGTATCAAGATTGACATGCCACGCCCATTTTTTGGGCTAGCCACCATACAAACAACACACACTACACCCCCCCCCCCCCTTTTGAATTTTCATATGAAATTTTGTTTTTATGGCAGTCAATATCACTCTAAAAATTGACGGGGTTGGTTCTTCTGAAAGGGTGTGATCACTCCACTTTTTGAGGCACCACCCATATAAACCAATTGTATGCTTTTTAGTATGGAAATTCGTTTTTGTTGCAGTCAATATCGAATTGAAATTTGATAAGACGGCATCTCGTTGACAAACGCTTCATATAAATGTCAAGGGATATGTCTCGCCCATTTTTAGAGGTATTACCCATACAAACTTATTGCCCAACTTTGGCATTTTGTATGAATAACTCTCTTATTACAGTCAATATCAACTCAAAATTGAATATATTTTCTTCTTACAGGCGAACGCTTCACATATAGTGAAAAATGTGGGATTTCCTTTTTTTAGAGGTAGCCTCCATTCAAACCCTCCACTCACTTTTTGGATTTTTGTTGAAAATTTGTCGCATTTCACGCAAAATCTACTTGACATGGTGACATGGCATGGATGAACTATTGGCATACAAACTTATATCCCACGTTTACGTTGTTAGATTTTAGTGCAAGTGTGAAAAGTATTTAAGTTTTGGTACCGTCCTAAGCTGGCGTTCTTTCTTCTCCTTTTTTATAGTTTCTCTATTTATTTTTGAGTATTGAAAGAAATAAGTCATTTATAAATTTTTTAATTAGATACAATAGAGGAAAAGAAAATAAGTAGGAAATGGCAAAACTGTCCACAGTATTCGTCGAAACCAAACAGTTGCAATGAAAAATTTTGTTTGCAAAGCCGTGTTCAGACGGTCATATTTATTTGATACATTTATGTGAAACTGAACAAAAGTTTTTCAAAACTCTGAATCCTGCACAGTCTGAATATACCTTAATAAAATTGAAACACACTGAGTTATTTTCATACTTTTAAATTCGTAACAACAGTTTCTGTGAATGGAGGTTTGTGATGTTTACTTCTTCGACAGTATCCATGTAACGTGCTAATAAAAGTCCATTTCAGTAATCTTATCAAGGAGACTAGCATTAATACAGCAAGAACTCCAATCTATGTCCTTTAATAGCAAAATTGTATAGTATTTTTTAGTACGAAACAAAGTGTGCCCAATTTTAAAATTGGCAACTCTGCAGTAAGGCAAAAAAATATACATCATTAAACCATTTTGTTTGCATTGAGCTATGTTCAGACGTTCATATATATATTTGCTGTTACTTCAAGTTGAAATTTGTCGATATTTGACAACTTTTTCGAAACAATGTGATTAGTTTGTCAGATGTATATGACCGTCTGACCATAGCTTAATGCAAACAAAACGGTTTAATGATGTCAACGAATATTGTTACACTTGACTTAGATTAGATTAGATACAAAATAGAATACTTAAAATAATTTTGATTTATTTGCCAAATTCTTTTTTGTTTACACTTTTCAAATTAATTTAGTTTATAACAAAATCAGTCATTCTGCTTGCTTAAATTAAAAAAAAAAACAAAAACAAAAAAAACATCCGTTTGGTATGACTTTTTTGTTGTTGTTGTATAAAATATATTACCCGAAATATGCAGTTCATAATTTTTTTTTTTTTTTTAACATCAAATTTTTCTTCGAGAGATTTGTCAACGATGCATCTATGTGCAATATAATCTAATGACAAATTCGCTTTTCAATGTTCTGCTGTTTGCAGACGCAAGGCTGTTGCATCACATCCAAATAGGACTCCACCTCATTTAAAAAGTTTTCAACATTTTCCGGTGTGCGAAAAATATCCTTATTCACGGACAGTTTCTTTGAATCGAGAATTTGCCATTTCTTCATGCTGTTGATGACATCGCCGCAGAAATCACGCTGCAAACTGCCTTGTTTCTTGAGCATTTCATCTAGCTGGCGACGACGACGCTCTATGTACAATATATGGAGTTATATATGATTAGCATTTTATAGCAGTAATCATATCGGAATGTGTTTTGTAACATACTTTCAGCCAAACTCATCTTCAAGTGCTGGGCACGTTTATCGCTTTCGAAGGACTCCTCATACAAGGCAATGATCTTATACATACGTTTATCGGCTTCATAGCCGCGTGTCAACTCATCACATTGCGGCGAACAGAAGCCTTGATAGTTAGGTCCAGGAAAGGGTACATCAGTGACATAGGCTGACTGTGAGAACTTCTGACGCGAAGTCTTCAGTACGGCATCACGTTGAGCACGCGCAGCACGCACACGATCATTGTGAAATCGGAAATTCATGCTGGCCAGCAGCTTCTCGACTTTCGATAGGCAGCTGTGGGTATTATTTTAATAGCACATTTTAAAGGATTAGTAGAATAATCATACCAAAAATAAATCTCTTAAACCAAATTTCAGTTTATATTTCCATATTATTTTAAACCAAACTTCGCTCTCTTGTGGGCGTAACTATTTACACAATTTATGCTTTATCAATTAAACGTTCTAAATTTTGCATGAACTATGCTCAAATTGTACCAAACCTCATTAAATAAATGATCTAGCAGTAAGAACATCCGTACTTTAAAATTAGCCCTCTTACTAATGCATTCTTACTTAATATAGCAACACATCACATTTCATATACATACATACATATACAATACAAAAAATTCGCACAAATCCAACAGCCATGTATGCTGCTGTTCTCTCACTCCCTTTCTCACCTTACCATCGATCATGTCACACACTAATCTAACAACGGCACATGCTACTCTTCTGAGTGCCGTCTCTTCCGCTATACGCAGCCTACTGCATGCGCACATGCAATACAAGAAAAGAGACAGACGAAGAGAATCACTTTATGAAGTGATCACTCTTTTCCTTTCTCTGCTCAGCATCGTTTTGAAATGCTTTTATTTTAGTTTTAATAATATTAAAAAATATCAAATGATTTACACTATGCATAAATTTTCACTTAAAACTTATTACCACTTATAATTCGCAAATACTTTTTACTGAGCCGTCGTTTGATAACAATTTTCTATGTTTACTGCTTTACTACGGTTAACACCAACCCCAACAAATATTTATCATAAACCCAGATCCATTACATAGTTTCCAAACCTTTCAAAACCATATAAATCCGATAAACTACTCCATCTCCAACAAAAGAGCGTAGATAGATAGGAATGCCAGAACACAGAATTTTAAAATTATGGTTTGGCCCATACGTTTGAATAATTATACACTTCATACTCACTGCGAATTCCGTACTGAATAAACGCCCGGTATTGAATATGTGCGCAGCAAATGATGCAACTTGAATGCCACACAGTGCAACAGATCCTCGGCAGCGCAGACTTGCATCCGCTTGAGACTATGCATGTCATGCACCGTCTGTCGCGTCCAATAGCCGCGCCATTGTGCCTGAATTTTGGTTGCCGCGCGATTATAATGATTCATTATATTTTTCTGTAGGCGTGCCTCGACCATTTTGTATAGATTACGCTGTGCGGCATAGCGTCGCCACCATTTTTGTATGGTAATGGCAGCACGCGTGCGCTGCATTAGCGTATATCGGGTCAACCAGCCGCGCCAGTGACGTTGTATGAGACGCGCGGCCAGAAATTGTTTATAATCAAGTATGAGCATTGAGGTACTGCATGAAGGACGCCGTAGAAATATCATAAAAAAAAAATTATATATACAAAATATAGGTACTGGTTCGAACATACCGCGATAATTTGGGTTTAAGCTCATGCTCCTCGTACTCCTCGCTTAGGTAAGAGTTATTTTGACTTAAATTAAATGCATCAGACATACCGTTCTATTGCAATTTCTTTACTTACCCATAACCACCATCAAGACGTTCTGAATTTGTCTCGGAAATGCTAAGACCGCTGTTTTCCTTGGTAACATTCGTATTTGCTATAATTCGAAACATTCTATTTAGTTTATTATTGGGTTTTCTGGTATTTCTTGGTATTTGTTTCTGTCTACTTCACACTGTTGTATGTGCTTTACTGAAACTTCAGTTTGGAAATAAATTTCGATTTGTACAAACATGCTTACTATGTTAGTTCAGAAAACAACAAAATCATTGGTATCATTGATGTGTCTATAAATAATTATAGTACTATAAATTATCAAATTAATTCCAATCATTAAGTTTTCAGAATATCAACGAGCAGAATTATTGTTTCTTTGGTTGTTGTTGTTGTTGTTAAAACTGCTCGACAGTTTCTGCGGATTTCTTACAAAACTATCGCATGCGGATCCGCAAACGATAAATCGGCTGTCTATAAAAAGGCACCATATTGCATTTCAACCTCTTATTGACTTTAATAAAGAAATTTTCATACAAAAAGTCAAAAGTGGTCGGAGGGTTTGTATGGGGGCTACCCCAAACAGTGATCGGGTCCCATACATTAAAATATATGTCAAGCATCCGTCCACTAAAAGCTACCATATCAATTATTAAGTTGATATTGACTACAACAAAAAAGTTTTTCATACAAAAACTCAAAAGTGGTCGTTGGGTTTGTATGTGGCTACTCCAAAAAGTGGGCGTGACGGGTCAATCTTGTTACTCTATTAAACTGCAATAAAAAGAAGTGTATGTGCAAATTTTCAACTGGATAGCATAAAAATTATTATTCCCAAAAAATACGCAATAACATACAGACAGATAGACGGACATGGCTAGATCGACTCGTCACTTTATCTGCCTATGGATAAATAGAGCCTAAGTTTTAAACTTTAATGCTCTATGCTTTATTGTCTTGGAGATCTTTACGTTCATACGGGCGGACGGGGCAAGAGATATATCTATATTTACTGGTTTTTTGGTGCTGACAAAAGATATATATACATATCTTAGTGGATTCTACCACGCTACCTTTTGGCTTTTGCAAACATTTTCTCAAAGCTTGTTTACACTTTTACCATATGGCTGAAGGGTATTGTACGATCAAGGTGGTAGGGAGTGCAATCGAGATCGTACATTTTGGCGCCCAACGTGGGGCTATTTATGGCAGCCTTGAGGAGCAAACACAGAGAAACATTAGCAAGAACGTTTATGTAAAAGAATAAGCTGTGAATTATATACATTCACTTAAAAATTGAATGCGCATGTAATTCACAACTAGTTTTAACATACGACTTAGTATGTTAAATGTGACGCGCAAAATGGCGCTGAAAATACGTTATATCGATAATAAGAATAGAGATGCTTCATAGCAGAAAGTCATAAATGATGTGTGAGCTTGTAGAGTACAAGTATAATGAAAAAAAAAAAATGATTAAAGCATTTAAAAGTAACTCCCATGGTTTTATTAATAAATCACATTAAATGTTTAGTTTATAACTTTCTTTAATTGATATTCAGCAAATGAAGTACATCATCTAATGTCATCTCTCGTATAATTAATAAATGGCTAATCGACATTGCTCTACTTAGGTATGTACATTAAAAATGTTAGCAATTGTTTAAAACTATACCAACAACATATTGTACACTCAGTGTGCACACTTCCTTTAACTGATTTGAAAATCAAAATGCTGCCATTAGCAAACCAAATACTAGACACACACACGCACACACACGCACACACAAAACTATGCTACACGCGCACATGATACGAGTATGTATTCAGGACGCGCGAAAACACTTCAGTCGGCATTTGACTTTGCAAACGTTTGCAGTCATGAAATTGTAGAACACGATTTCTACATTTTGCCAATGTGTCAAATGCAGCTCGGCGAGCTATCGAAGCGATGAATCTATACTTGTACTATCCTATCGTATACTAAGTATAGTAAGTGTATCTGTGAAATTCACTTATGGAAATTGCACAATGCTGAAATCGCTGAGGCAGACAGACGCCGAACTGAAACTTGAGCCAATATAAAATGGTATCAATATGAATGATTTCATGTGGAATCCTTTAAGCTGGTAATGTGTCTAAGAGTGTGTGTGTGTTTGTCTGTGTGGGTGTATTTGTATATATGTATGAATGAAAGTATGCAGTGTTAAAGCTTCTAAAATCCATTTTTAGATTTACATAAATAAGCATATGACAATTGAGTGATGCTATTTTTTTTTGGGCACAAATAGAACGCATATATTTTTTTTAGATATTTAAAAAAAATGCCAGTATTTTAACTTAGAATACGCTTTTCTTTATGTATTTTCAGAAATGTGAAGACGTTATAAAAAACTTAGCTGGAGTGCAACTGACAAATAGATTTCAATAAACTTCTAAGTAAAATAGAAATTAACAATTTTATACTTTTCAAACAAAGAATAAAAATTAACAAAAATGTTGCGATTTTTTGGATCATCATGGAACATCTTATCAACTCTATTAGTTCTAATAACAATACCAGGTAAGTTAAACGAAATTTTTCTAGTTCAAACTGGAATAATTTAAATAGAATAATCGACCATTTCTAGTTGTACATAAAATGTTCGTTGCATTTCTCAATCATAAACAAAATTAACGTCCAGTTAAGTTTATTCATATCCATCATTTTTAAGCACACAATTACTATTCAAATTTATATAAATATAAACTAAACAACAATTAATTTCTAATTGTTTTCATACCAAAAATTAAATTGTCAGCATTCAAGTTAAATTTCTATAATTAGCTTTAAAAAAAAACAAGTTCAAAGCGTACAGCATACAACACAACGACTTCCGTTTCCGTTTCGTCTAACATTTAAATACAACCATGCGTGAATATTTGTCTGGAATGTGTAGCCACACAATTTGTACTTTAACCCATAGCATGGTAAGCTACACGAACTAAAAAAAAAACGCAAAACAATTTCTGTATTTATAGTATATGTATATATACATTTTTTTTTCTGTCCAGTTTCCTGCCACGAAAAACTTTTCAAAAATTTCAATCACGTCGCGCGTATCCTTCACTAGACACGCATTTCAATGTGCGACAGCGACTGTAGTTGATGCGTTGGCTACTCGAAACTGCGGTACAGTGTGCTGTGTATGATGGACATTTGTTGAAAACTAGTAACACTCATTTGGTCTAAATTCGCCTCTATGTGATACAGTGATAAGTACAGCGTCTTGGCACTCTGCAACACCTCAACTGGCTTAGTAGTTTAACAAGTTGCCAGCGTTGTGAAATAGATGTAACTGTTTTTGTTAAAACGGCGCCCGAGCAGGGACCTATTAAAGATGCAGCGCAATCTAAAAAACACAAACTAGAATGCGTTTTTAATAAAAACCTGTAACATAACACCGCCAGTGGTCGCTGGTTTTCTTTAAATTATTCTGTAAAGGTTACCTGTGCATCTAATGTCAAAGACTGCTATAACGTTGAAAATCTAATCACTGTGCAATCAATTCGTTGTTCGTCAGTCAGCAGCATTTTATAACAATCATGTAACATTTTGTAACAATCATGTCTATTGCCTACAACGCTGCTTAGCTGTTTAAGTATGTGTTCATATTTCATTATCGCGCATATTTTCCGCTTAAAAACGCTCCGATGATCGGGTAGACGAATGGAGGATTTTATATACAGATATACTGAGAATTCACTTCCTCTGACTCTTCTTCTGTCCAATTTAAACCATTCGGTAAAGAACACGATAGAACTGACGGAGTGTTTCACTTCCAGTATTTACTACTCGTTATGGAGGCTCTTCTTGAAAGTAAAGAACTGGCACACAATAAGCTGTTACGTCTGAAATTGTTATATTTATGATAGAAATCCTCCTGTATATTGAGATTAAACAGTTTATTCATAGTTTACTAATATCCATAAGAAGTCTAATAGGTCTTTTGATGTAGTGTGATTTAGCTTAGCTAGTTGCTAGCTATTTTTTTTTTCATATTTTTTTTTTTGCATTCAATATTAATTTTTGAAGCTTCTCAGTTAGTGCCTAACAATAAATCTTAAGCCTATTCGCTTATTACTGAGACTACTGTTTGAGAATTATGTAGTTTGAACCACCTTTATTGATTATTACTGAGCTGGAAAGTCGTTCCTCCTTCTTTGTTGAGGCTTTATATAATTGAATTTGTTTATTGAGTGTTCTCATTTCGAATGTATCAGGGTGCACCAGTTATAACTATGAGAATTTTCGTTTGAGCTCTTAGAACAACTTCTACATTGCTGACACTTGAAAAATAGTATCAAAATTAAAGTTAAAAGTGTTTTATATGCTATTAAAATGTATCCGGGGGACATTCAAATAGCATAGCGTCCTCAATACCTATCTCTGAAACTAATATTGAAAGTCCGCTTCGGTACATAAAATATCTGAGGAGTGGACCTTCGAGCCATACACAATTATAGGCTTGAGTAACATCAGCTAGCTCTTTGGAAATAGAAAACCCTTTAGCTTCTTTCCAAATGCAATGCTTATAGTTTTGAACTTTTTCCAAGCATAATGCGTCTTCCTCTATTTCTAACTATGTATGTGAATAGTTTTGAAAAAAAATATTTATTTAAAAATACATTTTCATAAAATCAAAAATCATTTCCAATTCATTTATTTTTTGCCCAATACAGCACACTGTGCTTCTACTGCCGACCTCAATGTAGAAAATTTTTATTATTTTTGATGTTACGTTAACCTTTTGCCGTTTCTTCCGCCCAATTGTGAGTGAACTTGCCGCCATTTTGTGTCAGCTAGACAGGCATTCAGCGAGCCAGGCACGCCATACGCCCGCCATTCATATGCCGGAAATACCGCAACAGTAAAAAACTAAAAAATAGTAAAAAAAACAACAACAGAAAACTGGTAGAAAATATTTCTTAAAAAAAAAAAAAAAAAATGGAGTAACAACAAAAAAAAAAGAAAAAACATCACAATACCGAAAAGAATTGGCTGTTGGCATGTTGACGCTCACATTTTCCGGCGTAATCACGATTAAACTGTCAACAGCATACTAATTAGATTTTTATTTTTATTACGCCATGACAGCGACTTGACTTTGCTTTGGTTTGGCTTGCTTGGCTTGCTTTACTTTGGATCGGTTCGGTTTGAGCTGTACCAGCTTCTGACTTTAGTTGGTTAGGTTGGTTAGAGCAATAGCTGCCCGGTTGTCACATGACATCGCTTTACATTGCATGTTAAGTTTACTGACGCCACTGATGAGTTGCGATGCTCCTTTGACGTTCATTTGCCACTCACTGCAGCTGCTCTGCGTGGGTGACACGAGTGCTGCGTGTTGTGCATTGTTAAATGGCTGATTCAAGAACACCCACATCGCATCGCATCGCATCGCATCTCATCACACGCACACCCACACGCATACGCACAGTCAAACTCATTCCATAACAAAACGTGTAGGCGTCAGCCATGGCACTTTTTGCTTCCTTGTTTGCCACTTTGTGATTTATGTCTTATCATACTATTTATGAAAATTATTATTGATTGAATTTATTAATTTAAAATGTGTTTTTCTTCAATTGATGGATTTTTGCGCATATTGGTTTAGGCAAATTGATTTGAAATGACAGCAATGCGGTTGCTGTGAACTGTGAGATGTGTGTATAAATATTTTGAAGTTTGATTTTGCAATTGAATTCGTTTTGAAGTTTTTGAATAAAGTAATGGCATATTTAGTCACTGGTGAATGATAAAGTTGCCAGTACAAAGTGAAATCATAGTCGGAGTTGTATGCTGAATTGTTTGTTGTTAGTAAAGCGAGGTGTGCTCACCAAATTTCCAAAACTGATAGACATATTATATCCTCCTTCTTTTCTTTTCACTCGTGTGAAGCCGCTTCCATCTCCTGCTTGACTCATTATGCAAGTAGCTTCTGATAAGTAGCGTCGATACAAACATTTAACACTCATGGTGCTGGCTATTCTGCCTTTGGACTTTTGATAAAACAATCTTACAAATGAAAACTTAACTAACATGCTCTAATTTCGATTCGAACGCATGAGTGCAGCTTCTTAGCACACTGCACCATGCCAGTTGGATCAGATAGAGGAATATGTTTATGCTTCCAGCAGGGCTCAATAACATAAAGATGCAATTGAATAGTCAATTAACTCTCTCAGGTACAATATTGTACTAGGTGGCAGACCGCCACCTATTGATGAGAGTGATAAACGTCTCCCTCGTAACACCAGGACTAAACTTGCACAGTTAAGATCCGGATGGAGCAATATGCTCGAGTATTATAGGGTCAAAATGGGTTCAACACCTATGATTGCTGTCCTGTATGTGGTCAATCGTCACACAATACGACCCATGTGTTCAACTGTCCCTCCTGTGACCCAATTGAGTCCTGTAGATCTTTGGAAGCGTTCAACAGAAGTAGCAGATCTTTACTCAAGTCAAGTGTCAGAATAAAAATTAAATCCTTTTTGACTTGAAGTAATTAGAAAATTCTTAAATCTCTGAGAGGAAAAAGAACTTCAGAGAATAATACAATTTATTCTCTCAGCTGCTCCAATTTCTTCGCACCGACAATAAATGGTGAAAGCAATGGATTGTGATTCGGCAGCTATGTCGGGTGTAGATATGGGCAAGGGCCTACCTCGTGAGGCCTGGCCCGGCCCGAACATAAATTCAGATCTGTAAAAAATCTCAGGACCTTACGGATACATTTTTAGGAAACCCGGCCAGGCACGAAACTCTCAAATTTTAAAAAGCTTATGATTTGTACATATACATTTTGTCAGTACTGGGAATGATCATTTAAAAAGTACGTATCAAAAATTCTTTTTGTCCCTAACTTAAGACAGCTGTCCTCTATACTGACGCGTAGTTTGAGCGCCAACTGTCATTTAGTTTCTTTTTATTTATTAGTACACCTCAATTGATATTTGCGACTTTTTCGAATTTATGCAAATTTTCTACAAAAACTCAATCGAGTATAGGTCGCTAAAGACATGATAAAACGTGTCAATTCCGACTCCACATTCCTAAAACGCAATGTAACTTGTGATGAGACATGGGCTTACGAGTTGTCCATGCAAACCACTCAACCAGCTTCGGAATGGTGCCTTCACACTGATTCTCTTGCAGCTATTACATGTATCGATGCTGGAGACGATCTGTGATTAGATATGGGCGATTTAACATAAATATGAATGAAAAATTTGACTTATGTTGCGTCTTTTAGATTTTGTGGCACGAACCCATTGTTTTCAAGCAGAGGACCGTGTGTCGCGAAAAAATAACCCGGTCCGTGCCCATCTCCAGTCAGGTACCTGTTAGCCGAGATAGTTAAGATGCTGCATTACAGAATTTCAGCTCCTTGTGAGCTCCGTGTGTGTTTAAGAAAATTCGTACGCACCATACATTTACTACAGCTATGTATCAAATCAAGTACGGAAATCCTTGTTTTTATCAGTGTAGATGCAACTAGAGCTCGTAAATAGTATGCCTTGGATGTGCGTGCTCTAGATGAATTTTTAAGTGGTGCCCGAGCATGGATCACTAAGCAAAACGCGTTAATTAGTAAAGAAAACGTTACACATAGGATCCTCAGTGGTCGCTGAATTTTTATAAGTTGTCCCTGCGATTATAGCCTGAACACCCAATGGGAATACCCCTGCCTGTGACATCATTAAATATACAATAAAAGGTATGACATGTATGTGAAACTGCTCAGCTATCTAGCAGACGGTTGTGCCGATTTTGAATGCTTATGGTGATTGTGTCTAGCGCCTTCAAGACTGCCTGGCTGTCTGAGTAAATGTATATTGCGTCCGTTTATAAAATGTTCCGATGCTCTACGGAACGATGTCCAAATTTTGTATAATTTCTCATTTCATTCAATCATTAAAGTTGCAAATTTCTATCCATACCTTCTATATTTATGCATTGCTTGTAACAAACTTATTTTTAGTACATATTTCACGAAATGATGAATATCTTAGTACATATATACCTGCCAACTCGTTTTATAGCGAGCCCGCAAAACAATCTTATAACAATCTACAATATAATGTACATTTATTCATATCCTTTTGCCACACTTTTAGCTATTGTATGTTCACACATCTCGCAATGATACACCAAATATGAAAACATTTCACAAACAAATTAGTGAAAATATGTATCTAGTTAAATTTTGTTCAAGCATTTCCAATGAAATGCTGTTAATTAGATGTCAGCTACAAACCGTCGATGACTAAATATGCCAAACCGAAATATAAATAAATAAAATACTCGTATCATATTTGGCAATTAATAAGCACTCCAAAAATAAATTGACACGAACGACAAACTTTTCGCATGAAACGCATTTGCTGTCAATTGTTGCATAAAAATTTTCCAAGCGAAAACTGTGCAACGAAAATATTTGTAATGAAATAGCAACGAACTTATCAGAAACGTATACACGTTAGCATGCAATGCATACACTTACACACAAAAGAGTGAGCGGCAGTAATACTCATACGTAGTATATGTATATGTGGTACTTGTTTTGATATTGTTTGCTGTTGTACGTATAATAATTTTTGTCGATTTTTCAACTGTTTGCCGCTTACTAATGCGTTGATTGATGAGCATGTCATGAACTTATGACATTGATAGTTATAAATTATTTGCGGCAAGGACATGAAAAATGAAAAGTTATTTTGTTTGTATTACGATATTTCTTTCTTGGAAAGTCTGTCTGATTGTTTATCTAACTGTCTAGTAGCTTAGGTGCTGGCAGTTTGAAAAAGTAAAATAAAATAAATAAATAAATGGTAAATGTTGTTTGTGGAGGCTAGAACGTTGTAGTGTGGGTTTTATTTTCAGCTGAAGCCTTAAGTCAGACAAATACTATATTGCTGACAGCTGGCTGTCGAAGTGTTGTTGAGGAAAAGTGTTGAAAAAGTTGTTTGATAAAAATAATATAGAATTTAATAGACATTGATACTTTATAGCGTAGCGTTACTGCGATTTAAAAATTCACAGTAAAGCGTAGACAAACAATTTCTGTTGATTTTTGAATTTTCTGCAAAAGCAAGTAAAAGTATCGGTTTTCTGAGTATTATTAAGGTATTTTATTGCATACTAGCAGTATTTAGCACCATTTACGCAGTGAATTTATATAAAATCGTATAAAAGTAACAGTTGGATTTGAGTTTGCTACACAAACTAATGATTGCTGCAGTTTATCATGCATAGTTGATCTGAAAAATATCGCTTTGCGGCGAATTATCAAGACATTGGAAGCTACCCTAGCTGGACATCCACTGGCGCACTAAATCGCAGTAACTCATATGTAGCATAAAATACCAGTTGAGTTTAAATTTGCTGCAAATGCGAAGCACAGCTTAAAGACATTGCGCATGTTTATAATGAAAGTATCGGTTTGCTACGCATTCTCAAAACGTTGTATTTCACAATAGCCAAACATCTATCAGCGCAGTAAGTTGCAGTAACTTATTATATGTAGAAATAAATACCAGTTTCATTTGAATTTAGTGCAAAATCGTGTTGCATATTATTGCAATTGGTTGCTCTGAAAAGTATCGGATTGCTGATTAGCCATTTAGTGGTACAATAACAAGATTTTTACTGGCGCAGTATATCGTAGCTAGCACCGACGTATCGGAAACGTAAAAATGCTTATAGCTTACTGCGTAGGAAGTACGATGATGTTAAATGAAGTTTCTTGCATCAGAGCATAAGTTAGATTAAGTGACCGGTAGCAACAAAACGAACCAACCAACCTGTTCGCGCATCTTGTTCGCTTAGCATTATAATTAAATCATAAATACAAGTCCTAAGAATAAAATTTCTCGAAGTTCGGTGTTTTCGAGCGCTTTTCATACCAACCGAAGCCCAAATCTCTAGAGAGCATCCACGATTATATGTGTTTACAGGGCACTCTTTGCATTTGCGCACATGTTCAATCATATAGTAAGGCAGCTTTATAAAAAAGGGTTATAGTCTAGCGCTTTTGGTCGATTTTGTGTTGTACTTTTTGGAGCAAATGAAAGAGAATTAACATTTTTGTCAGGCTCAAAAGCAAACAGGTTCCAGTGAACTTTGCTGCTCTCCCCAGCCCTACTCAAATGACGTCCCATATGACTCAATTCAAATATATCCGCAGGTATGAAACTTCTAGCTCAGATAGACTATTTTTCGCCGTGCATATAAGCAATTGCAAGAAAACAAACCAAATTAGTTTTAAAAATCAAAAATGTTGTTCATTTTCAATAAGTTCTATAAAAAAAATGCTCTAACAAATATAATAAAAATTTCATGGAGTATTATATCAAAAACAATAGATTTAAAATAATCTAAAATAACTAAAATTCAAAATGCGTTTAATAAAATTCCAAATTCCCGGCTTATAATTTCGAAAATGCAATGATTTCGCTGATTTGGTTTTTCATTTTTCTGCTGTTCTCATCGAGCATAATTCTGGGCATTGGAGCGCTGCTCAAGAATCGTGGACGCAACACTGGAAATGTGCCACGGAGCAACAGCAGCGATCGTAACTATGTGGAGGCCTCTGTCAGTGGTGAAACACGTTTTATTGCAAGTGAAACGACCATGGCAGTCTATAATTTTCAACCTCCAACCGATGTACAACAGGCGGCATTCCATCCAATGCCGGAACGAAAGCCGAAATCAATATTTCGTAGAGTATTTCGACGTTAAGAGAGAGACGTGGAATACAAATTTTAAATTGTATAAAAAATTTAAGCGCAGAATTAAAAGAAATTAAAAAAAAAGCAAATAAAAAGAAACTTTTTCAATAATTCAACACACTCGGCGCAGTGCCTTACTACACTGAAATCACTTAAATAATCGTCTTAACTTCCGTTTGCGGCTTTCTTTTTGTTTCCTTTTTCAAGCTTTGTATGCCGCTCTTTATATATTTCGTCGTCTTCTTCTTCTTCTCCTTCTGTTACCTTTTCTTGCTCATTTTTCTTACTTTTCTTTGTGCTAACTCACTTCTCCTTTAGCGCACATTAAATAAACCCGGAGAAACATTTATCAAATTTCTTTATAAATATTGCCAGCCGTTTACTCCAGCCCTTCATGTTCTTTTCATCGTCCTTTTTTGTTGTTTTTTTTTTTTGTTTCTTTAGAACGTATTTATAAAGCGGCAGGTGGGCATGCAACATAATGCGCGCTTAATGACAGCAATGAAGACGCCAACATGATAAACAGCATCTGCCGCACCAGAAGTCCTGAAAATCCTGGCAACAGTATTGAATGCTTCAAAGTCACTGTAGAATGAAAGTTGGTTGCGTGTCGCTAAATATTGTAAAAAATTATTGAGTTGAAAAGTGTGCAACGTCGTTGATGTTGCATGAAATATGTATGAGACAGAAATTTGTTATAGCACTTTTAAAGTGTTTGTGCCTTTGAGCCAAAGAAATTATATATTTTCTTTTTTGTTTTTCATTGCAACATAATTTAAACATTTAAAACAGCGCACAACAGCTTTAAGGGGCAATGTTTATCCTTAGGTTTTCATTTTGTCGAGAAATCAAATCAAAGAGGTGCAACAACTAAACGAGAGAGCGCGCAAAAATAACGAGAGCATAAAATAGACCTGCTTGTAATCTCACATACTGTACGTTTGTAATAATTCTACATACTTAGATAACAGTTAGTGGCAGCGAAGCTAGAAATTAAGCAAATGTTAATGAGGTATTGAAGAGTCTAAATCGTGGCCACCCGGAAAGGATGCGGCAATAATTGCGCAATTTATTGGCAATAATTAACGTACAGTTATGCAATTAATTAATGAACGATTATAAAACAGTTTTGGGTTGGTTTTTTATATCCATTCTTTTTTTTTTTGTTTGAAATATTTATTTGATTCTCCTTCTTTTAAAATTCCAACCAACAAAAACACTATCAAAAACCAACTCAACTGCTGCACGACAACATGTTAACAAGTGCGCAGCTCAACAGTTTCGAGCCTGCTCGACCGACATGCTCCACAATGTGAATTGACCATTGCAGCACAAGAGAGATAGAGAATAGTTTTTTCTCTATTCTTCCAACTCAAAGCAAAGAAATCAAAAGAAACTAATAAAAGTGCAGCTATGCGGAATACGCTACATTATTATATTATACGACCATCGGCCAAACATTAAAGTGTGTTTACAGCAGTGTCAAATCGAAACAATACATTTTCGTCTGTTGCTTATTCCTATGTCGTCACTAGCTTTAACTTTAGTATTGTTTTATTTAGCAAATTGAGAGAGCTGAGAGAGGAAGAGTTATCAGGTCTTTATGATTGGCCGAGGGCGTTACTTGGTTTTTACCTACCTTAGACGCAATACTTAGAAAAAAACCATTGCATATGCTCCTATTATAATTCACAACATTTCCAACAACAAAAAACGAGCGAATAATGTTTAATTGGGTTAGAAAGTGTACCAAACCGTTCTTGAATAACTCAGCTGGCAGCTCTTCAGAGCCTACTGATTTGTTATTCTTCAACTTTTCAATAACTGAGTCGACATTGTTGTAGTCCGTTGGGCATACAAGAAGCCATCATCAACTAGAGTCTCTAAAAATACTCCCCTATTAGCGGCATTGTTGCTTCAACGCAGCCAAGAAGTGGCTTATCTATAGTCTCAGTGATTGCTGTGCATCATTAACCAGCTGTCCATATGCGTCCTTGCAGAGAGAAACTTCGGGCTTTAAAGATTCGCTTAGATGCTTGATCTTTTGATAAAACTTTCAAGCTTCATTTATATGTTATAATCTGGTACTACTGATAACCGACTACTGATTACTGATTACCGACCTGAGGCGAAGTCAATTGGCCTGTCTCCATTGCTGGTGATAGCGGCGTGATGGCTTAATTTTTCGTCAGTTTGTCCAAAGAATCCTTCCGTTCCAATTTTTTCGTTGAAATGGCCAAGCACGATTTTGACAACGTGAAACTCAGCTGGCGACGAGACCGCATTGTTTATTACTAGCCACGAAACCGCATTCAACTGCGTGTTCACTCGCACGGCAACTATTATAGATATCATAGGTTGCATTTTTAGAAAATTTCCTGTCTTGCGGTGCTGCATAGTTGCTCCTTTCCTATAGGGTGTCCGATGCATATACACATTTACACAAATCACGGTTCTGTAATCGTTTGCGGGAGTCGTCATCAAAGGTGGATCATATCCGAGGCTTCCTCTGTGTATTCACTGGTAAATGTTTTTATTTTTTTGCGGTGGCGAGAACCTACCAGCGTACTAACCCTTAATAAGGGCGGTTCGTCTTATCACAATTTGCTCACTCAGGGCATACGAGAGTAGTGGATGTTTGTGAGCTACTTGGACCGTTTGAAAAATAATTGTTTTTGGCCATTTCCAAGTGAATGGCAATCAATAGCTTTCCCCACTAATTTAGACTTCCGCAAACAAGGCCATGAGGACTAGATCTATTATTCATATAAGCTTATTGAAATGCTCATATCTCTCCATAACTAACAAAAAAAAAATACCTACTTTAAATTGTAATATTCTCAACTAGAGTTTAATATTCCAATTTAGTTTAAAATTCTAAAAGCCCCCATTTCATACATATTCAAGAAAAAATTAAATTTTATATGTAACATGCATATAGTACTGGTAGTTTTTGTATATAAGTCCAAAAAAGCTTCACAAACTGCTTAAGAAAATATTTCGTTTTTCTTCAAAGTTACCGAAGCAAATATGCATTTTGTACGACTAAGTAAAGTTAAGTGCGTGTTGAGCTCTACGTTGAGAAAAGCGATGCTTTTATGAACTTCTACAATATTGTTGCATTCCCACACGCCCCGACGCCTATATTGTTATAGGTACAATGCTACTACTAGGACGCGCCGAAATTTTATAAAGTCAGAAGGACTGACTGGTAGCATTTACAGCAACCGGCAACGAGCATTTCCACTTCCTGTTGCCCAATGCAGCAACAAAACAACAGCAACCGCCAGCAATAGCTCGCGCTGAGTGTGTGTGTGTATGCAAGTTGATTGTTATATATATATATATATATATATATAGTGTGTTTTTTTAGAGGTGTTGAACTTAGAATTGAGCTGAGATTATAAGTATTATTTCAAGAAAATCAAGAGACAGTAGAATTTTTTGCTGGTCAACTGCAGCAACAGTTTACTCCTTTCTCTCTTTGCAGCAATGCTGTAGAAGCAATAGACGATGGGAAGCTTTCAACTCCTTGTCGACTCAGACTTCCTATCTCACCGAATGGACTGGACGAAGTGAAAGCCGAAATAAAATCTCCTGATGCAAAAACATCCGCAACAATGGAAATGCGCAGAGATAATTCTTATTCCCAAGGCTAGATAACCTGAAAATGAGATGACATCGTACCGCCACATCAGTTTGCTTACGTTAATCTTCGGAACTGTCTCTTCGCAGTTAGAGTATACATGGTGCGACAACGGTCCATGGTTAAACTCGGATCTAATCAATTTTAATTTGTAACGAAAAATGGAACCACTAAACAAAACACCCTATATAGGTGTGTGTGCGTATGAATGCTTTATTATTTCCAAGCTGTTGAATACATCATCAACGATGTAGACGTCCACAACGATGAGAAGGACCCTGCAACTCTGGCGCAGTAGTGCTGAATGCTACTATTTTCCCGCCAGTTTCTCTTACTCAGTAGAGCCCTTGCGGCATGTTTTTTCTTGTTGTTTTTGTTTACGTATTTTTCATTAAGTTACGTAAATTACAGCGCCCTTTTATATAGCCGCGGATAGCGCCTGCGCTGCACACACGCCTTCAGTTCCAAAAGGCATTATCATTTTCGCATTTTGTCTGCGCAAAAACAAAAAACAAAAAAAGCAAAATGAGTACAGGAAGTGAATGGCGAGTCCTTAGTGAAGTTTCTTTTGTTACGAGTATATGTACAGCTTGGTTGCCTGGCTAACAAGTGCTAATGCGGGCAATGAGCTGCGTTTTTTGTTTTTGTTTTTTTTTGGCAGATGTACACACACACACACACACTCACACACAACAACAACACACGACTGCGTACGTATAAATAAACAAATAAGGACACAAGATGCATACTTACGCATAAGCTCTAATTACAATTTTAGTACAACACAGAGCAACTTACAGAAATTTGTGTATACTTTAGAACGTTGGAAAATGCTTTTTAAAGAACTTAGTACCTAAACACACTAAACATTTCAGTTAAGTACTCTCGAACCAATGGTAAAACTGAATGTTTGGTATGTAGTCTTCCAGTCTTAAAAGTTGTTTGAGTTTCTGCTCATTGACAGGACTTCTAACACATTATCATATAAAATATCATTGACACTTTAAAATTTGGGTATGAATTTGTTCCTGGAACTGTGTGCATATTTTTTTAACTGTTAACACTCAGAAGAAATTGGCCTTAGCAATAAAGAAACTATAGCAAAGTACTTTGGAAGTGCAACGAAGCTATTTCCACTTTTAAACGATTGCCAACGAAATAGTTTCCAGTTAAGTTGTGTTGATGCTTACTACACCTGACGATAACTAAGAATCTACTTTCAATAAGCTCAATTTGCCATGAAAATACATGAAAAGTTCAAGGGATACTAAACAGATAGAAACTAACCAGTCATATTTGGATTTGGATATATAGAACATCAAAGCATCAAAAAAACCTTTTTACTACTGTATATAAAAAGAAAAAATTGGTACACATGCACCATTGACTCTGCTTATTTATATTCTCTCTCTCTCTCTCTCTCTCTCTCTCTCTCTGACTCTTTTTGTGCTACCTTTAAGTGTTAAAATAAATAAGAAAAGAAGAACGATGTATGTCTTGCAATAAATGTGTATTCGTGTGTTGTGTTGTGTATTTTGTACACACAAATTCCATTCACGCTCAAATGTGGCATTCTATTCAAAAGCGTTGCAGATTTACTAAGTAAGTATCCATTTATAAACAACTCCAAAAATGAAATGGGTCATTGTCCATACACAGAGGAAGCCGATTTCTGGCATTTATCATGACCCTTACTAAGATATCAGCGTGTATGTTCGATCGTGGAAGTGGGCTGGCCACTCCTAATCACCGCTTATTGAAATGAGGCGCTCTGCGAAGTGTGCCCTCAGAACAGACATCGATGCTCTTGAAGTGTAAGCCGTTGCTCTTTCCTTTTGCTACCAAATGTCTCCTAAGTGCAATTCATCAAATCGTAGGAAAACAAATTCGTCCAACATGTTCACATTATCGTTCTGAATTCACATTGTGAACTTATTTTCTTCAAAAGGTGAATGGAAAGACCCTTTATGCAGCAGTAGTAGCGCAGGAAGTTATGCTGCCGCACCCTCTATATTCTGTAATGCGTTGAAAACATTCAGATAAACTTATAATCTGAACGTAATCATCTTATATAATATTTATATAAAATATTTATATACCTGATCAGCTCTTCAAGACAAGTCGATCTAGCTATGTCCGTCTGATAGTTGCTGCACATTTCTTTGAACTAATTTTTTTAGATAACTGATTGAAAACCGGTCTTATGACCCAGATTTATAGATATATATCCATATTGATTTACCACGCCCACTTTTTAGGATAGCAACAACATACAAACCCGTAAATTTTACTTTTTATATAAAAAAAAAACGTCAAAATAAGCTTGAAATGTTTTCTAAGGTATTCACGATGTTGCGTATCGGTGCACAAATGCAAACTTGCAAGACTGGCTTCTTGAAGTTTTATACAAACAACGCTTAAAAACTTTTGACATTTTTTCTATTGTGTCTTATAAGAGTATTTCTGTCACAAAAATCATCAATTGACGAAATATTGGATGATTTAATGAGTGATGTCGTGGAAATTTATGCATCCAGTCGAGGACGCAGCTCGCCCGTGCGCCAAACTATTCATTGGCAGAATAATGTACTTTGCTCTCAGAAACAATTTAGAAATCTGGTTAATTTGATAAAGAACGATGAAATATTTACTGGGCCAGGTTTTAAAAGACAAATTCCCTTCGACATGCAGCTGGCCATGTTATTGTCTCGACTGGGTTCGTTCGAAGGTAGCATATCATGAGGTAGCGTTTCCGAAGATAGCGCCTCATGTATGTTAAAATCACAATAACTTTCGTTTCGGATCCCTTCTTTGGTTCTAAATTCGTCTTTCGCTTGTAGCTTGGTTTTTTTTTTCACTTCATTCAAAATAAAATAGAAATTGGAACTTACCCTTTATGAAAAAATAATGTACTAAAATATACCACAAAAAAAAGGGAAGTCACTTGCTATTTTTCAGGCTCTTTTTCAACACTGGTTCTGCACTGTTATAAAACTTTATCGCAGTCAAGGGCTTGGGTCTGCCAGGTTGTGCAAATATTTTCAGAACAAGTTGTTGTTGCAAAATCTACCAATTTGATACAATTTATAACGAAACACATCTTCCTAAATACCCTAATATTCCTAAATACCCTAATAATTTTTGTTCACAAATAATGCTAAAAAGCTACGGAGACAATGGTTCGTGCTCAGCTCTGAACTATCATCAGTCCGTTGGTTAAAATATTGTAAATTTTTGCTATTTTTATCATGCTAGTTAGGAAAGGTGCACTGCAGTGTGTAATATATGTATCAATGGATAAACCCATTTCTTCTGCTATATACGTTAAATTTGTTTTAAATTGACTATATTCCATAGAATGTATAATGTACGCTTAACTTGTCAGCAACAATTTCCAAATAAGCTACTAATTAAAACCAAAATAACAAAATAAAAGTCTGTAGTATAAAATTGCTTAAAGATTTCAACTTAAAGCAATTTTCAAAAAACTACTTAAGATAATCATCAGTCTTATATGCTGTTAAGATATATTTGAGGAAAAGGAGCAGCAACGCCTACAATTACGCCCACATACACACAAACACATTAATAAGTGAAACGACGTATGTCTATCTATGCTGCTATGTGTCTGTCCGTCTTCCGTCTTCCTGTTCGTCCTTTGAACCAAGTAACCACAGCAACACTTGTATGCCCATGCTTCACACAAAAAATTATGATGAATATGCAGAAATTGTATAGCAAATTATATATTGCATACATATGGACTCATATCCATACATATAACGTAGATATATCAAGTCAAGTTGAGGGAAAAACTTTTGCTGACAGTCGACGCCAATGTTGCCCGAAGAGACAGACGACAGACGTCAGACACGCATGACGCATGAAAATTAATATATTGATGTATGAGTTTGCAGTTTATGGCACATATACACTGAGTATCCTGACTCAGACTCCTTCATCGCTGCCCATATATTGTATCTAAACAAGAGAAAACGTTAACTACGGTAGAAGCGAAGCTTTAAATACACTTCACAAGCAACCAACAAGTTACTTTCAAGTACATACTTTAATGATTTTAACTATGGAAAGCAAAAAAAGGCGGTGGAGCTTTATGGGACTACCTCGAAAAGTTGCCAGAACACGCCCATTAATAACTATGTAAAGCTTCTGTCCATAAAAAGTCGCCATATCCAACTTCAAGTTGATATTGACTAATAAAACAGTTAGTTATAGATAAAAAGCGAAATGAGGGTGGTGGTTTTATCTGTGGGGCTACCCCTAAAAGTGGGTGGAATATACCCATTAGTATGTAAAGTGGGCGTTCATAAAAAGCCACCATAACGAACTTCATTTTTTGTATGATGTTGTCTCATACAAAAATTGGCAAGTGGTGGGCGCTATCGCTAAAAGTGGTCGTGGCATTTATGTTTTGTATTAGAATATAGAAAGTTTCTATAGTCGATTGTAGATCGATATCTTAAAACTGGTTCTGATTCACACAGACAGGGGACAGACCGACATTCAGACAGACGAATAGACAAATGCACAAACAGATACAGTGAAAGACCAACAGACAGACAGACAGATAGAAAGACAGAGAGCCAGACAAACATACAAACATACAAACATACAAACATACAAACATACAAACATACAAACATACAAACATACAAACATACAAACATACAAACATACAAACATACAAACATACAAACATACAAACATACAAACATACAAACATACAAACATACAAACATACAAACATACAAACATACAAACATACAAACATACAAACATACAAACATACAAACATACAAACATACAAACATACAAACATACAAACATACAAACATACAAACATACAAACATACAAACATACAAACATACAAACATACAAACATACAAACATACAAACATACAAACATACAAACATACAAACATACAAACATACAAACATACAAACATACAAACATACAAACATACAAACATACAAACATACAAACATACAAACATACAAACATACAAACATACAAACATACAAACATACAAACATACAAACATACAAACATACAAACATACAAACATACATTGCTAATTCGACTCGCCTCGTCGAGCTGATCGAGAATATAGATACTTTATGTGGTTTCCGATGCTTCCTTTAATACGTTACAAACTCCATGACAAAATTATAATACTATATACACTACATGTGAAGAGTATAAATATGTATCTGTGTGAAACTTGTGAATAATGCTAATTTAATTTATTTTGCTTCGACTATATATATTTTGCTTGGTAGCTATAATTTAAGTACTACCAAAACGGAAGCGAAATATTTGCACTGCTTAAGTTCAATAACCGTTCAATGGACCACCCTATGAATGATGTAATCGTTTTGTGAAAAATGATTTTTCTATTTTATTGGTTTTCTCTCCCTTTTAGTTTTCAATAGTCCAGACATCTTCTATTTAGACATACATTCCACGAGTCAAATCATTTTCATTTTGACGTTGATGGCGTCAATGAAATATTTGCTGTAATGTCTTCTTCTTATTTTACGAAATAGTCCTTATCGTTGCCGTTCTCGTTGTCCTCGCCGCCATTGTTATATTTAGTAGTTGTAGTTGTTAATGAGTTGACTTTTGCACAAGAATATCATCAATTCGTAGAACAGACTACGTTTTGTCTATCGAATTTTTGTCTATTCGTTCATGTGTCCTTTGATTTGTCCGTATGTCTGTCTGTCTGTCTATCTGTCTGTCTATCTGTCTATCTGTCTATCTGTCTGTCTATCTGTCTGTATATCTGTCTGTCTATCTGTCTGTCCATCTCTCTACTCAATGGCTTATTGATAACAATAAAAATGTTGGCAACCAACTTGGTTGCTCTTTCTTTCATTCATTGCTATTATTGTTATACTCGTATCTATCTTTCATGATTCTATTCATGGCTGGCTCTAACCCTCTAAAGAATGCCATGAATTCGGACTATTTTGTATGAAATAATGAATGTTTCTATAAAGAAATCAAAAGAGAAATGTTTTGCTTGTTAGCTCTGGTTTAATTGTGCATGTTATAAAGTTATAAGCGTTTGTTTTCTTCGTCTTTTAATATTTCTATGCTACTCAACTCGTATATTTAAATTGTTTTGTTATTTCTATAGTATTTTATTTGTTTTTGTATGCCATTCAAATGATTATGATATTTCTTGAATAAACTTATTTTCATTGTTCTTGAAATATTCTTGATAGCAAATTGTCGAAGAAATTCATTATGATAGTATGGGCATAGTATAGTATAAAATATAGAATGGGTATCAACGTCTAACTTGCGCTGGCATCGGCATTGATTAAAGCTAGAATCCAGCATGAATTAATTCATTGCAGCTGCTTTATGAATATTCATTTATTCATTCATATTCAATTCATGAAAGCAACAAATTCTAAATTGTTAAAATTTAATACACTTAGAATGCAGCATGAATTCTACTACACTAAATGAATGCATAAAATAGAAGTTCATTTTACAATGCCTGCAAGAAGATTTAAAACATTCATTCGAATGTTTCGAATAAATTCAGTTGTCGGTCGGCTTCAATATCAACACGAATACTTTCTGCACCCGAACTGTCATTCAAATGCTAGCTAGCAATCTAAAACGGGAAAAAAAACAAATTCTTTTAAGCAGAGTGAAAGAGGTGCTGAAATGAGACGGTAGATAGCTATTTGCTAGAATAACTCTTTGAAAACTTAACTGCTTGAAAATAAAGTCATTTACTTTTTGGTTGCTGAGTGGGGCGTGCGTATGAGTATAAATTTCGACCGTGGGTTTATGTGTGCGTTAAACCTAAAGTGGGCGTGGCATGGCCATTTTGACTTATGTTTAGTCTGAGAATGTAGAAAATTTCTGTAGCCGATTTCAGATCGATATCTTAAAACTGAAGGAATATTTTTCATCCAGGGGACAGTCATTAGGTAAAATATTATATACTTTTCAAAAATATATTGTTAATAAATACTTTTTGCTATATACAATACTTGAATCTTTTTACATTTACAATGCAAGAATCCTCAAATAGAGAGAAAGAGAGCGACAGCGAGAGAGATTGACACACTAAAATGAATCGCATTCAAAGCATTCGAATGTATTGCACACATTCATTCATGGCATTAAACTTTATAAGCTTTCGAACATAGAAAATTCACAGAATTTAAACAAATTAGAAAGAATGTTAGTTTTTCGAAATCATGCATTCAATTTACATTCATTAGATGAATGCACGTTTGCATTCATGAATGTTTCTTTTGCCATTTTGGCTGCATTCGTGCAGGGCTCTAATACCAGCTTATATTTCGGTGAATATAGATACACTGGTGTTATTGTTTCATTGCTTCAGCAGTATCTTGTCCGTTTATAGTGTTTCCATAATTTAACCCTGAGACTCACTTCCTACATAGTGTAAGTATACACCAGCCCTATTTCTCGGTCAATGTAGCGAGTAACACAGTTTTCTTTGATGAACAATTTCCGCTCCAAGCTCCGGATGTTCGTATACATTGTGGTGTTTGTTGATCCGAAATTCAGAGGTTTGATAACATGGTTCTTGTGTATGAATTTCTAGTAGTAGCATCTATTATTTTCCTATTGTATTGAGTAAGTAAAAACTGAAGCTATTACAAGTATATATGTTTTATCGTAGATGACTTCAGTATTAATGCACATTATACACTTTTTTCCTCATTTAATATACAAAAAAAAAACAAAAAAACCAGCATTCACGCAGCATTAAAAATTCTTATTGACTCTTTCAGCTACTGAATTCCACGATAAAATCAATTTCCGTATACACATTCCTTGATATAAATCACTCTATAGACTACAAACCAGGCTAAACAATAAACCAGCATACCAAACAAACCGCGAGAGTATTTCAATTTCTAATCTGCAAGGTATCTTAGCTAAAACCCCAAATGCTCTAATACTATCAACATAGACACAGAGACATATCCAAGTACGACTAAGGATGCTACGAATATAAGGCTCACCTGATGCAAAGCGCGGCTATTTTTTATGTCAGTTTACTATGTGTGTGAGTGTGAGTGTGTGTGTGTGTTTTTCACTTTAACGAAAACTTTTTACCGGAGTTTGTTATTGTCATTGTACTTATTGTTGTTTTTGTTGGAATTGTCCTTGTTGTGACTGTTTTCATTGGCTTTACTTTACTTTCAACCTTATTCAAATTGACTCAATTTTTGTTAAATTTCCGGTGGCAGTTGCTACCTGATGAAACTCTCAGGAGGCGTCGCGACATGGCATACCATAGACGAAAACTCTGTCGCCTGGCTGTTACTCTGGTTTGCCTGTTTGCTTAAGGTATTACGTGCAGCAGTGTATCCCTTTACAGGATATTGACACAGTGCCCTAACTAAGTGTATGTCTGCAAGTCTCATTCTATATGTATATATATATATATGTGTGTGTGTGTGTGTGTGTGTAGCAGACAAAACAGTGTGGAAGTGGCAAAAGGACTCTAAAGGATGTAAGAATATGCGCGGCATTGCAAAAGCCAATTTAAAAATGCCAACAATGATTTATGTTTGTGTTTGTGCTTTCGCGTATTACATTTGTGTATGTGTGTGTGTGTGTGTGTGTAAGTGAACAAGTATATCCTTGTGTATCCTTACCGCTCATGCTGTGCGTGCGTGTTTGTGCTCTCTTAATACCAAACTGCAATAATTCAAGCTTGTTGAAAGCATGGATTTCTTTTCATGTGTGGTGTACATTTTACCATCGCGTTTTAAGTTATTCCATATAAGTGTATGTATGGCATTTAAGGTGTTAAATGTACTTACACTTGCCACTGTTCCTCTACATATACAATATATAGTTTTAATTTAATCAATTAATGTTGCCCCTTGTGTTGTAAATAAACCAATTAGACTCATACTAACAGCATATAACCATAAAAATAAATGACTTAATAGCATTTGGAGAGATCCTTTTTACTGTAAGCGGCAAACATGCAAGTAAGGCTAATGTCAGTTGTAGCAAATCCGGCAGCACAAAAGTGGCAAGTGTCGTATAATTACAGTAACAACAAGTGAATAAGGATATACCCGTACATGGAGAAAACTATGAAGTTGGTACACTGAAAGATATAGAAAAATTAACCTATTTGGTTCGAACTTATGCCTCAATTGAGCTTAAATAGGCGACAAATGTGGTTTCAGATGAATTGCTGCTTAATAAATTAGCAGTGTGATCGACCGCACCGTTGGAATACTCAAAAAGCACAAAAAAAAAACAACCACATCCACTTCGTTTCCTTCGAATACTCGAAACAACTTTCTGCATCCCTGCTCGGGCGCCATACTTTTTTTGTTCTAAGACTCTTCAGTAGATGTCGAACTGAAGACACAAGTGCAACTTCAATAACAAGCTGCTTTGAGAGCCGTACTCCAGAAAATGTCAGGAGATTATATATTCCCTATACTATTATTACATCCACAACGTCTATGCAGATTCAACTATTAGTGAAAGAACAAGCAGGTAGACCGGCTGTTTTAAGCACACATTTGAACTGTGACAGTCACAGATAATTTTGTATCATTTAATATATTTAATTTTGTATCACACAACTAGGCAGAACGAAAAGTGAGAATGTATTGTAATATTCCGTCGAAGCTCTATCATCTACACAGAGCACCCGTTTCAATTTAGATGGCGAACTCGAATATAGCAGTATATATCCATCTGTAACGAAAAAATGTAACTATGAGTGATGACTAGATTTCATTTAAACTATTCAAGCCCTATTAAATTTAAAAAGCGGCAAATCTGGATTGAGATAAGTTGTGAATTAAAAGTAATTGGCTGTGTGAACAACCGGCTGCGTTGAAAAGCTCAAAAGTCACGATCTAAAGTGCATTTATGAATGTTACCTGCCATCACTTCATTTACTTCGATTGTGCAAAACAACGTTCAGCATCCCTGCTCGGGCACCATACAATTTTACTTTATTTTTAGCAAAAAAAAAAAACGCTTCTAGCAGACAAAATATCTTGAAATTTTAACACAAAATTGTGAAAGCATGTAACTTTCCAAGACATTTAGCTCTATTTTACTTTGGAACGCATCTTGCAAAAACACATGTATCATTTTAGACAAATTGCGTCCATTCATTAGTAAACTTTTTACAATTCTGTGCTTCTCAATTTGCTTCAGGATTCCTGTTTCATCAAAATTTTTTTCCAGAAGCATCAAATCACAATTTTTTCAAGTGTAAAAGCAAAAATTCAACTTCATAGTCAAACACACATCATTACAACGCCTTATCACACACATCAGCTACTCTGACACGACCCGACTAAACCCTGAAAACACTCTCTCCGGCTGCAAATTCAAACAATTCGAAACATTTATAGAAACTAGTATGGCTTGTCTTACTGTGTTAGTAATGCGCACTTTTTGCGCGCCCATTGTCGAAAGTCATTGTTGACGTTGTATTCCGGTTGACAATAGCTTTTACTATACGTATATGAGTATAGTAAAAGTTATACAGTAACTCAGTCAGTCAATTTCAGTTTTACTGTCGTTGTAGTCGAGTCGAGTCGAGTAGAATCGACACTACAAAATAACAATAACCGACAATGGCGACAATAGTCGTCGAGAGCACTAAGTAAAAGAGAAAAAAAAGTGTGCGCAATTAAAGTGTATGGTAGACAATAATGGCGCCCAACAATGCCCAAATAGAGTAGTAAGCAGTATATACTATTGTAAGAGCGCCCATATAAATGCTAAGAGCTGATACAAAAAGCCATTATGAGCATATGTGCTGCCACGACTGCTTTGCTGTCCCGTGTCCTGGTTGCTGTTGCTGTTGCGGCTTATTGGGTTATGACTTTCATACGTTTCCGTATGTGTGTCCTGTATGTTTTCGCTCGATACATTAGTGTCTGCTTTAGTCAGGAAACTTTAAAACCAAATATGGCGTTATGATAAGCGTTAATACGTTTTTTTTTTTTGTTTGTATGATTATTGTGCATATTCGAATTTTGATGGCACTACTTGTAATTACACTGGAGGACAAAGGATAATGGTAGATGTGAAATAGTTACAAACCGAATTTTTTTACCAAATGATTTTCGGAACTCAACAAATTATTGCAATATCGATTCTTTATAAAGTTGCACACTCGGGAATAGTTGGGTTCGTAAGGAAACTGTCCTTAAGCTCAAATTATTATGGCTTAAAGACAAAAAGGATTAAGCAGAAATTATTTCAACTATTTTAGAAACTGCATAAATTAAGAATGTTTGAATTGCAACAGTTTAATTGGTGAAGATTAAAGTGTGAAACTCTAGTTCAATTAGTTCGTTTAGTTTAGTTATTGTTTTTCGCTTAAGGATCTTTAGTTCGTGCGTTTAGTTTATCTACCTTACGAGCTACATATACAAAAGTTATAATTTTAGTAGTTAAGTACTTTCAAAGAACTAGTGAGCTAAACTTAACTAATATAACAAACTAGATCAAAAACTGACAATTTATAAATGAACTAAATGAACTACATAAACCAATATTATACAGTTAGCAGATCAAAGCATATTGACCATATACAGTTTGAACAACAAGGACGAACATGCACGACGCCCATTTCCAGCATTCGATATCCTGATCCCGTCGACTAATGAGGTGGTGGCCAATCAAATGCGTTATTAAGGTCAAGTGCCAAAATCATCTTACGCTCTCATAGCCTCAACTTGTGTAGTGTATCAGCGACAAAAGTATTCAATTTGCTCAATACTGACGGTCGTGCTCCATTTTCTGAAATCAACCGAGCTCCGCCAAGTTTCAGAAGTACAACAATCGTTGATATTTCCAACACATCCGGGATAATTAACTGAGAAAGCGAAATTTAACAAATATGTCAGTTATTCTACTGTTATGGCACCAAGGTGCATCAGTATCAGCATCGTAATGACTCAATGGCAATATCTGCAAAGAGATCAGAATGGTGCTCTGAAGACTGCCACAGCTTGTTTACAAATGACATAAAAACACATGTGAGTAATCATGACAATTTTACAATGTAAAGTGCCACCACTTCATTTACTTCGATTAGGCAACGCAGTGTTCATCATCCCTGCTCGGGCACCATACAATTTTAATTTATTTTAAGCTATAAAAGCTTTCAGTAGACTAAATGTCATGAAATTTTTGACAGAAATTTAGGAAATCATATAACTTTCCAATGCACTTAATCACATGAAGATAGCGCAACCAGAAAAAAATTAGAGAAATAGAGAAAACAGTGCGTATAAGTGTGCACGAGAATACTACTTGTACAGTCACCACACCATGGTGAAATTGTAGACATGTTGAAAATATAGTTGGCGAATATGTAGGCAAACTTTGTGCTTTTTGAGCATAATGAAATTTAAAAGGATGTTTAAAAAGCATACACAGATTGTATGTACCCATTTCATATGCTTTTAAAAATGTGGCAGTGGGTGTATCATCAAAAAAAAAAAAACAAATTATAAACTGATCTACATAGTACGTTATAAGGAAATGTATTTACTAAATTTTGTATCGTATCTCTAGCTGTTATAGTTACTGGATTTGTTGTTTCATACTATCAGACAGAGGAACATTGGAACAGACAGACGAATATGATTCAATCGTCTTGGCTTCCGTTGCTAATCTACTAGTAGATTGCTAGTAGGCAGTTAATGATGTATGGTGAACAGCAGCTTATGAAGATTTGGAGCGTTACCTAGCTACGCCATTGTTCGGCTTAAGCTTAGCATTTGTGTGAGGAGTTGAGAAACTTTAAAGCAAAATTTAAGAGACTCTTCCTACCAAGGCAATCATTAAAACACAAATTTTCACACGCATGTCAAACTTTTGAGCAAATAAATTTCGACTGTTTACAATTCACGCATGTTTAAACTTTTACCTCGAAACTAACAAAATACACATGAATTCCATGTGCGTGTTCCAAACAAAAATATTTATAATATAGTATAGAACTATATACAGCCCAATTACGTTCGGATACACCAAAATGTCGCCATGCCTACCTACACTGCTTCAGCTCCAACAACTTTTTATAGAGTGTCCTATTAAGTTTTGTAAAATTCAACGCAAATTATTTTTAATCATTGCGTTTCCACCTAAATAAACAAACGAACAGGATAAACAACATGGCACACCACACACACACACACACACACACACACACACACACACACACACACACATCTACACACAGTGTAGTTTGAAAATAAATATTGCCACCATTCTGTGTGTGTTTGTATCTTTTTGCTGGACTATTTTGTTTATCACGGTCGACTGTCAAAATATAAACAAGCATTTTTTTGGGAAATTTTCGATGACGTTGACGATGCTGTTGACGTTTACGTTTATGTTGACGACCCTTGTTTTTAATTGTACACATTTTCATTTCATTTGCTTGCTCTTTCAATGTTTGGTTTTTAGCGCGCGCGCGTTTGTTTTTAGGTGGGGGTGGTGGGGGGCATGAAACGAGTGTGGATTGAAAAGTTTTCGAAAATATGGTTATGGCGTAATGTAGTAGACCGTTGTAAATAGTATCAAAAACTATACAATAGCACTGTATACCAGTACGTATGACCAGCGGTCGACTCAATCGAACGCAATCTAGCACTAATTTTGTATATTATTGCGTTTATGCATTTATTGTTATTGCTATCTCACCATGCGCCAAACACAATAGCTACAGCAACCAAAATAATAGCGAAGCGCATATAAAGTATAATATATAATCTTCTATCTCTTTCACGCTCGTCTTGTGAACTTGTAGCTACCTTTTTCCATATCATTTAATATTTAATATTTGTATGTGTGCGTTTGTATTTCATATAAAGCCTATATGTGTCACAATAAATTGGATTGCTTAGTAGTATATAGATAGTTTTAAAACTTATGTGCACAAATCCAAGGTTTTTCAGTGTACACTAACTACAATATCTAAGAAAGTTTAAGACGCTTTTATACACTTTCCGTAGTTCACATTTCTCAATTCTCAAAGCGTACACATAACACCCACTTGTGTGTGAAAACATCAATCTACTCCACGCATGCAACAAATTAGCGCACACAAAAGTAATTAAATTGAAAATATATTGTTGTATGTGTTTCATGTAGATACATACATGTACTGGTATAGACAGATAGAGTTTCAGGTACAAGACATCGTAGCTCGTTATGTTCTTAATGTGTGGCAAAAACAATTTATGTAGTTAAAACAGACGCCACCCTCAAAAACAAGAAAAGCAAAGGCGTTGATTTTGTCTTAGACGATTACGGCGGCAACGATTTCAGCAGGAGCAACACCAAATGCTACAGTAGCAACAATGCACGTATCCTTGTCAGCGTCCTCATTGTCAGTAGTCGTTGCAGTTGTTTGTCAGTTCAACACATTTAATTATTAAATTTGCATGTCAGGTTTTTCGCTGAGATTGAACGTTTTTTTGTTTCCCATTTGTGTGCTAAAGTCAAAACTCAAAGGACATAAAATTTAAATTAATTGTACACAACATATGGCAAAGAACGAATTAGCAGCGTGTTTTCTTGGTCTCGTTTAAAGGACATACATATTTCATTAAATTATTAGTTTTGAAATATCTTAAAATACCTGTTAATGCGGTGTTTTTAGTATAATCAAATGAACTACCAGCTGGACTAGATATGTGCATCGAGTTGGTAACAAATATCAGCAAAATTGCATTTCAAATATGTACAAAATAAATTAAAAATATAAAATACTAAAACACAACGCAGAAAAAGTCTAAATCGAGCCACACTTGGAAACTGAAAACGAGAGCCAGTACGTACGCCATAGTACGTATGCAAAATTGGCGCCCAACAGAGAGTCACTACATTTCACATTTACCACACAACATAAAAACTACAAGGTGGCAACGACGAGAGAATATTACGAAATAGTGTGAAATTTATAATAAGGTTTTGATTGCATTTCACGAAAAATCGTTTAAATGCAATTTTTTTTGATTTATCGTAAAATGTTTTCATGAAAAATATCATCGTATATAACAAGTTAACTTGAATTTTTCTGGTGTGACTTTTATAACCGAACGCTCTCCATTTATATTAATAAACGTGCCCAATTTTAGAAGTCGTCCACAAACAAATCTATTATTAACTTAACCGCTTAACATACATAGACTAACGGCCGTGCCCCGCCCACTATTTGGGGTAGCTCCCCTACAAACCTATGGTTCACTTTTGACTTTTTGTAAGAAAAACTTTTTTATTAAAGTCAATATTAGGTTTGAAATGCGATATAGTGCCTTTTAAGAGACAGCCGCTTAACATACATAGACAATTGGGCATGGCCCGCCCACTTTTTGAGTTAGCCCCCATACAAACGCACCGTGCAATTTTGTGTTTTTTATGAAAAAATCCTTCATTTATATCAATATTAGCTTGAAATTTGATTTTGTGCATTTTAATGGACAACCGCTTCATATACATATACAAATGGGCGTGTCCCGCCCACTTTTTGAGGTAATCCCATATAAACCAACAGTTCACTTTTATGCATTTGTATGCAAATGGCGACTCTAAAATTTGTCAGCAGGCATCTACGATTGCACAGATTATTACAATTGAACAACGTGTATTCATTGTGAAAACCCATTACAAAAATGTGAAAAAAATGTTCGTCAATAAACAAAATTGTACACTTTGGAGCTCAGGAAATCTGCATGTGATCCATGCGAAACAAATGCGTCCACAACGATCAATGGCCTTACTTCTTTGAGTTATAGAAACATGATAACGAACAGGTACTGTTGCCTCAACTGGACTGTATGAATCTGGACGACATTTGATTTCAGCAGTACGGCATCACCACATGCCACACCGTGCATGAAACAATCGATTTATTGGAGCAACGATCGAATGGTCTCCCGAAATTCCGATCTCAAATGGCCAACAAGATTTCATTTTTTAGGGTTTTATGAAATCACAGATGTATGTAAATAAACCACAAATAATTCCTGAGCTCATGACCGATATGCAACGCGTAATCGGTGAAAATATCATGAAAAAATGAACGGTCTGTGTTCAGAGTTACGGAGGATAATAATATTTTATTCCTTACTACATAAGCGGAACATGTCTACTTTACAATGCAATAAAAATAGCTGCATTACATTTATAAATTTAATTGTGTACTCTTGTTGGAGCACCCTATAAATACAAATATATTCCAACAATTCTACTGCAGTGCAACCCAGTCTTAAAAAATTCAAAATACCTAAAACACTATTTATTGCGAATAGCGGGAATAATATTAGGTGGCGTATTTGGCCTGGATCATCCTCTCTTTTTAGTTTATTTGTGTTCGTATCATGGTAAAATAATACGAGTATAAGAGGTATTCGCTTTCTTTTCTGTTCTTCAATGCATAGAACGTAATAGCGCGACAGAAATGAAAAGTGTTTTTTTGTTTTTTCTCTATGCTGCCAACCGAAAAGAACATAAAAGAGAGAAGCTGAGCGTAATACGCTACTGTATATTGTTAAAAAAAGTATATGTCCACATCTCTCTCTCTCTCTCGCGCTCTGACGCTCTGTGTTAAACAATAAAGTTAAGATGCAGTAAAATGAGTGCATACATCAACCAATATTATTCCATCAAACTCTAGAGCTCTCATTTAAAACCTTGTAATTTTGAATTCTTGCCTGATTCACCAATATTTTCTGTATAATAATAAGAAATGTTTTTAAGAAATTTTAGTTTTTCCGAAAAGCTTGGAAAAATTTCTGGAAAACATACGGGAATTCCAGTTTAGTTTCTCAATTTTATGAGCTGATTTGTACAACGAGCATCCATACGAAGTCAGACTACTTTTTTTTTGCTCCATCTTTCCAATATATTCGATAGAACATATGCAAATACAACTAAACTTAAAGTTTCATTTTCAAAACTCTCCAAACTGCCCACCTTTCAGCGAAAATGAAAAGCGCAATTTCGGCTTGCTTCACTGTAGCGCGAAGGAAGATTCTCTGTACCGTATACATCATCAACTAAATGCTGCACTGTTCTGTCCCTCTATATATAATATCGTATTTTCGTCAGCACAACTTCCCTTTGTTTAGCTACGTGCACACAGCTAAATAACAAAATACTCCCTTTTGGCCTGCAAAAGCATCCCTAAAACCACCTCGCATATAGACGCCAGTGATCTGTCTATGGATTTTTTAAGCCGCCTTTCAGAGTTGCCAACGTGACTGTGCAGCTTTCAATACGGTTGGGTTTAGTTGGCCTGCTCTCACATAGTAATTTGTTTTTTTTTTTGTTTTTTTTTTTGTGCTTTCAGGAAATTTTTGTTCTCCACGCAAAAAAATAAAAAACTGAACGCGTTGTTTGTGAAATTTCCCAAATCTAATTTAAATGAGTCGTCATTGTCATTGTGTGCTTCGTTGGTTCACAGAGTGGCGCTGATTTGTTTCGAGAGTTGTTTAACAGACTTGTTGACCAGAATTGAATTTTCGGCTTGCACATACTTCATATTATTTCGCCATTTTTTTCTTGCTTTCTTTCGCTTTATATATTTTAAATTATATTTTCGTTTTGTTCCATTGTGTTTGCACTTTTTTTTTGTTCTAGATTTCCTCTTATTTTTTAATATTTTTTTATGGTTTATTATAATTCGTTGGAGAGTCTCTTTGGCACAGAACGCGTTCTGAAGCATCATAATGCTAAAATTTTCGCTCTTAGTCACAGTGTGTATTTAATAAAATTCACTGACTCCTTGTTGTCCTAGTCGTCCTTGTTGATATTGTTTTCGTTTTTTGTTGTCGTGGTCGTTGTCGTTGTCGTTGTTGTACTGTAAAATGCCAGGATTCATAAATATTTATGAGCTGATTTTTATGTGCTTTTGTGTCGTTTCATTTGTTTTTTTTTTATGATTATTTTGGTACTTTATAGAAAAGCATATACAAACATAAAGCTTTAAATGTTTATCCATGCATTGTGAATCGATTGTATGAAGTGAAAGATAAACCATTTAATTTGCAGATTATCAAATATTAGAATCCACATGATAAGATCCACACGCTAAAATATTGCGAATTGACCGCAAAATTTGCGGGCTGAGTGCTCAGCTCGAATGGTCAGTTTTGGCATTTTCGGCGATGGATAAAGTGCATAATGAAAACTAAGATGTACTTATAAATGGGCGGTGCGCAATCCAATAACGCTAGTTGGAACCGATTTAGTACATCCGTAAAACGAAAATAAGCTGAACCAGGCCCATATAACGGGTGATTCATTTAGAGGTTGTTTTTTCACAGATCACGCATTACTGGTGTCATACTGTCATTTTGTGTTTATTCAGTATTGTTTGACATGAACTCACACCACAACAACATCTCCATAATATTCAGCTGTATTACGAAAATCAACGTTCTGTGAGAAATTTTGTGCACTTCAAGTAACATATGTTGTGCATCATCAAACTTCCGAGCTCACTATTGCCAATAACATCAGCAAATTTGAGTCTCAGTGTACGGTATAGACCACATCCAGCCCGTAGTGAGGAGAATATTGCGGCTGTTGCGGAGAGCGTGGCTGAAAACTTTGACCAATCGATACTTGGCCTCTCGTATGGAACAACTTGGTGAATTTTACGCCAGGATCTTGATTTAAAGGCTTACAAAATCCAACACATTCACGCATTAAAGCCGCCAAACTTTAATTTATGCTTTAACTTCAGTCAACTCAATGAAGAGCCGCTGCTTTTGTGACGAATTTTCTTCAGCAATGAGGCATACTTCTGGCTCAATGGTTACGTCAATAAACAGAATTACCGTATTTGAGCTGATGAGCAACCCGAAGAGATTTTCGATCTACCGTTACATCCATAAAAATGTACTGTTTGGTGCGGTTTATGGGCTGGTGTAATCATCGATCCGCATATCTTTAAAAATGAGTCAATGGCGAGCGCTACCGCAACATGATAAAGGACTTTTTGTTGCCTGAAATTGAAACCCATGATGTTGGGATGCAGCAAGATGGTGCTACACCACACACAGCGCGCGAAACAATGGCTTTATTGAGAAATCATTTTGGTGAAGACCTAATTTCGCTTTCGTTTCGGACCTGTCAACTGTTCGCCTAAATCGTGTAATATCACATCTCTGAATGTTTGCTTTGGGGTTATGTGAAGTCAAAAGTCTTCGTCGATAAGCCAGCTACGATTCAAGACTTGGAAGTTAACATTACCCGAGTGATTCTATTTTAAGTGTTTTATTTAAAAGTAAAAAAAAAAACCTCTAAACGAATCATGCGTTATATAATAGACAAACAAGAGGGGTAAAGCTAGTTTTAGATAAAATTAGACGCCAAAATTCATAACTTGCAACATGAGAATGACATTTTGGAACTCAGAAGTAGAATTTGCAGAAATTGGAATCCAGAAGTAAGTATACAAAAGTAGAAATCGAGAAGTAGGAATACAAAAGTTGCAGACCAGTTGTAGCATTTAAGAAGTAGAGTTCCAGTAGTAGAAATCTGAAATATAAAAAGATGTTAAGGTAAATATATATTGAAATACTTCAATTAATATTCTAAATTAACATTTCGGATGAACATTTTACAATCCACAGTATGTATAAACATCTTAAACTTGTAATTCTTATATTTACACAAATACAGAGAATTTAATCGACAGTTGTTTTCTTTATATTGATAAGCAGATGGTGTGATGGTATGAAAAAATACGAACCAAAAAACTTCAATCAAAAGTTAGCTGAACCTTAGATATTAGACTGTATTAATTAACTGTTCTTCAGAGACAGTAAGCTCCACTGGAAATTTAGCAAGTCAGTGCAGTTATTCTGTTCTAGGCTATACGATCCACAAGCTGAAATTAAAGTGTGTGGACACAGCAATTAGCATCCACAGCTATAAAACTGTTCATGATGGGTGGAAATGCAAAAGTACGCCTGCAGTTCTTCAAATACAGAACTGGTGGAGAAGATAGACTTTCAAAAATGGAGATACATAAAGACAATTCTTTTTGAAAATCTCTTCATGGTTGATATAATTTCTATTACTTTTTCGTATCGTTATCTTCTTCTTTACTATCGTCATTAGCCCGACTGCCGCCACCGGCTCCACCTTTAGCACCACCCGCTCCATCTCCACCACGTCCTCCTTTGCTACCGGACTGTCCATCTTTACCATCGCGACTTTGATCTTTTTTATCATCATAATTTTTCTTATCATCGTCACGACTACCACCACCGGCTCCACCTTTAGCACCGCCGCCGTCACCACCACGTCCTTTGCCACCAGGCTGTCCATCTTTACCATCGCGATTTTGATTTTTATTATCCTTATCAGTCTTCTTATCGTCATCACGACCACCGCCACCGGGTCCACCTTTCGCGCCACCTGATCCATCTCCACCACGTCCTCCTCCAGGACCTCCACCACCACCACCACCAGCTCCACCGGCACTTCTATCCTTTGCAGTGCTTGCTACATTCTTTTGTGACATTTTTGTTTAATTTTGAATTTTTAAAATATTTTTTACTTGGAATACTTGTTGATTTCTACATAAATTATTTCAAAATTTATTCCAAAGCCTTCAAATATCTTGAAAGTCTTGCCCAATCAATATTTTCAGTCGGCAACAGCTTACATTCACATTGATTAAATGAATTCCATTCCATATCACTGCGCGGCATTATTATTTATTATTAAATAATTTGGTATACCAACACAGCGAATTTATACATAAAAATTATAATTATCCTTTCACAGCTAATCACATAATTTTCACTTTAAATTAGTCTTTGAGTGTTTTGTCGACTTCCGGTGTTGACAGAGTCAGACTCAGTGGCAGTCAGTGCGCCTGTGTTTATGCTTCACTTGCAGACAAATGCATAAATCTCATAAAGCAGACATTGCACAGTGGTTCAAGAACGATTTTACGTTGAACAAAATGCTTTGAACCGCTCAAAATTTAAATTTAAAAAAAAAATTTTTTTTTTATAAAGCCTTTAAAACTCACTTCAAAAGAACAAATTTTAATTTAACAATTATTTCATTCGTTTGTGGATTCTAAATTGTGACCACTAGGGTAGGCATAAAAAAATCCATAAAAAATATTAAAGTGTGATCAAAACGTAGCATAATGTTGCCATATCGTGCTTTTTCGTAATCATTTTGATTGCTGCACTCAATACAACACAACTCAAACGCTCAAGAAATAATTCGAAATAATTTTTTCTGCCATGAGATTACAATCCAACAGCTGCTAAATAGAGTACACAAATGTTATGTTCGTGAGATAGGTCCATTTTACTTAATTTGGGTACGCTGAATTTATTGGTGGTAATCGTCTGGCTGGTTTGGCGAATGTCTCCAAACAGTTTTTTCATTTGAAAGTTTATTGCCCAAGAACCGGAAATTTTTAAGATTTTGGCCTGTATATCTGAAACTGGCAGAGATACGGAAAATGTAGTAATAGACAAAATTTAAGTAAGTTAAATTTGTGAGCTGAAAGGTCTGGAGATTCTAAGTCACGCGTAGGAGTAGTAGTTTGCGAGATATAAGCACGGGAACACAGGTTTTCCATAAGATACCCGTATACAAAATTAAAGTAAATTAAAGTAAACTTGCAATATGGCAATTGCATAGAACCACTTGAAAGTCGTTATTAATGATGTTCTCAACTCTGAATGAAATAAATAGCTTGGTCTGTTAACTTTAGTAAAAGTTAGCAGACAAACATTAAAATCTGACAAAGATTATAGCTGTAGAAATCCAATTTTGTAAAGCTGGTTTTGCGCTAATGTTTGTACTCCACATAAAATCGAGAGAATGTATGGAGAATTTTGGTCGAGAAAACATGCTTTAATCCTTCGATGACATTGGCAAATTTTGTGTATGACAAAAATGTCAGTATCTCTGCTAGTTGCAGAGATACAGTCCAAAATGTTAAAAATTTCCTATTTATGGCTTCTATCACTTTCGGTACCAAAGTTACATACTTGTAAGTGTATTTTAAGTCTACAGTGGTAAGTCAGAAAAACTGATATCAATTTCATAGTGTTCTTCTTGACTTCGTTGAAGATTTCATATTTTTTGTTGTTGTTATTACAGCGGCCTAGAGGCCATCTTGTGCCCTTGAAGTTCTCCCAAAACCGAACTCTGGCTTTTTTTCTTCATCTTTTATTAGTTCCTGCACCTAGTCCGCGAAAGGGCCCTGAACCATTCAAGGGAGTGGTTGCCCATCTTCTTGCTAAATTATCTGATTACACTCTCATTACAGTCTTCCTATGTTGTTTAGTTTTTCTAGACAGTCCAAGACTAAGTTAGACTTGAACACATTTGAATTTAATGCTTTAATACCCGTCTGACTATCAGAGAATAGCGCAATGTTTTTGGTTCCTGTACCAGCAGTTAGATTGAATTGGGAACTTCTTCCAATTGCATAGATTACTCCTTGATTTATTTACTAGTAAATTTTTCTACTAGCGATTCAAAGTCTGTACTGAGTCTGAAGACTCCAGCTCCAGTTAAATCCATCGTTAAGGCGCTGTCCCGGTTGAAAGTTTATAATTCCAAGTTTTATTCTTCCATTTGCCTCTCACTTTGTTTCTTCAAGGATACAAGAGTATTTCTCATTGTACAGTTCAGCGATTTGCAGAGTATATAGTACTTAAGATTACTTTCCAGCCATAGGCTAGCTGTAAGAAAAAACTTATAATAAAATCAATCATAGATTAGGAAAAAAGTCGACGACGGGATTTGCGGTTAGCATTCTCAAAAGGGGCATCATACTTATTGCTTAGTATTTGGTCTGCTGGATAATTTTATAGGTGCACCTTTAAAGTATTTGATTCCTACCTAGGTATTTCTTCTTCTGTTCCACTTACATAATTTCACTGTGCCCTTTAACTGTCAAAATGATGACAATACAGTTAGCAGAGCAAGGTAAGAAAACCTTGTGATAATTTTGTGCTAGTTTTATGCAAATTTTATGCTCAATTTAAAAATTTTCTGCTCGACTCTGAATCACAAGAAAAGTTTGGTCTGCTAACTTTAAAAAAAGTTAACAGACCAACATTAAAATATGACAAAGAATATAGTTATTGAAATGACATTTTGTAAAGCTGGTCTTGAGCTTATTTTGTACTCCAAATAAAATGTTTTTGCTTGTGTCTAAATAAAAAAAGGCTTAGTCTGCTAACTTTAAGATAAAGTTGGCAGATCAACTTTTAAATATGAAGAAAAACTTAAATGTAGTTTTGTGTTAATTCTATGGTTAATTAAAAATTGTTTGCTCGACTCTGCTAACTACTACTTCAGCGCTAATGTTTTGGCACTTAAAAATGTTCACTATAGCCGAAAACATGATTAATTAAACTAGAAAAATAAACTCAAACCGTGTCGTTTTTCGGTTGAGCGAAAATTGTCAAACCTTCAGATACTGTACATTTTGACTAGCTTATTTTATGTACTTAAACTAACGATTAAGCTAAATAAAAGTTATACTTTTCAACAAATCAAATAATTACACTAATGTAATTTGCTCTCGTACCATTGTGCGTTATACTCGTGTAAGCAACACAGGACTATAGCATACAATAATGAACACAAGCTGTCGGAAATTTGATAGCTTTTTGACGCACAGAAGGCACTTTATGAGTACGCGAAACGCTTAAATTTTATAATAAATCAATGAAACGACACAGGCAAACGGATGGACGGACGGACAGGCAGACAGGCGTATTAAATTCATGTTGCGCTAATATTCGAAGCGTTCCAAATTGACTTTAATACAATATTAAATTTCAATTAGCAAATAGTAAACTAAAACGTGTTGCAATAAATTTATACGTTCTATGATTTCTTGTTCTCCATTTTAGGTAATTGATTGTACAAAAACTACAATAAATTAATTTTTAATACAAACCAAACCCAAAAGTTAGAGGAGAAGTAAGTGAAAAAGAAAGACCGAACCGTACCGGACCGGGACCGGACTCATGAGTAAGTAAATGCAATTTATCAACACTGAAAAAAATGGAAAATAAAAGAAATTGCGTCGAAAAAGTTGTAACAAATAATGTGAACAACTAGAGCGAAACAGCACTAAAAATAACAATTTTTAATGTAATACGAATAATTTATTGCATTATTTTATAAAAAGCAATAATTTTTCAATATCACCAACGCCAAAAACGTATACAACAACTATGAGTAAGTAGCGCTGCCAACCTACTGCAAACACACAAAATGCGCGCAATGTCAAATTGTGCGATGAGAAGAGCGAGCATGACTGCTGCACATACTCGTACAACTACTTTTTCATAATAAGCTTGATAAATAATAAGAAAGCACCCAAAATGTAGTAGTAGCAGTAGTAGCAGTAGTAGCTTACTTATACTCGTATACGTACGTATATATTACATACATATATAGATCATTTTTCATAGCGCTGGCTGGCAAACTGCACTTTTGAAACATTTCACTCAGCAAACAACAAACATTCACCAGCCAAAGTAAAGATGTTGCAACTAAGGTCCTAGAGCTAGAGCAGAGTGTATGGCAAGTGAAGTTGCAACCAAGACGTCGACGACGACGACGACGGCAAGAATTTTGAGTACAAGAAGAAAAAAAACAAAAACACCCTGCAAGATTAATTGATTTCACTTGGCTGCACAGTTTTCTCTTTTTGTATAAAGCATAAAGCACTTTGTTGGAGTGTGTACAGTGCTTAGTGGCTGTAGGTACAAAGCAGCATGGTGGTGGTGTACTCGTATATATAGAGGGTAGTCAGCTGGTAAGCAATAGTGTAAGCATTGGCGCTGCCAACTGAGCTGCAATTATGCATTTCGCATTAATTGAGAGGCATATATAAGTCATAGACATTTTAACGAATTCAATGATTATGCATTTCTCTCTGTTAAAGTTAGACCATGGTGGAAATGAATGTAGGTAATCGGTGCAATCGGACTTATGGTTACAGTATTAGCATATTATAGAAGAGCAACAGAATAAAGAAACTTTTAAATAAGTTTATATACAAGTATGTCTTTCGAATACCTACGTTCTTTGTTAGTTTAGGCTCTTGACTTATTTGGTTTTATGTAAAACGCTCTAGTTTGATCATCATATTGAGGAAAATTTAATAATAAAATGAAATTTCAAACAAGACAAGTTAAATTAGAATATACTTTATATTTGTGTCATGTTGGCAGGGTTGCCACTTTTTGCAGTTTTGTGGAGATTTTTTGTATGATATTAATGAAAACAGCTGTTGCAATTGATATTCCTATTCGAAAGTTAGCGCTCAAAATTCGTAATTAGAATTTAAAATTCTTTTTTGTCTAACGTCGTTCAAAAAAGTGCATTATAAATAACTATAAATAGTTGGAATTAGTATAGGGTGTTTCACAGAAAACCAAAAATTTCATTCAGAAAATTTAGTTATGTGCAAGAAGTTTTGAGATTTTGAAGCGTAATTTGGTTTCGCGCTCTTTGTCTCTCTTTCTCCCTCCCTCTCTCTCTCTCTCTCTCTCTCTCTCTCTCTCTCTCTCTCTCTCTCTCGAACAACGAACAAGGATAGATAACAGCAACAAATACATGAGCTATACATAAGTAGCTTAGAGGTTCTGCAGTGGAACGCTTTAAATCGTCAATAGTTTCATAGTCTTCAATAGATCTGTTTGTATTGGCGCCTGACTGATTTTTCATGCTCAAAAACGTACATTTTATAGTGTTAAACTTTAAGTTATACTAACAAAACCAAGAAATACGAACCTACCTAGCCTACCTCTGAAAGTGGGCGTGCCACGCCCCTTGATAATTATGAGTATCGTCCGCCCATATGAAGCTATCATATGAAATGTCAAGTTGATTTTGCCTGAAATGATAAAGCTTTTCATGAAAAGTCACTAAAGTGTGTGGTGGGTTAGTATGAAGCTGCCCCTAAAATGGAGAAATCACATCTATTTCTCTATATGTGAGACGTTCGTGCATAAGAAGCCGCTAAATTAAATTTTCAGTTGACATTTACTACTAGAAGTGGTAATTTTTGATACTCCATTAAACTGCAATAAAAGAAGTCTATGTACCGACATACAATTGAATATCTTAAAAATTGGTGCCCAACAAATGCGCAACAACATCCAGACAGACGGACAGATCAACTCGTCTCGTCCAGCTGATCAAGAATATATGTATATACTTTATGGGGTCCTTTGTTAATGCCACTACATATTATGTGTGAATGGTATAAAAGAAAGAGGCCTCAGTATCAGAAAAATGTATGTCTGCATAATCTTTAGCATATCCAACGCAACCTCAACCTCTGTCAAAATCCATCATTCTATTTGGCATATGTACAAAGCGTGCCAAAGAATATACAGAATAACCTTCATTCTTCATAGAGCAGTCGGTTAAAGACAATCTTTTTTCGAACTATTGGCTTTCTGGTAAGCGTTTAATTGATTGTGAAATGGTTTTTCAATATAGAGTAAATGTTCATACAGTGTTCCTTTTTGAGAACGGTGACTTGATGGTGAATTTTGAAAGTATCTTGAGAAAATTTGAAAATTTTCACTTACAAAATGCAGATAGTGCATCAGCTGTTAGCTGTTGACTCAACGAGGAGAAGAACGATTTTTCATCGAAAATTATCATGAGCGATGAGGCTCATTTCCATCTTAGCGGTTAAGTGAATAAACGTGCATAAACAAACTAAACGTTTCTAGGGCACCGAAAATCCGCATATCTATCACCCACGAAGAGCCATTACAAAGTTACTGCGCTCAAATTTACTGCGTGTGTGTGGTAGTTTACGCTGGAGGAGTCATCGGGCCATTTTTCTTTGAGAACGCCGCGGGCCAAACGACAACTGTGGACGGCATGCGCTACAGAGCCATGATTACCGAATTTTTTCTACCTCAATTGTTTGAATTGCGACTGGAGAACATGTGGTTCCAACAGGACGATGCAACGGCGCACACTGCTCGAGCCACAGCCGATATTCTGCAGGAAGCATTTCCGGGTAGCTTAATCTCTCGTTTTGGTGATTTGCACTGGCCGGCCAGATCACCCGATTTAACCGTTCTAGACTGCTTTTTATGGGTTTTTTTTTTTTTGAAGTCGCGGGTTTACATCAACAAGACTCAGACTCTTGAAGCCCTTAAGGAGAATATTCGCCAGGAATGGGAGAACCTGTCGCCCGAAGTTCTGGCAAGCGTGATGGAAAATGCCATAAAACCGGCCCGTATGGTCATCAACACTTGGCCGATATCATTTTCTCTACTTAATGGAATAAATTAAACAAATTTCACAAGCAGAACCAAAGTTTTAAAAAAAAAAAAAAAAAATTACAGCAAAAGAACATCGCATGATTTTACTTTTGCCCCACCTTGTACTTACATACTACGCTGATAGACCTTTTTTACTAATAAGAGCTAGGCACATGCAACCAAATAGACCGCAAATTTTAATTTCTAAAATAATAATTCAATTTAAATGGCTGCTGTGCAAGTGCAATGCACACTTTTTATACAAAATCTATGTAGACTATACACAAAACATAACAAATAAGTTTACAAACTAAGCTATGAGCCAACGTATGTAAACATATGAAATATTTACATATGGAAAAATATTTTTCTATGCACATAATTGCTTATGTCATGAAGAATTCAATCAACAAATAAAATTTCATAATAGCGAGTGCAGTTTAAAAAGTTTGTATATATACGAGTATATTGTATATAGAGAATAGTTATGCCATGAGAGATAGATAGTTCCTTTATAGAAAAATGCTAACATAGAAAAATGCTAATATAGAAAAATCTATTAAGCTGCACTGCACACTGCAAATAATTTATTTGCATAGTCAAAAGTGCATAAAATTGGATTATAAAATGAATGTACGAGTTGATATGGTAGCTCCGAACCAAAAGGGCGTCTATATAATACATATGTATGTAAAAAAGTTTATAATAAAATAATGCTACTGAATGGTTTTCAATATGCTGAACAGTGTGGTTTACTTCCGCTTCCGTTGAGTGGCAATGAGCGCAGTTTATACACTAAACAAACTGACTTGCAATAAGGTTTGGATTTTCGCAAAAAAAAAAAAAGAAAAAAAAAAAAACAAAATTATTTAATTTTGTAGCAATTCAGATATCAATTGATTGATTTGTGTAAAAACAAATAAAGAAAATAGTTTTAGCCAAGGCTTAAATAGAGCTTTGAGTGCACTGCAAATAAACTGAATGTTTGTATTGGTGCTTTTGGAAGTTTAGTTTGTAAACGAAAGAAACTAAGTTAAGCAATTCATTTTTTCCATATGAGATTTTAAAGAAAAACAAGTTTTTTTTATTATAAACATTTATAGAAAAACTCAAAAGTATTAAAATTGATTGCTGCCTAAAAGTACAAGAGTTTCGTGTTCGAAATTAAGTCACTAAATTGGCAACAGTAGCGATGCATCGATACAAGTATGTCTTCGATATGTATCGATACTTTCTTGCAATATGCAAGTACTTTTTGAATCGATGTTTATAGCTGTTAAATATACAGTATATGAATGTACTGATTCGTTATCTAAAAGTCATCTGTAGTAAAAGAAAAATCCCTTACAGACGTAATATGTCTTCGATATGTATCGATACTTTCTTGCAATATGCAAGTACTTTTTGAATCGATGTTTATAGCTGTTAAATATACAGTATATGAATGTACTGATTCGTTATCTAAAAGTCATCTGTAGTAAAAGAAAAATCCCTTACAGACGTAGTATGTCTTCGATATGTATCGATACTTTCTTGCAATATGCAAGTACTTTTTGAATCGATGTTTATAGCTGTTAAATATACAGTATATGAATGTACTGATTCGTTATCTAAAAGTCATCTGTAGTAAAAGAAAAATCCCTTACAGACGTAGTATGTCTTCGATATGTATCGATACTTTATTGCAATATGCAAGTACTTTTTGAATCGATGTTTATAGCTGTTAAATATACAGTATATGAATGTACTGATTCGTTATCTAAAAGTCATCTGTAGTTAAAGAAAAATCCCATATAAACGAAGTAGTGAAACACAGCTGCGCAACTTATAGGTGTACACATTAGTTCGGTCCGTTTTTTGGTAGTCTAAAATGCATTTATTTTAAAACAAAATTAATGAATGAAAAGTTTTATCCATTGCTTTATTTTCCATTGCTGGCTACTACTACTACCTTTTTCCAGCTTTTGGGCAAATTTTCGACTACATGCTCGAAAAAATATCTCGTCTTTAGAGGCAAACCAAGTTAGGAGCCAATTTTGCAAATCGTATTCCAGGCGATTTTCTTTGTAGTTCATGGCTCAAACGCATCAATTGTAGCCTATACCGATCGCACATAATGGAATCGCCAGGTTGTACACAACACCCTATTGCTCCCACTAGATACAAAACATGAGCTTCGAACCATGCATATTCGGCTTTGGAGTTGGTAATTTTTGGAGTTATTATAGAATATCCATTTCTTATTCACAGTCATAATTGAATGTAAAAAACTCTTTCTATGTTGCCTTTGAATCAGCTGTTCGCAAGTGAAAAATCACCTTTCAACGTCTCTCGGTTTTAGTTCATAAAATACCAAATTATCTTTCTTTCGAATCATTTCCATGGATTACAATCGTACAGAAACGGCTTGTTAGGTCACGCCCAATGTTTTTCTTCACATCGATACCATTCTCCTGAAGCCAATTTTTGATTGTTTTTCCGGTATGTGGAGTTGCACCATCTTGTTGAAAGGTATATTTTCCACAGTCAGAAAGCTTTGGTATTGATGGAATGAGCGAATTTTGTAAAATACACTTGTACTTTTCTGCATTTACAGTTCCGTCCATGAAGTAATAAAGCTGTCCCACACCTTTGGCTGGCATGCATCCCCACAACATTGTGCTCGATGGAAACTTTACGGTACGTTTTAGGCAATCTTTGTGGTACGCCTCGCACGTTTTCGAGCATCACTGACATATACTACTTCAAAATAATGGAAATCCATTGCCTCTGCACCCAGTCCTACCTCTTTCTTGCCCATAGCAATCATCGAGTAGGTGCACTCCATTTTGGGCTCTTTTCGTTGCTAGTACAACCCGATTGAGTTCGACCCAGAATCATCATGTTGCAGCACCAGCACCATGGCTGAAAACGCAAGCACTGGTGGGTCTCCAGTAAAACCTACCAAGGCGGATAACCAAACGGGGCTATTGAATGCAGCTGGTTAAAGGCTTGAAGTACAAAAACAACAGCAAAGGTCTCAAGAGGAGCACCAAAAAGCGCAACAAGAGCTACTTAAGGAGATAGCATCCAGCACAGGCGCCTTTCAATCCGAAATGCAGAGATTCCTACGCAGATCTAACAATCGATGCTCTACGGTATCTAAATATCGATGCTCTACGGTATCAATGAATCGCTATATTTAATCTAGTTCTAGCTTCTATTAAAGCATACTTTCAGATTGCTTTGCAAAATACAACAAAACATTTTAAAACTGTAGTCTACTTTTATGTACCTCGACACTAAACAACATTAGTTAACTTTCTATGAGCAATTAAACATTTTGTCACTACAGAATGCAGACAAACCGAGCTGTCAAGTTTGTGCAACCACAACAAAATGCAACCACAAATAGAGAGACAACCAGGGTACGTACTGTACAGCAAGCAAAAATAATTTGTACGCAGTGATTTGCACACTTTTCACAAGAAGCAGCAAAAAGATTTACTTTAAAGTGACTTTAACTTTACTTTAAACACACTTTATATGAAATGCATAAGTAAAACTCGTCTTAAATTCAAAAAAAATTTAAAAAAAAAAACTTTTACAACTTGATGTCTAGTTTTTAGCAACACTGTGCGGACGAAATAGTGTGCAGTACGAGTAGCTTTGAAAAGTTTGCATCGATGTTGTGGCGCTTTTGAGCTGTGCCACTCGAAAGAAGTTTAGTTCCATGTGATGTGAAGCAGCTGAAGTTGAAGACTTCTTGTTACTTGTTAAATGCGGTAACGCTTTCTGTTTGAATTTTTATAAAGTTTTAATTGCTGAAAATTTAAAACGCCAGCATGCTGTGTTAAAGACGAGTTTGACAGTGTTGTAAATGTTTAGCTGGGTGTACTTGCTGTGGTTATTATTGAGTAAAAATTTGTTTTGACAGTTTTGGCTTTGTATAAGCTAAGCACGAACTGCTGTGTTCAATATTGATTATTATGTCTCAGAGCCTTTCAAAAGTTTATTAAAATGCAACAACCAAAAGTATGCAATGAAAATCATTGGTTAGTGCATTAACCGAGCTGCCAACTTAGCTTGTTTCAGTTAAAAAACTGTCGGTTTTTAAAGTCAGTCCAACGACAGCAGTGTTATTAACTCAAGTCTACAAGCAATGCTTACGTTAAGGTCGCCAACGAATTTAATTCAAAAACACTTAAATAGCATCAAATCATCTTATAAAAATAGAACGAAAACCATGAAATACTTTTCTTCAACTGGCTTACAAATTGATTTCGGCGCGAATGTCCTGCGGTGCCAATTCATGTGCTTATGAGTGGTCAGTGGGAGCACCAGACACTTAAAGCTAATGCGAAATGAATTGGCTGAGCTTCTTCGTTGGTGGTACAGCCAACGCATACAAATTGGTATTTTTATTGGCACATAAATTAGCAAAATAATCAATAAGTGATGAGCGACTTTGGTTCTTGCTAGCTGGGTTGGCAATGGCATTGAGTTGTTTGGCAAAATAAATTCAATTTATGTCTGCTGAAATTGACAAAGAACAATACGTCGCGTAGTATTGTACTTCTACTATTTCACTTTACCAAAGCATTTGGAGTATTTCGTCTGTTGCTATTCTATTCTGCTTAATGTCATTCAACATTTTGTGCATATTTTTGTAATTCTGGAATTTCACGCAGCAATAGACAGGGTCGATATTGTTTCATCATTACTTGGCTTCGCTGTGAATGATGGTCGTGTTGGCGTTGCCGGCGTTTCTGGTGTTCAACGCAATTATTGGTATGCCATTGTTCGGCACGCACCAATCATGCCAATTAAGCTGCTGCAAAAATTTGAGAAATTTTCAATTAACGTAGAGCATTTAGAGAGTGAGAGTGAGAGAGAGTGAGAGAGTGAGAGAGAGAGAGAGAGTTAAAGCCCATGTAAGAATATAAGCAGTGACTAAACAAAATATCTGAAAATATTAAACAATAAATGTTTGTGGCAGCGCTGCCACCTGGCGAAGGCATTTTGAAGATATTGCTTAATCAATTATAGAGTGATAGGCAATTTTTGCCTGTTTCTCCGAAACTAGTAGAGATATTGCAATGAAATGGCATCCACGTTAAAAAACAAGGCTTTTGCAAGATAAAAGGTCCTCACATCCTAAGCCGTAGGAGTTAAGGTTTCCGAGATCTAGGGCCGGAACCAAAAACATGTAAAAAAAAGCTTAATTTTGCGGTATTTGTGCAATTTTTGCCTGTTTCTCCGAAACAAAAAATTTAATTTTCATGTCTCTAGCTCTTATAGTATCTGTTTATATGCGCATACGAACGGACAGACATCATATGTACTTTGGTTATGCCACGCCTCCTTCTACTTGTTACAGACAGTCACACGAACTTATTATACGACTGTTGTACCCTTAGGTATGAGGATATATTCAGATCTGCATATATGTGCAATATATGTATTGTGTTGTAACTTCTAGCTTAATTGACAACAAAAACAAAATTTCGTTTAAAAACTCAAAAATTTGGGAGGAGCGGGAGGTATTGAATGGGTACTATCTCTCATATATATATATATATATATTTCTCAAATATCGAAAAGTATATTAGATACTTTCTGTATTATAAAGTTTTGGTGTTTGATCAAACGAAGTTTATTCATGGACAAACTTTACTTCATTATCTACAAACGAAGGCTAGTGTTTGACAATTGCACTGCAGTCTTAAAAATTTACTTTTCACTCTTCGGATTGCCGAATCTGTGAGATTTGTAATTATTATTTTTAAAATTATGTTCTTCGAATAAATTTTTTGGTGGTAGACAAACGAAGTTTAAGCTTAGACAAACCTGTACTAATGTTGCACAAACGAATTGCAAATCAAAATTTATAATTCGGAGTATCATATTCAAGATTCATCGAGCGTTTTAGATTCCTTCCAGCGCCTTTATCTTCGAACCAGATTCTTCGTTAGAATTTCTAATTGTTTAATCTGCTAAACAATAGGTTTGATTATAGGTGTCACATAGACTAACGCGATCGTTAGTGCGGCCGACGACGGATGTCGTTTAGGAGCTTTTAAAGTCCTGTACAATTATTGCGTGTTTAGCGAACGCCATTAGCCTGTTAGGAGTTCTTCTTGCCGATCTATATATTAAGTAAGTGAAAAAATTTTTAAAAATGTTTCATTTTGATGTACTGAAATAAGCAAACATACTTTTAAATATTTCATAACTTTGCAATTTTTCATTTTGGCCATCCGCTGCTTAGATTTGAACATCGAAAGTCATATAACACTATATGCTCATCCGCTGTTTACATTTGGCAAACAAAAGTCATAAGCTATTGTATTGTATCGGATCCACTTGTGCATGTATAATTTCAGCTCAATCCGTTCAGTAGAAGTGGCTCAAAATTGTGTTCCACGATTTGAACAAAACAAACAAACTAACAGGCTAGCACAGCTTGTAAGTTAAAAAGAAAAGCCTGCAATGACATTTACGACATTTTTTATACATATCTATAAAGAGGTATTTTCTTTATAACGTAATTTTTTTCTTCTCTAAATAATTTCGAGTAGTTTGTCATACAAACTTCATTTCAGTTTCATCTAACGTCACATACATTCGAAATTTATTTATTTTAAAATTAGAAAATTAGAACGCCAACTGAAATGTCAGTAATAAAAATTGAATTTCTACTGTACTGCATACTTGAATTGACAATGCTTTTTGTCATGATTGAAATGGATGTGTTCGTAAAAACACCAAAGAAATTATCAAACATGAAACTATTATCCAACACTAGTAAGCTGCATCAACGAATACGCTTTGCTCAATCCTATAATCTACTATTGGATCGGTGCTATTCACTATTTGCCATGGGCATGTTCTATCACGGATACGGAATTGTGCTATTGGAGGGAAAAGGTATTTGGCAACGTATACTGCTACATTTGAAACCTATTGTCGTACATCTTTGGCGCAAGTCTGGCCATCTAATGATATTACCATGGGTGTGTAAAGCATATTTTCAACTAGTGCGCAGTGCATGCAAAATCTATGAGAATTACCAAAATCCAATGTACTATGGAACTGATAACTTTCATGTGGTGATGTTGATGCATATAATTCTTTGGTTATTCCAGTTCTTCATTTTCATATATATAGCTGCAAACTTCATAATAATGTTTGATGCATTGAGCAGAGTGCGGCGGATTAGAATCAGACAGATGGTGAATTTTGCATAGATTCGATTAAACATTTGGTTCACTGCGAAGTTTTGGCAAATGCAGGAGCAGCATTGAATATTATAGAAAGTAAATTATGTCAATTTGTTTTAAACTTTACTCACAATATGAGAAGAGTTCTCTCCAAGTATTTATTGGCACAAATAGAATATAACCGAAGAAAAACATGAAATCATATTACTTCGAAACAAACCGTAGCTGTCAAGTTGAGTTCAAGAATTTAATCGCCGAACGATTAAATGTTTTGGAAAATCGTAGAAGGCAAACGAGCATATGGAGAATTGAAAGCTATAGTTTCATATTACAACTTTATTTTATTAGATCCATACATCAAGTGATTTTATGTTACATTAAAAGTGATTAAATAATTCAAAACAGTCTCATGCAGAGATGGGCTCGGATGTTCGCCGTGACAAAACACTCTTCGGTTACTCACATTACCAAAGTCAGCTCAACAGAGAAAGATCTAGTTAAATCAGTATGCTGTGTGATTGCTTACAACGAGGTGGATTCACATCGCTATATTTTTTCAATACACACATACAGGAAGAGCGCACTCATGCCCATTTTCCGGCTCTACACTAGTGATTTCCCCCAACACTGGCAGTGAGTACTGACTCTCAGCCTAAACTAACGAGTGCATGTAATTGGCAGCGACCAAGCGGTATGTCGTTGCATCACATAGTCGCTGGAGAAAAGGAGTTAACCATGCGCTGGACTAAGAAGTCAACTCTTCGCTAGCGAAAAGAAGTTAACCAAAAACAAAACAAAAACCAATAAAATTTTATTCTGATATATTTGTTTTTTTTTTTTTTTTTTCGTGTTCGAGATTCTATTTTTAGAAAATTCTTATACAATTCTTTTGTATTGTAGTATATATCCAGTTTATAAAAATGTTATTGGGTAGAAAAAACTTTTATTCGAACCAACAGCGCTAGGCGCAAAATTTCACCATCTTAGCTACTACTGCTAACAAGCACCCAACACATTGACTTGGCGTATCACAAGCATTTGCTTATGTTATTTGCGTACTTGCTTACTGGCGAGTACTATTTTATGCGATTAGGTATTTCGATTTTCACTACAAATTTTTTCGCTAACTAAATACTAACTACCAGTAGCTAGCTAAATCGTTAAGACGAGCGAACAGTAGTTAGTTAAACGCTAGGGCATTGAGGCGTCGATATATCGCTCGAACATACTCATACTTTGGTTGCTCGCTTTGTACCCATCTCTGTGCTCGCTGCTTTTGGTCATCATTTTGAGTAAGTAGACTCTTTTCAGTTTCCCATTTGCATTCAATGCTCAGTAGAGTTTTTCTGTAGTATTATTTCGCTTTAGTCACATTAAAATTGTTGTAGAAAATTCCCAACTACTGGAGTCACTCATAACGAGATCGCTACTGGTACATAATAAAATTTTGTTGCACGAAATTAGCAACGCGGTACAGTTTTTGAATTTGTTGCCAAACTTTATAAATTTGCAGGGTTAAAAACTTTTTTATATATGTTTGATGTTGTTGTGTGTTCTATACTTTGCAGTTGCTAATTAACTCATATTGTAATGCTTCAAATTTGGTAATGAGAAATAGTTTTTGCAACTAGTGAAACACAGAACACACATAATACTATACAAACTTACTATATATATATATATATATACGAATATTAGTATGCAATTCTATCCGGCAGAAAAATATAAAATTTATGTACATATATACTGTCTAATAGTTTGTTCACATATGTCTGTTGATTATGAAAAGTTTTCTAGTATAATTACTTCGTTGATGTAGCTACATATATATGGAGCGAAAGGGAAAGTGCGAGAAAAAGAAGAGAACGAAGAATGGTGAATGGTTCAAAATTTAATTTATAGAATACAGATTTCTTTTATATAATATGAATTTGAATAATTTTATTACTATATATTAAAAGACTTCACGGGAAGTAAGTTAGCGAGCTAAAATTTCGTTATGCAGAAGAAACTTGATGTACTTTATATGAATTCACTTATGACAACAGCTTGTTATGGAACAGTGGAACTAGAAGTTCATTGCCGTGTGAGAGTGAATGCCTCTAAAACAGAGCAACTGCACTTCATTAAGAAAATCAAATTCAACGCCCAATGAAATAGTCCATCATAATTAAATGAAAGTATTCTTTTCTTCAGCTCAATTGGTAATTTCCCGGTTTTGAAACTGGATAGAAGGCTAGTTTGGAACTTCATCTTAAAAGAATGACTACAAAAATTCACTCTTTCTAAACTGTTTGTAGGAAAAAGTATTGACCTAGGTGGTACATGTCTACTGGCTTTATACTGTCCTTGACAAAACGACCGTAGTAAGGCGGCTGTCCATTGACAAAACGACCGTACTACAGCAAATAAGCAAGTTATAGTAAACGCTAATACTGTTCATCACGGACGCTCTTCGTACCACTCCAGGAAATACGCTAGATCAGAGTTGAAATGTAAGTGAACTTAGCAATACATATGAAAATGTTATTGCTTTTCTCTACCTGTATACGCAGAAAGATAACCAAGAACATGGAAATTGTTTATGTAAATTTCGCTTTGTTGATGCAAAGAGTTGTGTATGCGTGTATCTGCTACCCTGTTGTGCTTTTATACTGTAGTATATGCGCTAAGCTCTTTGCTATACGCAGAAACGTAAAGAAGAACGTTGTAAAAGTTTGTGTAATTCATACGCTTAATGCAAAGAACTGCGCGTGTGTGTGCGACAATGCTCCATATACATCTGTTGAAGAGCATTGTAGAAACAAACAAATGTGTTTGAAGAGTACACGGGCGTATGTACCTCTGCTCTAGACACTGTTCTCCTTCCTATACCGCTGTACTTAATGGTGAAGAAATTATAAACCACTGCATCACTCAGAATGAGAATACACCTCTGACCTGTTCAACCAATCAGTTATGCTAATGAATAACTGCAGGCTGTAACTACTGCATTCCAACGGAAAATTTGCAGTGTTGCCACACAAAACGCTTTCTCCTCAATATCTCTCAACTTTATTCATAAAACTAAATATTATGATTAAAATTTGGAGATTTTGAGGCGAAATATTTTTAACTTCTAGCGTGGCTGATATCTCCCGCTATACGTGAGCAATTAATGTAGTCAGCTTCTTTACAGATGTGCTTAAACTTACTGTTTTAATGGCTGCCAAACTACCGCAGTATTTTGTAAAGTAAAAATTATGCCAATTAATAAAGCCTTAGTGATTCTAAGAGCCTCAGATGTCGAGATATATTTTCAAACAGCCAGTCTATAATCGAAGCACTTAACGCAAAAATAAGCAATTCGAAAAACGGCTGCCGTAGATCTCTTAATAAGATGACAAAACAGTTTGTTGCTACACTCACCTGACTGCCAGGCTACAGCAATTTTGAGACAAACTCTATAGTACCTAACAATCTCTGACAGATCTATGGTACAGATCCTTCTTGGTAAGAATGGTAGTCGAGTATTTGGCCGAGTTATTACTTACACTGGCTGGTTGTTGTTCATGCCAGACAAACGTCTCATGTAATTAGTAATTTATGAGCTGTAGGGAGCAGAACGAGGAGAAAACGGTCATCTACATATTTTTTCTGATCTTGTACAATCCTTAGCAGAGCAAGTCTGCAACCCATACTTAGTTTCTTTTCTAAGCAAATCTCAAATCTAGTCAGTGTTCTACGGAGATACTATACAAAAAACTAAGCAAAAGCTATCAACAGCGTTCTTTGTTTACTTTGCTCTTTTAGAATTACTTTAAAATGAATTCACCTAAACAGTTTGGTTTATTTATTAGCGCGGAACAATGGAAACGGAACTAAGAAATTGGCATAAGAGAGCACTAAGCAACCATGAAAGAGTGTTAATAGTCGTGTGACACACGAATAATATGAGCATATATTTCCGCATAGAAGCTCTTATATATGATATTTTTCCTCATTTTTGTCCACCTGGTTTTCGTTTCACTTTTAGCTGAAACTAAATTAAAAACTCTCGCTGTAGCATTTTTGCTTTGTCTATTTTCTGATCTGCTCTAACCAAAAGGAAGGACAAAATATATGCTCATTTGTATTATTCATGTGTCATATGGCATTGACAGAGCTGTGCAATTATTTTTAATTGCCTATGCGTGAACACTCTGAAAGAGTAGCTAGTATTAGTAGCATTCACTGAAATTTTCAACAGTATTTTTACAATTTACCCAACACATTCTTCTAATAAATTAACAAAAATATGCTTAAAATAAACTTGAATTGTAATTCATTTAGTATGTCAGCAGCCAAATATACTTTACAAGATAGAAAACAAAACCAAATACTTGAGGTAAGAAGCAATTGCTCTATTGAAAACATTTTTCCACTCGATGGCCAACTGAAAAGCTCAAAAATGAAGACATTTTTCTTATAAGAATTTCCTATTTACAACATCATTTACGCTCAACAATTTGGTCGTCATCGTCATCGTCATCGTCATGCCACTTAAAAGCAACCCACTCACCTATTGAATCGAGCGCCTTTAGCCGTCACAGCTTCAATACGTTCACACAAAAAGGAAAGAAAAACCCATTCGAAGTGCCACTCAAGTACCACTTTTTATAATGCGCCACAAAATGTTGGCAGGACAAAAAAAAAAGAAAAAAAAAAAGAAAAGGAATAAAAAATAAAAATGTTATGCGGCTTTACGGCATCTTTAGTGGTCAATTCGTTGCTCGGACAGGATACAAACGGGATGGATTTGTAAAGAAAATAGGGAGCAATCGGGTTCGAGCTTGTGAAAATTCTGCTGCGTTGCGTTTTGATGGCTGAAGAAGTAATGCTGGTACTAAAAGATACTTTTTTCAAGGGGGTGGTCACTGTTGGCTTTTTGAGTGGCGCTTGATTTCTTAAGACTGTTGCCCCTCGCCAAATTATATGTTAAAGAAAAATAAATGTAATTTTCATAAAATGTTGCATAAATCGCATTACAAGTGCAAAATGGCGTTTGATGTGGAAATTGAATGAAAATAAAAATGTTATAAAAAAAAAAAAAATTACTAGCAAAGGAAATGTTTTCTTGCAAGATTTTTTTAAGTTTCCGCAGTGAAAAACACTTTAAGTATACAAAGAATATGAAAAGAAAATATACGGGGGCAATTTGATAAGTCAGTGACTTTTTGAATTACCCGCATATTAACTTTAAGTGCAATACTGCTTCGGTGAACTACCATCTATCTAACTAGACTATGTACAAATTTTAAGCAATCTGCATCATTAAGCATGTGCATGACAGCTATTGAAAGCAGTTGTGTAAGATAGACAGACGGAGAGAAATCGAAGATATCGGGTCCGACTAAAGAAAACCACTGTTTTATCTTAAGCTTGGTCGCTGATGTGTTGCAATGGATTCATATTTTAAACACGTTCATGAAACGGCGAAAAAACTTGACCATATACCGCTTAACCAACGTGAAGTTATCACACGCTTACGTTTGAGGTCAAATTCCGCAGCGACCTGCAGTCTGTCTGCCTTTCATGTGCCGTCCAACACAAACATAATGATGCAGATTGGGTGCTTCAGGGACTACACTCAAATCAATATAATTCGAAATTCAGAAAGTCATTGACTTATCAGTTTGCCCTTAAAATACTGCACATTTCTTTGAACTTCAAACTGTAAAAGTATTTATATAAAACCACTTTCATCTAACAAAACTACAAATTTAAAAAAAAAAAAAACAAAAAATAGCTTTCACTATGCTCAATCAGTTACGCAGCAAAGAAAAAATGCTATTCGAAGCACAACAACAGAATCATTCCGGATTATTTGTACGGAAATCAAAATAAACAACAACAGCAAATCAGTTGTATAAACAGCAAAGGACATCAAACTTTGTACAAAATTCATTGATAAAACAGAACCCAATCAAGGTGATTGAACTTAAATCAAAATCAAAGCAATGAAATGGAGTTTAAACAAAACCAAACCAAGTGAAAACAATAAAGAAAACATTAAAGGAAACTGTCAAAGGCAGACAAGTACTCACTTTACTTTAAAAATTTACCGAGATATAGTTACTAACTTAAAAGCAAAATATGTGAAATAAGTAGTGTTGTGGATTAAAGAGCAATTGACTATATACAGATAGATACACCTTGCTCAAAAATACCCTACAGAACTTAGAAACTAGCTGGAAATTAATTTGGCATTTCATTTTAACAAGCAATAAATAATTTGTTCATTAAAACCATAACTAGCCAATCATAGCAGAGCAGTTGAGCTTTTAGTAAGCTTTAAGTGCTAGCAGTAAATGTACACAGAAAAAAGCCCTTCTAAATATTGGTTCTATTCGAAAACTTTAAGTACGATTCGTACTCAATTTTCTTGCATCAGACACAAAACGAAATCTATTTATCAAATCAAACGCAGAAATAAGTAAGAAATTCTTGAAATAAGTATCTAATTAAGAGAAAAAATATGTACTCAAGTCATATACAAAAGTTTCGGTATGTTAAATAAGTCATATTTGACTTAAAGTATAAAATTCTTACATGAAACTCTGAGAGCAAAACAAAAAAAAAAAAAAAAAGCAAAAAAACATAAGCGAGTTTACTCTCTCAGCTGTTTCAATTTCTTCGCTACTACCATAAATGGGCAAATCAATGTGTTGTGATTCGACAACGCCATATGTCGGATGCCCGTTACCCAAGATAGTTAAAACGAAGACACTTCTTAGCACCGTTCCCATGTGTCATGGTTCGATACCAGTTTTCTTCACCAAAGAACTTTGTTATAAACCGTGTAAGTAGTACAACATAATATAATTGTAACTAGAATTTAGAATGTAGTAGATTAATATAAAAATCAGAGCAAATTAGATCTTCCAATCTTAGCTAAGTATATGTTAGGCTATTTTGATTTAAACCCCAACTAGAAAGAGTTACTATGAGCAACAATTTAAAGTAGTTCAAGTGAAGCTTTTAAGTAAATCATTAAACATTAAGCGCGAAATAAAGTAGCTTTTCGGAACTTTCAAACGAAAACTGTTTTTTATGTTTTATGTTTATTTCTTACTCTGGATGACTAAAGGTATACTAAGTTTGTGTAAAATTTTGTGTGACAGACTACATATAGCATCAAAAGTCGCGCCAATTCTACTATGTTCGTCTGTACGTTCGTCTATATCTCGTATATATAGACACTGATATCTCAGACATTGTAAAACTAGAGTCATTAATCTTGAATTTTTCGATTTGTCTGACAAATATGTAAAAAGCGAGTTACGAAACAAAATTTGCTGACACGCCCACAATCTCTTATATACACACTTTACAATGTATTTTTTTCTTTTACTCAATCATATGAGATGTGATCACAGACTCTGCAATCGCATCAACTTTTAAACTCACACCATTGTTTGAATCGATCATTTCTAATGTGATAAAATTTTAATTCTTATATACATAAGTACTATGTGTATACTTTCTTTCGCTTTCTTTGTTATCACGCACTAATGACCATCTGAAGACGAACACATGAACGCTCTAGATTCTGTAACTTTCAGCAATACATCATGTACTAATATCGTCCTCTCGCTCATACTAATTTCCGTCTACTTCACATTACAATTCAGTGGCACCATCTAGCTTATAATACCTAAACAGTATTAACGCAGTTTGTGCCTAATGCTGATGCATTTTCAGTTCAAAACTAAGTTTATTTGTTTTGTTTTTGATATTTTTGTTAATCCTATTATTATCTTTATTTTTATTGTTATGTCAGCGCCGTCTCTTCCAAATGAAGAGCAACTGTTCCAACAATTTTTTTTTTTTTGTTATCATCTGACAAATGGTATTATCTGATTTTGAATGTGAGTTTCAGAAAAATAAGTTAAATGTTTTGATCGATTTAAGGTGAGAGAAAATTTCAAGTCAATCCTCATATAAGGACACATTGTTGAGGAATAGGTTTTTTATTATTATTTGATATTTGAATATAAACAAACTTAAATAGTGATTCATTGTAGGTATTAAATTAATACTATTACATTAATCTTTATCTACTTCACGATCTATATACGAGCCACTATAATCGCTGCCTAAGAAATGTTCCCATTTCACTTCAAAATAATTTTTGTATTTCTTTTTTACGGGATGTTATCATGTCATTTTCTTCTTTATCCCTTCATCAAATCATAGCTAACATAATTCTAAATTGTGGATATGCAATTATTAGGGAATTCGGCGTTTTACCTACTATATTTTTCTTATTGGCCCTTACCGGCCCCCTGCTGGTTACATATGTTAAAAATTGTTTTGAATTTTTTTTGTTCTCACCTCTCCTTCCAAACCTTTCGACGAAAACAGCTGAGGTAGCCGGATGAGGTCTGTACTGGTGAATAAGCGGCACGGGGTAAGTAGCACCTCTCAGTTGAGTGTATGCAAGCAATTTTGGATCAATGTTGACGTGTGCGATGGTGCGTTGTCGTGGAGCCAAAATTGGATTGTAATCCCGCTTTTTTTTCACGCAGAGTACTGTGTAATTTCGTCAGTTATTGGTGGTAACGGTGGTCATTGATAGTGTCACCATGTTTCAACAGCTCACAGTAAACGATATTTATTTAAAATTGCAACTACATGCATGTCTTGGAGTGAGTGGTACAGGCTCCAAGAAAAAAGTGGCTTAAACAATAATTTAAAGTTTATACATTAACTAAACTAACTTAAAACTAGAAGAGGGAAGAAGGTTGGAAGAACAATTAATTTTAACCTGTCATGATAGAGTAGAAGATTTATTTCGGAATTCCAATTGAGACTCGTAAAAGCAAAAAGAAGAAACGGTTTTGGAACTGACTCAATACGACCCTCGTGAATGGCACAGCAAGGAAACCAAATACAGCAGCCACATTCTAAAATCGGACGAACGAGAGAAGTTTCCTGCTGATCGCACCAAATGCACAGCATCATCTCTCGCATAGTATTTGTTCTTCTTGGGTTTATCATGGAATATGCATTTCTCATCCCTAGACACAATTCGATCAAGAAAACCCTTTGCAACTTGGCTTTTAATCAGCTGCTCGCTGGTGTAAAATCACCTTTCAATGTCGCTCGGTTTCAGTTTATATGGCACCCAATTGCCTTGCTGATTGAATGATTCGCTTGGATTTCAATCGTACCGAAACTGCTTGTTGAGTCACTCCCAATGATACTGCAAGCTTCTCTTGCGTTTGACTGGGATCTTCATCGAATAATGGCATCAAATCTTCGAATTTGTTTGGCTATCCAGAGCGATGCTTGTCTTCAACGCTGAAATCATCATTTTTGAAACATCGAAACTATTCCCTACATGATTTAACAATTGGAGCATTTGTCACCATAAACTTTCACTAGATATGACAACCATTTTATATAAACATGCATGAAAAATAAATCTGATGGCAACCTTTTCGGAACTTTGGTTTTTTTCGAGCCGTTCGGCGCTTTTCATTTCTATCGGCTTCTTTTCGAGGCACAAACTCGTCATGCTCATTAGAACAGTTGTAGTGTATAGAAGCTACGTTCTAATCCACACAAACAGCACCTGTGTAAACTAACAACCTGTTTTCGATTTATTTTTCTAGATTCATTTTTTTTTTTTTTTGTTCTCTTTAGTGTTACAACGTTTACAACCATTTGATACAATTTGACTTTTGACATCCAAACGAGTGAACGACCGAACGAACGGAATGAATGAAGTAAAGCACAATCGGACCAACAAACAAACAAACGAACTTTGAACTAATCTATTTGTGTTTGCTTAACTTTGTAACGATTAACTCGAAAGTTGTTTGTGACACAATATGTGACAAACATGGTTTTTCTTGTTGCTGTTGTTTAGATACTATTGCTTCTTGTTGCCGCTTGTGTGCGTGTGTGTGTGTGTTTTTATTTCCTTTCTATGACAGACACACACCTTGTGTATGGGTTTGTTCTGAAGGGGTGCACATGTGTCGACAGGTGTGGCAAACAGGAAGCCAACAGCCACTTTGATATGGGTTTGTTTTTGAGGCTATATGGCATGGTATGTGACAGGATATGTTATAGCAATACAAAGTATATATATATATATAATGCTGTACGTTAAAGGTGCTATGACTTGAGATACTTTTGTATCTGTAAGTTTGTTTGCATGTGTGCTTGGTATCTTTATATACAGTTATACGAGTTTGTACGTGTCAACGGATATCAGTTGATTTGACAAATGTTTGGCAATGCGGCAAATGCATATATGTACATATATCAATGGTTTATATGTAGATATATAAATACATATCAGGCTGCTTGTATTTCATTTAAATTCCTTAGGCGCAATGTGCTGCTTAGACTTGTACGTATAAAAAGTCTATTTGGCTCAATGTCAAATCGAAATTGATAGACGCTGCTTAAATATCGAAAGTTAAAGCTTATTAGTAATAGCATATATTTTTAAAGTGCTATGGTAAACTGACTTTAAAAATTTAAGATGCTACTAGTAAATTTGTTGCACAGGCTATGCATAGGAGTAGGGACGAATGTCATTTTTTTTTTTTTGTAAAATATTGCGTCTAAGGTGCGTAAAAACCAGGTAACCCTCTCGCCCAATTACCGAGACGCGAGCTCTATGTATCTCTCAGTTCACTCAATTTGTCAAAAAGTTTCCAAAGAAAATATCAAAGTGTTTGAAATAAGCAACGGACGAACTTGCCAACATGTTGGCGAGCATCAGTTGAGAGCGTGGCTTCATAGTGTCGTTGGTAAAAGTTTAAAAGAAGAGGAGTCAATATTTTTTCGAGACTGTTGCCTGAGCGAAACATGTTGGTCGTACTTAACTCTCTCACCATTAGTATTAAATGTTACTGAACTATTTTGTATTCTTGCTGTAATAGTTGAATTTCAACCACAGGGAGTGCTAGTATGAAAATTATATAAGATTTTAGCTGTCTCAAGGTTAACTTTTACATTAACAAATATACCATAAACATAACTATTTGTTACACGAAACACCAACGGTGCTCCGTGGTACTGGAAAAAGACCAATATTATCCTAGAAACACCTATGAAATTTGAAAACACAGCACAAGAAACATTGAAGAAAAATGTTTTCGTACTAAACAAAAATGCTGTATGTAGGAGGGGGAACGTTCCACAGTTTCTCCAGCCCACCCCCCCCCCCCTTGGATCCGTCAATTAATTAATTTGACTATAGTTCTATTATCGTGCTGATCACAAACGAAACTGAAAACAAAAATAGTAGCATTTGTTTCACATAGTAGATTTGATGATCTTTAGAAGCTTCGTATTGCCAGTCGCTGGCGCTTTCCACGTGCGGCCATGACCGATATGCGGTTGTAGTTTGAAACTTGAGTTGAGTTTGTTATAAAAAGTCTGCATACCAACTCTGAAGAGTCTCTGATGCTTCAGCTTCTCTTAATGTATAGCATCCTGTTCTTTTCTTTCGTTCAATTTATAACTCAACCAATCAACCAACCTTAACCAACTTTGCTTAGAATATCGACACCACAAACAACACCAACGCCCATTATAAAAATTATCTCATTCAGCGCGCAATTGTCACATAATTTTCGCATAAATTATCAGCACCCACCAGTAACGCGCTTTATCTGTAATGGAACACCACTCCAACTCAACGCCAAAATACGCATTCAAGCGAAATAATGACAACGCAATACAATTTATTACTTAGATACTGAATTGGAATGACAACGAAGCTGTACAAAATATAATTCCAACACATTAACGCACAAACACCGTCACTTTTATGTAGACGCCATGCTTCAATAACGCAGAATACGATGGTGGAGACAACTGTACTTCCGTTTCCTCAACGTTTCCAAAACGTTCCACCGGGATTTGCGACAAATTAAATGTAGACAATTGGGTATAGCTAATTACTGGTTTTCAACTGATTACTTATGCAAAACGTCTTATACGAGTATTGTTGTGTATTGTTGAAAGTATTGTAAGTGTAGCTACAAAAGCATCTCACTAAGGCGAACTGTTTCAAGACGTCCGTGCCGCATTTAATCAATTCACATATTCATGAATGCGTCTGACAATGGAACGCAGTGTTGTCTTTATTTTCCACATGATAAAATAACCAATTAATGTCATAATTAATTCATAGGGCCTACATAATTCATTAGAATGTTTGTACGCGCTCGCTGGTATCTCAGATACATAGATAGATAGACAGATAGAATAAAATGTTGTAGTGTAAAGCGTGACAAATGTTCTAAAAGGGGTGTTTGCAGCTGAAATAGGAGAACTATTTTTTTGGCAACCAAGCATGCTTTCAGTGTTGCATGAGATACTTTTAAGCTGTCGTCATAAATTAAAAAATTTTCCATATGAATAGCTATATTTGTGCAGCATTCATTGGCGGAAATCGTGTTTAAAGTGCTGTAAAATATGCTAAAAATTGGTTAACTTGAATACTCATGCCAACACCTAACCTGCTTATATATGCACTTATAAGCGTTTGTCATTCATAACCTTATGTAGCATAGCATAACAGCCGTGATAGTCGATTATTTGCTGTTATCAGCTGTTAACGCTAAAATGTGAAAATGTTTTACCCAGAACTAGTGCTCAAAACAAACCAACAGACTTACTCTCGTACTTAATCCCATGTAAGCGTCTTCAGCCGGAAGAAAATGAAGTTGCTCACATAAGACTCGGAAATTATTGATATTGCGAGTCATTGCTGTATCGATAACAGGACGAAGTATTTAGTCTTCACTTGCTGAAAGTTAACGTAGTCTTCATAGAATATCTGCAAATTAAGAAAATTACATGTTTCTAGCTTTGGAGAACTTCGTATTGCTAACTCAATAAGTAAATCAAAAGTGTAGTCCAGTATCACATGTATTAAATTATCCTTGGGTGATGTTTCTAGTTAATAATTGGGTGCTCGTCCGCAGAGAGTTTAGACTCATTATCAAAATTGAATTTTCAAATCAAAACGTGTTGAGCATATAGTTCTTATATCTAAAAATTGTGAACATAAAATCACCTGTTAAACAATTTTCTTATACAATTTCCTGCAAGACCATGACCACTTGTTATAAGTTATGACCACTTGCCTGTGCTTATCTCGCACTTCCGATACTATGTCCTACTCCAACCTACCACAATTTTTTATGTTCATAAGTTCTTTTCGAATCTTCGAACTTAGTGTAGACAACATGCAAAATAATCTATCTCATTCTCTCGCAGGCTAAATCCTATTTATGAATATGTTAGTCTCTTTGCAAGTTGATTTTTATATTATTTTAATAAACCTTTCGAATTTCAAACTCAATTTTCGTTGCATCGAATTTTCAAATGACAACGATGCTAAGGAGGTTCACTTCAAAAACTTTTGGATACGAATATAATCTCTAGTATATATAAATATCCTCCTAAATTTATTTAACATAGTTGAGCAGAGCAGGATTAATCTCCTCCTACTATACTTAAGTCGTACCGTGTACACAGCACGGATTTCTAGTTTTCTAGCATAATTCCCAACAAGAGTGCACGATTCAAGTTTGGTACTAGTATTCTATTTCTATGCAGGTGGCAACTTTAAAATTTGACAGCTGGCATCTACGATTGTTCCGATTATTAAAAATGGAGGGAGCGTAATTGAACAAAATGTTATCAATGGGCGACTAAGCAAAATGATATGAATGAAGATTTTTCGAAACAAATCATCTTCACCAAACAAACTTGTCGAATTCAGCGCTCAGAAAACTACACGTGATTAAAGAGAAGCAAATGCATACACAACGCGCAACTATCTGGTGCGAATTTTGGTCAGGTAGCGTGATTCGACCTTACTTCTTTGAAAATGAGACCGAAAATGCAGTGACTGTGATTGGCATTCGCTACAGGGATATGATAACCAAGTTCTTGTGGCCTCAACTGGACGGTGTGGATTTGAACGACACATGCTACAGCCACACCGCGCATGGAATTATTGATTTATTGGAGCAATGATTTCTAGACTGAATCAACTCCCGTAATTCCAAAGTGAACTGGGCACCAAGTTCGTACAATTTATTGCCGTGTGATTTATTTCTTTGGGTTTTTGTGAAATCTCAAGTGTATTTGTATAAGCTACAAACAATTCCAGAGCTCAAGGCCGAGATACAACACGTCATAAGTGAGATAGAGCCACATATTTGTGAAAATGTCAATGAAAGTTTCTTGAAGAGAGCAATGGTCTGTGTTTAGAGCTGCGGGAACAATTTGCTGTAAATTTTATTTCATACATAATCGGAACATGCCTACTTTATAAATGAAATAAAAATATAACCAGTCGCTCATTCTAATTTTTTAATTAAATCATGCACTCTTGTTGGCACACCCTATACTTAGACAAAGGATTGCGACGTAAGAAGACAGAAGTTTGCACTAACACTCAGAGTCCTGGAATTACCGCACATATCAAGCAGTACAGCGAAATTAGTGGGTTACATTGTAGTTTATGTGGATAACATCTGCAAAAAGATGTGGTGAAGCAATTTCACTAGTTTCTGTGGTACCCGAAGTTTTGTTTTTTTTTTGTTTTTTATAAATTGTATAAAAAACAAATGAATTCTTTATATTTCGTTTATATTTTAACAATTTTGACCTTTACAATTTGTTGTTTACTCACATTTTGAAAACAATTTCTGGCTTAAATCGATCATACCTAAATCGACACTGTATTCGGTGTTTTACAACACTTATTTGAGACTTTCTGGTGTAATTTCTGCTATTGTCTAGCATAGTTTGACTTTAAATTGCACGCGCGCGCGTATTTAGGTTTTTCATGCCAATGCCAACCTAGCTTTTCAAGTATAAAAAACAAACAAATTAATTATAATCAGTCCGATTTAAATATGCTGTACGAGTTGTTGGCCAGTCCAAATGACTTTGCGAAATTAATCGATTTAGTACAGCCGCCTAAATAGTTTGTCGAGCGCCATATGATACGTTGCTCCATCCTGCTGAAAGCAGTAATCCACCATAACAATATCATCGATCTCATCTGACTGTGACTTTAGTTCCGATTCCATTGTTCCGCACTAATTAATACCAAAGTGATTGTCGATTTTGATTCAAATTGTAAGTGTTTTAAAGCACTTCAAAGTATTTTTCTCAGCTGAAATTTATAAACAAGAGTCGAGGTCGTTGAGTTGTAACTTTTTTTTCACAAACTACATTTTGTTCTTGAAAATTACTTTTTTTTTCTTATGTTCTCATCAACTAAGGTGTGAATACCTTAAGTATAATCATTTGACTCACAACTATTATTTTTTGTTGGTATAGAATTTTATCGAATGAAACTTTTGTCGGATTAAATAACAATTTGCTGGCTACACTCTTACTACATAAATAAATCCAAAGCATTGCTAAATTTTATAGACAGAAACTTGATTTGAAAAATAAATGCAAAATATGCCTTTTTTCTCGGTTGCACAGAGTTTAATTAATAAATAAATAGCATTCAGTGAAATAATTGTTTAAATCGCGTATTTTCATTTAAGCTATAAAAACTCATTTGCCATCGTACGATTTTAGTATTTTTATTTTGCATTTATATTTAAAAGTAAATAAAAATTATACATTAACAACAAAGTGTGTGTGTGTGTGTGTGTGTGTGTGTGTGTGTGTGTGTGTGTGTGTGTGTGTGTGTGTGTGTGTGTGTGTGTGTGTGTGTGTGTGTGTGTGTGTGTGTGTGTGTGTGTGTGTGTGTGTGTGTGTGTGTGTGTGTGTGTGTGTGTGTGTGTGTGTGTGTGTGTGTGTGTGTGTGTGTGTGTGTGTGTGTGTGTGTGTGTGTGTATGGAATTCGCACACGGCAGAAGTGAAACTTCAGAAAAGTAGCCTACAAGAGAATGTGATAAATATAGAGTATCAGGAGTATTCGGGTAACACAGGACCACAAAGGGAAATTGAGATGGACATGTTCTAAGCGTAGATGACCTTTATGTTTTTGGGGTCGCTGATTACGATCCCGATGTCCGTATGACCCTATCACGTCAGCATCAAGGTCAACTCAAGGTCAAACACCTTAATTCAAAATATTTATTTGGAGAGTTAGGAGTGTCGTGTTCTTTTGTTTGCAAAAGATCTTCTGAGAGATTGTCTTTTGTGTTCATTCGATGTATCTCTTTTCAAAGACCAGCAATATCACAAACACCTTGATATCTTCTCTCGAATTCTTTCAAATCTTGATGAAATCTCTCAGCCTGCTCTTCGCTAAAGTCCCTCAGATTTTTAGGGCAGTATTCAAAGTGGGAATAAAGAAAATGAAGCATTAAATTCATTAAACATCCCATCTTTCGGTAGTTTTTTAACAGTCTGTCGACAACATTCTTGTAGTCAGGGTCTTTGTTATTTCCCAGAAATTTCTTTTGTATTTTTCTTTAAAACTACTCCAAGCGGTTTTCTCATCGCTGGTCATTCTCATTTCGAATTATTCATCTTTCATGAGTTCCCTTAATTGAGGGCCATCTAAAACTCCCTCATTTATCTTCGCTTCAGAAATTTTGGGAAATTCCTCAAATAAATACATGAATGCCCCGCTCTCCGGTACTCTCATTGCTTTGATAAGCTGTTTACCTAAGCCAAGTTTGACGTATAAGGATGGAAGGATGACTTTCTTTGTAGGAATGAGACTTTCGTGAACAAAGTTTTTAAATCCTGGCGTTAATTTTTGTCTGAGTGGCCAGTCTTTTTTAACATATGGTTGATCTCGAGCACGACTGTCCCACTCACAAATAAAACAAAATAATGGATACATTGTGTTTTTGTTGAACTAATAGAATACTTGTTATTTTCAAATCTCCAACTAATTGCCACTTGTAAGTTTCATACTTTAATTTTTCGAGTAGAAAATCTAGGTTACAGTACTCCTCTTTCCAGATGACCAACTGGTATAGAAGCATAAACGTTTCCATTGTGAAGTAAGACAACTTTCAAACTCCTCACTAATGAGTCAAATAGGCGCCAGTCACTAGCAACATATTTAACACTTTCATATTCATTTATTATTCATTTATTATTCCGGAATGGTAGATCTCGATCACGATAAAAAACCACTCGAATACCTGGAGCAAAACAGTTCTTCTATTGCAACGTAGACGCTATGAGTTCAGAAATTTCTTTCGAAAGACCTGCATCTCGAACCAAGTCACTTAGCTCGTCTTGAGTAAAACCATTGGAATTTCCGGGTTGATCATTTTCTGATTCTTGTGATTCATTCAGCTCGTCATATTGCTGATCTTCAAATTTTTTCACATGACATACTTTCATTTACATCATTAGTTTCTTCTTCACAAAACACGTCCCAGTAGAAGCCCGATGTTCACTTCCAACCTGCTCAATGCTGGTTAAAATAGCATTAGTTACAGATTGAACAGATGCATAAGCTAGGTAGGTATTTTTTTTTTTATGATATCCAGATGTATTGGTCAAGCAGAAATAGCAATCTGTGGCATGATCTTTCGGCTCTCGCCAGATCATGGGAGAAGCAAAAAATTATCAGTAAATTCCCTGCCTTGATTTGTTAAGACATATTTCCCACAAACAACGCAAAAGTTGTTTACTAGCTTAGAACATAAGGTTGTTCTTGAACTTGCAGCATTAGACTCTAAAATAAAATTAAGAGCAACTGTTCTAAAACCAATTCCTAGCTAAAATTCCGGCCAAGAGATTAAAAAAGAACTTGACCTCTAGATGGAAATTTCGACTTTTTTCGATTAACCATGCCAAAGAACTTCGATCGCGATTTGATTTTTATAGTATTTTCACAAACCTATATTATTTTCACATTTCTATACATTTATATGCATTTCACAAACCTATGATCTATCGATACGATCTTCTAGTAAAGATATTTTGGTTGCTACCGCCAGAGGCGGTTTTTTTTTAGTATTTTCACAAACCTTTTCGAACTTAGTGAAGACACCATACAAAATCATCCATCTCATTCTCTCGCAGGATAAATGCTATTGTGGAGTTGCGGTATGGCAGCTTCTTATGACTAAAACTAACATTTATTGAACCAATAATGGACCAAACTAGTTATAATCAAGTTTTGAAGGATAATTTGCAGAAGTTGAGGCTGCAACAAGAGTTTTTGTTTCAGCAAGACAACGACCCCAAGCACAGTGTGCATAAAATAAAGCTCTGGCTCCTTTATAATATAAACAATCGGTTGAGCACCTCATTTCCATAGAACATTTGTGGGTCTTACTCGAACACAGAATCCGTTGCTATTTAAACATGCGTCAGCTATTTGTAGTGTAAGCGCTGTAGCCGTTTGGCAATTAGCTGCAAATACTCTTTCTCAAATTTGGATACACTGCTTTCCCAAGAGAGCAGCACCGCGGTAAAATTTTCATAATAGTTCAAAAATATAATTCATAACAATATACATACATATAATTACATATTTCACAATAAAAAGCAATCAAAATAATTGATAAATTGGCGAGCAAATGCAATGCGCGTTGCGTTCACGGCATTCATTTAATCGAGCACTAAAATTTCCTATGACGGCTCGGCAGGTATTCTCCGTGAGGGCTGCCAAATTCGTGACGGATACAGTTTGTTGCCGTAAACTTTGGATTTCACGTAACTCCACAGGAAAAAGTCCATGGGGGTTAAATCGGGACTTCGTGGAAGCCAATTTATGTCACCTCTCCTGGAGATCAATTTGCCAGGAAAAATTTCATGAACTCGTGGTAGATACCTGTTGGACGTGTGTAAAGTTACTAAAAATGCACGTTTAAAGCAACAGCACGCTTCCGAATCGAAAGGTCTGGGTTGTCACGAACAGACTGAGTAACACTGTCTACGTTTTCGAACGTTCTCGAAGACCTTGGACGCCCGGCTTTTGATTTTTCCAGCGTTGAACCGGTCTCTTCAAACTTCTCGACCCATTTTCCCAAAAGCTAGGCAACCGATTGACATACCCCGGCGCCCCTCTGAATAGTTGCATTCACGCAATCAGCAAATCAAATGTTAACCTTCTTTTGAGACACCCTGTACTGCCAATCTCTACTGAAGCATATTTACTTTTTTCTTGCTTCTCTCATGTCAAACACTAGCAATAAAGAAAAACCACAATGAAGCAATTTTTAAAACCCAATATGACAAAAGCTTTAAAAAATGTTTTACAAAAAAAAAATCTCTACAATTTTCACACTGAAAAAAACAAAAAAACATGGTGAAAAAGAATTCGATTTGCATTTCTACTTTTAAGACTTGTTCCATTTGTTTTATTTTTTTTTTTTTTGCAATATGTTTTTAAATATTTATTCAAAACATTATTTAAAATGCAATCAGTAAAAATAATGTATAAATAAATGAATAAGCGGGTGTACTTTTATGTTGTACAAAATCGAAATTAATTGTTGTGCTTATTTGAACATTTACAGAAAAAACTGCATGAATACTTTTATTTGTTTATTGTTTTTTTAGTGTTTTTTTTTTGTTTTTTGTTTTGTTTTGTATTTTATGGCATTTTGTTCGTATATGCGACAGACGGACACATGCTGCGGTTTTCAAATACATATATTTTGTGCCCTTAAAAGATTTTGTGAAATGTGTGTTCTCAGTTTGTCTGAAAGTTTGTAACGCTATTTAGGAGGAAGCGATGCGCCTCGTAAAGAGGTACGACTACAATCTTTAGTAAAGCTCTAAAACGGATCATGTCGATCTGAACAATGCTCCGCATATTAATCACACTTTTAAACTCGTTTATTATTCGATTAATTAAGAGGATGTCATGCGGATATTGTGCGTCTTCGGTTCTCCTTCTTATACAACTCTGAATGAAATCGATACGATTGTTTTCGATTATATTGTTTATAGTAATGATTTATAGAGCATGTCAAATGGGCAAAATGTTCGAAACATTCACATGCTCAACATTTCAACTTTTCACTGGCAAATCTTCGTTTTCGTTAACATGTGAGTGGCCAAATGGCGTTCGCTTTATTTAAATATCAGCTGTTTGTGGTGATGTTAACAATTCTGTTATGTTGTCGATAATATATGGGTCCTATGAACGAAAGGAATCTTATTCATTCGTAGTGAATGGCAACATTCTTCGACAAGGTTGACTCTGATGGCGAAATGTACAGAGAATTCTCTTTACCGAGAATGTAAGTGTAAGGTAATGTTGATCATTGAAGTGACACTATTAAGCGCAAAAGTATATGGTCTCCACATGGATCCACATACTTACTATATATAGCATTTATAGAACATATTAAAGCTTTGTTTCCATGAAGCTAACCTTTTCATAATTTAATGTTTTAATTGTTTATTAATTTGCATTGTCTCATGAATTTTTTAACATATACACAATATTTAATATTGCAACTAAAAGAGAGTTCTTTATTAATTATGAGATAAATAATACAAATTAATTTTTGATGTGCATACATTTTGTATTTGCCAAACAATGACAATGTTTAATCATTAATGGTTATTTGCATTCTCAAATTGTATTACAAAAAAATATAAAGTGTGTGGAAATGTAGTTTAAAAATGAATACTTAAAAGTAAACTAATAAAAACAAGAGAAAAACACTGCTGTTCAGTGTGCTCGACTTCGAGATACACTGTGCCATGTCTGAGGAAGTTTATTTGTACCATAGATTTGTAGTATATTATATTACGAATGACATTACGAAACAGTATTTTGGCGTTTCTAGTTTCACAAAAGAATAAAAGCAAAACAATTGGAGGCATTTTACATGGGAGCTACGCTTATAGCTCCGTTTTCCGTGGGACCAAACTTGTATATTGTGTATTGGAATTAATTTTAAAGGATTCATAAGAGATGGCATAACTAGCACTAAATCGCATTGGGTAAACTTGTGACTATATTCATGTGAGAAATCCTACTTCATAAGCTTCAATTTTCAGTATGAAGAAAAAAACAGCTGAAACCCAGGCTTACGGGGACTATGCTCCATCGATTTCAACTTGTGAGTACTGGTTTCGTCGGCTTAAAAGTGATGATTTTGATACGGAGGACAAAGAACGTCCGGGCCAGCACAAAAAGTTTTAAGATGAAGAATTGAATGCAATAATCAACGAAGATACGTGTCAAACTCTTCAAGAAATGTCAGCATCATTGGGAGTTACCTTGTCAACAATTTGCAAACGCCTCAAAGCCATGGGAATGATTCAAAAGCAAGGAATTTGGCTGCCGTACGAATTCAAGCCAAGAGACGTCGAAAGGAAATTTTTCACTTGCGAACAGCTGCTTCAACGCTCTTCATAATCGGAAGAGTTCTTTGCATCGTATTGTTACTGGCGATGAAAACTGGATCCATTACGACAACCCAAAGCGAACAAAATCATGCATCAACATCGACGGTCAAGCCGAATATTCATGGTGAATAGCTTATGCTCTGTATTTGGTGGAATCAGAAGGTTGTTGTGTACCTTGAGCTGCTGCAACCTAACCAAACGATCACTGGTGAATGTTACCAACAACAATTGATGCAATTGAGCCGATCATTGAAAGAAAAACGGAGGGAATATGCCAAAAGATACAAGAAGGTGGTTTTACAACATGACAACGCTCGGCCACATGTTGCAAGAACGTCAAGGAAACGTTGGAGGCATTGAATTGGCATGTGCGACTCTGATCTTTGCGTCACTTTAATCTATGATAAAAATCTACACCAAAACACAATTTCAAACGATCAACGAGATGGGTTTGAACCAAAAACTGAATCACTTCGAAAACTGCAAGTCTGGTTTTTTATAACTTATGGAATCAACCATGTATATAGTAAATTTAAATGCGCTGCCAAAAAGTATGCAATGAAATTATTTAGCTCAGTTCGAACGGTATTTGAGCAGGTTGCCAATTTGTAACGTTTAAAGAATTACAGTTACGCCACAAAGTTGCAGAAAAAAAAACAATATAGCACAGTGTTGCCATATTTAATAATCCATGAAAACGTAACACACACACACGCACACACACAGTTTGCTCAATAATCCGCACATAATTAAACAGCTTAAAATATAATTTCAATATTAAATATCTAAAGCGGGTTTTGTACGAGAGTACTCGTACAATAAATATATGCAACGCGAAACCAAAAATTAATGAAAATCCATTTGCAATTCAGCATTTAATCACATAATATGTACATTTCATAAAAATCAAAGTACAAATCAGAAACAATCTACTTTTCGCATATACCAACATTCCAATGCGCTAACTCAAATTATGCCAGTATAATGCCATTGCATTACGTATGTATGTAGGTAGGTAGATAGAGAAATTCAGTGCTGTCCAAATATTGTAGCTAATTAGTTATGCACAAGTGATAATCTAATAATTAAACACAAATTAAAACATTAATAATTTCACAAAATATAAACAGACAGCAACAGACAAACAGTCAGAATGCAATTATAAAGGTTGACATTGTCATTGAAAGCGTGCCTAGGCAACGAGAGATCATTAGAGCAAATAAAATTGTTCGTGTATTGAAATATTTCACTATTTCATACACTCATAAAAATAAAAACTATCTAGAATGATGAAAATGTGTTTGAAATCAAGAACATTCGTTGACGAAAGTTAGGTAAAATGTGTTGGGTTCAAAACAAGCATAATGGTCTTGATTTTTGAGAACTTTTAAAACTAGATAAAAATTCTTATGTTTAAGACCAATGGTTCCGGCACATACGATCCAGTTTTACGACCGAAATGTTAAGAACGGAAGCTCAAAAATTTAAGTGTATACTTACTTATTTTTAGTATGCATTATTTTTAACAGTGTATTTCATATATTCTACAAATTATCTAAATTATCTATTTGCTATGTGTTTAATACATCAAATACCTATCGTACTTACACACTTACACACTGCTTAGCGTGTCCTTTGGCTCAGGTATAACTTATGCACACGAATGAGCATGAAAGTTATTAAACGCGCATTAGTGCCAATGTCTTAAGCTCGTAGCAGCTTTCTTAATTATGACGCTCTATTAATTAATGTGACACTAATAAGCGAAGGATATCGTGCATTGGTGTTGGCAAGGATAATGAACACAATGATGTGCTGCCGCTGCTACACAGCGCATCGACTTAAGTAAATCCTACGACAAAATGTCGATATATTTTGCACTCATCTCTATTAGTAGTAGTAGTACTATTGTATTTAGTAGTAGAGTAATAATAAGTACATTGCTGTTCAAAGGATTATTTGTACTTCACTTTGAATGCCTGAGTGCTGTGGCTGTCATTAGTTACTTGTACTTAGTGCCTTTGGTCGTTAAAATTTACCACGGTAACAATTTCGCTTTCATTTGTGGTTGTTATGGGCAATTCTCATTAAAGCAATCTAACGCGAGAATTCCTAATAAATAGTAAATATCTCGCTGTAAGTATATAGTTTTCAAGCTTATTGCTCTACTCTCACTCGCTATAGTAGCAGTTATCGCGCGAGAGTACATTTAAAAATAACTGTAATTCAGTTCTATTGCTCATTCTTTTCTCTCTCGTCTTAATTATATCGTTTGTTTTCACTCTCGAGTTTTGTAATCCGTTCTTAATTCAAGTAGAAAATGAAAAGTGATCTAGGGGCAGCGCTATTGGAGAGAGACTTAAAGCGAGAGGGAAACTGGGTAATGATCTGTATTCAACTGAGCGTTGCATGTTGAACTCGCCCAAGTCAAAATCTTCTATTGCAGTAAAAAAAAAGTCGATTATCATGCGACCATAGCGCACATCACATTGATGGTAACCATACTTTCAGCATCGTTTGCAAAAAAATACGGCGCGATGAAGATTTCAGTCAATAGTGTAACTTTTCCTCACTCATCGTTGAACACTTTTACAAATGTTGATCGAATAAAATCACTAGCTTTATAATAGGTTTCCACAATTTGAACACGTTTTTCGGTAGTTAAATGATCCATTTAAATTTCCGACGATATATCCAGCTGGGTGGACTCTAGGATTAAACCACACTAAGACTGAACTTATACTATTTTCAAGAAGGTACAACATACCTTACTTAATCCTTCCCAAATTGAATGGCGTATATCTCACAATCGAAGTTAGCGTTAAATCATTGGACTTAATACTGGATAGGAAGCTTCTGTGGAATGATAACATAACAGAAAGAGGAAAAAAACCAATAGACAAAAGATGGGGGTTTTCTCCACCAATTGTATACTGGCTGTATATCTATATCTAATACTCATTTAATAGTATGATAGCTCGGGTACTTAACAATGCTAAAAGGAGAAACGATACGGAAGTACTGATTATTGTATCCCTATACTGGACTTCAACAAAAATGTGTATCTTCGTATCGCTTCCCGACAAGATTGGCAGTAACACCAACAGGAAATAGAAAAATCATTGAGAATCTTCATAGACGGCTCGAAACTGGAAAACAGAGTCGTTGTACCAATGCCTCCTTTAAACTACCTGATTCCTGTAGCGTTTACTGCCATCCGGGAGGAAATGTTTTACTTAGAATCGTCTAGGATTAGAGGGAAACAAGTCCACTTATAGTATACTCAGACAGCCAAGCAGCTCTAAAAGCACTGAACTCATATCTAAATCTGAGGCACTACTTCCTAAATCACATTTCGAAAACATTTAAGCTAGAAAAATTTAGTAAACTAGCTAAAATCTTCCCAGTGGTTGTAAAAGGAAAGTGTTCGAGGTCTCAAAGGAGATTCATGTGGTAACACACTGGGTCGTGTGCTGGGTGGGTCTTTGTAACTCACCCGATTATTCTCACCTATCCTAACCTAGGCATAAAATCAAAACAACAAAAAGATTTGCATACTTTTAGGCAGTTTAGTTTGATTTTCTTAAATAACATAAAACGTTTTAAAACTAGAATTATCACGTTTCTCATAAAGAGAACAATATTTAAAACTAATTGAACTTAGTACTGAGTCTTTCGTCGGCCACAGCTGAGCGCATAGGCAGTAAAACTCAGAAATCCCAAAGTGCCCCACAGTGCACTATTCTGATTGCTGCCATCACCGATCTCCAACTCCAACCACTCCAACTGTTGCGCTACAGGCACATAGAGCGCAGCAACAGCAGGCGTAACTGCAGAGGGTATGCTTAATGCCACCAACGTTGAACCATCTTCACTCAATAATGGAGCACCAAGTTCCGACATGCGTAGTGGAACTTTTTCATGCTGCACACAACCAAACTGCTGAGATGCATCCATGCAGTCTGAATGCTGTGTTACATTAAGCGCAAAGAGTGGAGTATGCTCTGTACCAACTGTGAGACGTGTACTCAGCAGTAAATGTTGCGCTTTACTCTGCAGCTTGCTCAGTGGAATTGGTTGCACGAAGGATGTTGGCGTTACATCCTTCTCCAGATACAGCAGTGCAAAGCTAACGTGTCTGCGTACATGTGTAACACTGTAGCTGAGTGCATTGCCAAGCAATACATTAAGCTCCGCTGGATGATAGCTGCCTGTCGAAGAACGGCTGTAAGAATTGTATGAAATGTATAAAAGAAATGTATAAAATATGAAGAATTCGGCATAAACTTACCGCTGCACACATTGCGCCAGTGTAAGCACCACGGCAGGCGCCACCAATGCACCCGCACATAGTGACTGTTCCGTAACACCAACTTGTCTTATGTAGGCGTGATATGTCGCCGCTGTTGTCACGTTCGCATTTATAAGCTCATTCAAATGTGAAGTGGAACTGCTCAGGCGTTTCTGATTCATGGCGGTGATCTGCTGAGTTTTTAGTGCTGCAATAGGAAATTGATAAGAATGTAAATTGATAAGTCAAGCACAAAAACAACGAACAGCTGTTCAACTAGCTGTAGACCCCCAATAGCTTGGCAACCAACGTCAATTAGTCTATTTTTTAACTAATTTTGGATTTTTTTGATTTTTGTTTCATTTTTTTATCAATCAATGTGAATGATATTTTTCACGTACAACACGCGTGCATGGGTCACTCCATTAAAGTTGTTGCGAATTACGCGTCTTGCAATTAGCAAAACACGCTGTACTTTAAACGATGTGGCCGGAAAAATCAACGTAGTCGTCGTCGATGTCGTCGGTAGTTACTATCACGCCACTTAACTTATTATTTATTTTGCAATAGTTAAGCACAGCGCCGGAAGTCATTGTCGTCGTTCTAAATAGTTATCAGATTTGAAGTATAAACAAACAAAAATCGTACGACGGAAATTTTATGATTGGCAGACTAACTGGGTTCAATTTATTTAATTTGTTTAAATTATTTATCTGTCTTTTTATTTTAATTTTTAATTTTATGGTTTAAGAGACTTCGGAAGTTTGATCACGCTAGTAGTAACAACGCTGAGCGCTCTGACATTATATTTTTTTTATAAATTTAGAACTGCTGAACACAAAAATTGATATAAAACATTGTTTCTATGGTTAGGATTTTGAGATATGAAGTTCATTTTTTTTTTTAATTTTTTCGGAGCCAGTTTATATATTTTAATATAATTCATTTAAAGGTTAACTACTTTAGTTAACTATGCTACCAAGTCAAAGATATTTAAATTATCTAAACTTTCTGTTCAAGAAGTTGATCAATCGGCTCGGTAGTTACGGAGAAATTAAAGGAAATATGACGAAAAAGTGTTTTGAGAAAAAATCGTACAGTATAAAAAATGCTTAGTTTAACTAATTTTACGTAAAGTTGAATCTTTTACTAAGCAAATAAACACATTTGTAGGAAATTCATGGAAAGAAAATGAAGTTAGGTGCATCTCAAAATATATAGATACAAAAAAAAAACAAGTTTTCTTGATTAAAGTTGTTGCGTATTACACAGGAGCACGAAACCGCAGTCAAATTTTTTTCTATAGGTAGTATTTTCAAATTTGAGTCGAAATCTGTTAGCTAAAAAATTCTGGCATGTCAAACACAAAACTCTTGTTGCATGGTGTAATATGTCACGCCATATATCTGTATGAGTACTATGTTTCTCAATTATAACCAACAATTCTGTGTATAACTATAGCTATTTACAATTATTTTCTCACTAAGCACCATATTGGTCTATGTGTGTGACCTCTATCAAGGGGTCAGCCGGCGTAACCTATAGATATATATAGAATTATTTTTACTTACTCGTTTGCATTTCACCGCACAGCAATGCTAGTATTAGAATTTTAACCATTTTTCCCATATGCTCGTTGAAGTGCATTCTTTTTATGCGCTTGCCAAAATTTTCACAACAATTTTCGTAGTTCCGTATTCTTGAGACTAAATATTTTATTTTCCGTATGTAAACTTTGGAGCCGTAAACTGCGTTGTCTTCTTTGCGCACTTTGGCTTCCAGCTCACCTGAGCTCTAAACGTAAAATGAAAATTGATATTAAATGAAAACAACAGCTGAATCGAATAGAATTTCACAAAGCTTTCTTAGATTATATTAAAATTGCAAGTATTTGTCTGCTTTTCTTTTTAATACACTACACATTTAATAAAAGATAAGGTATGCTGGCATGTCGTAGAGTTTGGAAGATATCAAATCAAAGATCAAATATTTAATTGAGAGCATTGATGAACTGGTATTGCTACTACTGAAGAACTTGGGAACTACATTGTTAGGGAAATGTTGGCGTACTCTGCTAGAAAATGAATGCACTAAACTGCGCAGACCATAATCAATTTAAAGCGCAACAATCTTCACTCACACAAGTTTACATGAAATATGTGCAAACACGCACACAGAAAAATATTATACTCTTCACTCTCTCTCATCTCTGCTGCAATGCACGTAAACTATTTGGTGTAGGTTATGGTGTAATAATAATTAGAATGTAGCATATAGCATGTGAGCAGCCAGTTACCAGTTGATAAGAAACTGTGTGCGCGAAAGAGATAAGCAGAGTGCGTGTTGCTTTGGCTTTGTTTCTGTGTTTGGTTTGTTGAGCGCGAAAGAGATAGCCAGATTACATGTTTAACTTTACATGCGTTTCGCTAATATTTTCGTGACTCACAAATGTGAGCGTAATTTGTAAAAAAGAAGAAACGTCTCTGCCTATTTTGCTCGGCAACGCTTATTTTTTTTTCACTTCAGTTTTTAAACTTTTGAAACGATGCTTAGATTTAACAATTTTTAATATACTCCTAATAAAAATTTTTCATATATTTATATTTGGCATGAATTAAGCCATTTTGACGGTTGTAGATCAATTTGGAAATGAAACCATAAACAGCTAGGTAGAAAATTGTTGGAGAAAGCAAAATACTTCAACACTTCAAAAGTCAAACAGCACAATTGGAAGTATTAAATTTCAAAATACAGAATTGCACGTGATCAACGTTGAATCAAATACGAGTAGATAAAAGATAATTAAATTAAAAACATAAAACCAAACAAAATTCTTAACACAACTTAAGCAAATTAAAGCATAAACTGTTTGCGTATTACAAGTATTTACACTTTTAAAATGAAAATACTAGAAGTATACAGTTAAAGCGTTGAATTTTTTCGTGGCAGTTTGCTAGTACACACTGTCGACGTTGACGTTGACGTGATTGCGAAAAATACTTGTGATTTTTTGACACTTTGGCCAGGGTTGCCTATTGTAACTATACAATTGTATAAGTATACTATACATAAGGTATATAGACTTCGACTAAACGCAGCAGTAATTGATTTGTATTCAACGTCAGCGTCATTTCTAATGATATTGATAATGTTTTGAACGATCCACTGCTCACCCAGCAATCGCACGTCCACCACAAAAAAAGCCGAATTAAGTATACCGAAAAGTCAGGCCAAATAGACAAAGTTCACGTTTATTTATGTTGTTGCTTCTTGTTTATCAGGTTTGTTTGATTTATTTATAAACTTTGTATTTGTTTTGGTTTTTTTTAGTAGACCCTATAAATATTGCTTTTCTGTGTAAATGTAATGTGTGAAAAATTCGCCTAGTACAAACTATTAAGTATGTCTTTGACGCAAATTGATCATTGAAGTACCTTGAAAAGTACTATTCGAGATATGTCTCTGCGACGTTGAAAATCTTTTCGATACCTAACAATTCTTTATTTTGATATCTAATCGCATTGTCTGTGTTTAGCAATATTAAGTGCATGCGAATCGAATGATCCAATTGGCAAGTGGCAGATTCGTGCACATTATAGTGTTTCATATTGTGTGTGAAATCGAAAAACTCAAGTAGTTGGATAGTAGTTACACTAGTTTCATAAATCACCATCTTGCAGTTTTCTAGATTGTGCAATTGGGAAATACCATTCAATAAGCAGGCATTCAGCGTATGGTATGGCAAAATTTTATTGCACTACAATTTAAAATTTCGCATATGTCTGGCCACTTGAGACGTATACTCAGCCATAATGGCGCAGTCCGAAAAAACTATTCTCTCACACTTTATCAATTTACTATAATTCATAAGTCATACGATGATATTAAATTTCGCTTATCGCTTCGTATAACAATTTGAAAGTGCTATATGTACACATATTGAAGGTATGTATTTTACACTGTGCAACAAAATATAAATTGATTTTTATTCCTATGCAAACAAATGCTACGTTTAACAATTTTCTTTGCTGAATTTTGGATTATGAAAGAAAAATAGCATAATCTGCTTATACTATTAAGTGCGTTTCACAACTATAGCAATTACTCTACAAATTCAATTGTGCTCACCAAATGACTACTCTTTTAAAGCAGAAATGTTTATTTGTTAATTATCTTTTGATGTTGTTTTGCCTCTCTATGCTATTTACCGTTATCAAATTCAATTGCGGTCAAGTATTTTGTGCGCTTTTGTGCGTTTCATAACCAAATATACATTTTTGCATTAAAAGAGTAGTCATTTAGTGAGCACAATTGAAATTGTAGAGTAATTATTCGAACGCATCGACTTGTGCTATAGTTATGAAACTCACCTTATGAAAAATTAAGCCTAAAGTTCGGTCTAACTACTGTATAAATACCAGAATATAATACTCAATACAGCTGATTTCGGCTCTTTGCATAATAAGCTGCTCACAGCCACCTGTAAGTACTTTATATTATGAAGGTTTTTGTATGTCTATCCACGATTAGCGAATGGTCCTATAATGGTTCAATAAGTATCTACACGATTGTGAATAAAACTATTTAAGTATGTGTTTGAAATTGAATCTTTATGCTACGATATGTTGGTTCTTATCTGAAGATAATCACCATACAACTTTAGAAGTCGCCTTTTAGTTTGAAAATATTTGTTGCTTTGTTGATACCGAAAAAACTGCATATAAAAAAAAAAACGCTTTCAAACAGCAATCAAACATTTTCGACACCAACTGTTTTTCATAGAGTACTCAGCTAACAAAAATGTTTGCTGCCGAAAATACTGTACAAACTCAAATAACAGGTGAAAAATAGTGTGAACTTTTGCATTTTCATCAGGAAAACCATAAAAAAAAATCAATATGTCTGGACTTTTCACCAAGTAAATATGTATCTGATTTTAGTAATTCATGTAGATTTGGGAACACTGTTTTTTTTTTTTTTTTTTTTTGTTTGACATAGCAGTAATATAATTTACAATTTTGTTCATCGATTTTAGTATTGGGCTTTACAAGACTACAATAGATCTCTTCGTCGTGTAAGTTGTTTTTTGTAAACTGACTATTTCAAGTTAAATCACTTACCTTTCAGTACCGATTGGTCTGCTCTAGAGTGCTGTACAGGTATGGAATTGGCAACGTATATTTTGCGTAGTAGCACTGTAAATCCTACATTTTCATATATGTACATATAACATCAGGTCGTATGATTTTATATCTGCTATACTAACATGTGTTTTATCTCTTAAATTCTCTTTAATAACTGTGCCTGTTAATGTTCCCAGTTGCATACTAACCAGTGTTCTAACTGTATTTGTTTTGCCTTATATATTCTTTTTACTCTATACATTAAATTATGTAATTTTCCATCTCTTTGGCAAGAATCTTTCAGTATTCCAAGGGGTGTAGCTAAACTGAGTGCCATACCAAAACTGTTTGAAAAAATCATTACTGACCTATTACAACAGTCGCTATAATCTGTTATCTCTGTTTTCCAAAATGGTTTTGTTAGAGAGGCAAACCTATTTACACTAACCTAGTCGAATTTTCTTCTGTTGTAAATAATGTTTTTGAGTCAGAAAGCCACCATGATGTCATATAGTATACACAGACTTCACTAAAGCGTTTGTTAGCGTTTGATTAAAAACTATTAACACCTTCTTTTCTTTCTTGGATTAAGACATACTTACCCGGTAGAACCCAAAAAAGTTTAATTTAATGTAAGTCTTTATAAAACTATTGTTGTCTTTCCTGCGATGGAGTCACTTAGGTCCAAAGCAACAGTTCAACATTTTGATTAATGATCACCCTTCGACTAATAATTATGCTCATGCGCTAATGTATGCAGACTATGTTAAATTATGCTTGTCGTGTTCTGATGTTTCCCAACACAGTTTCATGCAGGCTAATTTGAACGCCTGATATGTCACTTGATTAATGCCGGGAAAGTGCATTTTTGAATGCAACTTTGGAATAGTTGACACTAGTGTATATACAAAACTGATGACCGGCCACCACCTAAAATACCATCTTGCCAACTCAATTCATACGATTTTTGTATGGAACATTCCCTCCTCTGTTATGAGTCTCCAATGATTGCCACACTTTTTGTGTTGTGATTTGTTTTTTTTAGCAATTCGCCGAAGAGCCTAACACACCAATTAACTAATCCTCAAGGTGCTAGTCATTTCACAAGATAAAAGAGACTAGCGAAGAACCATTTCGGCAATCAAAATACCAGTGTTTTGAATAAAAATGCGCTATGGGTAACACTTGAATCAGCATGCAACAAAGCTTATTAATTTGGTACGTCATAATTCAGAAACAGCTGATCATGGAATGACACCAGCACTACAGACAGCTACTTTTGTTTAAATCCATCTCAATGAAGTTTGCAATAGTTAAATTAAAAACATAAAAACAAACAAAAGAAATAAAAACAAAAGAAATTCATTACACATTATTTTGTTTAATGCACAACTTAAGCAAATCGAACTGTTTGCGTATTATAAGTATTTACATTTTTAAAATGAAAATGCTAGAAGTATTCCATTAAAGCATCGACTTTTTTCGACGCAGTTTGCAGGTATACACAGTAGACATTGATGTGATCACGTAAAAACTTGTGACTTGTGTCTTGACACTTTTGCCATGGTTGTCAATTTTAATTATTCAATAGTGCTACCTTAGTTGAAAGCCAGGCGTACAGCTGTGGTAACTTTATTTCGATCAAAGTAATAATAAGCATGTATAAAGAATTAACTCGAAGTTTTTTATGTGATCCACAAGAATCTTAAAAAAAAATTTTTTTGTATATATATATAAGTAAGTATTTTATGCTGTGATCTAGAATTAAGCTTAAAATACAAGTTTTGATCATAACTTTCAACATATTTAAAAATTCGTAACGCAAAACCAACCAATTTTTGTTCTTATTGTCGACTTTGCGAGGAGAGTTATGTCTAAACTATGCTATAGACTAGTGTAATTGGTAATAATGTACAGATGAAACTGCGTTGCCAGCCTTAGCGAAAGAGTGTTGCCAGTATTAAGCTGTATAACTTTATTTAATTAAACAAGAACAGATGGTTCAGATAATTTTACAAATTTATACATGAAAAATTTGCTTGTTGAAGTAGCATAAATTTTACATACACTGAAAACCTTCGCGTATAATTTCAGCTCAAAATGTTGCTTTAGCTCAACTTAATACGGTTTAAATAACTTTAAGCATATTTAATACGAATTTCATAAATCTGCAACAAGCTGCTTAAAAAAAAAAATAAAATAACACTTCCTGCAACACTTTTAGCCTTCAACAGACACCTTTAATTAATTTTTATATCTGCTTGCATTCATAATTCTTAACCAAAAGGATGAATAAAACAAGAAAGAACGCTGCAGTTGAGTGTGTTCGACTTCGAGATACACTGTGTCCTGTTAAAAGGCGCCTTATATGAGACATAGATTATATACTTTAGTGCTGCGATCTGGACATATGCGTTGGATAGATTTTATGTGAATTAATGAAATTAAAAAAAAAAACAAGAAATGTTTATACAAAAAGTCAAACATGGTGCAAAGGTTTGCATGTTGCTACCCCTTGAAGTGGTCCGATCTGAGCCTATATGGACTATTATGTAAGTATTAACAAAATATATTTAGTACTTCTAGCCTAATTAGGAGACAAATAAACAAAATTTCAGTTAAAAACTTAAAACTGGAGCGCAAGTTTGTATGGGAGCTACCCCTTATAATGTGCCCATCTGGACCTATGCGGTATATTTTATTAGGATTAACGTAAGATACACGAAAATTCGTGTTGCTAGCGTAATTAACAACAATACCGTACAAAATGTTCGTACAAAAACTTCAAAATGGCAGCTAGGTCTATGGGAGCTAGTTCTTAAAATAGGGTCTGAAGAGGAAGAATGAGAGTATAAATATTCAAACTTGTAGTCTCTGTCTATTATAGTCTCCAATATCTGTTAGTTCAAACGGTTTTACGGACAGACGGACGGACATGTTTATATCGACACGTCTTTCGATGCTGATCAAGATTATATGTATATATATATACATATACATATATACGCCTACTTCTGCCTGTTACATATATATACACAAACTTAATCTACGCTTTTATCCAATGAATAAAAGGGTATTGCATTAATACTGAACTCTCTACGTCAGCGCTATACGGCAAGTTTGGAACGGAAACGGAATACAACAGCCACAGCAGCAGCAGCAACAAAAATGGCGGACACCAAACTGCAACAGTTGCAACATGGCAAACAGCGCGTTAACAAGCTGACGTGGCAAAAGAGCAAAAATGACGGATGAAAAGTTGCAAAAAAAAAAAAAAAAAAAACAAAAGAGAAAAATGTTGGTAGTAAAAGAAAATAATGTATAAAGGTGGTCAACGTGTTTATACCAAACATGGCTGCCAGCTGCCAACAATAGCAGCAAAAGCAATGTGCTTCAAAGGACCTCAGGAAACGGACGAAAACACGAATGGTTGCGCGAACGAGCGAAGCTTAACGTCTCAAGTGGCTGCAAGCAAAGTGAGTGCAGCATATGGCAACAACGTCATCATCATCAGCATTAGCAGCAGCATCAGCATCGTCATACTCATCCTTGTCATTGTTGCAGCTTTACTGCACATAATCATGTCATATAAACGGACAGCTTTGCAGCAGGATTTATACAAGAATATAAAAGGCAAAAGAGCAATGCTTTCATGTTTCAGGGCTGGGCTGACTTTATTCCAAACGGTATTGCAACGATCTAGAGAAGGTTTAAAGAATGTTTTTTGCCATTCACACATAATAGAAAATGAACAGTTTGTCAGAAAGTTTTTAACGCACAAATCATTAATGGGATTTAGCCAGGTCTATCTGTGTCTCTGTTTCGGTGTTAAAAAGACCGTACTGGCAGTACTGTCTCTAACTATACCATACCAAACTGTACTCGCTACCTTATTAACCAGTTTATTTTGTATGAGCTCCTTTCGTTAGTACATATCAGTCAAAGTTTGCCTTAACTTTTGCGAAACGAACGGAATTTCGTGTGCTAAGAATGTTACAAAAGTGTTAGAAGGAGAATCAGTTTTATAAAAACTCGGAGATATCGTCGAAGCTAAGCCTAGTTCCGTACGAACATCGACATCTTCAATAGACAAAAAAATCAAGAATCAAGCTAAGAAAAAAAAAATACTTCGTTGGAACCTTTAATAACATCCACACGAAGTTTCAAGCTATCTACTTAGCAGGTGTTGGGGCCATCCCTAGAAGTAGTCGTCCAAAAGAAGCCACTATATACACTTTTAAATTGATATTGACTGTAATAAGAAAGTTTTTTGAACAAAATCCCAGAAATGCCCGATAAATTTGTATGGAGACTAGCCCTAAAAGCAGGCGGGATACGCGCCTTTGATATTTCTATGAAGCGTCCGAACATAAGAAGCCATCATGTCAATTTTTAGGGTCGGTTTGTATGGGCACTCCCCCAACAAGTTGGAGATATATTAAAAATGAATGCCCATACATACAGACGGACATTGCTAGATCGACTCGACTCGTCCAGCTGATACTTTATGGGGTCTACGATGCCTCCTTTAGTGCATTACTCACTTTTAGACAAACTGATAATACCATTTCCCACTATGTGGAGTGGTATAAAAAGTAAAGAAAATTGTGCTGTATAATCACAATTCTAGATTATGAAAATATTACACGTCATCCGAACATATCTCACTAGTCCGTTCATTCAATAGTTTAAATTTCTACAAGAACAGTACCAAATATGACCAAATTTAAGGCGAACAATGCGTGAAATACTATGGATCAACCACCGTACACACTTGATTTGGCTCCGTGTGACTTCGGTTTGTTCCCAAAACTAGAAGAGTCGCTACACCAGTTTTGAGTCAATCAAGACAAAAAAAGGAGTAAAAATCGTGGATTAAGCTAGATGCTATGCTGGAAAACGCCTATAAAAGGTGTTTCAAAAACTGATTACAACCCTATCAAATGGGTCATATGTTGAATACGACAAAGCAAATTTTGGTGATTGGTGATTTTGGTAATTGTGTGTTTTAACAATTACCGGAATTTTTTTTACATACGGGGTTTACATTTGTTGACCAAACGAAGAATGTGTAAAGAACATTTGTGAATTATAAGTGCTGTTAAGTCTTAAGTGAAAGTTTGTAATTCACAGCATATGAGACGCAAAAATATACGAAATCAAGCTAAATTAAAGGTTTATTGGATACATAGCTACCAACTGATATACTTATACAAACTTATGTATGTACATTATGTCATGGCATGGCGCACATTTTTCGGTCAAGTTGAATTTAATGCGAAATTCCGGTGGTGTTGTCTGCTATGTTGAATGACAACAACAACGTTGAACATGACATCTTCAAAAGCACCTGCATCTGAACTACATACATATATACTTCGTTAAGAAATGTTAAAATAGCTGGCAACGTATTGGCTTATAGGTAGAAATTTTTCTGATTTAAAGTTACGCAAAAAAAAAAAACAAAAAAAGCTGGAAAAAAGAAGCGAGACATCGTCGCCGAAATTATTATTTTGCTGGCCGCTTGACATTTGACTGATTTATTTATTGTGCACTCAACGTCGTCACCAGCTGACCATGCATGAAAGCATCAAGTGGAGATTATATTTAAAGAAGAAACCCAGATTAATGCGGAAAAATTATCATAGTACAATGTAAGAAATACTATTATACAAAATACTATGGTGTTCTAAAACTTGGATTCATTGGGAACGTGATTTTTTGCCAAGTTTAACCTGCTTATTCTATATTTTTGTTCACCTTATTATCCAAATTTTTGAGTCGATAACGTGGTGTTTTCATTAATTTTTCGTAAGCTTCTTCTTTTGTCGCTCAGTTACTACTCTAACAAAGTAGAATCTATGCATATATAAATTGAAGTCGGCTGCTTTGCATGTCTGTATACTACATCCAAACTCAAAAACTAATGCGGTGGTTATCAATTGGTTTTCACAAATAGACAGACAGGTGTCCGAGTAAGGTTTAGGTATATAAAAGTAGTTGGTGAGGTTAGGGAACGTGGTACCTCCTAGCACATATATATATATGTCAGGAGGTACCACATCCCCTAACCTCAGCAACTATTTGATGCAGACGGAGGAGATAAATCGAACCGGTACAAATAAGGTACACTGCAAAAATAGGTTTCGGTACGGCTCCATTCCTTTTGATAAGTTACAAATTGGTTATATCTCACAAACTATTGAACGCAGCTGTATGAAATTTGATACATTTGCACCGGTAGATCTAAAATTCACTGGAAAATTGGATGGTGTTACGGTCCCATATAAAGGATATTCCAAATTTGTTGTGTTTCAGTAACTATATTATACACAGAGATGAAATTTGGCCGGGAGCGGGTGGTACACCAAACCCAAAATATCAGAGAAAACCCAAAATCGTTTATAACGCAACAACTTTTGACGCAGATTAATGAAATTTGATACAAATATAAAAGGCAACGAAAGAAAAAAGATGCACTGGAAAACTGACACACATATAAAAGAACTACCAAATTCAACTTTTAACGCAGATGACCGAGATTTGGCACATATGTATGTAAAATACACCTTGAAAAATAAGATAAACTGAAAAACTTAGTGGTCCTACCATATAAAAGAGCAAAAGGGGGCGTAGCAATGCACGCCGGGTACGCTAGTCTTTATATAAATAAAAAAAAATCTCATTTCATTTCGACGATTGAAATTTCATAGTAACTTTGAATAAGCAGTATCTATATTGGATAAGTTCCATTTCGAGTTTTGCTTAATTGAGGACCACCTTCAAAATGAAGAAATTTTTTAAATTATAGTATCAAACAAATCCACACGTAAATTTCTTTACTTCATTGCTTTGAGTGCATTTGAAATTTGGTGAAAAATATGCAATCAGGGAAAATTGACGCTAATTAAAAGTAAAATTTGTAACTTTTAATTTGCGAATATCTCCAAAATGGTAAGATATGTCAAACTATTACAATGTATTTGTGACCAAAAAAACAAAAAGGAATGAAAAGATTAATCAACATATTTTCCATTGCTACTTTTATCCACCTTTCAAAAAAATTCCAAATCGAAAGTGTCACGTCCTTAGTGGAGATCCAAGTTAGGAGCAAATTTTAGATACGAACTGTTGAGCGGCCACAATAAGTGAAAAATCACCTTTCAACGTGTCTCGGTTTGAGTTCCCAACATCTTTTTTTTTCTAAAACTCAAGGCGATTTAAACAGAATATTATTGACCAATGTCTGACCTCTCTGAAACTACTCAAACTAGTTGCTACTCTATGAAACATTCACAACATCTTTTGAGAAACGGACCGAAGTAACTCTATATTTTTTAGCAGATTGCTGAAGTTTTCTCTTTTGTAAACAAAATTTGAATATCATGCATAGTTTATGAGATATCAGCGAAATTAAGCATAATAATGAATGACATTTATCAGAAACCAACTGCTGGAACCAGCCTCGTAGATAAATTTTCAAGCACTAATTTCACAGTTCATTTCAAAATATTTCATGGAAATATTATTTTACAAATGAGCTCTGAGTGGCACACAATAAAAAGTAATTGTATCCGAAATATTTTCATGCAACACTAACCAAATGTTTTGTATATAGTACATATGTACATACATATGTGAGTAGCTGTATCTGTGAGTTTCGAATCAACAACAGACCGCACACTCGCACGTACAAACACACGCATACAAAACACATTTAAAACTGCTGAAAGCGCCAAAAATACAACAACAAAAAATTTCAATGAATTTTCAAGATCAAAATCAGCTGCTTAGTGTTTGCTGTGCGCTTGTTAAATTTTGACCGAATATCATCGATCGTTTTGACTGAAATCGAAAGTGATCGTGAGCGTAACAAAAAAGACGCCACGCCGTTGACTTTTACGACGATTACAATTTTAGTTGATTCACTAACTCAACCACTCACTCACTCACTCACTCAAAAGCATAAATTTACGTCTATCTGGACATGCTGTACGCCTATGCCTTGAGCAAAGCCATGCTATCGATTTCTACGTACATATATAGGAATTATATGAAAAACGAAAGTGTTTTTTATGTGTAAGTTGAATCGAATCGAATCGACTCATACCGCGTCGCGTCGCGCTCGCTGAGTTAAATTGAAAACACTTGAAAGCGTTTTATTTTATGTTTCGGTTGGGTTTCCATGAAATTTGTTGTGTTTGGTACAAGGTAATTTCTCATGGCGACCGTTTACAGTGTGGAGTAGAGTAAGGTTAGCGCCCTCGAACGATGTCACGTTCATGGACTCTGTATGTACTTGTACTAGTTTTGCTAATGCAGCAGCCAGAATTTTCTGTTTCAATGCGCCACTTAGAGGCCCATGAACCTGAAAGCGAGTAAAAATTTGTTTGTTTTGCTTTGAGTTTTGGTTGATTTTCGTTGAAAGAAAAATCAGACGAGTAATGCTTGTATCGGGCGCGCAGACAAAACGAATCGGATGCGCAGCAGTAACGAAAAATTGAAATTTTGGCGGTCAGTGAACTCTCCCGCGAGTCAACGAATGAACGCAGAACTGAGAGAGCGCAAATGAGATAAAATATTTTTTTGTCTGTATGTAGCGCGTGGGCTAGAGTGAGAAAGAGTATGCGTGTTCAAGAAACGTTGAAAGTGCGGGAGGGACGGCGTGCGTGCAAGTAGCGTAGCTGTAAACGAGAGTTGTGTGTATAAAATAAAGAGGAGAAACAAAATGTGCGCGGGAATAATGGGTGCTGCAACTGATTCGCTGCATTTAGTTTGATACATTATACACTTTTCAAATAATTTATACGATCATCGGTTGAGTTTCGATTTCGATTTGTTTGGCGTTCTAAATCTAGACTTTGATTGATTCTGAATTTCGGTTGTCAAAACAACTTTACCAAATTTTAATTTGTAATTAAATTACTATATAGCTATGACGCTAGTTAATTATATATATCATGTGTCGATATAATGAAGAAGAATTTGCTTGTTGTAGCTAGTTCTCTGAACTTCATCATCAAATATCTATGTACATACATATTGGATTGATGCGCATGATTCCGATTTCGATCAAATTTTTCGGTTTCAAAAGTTAAGTTTTCTAGTCGTCGTAATGAAAAGTTATTGGCAAATTATTCAAAACTATATATGCTACTTGTCAACCAATTTTTTTAACTTTTCTTTATATTTGGAAGATATTAAAATGTTCACTTGTATAGCTTGTGTATAATATTTTTCGTAAATCGCATTCGCCGCTCTAATGCAAGCCTGCGACGGTCTTATATCCCGATTTTCAAGCGTCTTAAACGATACAATTTCAGTGCGAATGCGATAAAGAGAGAAAACTTTTCTTAAATTGTATCACGTGTCGAAATAATTGCACTTGTATTAAGCACCGATGACAGTACAATAATTGCACAACTTTGACCTAATGTCCTGACCAGGATATTTGATTTGTTTGTGGATCATGTTCTGTTCTGTTCCGTTTCGTTTGTTTTGTTTCATAGTGCTACACACAAAACGAGTCAACAACTTAAAACATATGTTTAAAAAAACACGCTTTAATAGTAATGTGAACTAGAAAGTAGAAAATAATTTTGAATAAGTTTAAAATGAGAATTAAGAGATTGACAGAAAATTAACTTTAACATAAAAAAAGCGTGGGATTAGATTTAATTAAGAAAAATTAATAAATGCAACTATTACTCTAATATAAAATTCAAAAGTACAACTACAGCAATTGAATCACCCATTAGCAGTATATTCAAACATTTACCATTTGTGTTTGGTAATGAATTCGTCTCGCTTCTTTATAAATTTACAATACAATAAGTGTGAGTGGGTGTGAAACTGAGCAGTTTTTATACACTTCTCACATAGTGTGAATAGTATTATAATTTTGTGACAGAGTTTGTAACGCGTTAATGGAAGCATCGGAAATCCCATAGATTTTTGATCAGCTCGACGAGACGAATCGAGCTAGTCATGTCCGTCCTGTCCTTAAAAATGGATTGAAAGGTACAAATTGTCAGCATAGCATTAAAATACTTGACAGAAATTTGTTAGAGTGTTGTGAAGAGTATTGAAGCTTCGGCTCCGTCGACGTTTTCTCTTGTTATTTAAAAGAATTCCTCATTATCCAGAAAGTTTTTAAAGTATTTTCCAGATACAGATTTTCAGCAATATTTAAGCTACTTGCAGACACAACAACGAAAAAAGTGTTTAATAATCAACAGCGGCGAATTCAATTTGTTTAATAAGAAATTATAAACTTTTTGTAACAATAGCACAGAAATGCATAGAAGAATGATTTAAAAATGCATTCGAAAGGCAATTTTCAAATGGAAATGTCGAACAGGGGAAGCAGAGATAATGTTATCGTAAAACAATATTGTTGTACGAGGGGTTTTCTTTAAGTTTTGTGAAAATTTAAATAATCAAATACGAGTAGAGGATATACTTATTGGTTGTTATCACTGCTTGATGTCGACATAAGGGGCCATTCAAGTATTACGTTTTCAATTTGTTACAAAATGCTACAATGGAGGAGGGGAGTGATTCAGTTTGTTACGTAACATTTTTCATTTTTTATTTTAATAGTGATCAATATAAAAAGAAAACAATACTTGAAATCATATGATATTAATAATTAGCAACATCCAATCACAATTATTATCGACAATTTCTAAAAGTTTTATCGGGCATCATACAAATCTATGCTGCTCGTGAAATACTTGTACATATACAATTTAGAGAGGAGAAAAATGGTTTCTGTGTACCCTGTCATAAAAACACAAGACTTTAGTCCAACAGTGGGCAAGCCATTGCTCTCGTTGCTCTGAGTGCGCAAACCGTCACTTTTGCATGCTTGCGATTTTCGACGAGACAACAACAACAACTTTGGGTACAGCCGAAAACGAAACAACAACCACACACGATTTTCGGACCGTCATAAAAGTGTTCATTTTGCTATGATTTATGACTTCTGCCGCGTCTTGTACGCTGAGTAAGAAAGCGAAGTAGGTTTTGATGTGTTACGATTTTTACTAAGTGATTGAATTTCAATGGTTTCAATCATTTTTTTAAGTGTTGTATTTTTTTTTACTTTAATAAACCAAACAACAACAATACAGCGATGGCTGGATTTGATTTGCGACACATAGAATCATAAAAGTGTTCATTTTGCTAAGATTTATGACTTCAAAAACTCTGTTTGTTGTAGATTTTGTTGTACTGCTCCCGATTCAAAATTTCGTGCCCATCGCTGCTTCAGTCCAATCTCTATGTATCAATAAAGAATAAATTGCATTTGTATGAAACATGTTACTTGTTATTATATTTTATTGCATAGATTGTTTACGTTTTGTCAATCTTAATCGACAATATACTTTTTATGAGTTTGTAAACAATTTTTGTATGTTATGTTACTATATTGGGAGAGGGAGGCGAGTGACCAGTTATTACCAGGGAGAGGGGGTAAAAAAAGTTAAGAAATTGAGTTACGTAATACTTGAACGGCTACTTACAGCAGTTGTCACAACCTAAACTTCGACTTCAACAGGGTATTTGTCACTTCAAATCTATTATCAATAACATAGTCTTTGCTGAACAAAGTTTGAAATATTATTTTTAAAAAATCTATATAAAGCTCTTTAATAGTTTCCGTAGCACCTTATAGTTTAGCTTCAAACTTTCAATATTTTGAATTCGACGGAATTTGTACGGTTCTTTAAGCGTATCTCATCTTGGAAGCTCAGAGGCGTGGTATATAAAAGCACTACTCACTACGAGCGCTATCTGAGTTAGTCGTCCGATGAACGCCTGCGTGTTAAGCTCATATTTTAAGTGATTTCCATGTATCAACGATGGTTTACCGGTTTTCGTTTGCAAGCAAAGCGCATTTATGATTGAATACTAACTAGGCATGGATTTTCATAATTAAGATTCAAGTCTGCAAGGCATGAATTCTATTTTGACAGACTAGTGCTAATCTGATTTTTCACGCAAATTTGCACACATTTTTTTATGTCCACAGTCACTGAATGTAAATAAAACTCAATGAACGTTCTAAATCTGGTGTCTTTACTTGAGCTTATCTGCATTTTCATCATAATTCAAAATTTCTATAGGTCGATTTTTTAGATACTTTTGAAAAATTTATGCATAATTTATTATTTTTTCAAAATTCAAAGTGATAAAAAAGTAAGTTAATCGTAAAAAGTTAACCGATACTTGTTTCACCATTAAAACTTATCTTCTTTAATGGAACTTAAGAATAGGAGTAGTAAAAAACATTCATCAATGCATAAAACTTCGTTTCAATATGTAAAATAAAAAAATATATACATGAATAATTGGCAGAACTTTCGTTTTTCAACATTTGACTATGCGCAGGCCTGAGGTTCTATGAAAATGAGGCTAAAAACCATATTCTTTTTTTAATTGTTTAAATATAAATAAATTTTACATATTTTTATCATTAAAGGAAGCATCGGAGACCTTATAAAGTATATACTCGTAAATACTTTGTTCCTCTGTGCGTACATATCCGCCCTGTTCACTCCAACTTTGAAATATTGGTTTGAAAGTTGATATGGAGACTTTTCATAATCTGAAGCACCACAAAAAAAAAATAAATAATTCGTATGCATTGGTGTGGTCCATTCAATTGAATCTTTTGGGCTACCCTGCTCTAAGGTACTACGACCAAAATTAATTTTCTTATAATTCACAGTATAAAAAAAAAAATCTACTTAATATATTTTTCGATATATTTTGCTGGGCATTCCGTTTCGAAATCTGTAATACTTTAGAGCAGCGATGGACAAAGAGTCGCACGCGTGCGGTTCAGATGTGTCATTAGCATATGTACGGGCTCACGCATACACAAAAAGAATTCAATTAACGGCGAAAGATGCAAAGGCACTACACCATACATAAAACATAACAGTGTTAGTGTGCCCTTCACTGCTTTACAGATTTAATGTAAGAAAACGAAACTTAAATACCAAAAATTTTAAGGTCTACTCTCTTACAAATACCGCACAGTAAAGTGTAATAGGGAAGTGTAAAATGGACGAGCGTGAATGTATTGACGGAATGAAAAAAACAAGTGGAAACGTTAACGTCGGTAGAACCGCTGCTTTAATACTCTACACTCGTGTATAAATAATTTACTTTTAGTCGTCTAAGTGATTATTTGAAGCATTTATTCTGATTTGAAGGTGTTTTGCTAAGAAATAATTAAGTTTTTTGTCTGCAAAAACTACAAAGTGGGCGATTGGTCTTTATGGAGACTACCGCTAAAAGTGTATGGAAAACATACATTAATAAAGCTTACTTTCAAAAGAAGTCACCATATCGAATAAGTATGTGGGCAATATCTTTGAGTGGGCGTGGCATGGTAATTGTGTTGTGTGTGAAGTAGTCTTCATACGCAATTGAAAATCAATATTTTAAAAACAAATTAACTAGTTTTGATTCATACAGTTAAGGGAGAGACAGTTGGACATAGCTAGTTCAATTCGTTGCGTTGAGTTGATCAGGAATATATACTTTATGGAATCTTTGATGCTTTTTTTAATGCATTACAAACTGCAACACAAAATTATAATACTATTTCTACTACATGTGAAGCGTATAAAAAGATACTGAGAGATTAGCATTTTGTACGATAATGGGGCTGGGCTCCATTGAGATTACGAATGAGAGATTGAATCACTACCTTACGTAAACATACATATGTACATATGTATGTAAGTTTCAATATGACACAATCAAATTTGTATCAAGTTTAATCACTATACATATATATGTATGTGTACAGATATACATATTTAGGTATTGTATAATAATATTCATCAGATCAGCACTCCAAATACTTTCTCTCATGACCCCTTCAAACGCACCATCACATCATGTCATCGCTGAAAATCTCTCTTTTTAAGAGCATTTCGACATTTTCGAATGAATGCCGATATTTCGATATCGTTCATCTAATTATTTCTGTGTATTTGTTACAAAAAGTTTATATTTTGATTTAACATTTGTTTATATATTTATTTAACGCAGCACAACAATTTTTTGTTAAGTTTAGTTAACAACAAAATATATAAAATTTAAGCTTTGTTGGAAAATAAAAATGCATTTTGGGACGTTCTTGTACTTCACACGAAAATTTAATATCAACTTGCGCTATGTACGTAGCAATTACAAAGCATACATAAAGCAAATATAACATACAACATCATTGACATTGAAATGTAGAAGTAGAAAGACAAATTGGATGGATATATTGGAGAAACCGAATTTCACTTTCGTTTTTCGAACTCTTATAGGAAGTCGCAGTGGTTTTCGTAACCAGTTGAGCAGGCGCACAGCAAACACAGCGTGTATAATTTTTTATCCAAAAACGATTTTTTGGGTTTTTAAAATTGAAACGAAAAGAAACAATGAATTTTGGATATGAGAGAGATAGAGAGAAGGAAGAGACAATAACCTGCGCGTTCATTATTTAACGCTGTTGTGTGAGTGAGAGGGAAGCATGTGTTTGTTGTGATCGTTTCGTTTGTTTCTGCGTTTAGTATTTGTTTTGTTTACAGTTCATTCAACCCTCATTTCATTTGAGAACAGCGCTTCTGGTTGCTGTTGTATTTTTATGTTGTGCTCTGTAACGGTCATTGAACTTTGTGTTTGCTGGTTTTTGATGAAATGTAGAATTAGTGTAAAAGAGAATGACTGATCAATTTGCTATTGGATCGTTGTGTGTGAAAATGAGAAAGGTGATGCTTTATAGTATTTTGGTTAATGTATCCATATATCGTACATAAAATATACATATGTATGTATGTATTTATGTGTGTACGTATGTACATATCTAAAAAGAATTGTTTATAGGAAATTTATCTTTTGTATCGTTATACTTAGCAATTATTATGTTTGTCTGAACACTTTTTAAATCTGTTTACTAATTAGGACCGTTCTAGATTTATCGGATTTCAGTGTGTGTATTCGCATTCGCTTCAAACGTCGCTGCGGAATTGAATATACATACATACATATGTACATATCTATTAAAGTGCGTGGGGGTAGTGCAATGTCATTTAAGTAACTCTGTGAAAAAAACTATTATAAAAAACAAATTTTGATGATTTTTTTTTTTTCGAACAGAGACTTAGTTAGAATCACCACCTTTTTATACTTGAAGAGTTTCTTGCGTTTGACTCTTTTTAGAAATTGTCCGTGTCTTGAGAATCATTGTTTTATTTAACTGGTCCGTTACATACAAAATGTGCATCAAATTAAGTTCGACATTAATCGGTGTGTCGCAATCTCTAGACAATTTTCCGTTTGTTGATTCGAATTTCACCGAGAAAATTCGTGGCACAGAAATCTTGCAAATTTCATTCAAAGCCGTGTTTAATGCACAAAAATGAATACTTTTTATCATGACTCCCTCCAAACGCTCCCAGCACATTGTTTTCAGCTGTCAAGTTTATTATGAATCCGGTGAACGTAAAATCGCTGGGTTTGTAATGTGACTACCGCTAAAAGTAGGCGAGGCATGCTAGTTGTGGTATATGTACGGCCTAGAAATATAGAAAGTTTTCATACACAATTTCAGTACGGTATCTTAAAAATTGAGTGACCAGATTTTATGCACATGTACAGTTTATGGGAGACGGACGGGCATGCCTAGCACGATTCGTCTCGTCGAGCTGATCAATAATTTATGTACACACATTTTATTGGTTTTCCGATGCTTCCCTTGATGCGTTACAAACTCTGTCACAAAATTATAATACTATTCACACTATGTGAGAAGTGTTTAAAAACTGCACAGTTTCCTACACTCTCACACTTATTGTATTGTAAATTTATAAAGAATTGAGTGTCTTTCTGTCTCTTTTACGCACACACTGGCATACTGCTAATGGATGATTCGTTTGGTGTAGTTTTACTTTTGAATTTTATTTTAGAGTAGCTGCATTTTTTAGTTTTTCTTAATTAAATCTATTTCATAACATTTTTGGCAAGCAAGAGCGATGTTTTCTTGTTGGACTTTTCTCAAGTTATTTATTTAAACTATCGGTCAAAATTCGAACATTTTCGCCAACCGCACTTCGTTAGTAGACACTCCGTATAATAGACGAATAATATGCAAATTTATTTGCTACGTACATAATTTCCATTCAGCTGCATTGTATCTATACATAACTGTTGAATTTCTTATAAAAGTTAGCAATTTTCGAAAATAAATAATACAAGAAATAAATCAAGAAAATAATTGACTTATTCCACAAAAATTCGACTATTTTGGTTAATTTTAAGCTGATATTTTAGATACCCAATTAAATTTTCTGTTTTGTAGACTGAAATCGTTTTTGCAACATGCTCGTACAACTTTATATTTACTGTAGCCACAAAATAAAATTAGTTCAACGGTGTTAAATCGCACGATCTAGGCGATTGACTAATTGTTTGTATCGAGCTTAGCTTTTTTATCATTGACATGGAATTTAAGATCCAAAGTTTGATGATTTCGATGCGTTGCTCTTTCGTATAGCATTGCATAACACAAATTCAACTAAAAAGAGTCCATAATACAGATTTCAGTCGATAACAAAGTACCAAATACTTTACATAAATAGCTATCGCCACAAAAATTAATTTGGTGATATTCGGCCAGAAGTTCGCTATTCTTGCAAATATTATACATACATATAGGCAATCTAGTTCTGTGACGTAGCAAATGCCGCTTAAACCGTATAGTAGTATTGGGTTCAAATTGAGTTTCAATATTTGAATTTAATAATAGTTACACGTACGTAGTCTGGCGTGACTTCTGTGACAAGACGTTTGACTCGAAAACCAATTTTTATGTCTGAATTTTGACTTTCTTGTTGCACAAAATACACCCAAATTAAGCTAAATAAAAGCTTGTAAACAAGTCTGAGTGTTGTCATAACAAAACAAAACAAAAAAAAAAGTACAAATACAAATAAATCATTTTCAATTATGGAGGCACGTCACAACAATTGACCTTCAATAATTGAGCACGTTTGTTGTGATAATTCATTCAATCATATGCTCAGTCAGCTGTCGTCATCGTAGGCCTATCATTTATGTTGTGTTTGTTTTATTTATTTATTTTTTTGGTTGTATGCTAACTTTAAACACTTTTCAAGGTTTTTCACAAATAAAAACAATTTAAAACATCTTTGTATATATGTACGTATACTACATATGTATATATAGTATGTACATACATGTATGTTGGAACTTGTTAAATACCTCTCTCGGGTGTGTTTGATTGTGAGTTCGTTTATTTGTTTGCTGGTCAAAATTGCTCATCATTATCATCATCAATTTCTGTTAGCCTGATCCACAAAGAACGAATTGGGTCCTGGCGCTTAAAAGATGAGTAAGCAAAAAAAAAGTTTGCAAAAAATTACAAGAAAAATGAGCGTTACAAATAAAAGAGAGTGCAAGCTGTTTATATTATAAACTATGCACTCTCTTTTATAAACTTTATAACGAATGCGCACAATAGTTAGAGAGACAATATAAAGAGAGAGAGAGAGAGAGAAAGAGAGAGAGAGAGAGAGAGATATAGAATGAGTGTACAATTAACGGCTTATTGTGCTGGTGGGAGGCAAAGATTATAATGTGAGTATATGTGCTTAACGCATTACAAAATTGTTGCCCACAAATGTACCGTTATATTGAGTTAAGAGCTCTCATATGTACCGTTATATTGAGTTAAGAGCTCTCATAACATATTACTTTTGCTAAACTGTAATGTTTATAAATACATATGTACATATGTAAGTATTTAGGTACTACTTAAACCATAGAAATTTGGAAGACTCTAACATAGAACAATTTGTAACTCATAACTAAGTTATAATCAAAGTTTAATGAACCCATTGCTAAAAATATAAGTTGTCTTTCGAGACTTCTTAAATAAGCTAGAAAAAAAAAACAGTCTAAAATTTAGACTCTGAACACCACATCAAAATTAGGCATCTTCCGCATAAACTCTTAACGTACTGCTCGCTTAGTTGTATTGAACCTTCTCCACTCTCGGCTATCGTAGTTTAAACACTATTTCCGCCTTCGCATATCAACTGTTTCAAACAAACACCTTCGAATTAGTCTGTACGCCGAGCGCTCTCAAGTTCAACGTTGCGTCTTCAACGCCTCAAAGTGGTTGACCTTCAATAACAATGATGACGACGAAGACTTCGACGGGTCATGTAAAGCCGCATAATCGGTCATGCACAGCAAGTTTTAAATAATTACAAAAATACATTTTAAATAAGTTTTTTGTCTTCGTTTTTATTTTCGGTTTATTATGAACTATTTGTGGCTTGTTGTCAAGCGTCGAAACGTAGTTTAGGCCTATGTTAGCCCAAGGTTGAAAAAAAAAAAACACAAAACACAAAACTATAACGAATCAGTTTCGTGGTTAGTTTCAGGCTTTTCTGTCAACCTGCGAATCGCAGAACAATACAAATCCTGTAAGTTGTGTTGTGGAACCAACAAACACAACGTAGCAGAACTGAAAACTGTATAAAATAGTTTTGAAAAAAAAAAACAAAAAAAAACCAGATATATTTTTACTCTTTAGCTCGACGTATAGCATTATTGTTGTTGTTGTAAAAATAGAACGCTGGGCGTTACTTCTGTCAACAGAACGCTGTTCCTACTGTTTCTCATTGGTTGGGGTCAATGTTTTGTATTTACGTGTTCTCAAGGTTTTGTTTTTATCTTCAAGATACATAATTATTACAAATATGAATGAACCTTTCGAAGGCATTTACTTGTATTGTTATACTATTGTATATTATTTTCTTGGGTTTTGTCGGGTTTGTGCTGTGCCCATTTTTGCTGTTCGCCTGTCATAAACTAGAACAAATAGATGAGATTTCGCTGTGATTTATGCGTGAAGATGCGATGCGATGCGCTTGACGAAGATCGAAGATGGGGTATGAGTACAGAAAATAGAATAGTTTTGTTATGTTTTTAAGTGAGTTGAGCAGTTGTGTAATATAAATGGAGTTAAAAGTTTTGGACTCTAGTTAAAGTCTAGTTTTAGAAGTTTTTAGGAAAGAGTTGCAAAATTGTGTGCCTAACGAAGATCTTGAAATGTGCATAGAGTGATTATAGAATAGTTTTAAACGTCTGACTTGAAGTTCATCGACACACTGACAATTTTTCATAATTTGCTGTTGGTACTGTTTCTTCAGCACTTTAGCTCCATAGAGTCTACCTCCTACTCCTACTCTCCAGTATTGAACGCACTCCGATATTGCCACAAAAACCAATTCAATAATTTTGAGTCCTTGAAGATTATCATTGTTGATGGTTGGCTGTATACATAAAGCTAAGCAAATATACTCTCGACTACCTATAGCGTCTCTGAGTTGCACCTACCTCTGCCCGATTTTACACATATTACTGCACCGTGGTAACGAGTTTCCCAGCGCACGTGTTACATATTTATAGGTACATACATACATTGAATACATTGTCTCGACACGACGTTACCTACTGTGACGTTTCGCAAACCAAGGTCATGCTCACTGAAGGTAGAGATAGCCACCAAACCAAGCTACACAAGTCAATTATCATTTATATATTATGTGAGTAACTCTCTGTCCGTCCGTCCGTTCGTTCGTCCGTCTGTCTGTCTGTCTGTCCGTTCGATGCCTTTACGCTTTAGTCAAGGAAACTCAATTTGCATCGTGCTGATTTTGCTGTGAACCTGTGACAAAATAGAACGCCTAGATGCGCTGTAGTTGCTGATTTATAGATTTAAGTGGTCTAGTTTTTCTAGTAGGGAGCACGCGAGGTACAAGAAATTTGATGCAAAACCATTGTGAAGCGATTCAAGTATAGCATTTTACTAGAAAACCTACAACTTAAAATACAAAAAATCTTTAAGAAAATGACGTAGTACGAGTATATTTCTACTAATAGATACACAAGTAGCTCAGTTACTATTTCATTTAAACAAAACTATTGGAAACTAATTACATATACACTTTACACGAACTGCAAAAAAATTATAGCTTCTATAAAAGATATACACAGTCATAAACATACATTAACATACACTGAACAATTTGTATACCCTGTAACAATGTGGTATATTAAGTTTTTGAAAATTTATGTAGCAACCACACAAGTAGGTATCTGTAGAGCCCATAGAATATACATATATCTTGTTGTCCACATACAAACTTGACACCTCCATTTTTAAGATATTAGTTCAAATAAAGAGTCTTAAACAAGGTACAGGGCATCTGGCAGGGTAGAGTTTTGTTTTTTATACCATTCACACATAGTGTGAAATGGTATTATCAGTTTGTCTGAAAGTTTGTAACGCATTAAAGGAACCATCGTATATATATTCTTGATCAGCTCGACGAGACGAATCGATCTAGCCATGTCCGTCTGTCTGCCTGTCCGTCTGTATGTTGTTGCGCATTTTTTGGGGACCAATTTTTATGCTATCCAGTTGAAGTTTTGCACATACACTTCTTTTTATTGTAGTTTAATAGAGTATCAAGATTGACCTGCCACGCCCACTATTTGGGGTAGCTCCCATACAAACCTATGGTCCACTTTTGACTTTTTGTAAGAAAACTTCTTTATTAAAGTCTATATTAGGTTGAAATGCGATATGGTGCCTTTTAAGAGACAGCCGCTAAACATACATAGAAAATTGGGCGTGGCCCGCCCACTTTTTGAGGTCTCCATACAAACCCACCTCCATACAAACCCACAGCGGCATATGGCGGCATCTTACACATCTACTACAACGCTTCATACACATCTACTAGTGAGCGTGTACCACCCCCTATTTAAGCCCCACTTTTATATATTACAATACTATTTAAAGTTTCGTGTGAATGGTATTAGAGCTTCGGTTCAACCGAAGTTAACGTTTTTTCTTGTTTTTTTTTTCAAACTTTTAGAAAATTTAACCCAAAATTGATTCCCCTTTCTTGTTCTCTGTTGATACCTTTGAATGTAGCGTTTAAAAAAAAATTTCTTTTCGAAAACTTAGAAGAATGCAGAGTTTGTTGGGTTAATCAAAACCTTATGGAGTATTCAACTCTTCTAAATTCATTGCACTAAAAAATCTACGACAATTTTAAAATACACACTTCGGCACTACATCCGAAGTGTATAAAATGATAAAAAAAAAAACTTTAACTTCGGTTGAACCGAAGCTCTAATACCATTCACAAGAAATTTTAAATCGTATTGTAAAACATAAATGTGAGGGCTCTAAAAAGTGGCTGCCCCAAAAAGTGGGTGGTACACGCCCATTAGTAGATGTGTATGAAGCGACCATCTATAAGAGCCGTCATATCGAATTTCAAGTTGATAGTTACGTTTTTTACAAAAATGCATAAAAGTGAGCTGTGGATTTGTATGGGACTTCCTCAAAAAGTGGGCGGGACACGCCCATTTGTATATGTATATGAAACAGTTGTCCATTAAAATCCACTAAATCGAATTTAAAGCAAATATTAATTTAAATAAAGAATTTTTTTATAAAAAAAAACAAAAGTGGGAGATGAAATTGTATGGGGGCTAAACCAAAATGTAGGTGGGTCACGCCCATTAGTCTATGTATGTTAAGCGGCTATCCATTAAAAGGCACCACGTCGCATTTCAACCTAGTATTGACTTCAACAAAGAAGTTTCTCATACAAAAACACAAAATTGGGCAGTAGGTTTGTATGGGGGCTACCCCAATCAGTGGGCGGGTCCCACCCATTAATGTATATGTGAAGTGTCCGTCTACTTGAAGCTACCATATAAAATATTAAGTTGATATTGACTAAAATAAAAAAGTTTTTCATACAAAAAGTCAAAAGTGGGCGGTGGGCTTGTATGGGGGCTACCTCAAATAGTGGGCGTGGCGGGTCAATCTTTATGCTCTATTAAACTGCAAATATTAGAAGTGTGTGTGTAAATTTTCAACTGGATAGCGTAAAAATTGGTTCCCAAAAAATGCGCAACAACATACAGACAGACGGACAGACAGATAGACGGACATGGCTAGATCGACTCATCTCGTCGAGCTGATGAAGCATATATATATACTTTATGGCATATATATACCTTTAATGCGTTACAAACTTTCAGACAAACTGATAATACCATGTCACACTATGTGTGAAAGGTATAACAAGTTGGAACAACTACCGCATACAAGAAAACCTTGGCGACTACTTGTTAATTATTTTTCGTTTAGCATTTCCAAGGTTTTTCAACTCGTACGGGTGAAAAAAAAAAACAACAAAAAATGAAATACTTACTGAAAAATGTACTACAAGGTTTTTGTTTTAATTAAAATATTGAGGTAAATATCTGTTTAAGCATATGCTATGTACAAAGCCCAACGTCGTATGGATGGATGTTGATTAAAATTTCTGCCAACGTGCCGTGCTTTATGCATGCTGTTCACCTGTGAAAAATAGAATGGCTTCTGCGTCTAAACGACGGAAACTAGATGCGCAGTGAGACTAGAAATTTAACTAGGTCGGTCTAACTTAAACAAAATCTGGTGGTTCCAATAAAAACAAAACAAAAGACTATAGCAAAAAAAAAAACAGGAAATTCATAAACCAGCCGTGCTAAATTCATTCCCAGCCATTTACTGTGCTAAATCCAATTCTAACTCAATTGTCTAGTTTTTTTTTCTATAAACAAAAAACAAAAAAAAAACAATCCAATTAGCAAAAAATCTTCTTCCATACAATTTCAATACAAAATGCTCACGGGCAATGTACGCCGCCGTATAAGGCGCGTGATTAGTTTTTTCGTACTATTTTAAACCGGCGCACAGTGAATGCCAGCAGAGCGACAGCATTGAACTTTATTGCCAAGGGAGGGGCTACCGTATTGCTGAAAGGTACCAGTAAGAAGTAAGTTCAACCATAAGCACGTGAAAGTGCAAAAAAGACAGCCTACGTACGTACGTGCATATTTCTTGCTCTGTCTTGTATTCATACGAAAACCACAATTAACATTCAAGGTTAACAAGAAAATAAAAAAAATAAAAATTTAAGTGAATAAACAAAAACCAAACATAATCGAAAACGAAAGAGAAAAACCAAAAATTCCATACCAGAAATTGTTTAAACATTTCAACGAATTTAATCGGTGTTTTTTGTACTGTCTTACGATGGGTTGGAATAGAAGGGTGCGGTTGTACTATGCGGGGCATAGGAGTAGCTAATAAACAGTGTCTACTTTATGTGTGTGTGTGTGTGTGTGTGGGGGGGGGGGGTGATAAGGAGAGTATGAGGAAAAGAGAGCTATGAGTAGACAAATTTTAATCATATTATTAACTAGCAAAAACGCACGACTTCGTTCGGAAATATTGTAGTATATACGAGTATATAGGCTGTTTTTTTAGAGGTCATACATTTGAAAAATCGGACAACTTTTTTTTGTCATTTGTGCTCAGTTTGGTTTGCCATTTTATCTAGAATAGACTAACGCAAAATGTGCACATTTATTTCGAAAATCGTGGACCAGTTCGGGAAAGTTACTCGTACCATTTTGCTCGTTCATCCGAGCGAGTAATTCGATTAACCATAGAAAAAACCTCTTGACGAGGTAATAACCATGTGACGAAAGCCAGCCACATCCTTCCCATTTTTAGATGCATACTCCACCACAACACTTACCACGAAGAACCAATTGCTTGCATGTTTGCATACCATTGTAATTTATAATACAAAACAAGTTTATGTTCATATTCTTGAACAGCTCGACGAGACGAAACGATCTAGCCATGTCCGTCTGTCGGTCTGTATGTTGTTGCGCATTTTTCGGGGACCAATTTGTGGATTTTAATGGACAACCGCTTCATATACATATACAAAGGGGCGTATTCCGCCCACTTTTTGAGGTAGTCCCATATAAACCCACAGTTCACTTTTATGCATTTGTATCGAAAACGTCAATATCAACTTGAAATTCGATATGGCGGCATCTTACACATCTACTACATCGCTTCATACACATCTACTAGTGAGCGTGTACTACCCACTTTTTGGTGTAGCCCCTATTTAAACCTCCACTTTTATGTATTACAATACTATTTAAAGTTTCGTGTGAATGGTATTAGAGCTTCGGTTAAACCGAAGTTAACGTTTTTTCTTGTTTTAACGTAAAGATTGCACAGCACCAGTTAGGTATTCGAAACACAAAGTTGGAGACCAAAGTTTCTAAGTTTTTTGTGCAATAAATTCCTGTATCAACAAAATTTAGATTTTGTAAACGATAGAAACAAACATACATAAACTATTTCATTAACTCGTCAAAAATGCATAACTTTTAAACGGATGGACCGATTTTCTTGATATTAGGATTGGACTCGTCTCTTTAATGGACTCGTCTCGGTGCCAAGAATAATCTCCCACACCGTGTGAGATGGGTATTTTCAACTCTCTATAATTCGAACTAAGGTGATCCGATATTATTGCGCGTCACTTTGAAAATTACTTGTCTTGACTGATTGATTGATTCAATTGTCATCAATGCATAGCCAAATTCGCAAATGCCAGAAACTCATACATATGTAGGCAATGATCTGCATGCCGTGTCATCTATTCATTTACGGTTCTAGCCAAACACTTCATTCATCAGTTCTATTAAAATTACTGTTATCAAATAAAAAACATCTAATTTCAAGATCGTACACGAATACCGGCCTTAAAGAATCTCCATAGTAAGATTCGATTAAAATTGTGGGAAATTGTGGAATCTTGTTTCCCATACATAAAGAGACCAACGGACATGTCCAAAAGAAGAGCAGGTCAAAGTGTGAATGTGAAGCAAGTTTTTTTTAGAGGTGTATAACTTTGTATTGAAATAAAATACAACGTAACCCCAGAAAAAATAATTTAAAGACGTTAAATCGCACTATCTGGGTGACCAAATAACTGGTCCATTTAAGAAATAACGCGTTCGTTAAATGTTTACTTTAGTAAGTCGAGTGTTTGACGCACTGTATGACATATGGCGGCGTTCTGTTGGAAAAACATGTCTTCATTAAAGATGCCATACAATTGGGGCACGAAATAATTGCTATTTATGGCTGTAGTATATATCGGTTGCCGTTGACGGTAATGTTCACGCTGGCTGGCCTCATTTTTAAAGAAGTAAGCACCAATACTTCCACCGTTCCATTAAGCACATTGAACAGTAATTTTTTGTGAATGTAACCGTGCTTCGAGAGTCTCTCATGGATATTCTTCACTCCAAATGTGGAAATATAGTATATTGATGCAGATTGAAGTTTATCACTGAACAGACTTCCAGTTAATTTTCAGCTCTAACTCTTGCACCAGCTGGATCCTTATGTAAAATTTTCCAAAAAGTGGATGCACGCAGCAAAAATTGCGATGGCGGATCAACTCATTTAAGTCCTCTACGCTCTACAGAAGCAATTGTATAATTGTGTAATCGAACTAATCGTTCGGATAGATAATTTAGTCAACCGTAAAATGGACGTAGCGCACTGTAACATTTTCGAACTAAATTTTTAAAGCTTTATTCTGGATGTAGTCTATTCTTGATAAAAACTGTATACAAATGACAACAGCGTTGCCAGATCTGACCAATTTATGACATTTTAATATCTGTTTCAAAATGAAACCTCTAATAAAACACCCTATATTATATGCGAAATCTAGCATCATCTTCTGATGTTAAAAGCTTCGCGTCAAAATTAGTGTACTTTAAACTAAGTGATGAGTATGCTGCTTCTATCTCTCTCTCTCTCTCTCTCTCTCTCTCTATACCACAAATTTCCTCACTGTAACTCTTTCTTTCGTTTTATACTACTTTAACTACTAAAGTTCATTGAACTTCGTTTTATGTTTCTTTGCGTCTTCATTTACGCCACTCTTCTGCCTAGCTTTGTTCTTCAACAAAATGACCATACATATTCATCTGTTTGAGATACTCCTCCAATATTTTTACTCGTATACAACAACAAAAAAAAAGCTTATTTATGCTTCATCAAAAAAAAAAATTTCTGCTTTTTCATATACAATTTTTGTCTCTCCCTCTTTCTGTTTATGCTGTCTGCCTGTTCCGTTGCTCCCTCATAATTTCCTATATTTTTACCTGCCCAGAATAAACACGCAACTCTTTTATTCTTATCTTTTATATCATATATGTATCTCTCTCTCGTTCTTACACACACAGTGCTTCTTAGCTTACGAAAGTTTTTGTTGTTGTTATTGTTTCTCTTTATGATTTACGATATTTTTTTTATTGTTGCCATAAAAATTCACTTTCGATTTTAAATTTTACTAGGAAATGTTTTATAATTTGTATTAGGCGTACAGCAAAGGGTCACAAGGGTCTTCAGACAAAAAATGGACGATCATGGAAAACGCACAAAATTTGATATCAAAGTGGGATAATCATGCTACACCTTTCTCACTCTCACACTTATTGCAGCATTGCACACGTGTTCTTTCGCACTCTTTCTTACGCACTACTTGAGATGATCTTATGTGTTCGCTCTTAATGCGCGATAACGAACAAGTTTTTTTTTATTTTTTAATTTCTGTTTTTTTTTTCTTTTTGTGTTTGCGGCGTAATGTTGTTGTTGTTGTTGATTTGCTTTTGCTTTGTTTACATTTTGCCTGACCTAGTTTCCGTTGTGTTGTTTTTGTTGCTGTTGTGGCTGATTATGTATTGAGGTTGTACTACGCATTTGTTTTTGTTTCTCTTTTTGCCGAATTTGTTGTTGCTTTTATTGGTTTTGCTTTTTGTTTACAGTTTGAGCTTTACTTTAATTTATTTTTGGTGTGCGTTATTTAACCCTTGTGTATTATTTAACCCTTGTGTGTTATTTAACCCGTGTGTGTAACATTAATTTTAATTTATTAATTTATGTGTATTGATTTCAATTGGGTTGATCGTAAACTTTTAAATTTGAATGTTATTCCCGAAGTTTGAGGTACAACTATAGATTTTTAGGTTTTGTTTTATTCGTATGTACACTTAATGTTATCGGAAATAGCACAGCCGTGAAAATGACCGTGATATAAACACTACAAACTAAAGTTCCCATACAAAAAAAAAGTAACAAGAAAGTACGCTGCAGCTTATACAGTATGACATACTCTGTACCTTGTATGGTTGACATAAGGAGCCCTTCCTTGTGTAAACCCTAGATTAGTATGAGCTATATGCTTCTGTAATCTGGACAAATGAGATAGTTTTTATTGGAATTAACAAAAGAAACAACAAATTTGGCATTTATAGCTTAACCATTTGACAACCACTGGTACACCGGTAACACTTTTACATTCGAATTTTTCATGGAAAAACTATTGAATTGATTTTCCTCAACAAGGTCGAAAAAAATTTACTTTTTCTCCCCTTCTTCTTGCTACAATAATTTGTAAATGGCTGGAGTTACAGACCACCTACGCGACCACCCAAGCTGACTATGTGCCAATGGTCGTCAACGGTAGTAAGACATCCCCATAAACGTGTTCACGTACTGCCAACTTGCGAAAATGGGCGCCATAATTTTTGCCGTTGACGACCAATCGACCACTGAGACATATATATAGGTCCCATTTGATTTGCGATTTTACACACACATTTCTTAGGAATTTGGGGTCGCTGAACAAGAATCCGGTGTCGGATTCAAGAATTTCGTAAAGGTGCATAATAAACAAATTTTCTAAAAAATGGGAGGGGTTAAGTTTGTATGGGGTTAGTGGTCCTATCTGGGCATGTATGGAATATTTTGTAAAGATGGACGTAAGACACATGAAAGGTGGAATAATCTACGATTGTGAAAAGTAAAAAAAAAAAAAGCCATAAATTGGTCATACAGAAACTTTAAAAAGAGGTTCAAAATTTGGTATATAGCTTAGTTAACAACAAAAAGCCAAAAATGTTCACACAAAAACTCAAAGTAGGGGCAGAGGGGTGTTGTGGATTTGTATGTGGTTTACCTCTTGTGGGGTTACCAAAGTAGGGCTTCGTCGTTTCGACGAAGTTTATCGTTTTACGATTAGAGGCACATATGGTTCACTTTACAATATGTACTTGCTTTTAAAAATTAAAATGCACAACGAGATGATTTGTGAATTTTCTTCATCATATCGTTGGCAAAACTTACTTATTAGCATACCCAGAGACGAGAAAATCTACTTCATCGCAGAAAAAGATTTGCATATTTCATAAAGAACTACTTTATCTTGTTCTTACTTATAGATCTGCAAATGTATGCAATGTTCTTTCGAGTATCCGATACCAAAAACGAAGCTTTCTAGGGGTTTCTGTAACATCATTTTTTTCGAGGCTTTGTAACTGTATATTTGTGTACATTTAACAACACTTATTTGTAACAGTATAACTGCAAACATTATACAACACTATTTTGTATAGACTTCTTCAAAAAATATGTGTGACGTTACAAAGTCTTTTAAAACTTGCCATTTTTTAGCCCATCAACCACTGTCGCGTTAATTAGAAATCTATTGAATTGTCTCTTAGCTAATTGAGAAGTTAACATATGAGTATTAATATCAATTAACAACTTTTGGCCCTGCGGTGATTTTTAAATCCTGTTCATTTCATTAAGAGCACTCACTATCACTCCTTTTCACCAACTACGTAAATCACTTGACACAATCAATAAGCGTATATTTAATTTTTTGTTTTACGACACTTGTCAACACTTCTGCTTATTAATTCCAGATATGCTGCTTAACAACACTGCTTACTTAACCACCACTCTTTTTTTGATTTTTGTTGCAGAACTCATCAGCGCGCTGCGCAATGTCAACGTTCGCATACCGACGGCTGTTAAACGCGGCGATAATGCTCTCTTAATCTGCAATTACGACATTGAGAACGATACGCTATACACGGTGAAATGGTATCACAGACGCCGTGAATTCTATCGTTATACACCAAAGGAGAATCCGGCATGGAAGATATTCACAAAAGCGAATGAAATCGACGTTGAGGTGAGTGAGTCCTGCGAAATTAAGTATGTATACGCTTGTAGCTATAAAGGATAATATTAAGTAGTTCGTCTGTGTGTGTGTGTGTGTGTGTGTATTTGTGTGTGTGCCTGGGTATTACAAGCAATTACAGTTGCAAATAATTACACGCATATACCGCGAAGTTTTACAACACTGTATTCAATAAAGCCAAGCTCCTGTAAATATGCAATACAATGGCGAGTAGCGTAGACACAAACAGGATTTTATTGTTAAGTTACGTGCAATATGTGCTCAACTGTTTTTTATATATTAAAAAGTCTTAATTATGTAAAAATTTCCACTTCTCGAGTATTTATAAAACAAAAAAATAAGCTTACAAGGCAATGGATGATGTCTGTTGCTTGAAATTATTTTGATGTGAGCTGAAAGGCTGTTTGTTTCTTTATTTTAAAAGTTAAAAAATTTATATATTGCATATAATATAACGCATTTTTATGGGTAGATATTCGAGATACTACAATGAAAATTTTATATTATATCTATCTTTTATATTTTATATCTCAAGTTAGAAAAGTTCGATTAGGCCGCCAAGAACATCATACAGGGTGTCTCAAAAGAAAGTTCACATTGAAAAAATCGATAAAAAAAGTAAGTAGTTTAAATGTTTATTACACATTAAAATACACACTTTGGGAATTTATTTCTTCAAAATGATATTGTCCAAATGTAAACCGTTGCGTTCACGGCATTCATTTAATCGAGCACTAAAATTTCCTATGACGGCTCGGCAGGTATTCTCTGTGATGGCTGCCATTTCGTGACGGATATTTCCTTTTAATTGTGCCAGGGAAGTCGATTTTTTGCCGTAAACTTTAGATTTGAAGTAACCCCACAGGAAAAAGCCCATAGGAGTTAAATCGGGACTTCGTGGTGGCCAATTTATGTCACCTCTCCTGGAGATCAATTTGCCAGGAAAAATTTCATGAACTCGTGGTAGAGACCAGTTGGACGTGTATGAAGTTGCTAAAAATGCGGAACAATGATGATCTATGCACGTTTAAAGCAACAGCACGCTTCCGAATTCTCACTGCCTGCCTAATAGTAGTATGGTTAAATGATGAAACTAATTTTGATACCATCTTCAAGTATGCATTTTTAAGTTTAAACAGGCTAGTTACCAAAAAAAAAGTTAGTTAGAAGTTTGTGACTTATTTACTTTCTATACTATAGGATATATTTGCAAGAGATTTGAACACTTTATTGTATTTGATTTCTATACCTACATACATATGTATATACTTCGGTACTTCTTTTGCAGACAAATGTGTTTCTTAATAAAATTTCACTTTCATTGAGTTTTCCAAAGGACTTTAGTGAAGCTTAATGCATTTGCAACGTATCGTATATAGACTCACCATGACCTTTGATGTCATATGCCAGCACAATATATAATAATAATAAATTGCAATACATTGCAATAACTTTAAGCGCACAAAGATACAAACACACACACACACACACACACATCCAATACATATGCAATACAATATAAAACACAATTTATAAACATGTATTTGTATGCACTCGTCTCTGTGTGTGTGTGTCCTGGCAACATAAATAACCACAAGTTAAACACAAATACACGCAAACGCACTCAAGTGCAAAATCATTAAACATTTTAAGCACATACTGACAGCACACAGACTCATACATACATACATATATGCTCGTATATAGCCAACAGATACAAGTGAATGAGTTACAGATACAGCTACATGTAGCTATAGAGACTCGTACTATCGTACTATGACTATCGCATGTATGTATCTACATATAAATAAAGTCATATTTTTATATATTTATTGTATTTATTTACACACATATTTTGTACAAAAACGAAAGCAATTATTTAAAACAAATATACCAGAAGCCAGCATCCAACTCCAAAATGCAAAAAATATTCTTTTTAATTTTATAAAAATATCTTTTATATTTATTTGGTTATTTTTTTTTTGTTATATATTCTTTAGATATGTTATGTATTAATGTAGGCTTTCAATTTGAAGTTTGAAATAGTTTAAAAATAATTTTTACGGATTATTTCAGACGCTTGTTAACTGCAGATACAAATGTATCTTTTAGTTGTAGTTTGTGATTTTTTTTGTAAATTTACTTTTACTTAGTGAAATTTAGTTTAATTGAATTTCTGTAGTGTATATTCATTTATAGATAATAATGCATATATAATAAGAAACAAATAATGGTACACACAGATAGACAAGAATTTCTACAACACTGAAGTTGAAATGCTTCATACTCACAGATCGTCGAAGGCACGGCGAAGGTTTGTAAGTGGAGATCAAGTATTTTGTCTGCTACTCATTCACTGCTAGAGAATGAGATGAGATGTCACTGTTCATCAATCTCTGTTAACGCCTGGCTAAACGGCGTTGAAAATCTTCGTTTTATTGCGTGTCCAAAGCGGTCTTACTTACTTAAATGGCCCTAAAACCGTATATCGTTCTTAGACGCACGTAGGAAGGCGCAGCGTTGGCCACAGTCGTTGAAAATACCAAGCTTCGCGAGTTTCTTCCAGAGCTGGTTCTTCCTAATTATGCTCGGGCCTCCTCTCTGATGCCGTTCACTAATTAAGTTCTGGTTGCCGTCTTAAACCTTTAGCGCTGGAGTGCCTCGGTGTTCATCCGAATTAGATGATCAGCCCAATGCAGCCGCCTAAATTTTATGCGCTGGACAAAGACAACCTCATTAATTATCAAAGCGCTTACTCTGACGATGCTTAATGTATGTGATATTATCATGCAAAGATAAACGATCATTGTGGGAGTACCAAGCTCGGACAAGGCGTTGAAAAACTTCGCTCTTGATGGTGTTTCGAAGTTGCCTTATAATATATAAGTAATTTTTGTTGTACTCGCGGATCTCCTCCAGCATTTGTCGTAGAGTGAAAATTTGATCACTGTTTGGCTTTTTTGGCATGAAGCCACACTGCTACTGTTCTATTAGTGCATTCGTTTGTTCCGGGAAAGGTTTTTGTATCCCATAAAAGAAATACTCCACGGTAGTTCATGCAGCCAGCGTGGTCTTCTTTGTTGAAGTTACGACAGAAAACACTGAGATTTCAATCGTTAGGCATGCATGCATCGGAGCATATCTTTCAAAAGAGTACGTACATACTCCTTACATACTCTTCGTCACTGATCCTACATAACCTAGCTGGCAGCTCATCGCACACTGTCGCTTTGTTATACTTCAGCAACTGCATTGGTAACCGATCATTTTTTCTGTGAAAACAAACAAAGTTGTTCATAATTCCTTCTTTCGCATGGAGGAAAAAAATATTTCCCAATGCAAAATGAGCTTGAGCATGCTAAAATTCATATATTGGAACCTTGAATTAATAATAAGCGTTTTTTTCCCGAAATTTACGGATTTATTGTGCAAAAATGGTTACAAATATATTATTCAAAATAATGTCCATCGCTGGCCACATCTTTTCCCATCTTTCTGGCAATTTTCGGATACCAGCTCGGAAGAACGACCCGTCTTTTGAGGCATTCCAATCATCGACACATTTTTTGCATTGTTCATATGAAGTGAACTTCTGCTGGGACAGGCCATGTGTCATCGACCGGAACAAGTAGTAGTCGGTAGGTGCGATGTCTGGAGAAATCGGCTTGCCATTTCAGCATTTCAATAAGTTTAAGCTTTTCGGCTCACTTCGGTCTAACTTTAAGACTAAGATTTTAAGAACGTAATGTAAAAAATTTAAGTGTAAATTTTACTTGTTTTTAGAATACAACATTTTTTTATGAGTGCACGTGTATGTAAAGTAGGATCACTTGATTTTGCAGTTCTAGGCTCAGTTTTTCTCTCAGCTCGTTCGAGTTAGAGAGCTAAGATTTTGAAGTTTAATTAAAATATGCTTTCTTCAAAAACCAAAAAAAAAAAACCTTAAGAGTAAAGCACAATACTGAGATCGATGAAAATTTTTGATACCGAAAAAACTTCATACAAAAAACGCTGCCAAACAACAATCAAAAATTTTCGGCACTAACTGTTTTTCATCGAGTACTCAGTTAACAAAAATGTTTGCTACCAAAAATACTTTATATACTCAGAAAATAGTTGTGACCTTTGCATTTCCGTTAGAAAAATTCAAAGAATAATCAATATGTGTGGACCTTTTCACCTAATAAATATCTGATCTTAGTATTTAATGTTTGATTTGGGCACACTGTTTTTGGTCTGTTTGACCTAGCAGTAATAATTTACAATTTTGGTAGTAAAAAATTTCATCGAACTCAGTATTGGGTTTTAAACTTAAATTTTCCCTGTAGTAAAATAACTCATGACGTAAAAATTGTTCACAGGAATATTAATTTTTATTACTCGTACTTATAGCAAAATTTATCATGCTTAATCAATTAAAATGCGATCAATGCCGAGTAGCAGGCATTTTACACACATACATATGTATTAAATAGAGCATGCTTCAAAAAAAAAAAAGGAAATATTACCTACAACTGAGCTACAAGGACACCCAGCCTGGTACACTGCCCAGCGGCAGCAGCATAATTAAATCGTGCAAACAATTTTAACAAAAATTTATTTACATTGTATATTTTTTAAGGCAATTTTTTTGTTCAGAAGCCTCGCTGGCCTCTCGTTTATTTGCGCTCTGTGTGCCATGTGGCGACTTATTTTCACATAAATAACTCACAGCGACCAAGCCACGTCGATTGAACGTCCAACCAAGCCAAGCCAAACATGGGCCAGCTAGTGCAACACGCGCTGCGCGTATCCTTTGGCAACATATTTTTTTATATATACGATATATATATACACACATATACATATATATGTATCTATCTATACAAACATATAGCTGCAGTAAATATAAAAATATGTATTCCTCTTTTTTACAGACAACTCAGTCAAATGCCAGTCATGTGCTGCTGCGCAATGTGCCAACCTCGATTTCCGGTAAATTTGCATGTGAGGTATCCGCCGATGCGCCATCTTTTCACACTTCAATCGTTGCTGCCGAAATGGAGGTTGTCGGTGAGTATCTATTCGTGCATCAAAAAAAGAACAAAAAAAAAAAAAGATACTTTTTTTGGAACGTTGCTGCTATTTGCATATTTTCAATTGCATATCTTTTCACTTGCAATTTCTTACTTGTTTTTTTTTTTTACAGAACTACCCACACAGCGTCCAATAATCACGGGTATACATTCACGCTATCGTCTCGGTGATATCATCAATGGTAATTGCTCGTCGGACTATTCGAAACCAGCTGCTAATTTAACCTGGTGGATTAATGATATACAGGTCTGTATATCTAGTGGGAGTGTAGCTTAAGTCACAAACGAAATGAATGTTGTACAAAATGTATATAAAGGATGTTTTTTTTTGGAGGTGTAGTACTTTGAATTTCATTGAAATACTGAGATTACATATATTTCAAGTGAAAATTGGCTTCATTAGATACTCGTAGATAATTTTATGCCATTAGTGTTCAAAATGGTCTATTGGAAAAACTAGGTGAACATAGCAGAGTATCTCTGCTGTGGGTGCCTGGTCATAACAATATTCCAGGAAATGAACAAGCGGACAAGCTTGCAAGACAAGTAGCGGCAACGCTATTGATTGGACCTGAGCCGTATTGCGGCATCGGGAGACACACTATATCGGAAGAAATCTGTAAGGAGAAGTATATAAGAAAAGAACAACACTGGGCTACAAGCCAAGGACTAAGACAAGCACAGTTACTTCTAGAAGGTTACAACCCGAGCAGATCGAAAACTATGCTCCAACTAGGTACTAGTAACCAATTAAGACTGCTAACGGGCCACTGTAGACTAAAGAAACATTTATATGTTTTGGGGATACATAACTCACCCGAATGCAGATTCTGTGACCACGGAGTGTGGACCCCACTTCACATTCTTGCTGAATGTGAAGCTGTAGCTAGAATGAGACTACAGATGCTAGGTAATCACTTTATTAGAAAGCAACAACTGAGATGTTTGGATCCTAGAAAAGTACTAAGATTCATTTAAAATATAGGCTTAGGGCAGGTCATCTAACTCAGTAAGATAAACAATAGAACTCTTAGGTCGCAGTTTTGTTATGCTTCCATCATAAATAATAGTATACAAATATAATTTCGAGCTCGTATGTAGCGCATTCTGAAAGTCAAATTTTCGAATACTTTTTATTTAGAGTATACTCTGCTGCGAAAACCAAGCATGTTTAATCAAATTAGTCGCTCAGTTGAACGATTATGTCGACCGTAAAGCAAACGTAACATTCCCGAATTTAACCACAATTTTTGCAATTTAAATTTTCAAGCGGTGTTCTGGCGTTCTAGTCTATTCATGAGCAAACTGAACACAAATGACAATAGCGTCGCCAGATCTGTTCAATTTAAGACAGTTTAATCCCTGTCGGAAAATGAAAACACTAAAAAAACATCCTCTACATATGTATCTGCATCTATATCTACAATAATAACCGTATTGAATATTTGATCTGGTATGTGCCAAGTTGCTTGTTAAGCAAACGTTTTCTACGTACTATTTTTATTTGTTTATGTTGATTTTCATTGAAAATTTCTGTTGGGTTTATAAGAAGTTAGAAAGATGTTTACACGTGTAAATCTAAGTATAAACGCAGTGTTGGAAATCGCTTTATCGATTTTTGCGACGTCTTGCTCTCCGGTACCCATAGTATCTTTAAACTGGTTCAGTTGAGCATGTACGAGCATGTAAGTGTACGTGGCACACACGGCCGGAGGGATTTTATTTTCGTCATGTTGGCAACACTGCATTATAGTGTAGCCTGACTTCTCCCCTTTGCAACTCGACCGGCTCGAGGTCAGTATGTTGAGAACTGTCGACGCGACAACACGTTTCGTGAACAATGTCAATCCAGTCTGTCGCCAAGTGCGAAATACGCGGCGTCATCCGTTATCTCGTTTAGAAGGGAAAACCTTTGTTTGAGATTTATAATGAGATGAAAACTGCATATGGTGATAAAGCTATGAAACGTACGAGTGTGTACAAGTGGTGTCGCGAGTTTAAAAACGGTCGTACGTCTGTGCATGATGATCAGAGGAGCCGAAGACCTTCAATTGTGACTGACGAAATTGTGGAAAAAATAAAAATATAACTCCTTGACGATCGCAGATTGACTGTGAATGAACTTTCTGCGCTGTTTCCGCAAATCTTCAGATCAATCTCTACTAAGCTAAACAATCACAGAAACCCTCGGATATCGGAAACTGTCCGCGAGATTGGTCCCAAGGTGTTGGCGGGAAACTACTTCGAGGAAGGCATCAAAAATTTGATACCCCGCTTCACCACCTGCATAGAGAGGAATGGTGACTATGTTGAAAAGTAGCTTACATTATGTACTAAAGTATCACGTATTTTTTTTGCTTAAGCTCCATACTGAGATCGATAAAACTTTTTGTTATCAAAAAGACTTCATATAAAAAAACGTTGTCAAACAATAATCACAAAAATTTCGGCACGAACTGTTTTTCATCGAGTCTAACTTTATATACTCAAAAAACAGGTTTATCTGAAATATGTTTCAATAATAAATCTTTATTTGTCAAATACTTGTATAAGTATATAAAGTTCTGATCCAGACGGAGTTCGCTCAGCTATGATAATGGAAATTTAAAGCTTGAGGTAGCTACAGTACAATTTAAAAATTGAGGTTAAGTTAGACTCTTGAATCTGGTTAGTTTAAGTCAGCTACAACTGCCAGTAAGCCACACCTAACACTCAGTTATTGTACTTTTTACGTGTTTACGGAATTTGAATGTGCAACTGTTACATGAATGATTTATTCTTCATGAAAATTTTGCACGTACTTCAACTTTCTTATGGCGAGAATAAGAAAAAGTTTTTTATTGTTACTAACAGAGTACTAAAAAGTTGTACATTGTTGCTTTAGTTCAGCATGACGTGAAAATCAAGTTGGAGCTACTCTCTCTTATGTATATTTTCATAGACACCTATAATTTTAAAACATATTCCTAAAAAAAAAACGATGAACAACAAGATTGAAGTTACTCGTCACTACATTCTGGAAATACAAAATACTGGAACACAATCGTGACAAAAGAATCAGGCTTTCAGTTCTAATTGATCTAACTCCCGTAGAGTCATTATTTTTTACTGACTGTCAATGAAGTAACCTTAAGAGAGCTGAGTACAGTATGCTCTAGTGATGCTTTCACACAAAGTCATAAGCTTCTCATATGTAACTCAAGCAATTCTGTATCGATCGCAACTGCAGTCAGCTTCTGACTCAGAGCAATAGCCAACTAAACAAGAAAGAGTGAGAAAAAACAATGAAATGTTTTATAACAATTTAATTTATAAACAATTTGTTTAAAATAAAAAAACTCTGTACAAGTTATAAACTTTTTGTAACAAGTGCACAGAAATCGAGAGAGAGAGAGAGGACGGATCTGACCGCGATGAATCGACTTCGAAACTGCTTCAGAAAAATGAGCTGCGGGCGTGACGCATTTAAAATGAAATGATAAGCGGTCGAACCGAACCGAACCGATCCGATCCGCTGTCGATGACGCCGTTGTCATTGGCGCCACTGTGAGGCGGTGAAAGCGGTTGGGTTGAACGTTCGAGATTGAAAGCGTAAGACAGAGTGAACATGATCGAGTTTGATAAGAAGAGTACTGAATGAGACAGCAAATGGCAGCAGCGAGCGTGTAACGAAGTATTTAATACTCGCGTAAGTAGGTCACACTCACAAATACTTATGTACATATGCATATTTCTGATCTACTGAATGGGAGTGTATATAAAAATGTGTACTGAAAAGAGAACTAGAACTGATGTATGTACATACGTGTATACAATATAAGCGCGTTTTGAAAAGCACACGAGAGTAACACTTAAAGTTGGCCGGCATAAACCCTATTTCAAGATATAGAAATGCAAATAGTAAAATATATAACTATGTATATCGATATATGTATCGGAAAATATATTGTTAAGTTATACAGAAAAACTTCGCTTGTGAACCAAAGCTCTAAAAACATTCACACACAGTTTTAAAACGTATTGTAAAACATAAACGTGGGCTGGGTTTGTGTACGGGCTACTCCAAAAAGTGGACGATACACGCCTATTAGCATATGTGTGGGAAGCGACCATCCATAAGAAGTCACCATATGGAATTTCATGCTGATATTGACTTAACTGAGTTAGTTTAGTGTGTCGAAGTCTTAGTTGGATTACTTTAATTTGATCAATTCGTGACGGAGAAGAGTTTTTAAGGAATGTCAGAAGGGAGAAGGTTAGCACAGTGTGCGGAAACGTTATCAGGTTGAAGTATGATTCGATGTCTTTTATATTGTGATTGCTGGTATAGATTAGGGGCAAAGATTGTTGCCTTTTATATACAATATGTATGTGTGTCCTGTGATCCACATCAGTTTTATTTTAACGTAGTTTTTTTGATAAGGTAGCTTCTTATCACACAATTATTAGTATTTGCAATAGCGTCTAGTGAAGAAAGAGAGTCTGAGCAAATCATATATTTTCTGGAGATATTTTCTATGATTTCAGCCGATAAAACCGATAAATGTGGTGGAAGAAGGCAGTATCTTAGTTTTGCGGTTTCGGTGGTTATAGCAAATGTAATGTTGTCTTTGGTGGCGGAGCCATCTGTATAGATGAATCTACGGTCAGAATTTATTTCTTTAATATTTTCGAATGCGGTTCGGTTTTGTTTTTCGTGTATTTTTTTAAAGTAAGATCTATTTGGTCTTTGTTGAAGAGCCAGTAAGCAAGTTCTTTACTCCACTTCAATGGTTCCAAAATTATGTTTAAGTCTGTAAATTTTTTTTTTTTTTTTGGTAAGGTAGTCTAAATTTGAGTTTGTTTTCCGGCAAATATCAATATTTTTGAATAGGTCCCACCATGGTTCCCCATGTCGCACTGCTGCAATGGAGGCGATCATCGGTCTGCCTCCGCTGCACACTTTCATTCAATTCTCAGCAGCAACAGAAGGTCTGAGACTTCAGACTGTAGACAGTCGGACGCTAGGTGAACTGGGTCACTCTAGTATCCTAAAACTTATCCCTGTCATCGAAATCTACAACGTTTCAGATTGTTTGTCCACGGAAATGCGTTTCGGCAGACGCTTCTCAGTTCATCTTCCCAGACGATCAGACTGGGAGGAGGGCAGCCCTGGTACTGGACCATCTACGATCAATTCGTTCACTGATGAGATCATTTACCGATACGGGCACAGGTGAGAGTGTTTTCGGACTCAACACCAGGATCTCTATTGCCATGGCCCACGGTTTTTCAATCTGAGGTCCACGCCATAGAGGTCTGCGCCCGACAGCTTTTGGATAAAAGTCCAAAAGGGTCCAATATAACCATTCTTTCAGATAGCAAAGCGGCTATTAAAGCATTAACCTCTTGGAATTTCTCCGCGAAACTGGTCCTCCAATGTTACAACATCCTCCAACAATTGTCAATTGGCCGCAAAGTCGCTAGTTGTTGGGTATCTGGCTAGCCAGGACTGGTTCGGCGACTTCCTTCATAGAACCGGAGCCTTTTTGCGGACTTAGCTGGGCTGAATCAAAATCTTTCATAGTAGATCGGTTTAAACGCACTGCCTCCCGGTACTGGATCGAATATCCTGGTCTAGGGCAGGCCAAGCTACTAACCCTTCCTATGTACCCAAAAACCAACGCACATCTTAATAGATCTGACCTGAGGTTGCTTTTGGGCTAACTCACCGGCCATCATCCAATGAGATATTACTTAAATATACAAGGTCTCTCCTCAGAAACGGAGTGCAGACTCTGTCTTGAGGATGACGAAACTAGTTTTCATCTGCTGTGCGATTGCACGGCCTTGGCCTGGCTCAAAATTGAACAGATGAACAGCTGCTACATTACGTCTGACAAGGTTAGAAAGACCTCATCTAAGGTTATTCTTCGTTTCATTAAAGAGACTGAGAAGATCCTAGTTAAATTAACTTAACCATATCCGTGCTAGGGAACAAAAGACAACACTTTATGTGACTATTACTAGCGAATCAGCGAAGTGCTAAGCTATAACGAAAGCGGTGATTGGCCAAACAGTGATACAAGTCTTTTAACGTGACATATGTTCGTATTCGTATAGGAAACGAATACGCACAAGTGACTCGTTAATCCGTGATTTGCAATCACTCTTTGTACGATAGCTCAGTCACGAAGAGACACGGTGATTTTTCAAACATTGTGAAAAAATCACCGAACGTGATTTTATTGCCAAGACTAGTTTCTCATTTACTTTATGAGTGCGCGTAGCATACCGACTAGGTATAGTGAACGAATCTCAGAGAGTCTCCCCACCGGTTTTTAGTAAGCTTCGTTAAAAACTGAGGTACTGTCTGATCAAGTATTCATTCTATTACTTATGCAAATTTTATTATGTTCAAAACTATTACTAATTATTAGTTTTTGGATATTATCGCCAAAAAGTATCGATATTGATAATATCGTTTGTGGTAAATATCATAACAAAACAACAAAATCGATTCTTTTTCTGACAATATCGATATTTCGATACAATATTGACATACCTACCACATATTTGTTAGATATCTATGTTGTCTCATTTCCTACAATTTCATTGAAGCATGAAAAGGGAATAGCGACTGCGAGTAAAACACACCACTACATCCTCTTCAATATTCATTTAAGTAATAACTTCATATAAATCTGCACAATATTTCATTTATATCATCTCACATACCTTTATATAATCGTATCGAACTAACATTTGTACAAAACAAACTAACAAGTCTAATCAAAGTCCAACTTCAAAATTTCTGCTCGTATAAAACATGGAGTGAAATTAATTGAAACAGAAAAGCAAAGTGAAAACCACCAACACTCCATACTACGCCGCATAGCTGAACATTTATGGCAACTAGAGAGCGAGCTAATCTTCAAATGCAGCCATTTATAATGCAAGGATTTCAGATACATTTGTTTTTGTTTTTTTTTTTTTGTTGCTGCTCTAACCACGTCGTAGTATAAGCGTCGTAAACTTTTGTACTGCCATAAATTTTGAAGTAAAGTCCAAAAGCGAATCGTTAAAATCAAAAAACTGTACTCACATACTATATTGAAGCATTAGACCACAGCGAGTCCGAGAATTCGTACACTCTCGTCGAGAACGCTGTGCGAAATCAATAACATTGCAATTATTTCAATATTTTTCACCATTTCCATTTAAGTGCAACATAAATCAACATAAGCAAAACTAATGAAATTTTTTTCCACGACTCTTTCGTCCTTTGAACTTGCTTGCTCCTTGATTTTTGTTTCACCATTTTTTTTGTGGTTTTTTTTTTCTTTATTTCGAGTGCCAATATGACTGCCAAATCTGTGGGTCATTTGCGCTCGCAGTGCCAGCTTGAAGGGCGACAGCTGAATTCACTACTGTGAATATTGCACTTTGAGTCTAGGATTTGGGGATTTTTTTTTTTGGAGTGCAGGGCTTCTTAGTATATCGTAATGTAAAGCAAAATAAGATGAAAAAAAAAACAATTTTCTAATGAATGTGTTTTTCTTCACAATGCTCTCGAGTTTTTCTGTTTGATTTTTTGCTTTGCACTCGTTTTGTGCTCCACTCAGCTGCGACAGGAAAATTGAATTCGAAATCAATTTGAAGGAAATGATTGCGGTGCGTTTGCGGCAACATAAGGAGAAATGTGGTGGAGAAATCATTGGAAAAGTCAAAGCAGCAGTTGTATAGTTTAACAAAAGTGGCGTAGTTTAGAAGGGGAGTTTGAAGCAAAAAGTTGCTTTGAGAAGTTAAACTTAAATATGCAGGGATAACTTAAACTTCGCTAAACTGGAATTAGATTTTATTTAGCGACCTATATTATGATATGCATCTTCATCTGGCTCAGTTACAAGAGAAGAGATTATAAAAACATCTTTTTGGATTTGGGTGCGAACATCCCAGGTAAGGTAGTAGTAAAGTTTTGGTATTTTTTAATAAGAAAACGTAAGTAGAAGCAGTGTACACTTTTGTAACATATATTTGCAACATAAACGGTAATTTTTAACATTAAAATGCCATGTAGAAATCATTTATCGGTAAAAGTGCGCTTTTTGGTAAAGGGTCTGCATGAAGCTGAGTCTAAAATTGCAGATATCGCTTCAGAATGCAGGGACAATAGGCATCGAAATATAATTTCAAATTTGACCCAACAATTCCGACAATTATGGTGATATCAAACGCAGCGACAGACTTACGGGAAAGGGAAAAGTGAAATTCGTGTCTAGCGGTTTAAGGGAACATGTATTCTATGAATACCATACATATACTTATATCCAGATCTTAGATCTTAATGTATCCAGAGATGGTGTCGATCAAAAATTAGTGGAAACAAAAACGTTTCACATGCTTTCCAAATCATGTTGGCGCTTCTTTGGTGTTTTTGGGCTGTTTTTGGATATGCTGGAAATCTTCGCTGTGCTTCAGAGCTCTAGAACTATGGCGGAAATGCACATATACTATAGACATATTATATTGCGTTCTCATTGATTTTGCTGACAACTTCTATCGAGACAACACTCCAATTCACACTGGAGGCACTACAAAAAATGTTCTACCATGAAGAACTGTGTACACCGGTATGGGAGTGGGCTGTGATTTGGCCGGATCTAAGCACGATCGAGGATCTGTGGCTAATTATTTCAGGCAAAGTTTATAAGCATGGTCTGCAGTTTGAAACCATAAAGCATTAGTTTAAGAGTGGAATCAAAGCTAAACAGTTTTAATACACTGTATCAATAGATTAAACAAAAATGTATTATATTTGTGGTAAAATATGTAAGAATTACAAGAAGGTATGGTAGACCTCATAAAGTATATACGATATATTCTTTAACACCATCAAAAGTTAAGTCGATATAGACATATACATCCGTCCGTCCGACTATCTATTTCAACGAAGAGATCTCGAAGATTATAAGTGTTACAACTTTCAAGTTTGTATATTTAGACTCTCAAACGAGACGTATCGAATTAGTCATAGGTCTGTCACTCTGTCTGTTTCTGTCTGCATGAATCAAAACTAGTCGCCCAGTTTTTAAAATGTTGTTCTTAAATGGTGTATGTAGATTTCCTTTGTTCTTAGACTGTGCCCATATCACAACTATCATGCCATGCACACTTTTAGGGTTAAACTCCATACAAAGCCATCTCCCATTTTTCGTATTTTTTAAGAACTTTCTCATTACAGTACAATATTAACTTACAAATCAAAATTGTAGTCTCTAATGCGCAGAAACTTTACATAGTTAAGAGCTAATCTTCTTAAATCTTCTTAAAAATGGATTAAAGGCGTGTGAAGTGTAGTGAAGCTTCAGTTCTACAAAAGTTAACATTTTCTCTTGCTTTTATATGTATTAATTAAGCTAGAAATATCAAAAATCAGATAGTGCCCTCGGCGTTATCGCCAAAGAACTGAAGTCTCTGCCTATCTCAGCTCTCTCAATTCACTAAAAAACTAAAACAAAGAAGTCAAGAACAGTGATGACATACGAATAAGCATTAGACGAAAGTGTGTTGCTTTGGCGCCGCTGTAAACACACAATGAAAAAGAGGAATTCGATTTCCTCTTCTTCGTATTTGCATTTTCGTATAGCCCATGCTATAATAATATAATGGAGCGTAGCTGGTGACTTTTCTTGTTCATTTCGGTTTTTTCGTTTACAGTTGGCAAATTAGAGAAACAAATATTCTCTATCTCAGAGCGACACGCACTTTAGAGCATGTCGGTTTAGCAGCCCGTTGTTAAGCACGAAACTTTTGTGAGTGCACTTGCCAACATATTGGCAAGCAATATTTGAGAGCGTGACTTCATAGTGTTTCTATTGAAAAAATTTTAATAGGAGATGAATCAAATAAATACTTAAAACAAAAATGCAAAAGATTGTTTAAAAAAACTTCACAATAATTCGTTCATAACTGTGCATTAACTATTGCAAATAAACTGCTGACTTTGGCATGCGTTCGTTCGTATGTGTGTGAAAACACGAAGGTGTTCGTCACCCTTGGGCTATGAATTAAGCTAACTACATTCATTTAAAGCGCACATTGAAGTTCTTTATAATTTCAGTTTAAATCTTCACTCACTTCTTATAATTATCTTAAGCGCCATACAACCCTGCTTCAAACTACGCCCGTGTGTCTGCGCCGAGGCGCAGGCAATATAAAAAACGCTCCATAGTAAATGGCTAAAGTCGAGAAAACGTTTAGTGCACAGCATGAGTCACTGAAACTTGAAGCTGTGACAGTGTTGAGCAACGAAGCAAAGACCAAAACCAAAGATTCCGAAACGAAAAAATGAAATAAATGAAAAAAAAACCCCCCATATGAACAACAGGCTGCGTGTGCGTTGTGACATATGCTGCAAGTTATCTTCTTTGATATCTTTCTGATTTGTTATTTGTTTCAGAATTTTGCTTTTTGGATTCAAGGCTTTTTAATTTTTTTCTTTTTTTTTGGTCTAAATTTTGATTTAGCACAAATTAAAGCATATTTTTAGGCATTTCGCACATTTATTTATAGTTATTTTTAGGCAACAACAGCAGGAATTTAGCTTAGCTGCATAGTTTTTGAAAATTCTAAGCAGAAATGCATGCGAATTTTTGAGCACACTGCAAAATCCAATACACAAAACATTTAATTTCATATTTGTTTCACTTTTTTCCAGTCTATTTTCAAGCCAGTTGGGGGACATATCTGTGATTTGTGCGCTTAGTGTTGGAATTCTTTGCTTTCTGACATTTTATCCATTTGAATATTTTTGGTGTTCGTTTTTTTTTTTTCATTTTTCCATTTTTTCGAAGCTTTGTTATTGAAAATTGCAAATGAAAAATGCAATTTGTCGTCGTTTTGTCGTTGGTTTCACAAGCAATAATAGCCTCAGCCGCTGGCGACTGAGCAAAAAAAAAATAACAAAAAAAAAAATAACAAATTTCAATTTTGAACTGGTCAACGTGGCATAAATCAATAATGCTTGGATTTTATTTGCACAAGGACATCGAATTTGTATTCCTGGCGTCAGTTGTGCAAGAAAAGAATAATTTAAAAATAAAAAAAAATTTGATGACACATTTTCGAGCATTAAATTTTAATAATTTATTTTTTATTTGCAAACATTTGCATTGATTTACTTACAGGTGCCACCAAACTATTTGCGTACGTACGATATACAACGACATCTAGCTGAGCATTTGGAATCATCGGTGCTAGAAATTAATTTCGTTGTGACACTGCATCATTTCATTAAACAGCGTCTAAAGGTGTGTACAGATATTGTATCTAAAGGCATGTTCACACGGTGAAAGATATTTGTCAAATTTCAACAAATTTCTTTTAGTTTGCTGTCACTTTTAGTTGAGATTTGCAGCTATTTGACACTATTTTCAATGTCTTGAATTTGGCAAATAAATATGTCCGTCTGAACATAGCTAGCGCATATTTTTAACTATTAAATTGTATGTATTTATCTCGCTTTGTAGCTCAAATGTTCTGCACGCATACACGAAATCTATGCACAGGAATCTGAAAAAATGATTGAAGAGGATCGTCCACGTATATTGGCTTCAGGTCGTTCACCGGATATGAATATGTATCCATTTGATACAGTTGAAGATGAACAGAATGAATGGTTATTGACACATTATAAGAGTGAGTAATTTTATATATTTTACACAAATATGTTCTAAGAAAAATGTGGCTAATTGTATTTGTAAAGTATGCATGGCACCGCCTACTTTACTAATGGATCTTATTTCAACCGGTACATTTGTACTAAATTTCATTCATCAGCGTCAAACAGTTGCGAGATTTAACAAATTTGTTTTTTCTCACATATTTCGAAGGCAGTGCGCCACCCATTTTTCGAATGTATTCCATTTCTCCCGGTGCGTTTTACATAGTATGTACGAAATCTCATAAATCTGCGTCGAGTTTACTGAGATATAACGAATTTAGTCATGCTTCTATATAAAAGGGTGTGCCAATTACGTTGTCGTGCCTTTCTTCGTATTCCGGCCGTTTGTGCTCCACTTCGCGGCTCCACCGCATAAGTTGAGTCCGATAGCTTTCCCCCTTGATCGTTTCATTCGGTTTGAGCAGCTTGTAGTAGATCAAGCCACGCTGGTCCCACCAAATACAGCTTTATGCCATGAATAATCGGCTTTGCTAAGGATGTTGATGAATGTCCTGGCAAAACCCATGACTTTTTGCGCTTGGGATTGTCGTTATGGGTCCACTTTTATGTCGTTATGGATCCACTTTCCTTGCTTTTGAATCAATCCCATGGCTTTTAGACGTTTGCTTACTGTCGAATCATCCATTTTCAATGATTTTAACAACTCCTGAAGCGCTTGGCATTGGTTCACATAGAGCAATAATTCCAATTCTACGTCTTCAAACTTTTTTGGTTGACCCGGCCGCTCTTTATCTTCGAGCTCAAAATCGCCACTTTTAAAGCGACTAAACCACATCCGACACGATTGTTCAGATAGAGCATGCTCGCCGTAAACTTCCTCTAAGATTCGATGACTCTCGGCCGCACTTTTCTTCATATTAAAGTAATGAAGAAGAACTCCCCGCAAAAACACTTTATCTGATACGAAATTCGACATGTTCGAGGCAATATTTAGTATTATTGTTTACGTTTCAAACAATTGACACAAGCTGCCAAAGACGCGCATTGACAATAGGTTTTTGCGGCAAGAAATTTGGAAACTCGATTATTGGTTCATATACTAGTGGTGGCCTCGTATATAACACGCTCATTATTAATTCAAGGTGCCAATAATAAGCAACTAACAAGTTGACTGGCTGAATTTCAGGCAGTTGGCTTGTCACCTTGTCCTAAGAGGACACTTATTATTAGGCAGTTATGCTGATATAGGTAATAAAGAAGCTATTTTCATTTCAACACAGTTTCAGCAGTTTGATTTGGTAAAAATTTAACTAGTTCAAAGTTTTCAACCCGCAGAGTTGCGTGTCGATCTGCCAGTGGATTTTCATCGGATACCGCAAATTAATCAACCTGTAAATTAAGCCGACTCTAACTGCTTTAAAAATAGTATTAGTAGGAAATGAAATTAGACTGAAGTGTAAATTTAGAGTCGACTCTTACTAAACTCAACATTTGCTATATTAGTAGAGCTATATGTATGTGACACATTTGTGCTATCAATATCAATCTATATATATAGAAATTGAAATCGCCTGATTTTCATGTCTGTATATCAACTTCAATCTCAGAAACTACTGCGATCATTTTCAATTGCTGCGGTTCTCTATTACCGTTCGTAATATACATTCGTTAGTAGTGTGTGTGAGAGAGAGAGAGAGAGTGAGAGAGAGAGACTAAGATTTCAATATTTCCATTACGTGCCCCATACGTTGGGCGCCATTTTTTTTTTAGATATGGAGACTATAGCTGGTTCCGCAACAGAACTGTATAGTTTGCATATTTGGCATTGGGGTTTGATTTGAAAATCTCAACTGAAAAGCAATTGTAATATAAGGTTTAAAATCTTGTTGTAAAACTACTCAGATATTTGATAAATTTAGAGCAGTTTCGATTTATCAGAGAAACAGCATGAAACGTTTTAAACTTAATTCATCACTTCCCTGACTGATTCACGTTTACTTTTCTCAATATAGCATTTCATTTAAGAAATTTCCATTGAAAAACACTTTAAAACACTTTAAGTGAAATCATTCAATAGCATCAATTCAAATTCACTTTCTATGCAACTTTCACAAATGCTGTTAAACAAATTAATACGTGTCATTAAGATACTCTACCCAAATCAAAACTCAATAAAACTACTATTTACAACTGAAATGCGTAGAAAAGAAACAAACAGGCGGCAATCAATAACTCATTTGATTAACTACAAAACATTATTTAAGCATAAAAATGTTTTGTATGTTTAAAAAATTAACCCAAATCCAAAACAAACACAAAATAGAAGATAAGTAAATCCGCACAAATTTATAAGATACAAGATATGCTACAAGAAGACCAACACACACACACACACACACACACACACACACACACACACACACACACACACACACACACACACACTCAACAACAACAAATGGTACACAAATGACCAATATACTGACCAGTTAAACTATAAACGAAAAGAACCAAAAGAACACCGCAGGATACGCTTCAGGCGGCAGCCTTTGCTCAAAGCGTTATCAATCTTTTATGTGGCACGTTTTGGAGTCGTTGGCGGCAAGGATAGAAAACTTTTGCACTATGTTGAGCTGTGCGCTGTTTGGCTAAAATCCCATAAAATCTTTGCATGATTGTTTTGTAACTAACACGTGGTAATAAATACAGATACAGATACAGTTACAGATACAATGTATATGGCAGTATGAGATACAAAGCTACACATAGAAACAATTTTTGCCATTAGAATGATATACGGAATGGTATTAAATCAAAGTTAGTGAAAAATACTAGCACAGAGAGACAGAGAGTGAGTGAAAATAAAATAAAACAATACCAGACTGTAGACGGAAATACCTTATTAGAGGAATGAACGGACGGTCGGTCGGTCGGACAGTCAGAATGAACTGATATGAGCAACAGCAGGGTTGCCAGCATAGCTCAGTCAACGTTGAAGCGAAAGCCAGTTGAAACGATTTATTCATGTACAATGCTAAGCTAGAAGCAATTAATTCAAAGATTAATTTCACCAGCGGGAGCTTTGATGTACGTACATACGTATGCATACATACGTATGTACGCTACGTAAAAGTATAAATGTATCTTAAAATTTTTGCAGTATTGCCAACGCACGTTTATGCCAGCTGTGTGCAGCACAAATGCTGAGATATTAGTTAACTTAATCATCATGCTACACTTTTATTTTTGCAATATAATTTAATGAAAAAAAAAAAAAAAAATCTAAACTAATAAAACTTTTCAATTCTACTATTTACAGATACTGTCTCAGCTGCTGCTGCTGCTGCTGCCACAACGCGAACTTCCAGAAATTTACTTGCCAATGCGCATTTTATAATGTTACTGCCTATATTAGTGATCTTAGCAAACTTTGGCGTATCTATGCCGTATAAAAAATGCCACAATGAAAAATGCCACAATGAAAAATGCCACAATGAAAAATGCCACCTAAAAGTAGACTATGAAAAATGTAAAGTATCTGATGTGCATGCATTGAAAGCTGTGTATCTCATAGATACAGTATCTAACAATTTTACTGTTTTAGGCGCTATAGTACGGTGATAAGTTAAGTTGGCAGATTTTGTGGTGTAGTTAAGACAATGAAATGTGCTCAAATATTTGATAGCAAATTGAGTTAATCAGCCAAATTCTCGAGAAAAAAATATATACTCATATATAATATATAACTAGAAATATATAGTTTTAGGCAGTACTCTTAAGTAAAAATTTAAAAATTATAAAAGCAGTTCTAAGTTTTTTTGACCACTCGTTTGTTTCTATATAATTTGATATTTTTAAATGACAGTTTATCTGCTTTTCATGATAAACGTGCTAGTATAGCTACGAAATCGCTAGTATAGCTACGAAAGCACTCTTTCGAATCACCAACAAAGTGTAGCAGTTTCTAGTATAAATATTTACGTAAAATTCCAGCAGAAGTCTACCATCTTTCGTATCAAGCGTGGAAATAACATTTGAAAGAAGCGTAGATGCCCAAAGGTCTTACAAAGTAATATTTTATGGAAATATGTTCTACATTTTTCTCCCAAACACAACTTACCATTTGTTACTTTTGTTATTTCGAAAATCATGTGGTTAATTTGATAACTAAACAAACTAAAAATTTCGACAAAATAGCTACAATTTTTCAAGTTTGCTAAAAAATTCGGAATAATTTCTGCATTATTAAGAATAAAAACTCCTTTCTTCTACATATTTCTCCAATAAAAATACTTCATTAGGAAAATTCACCGACTAAAACGATATGATTCCGCAAAATTTGCCAAGAGACGATGTTTTTGAGAGCGCCCAGATAAATCACATGCAAATTACTTCGTTATGCTTTTAACTATTATCATTTCATATAAAGTGAGAACTGATTTTTCAGTCCCTGGTACGGATTTCCATACTTGGAATAGTTTTTTAATTTGCAAACTTAAAGAAATCAAACAATGGTAAAAGATTTGCATCAAATGAGTAGTTCATTCTTGCTATAAATGACTGTATTGTGAGCAACGAGCAATTTTATTACTACGAAGCCATAAACAAATACAGGATCGTTAGTGCAACAAGCAAAAAAAGAGATTGTGTTGAGGAATTTAAAAAAAAAAAATTGTATTTTCTTGCCTAGAACAATTAATACTGTCAAACATGCCGGACGAGCATGTTGCGCTCGACTGGGCTTGCGTGAACCTACTACTACTACCAATTGATACATTTCGTCATTGATTGATGTTGAGACTTTCAACAGTAACTATTATTTTAAAATAAGTTTATTATGACACAGTTTTGTTTAAATTTATAGTCGGTACGAGCATGACTTAATGACATAATGACTTCAAAAGTCGCTGCACTCAATATAAAACAGTTTGGTTTCAAATTTTATTGTTTTCAACAGAACTAGTAACTATTCAGAAAACTACACATTTTGGGATTTTAATGTGCATTTCATTATAATTTTATAGTCACGAACATTCGTCTCTCCTACATGAAACTCACGACACCAGTTAAACAAGTTCGTTCGGTTAAAAACACCTTCACTTCATAAACAGTTTTGATATGTAAACTTTTTTTCTGTAGATGTTTTTATTTACGCAAGAAGGAATATAATAACAGCACAGAATGTAATATAGACATAATGCACACAAACGTATACGAGTACTACGAGTTTTCGAACTAACCAGCACCATCGGTGCTTTCTGTGTTTAGGAGCACGCCCTACTACCTATCAGTGTTGCCAACCTTACAATTGCAAAGAAGTGTTCAACTTGCACTAAAAAGTTTACAAATTGTATATTTCAAAGTGTTTTATTGAAATATACAATGCATTTAGCTTGAATTACGAAGCCGCCGAACTGGAATGAGTGCTTACGAGATGATCAACGTATACAAGAAAAGTTTTCAAAGTGCACAACTTTATTTCTATATTTTTCAAGAGAGCATTAATGTGCATTTAGCATCAATGTACTCGTACCTATACATCTGTTAAAGTTTTAATCATTAAAAATGTTTAAGTTGGAGCTACAAAATAAATTAAAATAAATAGAGATAAAATCAAATATAAATAATAGGTAAATACATAATACGTATATATATATATATATAACCTAAACAGCAACTAAAGTAATATGGTCTTTCCATTCGCCCCAACCAACACAACATTCACAAACTCAACTTTGATCTTTTCACTGGCAACTCTTCGTTGTCGTTAACATGTGAGTGGCAAAATTGATGGAAAGGCGCTATAAAACGAGAAACTAAAAATCTATAACAAATAATATAGAAATACATAAAATATTGTAACACTAAAAAGAAGAAACCCTATATATGAATGTAAATAAAATGAATAAATGAAGTCTCAACAAATTTGGTTGTTAGTATTTAGTAGATACAATACTCGTACAAAGAAGTATACTCGTATCTTTCAATACAATATTTACATTGTTTATAATAAAATTATTGTAACTATATTCTTGTAATTTATATCCAATGTTATTTCAGTGTCTTAAAGATTTTAAACATTGCATTTGTTTGAAACATTTTTTTTCCACATTTTGCCCAAAAAATAATTTTAGTTTAAATTGAAAAATGAAATTTGAGCTGACAAAAATATTTTAATAGATTAAAATGAATATGCACGAATAATATAAAAACTGAATGTAAATTATATATAAAATTATAATTATTTATTTGTATTATTATAAAATAACCATACTGGGTACTCACGCATTCAATTTTCAGACATATTTTGATACTACAGAGTGATTCATATAAAAAAGTAGTAGTTTCTAAAGAAAAAAGCGTGACAGAAATCGTAAATTAGCTCCTAAGTTGGAGTGCCTCTAAAGACATGCCATTTTTTCGACATGGAATTCGAAAATTGTCTGAGAAGTAGGAAAAAAGTTGTAGTAACCAGTGAAGGAAAATACTTTGTGTAAAGTTTTCATTCATTTTGTTCTGAAATGAATGCAGTTTTGTCCACAAAGAAGCATCAAAAACGAATTTGTACTTTCAATATGATTTCTTTTTGTTTTTGGCGCATGAGGGCTAGAAAAAAATGAGGTGTAAGAAAAAATGTAAGAATTTTTTATAATACAAAAAGTGTAAGAATTTCTTACACTGTTTCCATACACTGTTCTTACACTGTTTCCATGTAAGATTTGACATTTTTGCGAAAAGTCATTCGTTTTATTGTTTGAATCCGTTTTGAAACATGTTGGCATTTGGGTGGACATTTGTGGCGACATTTGAAGGCACGGTTGGGCGACATTTAAGAGGATGGTTGGGGAACAATTGGTGGGATGGTTGGTTGGGATGTTTGGGGGGACATTTAGGAGTACGTTTAGTTGGATGTTTTGGGGGGGGGGCGTTTGGTGTTTAATTGAGTGAGCCAGTGGGCACGGGCAGATTTATTATTTATAAACTGTTTATTTTCATAACTTTTTATATCTTCAACTATAAACTACATTGCACCCTACTGAGGAGCGTAAGGGCGAAAACGGAAGAAGAGGCAGGGGAATAAGTTGGTGAAGGCGACATATGCAGGATAATAGAAAGGAGAAACATGGCAGGTATAGATTGATGTGAAGTGTTTGTGTTGCTTACAATTTTATTATCATTCCTTCGTCTATGTTTTTTATATTTTTGAGGAACTTTATCCCATACGGGTGTCCAACGACACCTCTATTTTCTTGTTATAATTGTAATTAAGTAGGCATGCAATATTTGGCGTATACAATTATGACAATCCATATAAAATAATCCATATAGGCGCAGATCGAACCACAACAAGGGGCAGCGCCTTGCAAAACTGTTCTCCGTTTTTGAGTTTTTGTATGAAAAATTGTTTTGTTTTATTTTATTTAATTTAAATTAATTCTAATATTTCAACAATTCTAATAAAATATCACGCATATTTCATGATCACATCACTAAAAAATATAATCTATGATTCATATTAGTAGCCCTAAACAATGTACAGGGTATCTTGAAGTCGCGCACACTTGACGGCAGCGTTCTTTCTTGTTTTTTTTATACCATTCAAACATAGTGTCAAATGGTATTATCAATTTGTCTGAAAGTTTGTAACGCATTGAAGGAGGCATCGTAGATCCCATAAATTATATATTCTTGATCAGATTGACGAGACGAATCGATCTAGCCATGTCCGTCTGTCCGTCTGTATGTTGTGGCGCATTACACTTCTTTTTATTGCAGTTTAATAGAGTATGAAGATTGACCCGCTACGCCCACTTTTTGGGGTAGCCCCCATATAAACCCACCGCTCACTTCTGACTTTTTGTATGAAAAACATTTCTATTGTAGTCAATATCAACTTAATAATTGATATGGTAACTTTTAGTGGACGGATGCTTGACATATAAATTAACGGGTGGGAACCGTCCACGGTTTGGGGTAGCCCCCATACAAACCTACAGCCCACTTTTGATTTTTTGTAAGAAAACCCTTTTTATTAAAGTCAATATTAGATTGAAATGCGATGTGATGCTTTTTAAGAGACAGCCGCTAAACATACATAGACAATTGGGCGTGGCCCGCCCACTTTTTGAGGTAGCCCCCATACAAACCCAACGTGCAATTTTGTGGTTTTTATGAAAAAATCCATCATTTATTTTAATGGACAACCGCTTCATATACATATACAAAGGGGCGTGTCCCGCCCACTTTTTGAGTTAGTCCCATACAAATCCACAGCCCACTTTTATGCATTTGTATGGAAAACGTCAATATCAACTTGAAATTCGGTTCGGCATCTTACACATCTACTACATCGCTTCATACACATCTACTAGTGAGCGTGTACCACCCCCTATTTAAACCCCCACTATTATGTAGTACAATATGTGCTATTTAAAGTTTCGTGTGAATGGTATTAGACCTTCGGCTGAACCGAAGTTAACGTTTTTTCTTGATTTTATTTAAATTTTTGAGCGTCAGTGCTGCCACTGAAAACAGCTGATTCAAATCATAAAAGCAGACAGTTGTAGTTTTAAGGATATTTGTCTTAAAATCGATGGCGTGAGTACACATAATAAATATTTGTAATATGTACTCAAAAAACAACTTATATATAAGAAATAAAAGTGTATGAATATTCATATATATATATATATATATATATATATATATATATATATATATATATATATATATATATATATATATATATATATATATATATATATATATATATATATATATATATATATATATATATATATATATATATATATATATATATATATATAAAAATATATATATATATATATATATATATATATATATATATATATATATATATATATATATATATATATATATATATATATATATATGTGTGTGTGTGTATATTTAAGCAGATATATAGTTAATGATTACAGAACAAAACAAAAAATATAATTTATGGGTAATAGTATAAGACAAACACTATAAGTGCGCGTATGCATTAATAAAGTCAATAAAATCGATTCAAATAAAAAATAAAATAAGAAACCCACTAATTTTCTTTTATATTTGGAATATCAAAATCAACATTTATCAAATGCGCTTTCGTTTAAAAGAAAATCACTTGAGGGCATTTTTACCATATGGCTGATCTGCATTAACGCTCACAGTACAAATTCCATGCGATTCGTTTGTATGCAGCATATAACCCCTATAATCAGCATAGCCCGGTTTACATGACTCCACAGCAAGATTGTATGCATTAATTTTATAGACGGACTCAGCATAATTTAAAATAGAGCGACCATGTGAACAGACTACACCAAAAAAACCTCGCTGTATCTTCACATAACGTCCACCGACAAAAAACGTCCACATTACTCAAGTCAAGTCCGGTCAAGTTTTGATACTGATGTCCTGTAGCACCTACTATCTGTGCACCCAATGAGTATCCAATCAAATGTAATTTATCCATATTATAGCTTTTTGATAAAAGCTGCAAGCCAACTGCAACATATTCGCCGATTTTCGAAACCAGTTTCAGTTAAGAGTTTATTCGCATCCAAAATTGGTACTGACACTTTGCTGCAATCAGCATTCAGATTTATTTCTTCATTTCTACCCACTTCTGTCAAGGATCCATCCGTATACCACTTGATGGTGTGTGGTTTTAGTATGTATGTATTTTCGGACGTCCACGACTATTTGTCGGACCATTTAATGATAAAATTCCGTTCAAATATGTTCCTGTGTGTCATTTCGTCTCTAGGCATGCATACTTCATCCATGTATGAAGACGCTTCTGACAGATCTCCGAATCAAATCCAAAATAGCTTCCAACGCTACTGTTGGGCACGTGCGCATTTCCCCTGTGATGCAGACACACGCTAGTCTTTGGAGGGAGTTTAGAAAGAATTTTCTCTCTCCAAACCCTATCATTGAGCTCTCGAGTCGGACACACTAGGCAGCAAAGAAAAAAATCAATCCAAGAATTCAAAGCATAGTTCAAATTGATGGTTAACCTGAACACCATCGACTAGAGAGTGTTACACAAAAAGCAAGGTAATGCGACTTAAAAAGAGAACAATATGTAGTATGTAGTTCACGCCAACTTAAGCAGGCTGTTTATCTGTTATTTATATATATGTTTATAAGCAAAATGTATAAAAAAGGATAAGCAGCCTCGGACATGCTCATATGCAGGGTGTCTCAAAAGAAAGTTCACATTTCATTTGCTGATTGCGTGAACGCAATTATTCCGAGGGGCGCGGGGGTATGTCAATCGGTAGCCTAGTTTTTGGGAATTTAGTCGCTATGGAACGTTTGTCTTGAGCGGACCGTGCCATGTGCGTACGTGCCATGTGCGTACAAAAAATTCAAATGATGCGCCAATGGGTCGAGAAGTTTGAAGAGACCGGTTCAACTCTGTTAAAATCAAAATCCGGGTGTCCAAGGTCTTCAAGAACGTTCGAAAACGTAGACAGTGTTACTCAGTCTGTTCTTGACAACCCACACCTTTCGATTTGGAAGCGTGCCTTTGCTTTAAACGTGCATAGATCATCATTGTTCCGAATTTTTAGCAACTTCACACACGTCCAACACTTCTCTACCACGAGTTCATGAAGTTTTTCCTGGCGAATTGATCTCCAGGAGATGTTACATAAATTGGCCTCCACGAAGTCCCGATTTAACCCCTAAGGACTTTTTCCTGTAATAAACACTACTAAAATATTTAAAGATTTATTGCGCATGTGATAAAAAGAGACAGCTATATGTGTGTGCTGTGTGTCAAAAAGCAAACAGCTGACTGACGCATTGTGTGTCAACCAATTTGAACAAAGTAAGTATTTACTTTTGTTAAAATGTATAACAGCAAACAGCTGATTTATAACAAATAATCCATATTCAGCGAAAAAGGAAGTACATTTTTGTTTTCAATATAAACAGGCTGTTTATTTTTTATCCTCTAGAGTTGAATGAAACTAATGACAATGTAAACTTTTAAATACTATTTTATTACCTTGCAATCTCCTTTGATTTTTCAACAGAACAGCTGCTACAATTTTTATCAATAAACGCATTTTGTCCACTTACTTCGACTGTACATTTTCCCTTAGCCGTATGATTCGTTATATAACCCATAAACGTAATTGCTCTAGGTACACATAGTGCGGGATATTTATACTCATTAGCACGATTGTGCGAGCAGACCGGTTCAAGACAACCCTTTTTAATAGGTACTTTACCACCCACAAAGAAATCGACATCAGCTATAAAATGTTGAATACCAAATACACTCGGATTCGTGTGTATAACATCAACAAACTCAGCATCGCCAGCACGTAAGCCCGGAAGTTCGTCATGCACGTAAAAGCACGGATTTGCGGGATCCAGACCAGTTATGCGTTTAATCTTACGTCCGGTAAGATTCTGATAATGGCGACCCGCGGAGCTGGCAGTTTGTGCACCCAAACTAAATCCGATCAAATGAACTTTATCGATATCATAAGCCTGCAATAAATTTTGTAACGCCATGGCTGTGTATTCGCCAATCACTTCCGTTTTTTTTTTGCTGCCCATTTGTAGTGCGTATATTTTGCACGGCCAAAATCCACTTGCTGTGTTATGAATGACGTTCATATTCAAAGATGAGACGTGCAATTGGATAAACTTACCAAAACATTCCATCCACCGCGACAATTGTAGGCCTTATTGATTTGATCGATACCACTTGCCTCAGCATTTTTACTTGTAAATCCAGATATTAGTATTACAGTATTTTGTGTACTATTAAATGTTGTCACATTTAAAATTTGTTCCACTTCTTCGAATGGAATTTTAGTATCGTTTTTGGGCATTCCCAGGTGAATGGCAATCAATAATTTACACCATTAATGTGGACTCCGCCTTAGTGGCAATATGCAAAATTGTTGGATTTGTTGCGACAAAAATATAATAGTGATCTTTCAGCTACCGACACAGCTCGAATAATTCACTGTTTGGTGCGATTTTTGGAATGGTGGCATCACATCCGGCCAAACATCTTCAAAAACAAAGAAAATGCAACAGTCACCGTAAATGGCGTCCGATATCGAGCCATGTTGAACGATATTGTGTTTCCAAAAGTACGCAAGAGCAAAGCGTTTCAACTGAGTTTGACGAAAATATGATCTCCAGGAACGAAATCTTTGTCTAGCATCATTGTCTAGTATGAGCTGATTGACATCCATGCACTACTTTCTTCGGAGACACTTGGAATCGTTGTTCTATGTGAACAAGCCAGCATTGATTTCAGCCTTGGAAGCTATTATTCGTGAGATATGGCCTTAAATGTTTAAAAAGTGATGGAAAGTTGCAATTCAAGACGTTTCCGTGGCGTCCATATGGTCGAAATAATACATCATTTGTCATAAATTAGAAGAATCTACCGAACCAAAAAACAAAAACAAGTAGGTAAGAAAAAACTGGGGAACAATCACATCCCCCCAACAGCATTTTTGTTCAGTACAAACAATTTTTTTTTTTTTGCTTCAGTAGTGGAGTTCTCCCCCTAAGAGAGCGTTCTGCATCCGTCCTTGTTTGATGGAAGAAAAGATAATGTTATTTTTTGGTTTTGATTCTTTCTATTCTTTTCGTTGCGTTCAAAAGATTTGTTTGGATTGGCGCGTGTTTTCTTAAAAGTTAAGAGAAAAGAAAATTAATTTTTTAGTTACTCCTAGAATTCACTCCATAAACACTATTTCACTGTCTTCGTTCCAGTTTCATAGCAACGAAAAAAACTAATGCCGAAAAAAATGCTTCAAAGCTATTTACGAGCTTTAAATTTTATTTGTTTTTCACTACAATTTACAATATATTTTAATGTACCTTACATGCACCACAATTTCCATTAGTAAATGCAGTCGTTCCATTTATTTCTACTCTGCAAATCCCTTTTGCATTAAGATTTGTCAAATAACCCATAGTCGTATTGCTGCCCGAATCACATTTGGCCGAATATTGGTATTCCTTATCCGTATAGACAGTTGCGGCATACAATTCAATAGCGCGAAAATGGTAGCACGAAGCTAAAACACAACTTTTTTCAGTTGCTTTTCCTTCATTTATGAGAAAATCGACATCAGCTGAAAAATTTGGCGAACCAAATGCACCCGGATTAGTGTGTAGAACATCAACAAAATCAGCATCGCCAGAACGTAAACTCTGAAGTTTGCTATTTTCTTGGAAGCAGAGGTATGCTGGATCCAAACCGGTTATGCGCTTTATTTTGCGTCCTGTAAGTTTCTGATAATGGCGTCCCGTAGCACCGGCGGTTTGTGCACCCAAACCAAATCCAATCAAATGAACATTATCGATACCATACAATTTCGATAGCTTTTGTAAAGCCAGTGCGGTAAAGTTGCCAATTATGTCAGTGTTTTCTGCTGCCCATCTGTAGTGCGTAGATTGTAGGTGTTTAAAGTCCAATCGCTGTTTTAATAGAGTAGATATTTTGAATTATTATTGCGTTTAAATTAACAACTTACCAAAATATTCCAATTGCCTCGACACCTATAGGCCTTATCGATTTGATTTATAGAATTATCAATTCCATATCCAGCTAAAAGTATTACTGTTTGTTGTTCACGTTTAAACGTTGTCACATTGGAAAGTTTTTCCACGTCATCGAGTGGAATTTTAACATTTGTACAGTTTGCATCGCGTAGTTGAAAGCTTAGGTCGCTGATTTTGGGATGTGTTCTTAATAATTGTGTATTCGATTTCAAGCCAGTTTTGCCTGAATGAAAATAGGTTGATACATCACAATCATTATTCTTAATAACTAGTTTAGAATTTCAACTTACATACTGCCGCTAGAATCCTGAAGCCAATTTTTGAAGTTTTATCCACTACAGTATTTCTGATATTCTTTATCGCTTTAATTGGATTTAAGGAAAATCCTTGTGGCGTTTCAGCTTGAATACTAAAGATCACTATGAGAAGTAGTAAGGCGCTATGTCGTACGTGCAACTGCATGTTTTAAACGAATTTTAAAGCTATTCTTGGAACAGTATAGTAATACGAATTGATAGAGTTTTTGCTTCAATGTGTCACAGTTAAGTATATTATGAGCGTGTCTGATTTAATGGAAAAATACAATTAAAAATTATGAGAAATGTTATTACGGCTTACTTTCCAGAATATATATAATTTATTGGATGTACGATTTCTTCTTTCATGTGTTACAAACTTTCGGTAGATGGCGCTTCAAACTCGGGAATCGTTTAGAAGGACGGTATGATAAGAGCCCAGTTTGATCAGCTACCAGGTACTTAATCCCTTTTGAACCCTTAGCGTAATTTCGTACCCAAACTGCGCTACCTATAATGAAAGGTTAGCAGTACAGCATAGCGAGCGTTTTGTAGTTGAGTGTGAAGTAATGTACTGACTTAGATCAATATTAGGGTACATGGGAGTAATGCAATGTGGACCGGCAGACAGCATAACCGTGTCCCATATCCCATACACTTCAAGTCGACACATACGCGCTGCGCCCTGCACCCCTTCTCTAACGAGCGAGCCCGCACTGCTGTTTCCCGGTAATGAATTCTTTGGAATACGGCAAATCTGAGTGTGACTCCCTTACACAACTCTCCACTGCTATCTCATTCTAGCACCCCATTGCCTCCTAGACCTAGGCATAGTCTCTAAAATACCTACAGGGCCGGCTCAAGAAGTCATGCATACCGTGTCGATGATCAAAATGGCTGGGGGCTCTATATAAAAATAAGTCAGTCGTCAACGGTGCCTCTCCGATACCTGGTCGCCACGGAGAGTAACTGTGTACCTTAACTGTGTATGGCGAACACAGATGGACATGTTTTCTTGGCAACTCGTGGGACCATGGATTCAAGAAATAATAAAATAATCAACAACAAACTGCCGCGGGACTGTAGACCAATTTGAACAGCAGCGCTTGAACGAGGCTGGCTGCTACATAAAAAACAGTCCCCTCGACTTGCAACCGTGACATGACCACAAACAATGCTATCATGCTGAAAGATAGTCAGCCTCGACTAGCCAGTAGCCAAGGACGAAGATGACTGTGGTAAGTAAAGGCACATCATATTGTCGAACACCCATCAGCCTCGTATAGAGTACATGGGTGCAGCCACAAAAGAGCCACCAGCCGAGCAGAAAGGCTCCGCGCCTGTTCTTTTTGTAGCAGCCACCTTCGTTCAGCGGCTGCTGTTCATATTGGTCAGCAACTTGAGTCACGGTACGCAGTCCTGCGGCCGTTTGTTGATACAGCGTCCATGAAATTCCAAATTGCAGCCGACCAGCAATTGCTAAATCAATCTTAGCGAAAATCAATCTAGCTCTAAGACTATTTATCTTTATTTATTTATAATTTGGGCTTAAATCCCGGCGGTACTGCAATACCGGGAAAAACCCTTGACAGAGCTGAGAAACGCTCTGTCGATTTCCAAAAATCGTCGTCCTTCAAAATAAGGAACTATCAGCTGTTATACTGATAACAAAATATACACTTCGATCTTAACCAGAAGACCGAGAAGCGATAACTTCGAAGAGCAAACAGACGATACTAGACTTAATTTACGCATGAACTGTTTACGAATTATAAGCTGTTACATGTCAAACGAATGAAAAAAACAACAACAACAATGAAAACTGTACTGTTGCGAATTATAAGCATTTATCATGTCGATGGATGAAAAAACCACAACAACAACAAGACTTTGAAGATGAGCAATCAATATTGAAATGTTTTCTGCACAGTAAATATTTTTAAGCAGGTTTATATTAATATTGGAATTTTTTTAATTGAATTGTATGTAACTTAGCAAAAGAAGCATCGTAGATCCCTAAAATGTATATTCGTACATATATTCGTGATCAGCACGGCAAGATGAGTCAATCTAGCCATGTTAATGTTAGTGACTTCTTTGTAGTGTAACGGCCCCTTATTCTGAATTATTTGAGAATATTCAGAGTTCCAAATGCAAAATTTGCTTATTTACATACCTACACTAGTGTACAAATCCACTTCATCTCTGATGAAACTTTGCTTACAATGTGGCCACACTAGAACCACAATTTTTAGAATAGATTTTAACATGTTATTCGGTGGTTTAATCATACATTATCTTGAAATGAATGAAATATGAAGGACAACAAATTCTATGGTTTAAACGAGTTAATCATAGACTATAATTTAATCTTAGCCATAAGGCCGAAAAGCGAATGCATGTGTGCAAATGTACAGGTAGTGCCATCCTGATAGCGCTATGTCGTACGTAGAACTGCACGTTTCAAAACAGATTTTAGAATTGTGTTGCGACAAGAGTATAGAGAGATGCATTTGCAGAGCTTTGTATTTAATTTGTCATAGTTAGTTAAGCGTATTTATGATTATATCTGGAAATGAAACAAAACAATGCCTAATTTGATATGGTTGTATTACCATGTCATAATAATGTAGTTATTCATCGTTATGTATGTACATAAGGCGATTGTATTAGGAATAAATAAACCAGTTCATCCTAGCAGTATGCCAATTAGCTAGGTTAAAAATTTAACAAAAATTCAAAGTATTTATTCATTGCCGCAATAGCCATCAATATGCTGGTTGCTTGCTAGCTGGGATAGCTAAAGCGCTAAAAGTTTGCGCTCAGTGCCGTTGCTCGTGTTGCGTATACCAGTTTCCTACAGTGCGTATACCAGTTTCCTACATTAATAAAAACTATTAGTAAACTGAGCATTAGAACACTTGTAATGGCATAGATACAAGCAGAACTAGTGCTGCTTAACAAGGAACTGATTGTTAAGTCACCAGTTTTCGGTTGAGATGTTCCTACCTATCTGCAAGCTGCTCATTAAGCACGCTCACCGGGCACGAGCTTCGTAAACCAACGGCTCCAATACTTCACCTGGTTGAATTGACTTCACCAAATATCATGGAATAACTCACATAATTCTTAGCATTCTGGAACACTTTCTAAAGAAGCTTCAAAAACTTCATTCACTTGACTATTGAGATCAACTGCGGTTAGAACATTGATTCTGTATTGGAGCAATTCTCGCACAAGATTCATAATGAAGCACCGAAGGCTCACATCGGTAGTTAGCTTAGATCCTGTTACTCCCTGTGGCGGCGGCCCTCTAAGCACAATAAACCCTAATAACAAGGATGATAGAGTTGCTTAAGATTTTCATGCGAACACAAAACCATTGCATTAAATCAGAATGGCTAAACACCTTAAAGTAACGCTGCATGAGCAAAGCACCAAGTTTTCTGATCATATGCTGGGAAAAATAGACTTCAGTAACGCAAACTAGTGAAACTTTTGTACAAAAATCAAATGACTGAAGAGTCGTCACGTTTCTTTCTAACGCCGCCCTTTACAGCACGACAGAGATAGAGAATATTTTGTTTTCTACAAAAAAGGTAACAGCTATAGCAAATTGAGAGAGCTGAGCGAGGAAGAGATAGAGATAGAGAGAGAGAGAGTGCGAGAGCTTTGTACGAGCGAGTCTTTGTGATTGGCCAAGAGCGTTACCTGATCTTAACCCAAATTAGACGCAGTACTTTAAAAAAAAAAATTACCTTCGTCCGTATGAATTTTCACATTCTTCCAAAAAAATGTTGTGCTTAAGAGGGTTAAAAATGGTGAAACTGATTTGCGCTTCCTTATGTTTACATAGATTTGAAAACAGATCCAAGTGGTACCACAGCGGCTAAATCCATCCATGTGTTGTTCTGGATTTTGTGTGTACCCAGCCAAAAACCGAATCTAACCTAACCAAACCTAAGTTACACTGTCTTCTAACGGACATTTGTCAGCTGCTTCTGCTGTTTTATCATTTTCAAGTGAATGGCAATGAAAACCTCTCCGGACTAATGTGGTCTTCTGTGAACGACACCACCCTCCACGATAATTTTGGGGATTGTGTGGATTCGTAAGGAATACGGTCGTTTACTTTCGTTTTTTTACTGCTTCTTCGCAGATGAACCTCTTCCGTTCATTCACTCACATTGAGCTATTAACTTTTAAAAACGTATTCAATTCTATTTGGAAGTTATAGATTCTCTTCTTTATTGATCTTATATATATGAAACGCCTAAGTTTACAAAAGATCTATTTACTTACTTATATAAGTGAATATAAATTATGTTTAATAAACATTTTTAATTATTTGAAGCTTGTATTTCAATAAGTTAGCAAATACCGCACTTACCGCCTTTGTATGCCCTTTCTTTTTCAATATTGACCGTGCAATTCCCATTGCTCACATATTCTGCATAGATACCCAAACTGGTTGCTCTTACCGCATTACACTCTATGTCACTATAGACATACTCTTTGCCCGGATAGGTTGTTGCGGCATAAAGTTCAATGGAACGATCATGTGGACAGGTTGGTTCAAAGCATACCTTTTTAACTGGCTGTTTCCTGCCTATATAGTAATCGATAGTAGCTCCTACATATAGACTGCCAAGCATATTTGGATAGCTGTGTATGACATCAACAAATTTTGCATCATTGTGACTTAAGCCCGGTAGTTCTTCATTGTCATAGAAGCAGTTATAGGCTGGATCCAAACCGGTTACACGTCTTAATTTTTCACCCGTAAGTTTCTCATAATGGCGTGCTGTTGCACTTGCAGTTTGTGCACCCAGACTGTATCCAAGCAAATGAAACTGTTGCACGTCATACGTCTTCGAAATTTTCTGTAAGGCCTCGGCAACAAATTTGCCAATTACTTCGGTATTTTGTGCTGCCCATTTGTAGTGCATAGCTGACGAAGGTACACCTTGAAGGAACTAATTAAACATAATTTTGTTATGCTGTAGGTATTAATACATTCAAGTAAAAATAACACTATTCAATTATGTTTTCATCTTACCAAAACATTGACATTGTCTCGACATCTGTATGCCTTTCTTATCTGATCTATTGGAGTCGGTCCATTTTTCGGAGCTGTCCAACCGGGAAATATTATAACACTCCGTACGGTACGTTGAAAACCTTTTAAAGACAGCAGTTTCTCCGCTTGATTAAGTGGAATAATTTCATTATTACACTTTTTGTGTGGCAACTGAAACAGAAATTTTAGGTCTCCGATTTTAGTTGGTACGTATTTTCTCGAGAATATTCCTTTTATGCCAAAGTCGCCTGATTTAAGTGAAATTTAATTTTATAATGAAGTAATATTATTAATCAAAGCTTTTAATATATGAACTTACATACGCCCGATACAAGTCCTTTTGCTAATGTTGTTGTTTTGCCCCAGAAGAAAACTTTAACTTTGTCAAATACATTTCTTACAGAACTGGGTGTTCTTTTACCAGCCTTTTTCATAGCGGGTAATGTTTTAAATGCTTTTTTAATTTTCTTCGTTACATTTCTTAATACAGCCTTCACAGTCGTCACAGCTACGCCAGTATCCCCCAGGTTTAGTACATTATTGGATTCAGTATCTTTCTTTTGTATCTCATTGGTTTCTGTAGCTTCGTAGGCACAGCTGCATATGAAGACCAGAATACGATTATATGAACGTTAAACTGCATGCCTTGACAGTATTTAGTATAACTAATATGGCAAAAAAGTAGTTCTTAATATATAGCTGGAATAAAATGCATGAATTTGTCACAGTTAATTTAGAAAATAAACGCTAATGGCGTGTTTACAACATAGTATATGTATGTAATTCGTTGAAAACGTTTTAAAATTTTTCTGGTTGATAATGTTGACTACAGCGGAACGATGTACTGTCATTAGAATATGCACACTGTGGCTTAAATACACTAAAAAGTATTTAAATTACAAGTTGTGCCCTATTAGTAGGCGTAGCCCTCTACTAATAGGGTTTAAACAATGTTCACTCACGTAACGAAACAAACAGACATAAGCTTTACATGAAATACAAGCACACACAAGTATTAAAAAATAGCATGCGAGCAGTCAGTTACAGTTACAGTCAGTTAGACGCTGCGAGCGGAAAAGAGGTAGATAGAGAATGTTGTATTTTACTTTGTATACGCTTCGTAATTATTGTAGTGAATGTTTCTCTGTTTGTAGTTATTGATTGGCGCGCGTTGAAATAGCAAAACAACAAACGCATAAATGCAATAATATACAAAATTATTTCTAGTGTTATGTGAATGGCAAATCAATGGAGACCATCCTCCATGAAATAGTACTTCATATAGCAATAGCTTCTTTCAAGAAGTATAGAATGGCGTTCAACTTAAATCAGCCGATATAATGTCAATGCATACACTAACCATGAACATTTTGCATCTTTAATATACTTTGGAGCAAGAAGGTAAAGTTCTATGTGAGTGGCCTTAATTTCACGCGGTTTGTGAAACACGCGGCACAGCCGAGGTGTTAATCCTGTCTTGCGCACACACACACACACACACACACACACACACACACACACACACACACACAACCAGATATACAATGATGGAATATGATTTTGCGTACGGGAACGTCTGATGAACTTCATCGTGGATGTAAAATTTTCTAGCACTTTTCAGGCCGTATTTCAAGAATAGCTTCCAAGGCCGAAATCGATGCTAGCTTGTCCGTAAATAAAAAAGATTTCAGTTATCTCCACATAAAGTAGTCTAGCGGTGTTTAATGACACGATCTTGTGAGCCTGGCAATGGTTCCGTTTTTTGCAGATTGTGTTGTCGTCAAACTCTTTTCTCTATAAGTGAATGGTTCCAGAAGTATGGCATGTGGCGTCATTTTGTTGAAACCAAAGGCTTTCCAGACTTTATTCACATACTCTTGAAAACAGCAAATCATTCAAATCGGTTTTGCAGAAGGATCGTCCGATGATGCCATCAGCCCACAAAGCGCACCAAACCATGCATTTTTTCGGATTGTATCGGTAGCTGATTGATCAACATTGGATATTTCTCATACTAAATGCAACAACTTTGCGATGTGAGCTTCAAAACAAAATCGTACCGCGAAAAAGTGGATGAGCTTTTATTACACTCTTTGTATGATGATTTGTCAAACATTTATGTATATAAACATGCAATCGGCATTTCGATAAACGATAGACTGTTTGAGTGTTGCCACATTAAAAACGTTAAGCATGTATATTTAATATTGGTCTGCTAACTTTTTCTAAAGTTAGCAGACCAAGCTTATTTAGATGATTTTTTAACTAAAGCTCACAGAGCAGACAATATGTTTTTCTCAATTAGTTCTGCTAACTTTACTGGTGTCGAACGTATGAAATATATTTGAATAGGCGTGTCTCGTTCAATTTTAGTCATAGCCAAATACAAACCCACCAGCCACTTTTTTGTTTTCAGCATTCACATATATATATATATATATATATATATATATATATATATATATATATATATATATATATATATATATATATATATATATATATATATATATATATATATATATATATATATATATATATATATATATATATATATATATATATATATATATATATATATATATATATATATATATATATATATATATATATATATATAGAGAGAGAGAGAGAGAGAGAGAGAGAGAGAGAGAGAGAGAGAGAGAGAGAGAGAGAGAGAGAGAGAGAGAGAGAGAGAGAGAGAGAGAGAGAGATATATATATATATATATATATATATATATATATATATATATATATATATATATATATATATATATATATATATATATATATATATATATATATATATATATATATATATATATATATATATATATATATATATATATATATATATATATATATATATATATATATATATATATATATATATATATATATATATATATATATATATATATATATATATATATATATATATATATATATATATATATATATATATATATATATATATATATATATATATATATATATATATATATATATATATATATATATATATATATATATATATATATATATATATATATATATATTAGTTCTTTGCTTATTTTTTGTTTACGATTACAAATTAAAAATTCATGTGAATGGCATTATTTCTTATTTAGTTAATTTTTATATAGTTCTAATATAGAATAATTTAAATTTCAATTAAATTTCGATTTATAATGCACTTTGACTATAAGTTTAGTCGATGCTCTACGTTTACTTCTCGACTGAATACTAGAGCACCCTATGAGCAACGCATATAAAAGAAAAAAAAAGGTAAAGTTTCATGTTCTGGAAATGTTTCGAAACTAACCCGCAAATGTAAATTGATATAGATTTTAACGTTGATGCAACATATCCACAGTCATGCCTGATTTGTATAAAATATTTCTTATGAAATTTTCTCACACCTTCTGATCAAAAAGTACCAGGAAATTATCAATAAAACGAAAACGGTTTATCTATACTTATTATATATTTACCTTGTCTCCTTCAAAGTAATTCCTATTAGATGAAATAAGCGTATTCCAATATACCAAACACTATTTTCCAAGAACTAATATTATTTCATATGGCAATTCTCCTGTGTCAATAACTGACATTTTGTAAAATTGTTGACGGACGTATGCTGCGTCCTCAACTGAGTGACAACCTACATACATATCTGTAGATACTACTTTTTTTCCCGGCAATACACAAAATAGATTGATTATATTCCATGACAGACTTAAGCCGGACTTAGACTATTGTCACAAACAGGTAATGGACAATCGCGTTAATGAACCATAATTTTGACAACTGTTCACACACTGCATTAATTTCGTGCAACAATATTGACAAAAACCAAACATGTTGCCAGTGATTGACATCTCTCATTGACAGTATTACTGCCAACGTTTCTTTTCATCATTGAAACGTTTTAAGCCATGGGGACACTTATTTCAGCAACAACTTGTTTCATAACAAAACGTGACTCAATTAATTCAAGTTCATTTAAAATTTCACCATTTTGGTTTATTTAATTGCAAAAATGGTGTATTTATAACGCATAACTTGTTCGAATTTAAAGTGGGTCCTGATAAACTCCGCTTTTAAGATATTTAAAAATGCGAGTTGCTCGTACTATCGTTATTTGTTTACGAACTACCTGTATCTCAATCACGGATATTAGTTGTAATCACAACTTTTACAGAGATTTGCTTAAAATGGTACAAGATATGACTATCACTACAGTAAATGCATTCCTCGAATCACTGATATATTATGGAACAATAATAAACATAAATAATGTAAATAATAATAATAATAAAATGCAAAACAAATATATTTAATCTGTTGAACCGAAAAACCCGACCGTATTAGGCACAAACTGCGCTAATACTCTTTGAGTATTATAAGCTAGTTGGTGACACTGAAATGTAATGTATAGTAGGCAGAAATTAATATGGGGAGATGGTAATACATGCTTAAAACATGATGTATAGCTGAAAGTTACACAACGTAGAACGTTCATGTGTTTATCTCATATGGTCATGGGCGCGTGACAAGAGAGAGAGAGGGAGATAGTGATAGTATTTGTATACATATTCGAATTAAAATGCGATAAATCATTTTATCACATTAGAATTGATCGATTAAAATCATAATGTGATATTGAAGAAATGAATTTTATACATTCATCAGATTGCGCAGGCTGTGGTCATCTCATATGCACTAGTGGAAAAGTTTATACAGGTTTTATTGTGTTAAAAAAACTGAGAAACATTTGTTCTCAGCTTTTGACAACAAACTTGATCGTGTGTCAATTGAACTGGCACTATTTTATGAATTGCGCTACTATTTGAAACGCCATTCACCAAATTATATAGATTTGGTCGCGTGTGCTTATTATTTCCCAACCAGAAGACACGGCTCGATGGTCGAATAAGTGGTCAATTTCTCTGCAAATCAGCATAAAATGGATATTTCTATCAACCACGGGAAAAGATTAATTTCAAAATACGAGTATTTCGAGCGAGATGCGTTTAAATAAGAAATTCTGATTAGTTTTTGATTCGAAGATAAGTAAATTTGTGTCGATTTATATATTGGTACATACATAGGCTAGTATCTTAAGGGACATATTAAACAAATCCAACTAACATACACTCTAGACTAATGCGTTCTTAACTGATAAAACTTATTTTAGTACTACTCTACTCGCTGTCACATTCAGTTCATCCAGGCTGCAATTTCAGCATGCTGTTGCTGTGTCTATGGGTTCGTCGAAGCTACCAACTCTTGATTTTTCATGTCGGCTCAAAACTTCCAGCACTCTTATCATGTTCACCAATTCCGCCAGTGAAGTTTTACATATGTTCAGTTAGATATTGTCCAGTAATTTGTCTGCGTCATCGATTGCTTATCACGAAGGCCGCTTTGTCAGCTTGTTGGAGTTGCTGCCGTATGGTGTCTTCTATTATAAAAAGAACGCACTACTTTAGAGTTTTGGCATTATATGAAGTATTAAAATCTTTTGGAGGCTCTTACGAGAACTTCCAGTATTTTTTCCCTATAATTCATTCATTCATTCCAGAAATCTCGTTCGTATTAAAAGCTACAAATTTCATTCACAAAAATTTGTTTTATAAATGAATTTAGACGATTTTGAGGCTTAAGAGATTTCTCGACTTCTCGCTCACACACGCAGAAGATAATGCATTGTCAATATTTTCACTAACGATTCATTAATATCGAATGAAATATCGATTGAATCGATCTTTATAAATACCGATTGAATCGATCTTTACAAATATCGATTGAATCGATCTTTATAAAAATATCGATATGTTCGATTTTATCGATAAAATCGCACAGGGCTAATCGCTGGCTCCATTATGTGTATCTGTTCGGGTTATTTTTAAACACTTATTATTTTTAGTCACGCACACAGAAGAAGTTAGTGCTCCCATACAAAGAAGTTCTTCATTTTATGCAATTTATTACGATTTATTTATTTGAATTTAGCCGCTTTTCAGCATAATATTTATTATGTTTAATAAAATTATTTTCAAATAAATATGTGAAAGATATTTAAGGTTTTTTTGTGGCCATAAATCTCGTTCCAAAGTTTCTTATCTATTTGCACAGGCGCCACATGCCCCACCATTATAATCTTTGTCCGACTCTAAAAGTACTGTACATTCACCCCTTGCAGACGGTGGTGTAATAAAACCCATATGATATCGCGGACCAGCCTGGCATTTAGTTGGCATATAAGTTTTTTCTTTTCCCTTGTACACCGTGGTCGCATATAGTTTAACAGCGCGATTATGTGAACAATACGATGTCCAGCAATCTTCTAAAATAGACGTTCTTCGATCCATATAATAATCAACATGTGCTATTGAATGGTTAACACTAAAAACACCCGGATTTGTGTGTATAACATCAACGAATTTGGCATCCGCTTTTGTCAAACCTTTCAAGCTGTCATTACCATAGAAACAGGGAGATGCTGGATCTAAACCAGTTATACGATTCAATGACTGACCCGTAAAATTTTTAAAGAATCGACCAGTTGCGCCGGCAGTTTGTGCACCAAGACTAAATCCAATCAAATGCACTCTGCTGATATTATAGTCTTTTTGTATTTTTTGTAAGGCCTGTGCTGTAAAATTACCAATAACTTCGGTGTTTTCTGCAGCCCATTTATAGATAGTCACAAGCAACGTTTTAGTATGAGATACCTACATTTCAAAAAATAATTAAGAGAAGTTAATAAAAAGTTTTAGCTTACAATCTATTCTATATTCTATATATATTCTATATACTGCATTACCAAAATATTCCATCCACCACGGCATAGATATGCTTTTGCTACATTTTCTACAATCGAGGGTGTAGCATCACTACTTAAATATCCCGGAAAGATAAGCACTGTGGGCAGTTTCTTATTAAACTTGGCCGAATTAAGAATTCTCTCCGCATTGTTATATGGAATTTTCTCATGTTTACAGCTTTCGACGCGTATTTCAAAACTCATATCTTCGACTTTTGGAACTTTTCGAAGTTTTTCGAATACTTTTTGATAATTGTGCAAACCTGTTGGAAAATAATAATTTTTTGTATTGAATAATGGTAGAACTTTTGCTTTTTAGCAACTCAATAATTTAAATTCCAAATTCAAGTTTCGTAACTTCCATAATTCATTGAAGAGATAAACTAATTCTTCACAAACGCAATAAACAGCTACAGACTTACAATCTCCATTCACAAGGGCGCCGGTTAATAAGGCATGGCCTTGCTTCAAAGTTTCTTTGAGCCATTGCGTCGCCATTCTTGATTCTAGTGACGTTTCATTTGTCGATGTTCCATTTGAAGTTTCCGATGTACCACTTGCGCTCCATATATGTAACGAATATATAATAGTTGCTATGTAAAGCTTCATTTCAGAACTGTTTTCTTAATGAAAATATACTTGGTATTTAAATGGTGACGCCTAATTATTATGTGGAGTTTAATAGATTTGGTCATACTTCTAGTGTGAATAATAAATTGCCTCGCATGTGCCATTAGACACTGTTTATAAACACGTCCGCCAGTCTGATTGGTCAAAGCGAAAGTGACGTCCACAAGCACTGGCAGTTTGTACATCCAAATTATAGCCAATTAGTTGTATCTTTGATATATCATAGACTGTGGCTAAACGTACCAAGTGTATTGTGCAAGAATTTTACCAACTATTTCGGTATTAAAGGCTGCAGTTTTATATGTTATATTGAGCGAATCGAAGCCGTCGAATATCTGCAAGAGTTGCCATACTCAAACTGAACTGTAGTTCTATAACAATCTTTACTTACAAGCACATTATGTTCATCACGGCATTTGTACCCTTTGACAATCACATCAATATCAACATATTTTGCAACTTCATTTTTCCAACCATTTAATATTATAACGGTACTTTTTTCCTTATCGAAACATTGCTCATTATCAAGTTAAAAAATTTTGGAAAGTATTATTTCTTTATACTTGCAATCGCTGTTGAGCAGCCCGAAATGAATAGTTTCTGCGGTTATCAGGAACTGATTCGTTATAATTGAGCTAACTTCCATATTCCAATCACCTGTTAAACAAACATTAAAAGTATTTTCTATGATATATATTATATATCATAAATATATTATAAAGATAATTTGAAAAAGTGTAACACTGCAGCAAAGTGTATTGTATAGTTTCATAGTTCTTTAAACACTTGAGCACTTCTAAACTCCATCAGGAGACTATAAAGAGTAAAACACACCTGCACAAATGTGCAGCAGTCTCCTGCGAATTTAATCTATTCGCAGGAGACTCGGCTACAGTTTAAATTCCGGAAATTCCGAGCTATGGCTATGACTGGCAGAGTGGCGAAGATCCTTCCTGAAAGAGCAATAATGTTCTTGGTGCTATTCTTCAATACCATGGTTCGCAACTACCACTTTGTCAATGTATTAGAAAGAATATTTCTTAGTAGAATTTGACCAGCGTTGGCTGTCCATCATCATCATCATCCCGATCATAAGTTTGGCTTTACGCATCATCTTGATATCATATTCTAAGTATAATCTGAGAATAAGCCATATAGATCTGATAAATTTCTTGATGTACAGCAAGCGTTTGATAGTTTCAATCTGAAAGGTCTTTTAAACACTGTCTTCTGATCACTCTCCTATTCAGCTCGATGACTTGACTACACTTGCAACAAATATGCCGAGGCCAACGCTTTATAATTACGATCGGACAAATCATTGAAATGTCCAGTTGATATAAAAAGTTCCGTGATATAATATTTTAACGACATTGCAACTGAAGCGGCGCTGAGTTCCACTTCAGCTTTAATTCGAAAAGAAGCAGTGGAATTCACAGCCACCTCAATTCGCCATGAAATTTGGAAAAAGGAGAACTTCGCAAAAATCCTAAAAGCAATAAGATGTTCCGAAGATAAAAAGAAGCTTAATCAAGTGATTAAGAACATTAGAGAAATACTTAATCGAAATACCAATAAGTATATAGAATTATCGGTTGCATGGGGCGTACTGGGGAACGTTCAACAATACAGCAACCAACCCCACAGTACACAAATATTTTTCTTTTCTTCTATATTTTCATAAAATCCATCTGAGCCCAACTTAAGATACTAATTTCTCGCTTTGGAAGGCTACTACAAAAACAAGAAGTACAACAACACACAATACTCTATTAAAAAAGGCCGGTCTTCACGAACAACCTGCAAAATTGTGAACGTATCTCAGAATTTTCAAGCAGTTCAATCTGTAATATTCCAATCCGAAATGTATCTGCTAATGAGATTAGAACAATTATTGACAAAACCAGATCAAAGAAATCTGCCGGTTTGGATATGATTACTTGAAAATTGCTTAATGTGAACTTCAAAGGAATGCTATACGATAATACTATAAAAGACGAAATATTAGCAGTAAACAGAATGCATAACTTCCGAATCATGACTCATTTCAACACCGAGTTAAACAAAATACCCAATCTGGAATTTACTTCCTGCATGAAATATTCTAGTCTAATTGTTCTTTAATGACTTCTTATTGATGCTGTACATCAAAACTAAAATGCATGGTCAACGCCTAAAGAAGTTCTTGAAGTGTTTAAACAGTTCGCTTTGGAGTTGCCTGCTTCTGAATGGCAAAAGTGCTTCAAAAATTGTTTCAAACACCTACAAAAGTGTAGTGATCTTCATAGAGAATATTTATAAAAAAAAAGCAATAAAAGCATTTCAGGCGCACAATATAAAGGTCAACCCAAGTCACCAACATTTTTGATGATAAGATACAAGCACGAATTATTTTTCAATAAACTTTTTGTTCTCTGCACTACCAGCAAACGAAGTATTTCCGTAGGTTTTCGCAGAATTCCAAATTTGTGTGACTGCAAATGCAAACAAATGAAGTTCTGTGAATCTGCTGAATAGAGAAAGTTATAAAAATACCAAGTCACATCTAAAGGCATGCGGGGGAATTGCAGAGCCATCCGGAAATCTGAGCTCTTAAATAATTTACAATTTTGTTGAATTCTAGAAAGTACCAATTTTATTTTCGACGAAAAATCTTTTACGATTTAACACCTTAGCTGAAAGATGTTTTCAAACTGATGCGCAGTAATTATAAAGTTCTACATTTCAATTTTTACTTGAATGGTAGCAAATTTCCTACGCAGTAACTGAGTAAAACATGGACTGAGCATGGGAAGAGTACTGTGCGCATTGTTTTGTGAATGTTTTTGTCGTAATTGTCAAAGTTAAATTGCTTAATTTTAATTTTAATGCGCTGACAATGAACAAAATAAAAGAAAATTTTATGTAAAGAAAGAAAAAAAGAAAAAAAAAACACTTCAAATGGAAGTGAAGCAGACAAAAATGCCAAAAAGGGTAAAAGAGAAAAAAAGAAAAAAAGAAAACGCGTGAATGCCAAAAAGTGCAAAAGAAACTTTGCATGATGTTGGCAATGTTTTGTGGCTTTATTTTAAAATAGAGCGAACCGTAAGACCAAAAATAAAAAGGTTGAAATGGAAAGCACGAATAAAATTACGGCGAAAAGTAATTAACAAATGTTTTTAAGCAAGTTTTTGTTTTTAGCGTGAAGAAAAAAAAAAAGAAAAGGAAAAAGTGTTGAAAAACGACAAATGCGCGCATACGAAATGCTTTTGACATATTTTTTCAACTTCTTGTTTTGTGTACAGTGGTGCGAGTGGGTAAGAAGTTATGCATAAATTATTATCAGATGCTAATAAGTAACTGTACACTGACAGCTGACTGCCAATTAAAAATTTCCAAATTTAACAAAAATAAACACACAAGAATAAAAAATAAAACTCAACCACAACACAGCATGCTCAGGCATAACCACAGAATTGATAGCTACTGCAGACATACATACTTTTATGTATATGCAGATACCATATATATGTATATATATATAGTATAGTATATATATGTATACAATTTTACTGGAAATCAATTTACAAACACTCAATGGACAAGTGCTTGCATACAGATAGATAGAGTATTGTATGTATATGTGGGCTGAAACTGTTCAAAACTTGCTCGAAAATTGCCAGTTGAATGCATTCTCGATTGTCCATTAAGAAGCCGCACTCGCATCATCATCATCATCATCATCATCAGCAGCATCAGGAGCAGGAGCAGCATCATCAACAACAACAGCAACAACAACAACATCATCCTCAACAGTAGCAGCAGCATCGTCAATGTGTGAAACTTTTTGCTGGAAAAGTTGCAACGAAATCATTTTCAAGCAATTGGCTTCGAACTGAAAAAGCATTGCCACCATTTCCGAAGCTAGCGGCTAAAAAAATTGGGGCGGATTTGAGGCGAAATATGTCTGTATGGTACATAAGTGTGTGTAAGTTGGTTGCTTGGTTGGAAGTAAAAACACTTGAAACTCCTGCATGCAATAATAAATTTGCAACATGCTCGTGGTCACTCGCAGGCGCTCCGCTGGACACGCCCAACGACCAGGCGTACTACTCTGTACGCCCACAAAGCATTTTCTAGCAGAAGTAGTCGTACTACTTGAAAATTGGTAACTTTGTGTTCAGTTGAAAATATAAAAATAACAACAATAACAAGAAAGCATATTGCAGTCGAGAGTATGTTCGACTATTAGATACACTACATTGCATTGCAACTAAAGAATAGTATAGGACTATATGGATTGGTACATTTCAATGTTAGATGCATTGCAACATAGTCGAATGTTTGGAAAGATCAACTTCTCCAAAAACCATGTAACACTACGCACCACCAAAATATTTTAGCAAAAAGAAGGAGCGAAAAAATTTAGTTTTTTAGCAAAATCCTTGAAAATTAAGTACTTTCTGACAGTCACATTCATACTCTATTGAATGATACCTTTGTTGAGTAAAATCGATTGAATAGTTTTTCGAGGAGAAATTGAAAGGTAAAAGCGTCATCGAAGTACAGTGCTCGTCAAAGCGTTAAATAGCAAACGAATAGCAAAGCAAATAGTGTGAATGACACATTCATTTCACATACTTTATCAGAAAAGGTTTTGTAAGAGTCAAAATATCTAAAATATGGTCTACAGACGGAGAAGCATGGTGGCTTTCGAAATCCAAACCACTCCCAGAGATTTTCAACTAAAAAAAGAAAGTATTTCATAATTAATGTTTACAATATGATAATTATCAATGCAACTTTTCAGTCTTTGTATTCTTGCACGCTCAATAAAATTACTTTAAGAACTCCGACTAACTCAGGAGTGCAGCAAATATTGGTATTCAATGTGCACAATTTTTGGTCAATGCTACGATGAGTTATGGTGAATTTCACGGCACTCGAGCTTTTAAGCTTTGAGATACACATCTATTCACATTTTGTGGCACACAGTTTCAATTTGGTTTCAATACTGATGCATGCAAAGTTACACCAAACAAAAATTGCCATTCAGAGCTTGTAAATTATTTTTATACCCACCGAACGGACGCAGTTGATAAGAACAATAACCTTCACAATAAAAAACTAAAACAATCCTTTGCGACAAGTTGAATGTAACAACATGAGTCAATTGTAATCCATCATTATCTACAACCAATTATGGACACTTTGAAGATTGTTTCCAGCACTTGGACAAATCCAAAAACATCAAATAGTGCTCTTCAGCTCTTGACAATGACAATATAAACGTTGTAATTTGAAGTACCACTACACATTCTCCATTCAATTCATTCGTTAGCGCTAACATTAAGTAGAGCCTTTCAAACTAAGCATCAAGATTTAGTTGAAGCGATTGAGTTGACAGATGTTGGAAAGCACGAATCAGTGGACAGAAGAGAAAATGTATTAAAAAATTTGTTAAAATTTTTGAAACTGTTAGCAAGAAGAATACAATCTCGAAATCAAAATACCAAGACTCGCTTCACACGTCAAACTCAACTTAGTAATGTGCTGGCGATTAATGTTAAAAATTATTACCGAATTTCAACTTATATTCCATGCCTCTTTTATTTGTCACTCAGCTTCAATAGCGTTTTCTCAAACATTGCGATATTCTCTCGAACTTCAGATGAGCGACAGCTGCCAAGTTTGTGTATGTTCTTCCAGATTTGGTCTTTACACCGAAAGTGCGGCCGCCCTCTCGAACGTTGTTCCGTGGTTCGGCATTAAAGGGTGTCGTAAAAGTTTGGCATTGGTGGAAATCAAATCTAGCGCACCAACGCTTAATAAAGCTACGCTGCCTTCTCACAATTTGCTCACTTTGGAACGTATGTTCAGAGGCTACTTAGGGCATAGTGCCTGTCCTAATTGACGTTTGAAAGCTTGTACCGTTGTGCCGTTTGTTGTCATTGCCAAGTGAATGACAAACAATGACTTTCCACACAAATGTGAACTTCTGCGACGACCACATCCTTCAGATGTCTATTTTCGAGTAAAAACCCTAGATGGAGAAACTTGCATATTCGATAAATATGCTAAAATTTTACTGGATGATTCCCTCAAAGTATGAATAAATAGTAGAGTAAACAATTTGAGGTTAGGGTTCGACGATGAGTAAAAGTTGTCTTAATGGCTTGACCTCACTGAACATTTATCGAGCCATTACAGTTAATATCAACACAGTATTGGAAAAATTTTTTCTGTTCCTCGAAAAATATACATAGATAGAAATTATAATGAATGATCCAAAAAATTTCTCTCATTTTTGTATTTCTGTAAAATTTCATAGAAAATCACGGTCGAAACGCAGACAAACAACAGGAGACATGTCAAAAGGAGATCTTTGTTATATTAAATGTTCAGTACTGAGTTATTGAGGAGAAAACGTGGTGCAAGAAAGTAGGGATCTGCAACAACAGTCAGTTTATCCTCAATCACTCCTAAACTCACTCAAAACATTTTCTAAAATCGTAACCAAAGGCAATAAAATACAACAAGGTCTCTTCAATTAAGGTGTATTTGTACCAGGTGACTTTATCCACTGTGTTGACAGTCTTCTGTTCTAAGCGCAAGAGAGCGAAAGTGGAAGGTTAGAGCCATGGTGGACTTATAAATAAATCCACCTAGGTTAGAGAGAGAAAGCGAATATTTGTTGTTTTCGTTTGCGCAATCCGCAACACAACAGCTCACCACAAAGCTCGCTTCCAAACTGCCAAAATAAGAAATAACCATCAGCGAGGTTTGTGGAATACGTCACCTGATATAAATATACCTTGTCTTCAACCATCTCTCCAGAGGCAGCCTTCTTATAAAATGTATGGGTATCTTTACAGACTTCGAATGGCCTGCCTATCTTGAAGTTGGTGGCAGAGTATAACACTTTATCAGTTATGGTTCTGCATGAATACGAACGCTATTCAATCTCTTTCGTACGCCAGACTTTTGGCATTTCTACGTAAAACAAACTAGATGTTCAGAAATAAGTCAATCATATCTTATCGCATAATATATACATACATTGGGCAAAGCACCATGTAAGTCTCCTTACAACAGTCAATATATTGTATCTAAAAACTATATGAAGTCTTCCTACAGCAAAAACTTTTCTTAAGCTATTTTATACAGACAAACACACAAGTTTCATATACCCTATTCCACAATGTGTGTAGGGTATAATAATAGCAACAACAGCAACAAAAGTATGACGATTTCTACGTTGCAAATGAAAACGAAAACTGTACTCGAAATTTTGTAACATATTTTTTTTTCGCTGGAAATTTTTACTGAAGTAAGGATTGTATCAGAAAAATTGGAACATTGAAAGAGATGCAATGCTGGGGCTTTCAAATGCCAATTAAGTGCGAAATTGTTTAAAGTGATTCAAATTTTTGGTTACTATTGCAGATTGGGTACTTCAGGTAGGAATAGTAGGCTTGTTAATCCGCTCGAGAGAGAGAGAGAGAGAGAGAGAGAGAGAGAGAGAGAGAGATAGAGAGATCTCATTTATCAAGAACTGTTCCATGTGCCAGATTAGATAGCCACATTATCGAGAAGTTTTTCATAATATTCTAAGTCAACTCAGATTATTAAAAACTGCACCACGTATTTCGAGAAGTTTACGATATAGTTTTGAACTGTTTCGTTTGTTTCGGTTGCTAAGCAAGTCTAGCAGATACAAACTTAAACTTTTGCAGATACTACAAAATGGTTACAGCTGCTTATACACCTTTCAGGTGCTTTGCAATTGTTTCAGATGCAACAATAACTATTCCCGATTCCGGAGCTATGTGAAAAAGTACTTGTGAAAAATAAAAATCTTCGGTTTTTAATCTAGTACAGTCATAACAAAATATCTATTATAGGTAGTACTTATGTATCTAAAACTTCGACTGACAGATATACACGTAAATAGGAGTATATGCTTTTATCTTCCACTTTCAATACAGCCAGACGGACACTCGAATGCATCGAATTAGCGTCAGTCAAGTGCAAAATTGTGCAGCACAAAACTATGCAATGTTCAGTTTTTTTATGACTCAACATGCACATAATTGTTTGGCATTGCATACTTTTAGGTGGCTTCGCTTAGTTTTTAGAGATTTTCAATTTTTGTTGTTGTTGGGAACTCATCTACGCACTGAGCTGTGCTGCACTTTGAACTGTAGCTTTTGTGCGTAGATGAATGAATTTTGTTGTTTCTAGTTCGATTTAGGTTTTTCTTTACTTTTGCATTTTATTATAACATGCTTTTGAGTGTTTTAAATAACTTTTTTTTATTGTGTTAGATATACTTAAAATAATACGAGTGCAATTTGATGTCAGTGACTTTTTGAATTTCGAATTAATTGATTTGAGTGTAGTCGCTGAAGCACGCAAACTGCAACATTAGGTTTGTGTTTGACAGCCAATGAAAGCAGACATGAAAGGCAGACAGACGTACCGAAAGTAGGTCGGTGCCGAAATGAACTACAAACGGCTAATCGGCCACTTTCTGATTTCTGTGCACCTGTCTGACTTTCATATCTGCATTCAACGGCTGTCAAATACATACCTAATGATGCAAATTGCTTAAAATTTTGCCTATTAACAGCTGGTAGTTGACAGCAGCAGTGTTGCATTTAAAGTTACTTTATAGTATATACAAAAAGTCACTGACTTATTAAATTGCCCACGTAATATAGCAAAACAAAGCCTACAGCATACATGCAGCAACGACAAACACAATTAAGAAATCATAAAATAATAACAAAACTCTCGAAACGAAAGCATTACTGCTGACGCCTTAACAATAATGGAATTTCAATTTTGATTGTTGCCCTTCACAGCACTCACAGTGTAATTGATCAAAGTTGCTTAAGCATTTGTCCAATAATTTGACTGTCCCCTACGGCAAATGGCATTCTATCAACGTAACACGCGGACAATTATCGCACGCCATTCTAATCGTTCTCGAATTGCTTGTCTGTGAGTCCACTCCAGTCCAGTCCAGTCCGTCTGATCTGACATTAACTGTCTGTCTGCTAGCGAGGCTTCAATGTCAATGCTGAATTTGTGATATAGACAGGCAGCCAAATCAAATGATGACAGCCGCACTGAGAGATGTATTGTTCAATAGTACAATGATGGAACGGCGGGACATTTGAATGGATGTATAGATTGACGATGTTAGACAGACAACATGTTGTCAACATTGACAAAAGCACGAAAAGTTTGATTAGCGCCGAACTGCCGTTCTGAATGCAAAATTAGCCCAAAATGGAATTTTGAGCAAGAATTTTTCTCTCTATTTTTCGCGAGAGTTGAGTTGACATTTTTGTTCGCCTTTAAATAGAATTAGTCAAGAAATTGTTTAGCATATTGCAAAAATAAAATTCATATCATAATGCAGTATACTTTTCGGCTTTCGGTTTTACGTTGTTCATTGTTTCTGATTGACAGCTGTCAGAATTTTGCGGAATTTTATAAAATTCAATTAGAAATGTTTTTGCGTGTAGTGTAGTGTAGCGTATATGCTTTGATTTTTGAGTTAATTTTCAAGTGCCTCCAAAGATTTCAGTGTTATTTTGGAAGGGTTTCTAGTTATTTCGTTTGCTAACTGTGTCAAACCGTTGAGAACTTGGATGAGATTGAGTACATATGTAGAGAGCACCGGAAGAAATATGATCCAATGAAAAATGTGCGGTACTACGCTCCACGCCCATCTTCCACATAAGAGAGTTTCTTTATATCTCAACAACTATTTGACGCAGATGGTTTATATTTGGTGGATAAGTATGTATCGTACTAAAATTATCAAAAATGTACAATAAATTTAGTGGTACGGTAACAACGCGAATAGACAGCAAAATTGATAGGGCTGAGTGCTGAGTTAGTCGTTGCAATATCAGCATTGGAGTTACATATGAGTCATATAATATATAAATGAGCGGTATCTCAACCGTATAAGAGAAATATGGGTAAATATCTATCTAGCTGCGAACGAACCAAAACTGGTACATCTGTAACAGTTTTGGTTCTTTCATCTTAAAATAAATTCAATTTTCAAGCTGAAAGTTCTAGAGATCCTAAGTGGTAGGAGTGTTAGTGTCCTAGATATAGGGTCGGGAACAATGGTATTTCCTTTTAGCTTACATTACTATATAATAAATTAGAACAAGAAAAAACGTTTACTTCGGTTGAACCGAAGCTCTAATACCATTCACACGAAACTTTAAATAGTATTGTAATACATAAAAGTGGGGGTTTAAGTAGGGGGTGGTACACGCTCACTAGTAGATGTGTATGAAGCGATGTAGTAGATGTGTAAGATGTCACCATATCGAATTTGCAAGTTGATATTGACGTTTTCCATACAAATGCATAAAAGTGAACTATGGGTTTATATGGGACTACATCAAAAAGTGGGCGGGACACGCCCCTTTGTATATGTATATGAAGCGGTGCAAGCTAATATTGATCTAAATGAAGGATTTTTTCATAAAAAACACAAAATTGCACGTTGGGTTTGTATGGGGGCTACCTCAAAAAGTGGACGGCCCACACCCAATTGTTTATGTATGTTTAGCGACTGTCTCTTAAAAGGCACCATATCGCATTTCAACCTAATAATGACTTTAATAAAAAAGTTTTTCTTATAAAAAGTCAAAAGTGGACCATAGGTTTATATGGGAGCTACCCCAAATAGTGGGCGTGGCAGGTCAATCTTGATACTCTATTAAACTACAATAAAAAAAAAGTATATGTGGAAAATTTCAACTGGATAGCATAAAAATTGGTCCCCAAAAAATGCGCAACAACATACAGACGGACAGACAGATAAATGGACAATAAATGGCTAGATCGATTCGTTTCGTCGAGCTGATCAAGAATATATATACTTTATGGGGTCTACGATGGCTCCTTTTACAAACTTTCAGACAAACTGATAATACCTTTTCACACTATGTGTGAATGGTATAAAAATGTTATACTGCATTGATTCCAAAATGAAAGTAGTATAAACCAGCATAAACTGATTGCGAATCATAACATTCGTAGCAAACAAAAAGTTTACAGGGCTGTAATGAGTTTCGTTTTTCACTCGTGTTTGATTTCAGCACATTCCGATCAGTAGAAGTAGGTCAGAATTTTAATGCGAGATTTGAAAAAAATAAGAAATAAACAAACCAAGAAACTAACAGACTAACAGACTAACAGAATAATAAGCTCCTTTCGACCAGCCAACATTCTTTACAATCAGATCACGACACACAGCTGATATTTAACTAAAGCGAACGTCATTTTGCCACTCACACGTTAACGACAACGAAAATTTGCCAGTGGAAAGGCGAAATGTTGAAAAAGTTAAAAGTAAGTTAAAAAAAGCTTGTAAAAATCATTGACAGTCGAATTATGCGCAACTATTTACTTTGTAATATAATTTCTGCTGCAAAACGATTTCTAGGAGTTTGTCACATAAATTTCATTTCTAAATCTTTCGATTTTATAAACACACAAAATTACGAGTATAAAAAAAAAAAACGATAAGAAATGTCAATAATAAAAAATAAATTCCAACTCTTTTGCGTGCTTGAGCTGTCAATGTTCTGTGCCATGATTGAACTGGAAGTGTTTGTAATAACACCAAAGGAATTGCCACACATGAATCAATTATTGCACCAACGTCTACGCTTGAGTCAACCCTATAATCTACTGTGGGATCGTTGCTATTCACTATTTGCCATGGGCATGTTCTATCATGGTTATGGCATTGTGCTATTGGAGGCAACAGGTAAATTGAAACGTATACTGCGCTATTTTAAATTTGTTGCTGTACGTGTTTGGCGCAAGTCTGGTCATCTAATGATAATACCATGGGTGTGTAAAGTTTATATGCATCTGGAACATACGGCATACCAAATCTATGCGGATTATAATAATCCCATATACTACGAAACTGATAACTTTGATATGATAATTGCTGGCAATATAATCGTTTGGATATTTCAGTTATTCATTATTATATATATGATTGCATATGCCGTAGTACTATTTGATGCAATCAGTATGAATCAACGGCATGTAACACTTGGAAATCATGAATATCGTGCCTATGTAGAGGAGATTAATCAATTGGTTGGCTGGGAAGTGTTGCCACTCCAGGAACAGCATTGAATTTTATAATAAAAGAATTTTGAACTACTTATTTATGTTATTTTAATTTGGTTAAAACTTAATTCAATTTGAGTTGAGTTCTCGGCAGATGGCGACAGAATTCAATCGAAACATGCAAGTTCGAATCTAATGTTCGAAAAAGTGTTACCCAATAAAATCAGCTGTAAAATCTGCTGTTGCTTGTCAAGTGTAGCATTGATGCCAACTTAGCACACAACATATTGTGGCAGCATAGTATTTTATACCACATAACTTAAAACTGCTGTGTACATTAAATTTTCTGCTAAATTAGTGCTTATTTAAATACATAAACTATCAATTTAATACTCAAAATGTATATTCCAAAATTTGTTTTAACAAATGCATACAGGTTGGCAGTTCTGGCATAATTTCGATTTCAAATTAGACACAAGTTATTAAAGGCCTGTTGTCGCATACAAGAGAAACTGAAACTGAAACGAAACTGAAACTGATTTTTCTGGGGACAACAACAACTCGAAAAACTCGTGTTGCTAATGCGAGTGTTGCAAATAGTGAATGGCAAAACAGCTGATTTGCTGTCATTCAGTAACAGAAAGAAGTCAAAAGTGCTTCTTTCAGTTTCAGTTGCTGATGTACTGCATTCAGTTTCTGTTGCTGCGACCGACAGAATGCTAAAATTCTGTTTTGGTTTCAGTTTCAGCTGCTTATGTACTGAATTCAGTTTCAGTTTCAGTTTATGTTGTATGCGACAACAGGCCTTAACCAATTCAATCCCAATCGCCTGACATAAACAAACACAAAATTAAAGTAAATTAAATTTGCTAATATCATGTTAAAGCATGTTTTCGACTAAAATTCGCCAACCATGCTCTCTATTAATACCCTTGACATCATTAATAAAGGCTGCCAAGTGATCCTATCCAACTGTCAATTGAATTTACTTTAATTTTGTATACGGCTACATTTTCCGTATCTCTGCTAGTTTCGAAGTTACAGGCAAAAACGTAAATAGTTCCAGTTTTTGTAATTTTTTTGGAACAACCCGTGTTCCCGGGTCTATATCTCGGAAACTTTCAATTCTACGACTTAGAATTTTAAGATAATTCAGTTTCTAAATTTAATTTGCTTCAATTTTGTTTATGACTACATTTTCCGTATCTCGGCCAGTTTCGGAGATACAGGACAAAATCTTAAAAATCTTCGGTTTTTGGCCAAAAAAACGTTCAAATTAAAATTTTGTTTGGAGATCCTACCCAATTGCTTTCAGTTGTAACTGCCAGCTGTACTCAGGTGTACCCAGGTGTACGAATGCTATCGAAATATACCTGAATGAAAGAGCATTTGAAGCGAAAGGTACCACGCCCGATAAGCACCATGTAAAATAGCAGCTTTTAAAGCAAACCACTTTTGTTACTTACAAAAATTTATTAGTTTCTATGATCAACAATTTGTAGCGCTGTGGCATTTTAAAGAAATCCGTCATTATCCTTTAAAAATAATTTGCTAAAAATACATTTTAAAGTTTCTGTATATTAAAATTTTATACTAAATACAACATTTAAATGCAACACAAGCCACGCCAGCCGTTGTCATAAAACTGATAATTTAAAATGAAAATCGCGCGTACGATTTTATTCAACTAATAAAAGAAATACTGCAGATTTTACCAGACCACAATTACCTTATGAGTTTCCGTGAAATTTTTTTTCATTTTATTTACTTTTTTTCCGTTTCAAATGCGCTTTCAACCGCATGTGGTAAAATTAACGCTTCCCAACCATGCCGTGCCTACCTCAATCCGGCAATACGGCAACCCGCTCGCTGGCTGTGTGCGCGCGTCAGGCGTTCATGAGCACAACAAGTAAGAAAGATTCATAGAACCAAGGATGAAGTAAAAAAAAAGAGAAATAAAAAATAAAAAGAAAGCAAAATACGCACACATGCGGTCTATAATGTGTAAAGTGCCGGTATATGACTACTGGCAGGCGACCGCAACTTTGTCCGTGTGGAAAATTTAATTTAGGGCAAATCAGCCAAATTTACGACTCCAATTAAATTGAAATACCTGCTACGTACAGCTGTTTCCAGTATGCTTCAACTTGAAACGATACTATAAGTAATATGCCTTGCACAAATGCATTCGAAAATGCTAAACAAGCCATTTATAGGCTTGCATGTCTTCGTTTTCACGCGTTTTCATTTGATAAAACAAAACAAAGCAAGTAGGCAAGTAAACGAAATGCTTGCGCAGAGCTCAATTTATAATTAGAAAAAATTAGACTAAACGTGCAATATGCTTGATTATACTCTTTCGCATATTTGTTTCTCGCTTGTCTCTGTTTTATTTCAAAACAATCAATGTATGTAGATTTTGATGGTTTGTGCTCTTGTATGTATAAATGCTACAATTGAGAGAATACTGAACTACAGAACGCAACGAATTTTTTGCTTTGTGGAGTGTTAATGGAGCTGCAGCTGAAGTAAGAAAAAGTTGAGATGATTAATGTTAAATAGTAAGGATCTATTTCCACTTGAATACAGCCTTACGAAAGTAGAGGGAGAAAGATTCACATCATGCAAGCGTGATAAACTACGCATAAAGAAATTTTTTTTTACCAATATGCTGGACTTGAAAACAATTTATGGATTACATTCAAAAAACCACATAGTGATAGAGAAGGAGGGAAGAGATACCAAGAAGCCAAATTAAGAAGAGAATATTTGTCAAAAGAATTTGTCGAATATTGAAATCAGTGCAAACAAGTGCGCACGAGTATACTATTTGCATACTCACCATACCATGGTGAAATTGTATACATGGTGCAAATACATGGTGTACATAAATGTTCATCAAATTAAATAAAGGAATTAGTGCAAACTATTTGAAACAATATGCATGGTGTACATATAGAGTTACAAAAGTTGACCATGTTTGTAATAAAAAAACTCAACCAAGTGTGCATTTATTTGACAGAAAAACTAAAACTAAAACTAATTTAAATCGATTAGTCGACTATTCTCAGTTTGGACTCAATGTATATTAAACCTATAAATTTTATATTATCTGAAAGCACAGCTTTTAAACAATATTTGTGTTACATATTAATTTATGATCTAAGTATATTAAACGTAGAGTTTCACAAAGCTCACTTATTGTCACTTGGTAATACTGTTAGATGTCTTATATTAAACCACCACATTTTAATAAAGACTGCATTCTAAAAAGAAGAGATAGTCTCATCTTATTTACCAGCAATCTGTGTAAAATATATTAAATACCGACATTTTGGTGTATCTCTTATAACAAATAAACTACACACAGAGCCAGGAAATTGAACAGTAGCAGACTTTAGTTAGCTGTCTAATTATACATATGATGTGCCTTAAGTTACTTTTCGGTATGAACAATCTATGTATCATAATGTCTCTTATTGTAACAGCAATGAAAATCAAATTTAAAGTGAACCCCTTAAGTTAATTTGAAGTGTGCTCTTAGTAAATTACATATGTGTATGTAGTAAAATAAGGCCGCAGCAGCTTATTAAAACAGTGAGACTCCTACGCCAAACTAGCGCCGCTTGCTCGTTTAAAAAACTGTGTTCTTCTCAGAAAAATGTTTAATTAAATATGAAAAATAGTCAATTTAAATATTTATATTTTTAATTTCCAAATCTAGTGTGACCAACATTAAATAAAAAATGGCATATTTAAAATAAATTGTATTGCACTTTGATTTAAGCAGACTTTATATTTATTAAGCTTTTTAAATATGTCTTTGGTTAATTCAAAGTTATGCATATTTAATTTAAATATGTTTTCTAGCATAGTAAGATCAAATATGATTATGTCTATTTTTACAATGTATTTTTTATCTGTTTTAAACATGAACTATAAGCCAGACTTTCACACATTCAATCAGGACAAATCTTTTATGTATACATACGTACTTATGAATGCACGCAGCATTCGTTTCCTTGAGCTCTGAGTTAAACCAAGTTGAATTGAGGCAGTCAGGCAGAGGCAGAGCGCAAAGCAGTTGAAGGCACAAGAACTCACAGCAGGTGGCATTCTGTTGCGCTATACTGTGTGAATTTTATAAAAATGTTTATACATTAGCAACGCGTGTGTTTGCCTTTTTTTCCTTCTTATACTATGCGTGTGCGTGTGTGTGTGTGTGTGTGTGTGTGTTTGAAATGTTGTACATGTATGTGAGCGAAACATTCTCGTCACAGGTGCTGATTATATTGAAAATTATTAGTAAAACAACGTCAGGCAAGGACGCTTCTGTTGGGCGAGGCAGCGTATAACAGCCAAGAGTCCAAAGCAAGACAAGCGTACAAGGATGTAAGTCAAGTAATGCTAGCCAGCCAGCCAGCCAACCAGCCAACCAGCTAGCTAGACCAGGCAGTCAAGTATGTTGGCAAGGCTACATTGTAGCCGTATATGTTCCATGTATAAAAATTGATTGCATACTTTGCGGCGCAAAATGTTTGCGTACTTTAGTTGCCTTTAGCTGCATATGAGGCTACTTAAATACTCTCATACACACACACACACAGGTGCACACACATCTTCATGCATTTATTCTTTCAACGTTGCATTGAAAGTAGTTAGTAGTATATAAATAGCACATTTTCTGGGCGTAAATGCATTTTCTTCTATACTATTTAGAGTATTAATTTGTATGTGCGCCAATACTTGGTCCCATTTAATGCTTATGAACGCCCTAGATGCTGTTTAAAATTTAATGTGCACAATTTAATACGTTCCTAGTTAGGAGTGTGTAAATCGATTTTTGATGTTGCAGAATTCAACAGCTGTTGTACATAAAAAATCATTCGAATTCAGCAGTCGAATGTATCTGTACAAGTGGCTTTATCTGGCAGATAAATGATATATTTCGTATTTTCAACTATCACATGAAACTACCAGGCCAATAAGTACTTATAGAGCAGGTTCGAGTAACAAATAAGAAATATGTATGACATAAAACCTTGTAGTATAAGTGGTAGTATAAGTAAGTAATAGTGCTGCCAACTTGGTTTCTATAGTTTGTAGAGCTAAAAACGAAAAAGAAAGTATACAAAAACTTCATATTCATTTTCCAGTATACTATGTATCTAGTTCTCCACCAATTCTACGGGCACAAATTCATTATACTATCTGCTCGGTTCTCATGATGTTCGTTGGTGTTGAAAAGTTAGTGGTGTCGGAAACTTACACATTTTACTTATAAATGAACTAAGATGATCGCACAATTAATCAAGAAATTTACCAGAATTATCAATTTTTAATGTCGAAATGCCAAAAATTTCTCGAATATGGAATAATTTGCAAATTTAGTCTTATTTAACGGTCCGGTATTATACACGTGATCAGTTCGGCCATTTTGCAAGTTGACAGCGCCACAACTATTTCTAGAAATATGCTTCTGAGGCATATAAATTGCGCTAAAAGTTCTATACGCAGAATAGCCGTTGTGAAATTAAGTGGAATACACATTGCAAAGCATGCTTGTCGAGCAGCGCGTCGTTCTAAGCTGTTCACACTTCTTAACATGTTGCTAGTGTGATTTAAGAGAGATCTTGTTTGTAAAATTTTAGGCGACAAGAAATTAAAATTGGATTCATAACAAAACAGCGACACTTCTCTTATAACTGCATTGCAGCATAGAAAATAATATTTTCAAGTAGAGCATACATACAAAGAAAAACATAAAAAAAAGAGTAATATTTAGTGAGCTGCTCGACAACAGTCGTTGACACCCACAAATTTGTTGGTGAGCCGAGCGAATTCTGACAAAATATATCTTCAAGCATGTTGTCGAGCACGTTGACGTAGTGTTCACACACTCCAAATTTACATCAAGCGCAACGTGCTGGTCCTATAATGTATAAAACGCTTAAAACTATTTGGCGTATAATGAAAACGAAACGAAGAAATGCACAGTCTAAAAATATGCTACGATTTCATTTTTAAGCATAAACTTGTAGCATAGTACTTTGATTGAATGCTCTTTAAAACATTTTAGTTAAAACTTTTTTTTTTTTTTTCATTCGCCAGTGGAGGGTCCACTTATCTAGGATATCCAGAATACTGTATTTTATGAAAACAAAGAAAGCGAAGAAAAATAATTCTGAATTGAAGGGGATGAGGGGTGTTGTGGAACGTTCCTCAGTTTCCTCCTTTTGAATACTCCAATGGACTCGCAGTTACAATCTATAAATACTATTCCCTATATCTTTCCCACAGTTATAATGATTATAACAACACCTCACATAGTAAAATTCATCAAGGTGAAATGCGCGTCAAAGAAATTGACATACAAGGTGTGTTACAAAGTAAACAGGTTTTTTCGAATAGAGCGTTTTTTGTTGATAAGGTAAAATATCATGACAGTGTTGGATCATTGGGAGCGAAGTTATTGCGTCTGAATTGAGAGTATGCTTGTGTTATAGGTACAGAAATGAGCATGAGCATGAGCATGGTTCCCAAATTGGTGTATTTTCTTTCTCGCATAGTGAACATCAGGTTTTGCTTTGATTGTGTCAGATCTAGACTCTGGGGCGACCATGGCATAACTATACTCTCGGTTCGATAAAAATGTTCCGGCGACATAATAATGTTTTCGAAACCTACTTATTTATGGTCCACTTTGTATACGCACTGTAGTTTTTCGAATGAATGAATGAATGATTCGAAGTAGGAATAAGCGCAGAGGTCAATGCAGTGCCTCTAAAACTGGAGGAATTACCTTTGGGTTCATGGTAACTTCAACGCTAGATAAGTAATCATAATTTGAAGATAATAACTGTAAAATTTTAACAATTTGATTTGACTATTTTGGTTAACGGTTAAATTATTTAAATTTAAAACCGGTTTTACTTTTTTATAACTTAAACGGTTATTTTAGCACCCGCTTACACATTCATAAGCCGATTGAAAGTAAATCATTCAATTCATTAAATGAATGAGTGCATGCATTCAGATTGATTTGAATTTCTTACAACTATTTATTCAAAAGTGCTGTGCATTCATTTAAATGTATACATTTTTGGCGTTTATTAAGCACTAATAGACTCAAATCTCATTTGAATTGCCTATGAATCATCTATTAAAGCTTCATTGCTGCTAAGCTTCTATTTTTTTGTTGTATTTTTCCAACATATAATAAATTTATAAAAACATGATTTCTACGAAAACTTAATTTTCTGGCAATTTAGCAGAAATTGACAAATCGTAGGTGCAAGAAATAAAATGAAGGCGTGTAGGATCAAGCGTATGTGAACTTTTCAATAAAGATGATGATGATGATGATGACAGTATGCTGTAAGCCAATATATGCCCGTGTGTGTGTGTGTGTGTGTGTGTTTGAGTCTATAACTGGGATGTGTGTATTGAGATAGACAATAATTTGAAAATTGATGATGTGCACATAATAAAGTGTCAAATATCAATATAGCGGCATGTCAACGCGTCATCATTGTCAGGAACATCAACATCGATGGCAGCAAACGCCGGCAGCATGACAATCATCAGATCAGCATTGTTGCGAGACTACACAACCAAACAACCCAACCGACTGACTGCACAATAAACTCTATATATTGAAAAAAAAAAAATATATATATATATATATATGTATATATTGTACTTACATATGTACAAAGTATTGTTAGCAAAATGTATGTAAAGTTCTGCAGGAATATATTATAAAATAAAACAAAGAAAATTGTTTGCTACGGTGGAACTGAAGTTTTAATACTCTTTATACTCACCAAAAGTTTGTTTATAATAAATGGCAGTTATCAAAATAAAAGCTGGGTTTAAAGTTTCAAATCAGTCAAGCCTAAAAAATAGTATAATGTTGCATTTTAGTACTTTCACTCATTTGTCCATAACTTCATTAACTTAAATGGTTTTTCCTCAACTGAAGCTTGTTTTCTTTTTAGAGTTTGCCTATTTATGTAGAATATGTTAAACTTGTTCGATTTTCTCCCCACAATTTTATGAAATTTAGATTTCAACATAAAAAATAACATTTTCGCCATATTTCTTCGTATTGCTCCTTAACTACCGAACCGATTGATCACGTAAATTGATCACGAAAAAAATTCTAGCTTATTTAATTATCTTTAGTTTGGTATTTAACTTAACTAAATCCGTTAACCATAAAGCGAAATATGTTGAAATATATATGACTAACCTGCAAAAAATTGATTAAAAAATTTCAAAATTTCATGTCTCAAAATTCTATACATGGAAACAAAGTATTATTGCGATTTTCGTACTCTTTAGCTTAAAATCTATAAAAAAAAAAATAGCACGACGATCACAAAAATAGTGTTGCACAGTGCTATTAAGTCATTTAATGTTGAAGTTTGAAGCCTTCAATCAATGTTCTCAGTGTTAAGCTTGCGCCTATCATAATTAGAAGAAAGTGAAAGTACCAAACCATTCGAATATTGCGTACGAAGCCTATACTTGAAATTGTATGTTTTGTCATTTTCCGAAGAGTTTTGCAATTTGCAAATAGCGTAGACGACCATTGGGACATAAGTCAGATTGGGTGGTCGCGTACGTGGTGGAAGTGGACCATTCACTTTTTTTATACCATTCACACATAGTGTGAAATGGTATTATCAGTTTGTCTGAAAGTTTGTAACGCATTAAAGGAGGCATCGTAGACCCCATCAAGTGTATATGTTCTTGATCAGCTCGACGAGACGAGTCGATCTAGCGCTGTTCGTCTGTCTGTCTGTCCGTCTGTCTGTATGTGGTTGCGCATTTTTTGGGAACCAATTTTTATGCTATCCCGTTGAAATATTGCACATACATTTCTCTTTATTGCAGTTTAATAGAGTAATAAGACTGACCCACCACACACACTTTTTGGGGTAGCCCCCGTACAAACCCACCGCCCACTTTTGACTTTTTGTACGAAATACTTTTTTATTGTAGTCAACATCAACTTAATAATTGATATGGTAACTTATAGTGGACAAATGCTTGATATATACATTAATGGGTGGGAACCGTCCACGGTTTGGGGTAGCCCCCATACAAACCTACAGCCCACTTTTTGATTTTTTGTAGTGAAAAGTTCTTTATTACAGACAATATTAAGTTGAAATGCGATGTAGTGTCTTTTTATGGACTGCCGCTTACCATACATAGACTAATGGGCGTGGCCCGCCCACTATTTTGGGTAGCTCCCATACAAACCTATGGTCCACTTTTGACTTTTTGTACGAAAAACTTTTTTATTAAAGTCAATATTAGGTTGAAATGCGATATGGTGCCTTTTAAGCGACAGACGCTAAACATACATAGACAATTGGGTGTGGCCCGCCCACCATTTGAGGTAGCCCCCATACAAACCCACCGTGCAATTTTGGGTTTTTTATGAAACAATTCTGGTGTATTCTGGTGGATTTTGTGGACAACCGTTTCACATACACTCCAGCCCACTATTTGAGATAGTCCCATACAACCCCATAGCTCACTTTTATGCATTTGTGTGGAAAACGTCAATATCAACTTGAAATTCGATATGGTGACATCTTATAGATGGTCGCTTCATACACATATACTAGTGGGCGTGTCCCGCCCACTGTTTGGTGTATCAGTGGTCGTCAAATGGTTAACAGTGACAATACGGACCATTTTAATGAAATCGATTGCAAACAAAAATGTGCTGAGTTGGTGAGTTAGCACAATGGAACAGCTAAAGATAACAGAAAGTAACCGAATCTAGTTTCCGATGTATATCTCAAAAAGAGGAAAGAAAAAATGTTGTAGATCACTGCACACTTAAAATAATGTTTTGCTGAACAATGTTGCCATTTGGTCTTTATTCTTAACTCACAATTTGAAATTCATCGGCGCCTACTTCTGCGCCTTACAAACTTTGTACCAAATTTAATATACTATTCATACTATGTATGTAGTGTATAATACAATAACAATTTATCAAAAATTGATTGTGCGCATGAAAAATGAAGAATGAAAATATGTTGCTTTCATGCATATTGTCTGCTTCTACTTATTGTCATACACATTTGCCTGTCAAACAATTTGTACACCTTTAAATACATTTTTATTGGTTTTTTTTTTTGTTTACCTCCAAATGTTGTTCAAAGACAATGTCCTTCCACGCAACTTCCTTGTCAATCTGTTCCCACCGCTTTTCCGCTTGCTCTATGAAGAAGTACTTTTTGCTGTTGACATGCAATTTAATATTACTTGAAGTATTTGCGCGTTGAGGTGTGTTTATACAAGTACACCCACACACCTTCAAAAATTGTTCTAGAATTTTGACTGTCTGTCCTACGGTGTACGCCATATGTAAATATCCTTTCACTTTGCTTTGGTAGTTGTTGCGTTTCTTCTTGCTACTATGATGTATGACGTCAGCTCTAATGTATTCAAATATGTGCAAACGCCAGAAGGAGTGATAAAAATCAAGTGTTTCAATAAAATTTAACATCATTTTTGCTGTTGACAAACTTAAGTGCATTGACATAATAAATACGATATATAAACTATATAAAAAATGGCAGGTGAGAAGTACTCTCGTATAAGTTTGTGTTTTTATTTGTGCTTTTAGTACTAAAAATAAAATGTTTTATTTTTAGCTAGGAGAACAAAGACTTTATTTAGATTTGTGAATTGACATAACAATGCTTATAAGTTTAAAAAAGAAAATCGATTAAGTATATTTGAAGTTATTTGCGATTTTAGTTAAGCGCGAAGCTGTGAATCATCTGTGCGAAGGACGCTATACATCACTTAGCTTTGATTGCCATTCAGAGGAAGAGTGTGTGTGTTGGGTTTTTATACAGCCTTTATATAGCAAAAGTTGCTCAATTCGGTTCAAACATGTACATAATCGTACAGGATGAAGTTTAATGTATCTGTGGAAATCTGGGAAGTAGCATCCTTCAGAAGAAAATAGTCCTATCTTATAGATTTCTCAATATCTCATAGATAAGTATATTTTTTCTTTGTGGGTTCTTAATTCGGGTAAATATTATATTGTAGTTCCCAAAAAAGAGGTCGACTCAGTAATTAAAAAGCTGAAAAATAACAAGGTGGCACTGTGTAAACTGCTGGAGCCCTACACTGATGCACTGATAAGACAGTATCAGTGCAGCTTCAGAACAAAGAGATCGACAAGTGATCAAATTTTCACTCTACGACAAATTCAGAAGAAGACCCGTGCGTACAACAAAAATACACACCACCTATTTGTCGATTATAGGGCCGCTTTCGGCGCGCCGTTAAGAACGTAGTTCTTCAACGCCTTATCTGAACTTAGTAGCCCAACAAAGATCTACAGTTTAAAAGTCACCTAAGTATCGGAGTAAGTAATTCACAAATAGCTAAAAAATCAGTTTCAGTTTTGTTTTAAGCACATATGATGCAACTCCAAGTCAAGTCTACTGTCTTTGTTTGCATGCGCTGTGATTGGCAATTTTAGTTTTTGATATTTTAATTACAAGTGTTGAACATTCAACTTAATAAACTTAAAAATAATGCTTAATTACAAATAAAAAATTATAGATTGATACAACGCTTCAAAAGAAGCAACGTATGCGTGAAAAGTATACAGGTATATACACTACTAGATGGTTCCCACGACATTGTACGTGGCCCTCCCGTTTGCCCTGCCACTCCTTCCCCCTTTCCCACCTTTCACATGCTCCGTTGCACTACCTCCAATTCTATTAAAATTAGAAAAATCTAAAAATCTAAATTTGTTTATCCAATCGCCACGAAACTTCACACGATCACCCACAGGACTATTTTGAATATTGACACACAATTTTGTCAAAATCGGTTGAGCGGTTTCGGAGTCTATAGGGAACATAAATACATTCATACATACATACTTCCATTTATATATATATATATATATATATATATATATATATATATATATATATATATATATATATATATATATATATATATATATATATATATATATATATATATATATATATATATATATATATATATATATATATATATATTTACATTAATAAAAATAAATAAAATTTCGAAAATAAAAGCTGCCTAAGTTACTCCTTATTACAACAGCTATCAGCCAGTGAAAGTCCCGTCAAAATCGGTGCAGCCATTTCAGAGATTAGCCGGAACAAACAGACAGACAAAAATTGTAAAAAAATGTATATTCGTATATGTAACGTGTATACATTCATATGCATTTGGTAAAAAGCGGTTATTTTAATATTACACAAACAGACACTCCAATTTTATTTATCTGTATAGATTTGTGATCAGCGCGACACGGCTATATAAACATTTTCGTCCGTCGAAAGTTGGTAATGGAGACTTTTAATAAACACATAAGCATTATCTTCTGCTGGATAATCGGTTGTGCAATGGATTTATTGCCAAATGGTTTTTGAGAACATACAACTTCTGCACTTAGCGGGTGCTCTGTATGCTTATCAAAGAATACTCCAAGCTCGTCGTGAATGGTGTCAGTAAAGAGATATGCATTAGAGATCATCCTTAGCTCTATGCACTGAGACCTTTGGAGAGTTTTTATGTGCAAACTAATTGCCACTATTCTGAGCTGAATGCCATAGGTGAATGCTGGTTTTAATATGGCTTTGTAGAGAAGCATCATGTTACTTATCTTTAGTTTTGATTGACGACCCAGAAGCCACTGTATTTAGCGCCAACCGAAACTTATGTGCTTTCTCTTTCTCTACTGTCAAGCCAGTAACGGAAACGTGTCATGGAATGGTCACATTGTTTAGCTTATTGGGAGGATAGCTACTTCCTCTACAGGTCAAACTTATGTGTGAAGATTTCTTGGCATTGACCGCTATGTTCCATCTACGGACGTAGTGCGTCCAGCTGATATTGTACATATAGCGAGGTTGCTTCTGGCTTACCTTGTTTTGGGATTAGGATGAGCTCGTCATATTGTCACTTTGTTTGAAAGTGGCCTATCGGAAGCATAAGTTTAAGCAGTTCGTCGGTAGGCCTCCAATGGCTGAAATGTCAATGCTGTCGTATTTTTCTTTTTATTTCAAAATGTTCATAAGTCTACAAAAGCAAAAGAGTATGATGTATTGTAGACTTATAGGCTACGGTTTATAACTTTTTTTCATTAGTTTTTGATGCGGTGTAATATTTGCCATTCTTATGTATTCATAAATTTATGTATGCTGACAATCACTTGTAGTCATAAAAAAACTTTATATCAGCCAAAATCTACTTTATGCAGTACATGACACTTCGATTTTGTTTACTTGCTACTATTTGGATTATTTATTTAGTTTAGACAAACGCTTAACGAGACTACCCGTTTTAATAGGCCTAATACACTCATTACTACGTAATCGATTTTTGATTTCCAATGCCTTTTTTGGCGTAGATTGCTTGCAAATATTTGAACAAATTACAAAACCTGCCAATATGCTTTATAGCGCACAAACCACAAAAAATAAATATTTACATGTAATAAAACCAAACGATGATTATTGCCCACACAATCTATTAAGCAACTAATCATCAAATAATGCGCAAATATAATCCTATTACAAGCAGATATCATACTACAAAGCAACAAACAGTCCAATATATATTCAAGGCACAATTCAAAGCCTTATTTTGTGCATATTAATTAAGGCATATACTAAATGTAACTAAATACCTTCGCTTACAGAAAAAAAAGAAAGAAAAAAAGAAAGATAGAAAAATTCATGTAGAATGTTTGTATCTCAAATAGGCATGAGAAAATCAACAAAAGTGTGCTTAAGTCACGTAGCATATAATCCACAAATTAAATGACATTCTGTCGTATGCCAATTTTTCTTGATATATACCAACACAATATAGTAGTATCTATATACGATATTTTCTCTTCTAAGCTGCATTAAAAGTCAAAGCGTGATTTTTATGGCTTAAGCTACAACTGTGCGTATGATTAATGTTTATTTTTGTGGCATAAATTCTGCAAAAAGAAAATTGCAGCTTTAAATTAAATATGTCTGCATGAAAGCATATATTATATAGGGTGTTCTTTTGTTTTTAAAGGTTCAATTATCCGAATGGTAATAGACTGTCATAAATTGGTTACAACTGGCAACGCTATTGTCAATTGTAATCGATTTGATTTGCCATTTTATCGGGAATAGACTAACGGCAGAACAGAATAACTGTGAAAATTTGTTTCGAAAATCGTGGTTCAGTTCGAGGTATATTAGCGTTTCATTCCTGCGACTAATTGGATTAATCACGGATTGTTTACGCAACACTGTTATTCTAAATGATATTACGCATTCGCAATCGAACTACGAAGAACTAAGAAATTTGTAGTAATGTTTGTATTAGGTATTTTGATGCAATTGTCAAAACTTCCAATCAAAATACATAAGCAGTAATCATAAGAAGTATCATTTAATGCAAGGTTTTTGGCTGCTGCGTTACGTTTTTACGACTACAAGTGAATGTCAGCAGCTGATTTTATGAACACAAAAGAATGGCAACTAATGAAAAAAAAAAATTAATAAACAGTAATCTAGAAACAAGTAGCGATATGTGTGTGTGGTCGGCGTGGCACCACACAATTTTCTAAACATAATCTGTGTATGTATTAGGAGCGCCTAAATATTTATTGTTGGTAGCTCTATCTATCCAAGGTTACTATTTTCATGATCTCAGAACGAACGGTCTGACGAACGTTGCTATTGTACAGCGACTCGGCGCTTGATGCCGTATGTCTGCCTGTCATGTGTGCTTTGAATGGATGTCAAACATAAACTTAATGATGCAAATTGCTCAAAATTTGAGCAAAGTTTAGAGTTGTATGATACTTCTCAGAGACTGCAAGCCATCTCTAAGATTTTGAATAATTCTATTAAGCCTCACCCTGTAAACAAGATATATCCTTTAGTTTTTTTTTTTATTATCGTAAGTCAATGTCAATCAGTTTACTGAAAAACTATAATACGTTGAAAATCTTCAAGATAGTTTTGCATGTTAAATGAAGCTTCCTATGGACAGTTTGAGTTTGCAAGTATGGCCTCATCGTCAGCATATGTAGCCAGAAGCATGTTCTCATTGACTGGAACTGGCGTAGCAGCAGTATACAAAGTATAAAGGACAGGACCAAGTACACCAGCAGCAATGCGGCGGATCCCTGAGCGCTCATCTTTCACCTCGACTGTGAAGGCACGGTTAAGCAAATACGACTGCAAAAGAAGGAATTGCGATGTAGGCAAAATAGATTTAATTTTGAAGAGAAGGCCTTCACTCCAGACTCTATCGAAAGCTTGCTGTACATCAAGAAAAACAGCACAGCTATATTGCTTATTCTCATAGGCCTTAAGTATATTTTGGAAAACTCTGTGTACTTGTTCAGGGGTCCCATGGTCCCATGGTGATGCCTAAAGCCAAACTGACGATCAGGAATGGCACTCTGGACGTCCAAAGCAGTTAACATTCTACCAAGAAAAATTCTTTCAAATATTTTTGAGAAAGTCGGTAGTAAACTAATTGGTCTATAAGACGCAACAAGGTTTTCTGGTTTGCCAGGTTTCGGCATCATTATAATTACAGCGCACAATTTATATCCTATAAGAACCTGGTGCTGATTTAATAGTCTGTGTACCAAACTTTTAGACTTAGTTTTGAAATAAATTGAATTTGAAATAAGGACCAGAAGTCTTAGCTGGTGTAGTTTTCCTAACAAAGTCTCAAATGACGAATGAATTGTATGGGTGCTACATTTGTACCTTGTCCTGATGGGCCAAGGGTATACTAAGTTTGTACAAACAGGCAGAAGGAGCCGTAACAGACCATATAAATTGCATATATATTCTTGATCAGCATCAAAAATTGAGTCGATATACATAGCTATGTCCGTCCGTCCGTCCGTTCTTAGTAAGTTTGAAAAACGAAATCTCGGAGACTATAAACTATATAATCTTTAAGCTTTGATTCTTAGATACGTCTCATTCACGGATACATACATCAAGTGTATTTTGGATGCCCTTTTCAAATTATGTATACTCAGTATATAAATTCCATTCAAATTCCTACCTACCTTTAAAAAAAAAACACCCTTATTATATTATATTGTGTGTATGGAAAATTGCATGTTTTCTTTGCTTGATTTTACTTCGTTTGGTAAATCAGAAGAAGTCTAATTAGCAAGCAGTCAAATACACATGCTGTGGCAGTGCGTCTTTGTGCTGACTGCTGCTCCTGTTGCTCCTGTTGCTCCTGCTGCCTTTTAATTTTCAATCAACATAAATTTTTAACAGAAAATTCAATTAACGTGCAAAAAAAGAGTCTGTACGCACGAAAGGAATATCAACATTTGGTCATGAAGTTATGATGTATTGTTAGGGAGGTTGCATGCGAGGTAGCTGGTGTACGAGTGTATTAAAATGCGTACTTAGTCTTTCTTTTTGTGTGTGTCTTAATTTAGCAGACGTAAACAACAAATATACTCAATGTGAATAATTAAAAAATATTTTAATCATAATTTTAATTTGAACCGGCATATAGGTAGGTATATATGTAGGTATATCAATATTATAAAATATTATGCCGTGGTGCGAATTGTCTTGCAGTTGCTGAGGTGTATATATACTAGAGATTCGTTTATGCACGTTTAAAATTTACTGTATATGATGTCTACATGAGATACATGATGTGTTTCAAACACGCCAAAGTAGAACATATTCATTCTTAAAAGCATTCATTCTGTAAGTTTGTATGAGGTGAGTTTAGGTGAGCTGAGAATTTTGTAACATGGATACAAGTTTCAAGTCCCTGCTCGGGCGCCCTGAAAAATTGATTTAGTTTAAACAAACGAACGACACTTTTGACACTCTAAAACCAACGAATATTTTAATAGCTTATTACGATAATTTGATATTTGTTAAAAATAAAATGTATGCGTCCTTGCTCGGGCGCCATATAAAGTTACTTTAATTTCAGCTAACGATAGTTTATTTCGACGTTTTGAAAACAAATAAAAATATTAATAAATCTTTCTTGACTTCAAACTGAAAATAACTAAGATATAAAAATTGGGCGTCCAAGTCAATAATCAAAAGTCAACGTTGTTACATAATCTATTTAAACGATTCGCATATTATTGTATCTATCAGATGGCACCATATTTTCCTTTACTTCGTTATGCTGAGCGCACTTTTAATGTTGTAGCTCTACAACATTCCACTGTCATGAACAACTTTTTATTACAGTCAGTATTAACTTAAAATATGATATAAAGTTCTGTTTTATAAATGAACATTTCGTGGCCGTGACTCATCCAACTTCAGATGTAGTCCACCACAAACTCAAAGCTTTGTTTTAAGTTTTGTATGAAAATATGTTTATTGCAGTCAATATAAAATTTAAATTTGATATGGTGTCTTCTTTTGGACGTTCGCTGCACATATACTAGCACAAATCTACTATCTATATAAATCTACTTGACTTTTCGGTGCTGTAGAAAAGTGTGCGGAACACGTCCGTTAATATAAGTGCGAAGTTTCCGTCAAAAGGTAGCCACCATAACGAATTTCAAGTTGATATTGACTGAAATAAAGAACGTTTTTCTTATCCGAACATTCGAAAAATGGGCAGTGGGTTTTGTTTGGGGGCTACTACTAAAATGGAATGGTTATTGTAATATCTGTTCGGTCTATTATACATTATTCGGTTATGGTACATTATCGATTTCAAATAGATATCTTAAAAACTGATATAGAATTAGACGGACAGACAGACAGACAGGCATGTCAAGTTCCATTTGTGTCGTCAAGAATTTGTATGCTTTGTGTGGTCTCTGATACTTTTTTTAATGCGTTATAAACTCTGTGAAAAAATTATAATACTACAAGGGGTCTCAAAAGAAAGTTCACATTTATAAAATCGATAAAAAAAGTAAGTAGTTTATTGAAAAAATGTTTATTACATATTAAAATACACACTTTGGGAATTTATTTCTTAAAAATGATATTATCCAAATGTAAAGCGTTGCGTTCACGGCATTCATTTAATCGAGCACTACAATTTCCTATGACGGCTCGGTAGGTATTCTCCGTGATGGCTGCCATTTCGTGACGGTTATTTCCTTTTAATTGTGCCAGGGAAGTCGTTTTTTTGTCGTAAACATTAGATTTGACGTAACCCCACAGGAAAAAGTCCACATGGGTTAAATCGGAACTTCGTGGAGGCCGGCTTTTGTCACCTCTCCTGAAGATCAATTTGCCAGGAAAAATTTCATGAACTAGCGGTAGATAACTGTTGGACGTGTGTGAAGTTGCTCCGTCCTGCTGGAATCATGTTCTTTGGTTATAACCAGGAAAGTTTTGCAATTCAGGCACGATAAAGTTGTCTAACATCTCCACATAACGCTCTGAATTCACTGTAACTGTGCGTCGCCGAATGTAGCGGTTTCTGATGTTTGTGTTTTGGATTGATTGCACTCCACTAACGGAAATTTTGCTTGTTTACATGTCCATTAAGATGGAAATGAGCTTCATCCGCAAACAAGATGTTGGTAAACGTTGCAAAGCGCTCAATCATTTGGTTTATGAATTCAAGCCTCGGCCCAGCATCCTGAGGTTTTAATTCTTGCACCAACTGAATTTTGTAGGGGTGCAGCTTTAAATCTTTGTGTAAAATGTGAAACATTGATGATCTATGCACATTTAAAGCAACAGCACGCTTCCGAATCGAAAGGTGCGGGCTGTCACAAACAGACTGAGTAACATTGTCTACGGTTTCGAATGTTCTCGAAGACCTTGGACGCCCAGATTTTGATTTTTCCAGCGTTCAACCGGTCTCCTCAAACTTCTCGATCCATTTTCCAATGAGTCGAGGGCTTGGCGCAGCATTTAAATGACGAGCATGCTACACGCGCTACAGTCGCTGAATTAACGTTTTTGTAAAACTCACGTACACACAACGCACGGTCCGCTCCCGAGAAACGCTCCATAGCGACTAAATTCCCAAAAGCTAGGCTACCGATTGACATACCCTCCGCGCCCCTCGAAATAGTTGCGTTCACGCAATCAGCAAATCAAATGTGAACTTTCTTTTGAGACATCCAGTTGGCATTTTTGAAATCTTAGTACTAAAGTGCATCGAAAAGAACTGTTAAACATTTTTGAACTAAGCTTAGCCTCCGGTTGCAAAGTTTTTAAGTTTTTGGACTAATTAGTATTAGTTAGTAAGTATTCTAAGATATTTATATTTATAGTTTAAAAAAAAAACTAATTACCACACTTGCATTTTTTTTTCGCTGCAAAACAATGTACATAACATTCTTTTGCATTCAAAATTAACTGACAATCACAATGCGCAGCGCAGCTGACAGTCACAATCACAAAGCGACAAAGGAACACATACGGAATGAAGCTACTTTAAACTTACTTTTAATTATTTATTTAATTATTTATTTAATTATTTATTTAATTATTTATAAACTGTTTACTGAATATCAAATTTTTATAACGCATGCGCCTCACTGTCTCACTGTATTCCAGATCTGACCAATTTATGACAGTTTTATCTCTATCGAAAAATAAACCCCTCTAAAACAAAAAAAGCACACTTTATTTTGGCATAAGTAATTCTATACTTGTAAAAACCACTTTCTTTTATAGATAAATACTCCATTAAACTCATTTGCATAAGTTTTCTCCCAGTTAAACACCTTTGAAAATACAACTCTTTACCGCACATCATTACTAAAACACTTACCTAAGCATTTTGCTAAATTAACTCAATGCTCCACAAGTGGTTTTGGTGGTTAAATTTAAACTCTGCAAACGTTTTATAAATCTCAAGTCGACTCTAGGCACATACATCTAAAACAAAGAAAGAATTTAATTGCTAACCAAAAATTTTACAGGTGAGCCACAACAATTTATTTTCGACACAAAGACCCATTGAAAACACATATGTACCTTCTATGTACGTATGTTAGATACATTTATCTTTGTCGACGCAGATACTCGTGCATATCAAATTTTCTTGTGTGTCTAGCTTATTCCATGCAAAGTAAATAAAAAAAAAGAAAAATGGTAATTAATGAAACCATTTAACCCTTTTGATGTACATCAGACTGTGCAGAGTAGTACGTAAAGTGTGGAAAAGTAATTTAAAAACGAAACTCAAATTTGTTTTTGTTCACGAACTTGGAAATATATAATGTATTTGGATAGCATGCAGTAAGGACAAAACGCACACAGATAGATATCCTTTATCGAAACACTTTGGGCAGGGGCTGTCGTTTCTAATTTAGTTGCATTTAATTTTACGCTTTAATGAAATGCCTAGTTTGAATACTTAATTATGTTGTTCTATGCGGTTAAATAGCGTTTTGTAAATAGATATTTCAAGTATTTATTTTGGAATCGAATTATGAATTCTGTGGAAGTGGTGATGTAGTTGCTTCCCAAGACGTCTCAAAATTTAAATGTATTTAATTTTGAATCAAAAATCACTGATATCAGTTGCAATTCGATACTCTAGATATCAGTGATTGCGTATCAAATGTTTCTTACTAGTGCTACTGTGATTCAAGGCGTATGAGTAATATATCATGTACTATGTAGTGTTAGCAGTACAAAAACTATCACCGTATCAAGTTGATGCATGATGATATTACTAATATAAGCCGTGAATCACAGTAGCATTAGTAAGAAACAATAGATACGCAATCACTGATATTTAGAGTATCGAATAGCAACTGAAATCAGTGATTTTTGAGTCGCCGTAATATAATCACAGGTAGTTAAATATCGCTGAACTGATATATTGCATATGTTGATGACATAGCCATCTGGCGCTGGCGCGCAGTCGCTGGCAATCCGATTGCTGCGCTTTCCTACGTGCGGCCTTGACTGATAGACGGTTGTAGAGCCACCAAAGTAAGTAAGTAAGATATATTGCATCATACACGTAGTGTTCACAGGAGAGTACTTCATATTTAATGAAGCTATTAAAGCACTTGTTGTGCTTTCAAACTTTATGCTTCGTTGACTTTTGTCTCTGCTAACATCTGCTTTCTTTCACTGGAGTGAAAAAAATCGGATATTATTTTGTGTTTTTTTATATACCATCCTACCAACAAAACACTTAGTATTGCCCTAGTCCTTACAAGTTGCAGCGAAGATATGGAAGGACTATGTGAAAAATATATGATCCGTTAAATTTTTTGTGGTTGGAAATGAAATCAGTAATACATAGTTGGCACTAAATTAAAACGAAAACCGATGGCCTGCTGAATTACCATTTTCCTCAATTCCAAAGATATTTCAAAGATGTTTTTAAGGATTACTTTTTCTGTTACGGGAACCCAACGATTGAGTCTATATCCAACTCTCTCCTCTTGCTAGTTTTGTCATTTTAAGCTAATAATCTCCAGAAAATGAAACCAAAAACAGATTTTCCAGAAACTTATGGCGGTTTTCTGAAGTATGGAGTTAGTCCCAAAGAATTGGCTGTGAACATATGTCACTTAAGCAATCCTGGGAAGGTTAATGTGGGGTATACATGTTCCAATAGGTTTTAGGAATGAACACTAAAATCAACAATAGTTGGTATATACCTATACAAAGCAGGTGTCTACCTAAAATACCATGTACCCGTCTTAATTCCCAAGAATTTTGTAGGGAAAGCATATACTGTAACGGGTGCACAATGATTCCGACTAACTCCCAGACTCTCGAATAGTTTTTTGATCCCATTTTAAGACAATCCTCTTCAAAAATTATGCATTACAAAGCATAATTTTGCCAACACCATATGTTTTCTTTAAATGTTTTCTTTAAATGTTTTCTTTAAATGTTTTATTAACATCCAAGCATGTTAACCAGATGTGTCACCAAATCGATATATATATTTACATTTTCTGTAGAGCATAGACTTAAAATGCTACAAGAAACCACTCAGTAGTTTGAGAGATAGTTGGAAACATTGCTCTACCGTAGCAGAAAAAGTATTTCTTAAAGAGATCTTGGGAATTGAGGCGGGAAGAAGGTATTTCAGATATTCAGATTTAAGTAGACTGAATAAAAGTGTTGCTTGAATTAATAAAAATTCGTATTATTTGAATCACTGTTAACAGTAACAGTTAACAGTAGCAGTTGAAAATCACTGTGATTTCAAAGTAGCAGTCACGATAATCGCTGCTACTCAAAAATTACTGACTAGCTCATCTCTAGTTTGCATGTCGTACAGTTCAGAAGTTTTCGTATTATTCGTGGATTAATAAAAATTTTAATTATTAAAAAATAATAAAGTCTTTTTAATACAATATATGTACGCAATATTCAGAATTGGTTTCATTGTTTGTTTGAAAACTACATTTCAGTAAAATTTACAATCTGTGTGACAGTAAAATAAAATGTAAACGATAAGCATTTGTTACGTGGGCTGTATGCCGGCAGTATTTTTTTGCAATATTCGATAAACTTACTTTGCTTCAGTTGGCAACAGTTCCAACGTACAATTTAATTAATTAATTTCTTACTTGTTCAAGAAGGAGCCCAGCGATAACTAGAAGATTTGTATTGAAAATAAATAATTTTATATGCTTCATTTTAAAATGTAGCATTTTACTAAATCAACTATCAAATCACTAGTTGAATTTGCCATCCAGAAAATCCAGAAAGAATTTGCAGCCGCCAAGTGATTTGTATTTCACTGGTGCAACTTTTTAAAAAGATTTTCGAACTTAGTTTTTAAAACAAAGCTAAAAGTAATTAATTTTAATTGAAATTATTGCATTAAGCGAAACAATTGGCGATAATTTTAGTTGCTTGTTGATTGAAATTCACCGCGATTCGTTCATTTACGTTTTTATTCCAACTCATTTACCATTGTAAAAGTGGCGCACAGCTGTTAGAGTTGCCGTGTAAACTTTTTAGGTTGGCGGCCAGTAAATTTAAACTTCGACTGCCACAAACAGAGCGACTAGTCGTAGGAAATGCTATTCGAAAAAGATTCGTTTTCAAATGCCGTTATCGATAGTTTTGTGCGAAAAACTCTTGAGAATACTTTCGATAACGATATTATTTTCGAAATTTTGTTCATGTATAGATGCAAAGTGATGTTTCGCATCTATACATGACTAACGACGTGAATTTAATCTCGAAGATCCGATTTACGGATTGTTATTATATTAAAGTTAAATACTGTGTCCCTCAGCTTAAATGTTACTCTTTACTTCGAAATTCTATTGAGTATGATTTCTTTTGCATCTCCGTTCGTTGCACTAATTCTTCCATAGTACATGGGAGATGACACAGTTTCGAGATGTTTTGTGTGTACGAGTACGCTAAAAGTTATGTTTTCTTCAATCTCTGGAAATACTGCTATACTTTTCGAATTTGTGACATTGATTGGCACCTGAATTGGATACGTCTATAAGATCGTTCAATGTATGTTGCATGTCAAAGTCTTATTTTGAAAACAGTCGTTATCATTTGAGTAATCAATGTACTCGAAGATATTACTTTCCAACTTATACCTCTGCTGCTAGGCAACTCTGTGCTGAGTTTTTTATTTTTATCCTGCACTTGAACCGCTTGGAAAAGAGACCAGTATACTATGGATGTCCACACGTTCTACTATAACTGAGGGGGGTAATAATTTGGGTCATGCAGAATACGTGTATATAGAGCTATCTTTCGTAACGGCTTCCCAGTTTTCGCTTACCCGATTAAATAGTATTTTGAAGAGCAACTTAGATTAGATTGATGTATTTACACAACCTATAGCCTTTAGAATTATTTCAGTTGCAAAAACAACCAAATGCAATTAGTTGAAGGAGACAAAAGAAAATTATTTATTTGTGGCACTTATCTAAACTGCGCAATATATCAGCTTAAACAATTTACTATTATCAAATGCAGCTCTAATATAAATGGAAGTAAATAAACCAAAGTTTTTTTATATAAATATGAAAGACAGAACTCAGACAGAGCTAGTTAGTATGTGGATACTTCACGTTCGAGTTTCAGAACTAATCATGAAAATTTTAAACCGCAAAATCGTTGGTTTAAGCCTACTGGCTTATGTTTGTAGTTGTGCTATTCAGGGAATTCATAATTCCAAAACAAGTACCACAGTTCCACAGCAAATTCTGCCAGTAACTTTTGGTCTGGATAGTATAATCAGTATATTTAAACAGGCAGCAGTTGGAGGACCATTTCTAATTGGAGCAACATTTTTGTCGTCAGCTTGTAAGTGCAAAAAATTAAAAATTAAGAAGAACTTCGGTGGCACCGAAGCATTAATACCATTCACACGAAATTTCAAAAAGTAGCAGCTATAAAGAAAACCTTTTTTTCTAAAACTTAAGAACCCAAACGTTTGTGTTGGTATCGTTTTCAGAAGTACACATTACTGGAAAAAGTTTATGATTGTCATTCACTTGAAAATGATAGAAAGTGATTCTTTTTGGAAATGGGCCAAACAGCACACAAGCGTCCGTTAGGATACCTATCCACTGGGTAGCCTCTCAACATATGTTCAAAGATGTGCAAATTGTAAGAAGGCAACACACCTTAACTAACGGTTGGTGTGCTGGGTTTGGTTCACGTCACTCCAAAAAACATTTACCAATTAAGATACAAAGGAAGCCTCGAAACCGTTACCCCTTAGATGGCGACACACTGGCGTCCAAACATGCGTTGGCAGTATACAGCCAGTGTATAATTACTGGAGAGAAACCCAATCTGTTGCCTACTGTTGCTTTTTTTTACTCTTTCTGTTATGTTACAATATAATTTAATAGTAGCTTTCTATACATTGTTAGGCCCAGGAATTTAAATCTAACTCAGAATGTGAGATATACTCTATTCGATTTGGGTTGGGTATCTTGTACCTTTTTGAGAATAGTATAAGCTCAGTCTTAGTGGGATTTACTGCTAAGCCTGAAGAGTCACTGCCCAGCTAGAACAATTTCAATTGATGTTCTCATTAGGTCACAAGTTGTTTATGTGAATCTGCCACTGATTGCCACTGCAACATCATCGGCATAGGCTACGAGTATAACTCCTTAGCCACTCTCTTTCATGGGAGTGGGGATAGGGCTTCCCCTTGGGGCTTGCTCTCTTTATCTGCTCTGTCATTTGCTCCCAGATCTGTCACAGCTACTGTTATGGCTTCCGGAATGACGTTGTTAAAATCTCGCTATATATCCAGGAAGGCTACTAACGTATATCTCTTCTCATGCATGTAGCTTTCTGTTCGTATGACAAGGGTAAGCCAGGCAGTCTCTTTGCAATATGCATGTTACGGCTTTGATAATCTATGTTGGCTAATCTGACTTCTAATATGCATGTCTAGAAGTCTTTCTAGCGTTTTTAAGGAAAATGATGAGAGACTTATGAATCTGTAATCTTTTGCATATACATGCGATGCTTTTCCTGCCTTTGGAATGTAAACCACCTTTACTTCATTCGAACAGTTACGTATATGTTTTAGTTTAATTCAGGCTTCAAAGATCATATATAGCCACCTATGGATGTGATTATGTGTGCTTTGAAGTTGTGCCGGAAATATACCGTTCTGGCGATTCATAGGCTTCAAAAGTGTCTATCGCCCATTTAATCTTGTTAGCGCTGACTATATTCTTGGTGAGCTATTCAGGCAGGATATGTTGTCTGCTTGTTGGATGAGCATCCCGGAAAGTGGAACGCTAATCGAAGATTTAGTGAATGAATGAATGGTGTACAACTTAATATTAAATTTAGTTTATGCTTAAAGGTAAACTCATACTACGCTCTGGTGTAGTATATCCACGCTGGATGCTGGACATCGAAGAATTAAATCTGCAGCTGCGTAGTTTTGATTGCAGTAAAGTATCAGTACCAATTTTGGAAGTGGATAAACTTTTAACTGAAACTGGCTTCGATATCGAACGTGAAACTGTACTCATAATATCCGGCTGGAAATCCGCCAATGCGACAGCACCAACATTAGAAGTTATAAGCAAGGCTTATAGGTGTCGCAACGATACAAATATTTTGGTAATTAAGCATTTCTTCGCAATGTACAATCATCTCATACTGCATATTTAACAGGTACTCGATGCAGCAGATTTCATAGATACACTTTATAAATGGGCCGCACTAAATACGGAGAAAATTGGCGAATATGTTGCAGTTGGCTTGCAGCTTTTATCAAAAAGCTATAATATGGATAAATTACATTTGATTGGATACTCATTGGGTGCACAGATAGCAGGTGCTACAGGACGTCACTATCAAAACTTAACCGGACATAAGCTAGCACGTATAACCGGTTTAGATCCAGCAAATCCTTGTTTCTATGATGAGAAGGTACTACCGGGCTTACGAAAAGGTGATGCAGCATTTGTTGATATAATACACACTAATCCGGGTGTTGCGGGCACAGCAGAAACTTTGGGCAATGTTGACATTTTTGTCGGTGGACGTTATGTGAAGATACAGCGCGGATGTTTTGGTGTAGTCTGTTCACATGAGCGCTCTGTTCATTATTATGCTGAGTCGGTCTATAAAGTTAATACATACAATTTTGCTGTGAAATCGTGTAAAACAGGCTATGCTGATTATATGGGCTATATGCTGCATACAAACGATTCGCATGGAATTTGTACTGTGCATGTTAATGCACGTCAGCCATTTGGTAAAAATGCCTCAAGTGGTTTTCTTTCAAACGAAAGTGCATGTGGTAAATGTTGATTTTGGTATTCCAAATATAAAAAAAAAAATTAATGGGTTCATTATTTTATTCCTTATTTTAATCGATTTTATTTACTTTTTATTCTTTGTCTTATACTATCCAGATATATACGTTACTGTCGTATGTTAATACGTTATGCCATTAACACATTAATGCGTTAACACACTAGCTTATAAACAGGCAGAGAGACCTGTGGTAGACCCAATACCGTGCAGTTTATTTTATAGTCGTGAATGCTCAAATGGACGCAAAATTTATCGAGTTACATAACCCAGTACTACATAAAAGTATTTCATCAGTGCAATCCAGAGTAAGTTAAATTTTAAGAGATGTAATTTACAAGCTTTGCTTTGTGTTCTCCTATGTCATATTTCATTATCCCAGAAGTTATCATAATTCGAAATCTCTTCTAAAATATAAGCCATTGCTGTTGGATTATCTGTTTGCGCCATATGACCTGCATTATTGACCCAGTATATGCTTAACTTATCACTGATTTTCTCATAACCATGAAGTTTGTCATCAAGTTTAATTTGTTCACGTGGTGCTGCCGTATATGAAGACTTATCATGCCACTCCATTTTATCAATCCAATTGATCATGCCAGCTGTGGGACATATCAAATCCAGTTGGCCCGAATAGAATGCCACTTTTAAGGGTGTGCTATTTAAAAGTGCTTCAACTGAAAATTAATACTTTAAATCAAAAGCAAATCCAAATTCTTATATTGTTAAAAAACCCTACCAATATGTACGGCCGACTGCATTTCATCATTAATTAAATTTAAATAAACAGTGTCTCTATTTATAGCCCACTGAGGCCTTTCAGTTAGATTCAACGCTTTGGCAACTACTCCATTCATAAATTCAAATAATTCTTCATCATAGGCATATTCAACGTATTCAGGTTGCAGTACATTATAAACCGAACTGAGACCAGTAATATTCACTATTTCATCCAGCATATAATTGCCCTCTTCGGATGCGTTAGTCCAGTTTTTAGCTAAGATACTCTCAACCACTTGCTTTGCTCTGCCATTGATTACTTCGTATTGTTCTCTATCTATAAAGCCCATTTGCAATAGAAATGGCGCATACGAGAGCGTTGTTTCAATTGGCGCTATCCACGGATTTCCAACAGTCACTGAAATCAAATTGCACTGCACTTGATTATTTTGTACGGCGTTGTATAGTTCCAGTGCAAATGCTGGTGCCATTTTGCCACCATAACTTTCCGAGAATATATGCAAGGGCACTGCTATGAATTCTGCATGTGCTCTATAAAATTGCTTCATGAATGCCACCAAATCCAAGGCAATTTCAGTTGTGCTCTTTGTATATAAACTCTCATCATCCACATAACTAAATCCAGCACCCACAGGGCTGTCAATAAATAGCATATTAACATGTTTTACCCAGCTTGTATTACGTTGCTTGCCATTTGTATCGAAGGGTCCGAAGTTTTCAAAATTACCAGAACCGGTCGAAGAACCACCTGGTCCACCTTGCAGCCAAATAACTAATGGACGTGCTGTGTAGTGTTCGGCTTCTGTCGCTGTGGTGTAATAGAGCCAATAGAACATGTGTGCACCGGGACGTACTTCGATATAGTTCCAATCTTGTTCACCAGCACCGAAGCCATTGCGTGCTGTGAGATAAAAATGGTATAAAGACGTAAAGAATTTTCTGTGATTTCATAAAAATTACCTTCTGTTACAAAATAGTGACAAACTGAAAGAGTTAGTAGCGCACACAATTTCCGTAGCATTGCAAGTATTTGGCGTAAGACCGAGCTGGTTTAAAATTGCGAGTTAAGTTTAAATTGCGCTGAAATTTTAAATTCAATAAATTAATTGCAATTTCCACAAAATATTCTCACAGTTTTCTTATATTTATGATCCGCTCAACACTTAGCTTTCGCAGTCTACAATGATAATTAACTACTGACAAAACGATAAAAAATTACAGACTTTAAACTGCAGCCACAGTTCGACTGTTGTAGAGTACACGCCCACCAATTTGTATTTTATGTGCACATAAAGGGTGTTTGATTTAGACACGCGGTACTTTGTTCATAATTAAAACGTAATGAATTACAACATTTTTCAAATATAAGATCATTCGCAAAAATATTTATTTTAGCAAGTGAGACACGTGTTTCGGATATCGCAACGAGTCAATCATCCGTTAATGTGCGGTGTGTGGTAGATGGTTATTGATGATAAACATGTTGCGAAGCATGAAACACGTGTCATACCCCGCATTGACATATTAAATGCTTTAGTAGTCCATATTTTGTTAGAATTTTTTAAAAATAAAAAAAAAATTATTTTTACAAAAACTGAAAAATTTCGTTCATGTTTGCATGTGGGTATCACTTAAAGTAGTCCGATCTGAAACTATTTGAAATATTTTGTAAGAATGGACGTATGGTACGCCCTATTTGGGATTTCTAGCCCATTTAAGTTGAAAAACAAAACTTCATATTAAAACTTAAAAATGGACTTGAAGTTTGTGTATTTTAGTTCCCACGTATGTATATCGCAACTGTTCCGTAGCAACTCATCTCTTTTAGTCATATTGCCGATGATATTTTGGAGAATTGAGACCGGAATGGAACGAATAACCGATATAAAGTTCTATTTCATGGCTGAAATCGTTTTGCGATCATCTTCATTAATGTTATTCTTCGTGTAGCTCCAAAGATTTATATAATTTGTCAAATACAAAATATCGAATTTTTTAGAGATTTTATTTGATAATAAAGTACAATACCACACGCTTCATTGGAGCACCCATTATATATGCATACACAGGCGTGACTTTACCTAATCAAACTAAACAAGCGGACAGACAAAATAGAATTTGCGACATATTGTGTGGCGCACGAGGTGAGTCTAAAGAATTTAAATATGCTTTGCAACATTCAACACGCCGCACTTTTAGTCATGCAACCATTTTGTTTGCTAGCGCCATTCACAATACTAACCATATCATCTGCAGATCATATTTAACACCTAGTCGAAGAAATAGGCCAATACTCGTACTCATGCAGCCACCTTTTCCAAAAATGGTTGAAAAACGTTGAAATTTTTGCCAATCCTGCACCAGTTTCTTCTCTACAATCAATATCGTTCAAGCTTCCCACCAAGAAGTGGATTGGTGTGAACGCCTCACCAACAGCCATTTCCAATGGCACAAATTTTAAAGAGGTTGAGTTAAGTGTGTGCTTGACATCAGCACAAACACCTCTTCATGCCGCTCGACTTCTGTCAAAATTTCGTATGGATTTCATAGAATGAACAATGCGCTCTCACGTTAATTAATAATAATTAAAATGATACAAATTACACACATTAACAGCCACAGCAAACAGAGAACAGTTTCAAGTCAAAGATAGTTGCAGAGCGTCATACAATAAACCATATACAAGTAAGTAAATATGTATATACAGCTCGTAAAATAAATGTCTTGACTAAGTAGTACATCTATATCTATAGTACATCTATATTTATAAGTATAAATGGTCAGCGGTTGACTGCATCCACCGCAATCTAGAAATAATTTTTTATATTATTGTTTTGTTCATATAGTTATTTGACCATGTGCCAATCACAACAACTACAAACACAGAGACTGTCACCAAAATAATAGCGATGCGCATAGAAAGTGTAATACGTAAACTCATGTCTTTTACGCTCACGATTCTTATCAATGCATAACTGTTTGCTCGCATATTATCATTTATCATAAGTGTGTATGTGTGTGTTTTTACTTCATGTCAAGCATATGTGTGTTTGATTCGTTGGGTTAGTGACGATTGCTTAAGCCTTTTACGCACAAAATATTCAACCGAATTTGATAAAATATTAATTCTGGAAATAAATACCTTTCAAATGGTATATGTTTTTTTTAAAAATAAGTTGCATACTGTAGCAACAGTCACAAAATAACTGCTAGCCTATTAATATATAGGTTACATGTATATTTTTAAAACCTGTACCTAAGTTGCTACAAATGTATGTAACTGGCAGAAAGAGGCGTACCAGACCCCATAATGTATATATGTTCTTGATCAGCATCGGAAGCTGAGTCGATGTAGACAGGTCCATCCGTCCGTCTGTGTGTATGAAGAAAAAGATTTCAGTAAATTTGGTTAGTTACACTCCATTGATATATTTATAAGCAGAATGCAATTACAAGTTGAATGCACAATTTACAGTTTCATCAAGTAGTGCTATTGGCATTTTAATACATCAAAGGTGACCGTTAGAGGACGCAATTATCGTTACAGCGCTATGTTGCGTTATCTAGCGTCATCTATCGCCATCTATCGCCATCTAGTAATACCTAGTTTTTACTTTTAGTATACAAATTTAAAGACTGAAAAACAATATTCTACATTAGAATAGTATAAAGGTATACTCTCTCTCTCTCTCTCTCTCTCTCTCTCTCTCTCTCTCTCTTTTGAAATCTTGAATTCATTACTGGTTTTCACTCCAAGTTTCTGACCGCTTTCTCTATAACCAAGGAGCTAGTTTGATTACATACTGCTAATCTAAATTGCCTTGGCTACATCGATTTCATTCGACTCTAATTAAGAACTTCATAGTTTCACAGCTAGGCAGTCAATTCAAAGATAAAGTAGTTGTTAACACCGAGTTCTCGTAGTATATAACAGATGGAGCCTCCAAACAATTGAACATTTTAACATTATCCTGATACATACGAAGGTCAAGTTGAGAATTTTTTTTGAAAATATTTCACTAATAGGTGACGCTGACTTGTGACATAGGACGTCGTCATCTTTTGGTTCTACATTGCGCTATCTAACGGTTTGCTATTGCCGTCTACCGTTGGTTTGCTACCAATGCCATCTAGAGCCATCTAGAGCCATCTAGGATCATCTAGCGTCATTCTGTCTGTGTGTATAAGCTGGAAGAACTCAAAGACTACAAGAAGTATAGACATCAAACTTTGTATCGTATCTAGAGTACACTTATTCAAACGCAGAAGTTTTTCCTGTTATACTCTTCATACATAGAGTGAATATTGTAATAAATATGTCACAAAAAACAGTTCACGTCAACTATCGGTGAGTTTGTTTGATGTTGACTTTAAATTACTGCACTGTATGCCGTAAGACTTTTCTATGAAAGTGTCTCGGGCACTATTTGGTTAAGCGCGGAATACAGTCTGAATAAGCAACTATGTTTTGACTCTGCGGAGTGTACCTAATAAATGAAACATGAAAGACAGAGAGATGCATAGAAAGTAGATCATTATCGAAATAGACCACAACTTCGGAGTAGTCTTTGATTAACCGCAATATTGTCAAGTTTGGTACGGCAACCTTCTGATTTCTGTTCGTCTGTCTATCTTTCATATCTGCTTTCAATGACTGTCAAACACATACTTAATGCAGCAGATTGCTTAAAATTTGACCGTAGTCTATTAGCAAAATGTAGTTGACAGAAGCAGTGTTACATTTAAAGTTACTACGCGGGAAGTTAAAAAAGTTCCTAACTTATCAAATTGCTCTCGAACTAGTTGCACTGCTCATGGACTTGAATCTGCACCAATCCTTCTATTGTTACTTAGTAATATATTTTCTAAGCAAATTTAAAAATTCTTCGAATTCCATGTTTCATAAACATATACATACAGAAGTAATCATTTTAATATTAAAACAAAATCAAATTAACAATCACAGAAGCATCCTTTTGGGTCAATTTTTTCCTTTTTTGTTATGATAGTTAGTCATCTTTTCTAAAATGTAACCCATTGCTGTGGGATTATCCATTTGTACCATATGACCTGCATTATTGACCCAATATATGCTTAACTTATCACTGATTTTCTCATAACCATGAAGTTTGTCATCAAGTTTAATTTGTTCACGTGGTGCTGCCGTATATGAAGACTTATCATGCCACTCCATTTTATCAATCCAATTGATCATGCCAGCTGTGGGACATATCAAATCCAGTTGACCCGAATAGAATGACACTTTTATTGGAGTATTATTTAAAAGTGTTTGAACTGAAATTTCATACAATAAAAATCAGTAGTCTATAAAAAAGATATAAATTTTTTTTTTTTTCTTCGTGAACATTACCAACATGTACAGCAGACTGCATTTCATCATCAAGTAAATGTTCAGAAACTTTGTCCATATTTTTAGACCACTGAGGCATTCCAGTTAGATTCAACGCTTTGGCAACTGCTCCATTCATAAAATCATTCAATTCTACGTTGTATGCATATTGTATCTGTTTATGTTGCAGTACATTATAAACCGAACTGAGACCAGTAATATTCATTATTTCATTCAGAGTATTATTGCCCGCAACGGTTGCTATAGTCCAGTTTTTAGCTACGATGCGCTCAACCACTTGGGTTGCTAGGCTACTAATATATTCGTATTGCTCTCTATCTATAAAACCCATTTGCAATAGAAATGGCGCATATGACAGCGTACTCTCAATTGGAGATGTCCACGGATTTCCAACCGTCACTGATATCAAATTTCCCAGTACTTTACCACTTAAAATTGCTTTGTACAGTTCCAGTGCAAATGCTGGTGCCATTTTGCCACCATAACTTTCCGAGAATATATGCAAGGGCACTGCTATGAATTCTGCATGTGCTCTATAAAATTGCTTCATGAATGCCACCAAATCCAAGGCAATTTCAGTTGTGCTCTTTGTATATAAACTCTCATCATCCACATAACTAAATCCAGCACCCACAGGGCTGTCAATAAATAGCATATTAACATGTTTTACCCAGCTTGTATTACGTTGCTTGCCATTTATATCGAAGGGTCCGAAGTTTTCAAAATTACCAGAACCGGTCGAAGAACCACCTGGTCCACCTTGCAGCCAAATAACTAATGGACGTGCTGTGTAGTGTTCGGCTTCGGTCGCTGTGGTGTAATATAGCCAGTAGAACATGTGTGCACCGGGACGTACTTCGATATAGTTCCAATCTTGTCTATCAGGTTCGAAGGCATTGGCAGCTGAAAAAAGAAATCATAGGAAGAAACAATTAGAGTAGAACTTTCATGTTTTATTAATAATACCTTCTGCACCAAAAAACTGCTGAATAGATAGAATTAACAACACACACAATTTTCTTAGCATTGTAAGACTGAAGTTGATTTTTAAAACTGCTTACAGTCTTATATATTTTGCATTCGTCTAAAACGTGATTGGTTTTTTCTTACCAGCATGAAGTTTTATTATAATAACTTTTTTTAGTTTTATTTAACGAAGATTTATGTACAACTGAGGTATGCGATTTGTTTGTTAAATTTATTAACCATAAATGTCATGGGAAATATAGAAAAAAAAGGGAAGGTGAGTAAGCATGTAGAATCAGTTTGTTGGAAGTTTTCAAAGCGTGGCTCAATGAATTATCTGTATAATATAATAATATATAATATATAATTATCTGTACGAGCACGCTTATTCAATGTGCCGAGATAAATGCTATTTTTTTTTCGTCAATCTGTATTTCTGTCTTATAAATGATATAACTCGCTCAGCTTTAGTAAGATTAAATAAAAACTGAGTTGCTAGTTCGCATAGTAACATACTCACACAGACAGATAGACGGATATGTCTAGATTTATTTATCTTGTCGATCAGCTGTTTAGTTATGTAACAATGTGCTGCTTACACTAATTGAAAAATACATCTGTACAAATTTTATTTTTTGGTTTTGATGTCTCTCCGGAAAAGAAGAGTGCAGCAGATACAAAATGCTGCTACATGTGCACATAGTTATTATATGCTTCTCTGTTTATTTGTTTTTTAATGATTGCTCTAAAGTAGGTTTTACGAATTTCCAGTGTTCTTTGGTATATTCTTTGGTGAGCTGTGTAGCCTTATCGGCTTAATGGATTTCGACATATATGGTATAGTTAGATTCGTCTTGATTATGGCAGTGTTATAAGGTATACAATTTTAATATACATACTTACTTACTTTTAAAAATGTTATATCCAGTCACACTTTATATAAAATTGACACTCACGATGTAAACTGACATCAAAATTGTCGGGGCGTATGCTCGTGTTGAACTGCTTTGTGATTGTGTGCAACGCTCGTGCTTGAAACCGTGCAGCGTATTTTACATTACTACACCCTGCAATTTTGTTATCATGCTACTCATTTTGTAATATTAGGATAGTCAATTTACACATAATCAATTTCTACTGTCATTATTAAATATATTGCCATGGTATTTCATTTAATCATTTAATAGAATCTCTAAACAGAATTCACGAGTAGAAGGCTCATTAAATTTAGTGTTTAGTATTATTGCTAATTATTCAAAAGAATTATAAAACAAATACGATTGATGTATTCTTAGTTCTATGTTATGTTTACCCTATGTACACAAGTGTTTAGAGCTAATATGAGTATCGTAGGTCACTGGGATACTTGTAGGGATTGCATTGTCGGATAGGACAACTCGTAAATTCTATAAATTATTTTTAGTCATTTAACATTAACTAGCCATATTGGGGGAGGTGGAGGGGAATAAGTGGTATAGGACGTGGTGGTAGGGGAATGCGCAGGAGGTGCATTGGAGGGAGAGGTAAGGGAAAGGGCAGAACCTCCGGGTTCCTTTTAAAAAGGAAGAAAAGGTAGTGGAATGGGGGAAGAGGGAAGGGAAAAGCGAGTGTTGGCAAAGGGGTAGAAGTGGTAGAGGGGCAGGGGGGAAGGTAGTGTAAGGGATCATAGGGAAGGAGGGGTAATGGCAGAGGGAATGGCAGCAACGCGCTGGGTACCATTTAAGATAGAGGAATGAAATGTTGTATACATGTGATTAGGATAGAAGGGTGCAGGGAAAAGGGGAAGTGAAGTAAGGAGTGGTAGGGGAAGGAGGCAGAGGATTGGGGGCAGAGGAATGGGAGCAGCGTAAGGGTTGGTTCGAGAAGTGGTGGAAGGGACAGGAGAAGAGGGGTAATAGAATTGAAGGTAGCGTAAAGGGGCATCTGGTAGGTGGGACAGCGGGAATGTGGGGCAGGGGATTGAAGAGGCAAGGGGAAGGGCAGCGAGTATCAAATATAAATATAAGTACTTGATGCAATACCCGGCGATGCGTGCATCCCTTTTCCCGTATTTAGTTACTTTAGTTACTGGTATTTATTAGTATATATTATGGCGGAACAATGGAATTGAAATGATGAGAAAAGTGGGGTCTATTTTTCCGTATGTACTTTACTTAGACTCATTTTTCACACCAAAAAGTAATAATAGATTTCTGCGTAAAGTAAATATCAAAAAATATTTCGTTCTGTCACATTTCGTTTCCAGCTAATTTATATCAACTGAACAATCAAAGCGCCTAACAGAAGACATCACAAAAATAAAAATAAAAATAAAAATAAAAAAATCCGCAGAAAATCATAAGTCCAGCTTTGACTTTTGCTGTCATGCTGACTGTCACTAACAATCAAAAGGCATTACGACATATAGCCAGCCAACTTCAGTTCAAACAAACCGTGGGCAATGCGAAGATCTCCTGGCTGCTTTCTGTCTCAAACGAAGTCTGACTGCAATTGCGACAGGCCAATTATTTGCTTGGTAACCATGAAAAGCTTTGGACAACTACGCCGTCCTTCGCATTGCCATTGCCATTGACATTGCTGTGGGTGGGTGGAGTACGCGTATAAAAAATAAAAACGCAGCATTTTCGCAAGTTAAAGTCACGAGGGTTGCATTTCCCTTGACATTTCGTAGGTAATTTTACGCCATGTACATTATGGTCCTGCTCCTGTTGCTGTTCATGCGACTGTTCTGTCAGTTCTTTGAGTTGTTTGCTGCAACAAAATGGAGTTGGACATTTTTTATATGTATATGTATTACGTATTTTTATTGGGAGAGTGGAGGTATATATTTTGCTCAAGGCGCAGGATGTGCTCAGTTGTACATATTTATTTGGCGAAAAATTCTTTTTAAACTGATTTTTTATGCTGTGCAAAATGTTAAGGCGCAAAATACACTGTAAATGTAAAATTTCTTTCAATTATATTTTGAAAACGCCTATTCTAGTGTACTAGATATTTTGAATTTCTTGCAGTGTATTCAAGTCATTTTGCAGCAGGGTATGCAACGAGTGTATTTCGTTTGCAGCAACCTGAAGGCGAGCTTTCCTATGTCGTTTAAGCGTAAAATGTACTTGTCACGGAAATGTTTCATGTCAGATTTACGCTGCAGCTACTTTATATATATGAGAAACAGCTCCAACTTCATGTTATATACGCTATATATATATATATATATATATATATATGTATATATATATATGTATATATAAATTTTTATCCTGTTGATACGGATATGTAATGCGCGACTGAAGAGCATGTAAACAGACGTCAGTCTGCACGCTAACTGACCGTGAAAGTGCTTATTATGTGTATTGTACAGTGGGTTGATGTCGATCAATATGGAAATGAATATTTTTTGCTTTATGTGACACTATATAATTACAAGAATCAAAAAAGGTCATTGTAAGAACGTATATTGCATTGGATAATAAAAAGTTCGAAATTTATCTGCTCTTGCAAAATATTATGTGGCTAATTTTATAAAAAGTTTTGGGGCAAAAACAATCAAACTGGCAAAATTATCAGTCAAAAGTCTTAAATAAAGCTCAAATTTTATAGAAAGCTAATTATTATACAACAAGAACTTCAGATCAAGTAAATGCAGTACATACAAATTTAAAAAGAATATTAATTAAGTAGTAGTCTCATATGTAGATATAAGCCAATTGCTGGCCAAATAATGCTATTTTCTGCAAAGTTTATATTAGTGGCTGTCCACCTCTGAAAGGAGAAGGGTCACGCCCTATTCTTACACAGTCACGAGCGGAACGGAACTGCTCTCTGCTTGTGGGACACAAAAAATCGTATTAGTGGCTGCTCAGCACTGAGAGGAGAAGGTTTATGCCGCTTTCTCACACATACAAAAATCTTGCCAAAATCTTGTACTCTCTGCTTGTGAGACATAAAAATTCGTATTAGTGGCTGCTCACCTCTGAAAGGAGAAGAGTTATAGGCTTTGTGCTATTTTGTTATGGCAACTTTATACATATATACACTTTGATTTGTTGTTTGTCTGTCCACAGCTGATATGCATACATATATCCGTCTGTAATTCAGTGAAGCCTTTAGCTTTGAAAAGAAAGTACTCCACGAGCTTTAGGTACATTGAAAACTAAATTCAGTATGATACGGTTACTTTAAGCTTTTACAATAAAAGTCTATTTTATGAATTGAGTTATCAGCTGAAATTTGGAATGAGTGCTTGTTAATATTTGTTACAAATAGGTCTGTCACGACATCTTTAGAGAGTAACTTTTATACAAGAACCTCTCGTACTAGAACCTGCCGCCTAGAAGTACATTTTGTGCGTAGTTTTGTGTTTGAAAAGTACGAATAAAAGTGTTCTAATAGTACCAGGTACAAAACATAAATATTTTAATTCACTATTAGACAAACTTCTAATACAAATCTTCTTAATCTTCTTAATTTAAAAAGATTTTTAACAATTCAACTCTACAGTAAATACTTCCTGTGCTCTCTCATATATGTTGGCCAATTGTAAATTGCTTACATTTTCATTAGCTTCGTGTCACTGTACACTTTCATGCCAACATACAATTTCTTTTCACAATTGGAAAACGTACAATCCGCTGTGCAACCAAACACACAAATATGAACAGCATTTACTTCATTTGCCATGTATTTCATGTCAACTTTATGTCTATTAGTAAATACAAACCAGAGAATGAAAGTGTGCACTGAAAGTTGAAAGGAGGGGTCCATACATTAACTTTAAACTGAGCAGTACGTCTAGCTTGAAATAAACTTTATACCCGTATATATAAAACTCTAAGCAATTTAGTGTTGGTAAACAGCTTTAAAAGCTTTAACATTAGCCATTCCAAAAAAGGAGAACAAATTGAAACCCATAACTATTAAGACATTTGTCACTAATTGCCTAATCTGTAATTATCTACCTACTATACGGCGCATTATTTGTTACGCCTTCAAATTGTCTAAGAAAAATAAGCGAATTTTTACGGTTATTAACAACACTGAAGACTACAACACATTTACTTAATGTTTAACCATAGAACCATATATGTATTCGTTTGAACAAAAGGAAGTCGAACTTCCCATACTTCCCCCAAGAACAAACACTTCTCTACACTTAAGTGTCATTGACATTTGCGCCTAATGACAGACACTTTACTCGGTATTTCTGTAGTCTTTCAATCTGTGATGGTCTCTGGTGGTCTGTGGTCATTTGTGAGTGCGCGGCATTGTTGGGTAATTAAATGACCACTTTGGAGCTGGCATCTTATGTCCAGTTAATGTGGCACTTTGAAATCAACTATACCAACTACTCATGCGAGAGTTTTTCCAAGTTAAGTGAACTTAATTTTTATTTTGCTACATTATTTCTTCATTCGTTTTACAGTTGCAGTCTGTCTAGTAAGTATAATTTGCAAAGCAAAAACCCGCGACTTCGTTCGCGGCGAGTTTATGGTGATACTAGATTTCAATGCTGATGGTATAAGTGGAATTCTTGGTAAAAATACTGTCTCTCCTTTAGCACACCCAGTTAGTACAATCGCTTGAATAACAGTCTCAGCAGTCTGGTAACATTACATAATTTTGACGGTTAGGTTAGGTTAGGTTAGGTTTCGCCATAACAATAATGGTGTCCCAAATTTAATCTCCACTTACATATATAAAATATTAAAAATCGGTGAAGAGCTTATTTTCAATTATTTGTTGTATACACTATAGAAATCTTAAGAGGTGCAACAATGTGGTGAGCCCCCCGAGAAGTTCACTCAAACGACTTTCTCGCTTAGAAGAGGTGACTGTCCCCAAGTTCATCTCGACGGAGCAACTATTCCAAGCAGCGCTACAGCCAAGTATTTAGTCTGGTGGTGTCTTCTCCTGTTCACCATAAGAACGCAGCTCAACAAAAGGCTAAAAAAACATTCATGGCTGATTGGTCGAAGGTCAACTCTCAGGCTGAGGAGCAAGCTTCTAGTCTACAAAGCAATAATCAAGCCTATATGGACCTACGGAATCCCTATATGGGCCACTGCAAGCACTGCTACTGCTACATTATTTAAAAATTTCAAAATAGTGTTCTCAGGACATTCGACTATTTGTGCTGGAACCACTATTCAATTGCTACCAATAATTTTCAGATCGCACTCAATACTCTTACTACATAGGGTCAGATACTAAGCTGTTGTATTTATAATTTAAAACAAATTAAATTATGTCCAAAATTTTGCAATAAAATATGTCATTAACTTGCAATATGCCATATAATATGCAAGTGATTCCAATATACTACTTTACGTATACTGCAACAAATGAAATCAAACCGAAACCGAATTGAAGTGAACTTCATTCGATAGTTAACCGCAAAATGTTCAACCCAAAAACCGCATAAACCAAGTGAAGTCAAGCAGCATGGCGGCTTTTATGGTGAGCGAGAAAGAGATAGCTACAATCATTGCTTTTGTATCTGTCCAAAGGGTAAAAGGGAGAAGTATATGTATGTAGTGTATAGTCTCCTATATAAAAGTCAAGAGGCTGGAAAGAGCATATTGCTTGCGGTTTACATTGCGGATGAGCAGCATAATTGTTTTAAATTTTTCATAAATACAATGGGAAACAGATACTGGACAAAATTACAACTTGCAGTATTTAATACAAAAAGAAAAGCAGCAATGTTTAATAGAAAATTGTTAAGAAGATAGTTTTCTTTTGTAAAAGATACACATTACTCACCATTAACACTCAATTCAACATAACTTTTGCTATTTGCGCGCTTTTTTTTTTAATTTCAATTTTTAATACAGAATAAAACAAAAGAAAATATTACTTCAGTTTCACCGAAGCTTCAATAGCCTTCAGACGATGTTGCATCAAAGTGTATCATATTAAAAAGGATCTAGACAAGGTAAAAATCAAGTGAATAGGACAGGTATTCCTTATTTTAGAGCCTACACCATAATGTCAATCAATATTAACATGCCACGCCCACTATTTGGGGTAGCTCCCATACAAACCCACCGTGAAATTTTAAGTTTTTTATGAAAAAATTCTTTATTTAAATCAATATTAGCTTCAACAGCTTCATATTCATATACAAGTGGGCGTGTCTCGCCCACTTTTTGAGGTAGGCCCATATAAACCCACAGTTCACTTTTATGCCTTTGTATGGAAGACGTCAATATCAACTTGAAATTCGTTATGGCGGCATCTTACACATCAACTACATTGCTTCATACACATCTAAAAGTGGGCGTGTACCGCCCACTTGTTGTGGTAGCCCCTATTTAAACCACCACTTTAATGTTTTACAATACTATTCAAAGTTTCGTGTGAATGGTATTAGAGCTTCAAAGCTTAACTCTTTCAGCATACCATTGCGGTTTCACGTAGTATTGCGTTAGTTCTTACAAGTTGTAGTGCAGATTTCGTAATGCATTAAGCCTGAGAAGTACTATGTGAAAAAAACATGTTCCAGTCTAATTTTGGAATCGGAACTGACGTCAGCAATAGTTGGCACTAAATAAATCCAAAACGGATGACCTCCTAAAATAGTATCTTGCCGAATCAATTTCCAAGATTTTTTTTTAAAGAATTCTACTTCTGTTAAGGGAGCCTAATATGATTGAGACTATATCAAATAATATTGTTTTTTATACCATTTTATGCCAATTCACTTCAGAAAATAGCAGTAGAAAGAGATTTGAATTGTAATATTTTAACGCATATAAGCTTTTACTATTTTAACATCGTATCTTTATAATTGTATTGTTAATTTTATTTTATCTCTCCTCAACCTTCTTCTTAATAACGTATCTGGCAGCAAAGTGATCACTACGCGGTCCATCTGTACATCATTCCAATCTCTACAAAGATACATACACGTAGTATATATGTAACAATTACCAGGTCTACGTCTATTCCTTATGCTCCAACAATTGTGGTCCAATAATAAGGTAGTGTATTGAGAGCGAGCGCCCTCGTATTTCACACGCCAAACGTTAAATTGTGTTATGCTGAACTGTGGTCAGAGAGTTGAAAAGAGGGTGTATTTGAGAACTGTTTATTTTATCGTTAAATTTATATAATTAAATTAAATTATATGTTTATGAGCTATGTAAGGGCTTTATGTTGTGGTGGTTCAATATGTACCATGTTGGGGTTCATAATAAGTAAAAACCATGGCTAAGTAGCCCCTAGCTAGTATTATAGATAAGTTAGTCCGAACTTCTGTACCAAAAATTTGTAATAGTTTTGTTACAGGGAACCGATACGTACCATTGTACCTATGTACCATGTTTGCATGCAGTTTAAAGTACTCTACATGCCACTTTTCTGCTGAAAATCTACCAAATAGAGCAATTCATATTAAGCAATCTAGTCAGACATGACTAGATCAATTGGTCTGGTCCACTGAATCTATATTTGGTTGCATCTCCGATGCCTACTTCAGCGTGAAACAAACTTTGTAACAAAATCAAAATATATTTAGTACACACACTCTATCTGTGTAGGGAATTAAAATTTTGCATTGTATAAAAAATTTGTATAGAAAAGTAGTCAGAGTACTATTCATATTACTTGCAATTGCACAAAGTAATGTCGAGTATATATTCAACAGTGTGGAAATAATAAAGCCAACTTACAGACAACTAAGGAACAAATGAATGAATGAGTGAGTGAGTGAGTGAATGAATGAATGAACCAACGACGAACGACGAACGACAAAGCACAAACGACAGACAGATTTTTGAAGGAGTGAATAGTGTAGAGCATTGGGAATGCTATACAACAATGACAGGACATGCTCGAACACAAAGATGGCTTGCCAAAAGGCGGAAGTGCTCATTGCCATGGCCTGCCTGCCTGCCTGACTGCTACACCGGCGCCAACTAGTCAGCGCGCCAACTGAAGCATGCAAAAGGCAGTAGTATGTATGTATGTGTAGGAGAACAGGCGATGACTGTGACTTCATCAAAACGAATGCGTTGTAATGATAATAATACTTGATTTTTAAGTGCAATTCTGCCATACACTGTCGACGACAACGGAGACGATGCCGAAGATATCATTTTGTGTGCAGCAGCAGCATTTTATAGCCGCTCTTCGAGTGGTGCTCAACGTTGCTCTTCGACGTCGTCCTTAACGACGTCCTTGCAGTCCTGTATCCTCAATGTCTTCGAGTGCATTTTGACTTTGAATAAAACAGAAGTGAGGTGCAGTTTGAGTTTCAGTGTAAGTTATTCGGCGTTTGCACTTGAAATTGAGCTGGTATATAAATGAAATTCGCTGAATTTAATTTTTTTTTCTTTCTTTATTCTTATAAAATAGCTAAAAATTAATGCAAAGTCCTGGCAACCTTGGAAGCTGTTTAACTGCTTGTAATGCAGTGGATTTCTAAGCTGAACAACTTAATGGTTTAAATCTTGTGTAAAAATATCTCTGATGTATAAGAAACAAAATCTAATCCGACGAACTCACAATCTTCATACATGGTTCGATGTTAAAGATAGAAAAAGCTGAGTAGTATATATAAAAAAGATGATACTTAGCAGGATCTAATTTTAAGATACCGTTTGCCAAAACTATGCTTACATCGCTTAAGTAAGATAGTCAAAAATTAGACAGAAGCTTCATTTTCTTCAATGGAGTCCTAAATGTCATTTAAACTATTATTTTTCAGTATCCGTTTTCACCGACACACAAATTTGCCAATCACTGTTACGCGGCAACAAATTGTCAGTTCTGTTCGCTATCAGTTTCATTAAGTGGTGAAGTAAACAATGGCAGAAACCACAGAATAGATGCACAATATACACCATGCATACGACATGGTTTTTATGACAAGCAAGTGAATACTGGTAAATGTTTTTCCGAATTATAAAAACGAATGTTTGTCTGTATGTTCATTATAGGCATCTAAACTATTGCACAAATCGCTATGAATATTAAGTAGTATGTTATTATCGATCAAGAGAAGGTTATGCATCATTTGAAAAAAATTAGCGAAGATACACAAAAGTGGGCGATGACAGCCCTCTTCGCTGGGAATAACACCAAATTTGTTAATATATATCTCAGCATCCAATTGACGTATATGGATGACATTAAGTATATAAGTAAAGGGTACAGGAAAAATATGATCAATTGGGAAAATAGGCGGTGCCTTGATCCACTTCACCTCCGTTGTAGAAGAAATACCAAAAATTCATCATAACTCACCCACTATTTGACGCAGATGAATAATCTTTGGGATATATGTAAAGGATAATACATAAAATATGATCCATTCGAAAAGCAAGTGATGACACAGACAACTCAACCTCCCTATTTAAGAGTACCATCAACTTTGTCATACGTCAGCAAAAACCGGAAGAAATAAGGTATGCAGAAAAAAGTGGCTGTGTCACGCCTTGCATATAATAGAGAAACTAAATTCGGTAAATATTTGATGCAGATGGATGAAGTTTAGTACATATGTAAAGGAAACCTAACAAAAAAAAAAAAAATCCACTGAAGTTGTAGTCGCTGCCACTCCTCTCTCATTTAAGAGAAAATCCATTTCAACATATCTCAGAAACTAATTGACATATATAAATCGAATGTAATATAAAACGAAACGGGGCATAGCTGCACGCCGAGAACACTAGATGGATAAGATTTGATCTGAATAGGCTATATCACTCCTCCATGCAGTAGAATAACAAGTGCGGTACGAGGGCTGCTATTTATATTTCGGGAAATGGCAATACTAATGCCAAAAGCTAAAATCTGGCAACACCATAATAAAGTTTGACATTTTTTGGCATCAACGTACTCACAAAGTTTTGATGTACAATTGCTATTTGTTTTGTTTACAGTGAGTTAAGAAAACCAATTTGGTCAAAAAATGGAAATTTCAAGAGAAGGTTTTCGTTGGATTAACACTTAGCTGTAAAAAAAATTTGCTCTCGTTGCACACTACATAATTATCGCTCAAAAAAAGGCTTGCGTTGATTGGTGTAAGGAAATGATTAAAAAATTCGCTTCAAAAGACGTGTATAAAATCGTGACAGATGACGAATCATTTGTTTGCCGGAAGTCTTCGGAGAAATTCGTAAAACCAACCGCCAAATACGAATCATTCTCCATCATGTCAATGCGAGCTCTCACACATCTCGTCAAACAAGTGCATTTTTGAGCAGTCAAAACATCGAAATAATGACTCATCCTCCGTACAGTCCTGATTTGGCACCCAATGACTTCTTCTTGCTCCATACAAAACCACTACACACATGTAGGTTTTTTGGTTTTTGTAAATTATTTTTTTATTCCTTATTAGTTTTGTATATAAGATTCCTAGTTAAAATTTGTTCTTCTTATTACTTAATGAATTCGGAACAATTTTTGAAGTGAGTGCAAGCAATTTGAATTGATTAAATGAAATATGGTGTATCTTATATGCAGCAAGGTGCCGGTGTATATCTACTAATTGTATGTACATTATTCAAATAAAAAAAACCTTTTGACGAGGTAAAAACCAAGTGACGGAAACCTACATGCAACTCACCTGGTGATTGGCACAAAAGACTGGACCAGAGCGCAGTACATATAATTTACAGACGGCTCCAAAATGGAGTCAGGAATAGGAGCGGCGGTATTCTGCGCAGAGCCCAATTTGAGGTTCTCGTATAAACTATCCGTTTATTGTAGCATATTTAAGGCGCAAGTATTCGAGATAAGGAAAGCAGTTGGAATCGTCTCGATGCCAAGAATAAATAAAAAATTTATGGGAGCAACTCATTTCTGTCATTTCTAGTTAAAATTTGTAGTTTTGAGTATCTTCCATGCAATATGAAAAGTGCGTCACATATAAATGATTGTCTGAATAGGGCTTAAGCTTTCTCGAAACCATACTTATGTCAACATGTAGGTAAGCATATACATATAAAATCTTAAAACACTATTTCATACTCATACGAGTATATGTACTCACATGTAAAATTTCCACATTCAAACGATGCACAGCCTTCATTTCACGTACAGACGTATGTATTCAAGCACCACCTAAGTAGGCAATAACTTTGCAGCAGTTAAGTCTTGGAAGGTAAAACTTTTAAATACAAGTCTTTGATATTAAACTCCACTGTGGCGTCATCATCTTGTGCGATTTTATCCGTTTCCCAGCTTTCGATTTATTTTTACGCAACGTGAAACTTTGCTTGCACGTGCGTACTGGATTCAAATACCGGCTTCAATTTCAGCCTCAGCTTTAGCTACAAAAGATACTTTCATTGAGATACACTTTTGGTTGCACAACAAAAGCAACAGCAACAGCAAAAGCAAACGCAAAAGAAATAAAGTATGTTAAGCACTTTGGAAATGGAAACTTGCAAACGCATACGGATACGGATACGCATAGACTTTGACTTGAGTTCAAGTGAGTTGTTCAGTTGCGTTGCGTTGCGTTGCGTTGCGTTGCGTTGAGCTGGGCTGAGTCCTTTGGCATATCTAGAGCGCATTTACTACGTGCATGTAATATATGTGTAATTTATTATACCCCAATGTGTTATGAGGACTGTATGGTAGGTATTTTAAAAGGTACACCCACTTAGTACAACATTCATTCATTCAGTCATGTGTATAGCGCCATAAATATTGAAATATGCGCGCGGCTTAAAGACGCACAAAATATGAAAAGTTTGCAATGTATGACAATAGCATGAATTACGTAAGTCAGAAAAGCTGACATCATTTTCAGCTTCAAGTGCTGTGAAGGGTAACGCTTAATTTGAGTTTATAATAATAAGAATACTGCAGTATACAGAATCATAAGTACCACTAGTTTCACGCTCGACTGCCGAATTTAATAAGGCGTTGTTATTGCAAGAGGTCAATTGCCACTCGTTGCATTACCATTCACTAGCCCCTTTAGTAGTTCTGACGGACTAGTTACTTTACCAGTGAAAAGGGGATAATAATATCAATAGTGCTAACTGACTAGCATAAATAATCAGAAACAAATTTTTATTTGTTACTTTTACTGTTTTTTATACCCTGTACCCATTAGGGAAAAGGGCTAACAGTAAAGTATATATAATCTTTTGTATATATAGTCTTGATTAGCATCATAATTCGAGTGGATATAGACATGTCCGTCTGTACAAACCTACCTTCAATTTAAAATATTGGTGTGAACATGTTTTGCTCTGTTTTTATACCCTGTATATATGTAATATATGTAACACGCAGAAGGAGCCGTGGTAGATCCCTTAGAGTATGTATATACTTGATCAGCATCGGAAACTGAGTCGATTTAACCGTAACCGTCTTTCCGTCCGTCCGTAAGTCCGTCTGGATGACAGATCTCAGGAACTGTAAACGGTAGAGACGTCAAGCTTGAACATTTCGATTCTTGACCTTGACCATACGCAGTTGGTATCTTTTATGTTCCCATCTTTTCAGTTGGCAGTTTCTCAATGTCTTTTGCACTATAACGCGCCATTGTTAAAGAAACAAGAATACCTCGCTCATTGTAAATTAACGTAAAGCACTATATTTGCTCTGATCCTACGGTGATGAGAGCTTTTGAGCGAGACAGAGATAGAGATATAAATAGAAATGGGACAGTGTTTTCACCACTCTCTATACCACCCGGCTCGGCCGTAGCCATAGAACAAAAGCTGAATAAACATTCTCTTTTCCCCAATGCTCCTTTATAATTTTGGTATCTCAAGTCGACTCGTGAGTCAATGAAATATATGTCACCCCACTGCATTTTCAGTGACCTGCTCATGGTGTTTGCTGGGTACTGATTTAACTAATATTTCATATATCGAGAGCAAATTCGAGAGACGCATATTGTATTTAACTATCAGGCAAGCTCGACTGCAACGTTGTTTCTAGTTAATTAATTAAGTTAGGAACGACAAATTTTGTGCATCTTTCGTCAATTCTATTAAAATATCTCACATAAAACCAGACCAAAACCAGACTAAGACCTCTGTAGAATATAGAATATCTATGGTTGATATAAGCAACCTCAAACAAGGTACAGCGTATCTCGAAATCGAGCACACTCGACTGCACTGTTCTATCTGGTTTGTTTTGCTGTTTTTAGTTTTCTGAATGGAAAACTGATATAGTCAAACAAATTCCAGAGACTCCATTAAGGTATTCACAAGGTCTTGTAACAGTGCAAAAATGCATGAAAAGTTCCACGACCAATAACAACTTCTACTAAAAATGATGCACTACTTTGATTGAGCCAGACCATTGACCGTTGATACTTTCATTGCATTGGTGCAAAAGTAGTGCGTCAAAAATTTAGCAAATTTCAGCGCGTGTTTTGGTATTTTTTGTTGTTGTAACTCGTAGGCAGAACTGCTGATAATGCAAAAAGAAGAAAAAGTAATAACAGTTCGAAACAAACAACTGACTTTGCAGAGTTGCACCATTTTATTTTGCACAATTCTACCATTTGTGCACATTTGCACTATTACAAGACCTTGTGAACACCCTAGGAAAATATAATTTTTAATAACAATTAAGAGCCAAATATTTCAGAGTAACCAGTCGCATTGACTCGATTGTATTGCATCATTAAAAATATTTATATAGTTAAACAATTTTCGCATAAAATTGATTTTTAATCAAAAACCAATTAATTCTGATTAACCCATTCAACTCAAGCGCCTCTCCAACTAATCCACAACCGAGAGTAGCCAGGCCGCTTGACATGCACATACAAATACTACTCATACATACTATTGTACATGCAGTATACAGCTCAATCAAACGTTCGAATCCTGCTTGCTGCTTATCCTGTAATACAAACAGCTCAATGCTAATCACATTTCCAGCATTGAATGATTACAACATGCTGAGCCAACGATGCGATGAACGATCTAGAACTCATTGGCTGAATGCATTTTCATTTTGAATTACTTTGCTTTGATGATTGGCTTTGAAGCATTTTCGTTTGGCACGGCATATAACTATATGTATTATACTTGAGCTTGAGATATCAAGTTTATACGTTACATTTCAATTCGTTTCGATTCGATTTACTAATTTCCAATTTTACACGTTGTACAAACACGGCGCTGAAAGAAGCTAGCTAGCTAGCTAGCTAGCTACATAAAAGGATATAAATATATTTGTACATAGGATTCATGTGCGCTGTTTGCCAAATTGCTTTGCAGAAATTTTAATTAAAATTGCATTTTCTTGCATTTAATTAAAAGCTTATATTGCGCTGAAGTGTGTCGGTGAAATGTTTGTGTGTCTGTGTGTATAGGCGTGGCATAAGGCATAAGAACAACTCAACTCAAGTAGAAAGGTATTCATACAAAAACATGCTGTATACGAGTAGAAGATACATACATAGTATGCAGTATGATGTATAAACAGACAGACAGACAGACAGACAGACAGTTATGCATGAAGGCAATTCGTTGCACTGCACTTGAACTGACACAGAGTTGCATTCAGTCACACAGTGAGTGGCAAGTAAGTGTAAAGAGCTCAATACTGCCAGTATTGTTTTTAAATTTTGTTTAACTAACAGCCTTCTAAATGCAACAATGACAGCTACTGTCAAAATAAGCAACTAATCTTGTTTGTTTTTGAATGTGTGGCATAATTGTTTTTCGAAGTAAACAGATTTGTAAAGGTAAAGATACTCGTAGTATACGAGTAGAAGATACATACTTCTATATATACAGAATGATGCATATACGGCAATTTAACTGCTGCTTACACTTAGAATTGTTTGAATATGCAATTCACATGGATTTTTATTTGATTATATAAATTTATTTCTACTTAGCCTGTATTCAAACAACTTGCAGTTCTATTTTTCGAGAAGTATGAAGAAAAATATGTAAAATGAAGTAAGTTTTCATATATTCTATTAAAAAAGGAACATGCCCGAGTATTTTGTGAGTAAAACATTTGAGCGCCTATAGTTCTAGATATAAAGAAAGACAAGAAAAAACGTCAACTTTGATTTACTCAAGGCTCTTAGACCATTCACACAATCTTAATATAATACATAAAGGTGGAAGGAGTATTTCGGTGGAACTACCGCTTAATTTGAACGGAACACGTCCATTATAAGATGCTACTATGTATGGCGATCGGTTGACCGCAATCTAGGGAGCAACAATTGTTCAATTTTGCACCTATTTGTTTTCATATGGCTGTTTCACCTTGCGCCAATCAGAACGTGCAACAGACACTTGTTCACCACGGGCGAACACAAAGAACAGCGAACAATAATCAGCAAAATTAAGATCACAACCATTATTAATAATCAGCTACACAATTCATAAAACTTCTTTCTCTCCTCTTCCTATTTTAAGCAAAAAATACATAAATAATCTGTGTACAAATTTTGTCATAGTTCTTCTTCTGCAAAAGCAATATTTATTGCTTAAACGTGGTGTAATATAAAGTTAACGATATCATTTTCAATCTTCATTTTCATCTTCGTTCACCAAACAGAAAGCATAATAAATGTTCCTATTTCTATTGCGTTTCTTATTATTAGATAACTGACTGCTCCCTTGCTATAGCTTTCCACTATTTCACCATGGCTCCCATCATGGTGAAATTACGTAAAGATGCTGTACTAAAAAAAAATTGTGTTCTTTTGCTCTCCCGCTGTCACAACAAAACTTTGCGAGTAATTATGACAGCCGACGAAGCGAATACAACCTAACATACTTTCACCATGGTTCTCAACAAGTTGGTAACATTCGTTGATTGTTGCGAGAGATAAGTTTAATATTTGCATGCATGTCATTTTTCTTTCGTTCTGTGAGTGACGATTGTTAAAGCCTTTTACGATTCAAATGTTATGCTTTTTTTCGAAGTCCCTTAAGAGAGTCTAACTATCAAAATTTTTTTGGCACTGTATTTCTTAGCCTACAAAATTTAAGCATTTATACGATAGAACGAAGGGACAGACGTACATTACGATATCGATACGACTTTTGATGCCAAACTGCTACATTTGGCTTCGGCTATTAAGGCACAAGGATTACAACACTTTGTATTCCAAGTTTTGTTCAAATAGGTTTCAAAATTAAGATTTACTTTATGTAGAGCTATAAATCAGCGAAGAAAGTTATCAAAATGTTGTAATGACAGGCACTGAAGAGCTAAGTTTATCGATTTAACTCCAGTTTGAAAACATTGCTCCGTCCCACCGCTTTACTACAATTACAAACTTCACTTTAGTCATTATTCAGCTAACCAAGATGCACACCCAACCATTTGTCTAACAATACAACATGAACCTCTAACTATCGTTATCAGTGTATTGTTGTCATGCTTCGAATATAATATTATGCCACTTGAATCTGACTCGCATTATTATAGCTGTCGCACCAATGCAACTAAATAGTGAAAATGATACAGTCAAGTCGCTACTTGATATGCAATCACTGGGAAATAGGAAAATATGTACAAGGTTTGATTTAAAATTTTGCACATATTAATTTCAATCTATACTTCACAGCAACATGTTTTCGGAAACCAACCAAATATTTAAATTTGGCGCAAAATTGGGCAAATATTTTTAATGCCACCTTATAATATAAATATTAACATATAATTAAGCATAAACAGTTTTGAGTAAAACGAAGTATACATCATATTATAACTATATTATAACTAGCTGTGCTAAACAAGTTCTTTAAAGTGCGGTTTTGCTAAACGACATGATAAAAAAATTCCACATCAATCTCGAAATACGTTGGGGGTAGAGTGGCTCATTAGCTTATAAGGTCAAGTTAGACGAAGCTGCCCGTTGAATTCTTATTACTATCGAGTTAGCTGATTTTTCAATAGCCATTGAAGTGCCCAGACGTACTTTAAGTCGCTTTCACATAAAAAAATAAAAAAAAAAACCAGACCAAGTGGATTATATATTTTTGTATTATTAGTCCGAATACGAAAAGTGTTTTGCTGCATCACGTCAGCGTTTTTGTTTTCTAACATACAAAAAACAACTTGAAATTACAAGCCTCAAGCCATATAACCCTATACCTACATAGCTCAATAACCTTGAGCTCGATGACATATAACCCTAAAACACATCACCTCGAATTCTTCAACCTAAAAACTCATTAATCTCTAATCTTAATAAATTACAAACCCAAACAAAAACAAAAACAGGTTTCAGATTCGGTTTCGGTTTCAACGACCCAAATAGCATAGAATCTATTTGGTCTGGTTTAAGGAACCCTCCACTATTTTTTGTTATTTGTTTGTGGGTTGTTGTGGTCCTGCGTAACTTTAGCTCCATATTTTCTTAATTTTTCAACTTTAGGAAGCCAGAACTGACACATTCTGGAGTTAAACCATCTCATATAGATAAATATCTTAAAAATATCTTAGTAAATGAAAGTACAGATAGTTTTAGTTCCATATTTTTAATGTATTTGCCGTTGAGAAACCTTGATTAATATTTTACAGCAACTTGAGCTGTTATGTAGCATTTTTGGCCAATTTTTGGCGAGTGAACAACTCCACCCATTGATTTTTCAAAAATCAAAAACCAATCATGTTTGATAAATGGAATGTGTAGGTACACTAAATGGAGTCTGCGTTGTCTTCTTTAGTGCTTTAAAAACTGATAATACCAATTCAAACTATGTATGAGTGGTATCAAAATAAAGAGACATCTAGATACTTTATTTTGAATTCCACAACAAGTTTTTATCATCCAAATATTTCGAAATTCTTCAATCAAACCTTGTACATCAAAGGAGAAAAGTAGTGAAAAATGCGCTTGAGTGCACTTGATAATAACTGAAGGACAATGTACTAGAGACCGAAGATGGCGACACTGCATCGTAAAGATGTTCAACTTGAGACTATCTAAATTGAAAGCTAACAGTTTTTCGTAGAACAGTTTGCCACTTTGAAATAGAACTAATTGCTATTGATGTTTAGTAAGTAAGAGGGTGAAATTTTGTCTACTAATTGCAGTGCACCTGAAATTTTACTATAAATTTATACTTATATGTAATTTCATTTCAATTCTAGTTTAATTCAATAATATTTCATTTAAAATATGCTTAAAACGTATTTAGGGTATTTTTTAAAGAGCTAAATTGAAATAAAACACTTAAAAACTGATGAAGCAAATGAGCAAATTTTCTTTTTTTAGATAGCTATTTTTATGACATTAATGATGAAAAGTGATTTAGAGCATATGAACGTCTTGGCAGCATATTTGGAACTGCATTCCGTAGATCAAGATTTCCAGCAGTTTCTGGAACTTTTGAGATTGTATCACTTGAATATTACACTCGATGTTGGCTAGTAAGACTGATATCGTTGCTGGCTTTTCCGCATATGTAAAGCAACGTTCAACGTTATATTACACGATGTTTCTGGAGATTATGTTATCATCAAACACTTCGATTGTTGCCCCAAAACTGTTCTGTTGAAACAAAACGTCTTCCAGACCATGTTTATAAACTTTTGAAACAACAAAATCGTTCAATGTGACTTGATATTTTGGGCGTCAATGATGGTGACATTTGTATTTCCCACGTTATTTGAAGAAGTACGACCCGCTTCTACCAACAGCCCATAAGCCGCAACAAACAGTGTGTTTTTCAAATCCAATGGATCACCATTGGATTTGCTTGGCTCCAAATGCAATAAGTTTACTTATTGAACTGAAGTGAGACTGCAGTGAGGCTTTTCACTAAACAAATAAGCGCTGAAAAATGGAACCTCCAGAATGAAGTTTCTCAAACGCTTCAGTATTGACCATAAAATTATCTACCGTTAAATATTGACTCATTTCTTGAATTTGTAGGTATGCGTTTCATTTCAATTTAGAGTCTTCAAAAAAAAAAGTATTAAATTCACAATTTGCTACATAAGCATTTTTGAAATTCAGAAGCCACATAAAAGCGCATTATGCGCAACAAATGATCCAAGTCGATTATCAGCAAACAATAAAACCAAAATGAAGTCAGTGAGGCATTGAATAGCTACAGCTACATTGTGTTACATGCATCTATTGTAGTATATAGGTACTATTGTATATTGATACATATACTACCAAACAAATGATGTGTTTTTTTTTTTTTATTTTGCCTCTCCAGCGAAGTTTTGTTGAGCCTTTCGAAATATCACAGAAATTTTGTGCGCACTAATTTTCGATGCTTTGCAAATTTCATGAGGTTTTTTTTTTTATCACAACTACTATTTGCAACAATTTGATGGCACTTCGTCGTTTATTGGAAAATTCTATGGCGATTGGTGCTGGTGATGCTGCTGTTGATGCTGATGCTGCAATTGAAAACCGCAAATAAGCGAATTTTCGGGTTTTCGTTGGTAAAATTAATTTGAAAATCATGCGTTGCTGCCAAAATCCTGCCAAATATTGGTCTATGAAGGCGTGTGGCATGTGGGCAGAGACAGAAAATGGTCTCATTGGAAAATGTGCTAATGAAAAATGGTAATGCCCATTGAAATTATGTACCATTGTTGTGTTGTGTTGTGTTGTGTTTGCTTGTTGTTGTTGTTGTTTACGATTTAGCGCATATTAAGCGCAAAGAAATCAGTCTGATTTGAAAATTGGCCAGCACTATTTGAGTTGATAGCGTTTTTTTTTTACCTAAAAAGCATCCCTAAAAGCATCCTCAGTTTAAATAAAGATGTGGAGAGAAAGGGGTTTTAGAAATGCGGCATACACATTTAAGTTACTTGATTTTCTTGTCAGATTTGCATAAATACGTATAGCATGCTTGGTTGTAGCGTTGCCACACTTTAAGTTGATTTTTGACATTCACACATTCAAAATATAAACGACATAAGAGAGTAAGTATATGATTAGCAGTTTAGCAATCAAAAGTATCGAAAAAAGATTTGACAAAATAATTATTGAGAATGTAACGCTACAAAACATTTAAATGGTTCAAAGTAAGATACTTGAGCATCGACACTCTGCTATTAGCGACTATTTTAGCTTCGAAGTTACCCTTGTAGTAGTCTGATTGCGTTGCGTCCGGACCATGCATGTAAGTCACTTTTTCGGTTATGGGGAATATGAAACAATCCGCCGGAACAACGCCGGAATTGTGCGGCAGCTGGGGAACCGTTATGATATCGTTTTAGTTCAGGCTGTCCCTCACTAAGAAGCATCTACGGCTTATTGCATTGCAGTTTCCATTTTTTGCCAAATGCTAGCCTAACTCGGTTGTCCTCTCTTACAAAGTTTTTAAAAGGCATCATTGATCACGTAAAAGGCATCATTGACCGTCTATTCGTGAGGTTCAAATAACTGGTTGATATTTATTGGACGTGGAGATGCTGGAAAAAGCCATTCATATAGGCTATCACTCTCGAGCACTTGCCGAATCATGTCTAATATCTTCGTACCCAATTTTCCAAGTCCAACACTCAATATAATCACGTAGCGCTGTTCAAAACATCGCTCCATTTAGTAGCTTGCACCGAGTCCCGCGACAAAGGTTGACTAAATCCACATGTGATCCGTACTGAAGATCGCGGACGTCTGGCGCCTGGTGCATTTTAAAAGTAGGACCTCCAATGGAAATCCTCTTACTTGTTGTATAGCGGACCAATAAATGCACTACAATTATCGATTTTATTGCAGTATTGATCAAAGCAACCGAATTTATAATACTACGTATTAATAAAGGGACCAAAATTATAGGTTTGCTTTGTTTGCCATTGATGTCTATGGTGACGTTTTTGTCGGTGCAACTTTGACGGTTATAACTTTGTAAGGTCCGTCGTATGCCGCTTTTAGTGGTGCTCGTAACGAATCGTTTCTCAGGATCAAGAATATTCAAGAATATTTTGTTACCCGTGTGTTGAGATGCTTTCACAGACTTGAGCTCTGACATTGTAGTTCGGAGGCGTTTTACGAAGACGCTTTCCACGTATTCGTCTGAAGATTTGTTCAAGAATTCTCCAGGTAGCTTCAGCATTGTGCCATATACCATTTCTGCAGGAGATGCATTAAGATCTTCCTTCACTGTTGATCGTAAACCAAGTAGTACAATTGGTAGACTGTCAATCCAGTTTGAGTTTGTATGACATTTTAAAGTGAATTTTAACGTTCTGTGCATGCGCTCTACCATTTGACAGTTTGAATTCGACGATGTCGCGTTGCTATTTCCGGAGTTTTGAGTTGGTTGTGCTTCTATCTATGTTTGACTTTGTTTTTCTTTTGAAAATTAATAAGCTTCGAATAGATATTTAATGAGCAATTGCGTCAGCCAATGTTGCGTTTGCAAAAACAATTTTTCTGTACGTGTCGGATATTTTATGCGTGTAATATGCACTCGTCGGGGTCACCAATGTAACTATTAGAGTGTGTAGATTGTTCAACTTATCTTTATTTATTTCGAATAGTTATATAATATTATAAAATTTATTAAATGTAGTTTTAAATAATTGTTTTAATTCGGCAGGAAATTGCGCATCACCTTCATTACCTTGTCAGGGTTGTCAAACTTAATATTCGTCGTCTGTACAAATAGTCTTGTGCTGCATGTAGCGTTGCCAGATAAATGGTTGCTACAGGTTGATATTTATATTTCTGGATAAACAATGAAATTTGCAATTGAAAATGGTTTTATTGTATTTAAAAATATTCTGCATGATGATCAATACATTTCTGCATGCCAGTGAACCAATTTTCGAAGCACTCCACTCCACACTTTTTTCCACACCGAATGAGGTAGTTACAAAACATGCGATTTTAACGCATTCAGCGCTTCTTCTGGCGTAGACAAACAATGCCGAGAAAATTTTGTTGATGTTCGGGAACAAAAAGAAGTCATTGGGTACCAAAATAGTGACTCATCAATGACAAATGACATAATTCGATGTTTCGAGTGCTCAAAAACTCGCTGGTGTAACGAGATGTGTGAGAGCTCGCATAGTTGTGACGCAGAATGATTCTACTACGACGGCTCGCTTTCGTTAAATCTTCAAAGACTTCTTCACGGCCAAATGTGCATGCAAAATCTTATTGATGCTTGTCATACTAATGCCTATATCTTACGATATATCACATGAAGGTATTGCTTTAACAGTTCACTCACAGCATCGATGTACTCTTGCACAACAATCGATTTTGGACGACCTTTACGGAATTCGTTTTGGAGAGATCGTAGACCAGGAATAAATTCGTTGTACAAGTTTTTTGCGTAAAACGATTCTAGTTCATAGAAGCACTGCTGCCTTAATAGTTCACGTTCAAAATTATGAAAAATATTTGCACGAAAATGTTTACGGTTTCATGCCACTTTTTTGCGCGAGTTGATTTTTTTCAAATCAAACAAAACCACACAAATATTGTTCGTACGTCAAAACGTTTTGAGTACGTTTGCACTAAAAAATGCCAAACGTTTTAATTGAAATGTCAGCTGGCACCTAACAACACTTAGTGTTGCCAAGGCTAGGTATATAAATAGCGCTCCTCGTACAATAAGAGGAAACTCATCTACACGTTTGTTATTTGAAATTTTCTTTAGATAATTGATAAAACGTTGCTTTATGCTCTAAAACATACGCTGAGTGTGATCGCACACACATACACAGCTCTTTGCATAAACCATGTGAATTACAGAAACAATTTCATTGTTTACGCCTTTAACAAATTGCAACACAACAACTGTTTCATTCGCATGCTACACACACGTAATTCTTTGTGTCAGCCAGCGAAGTTTATACAAACAGTTTCCTTATTATTTGTTATATTTCTGCGTATAACGTATTGCAAAGTAATAAATATGAATAAATATTTTCTTTAAATTTTCAATTAAAATCATTCTAATTAAGGTCAACACTAAACAATAATATAAGTATTATTATTTTTTTTTTATACACAATTTCAATCTTATTTCCACGTTCGCATGCAAAATTTGTCATTGAATGTCTCATCTATGCAAACAATTACTTTAATAATTTACCATGTGCAATTATTTGAGCATTTATTATATTGTTTTTCACTCGTCGCATATATAGTAGTACGATACATGGACCCACCACATCTATCCAGGCATCTGTGTGTTTTTTCTCGATAAAATATTTGTGCATACTTTATTTGCATTTTTAATTGTAGTGTATGTTGGTAAATTTGTCGTCATTGTTTTTCTTTTCAACAGCATTGAGGTTATGTTTTTTTTTTGTTTTTCATTGCACTGCAGAAGCTCATTAACACAACAATATATAAATACAAATAAGAAGCTATGGGCGATATGCTCGACTAAAATATACTCTACACAGTTTACTTATACACTAAACTAGTATGCAAAGTATGCTAAGAAAATATGGCAAAACATTTTTGAGGCACCTAGAGAAACTTTACTGCGAGTATAATTTCTCTAATTTAGAGCACTTTTCTTTCATACAGACTTTCGGACAGATGGACAGTTCTAGATCGGCTCGTCTCATTCTGTTGATTACGAATATGTGCATGCATATACTTTATGCGGCACGTAGAGAGTTTATAATGCTAGTTTAGCGTTTCTAACTCAAAGAATATTTCTTTCATATAGACTTTCACACAGATGGACATGTCTAGATCGGCTCGTCTCAATGTGCTGCAGCTCATGCATATACTTTATGTGGCACCTAGAGAGTTTATAACGCTAGCTTAGTTTCTCTAACAACAAACAAACAGACGAACAGATATGGCTAGATGGCTAGGCTAATCCACTCGTGTTGATCACAAATATGCACACTTTATGCAGGTCACCGATATCCACTTCGCTATCTTACAGAAATTTTGACCTGTCAATGAACCCAATATACCCTACTTGCGAAAATTTTTTGTACAGGGTATAATAAGCGTGCAATTCTTTTTTATTATATATGTTGTACATATACTCGTATATAAACGAACATTCTATATATAGTTTGCATTATTTAACAAAAATGAAGAAGAATGTACGTGCATTTTTTTTTCACAAAATTAAATAAAGATGCAATATAAATTATATAAATCATGCGCCTATTTGTGAGCTACAATTTTTTATTTTTTTATTTTTCATTTCAATTTATTAAAAAATGCCATAATGGACTTGACAGTTTAATAATGACATTTATGTTGCTCGAGTCTAATTAATTTTCTTTCGCAGTATGTGTGCGTTTATGAGAAAATGTAATAAACAGCCCAATTGACTAAAAATCCGCAAACGATATCGCAGGCGAACGTTTTTCCGGAAAACTTGCGGACAAAACTATCGTAAGCTGATCCGCAAACGATTTACAGACACAGACTTCATTGCTCACTTTGTGAAAGCAAATCTGTAGCTTACGATGCCGCCTTCAGATCGGCTGCGAAAGTTTTTCGTGAAGCATATTCAAATTTCTTTTCCAAAACGTTTCATTTCTGTGGAACTCTTAAGCGATGCATATCAATTGCTTGATAATCTTGGTCTTTCAATACTGATAATTGTTTGTAGGCCTAGAACTAAAACTTAAAACTAAGTGAGAACTATAAGCAGCTGTTGGAAAGGTGAAGATGCAAATTTGGTATGGCGTCTTCTTTGCCTGAGTCGGATGTTTGTTTGCTTGCTATCAGATTGGAGTAGTGTAAAAGAAGATTTTGATAAGTATTGATAACAATTTTAATTTAATATATTCCCATAAAAAGAATCAATATTCTGTATATTCTCAATATACTCGAAGAATATTGCCATTCACACCGGAAGAATTACGTTTTCTACGATTAAATGACCGATTTATTATCGATTTTTGACATCATTTCTTCTAATTGTTGATCACACTCGTAAGACTTCATTTGTGCTTGCCGATTTTACTTTCTAATCGCCTATAATTCACTTTTCAATCACATTTTGAAAAATATTTAGTACGTTTTGTAAAAAAAAAACAGCAATCAAAACAAACCAAAACAGCTGTTTTATTTTAAATTAAAGTCAATTTGCCACTCACATGTTAACTAGAACAATCATTTAAAAGTTTTGAAATGTTGAGAATGTGAGTGTTGAGAAAGTTGAGCAGAATGTAAAGGCTCTATTAAAAACGCAGGTAAAAAATCAATTCTCAGAATTTTTAACATCGATTAATTGAGTTGTTTGAAGTTGGTAAAACAGTAGAAACTCGAGGAACTTAAAAAAGCTTGAACCAAAGACATATGTCGTATCGCAGAGCACGTTTATTTCTAATGATGCCTACTATGTTCTCCAACGCCAACTGAGTTCCAGACTTACTATGCAGGCTGCAGAGTACTCTAAGTCTTGGAAACTACATTCCACCAAGACATTGCTAAAATATTTACTGACTGGCATCAAGTAGCGATTAAAAAAGTAAGCATTTTATTGACACAATTTCTTAGAACTACTCAAAAATTAATTTAGCTCTAAGTGCTGCCAATGGATATTGCAGACTGACAAAAATTTGCTGCAGTCTATAAAGAACACCTCATAAAAAAAAGAACACCTCATATAAAAAAAACCCAGTAAATAAAAGCAAATCAATTAATTTCACTTAAAATTAAGCAAAAAGAAAATAGCTCAACTTGTTTTTACAATATTAATGGAAATATGCGCAATTCATTTTCGATTAAAAAATAAAGCCGGAAGCCAAAGATTTAAGCACAAAGATGTATGCAAATATTGTCAAAGTGAAAACGTCGATGAAACCGAAGCTTTAATGCACTTTACAACAACAAATATTAGCTATATCCTTGCATGAGTACTAGTTCTTCAAAAAGGCATTGCTGACCCCTAAAAGAGAACTCAAGCAGAAACTGATGTTAGTGAGGAAAGATATTGATTGCCATTCAATTGGGAATCGTTCTTTTCAAAACGATCCATGCAGCTTAAAACCGTTCATCATTCACGTATCTCCTTGTTAGCCTCTGAACTTCCGTTTCGGGGTAAGCGAATTGTGAGAGGGCAACCACTAGAATGGTGAATGCAAGAGGCACGTCATAGTACTTTACGAAAACTAGATGTCGGATAGCTGCCGAAGTCTTTTCAGCCAAACTCTTCAACTGTTCCGGGAACACTCTCCGGTTTCTAAAGATATGTGTGAGCTGTGGTGACCTTTGACGCAACGCGAGTTGTTTGATAAAGATATCGTTATAAGTAGGGAGAGAAAAAACGCATTTGAGAAGCAAGAAAAAAGCGTAAGAAGAATAGCGTTAGTTTGAGAATGTTGAGGTGTGTTATATGATAGAAGTAAGGCTTCAGGCCAAAAAAGGCGACCACTGACCAATTCTGTCCCATAGTTTACATAACGTTTCTTGTATCGATAATGTTAAAAACTCTCATTTCTAGTTGTTGTTCCTACAGTTCTTCAATATGTGTTATTAGATACACATATCTATCTACATTATATCTATTCTATATCCTTTATTCCAGAGAATAAGCAGAGAGAAATGTTTAAGCACAGATTTGCACATTACTCTAGAAGTACAGTTTAGTAAAATGCGTCTTCATGCCAGGTATCTAGTACTTTTACACCATGAAAAACTTACTTATCTACTTACTTAAATTGCACTACAACCTTATATCGGTCACGGCCACACGTAGGAAGGCGCACCAGACGCAATAGTCTTTTGCGCGTCGGGCCCACTCTTTGGAAATGTTAAGCTTCTTGAGATCATCCCACACCTGGTGCTTCCAATGCAAGTTCAGATGTCTTAATTTTCTACAGTACTGAAGTTCAAATTCTTCATTCTCACAGACTGTCCAAGACGCACCAATGGTTCGCATTTGGACACCAAGTACTTCGTCTTGTCCTCGTACACCACTAGGCCCATGAGACATAACTTTTTCTCAGTCTCCGAGAACACATCACTTTCTTATGGAAGATCGTGCACGACAGTTCTACGTATGGGCATTGACGTAGAATGTACTGCATCAAGAGATTACTAAAGTAGCACGATAAAGCATCACCCTATTGAAATCTCTCTTGGCATCAAATGGATCGGAGACATTCTTTCCCATTCTGACAAAACTTTCTGTGTGATAGTGCCATCATGTAAAGCCGAACTAACATTGCTGAAAAACAAAGTTCAGATTGCGCGTTGAAAAACTTCGTGCTTAACGTCGTGCCGTATGCGTCCGTATAATCGATGTGTATCTTTGTTGTACTCACAGGTCTTCTACAGGATTTATTATGTAAACTATGGATCAGAATAGATACTATGCCATGTAGTAGTTATCGTTCAGAGTTTCTTGATTCTCCATAGTATACTTTAGAATCCAAAATTCAAACATGAACAATTAGCTACGGCGAATTTCGAAATAAAATCTCATAAACTTTCGAACTAATATTAAAGTACACAACTTAAGATATCTCTGCTCGTATTCATTAGGCTTTTCAGAGTGTGCTGGAATACATTTTGTTCCTGGGTTCCTTGACATTTTCCTTTGAGCTGTGGCAAACTTCATTGCAAAGCTGTAATGCGATTTATACATTTTGTGGAAAAGAATTCAAAAAGCAAAAGGCAACCCAAACAGAATAAACAAAAATATTAAAATAAATTTTCCATTAAATTTAATTTGCATGGTTTAAGGCGCAATCAACTTCCGCTAAAATGCTTTCGGTTATATTTCATTATGCGTAACAAAATGGCGGCCGAAAAACAAGGGAAGAATAAGGGGAGGGAGGTGGAGGTAGGTAAATAAAGTAAGAAAAATCAGCAACGAAAAGAAAAAAAAAAATATATATATATAAACGATTTATGAAAACAAAATCTCACTAAATAATGCTAAGGAGGATGAAAAAAAAAATGGAAAATGACCACGCAAATCAGCTTGAAAATCACTTTAAGCTGCTAACATCTAATAACATTTACGCAAAGCCTAACGCGAATTTAAGGCTAAGTTCTTATAAGTTTAGCTTCAAGTCAAAAATTTAACTTCAGCTAGTAAAATATTACCTTTGAACTCTATCTAATATACATTTAGTAGTCATTGCATACGCATTTGCAATTGCAATAACAATTTTCAAGTATGTACTGTGGATATGTTGTATGCAGTAGATACTTTTCTTAAAGAGTTGTTGGGAATGCTGTCACTAGTAAAACAATGCAAAGAAAACAACTACAATGAAGCAAGTCTATAATGTCTTGCATCTGGACGGAAGTTAGTAGTCGTTGCTAGTAGTCAAGCACTTCCTTTTATGACCAGTTTTATGTTGGGTGTTTGAATTAGTTCGTGGTGTTTCCTAAGACTGCATTTGCAATATTCTATTTTGCAAAAGCGAATTCTCCCATATTGTCATTGAGCATCGTTTTTAGTCTGGTTAAAGCATAAATAAGAACACTTTTTATTTCATTGAATAGTACTTCTATGTCGGATAAAGTGTTTTTGCGGGAAGTTATATTTCATTACTTTCACATGAAGTGCTGCCGAAGTCAACGAATTTTAGTGAAAGTTTATGGAGAGCATGCTCTAGCTGAAAAAACGTCTCGGAATTGTTTTGCACGAATGATTTTGAGTTGAAAGACACGAAACGATCTGGGCAGTGGAAAAAGTTCGAGTTTAAAAAACTGGAGTCATTGCTCGATGAAGATCCATGTAAAACGGTTCAAGAACTAGCTCAAACATTGGGAGTTGACTTTTTAACATTAGCGCAAAACCATAGAAATGAGCCGAAAGCAAGGAACCTGGGTGCCACACCTGTGAACAGCCGCTTGAACGAGAAAAAAGGAGTTGAGGTTTGCATCGAACTGCGACTGGTGAGGAATAGTTATGGGTTAAGCGTGACCAGCGCTCAATGTCAACGCATAATTTCTTGTGATTCTAAAGGGGAATCGAAAAATTTAATAGTTGTTACAAGTAGGTGGAGCAAATATCACCAGATATAAATAAAGCTTCTATCAAATATTTCCGTTTTTCCAGTGTGGCAAGCTTAATTAAGTTCAGAAGACAGGAATACGGTTCCAGCACAAGTGATGTAAAGCAAAAAGAAGACATTGTTTCTGAGCAGATTCTAACTGAGCCTAATGAACCAGATATTGTGCATCTAGTGCAGAGGAAATGACTCCGTCCAAATCGATGGTAAAGTAAATTCTTTAAAAGTAAGTTGAAAACTATATAACAGATAATCGCATAATCTAAAAGCACACATATTAAGTATGGTCGAGGGTATATTATCAGGACCAGACTACTAAGTAAGACAACTAAGTTTGAGTGAAAGTCAGTGTTTTCAGGAGTAAATCCTTAGATATAATAGTAACACACATGGTGTGTACTTTTGAATAAGACAGGGTTTGATCCATTACGCCATTTAGGGGAGGGTGGGGGTGGTCAAATTCTACAACTCTCAGGAGCGAGTTCTACTATTCTTTTTTTTATGAATATAAAGCAAAAACTAGTGTTTTTGTATTGAACAGAAATGCTGTTGGGGCAAAGAATGTTTCCCAGTTTCCACCCCGTTGGATCCACCACTGATTAGAAATGTTAACACCGCTTAAAGGATAGTTTTTAAATGAATAAACTGATTGAAGAAGCATTCGCAAATAAATTTGATGCTTCTTACGCAGATTTATCAGTGAAATTTCTAAGGAATGTATTCTATGGAGAAGACAAGACTTTGAGTTAACAATTTTATAGAATGATTTAAGTTCATTACGAAAATTGGTGTCAATTATAACATTTAGACTCTTCTTTTCCCTCTTTCAGATAGAGTGTATTTACTGTAAGACTTATGAATTCAAATATTGCACGAGCCTTAGAATATCTAGAGAAATCTTGGTCAACTATAAGCTAATTAAACGCAATGAAATCATATCGGAAGATCGCTACCAATAATAGTTGATGCATTTGAACTGAGTATTCAAGAGAAATGGCCGAGGTGAGATATGATAAAGCGTTTTTTCTGCACGACAATTCTCGGCAAAACCATTTAAAATCAAGTTGGAAACGCTCAAATGAAAAGTTCTACCCTATCCGCTGTATTCGCCATAAATTTCGCCAACCGAAAAAAGCAACGAATTCAACTCCACACCCAATATATGTGTTTTCTTTCTCCATCATTATTTCTACTTGGCGCCTTGGCAGCACTTTGGATACCAGAGAAATCATTGGCATCGTGTACACTCTATAGCGCAGCATCCTGTCGCATTCTGTGTACAATACTGTCCTTTTCTTCTTGCTTTGTTTTTCTCTTTTTCTGTTTTACTTACTCGCAGTGGTGAATGCAGATAAAGATAAATAGTCTCAGATAACGTTCAGTTATTTGCAAACAAATACAATTGCGGTTCATTGATGGCGGTTGCTCGGTTTTACATTTTCCACTTCGTACGCCATTTTCTTTTGAGGTTTTTTTTTTTAATTTTTTTTTTTTTTCGTTTCGTTTCCTTTTGAGCGTTTATTGTGGTTAAGTTTGAGGTCATGTACTGCCGAAGCGTGCGCGCTCTATTCTGGCAGCTGACTTCCGGTGTCTTCGACTTTAGCACTCGTTGAATGCGATAAATAAGATTTTAAAGTTTAATTTTATTTTATTTGTAGCTCTATTTATATTTAAATTGTATACAATATCAAATATTAGACTCGTCTACGAAGTTACTTAAATACGCATGTATGTGTAAGTAGACTCTGCCATATCAAAGTAGTTTCTACAAACGAGATCCTTAAAAAACTCTATAAACTCTCTACCAAATTTTTAACCCGAAACCATAAACAATTGGAATTATACCTATAGTGATGTTACAGTTATGGAGACGAACTGACAAATGGACAGACCGAATGGTATGACTAAAACAATTCACTCAGAGATTGCACAGAAATCGCTCACGTATCAGAGAAGACCAATGCGATTTTCAGACGAAAATTTTTTCTGTAACTGCTCTGATCTTCTCGAGCTGATAAAAGCAAGCACTGTGCGCATATATAAAAACAAAAAAAAAAGGAATGCATGCGCGGCGATCAAGTTATAATAAGAGTATACTTGACTATACTCTTCTCATGTCTATCTTAGATTTTATTCCCTTTTCTTATTCCAAAAATATGCATGTAGAATTTGTTTGTTTGAGCTCTAGTATGTATATATGATACAGTTGCACATACTATTTATATGCATATTGACAAAAACTCTGATTTTTTTATTTTATAGTACAGTGCAGAGTGAGAAAGAGACGGACGAGACAAGCACTGTTGAATAGTAAATTAATCAAAATACTGCTCTGTTTGTTTTGCTAATTATTCTTGTATTTACATTCATTTTGGTCGCTGCTTGAATCGAACAAGGTTCACCACAAATTACAACTAAAGAACTAACTATTTCGACTCTTCTATACTTATTTTAAATAATTGTTATACCCTCTACCCATAAAAAGCATATATGTACACATATTCTTGATCATCATCAAAAGTTGAATCGATATAGACTTGTGCCTACAACAATATCTTGAAGGCTATGAGGGAAAGAGACTTCATGTTGGGACATTTAGACTCTCCTTTTCCCTCTTCAGCTGTATCATCAGTTTATCTAAAAATGTATAACGCACTAAAAGAATCGTCGTAGATCCCTAAACTAAATATATATTCAGCTATATCCACATGTCTGAATGTTGTTGTTGTTGTTCTTCTTCTTTATTTAGGGTTAAATTTTTAAGATATCCAGTGTAAAATTGGAATTTAGACTTCTTTTTATTGCAGGTTAATTGAGTATCCATATTAATATACCACGCGAACACTTTTACGTATAATCGCCATATAAACCACCCGCACACTTTTACTTTTGAAATGAAAACCTTTTTATGGTAGTTAATATCAACTTAAAAATTGCTACGGTGGCTTCTTACGGACGGATACTTCACATATATATCAATAGTTCTGATCCCTCCACTTTTTGGTGTGGCACCCTATTATTAGACCATTTTTGCTTGTGGAGATGGTAAATTTATGGTGAGATTATGAAAACTAAAGCATAGAACAATAGAAACATTTCTATGGTTTTATTTATTAATTAAATTTTTCTTTATTTTGTGTTTCTACTGAGTACTTGATTTAATTCCAGTGTCTATCAAGGTTTAGCGCTTAAGCCTACATAGGTTTTTAACTTCGAGTTTTAGTTCCTTTTTGCTTGCTTAATCTTTTTTTCAAACAATATGATTATAAACAGTTATACAAATAACATGTAAACAGCCTGCTTAATTGTGACGTGAACTAGCTTATTTCTTTTTCATGAATGTTTAAACTATGTACTTAAAACAATTTTAATTCATTTAAATTAATTTTAAATACCATCACACCTGTTATAATATATTAACTACATAAGTAAGTGGATATAGATATTTATCTGCGTTAAATACATTTGCTTAAGATACACATACATATTTGCTTAAGATGCACACACAGTTCGGAATGAAATGTTTGCAATTGATACAATTTTCCACCTCATCTTATATATCATGTGCAATGACAATTGAATTCCCAGACTACCGCAACGATTGAGAAATTGAGCCAAGCCAAGCCAAGGCAAGCCTCAACCTTATCCAAAGCCGTAAGTCTGAATCCGGATATTGGTTACAGTGTGCTGCGCGCCAGCCAATTTTAAATTGCCAATATTGATTTATACACAATCGCGTGCAACTCTTTGTCATGAGTTTGAGTAAGATTTCCACGTGTTTGTGCAATATCAGATGCCATTGTTAAATTCCAATTTCAGTTGGAAGCCACTCAAGCAACCACGTTTGTGAATCATCTATGTATGTACCTACCTAGAAATACACATACGATTATATGCAAGAGTATCTGAAGCCGAATGTGCGTGTGAGTACGTTTCGCGGTTGCTTGTCTGGATGATTGGTTGGTTGGTTGGTTGGTTGGTTGGTTGGATGGTGTTTGTGTAAGGCTTCAATGGTAAATTGGTACTGGGATTTCAATATAGTTAAATAGTTTAGATGCAATTTATTGTATAAGATATTTTTAGCAATTTAGTAATTTTTAATCGAAAATAATAAATATTATACTACAGAATACTTCACACACTTATAAAATTAGACTTTCATCAGCTGCACAAGCTCATTGAGAAGCAATGAGTGTGTGCTATATTGAATAAATGTACTGGAAACATTACGTGTCAGAGTATCTTAAATATGTATATACAAATTAATGATTACTCGAAATACCCCGTACTTTCTATGCATATTTAATGGTCGATATCTTGTCGAGACCATCAGTTTATCATTCAGTTAAACATTTTTTTTTTGTGGTGCCAAAAGTGAATCATAACTGAGGGTCATTTCCGAAGTAATTTGCTGCGTAGAATCTGAAACCGTATTCATCCGTTCCCATCACGTCAGGATTTTGAGAGATTTAAGGTTTGAGGTTATTTACACCCTGTGCAAAAAATGTTTGTGGTCTGTCTCTCCAATTACATCATTTAGTACCACTCTTTTGCTTTATTTTAAGAGTTCAAGAGATCAAATACGATTTTTTTTTTCGCAAAGTTAGTGCTATTTGAAGTTCAACGTCATTGCCGTGGTACATAACCTCAAATAACTCAAAATTCTGACCACGGATTCGGATTCTACGCAGCAAATTACTTCGAATATGAATCTTAGCTTTCCTACACCTAAACCATGTTGACCTGTGTAATTTTTAACTTTTGCATGACTAGCATTCTTAAGTCAAATTTTTATGAGCAGCTACATTAGAATGTATTCAATGAACTATAAACAACAGTTGGAATTAAAGTCGTCGTTCCCGTCATGGTTGTCCTTTCAGTGGCTTGGTATTCTTACTTCTTCTTTCTGTAAGGACAATAATGGAATTCTGGATACAGATGCACAGAAATCACTGCGACTATGGAGAAGTCACTTCTCTAATCTACTTGAGGGCGATGAAGAGAATAATACCGCCGATAGAAAAGCATACATAGAACCACCAATTGATGATGGCTCTCTTGTAGAGCCACCGGATTATAACGAGGTCGACTCAGTAATTAAAACGCTGAAGAATAACAAAGCAGCAGGCTCTGATGCGTTGCCAGCTGAGTTAGTCAAGACCGGTGGCGAAAAGTTGGTAAGGCGTATGCACCGACTCTTATGCAAAATATGGTCCGATGAATGCATGCCCAACAATTGGAATCTCAGTGTTCTTTGTCCTATCTACAAGAAAGGAGAACCCGCTGTCTGCGCGAACTACCGGGGAATAAGTCTCCTTTCAATAGGATACAAAATTCTGTCCCGCGTACTGTGTAAACGGCTGGAGCCATACACGAATGCACGGATAGGTCAGTATCAGTGCGGCTTTCGACACGCCGGTAAGAACGAATTTCTTAAACGCCCTATCTGAACTTGGTATCCCAGCAAAGATCGTTCGGCTTTGCATGATGATGCTATCACACACCCAAAGCGTCGTCAGAGTAGAAAAGAACCTCTCCGAACCCTTTGATACCAAGAGAGGTTTTATCGTGCGACTTATTTAATCTCCTTATGGAGTACATTCTACGCCAATGCCCATACGTAGAACGATCGGGCACGATCTTCCATAAGGAAGTGTTGCTACTCGCATATGCTGATGACATAGACATCATAGGCATCAACGAACGGCGAGTAAATAGGGCGTTCACGGAGATTGAGAAACAGTCACGTCTCATGGGCCTAGCGGTGAACGAGGACAAGACGAAGTACTTGGTGTCCACTCGCAGACCATCAGCGAGTCTTGGACGGTCTGTGAGTATGGAGAATTTCAACTTGAATGTTGTAGAAAACTTCGTCTATCTGGGAACAGAATTTACCAGCGACAACAACTTTAGCCGAGAGATCAGACGAAGAATCACGCTTGCTAATCGCTGCTACTTTGGGCTCAGCAAGCAAATTAGAAGTAGAGCCCTCTCTCGAACTACGAAGATAAAACTCTATAAGACATTAATAATCCCGGTCCTGCTGTGTGACGCAGAAGCATGGAAACTGACCTCAACGTATACAGCGTCTTTAGGAATGTTCGAAATATTCTTCGTAGGATTTTTGGTCCCCTTAGAGTTGGCGTCGAGTTTAGGACCCGTATGAACCATGAGCTGTATGATGAGGTTGACATAGTCTAGCGCATTAAATTCCAGCGGCTGCACTGGGCTGGTAACCTCATTCGGATGAACCCCAAAGCTCCTGCACTAAAGGTTTTCGACGGAAACCTGTATTTGATTGGTGGACGGGGTCAGATAGGAGGTCCGAGCTTAAGATGGCAAGATCAGGTCTATGATGACCTGTAGAAGCTCCGGATTGCCAGCGACTGGCGCCGGCGTGCACTAAACTATACCGAATGGTGCGCTGTCCTACGTGCGGCCTTGACCGATAGACGGTTGTAGAGCCACCTAAGTAACTAAGTAAGTAAGTTTGTTTAGTATTTTCAACAACAAAGTGTGTGTTTACGTATTGCTTACGATGTACGCATGTGATATGAAAAAACGTTCGCCTGCCATATCGTTTGTGGGTTTTCAATCCACTGGCAATGCGAAATTAAGCCTGTTACTAAAAATTTTGTATATAGGTATGCTTTTTCAGTTGTAATATCGTAAGCCAATGTATCAAAATTTTGCGCAGATTTGTTTAATTGAACTCGTCAAATTCAAAATAATTTCATTTTGCACATTATATCCATTTAAATCAACCTTTTGAAAATGTTATAAAAGCTATTATTAATAAGTAGATATGTAATATATTCCACTTGTGCATTAATCTGAATCAATATTCATGATTTAATTTATATCAAATAAAAACGCACTCAATTTCCGAGTGCATATCTATTTGTATCGATTCGTCATTTAAATAATTTCTGATGCGAATTTGCACATTTGATTAAATGTTTTTTTATTTATTTATTTTAATTTTTTGCAACTACTTAAAATCAAAATGGCATAAAATCGCGCATTGAATGCATGTAAAATAGCATTTTATGCTTCATCAATTCAACAATTAATGACAACTTCAATACTTTAATGATACACTGTATAAAATATATATATATATATATATATATATATATATATATATATATATATATATATATATATATATATATATATATATATATATATATATATATATATATATATATATATATATATATATATATATATATATATATATATATATATATATATATATATATATATATATATATATATATATGTACTATCTAATAGGGTATATTGGGTTTGTTGAACTGTCAAAATGTATGTAACATAGCGAAGGATTCATCGAAGACCTATGACGGAGGTCTGTTTAGATACTCACTTGTAGGACAATTTTGCGAAAGACAAATCGACACAATGTTAAATTTTTCTCATTTGAAAGTATTTTGGTGAATTCAAATCGAAAAATTCTTCCAAGCGTGAAAAAATTTTCATTGTATCGAATTCAATTTCGCAAAATCTTTCCGAAACTGTGAGTCTGAAGAGGACTGATATACTTTATGGCTCACCGTTGAATACTACGCTATGTTAAATAGATTTCGATAATTTCGAGAAGCAAACCCAATAATACACGGTGAAAACCGGAACAGATCAGTACAGGTGTATTCTTTAACACTGCAACAAGACGGATCGTTGTAGCCAAATTCGTCCGTCCGTATGTCTGTCTGTCTGTCTGTCTGTCTGTCTGTCTGTCTGGAGAGTTAAGTTCTCTACTTGCTCATACATTCCTGCTTCTTTGGAAATGAGGATCTACTGTCAGCATGTCGCTGCGATCTTATACATTGCTATTCATTTACATGAAAAGGAACATCTTATTGTTTTAGGTGATTTCAATCTATTTAATATAAGATGCTCAAATTTGATTGATACCTCTATGCTGATTCCAGCGGTAAAGAATGAGTTTCTTGATAGAATTGAATTGAATTGTTCATGCAACAGTGCAATAATGTTCGCAACAGCTCTGTAAGACTTCTTGATCTTGTTTCTATTGATATTGTTTTTGATGTATTTACCAATAGGATGCCTCCTATTACAATGCCTGAAGATAATCACCATCCAACTTTGGAAGTCTCTTTTCAACTTTCTCATCGACGTGTCAGATGTTTTCGTTTTTCAATTTCGTTAATACGAAACGTAGTACTTCAGCGTATTCTTCGCAACTATTTCTTAATGGTGCAGTTGCATCTTCTAATACGTCTATATCTGATCTGTTTGCCAACTTTTTCCAAAGTACGTATACTTGCAGCACTGTTAATCCTAGTTTCTCATATCCTTATAGCATCACATCGTATGACTTTATATCTCCTCCCGCTATATCCATACAAAATATATTAACATGTCTTTTATCAATTAAATTCTCTTTCCTACCTGGCCCCGATAATATTCCCAGTTGCATACTAAAACATTGTTCTAGCTACATTTGTTTTGCTTTATCAATTCTTTTCAACCTATCCACAAAGCTATGTAAATTTCCATCTCTTTGGAAAGAATCTTTTACTATCTCTTTACATAAAAAGGGTAGCAAGTCTGATGTATCGAATTATAGAGGTATTGCTAAGCTGAGTGCTATTCCAAAGCTCTTTGAACAAAATCATGTGTGACCAATTGCAACAGTCATTAAAGTCTGTTGTCAGTTCTTCCCAACATTGGTTTTGTTAAAGGAAAATCTATTACAACTAATCTTTTAGAATTTTTCACTTTTGTAAATAATGGTTTTGAGTCGGGTTGCCAAACTGATGTCATTTATACAGACTTCAGTGAAACTTTTGATAGTGTGTGTCATAAGCAGCTTTTATTCAAATTAAAAGCAATAGGGTTTTCTCCGTCTCTTGTTACTTGGATTGAGTCATACTTATCCGATAGAACACAAAAAGTTTTATTTAACAATTGTTTGTCTAAAACTATTTTTGTTTCTTCTGGTGTTCCCCAAGGGAGTCACATGGGTCAAATATTGTTCAAATTTTATATTAATTAACTTCCTTTGTCTATTAAGCATGCCCATACACTAATGTATGCAGATGATGTTAAATTATGCTTGTCATATTCTGATGTTTCGCAGCATCGTTTATTGCAGACTGACTTAAACTCACTACATACATGGTGTGGTCTAAATTTTCTAAATCTAAATTTGTCAAAATGCAAGTGTATGACGTTTCATCGAGGAAAACCATTAACAGTAACATATGTTTTAAATAATATTACCCACGGTAGAGAGTTTTGTTTTAATGACCTAGGTAAACTCCTCTACACTTCTCTTGTTTGTCTGGTTTTAGAATTTGGCTCTTGTATTTGGAACCCATATTATGCTATTCACGAGGATCGTATTGAGTCAGTCCAAAAACGGTTTCTTCTGTTTGCTCTTAGAAGTCTCAATTGGGATCCCGATATAAATCTTCCCACCTATCATGATAGGTTATAATTAATTGATCTCCCAACCTACTTGTCATGCCGTTCTATGCTCTCAGTTACTTTTCTTCATAAAATTCTTATTGGTGCGATTGATTCTCCCTACTTACTTCAGTCCATAGTACTAAATGTTCCCATTCGGCCAACTCGCCACTTCGTGCCAATAAAATTGCCTTTTTGTACGACAAATTACGCGCTCAATAATTCACTCCGAGCTCTTTGTTCTATCTACAGTAAAATTTCGCCTTATTTTTCTTATAACTCTTCCTTACACTATGTAAAAACTCTGTACTAACAAATCACTATTCAATAAATTTGTAAATTTCATTTAGCAACTTCTATTTTCTTTATTTTTGTAACTGCGCCCGCTTGGACCACCTCCCAGGCTGTGCGTAGGGTCACAGTCGGTCAATCTGGCGTGTCAAACAAAAATTCCTCCAACTGGTCTGAGTGTCCGCAACTTCCTTCTTCTAGCTTTAAGTTAGTTTAGTTACATTTTTATATTGTACTTATTAAGCGACTGTTTTGTATAGTATGTAGTTGCAAATTTTTAAATAAATAAATAAACCCAATACACGGTGAAAACCGGAACAGGCCAGTATAGGTCTATTCTTTAACACTGCAACAAGACGGATCGTTGTAGCCAAGTTCGTCCGTCCGTATGTCTGTCTGTCTGTCTGTCTGTCTGTCTGTCTGTCGGAGAGTTAAGTTCTCTAAGTAAAGAAGACTTAACGAAACTAAACTTGCTATATAGACTCTCTAGGTGCCGCACATTTAAAAATGTATCTTACAACGTCTTAAATCACAGCCGTTTTGCTGCAGTGTTAAAAACTCATGCTTGTATTCAGTTCTTTATTTTCCCAAGACAGCACAAAATTTGAATGCAATTCAAAGCCTACTACTAAGACAAAATATAACGTATACACTGCACAGGGTATAATATAGTCGAACACTTGCTTTTTTGTTTGTTTTTTCGTTTGTTATTTAATAACACAAATGAATATTTATGAATTTCGTTAGTTAAACAATTCACAGCACTTTAGGATGTCATGGTTTAACGATTTAAGCACACTACTAAATTTAATGTACACTGTACGCGAGTATAAACAAAATAAAGATATAAAATATAAATTATAGCTACATGAAAACAATTTCTATAAATTGCTTATTTTCATAGTTTATGCTTGAGTGATTTTTCATTTCCCCGGAAAGCAAAGATTTTTATTATCCTAAGCTTAATGTTATTTTCTTGTTTTTTTTTCTCGCGAATGGGATCCCTTGTAGTTTTAAGTGGCAGTTCAAGTTGTTTTGGAGTTATGTAAATGTTGCATATTATTCAGTTGCTGGGGTTAACATTTAAATATATGTAGTAGTATAGCAATATAGCTTTAATCTGAATAATTTTGTGTGCCTTTAATAGAAGTTACGTTTCGTATTTAATGTTGTGAAGTTTTGTAGTTTTTAATGTATAGAAAGTACACTGCTGATCATAGTTTAGACGCACCAAATAAACTGTTGTATTTATTGTACTATCAGGCCTGTACATACTCGTATAAGTTGTCCAAAATATTTTTATCATCAAAGTACGAATCATGTTCGAAAAACCTCTACTCTTCTTTGCGAAAACATAACTGTGTATTCGAAGACTCTAGAAATTTCTGTGTAAACACGTGGACTTTTGGTTGGTCATTGAAATATTAACTTCGGTTGAACCGTAGCTCTAATACCATTCACACGAAACTTTAAATAGTATTGTAATACATAAAAGTGGGGGTTTAAATAGGGGGTGGTACACGCTAACTAGTATATGTGTATGAAGCGATGTAGTAGATGTGTAAGATGCCGCCATATCGAATTTCAAGTTGATATTGACGTTTTCCATACAAATGCATAAAAGTGGGCTGTGGATTTGTATGGGACTACCTCAAAAAGTGGGCGGGCGACGCCCAATTGTCTATGTATGTTTAGCGGCTGTCTCTTAAAAGGCACCATATCGCATTTTAACCTAATATTGACTTTAATAAAGAAGTTTTCTTACAAAAAGTCAAAAGAGGGCAGTAGGTTTGTATGGGAGCTACCCCAAATAGTGGGTCAATCTTGATACTCTATTAAACTACAATAAAAAGCGGTATATGTGCAAAATTTCAACTGGATTGCATAAAAATTGGTCCCCAAAAAATGCGCTACAGCATACGACGGACAGACAGACGGACATGACTAGATCGATTCGTCTCGTCGAGCTGATCAAGAATATATATACTTTACGGGGTCAACGATGGCTTCTTTAATGCGTTACAAACTTTCAGACAAACTGATAATACCATTTCACACTATGTGTGCATGGCATAAAAAAGGGGAAAAGCTCAAATAATAAGTTAGGAAGTAAAAACCAAAACAAATATATGTATAATCATTGAACTGAAAAACACAAACTATGTTATTACTGTTTGTGTATTATAAGCTAAGTGGTGACACTGAAATGTAATGCGTAGAGGCAGAAATTGGTATGAGCGAGATGGCAATAGTTTATGCATGATGTATGTATAGCTGTGAGTAACACAGCGGTTAATGCGTTGGAGAATGGTTTCGATTTGGTTTGTACGCATTGAAAGTATAATAATCAACGTGAAGAATATTTTGAAAAGTAATAAAAAAAATATTTAGCGAAATATATTTTTCTTGGTTTTTTTTCTGAGACTTTTACGAGTATATCTACATAGAGCTGAATATCTTAGAATGCGCAAAGGTAGCAGAAAGCTAGTTTTATGTTTCCTTTCTAATCATTGAATTTCTTATTGTTACCTCTTTAAAAGTGAGATTCATGGGTGTAGATGAAAGAGGAGACTAAGGCTGACGTCAGAGTTCCCACCAGAAGCGATAATATAAGCGATATATACACAGAAATATTGCATAAACAACAACAAAATTTTGCACATATGAGACGAAAACAAGTATGCAAAAGCACAGTGACAAAGCCATTTTGAAACTGCTAACTCGCTTTGCTCTCGTTTTATCTTTTGCACTCGCTTTTCAATGTTGTGCCGTATTATAGTACTCTGGAGTCTGCCTAAGTGTTTCCGTTGGAGCAGTACTGCTTACATACAGTTTACTAATTCTTTGGGTTCTGCGCTTTAGTTTGTGGGCAGAATATTTTCCTGCAAACTCCAGCCACTAGATGCATACTTTGTAGTTACAAATGGAACAGCAATTTGAACAATGGCGCGAAGAAAATGACAACTTACTTTGAAGCTTTATTCAGAAAAATTTGTACAATATACGTATTTTATTCAAAGCATTGTTCATCGTTAGCTATGCCTTTTCCCCATCGTTCAGACTGCATACGAATTCCGCGTTAAACAATTTCGTGTTTTGAGACTGAATCGTCTCACATTTCAGCTTCTTCCTAAGAAGTGAAGTATTGCTTGACCAGGTCATGAGTTAGCGACCGGAACAATTGGTAGTCGGCAGGAACAATTTCAGGTTAGTACGGCGGGTGAGATAGGACATACTACTGAAACGCCACCAAAGTTTCCTTGCCGACTTTTGCTACATGTGACCAAGCGTTGTAGTGCTGAAAGAACACTTTGTCATGTCTTTTGGCATATTAGGCAAGCTTGAGCTTCAATATTCAGCTCAATTGCATCAATTGTTATTGGTAATGTTATCCAGTGTTTGTTTTGTTTGGCTGGAGTAGCTCATAGTAGATCACTACGAGCTGATTCCACTTAATGTGCAGCATTAGGTACTTGCCATGAATATACTGTTTGGCTGCGCTTATTCCACGATCTTTTGTGCTTTGCATTATCGTTGTGAATCCATTTTTCATCACTCTTCACGATTCGATGCAAAAACGTCGTTCGATGTCTCTCGGCTTTGAGACTGTTTTAAATTGCTTGTTGTGTCACTCCAAAAGTTTCAGCGACCTTGTCGTAAATTTGGCATAAATCTTGGTTCAATAACGCCACCAACTCAGCGTCTTCAAACTTTACTTGCCTTCCTTTTTTCTTTGTCACTTGTATCAAAATCGACTCCACTTTCAAAACGCCAGAACCAGTTTTTAGTAATGGAGCATGTTCCCCTTATGTTTCACACAGCAATCGATGTTCATCAGCAGCTCTTAACTTCAAATTAGTGCAAAAAAGCAGCGCTTTTGTGCAAATTGTGTTTTGTTTGCACAAAGCTTGACATGGTTACATCACAAGGAAAGTATCTTCTTTACACTTCAGTTCGCTGAAAACTTATTTGTACACCCAATATTTCTAAAGCACTTTTACCTATGTTATGTTATTGTTACCATATTTATCCTCCAAAATCATGTCCAAATATTTGATGCTGTTCAATTATTTAATTTAGAGCCACAAGGCACCTACTTGTCTAAATACTTCGTGTAATTGTTGATAACCCACCAAATTAACCAATTAAATTATATACAAAATCCAATCCAATCTATGCAAATTTATGCAGTTCAAAGCATTTATAAGCAATGCTTACAATTACAAATGCTCAAACAAAGTCACGAAAAAAAGGATATCGAACGCGACAAATCCATTTACCACTTGCACAGTCAAACATGCAGCAATAACACGCAAAACAGATCTGCTAACAACTAATAGTCGTTTGTGGGCGTGACAGTGCACAATACAAAGTCAGATTGCAGTGTATCTAAAAAACAAAAAAAAAAACAAAAAAAAAACAAATAGAAAAAATGGAAGTAAAGGCGTGCAATTCGCGCGGCAGACATGCTTTTGTAGTGACATTGCGCGTTTTCAACAAATGACAAAGGTGTGTGTGTGTGTGTGTGTGTGTGTGTGTGTGTGTGTGTGTGTGTGTGTGTGTATGTGTGTAGGCGCAGCCGCCTATGCGGATTAAATGCACATTTAACAATTTTACGCTGCATACATTTAGGCGTCAGTGACTGCTTTTTGCAACTGTTTCTGCAAAGCTTGCTCATAGTGCGCCTCGTTCTTTTTTTTTTTTTTTTTTTTGGTACATCAATAAATTAAATGCAGATTTTCATTTAACTGCTTTGCATAGTACAACGAAACAGCAGACAATCCGACAGATACATACATATATACTCAGACAGACAGACAGACAGACAGACAGACAGACAGACAGAGGCACTGAGGGTTCAATATCGCGATATGCCATTATTCTCCTGCTGTCTCGGTCTAGGCGGCTGGCTCGCGTGGCTTTAGCTGTCTGATTTTCAATTTAGCACTTTGCAACAGCAACAGCAACAGCAGCAGCACCAGCTACAACAACAACAATAGAACAGCGCCCATGTACACGCCCACACAACACGCCTCCATGCAGCACGCTTCATGCAAATTGTTGCATGCAGTTAATTATTTTGTGCGCGCTTCGCGAATGATATTTTGCACCCTGTACCCATAGGCTTGAAGCGTATATTAAATTTGTGAAAATGTATGTAACAGGCAGTAGGAGGCGTGGCGGACACTATAAAGTATATATTGTGTAGGTGTATTCTTGTATCAGCTTCGGAAGACGAGTCAATATATAGACAGATGGACATCATCTGTTTGAATGTATAGAAAATCTGTTTGAATGTATAGAATGTATAGAAAATTATATATAACAGAACGCAGTGGAAATCGGAGTATATAAGTATATTCGTGCTTAGCACGACAATACGTTTCAATATAGCACATGGTCGTTCGTCCTTCAGTCCGTCCGTCCGTATGTCTGTCTGAAAGAAAAGAAGATTTAGACAAACTAAACTCATGGTATAGCGTCTTTAGGTGCCGCACTGCTGTAAGAAAGAGGTCCAATTTTCGATCACTCTTTCCAGCATTGCTACCGGTATCTCCCGAATAACGAGAGTGATGTTGGCTTTCACATAAACCCAACGAAAAAAATTTAGAGCTGTGATATTACACCATCTAGACGGCCAGTTGATAGGTCCAAAACGCGAAATTGGCAGCTCACCATAATTAATTCTCAATAAAGTCATTGTTTTGCGTGCAGTTTGTGCCGTAGCACTGTCTTATTGCAACCAAACGTCGCCGAGAGGCAACAAAAACTCCATGATCATGGTTCGGTAGCACTCGCCATTGACGGTTATGTTCTGTCCGTCCTCATTTTTAAAGAAATACGGACCGATGATTCCACCAGCCCATAAGCCAAACCTAACAATGCAGTGCGGTAGCTCAAGTATTTCTTCGTGTTGCTTATCAGCCATCGGCAATTTTGTTTATTGATGTATCAATTGAGCCAGAAATTAGCCTCGTTACTGCATAAAATTCGGCACGAACACAGATGTTCTACATTGAACTGTTGACTGAAATTAAAGCGTAAATTCAAGTCTGACCGCCTTAATTCTTGGATTTCGAAAGCCTAAAATTCGCCAAGTTGTTTCCATATACGAGAGCCCAAGATGTTGTGCACGATGTCGAATCAATTGGATATGGTCGAGCACCTCTGCTACTTATACTAGTGTTTTTTTCTTTTTAATTAAATCTAATTCTTTATCAATTCTTATTAATTATCCCTCAAATGTTCAGTTCGATCTATATGAACCATATAAGGAGCATTAAACAAGGTACAGGGTATCTCGAAGTCGTCTGCTACGTTTTTTCTTGCTTCTTTCAATTTTTGTAGCATACTTTCAAGCGCATATGCCATACGCTTGGGTTTCAGTTTTGTTAAAATTTGTTCTTTCTTTTTTTTTTTTTGTTGGTTCACTCATTACAACGCCAACCAAAACTAATTGAAATAAAACATAGCTTAATTAAATGAGGTAAAATAGCCAGCAGCATTTTACTGCCACTCATTTGCTTGCTCATTCCACTTGAGGGTTGATATAATTTGTTTAGTTGTTTGCTGTTTTTGGAGCGCATTTGTTACAAATTGTACTAAAAAGTTAGCTCCAATTGAGATAAATAATTCTATTACACAGGCGAATATATTGAATTGTATGTGTACACGGTGGGTGCGTGTGCAACTTAATGCAGCGCTTTGTTGAAGTACAGTAGTAACTCCATACGTGCACACCACGATACTTGCGACAATAATATTTAGTATTCCATACTTGTGACACTAGGTCCTGATAAAAGAATGACGCTGAAGCTTCCACAGTTTTCAAAAATGTAGAAATTATTGCTCAACTCTAAGAAACAGGAACTTGTCAATAAGAAGTGTTATGCTAAACGACAAAGCCAAATTTGTTCATACCAAAATACAGAAAAAGTCAAGTCTTCCACGCTGTCAATGATTACAGGAAATTCGAAGACGCAATACATGTGGCGAAAAATGATCAAATAAAACTTATTAAGGGAAAAAAGTCCTTCTCACAACATCACTTCAGATGGCAAAACATTAAAAGTACTTGTAGCGTTCATCAATCAAAGTGGAGTTGGCAGTGTCAGATACTAATCTAACCCTGACTGTTGTTCCTGTTGCGTCTCATCTGGCGTCTCCTGCTTTGTGCTCTCCTTCTACGTTCTGCGCGGCGGCGGCGCGGTCTACGTGTTCTTTGACGCCTTCTTCTGGCAGCAGCGATGCCACCTGAAGATGGTGGTGTGCCACCGGGAGTGCTGGGTGTGGGAGAATTGGCTGGCGGAGTTCCTGGTGGCGTTGCCGGTGGAGTTCCTGGTGGAGTAACAGCCGGTGGAGTACCTGCCGATGGAGTACCTGGAGATGTAGCCAGTGGAGTACCTGGAGGAGTTGTTGGTGGAGTTGTTGGTGGAGTGTCTGGCAGTGTGTCTGGCGGAGTGTCTGGTGGTCGCTGTGCAAAGGTATGCACGTCCAACATGCAAGCAATAATTGCGAAAGCCAAATGGACTTTCATCTTGATCGATTCGGTTGCTCTTGCTCCGATTCGAGTTGGATAAAAAATGGTAATGCTTTGCAGATAGTCTGGAGCTGTTATTTATATGAATGTTTTTGGAAGGTACCAACCACTAAAACGCACGTGTGCTATACGGAATGTTGTATGTGCTAATACTTATTTAAGTATTCTGGCAGATGTTATTGTATCATATGGTATTGTCTTATTTATAACACCAAATATGACAACAAAAATGTTAACAAAAATTTAAAAACAACATTTGTTTAATCAATAAATACTGTAACGAAAAATGTAAACAGAGCAAGGCAGGCGATTTTAAAAAGATCAGACAGAAGAACAGAGTTTTTTGACATTCGTTCAATTCGAGCAGTGCTAATTTTTGCTCTTCATTGAGGAGTTCAACTTATTGCTCTGAGCAGTGCTACAACAACGCAGACTAAGGAATCGCTTTACGTTAAGCCATTCCTGTCCCACTGCCTATGTGTGTGTGTGTGCAACTTTTCCCCACTACCGCTGCTCACGCGAGTTGAATCGCCGTAACTGCGTCGATGCCTTCCAGACCACTGCGCGTGCGTTGTAGGGTACTCCATCCGCCGGCGTGAACGGTTGTGCTGCTACGGCTGTTATTGCGTTCTTCCTGCTGCCCCACTGCGCTGTGCTGTGCCTGTACCTGTCTCCCCGCTGCCATCACGCTGTCAACATTTACTTCCGTACCATCTGATGCACTTAGTCGCCAACGCCATCTGCTAAACCGCTCGGCCAGAAAGGCGAAAAATCGCTTTACAGTCAGGTTTCTGAACTCATTTCACTGCTATGTATATCACATTCAATATTTAATTTATATATACTAAATACTAACCACTACTGTCATTTAAGACGAAAATAGATAAATTGTTGTATACGCCTCAACGATGGAGTTCATGACATCATTGTGATATTATATAAGCTGGCACAATTTACGACTTTCTACAAACAGTCTTTATTATACCATAATGAAATTATTGCCTGACCAATATTCAGCAGAATACTGGTGAAGTAAATAGACAACATCACTATGTGGTGTAATGGCTTCTTTTCCGTTTTATCTTGAGCCTATACCAGTTGAATGAACGATTACATTCCCTTAATTAAAAGAATTCGTATATCATTTCAAACAACTTTGGTATAAAGCTAATTTATTCATTTTCATTCTACGCTTTAGCCTACGGAAGCACATCGTTAATACTGTTTAGGAATTATAAGCTAGTTGGTGACACTGAAGTGCAACGTGAGTTGGCCGAAATTGGTATAAGTGAGATGGCGATAGTTAATGCATGATATATAGCTGAAAGTTATAGAACATAGAGTATTCATGTGTTTGTCTCGTATGGTCATGTGTGCGTGATAAAAGAAATAAAGAAAGAAAGAAAGAGAAAAAATGTATAGTAAATTCGAATTAGAATGCGGTAAAAGCAGTTTATCACTTCAGACATTAAAACCATGATGGGTATTTACAAGTTCAAGAGATTGCAGCGTCTGTGATCAACTCATATAAAAATGTGTGGAAAAAAAATGTTTTTGAATATACCTATGTGCATGAAGAAACTATCTATATCTCCAAGATGCGAGTTTTACATTTGCACTCATTTTACAGCAAACTCGAATGTGCCTCAATAGTACTTGAACTGGCTAAATCGTATTAATTGTATGAATTACGTTTAAGATAAATTTCGCAACCGACCAGCATTCTGTCCGTCCGTCTGTCTGCCTTTCATATCTGCTTTAATTGGCTGTCAAACACAAACTTAATGATGCAGATTGGGTACCTAAATACAATTCATTATTCAAAAACATAGAGGCTTAGTAAATTGCACACGTAGGGTAAATAGCCATCATAAGCCATACTTAATACTGTGAAGTCTCAAGTGAAACAATCGAAATGAAGTAGAATTTAGTCAACTCAAACTTTGGCAAACAATTAGCAACAAAGTATGAAAAATGTTTATTGCAAACAACATTTTTTTTTGTTTTTGTTTTCTTTTTCACTTCGTTTCGAATAGCAATGTTGTTTTCTTGACTACAAAATCAAAATCCGAAATTGTAACGCACGTATTCCAAGTATAAACCAAATCAGCAAACAAATCTCAAAATACCAAAATCAACAAAATATTTCAAAGGAACAACTGTGTCCCATCTTGTGGCCAAAAATGCAAATAGTCATGCAACTATGTAGTGTAACTGCTAAAGTAGTACAAATAGTAGTCGGATATAGATACTGATATTGTATACAGACGGACAAAAGGACAGACGGACACACTTATTTGCCTAGGTCGTTGTGGCTTAGAATACTGTTGCTGTTATTGCTCCTGTTGTTTGTATTGTATGCAGAGTCAAGTAAAAGAGACATATTAATCAGACATTTTCAGCATGAGCAAATAAATTGCAATTTGTAATCTTAACACCTACGGGCAAATCAAAATGAAACCAATGTACAAAGTATTGTTGTACAATAGTTGGCTATAGCTACTAAATACATACAAGTATGTAGGTATACGTAGGTATAGTATCTGTTTGTAGTTTTGCAGTCAGCAAAATATCCGTTTACGAAAATATTTGCATGTCTCGCATGATATGGCATAATATTTGGTTTATGTTAAGTGACAAAGACATTTCATAAACGGTATGCAAGAAAATTGTTATACTCGTATTTGAAGTTGAGCTATAATGAATAAAATTTTGAAATGAAAAAAATATGGTAAACTTGTATATGAATTTATATAAATTCGAAATAGAGTTTGACGACATTTGTTTTGGGTGCGCTGTGACTTTTCAATAAGTTATCATAAGAAAAATTGCAAGTCACAGTTAAGCACCTAAATGAAAATATGTTTGTTCAAGTTATTGCCAATAGTCACACCTCGTCATTTGAATAGGTCACCTTGTATATTTTCTCTCTCTCTCTCTCTCTCTCTCTCTCTCTATCTCTCTCTCTCTCTCTCCCTCTCTCTGCAATTGCTCATAACTCGTAATATAGCGGTACTTTTTGACGTTTTCTTTGCGCAACTATTTTTCTCCCTCTCTCTGTGCCAAATTTCTAGTTCTTGAAAAGAGCCGTTATGTGTCTTTTAATATAGCTACTAATTATTTCAAAGAGTTGGGATAAGCAGTATAGTTGGCTTATGGGTCTAGGTATATGAAACCGCCAATGTTTTATCTGTAACTGGTTTTCATACTATACCTCCACGGGCCTGAATTGATAGTTTAACTCCTGACGGAGAAAGGAACCCATCAAAAATTCACCATTTATTATCGATAACATCATAACTAGCAGATATTTAAATAAAGGTAAGCGCTAATTTTTTATAAAAAGGACTTACAATTGCAAAAATTGAGAATCGCCCTGGCGCTCGACAATGTGACGTACTGAAACCGGTAACTAAATTTTAAAATAGTATAAGAAAGTTCGTATTTCATATAGTTTACATATAATCGACTAATATCCCTTATAGTTGTAATGCTCGATGACCTCGGGACTGCTTGTATAGCTTTCTATGTGACTTCCATCTACAAAACACATCAATTAACTTTGTTCAATAAGAATACAATCTGAATACAAACTGTCATACCAATTGCACTAAAGCATGGGGGGGAACCTAATTGGTTCATACCCTCTACTTACAGAGTGATACATTGTCGCGGCAAATACTCTGGTGCCAGCACCCATTGAACTTCACCAAAACAACGTGCTCTCACTACGGTACTCCGCAGACGATTAAAGCCTGAAGAGTGCAATGGCCAGCGCATCCCTCCAGAAGAATGGTTCTCTGGAAATCTGTGTCTGCTTTCCTCCGATCCCGTAAACGATCTTCAAGCTTCTTGAAATTACGCCTCTCGACGCAGAAGCTCTGCTCAAAAAACGAATGTTGTCAGGTACGTTCTGCTTCCTTAATGATCCTTACCGTGGCTGAAATATACTTTACTATAGGGTTACATAGTATTGTATAGAATGGTTCGATTTGTATATGTCATGGCAACTATGTGGCAAACATGTGTTAGCTGTATTTTATTTACCTGTTTTTCAGACACTAACATCAAATCACTGTCGGTAGCTACAGCATCGAGCAACACGTGCACATGATGATGTTACGATTTGACTCCGTTAGACTTTTTTTATGTTACTCTAAGTAGCAGGTGTTTGTTTCATTTAAGCGTGCGTCATTTTGCCACTCACATGTTAATGATAACGAACATTTGCCAGTGTAAAGAGAAAATATTGAGTATGTTGGAATTCATGGAAAGAAATGTTCTGTACTGTTTTTTTTTTTACAATTAAATGTGTTGCCTATATTTATATTTTATGAATTGTGTAAAATATATTAATAGCATTAGGGATACATTTAATTTAAGACGCATTTCACACATATTTCTTCACTCCAGCATGATCGAAAAGCCTGTCAAGCACGACCAAAATCACAGAAATTAAACGCTGTCGCCATTGCGCTGTGTATGGTATACTATGTATATTTGTTTGTAAGTTTATATCACTGTCCCTAATTCTTATTAGCATTTCGTGCACGTTTTATATTGGCAACGCAAAAGTCAAGTTATTCAATTTGTGTAGCCACCAAAAACTAATCTGTAATGCATAGTCATGCCAAACCGGGTGAAATGTTTTAAACATTTTTTTGATACGCAGTTTTTAACTTTGTCAAATAGATAAAGCAGTTCTTCAAATGGGGTGAGTGGTTAAAAATCGAAATAAATAATAAATGTTGTAGGAGTTTTTGTATAAATAAAATAATACCATTCACTAAATATATTTATAAGCTAAATTTACAACGAAAATCTCCTTTCGGTTCGGCTTATTTTTCTCGATAAACAATATTTTTGATTTATTTAATTTTTTTTTTTTTTTGGCAAGACCACATCAAAAGCATCTTTGACACTCTCATATTGATTTTATATTACATAAAGTTTATTTTACAAATAAATAACCAAAACAAACTTTGCTCTGAACAAGAACCACAGACAGAATTATGCAGAAATTTGCCAACAAATTTGTTAAAAATTTGCTCAAACAAAATTTATAAACCTAAACGATTTTTAATAAATACAAATTTTACAAATTGCCAACTGAATGAGCAGAGTATGTTAAATATGCTTCTTCTTTTTTTTTCTCTGGTTTGATAGTATTTTAATATTTATTAAATATTTTTCTTTAACGTAAAACGTGTGTGCATCAAATGTTGTCTATACTATTTCTAAATTGATATTGAAATGGTTGCATATTGCATTTAAATAATTTTCAAAAATTTAAGCTAAACTGAAAATGGAACCAGAAGGAACACGGCAATTGAGTGTGCTCGACTACGGTGTACTCTATTTCCTGTCTACAATGTACACAATCAATGTGTTCAGCATAGTTTGTTAGGTTGGAAAATATAAGTTTATGTTGTATGTTTTTAAATGGCCTTTTTTCTCAGTAAAGTATATACCAAACTAGGCCAAATTTCCGAAGACTTAAACTATTTTTGCAAATCTGCACCAATAATTTGCAAGTCAGCTATTCTGCACCGATACGCGTCATCCTGAACAACTTATATGTCTTCATAGCAGATAGAACAAGAGTAAGTGAAACATAACATTACATTTATCAATGAGATTATATACATAAATGGATATGACACACAAAATACTATTAAAAAATATAACATTATAGCTAGTTTTATTGAACTATTGCGAAGGAAAGTTAGACTTCCAAAAAGCACACGACTCGTTTTCAATAGGTTTGTTCACAAAACGCTTGTGAAATATTTCGATCACGATATTATTTCCTAACTTATAGTCGACTGGGTTCCTTATAGAGTGCTGCTTGACTTAGTTCATTGAAGCGGCTTTCATTCATTCATATCATTCATATTCAATTCATGAATGCGACATATTCTTAAATGTCAATATTCATTTCATTCAGTGTAGAATAAATTCAACTTTACTAACATTCACTCTAAATGACTGAATGAAATGTCAATTCATTTCACTATGAATGTAAGTTTAACCGAAACATTCATTCATTCATTCGAATGCGTTGAAGGTTCGAATAAATTCAGTTGTCGGTCGCTTACGATATCAACACGAATATTTTCAGAAGCTGTAGGCTTTCTGCACTCGAACTTATGTTCCGATGGTAGCTAGCAACAGGTAGCTAGTTGATTATAAGTTGAGTAAACGAGATGGAAAGAGATATTGAGAGAGTTGGAAAGAGATTTTGAAGTGAAGCACCACGTAGCTAAGTATTTGCTAAAACAACACTTAAAAAAGATTTGCGCGACAATAAAGTCATTTGCGTTTGTGTGTGGAGTGTGTGGAGTGAGAACGGGCGTATACCATATATGTATATATGGATATTAATAATGTAAAGCGAAGACGTAATTGATTTTTTTGCAAAATGTAAGTATTGTGTTTAAAATTTACTTTTGTGCCAGAAATTTAATTAGTGAGAAAAGAACTGCCATTGCATGCAAGATGATTGGCTCAAAATGGTACAAGAAACCATTCCAGAGTTTTGGAGATAGTCGAAATCATAGGGCTCCCGCAACAGAGATTGAGGCGGGAATATGGAATTTTAAGTAGTAATCGGATTTGTATATATTCTAGAGCAAACCATTGCTGATTGCAGCGCCCAATCCAAAAACCCATTCGAACATGTATATACATACGGCATCATTCGGCGGAGAGTATAGTAATCTGGCAACATTGTTTTCGGCAGCTGTTTTTTTGGCAGCTGTCTCTTGATTTATGTTCAGTTTGGTTTGCCATTTCATAATGAATAGACTTACTCTGGAACTCTGGTTCGGTTCGCGCGCTGCGCCCAATATTCGATCGACCTAATCGCCGAGCAGAGTCGGTAATTCGAGCAACCATAGATCGGTTTCGCACCACGTTTACTGTAGTGGATAATGCGCATCCTCAGAGACACCGTACAGTGCGCACCGAAGACGCTATTGCTGCTGTGGAGCAGAGTATCGAAGAAGACCCGAATGGGTCCATCCGCCATCGCGCGCAACAATTGGAGCTGTGCCCATCCACTTTATGGAAGAATTTGCGGAAGAATCTTGGTTTGCGGGCTTACAAAATCCAACTCGTGCAAGAATTGAAGCCGTGCGACCATCAAGCGCATCGCACGTTCGGTGAATGGAGATGGCCACCGATTCCGATTTTCACAAGAAAATTATGTTCAGCGATGAAGCCTACTTTTTGTTGGATGCGTACGTTAATAAACAAAATTGTCACATTTGGAGTAATGATAATCCACAAGTCATTGCTGAGACGCCGTTATATTCTCCAAAAGTCATTTTTTGCTGACGAAAAGTGTCTGGCAAACTAAATAACCACCAATGGTGAGTCCAGTGGTTGGCGAGTTTACTACATGAAAATCAGACTCATTGACGCACATACAATAATATTATTAAAGGTGTGCATCATAGTGTCAATTCAGTGTCTGGGCCGCATTTGTAACTAAAATTACAAGTGAATGGCAAACACTTGGGAATTACAAAACTTAAAAGACTGTCAAGAAATTAAAAAAAAAAAATACGTTGTCGCATACAACACAAACTGAAACTGAATTCAGTACATTAGCAACTGAAACTGAAACTAAAACAGAATTTTAGAATTCTGTCGTCCGCAGCAAAAGAAACTGAATGCAGTACATCAGCAACTGAAACTGAAAGAAGTACTTTTGACTTCTTTCTGTTACTGGATGACAGCAAATCAGCTGTTTTGCCATTCACTATTTGCAACACTCGCATTAGCAACACGAGTTTTTCGAGTTGTTATTGTTGTTTTTTGTTAGTTTCAGTTCAGTTTATGCGGCAACCCCACACGGAAACTGCAACTGAATAAGTGTACAACAAAATGAAAATCAGTTTCAGTTTCGTTTCAGTTTCAGTTTCTGTTGTATGCGACAACAGGCCCTAAGACAGACAGAATAATATAAGAAAATTCAAAAAAAAAATTGTTTTTTTCGGTTAACTCACGCGAAAGGATGTATTTTAAAGAATTAAATATTGCACAGTATATTACAACATGTTGAGAAGTCTATGGAACTGAGATTAAATTAACGGAGCCAAGTATCAAAAATACTGAATATACTAGTATATAGCGCAAAAATTTGTGATCAAATAATCTCTTTATTGTTTCGTTTTAAATATACCCTTTTATGCTCTGAATGCTGGTTATAAAACAAGAATAAACTAGTTAAACTCATATTACGTATACGACCAGCATTCTGTCTCGCTGTATCGCGTTCTCTATATTTATTTATTTATTTATTTATTTCATTTGTCTGTCCACTCGTTGTCGTCATGGTCTCGGTCGATACAACAGCTTACATAAATTCTGTACAGCCGCAGGCAATGCATATTTCCCATGCAACATTTTGTTGCAAGTTGTTGCAGCTGCTTTTCCGCCTTGTCCTTGGACTTATGCAGGATACGTATTTATGTTTGTTTGTTTCTTTGTTTGGTTCTATGTATTCCTTGTAGTTGTTGCACTCTAAAATACTTTGCTCTTTTATTTTATTTTATTTTAGTTTTTTTTTTTGGTTTTTTGTTCTTGTTTTCTTTTTTTTTGTTATTGTGCGGTGCAACTATTTTGCCACAAAACAATTTCGTTGCAGTTAAGTTCTACGTAAACCATTTGTATTTCATTGCTTTTTCTTTTTTTTTTTTCTGCTCAATTCGTGTCTTGAAATAGAAAATACCAAAAGTAGTGCCAAAGGCAATTTACTTTCGACTCTGTGCGCATTTTAGTGGGCGAGCTCAAATGTTGCAGTGTAGCAAGTGCTGAAAGCAGTCGAATATGTACATAGATACACATGGCTATATAAAGGTATGTGTAGTGCGTCTTACATATATGTGCCATTAAATGCATTTGTAATTGCAACTGTGTCTGTATTTGTGCTTTATATAAATAGATGTAAACATAGGATGTTTTGTTTTAAGAGTTTCTATTTTCCGACTGCGATTAAACTGTCATAAATTGGTCAGATCCGGTAACGCTATTGTCATTTTTGCACATTTTGGCTTACTTTTTTTGTCATGAGTGGACTAATGCCAGAAGAATACTTGCGAAGTCTTTGAATTTATTTCAAATATCGTGTTTCAGTTCGGGAATGTTACATGGTCTATCCGAGCAACTAATTCGACTAACCGAGCATCGTTTTCGTGCCACGTATACTCTAAATATAAAGTGTTCCAGAATTTGACTTCCAGAATGCGCCACATCCGAACCTACATGCCTGAAATCATATTTTAGCACTAATGGCATAAAATTATCTTTCAAATAAAGCCAATTTTTTGTTTGAAATTATGTAATTTCAGTATTTTAATACAATTCAAAGTTCTACACCTCTAAGAAAACACCCACTAAATGTATATATATATATGTACGTAACTATTGTAGTATTGCATTTTTACTGCAGGCAACGTACTTGAAAGTCCTTAATGCAGTCTATGCTTTGACTGTGAAGCAAACAAGCATGAAATATATATTGAAAATTAAAGTTTGAAGTTATATATCATTGGTTAGCTCGATAATGTTTTATATTGGGCACAAAGTAGTTGTAGACGATTTTACAAATACTAAATCACTCAAGATCAAGATCACTCAATAACATGCAGTTTATTCATTAATATCGGCAATACCAGCAATTGGAAACAAAAACTATGTCAGGAGTTGTACTCAAAATTGTAGTGCTTAATAGTAATTATAGAAGTAAAACAAACCAAACTGATAGCTGATAAAAGTTCACACGAGTTTTTTTGTTTAAGCCCAATACTGAGATCGATAAAAATGTTTGCTACCGAAATTGTAAATTATTACTGCAATGTCAAACAAACACACAAAAGAAAAAGAGTGTTTCCAAATCAACATGAAATATTAAAATAAGATATTTATTAAGTGAAAAGTCCACACATATTGATTTTTCTTTGTATTTTTGAGACGTAAATGCAAAGCTCACACACTTTGTCACCAGTTTTTTGAGTATATAAAGTATTATCGGTAGCAAAAATTTTTGTTATCTGAGTACTCGATGAAAAACATTTAGTGTTGAAAATTTTTGATTGCTGTTTGACAGCGTTTTCTTATATGAAGTTTTCTGCGGTATGAAAAATTTGCATCGATCTCAGTCTTGAGCTTTAATAAAATATATAGTTAGTAGTAGTTATATAGTTAGATAGTAGTCAGTTTGAAAATAGTATACATGACTTCACGCCCATTTATCCAAAGAAGAGTAGTGCTTGTAATGCTTATACCAAATAAAATCATACTTGGACTTTTTGAAGTAAAGCTTTTTCGGGTAGACTTATAGCAATTCAGCTTCACTGCTGTCAGACTGAGACCAGTCGGTAGTTGTAAGCAAAACCTCAAAGGAACGAAATTTAGTCCTCTTTACTAGCTTAGCTTTATTAGCTTTAAAATAAAAGGCGTATGCGTATGCGTTGCGGATGCTCTTCTTTGGGTCTTAGATTATTTCCGAGAAAACAAAACAGCCAATGAGCTAGTCGGGGCAGGTTCCCCACTCCAAACTTACCCGTTAGAGTTAAAGCTTTAGATCAGCTTACTAGCCTGCGAGACTCACTTAAGCTAAATAGGTAAAAAAACAAGAACGAGGCGCCTAGTTCTTAAAACCTTTTCTGAGATTTTAAGTTTAGCTGGAATCTTAAGAGAACACTATCCGGTTGCCACTAATGTGTGTATAGAATAGCAATACTCTTCCAAAAATACTAAACCAAAAAGTAAACGAGCACTTCTTTTGTAGCTCTGCAGCCTCAGCATTTGCCAGTATGGTAACGCTATGAATTGCACTTTTTAGTGCATCTATACCACTTATAACCCAACAATTTTCTTTTTTTATCAACTGCACATGCTGAATATAGCAATACATTCCAATATTTTCGACTACTATGGATGCAAAATGGCACTTAGGACACATTCATACTAATATTGTATCGTCAAGTATGCATTTGAATGATGAAACTTTGAATGAAATTTAACAATACAGCAAATGGATAACAATAATATACACATTACGTAACAATAGATGCTGTCAGTTTCAAAGGGAGGGGGTCTTCTGTCGATAAACAGTAAATAGATACAACTTCCGGAGCAGAAAATGCCTCAGTGGCTCCATACTCATGTGACGTTCAACCTTGGCCTCCAAAACTTACCACAACTTGTAGTTAGAATGATTGCGATCCGGCAATTAGGGCGGACAATCTGCAGAAGTGATGTAATCCGAAAAAATTGCTTTGGACCAGTGCTGAATGATTTTCGTCTCATAGGCCGGCACTGAGTCTTGCCAAATTTTCCATTCTGCATCGGTGGAGTGCTGCTGTAGCTACGGAAGTAGCAAAGCCTCGAGAATGTTGTGGCAGTATGCATTTTAGTTGATTTGAATGCTTTGATCCACGGAAATAAGTGTATCATTGAAGTGCACCATCAGCTGCAATTGTTCAAACTACCCATGCTAAAACTGGCCAATGTCTGGCAACATACTCGTACAAGTATTAGCAAAATAATGTGCAACTAAAAGTGTGAAAATATTGAAAACAAAGCTTAAAATGTATGCTGTATATAGAAGTAGTATTTATATTTGAACGCAGACTTCTTCGTTCTATTGTTTATATACGAATACATATTCTGCTGGTGTATTTGTTGTTGTTAACGACAATGGACACTTTAATGGTGTACTTCAATGAAGAGAAAAACAATTGCACAATGTTTTGTCTTCCGCTTAACAATTTTTATTATACCCTGCAGTCAAAGCGTTATAGGGTATGCTAATTTTATGAAAATTATTATAATAGCCATGTCTAGTAGATACCATATACAATATACAAACTTTCTTGACCAGCATCAACATCGAAGTCTTTACAGGCATGTTCGTTCGTTCGTTCGTCCGTCTGTCTGTATGAACAGGTTCATCTAGAAAACTACCCTCCAAAATGTAATATTCTTCTGAAAGAGTGAATAACATAAAACTGTGCCACCATACATAACTCTCCAATTCACTTAATCACAATTTTAGAGTTTCTAAATAATAAATTTATTTGTAATTTGTAACTAAATGATTTGTAAATGAGCTCATTAAGTATATATATTCTGGATCTGCATTAAAAGTCGCGTCAGCCTAGCTATGCTCATTTGTCATTTGTCTATTTTTTGTATATTTGAATAAGGAGTTCTCGGAGACTACATACAGACATATATACAGAACAAGTTTAGAAAAAACTTCGGATGCCAAAGCCTACAACACCCTTAATATACCTACTTGTCTTCTAATTGCACACTTGTTGCATATATTGGCGCCATCTAGGTATTGTCACGTTGAACTATTACGATTTAATTGGTCATCATTGGTCATCATTGGTCATCATTGGTCATCATAGGTCATCGTTGATCATCGTTTATTTGCACCATCTAGTTAGTTTTTTCTATATAAAATTTTAAAGACTGAAAAAGATGCAAAGTCTGCATGGGTAAGTTGGCAGGGTATTTCGAAGCCATGAATACACATTTCACATTCTGGTTTTTTTAGTTTTATTTATGTTGTTTTTGCACATACGAATACTTTTGTAAGTATTCTTTTGGTAAATAATGTTTACTTGTTATGAATGTGGGCGACTAGTAAAGAAAAGAAGTGAGATGAGAGTATTAAAAGAATGAGTTGGGCCATTTTCATTCTGAAAAAAACCGGACATATTGCTGTTAGCGAGCGATATCGTCAGAAACGGATAGAGATGAAACGCATTTTCAATCTCAAAACAGAAGCAAAGAGAAATGTGGTAAGACTTATACACAAACCCTTATGGAAGATATGGTCCGATGAATTCATGCCCATTGATTCGAATGTCACTATTTGTTCTAATCTAATCAAGGGGTCGCCGCCGCTGTCTGCGCGAATGTGGAATAAGTTTATTTAAAATTTGTAGGTAATATTATGTGCCGCGTTCTGTGTAAACGGCTGAGGTCATACACAGATGCACTGTTAGAAAAGTATCAGCGTAGTTTCAGTTGAAAGAGATCGTTTAGTGCACAAATTTTCACTCAACGAAAATTTCTGGAAAAGACCCGTGAGTAAAACAAAGAAATAATGCCGCTTTTGACACGCCCGTAAGAATGAAATTCTTCAACGCCTTATCAGTTGGTATCCCAGCAAAAAATGTTCATGTTGAGCTTTGATAGCAAGAGAGGTTTGTGGCATGGTCATGCTTTATCGGGCCACTTCTTTTAATCTCTTGATGGAGTGCATCCTACGCCACTGCATATACGTAGAACGGCCGGGTACGATCTTGCATATGGAAGTGATGCTACTCACAATGATGATCGAGACGAACGAATGGCGAGTTAGCAGGCCGTTCTCGGAGATTGAGGAACAATCTTGGGCCTAGCGGTGCACGAGGACAACATAAAATACGTGTTGTTCACTCGAAGACGATCTATGAGTATGGAGAATTTCAATGTTGTAGAAAACTTTAACTACCTAGGAACAGAGATAGCCAGCAACAACGTCTGCCTGGAGATCAGAATCATATATTGCTTACCGCTGCTAATTTGGGCTCACCAGGCTAATTAGAAGTAAAGCTCTCTCTCTCTCTCTCTCTCTCTCTCTCTCTCTCTAAAAGAAGAAGAACCTTTAAGCCACTCTAAAATATAACAAAAAGTTCAAACGATTTAAGTGAGATTGAGCGTGTCATAAATCAAAAGAATGGCTGACCGATGAGTCGGGAGCAAGATTCTTCGTAGGATTGTTGGTCCTCTTAGAGTTAGCGTTGAGTTTCCGACCTGTATGAAGAACGAGTTTTATGATTATGTTGACAATGGACAGGTCATTTCAGTCCGATGGATCAACAAGCTCCAGCATTAAAGGCTTACGATGCAAACTTGAACTTAATTGGGCGTCACCGTTGACGTTCGAGTTTACGATGGCAGGACCAGGTCTATGATGATCTGAAGAAGCTTCGTATTGCCTGCGGCTGGCGTCGGCGGCCTTTTCCGATATATGGTTGCAGTGCCATTTAAGTAATTAAGTAGGAAAGACATATTGCTGAAAGAGTTTTTGGGTCAGCTAAAACCATATAAAAATCTTTTACTTTTCCAGTACAAATTTCAACTTTTCAACATATATTTAAAGCCTGCCACACAATGTGTTGTACTTTAGTACAAAATGCTACTTATTTGCAAAAAAAAAAAAAAAACGGCGTATTTTGCAAAACCAAAGAATGTAAAGGACATTTGCGTGCAGTTAAACAAGCGTGTGAACAGCTGTTGTAGTTTACCTCAGTTTAACAATGCCCGAAAATGGCGACCAAAAACAGCAGGAGCCGCCATTAATAGCCACAATGCGTTGCGTATACGCCGTGTAAATGCTGCCGGGTAATGTGCGCGCTCTAAAATCTAAAAACGTTGCTAATGCCGCGTGAAAATGTGTTGCGGTTTTGAGCGGTTTATTGTTGTTGAACACTGGCATTGTCGGATGCGTATTTAAGAGTGTCAAATTCAAAAACTAAAAAAATACATAGAAAAGGACATTTTCATATTATTGGGCCAACGTTGCGTATACGCAATTAGAGTAAAAATGGAAAGTAATGCACTTACACATACCTGACAACACAAGCAAATCACTGCAGCAAACATTTCAAGCTAAGAAACTGAGTTATAAAGCAAAGAACGCTGCGGTCGCATGTACTGAACTATGTAATACCCTGCATTCTGTTTAAGAAGCTACAATTGGCGACTTAACTACTTATATTGGGGATTTTGCAACTACATAAATTTTATATACTCTATATAAAGAGATACGAGCAGTGTCTGAATAACCAAATTGGCTAGCGCTTACTTTTATTGTTTCCAAGATTTCGTCATTAATACGAACAGAATGGAATTGTTAGACTGGTTCAACTAACCGGCAATCGGTAAAGTAACCGGTTAACCGGTATTTGTAGAAGTAAATTTTTATATATTTTAAGGTTGGACACATTTTTTTTTTCTTTGCAGGTGGCAACTCTGAAACTTGGCAGCTAATTTCTACGTTTGTTTCGATTATTAAAAATGCAGCACTAGACAGTTCAACAGCGTGTTATCATTGTGAAAACCCATTATAAAAATTGGAAAAGTTAGGCTGCCGATTTTTCGAAAAAATCGTCTTCACCGATGAGACGGCTTCGTTAGCAAATAATATTTTCCTTCTTTGAGGTTTTCTGAAATCTCAGTTGTATGTGAGTAAGCCATCCTGCGTTCAGGGCCGAGATGCAAGGGGTCATCGGTGAGATAGTGCCACATCTTTGTCAAAATGTCATAGAAAATTTCATGAAAAAGCAAGCGTCAGTGTTCAGAGTAAAGTGTTACCTATGCTAATAAATACTTTTAAATTATGTGTGTTTGCATGCAGAATTAACGTACGTTATTTCTGCAATGTGTGAACGTGCACTAATGGTTTCCTTACTTGTTATAACTCAGCTGTATTAACAGGTAATCGATTAGCTTCAAATATAAGCCGGTTCGATAAGCCGGTTCACCGAATAACCAGTAAACCGTTTAACCGGTTTTGCATTCCTTAGAACAGTCAGAATTACGAATCGACAATAACAACTAATTTTTCTCAACTCAACTTGTGGTACTGTTCAAGAATGTATACAGCTATTTTATGTCATCTCTCACGCCTACTTTTCACTGTTACATAAATTGGCACAAACTTAATATACCGCTTGGCACTAGAGCTACAGTGTATAAAAATAAAATCGTATATAAAAATTCCAGCACGCACAACTTGGCCGGTATTTTATTGTCTTTTGGTGTCTTCTGCGTATCCCACGACGTTGTTTCTCAAATTCTGACCTGCTTGCCTCAGTTTGTATCTGACAATATTACAGATACGTACACGTACCTCCATTATATCTCTTACATTAAACTTTCAACAGCACATTCACACTTGACTTTGAGATGCGTTTGAAGCACGCCAGCCCGAACCGCATGAACCATGAAGCTCAAAGAAAATGCAAACAAAAATGCCATTTAAATGCAAAGCATATTTTTCCACAATTCACAAACAAATAAAAACGAATGAGATGCGGAGTAAATAGCGCAGATACGATATTTAACACCGCAAATAATAAAGTTGTATGTAAATATATGCAGCGTTTTTATATGAGACACACATTTCGTATGTGCTGAAAAGTGATACATTCGCTACATCACTTTTTAAAACATAGGTTAAGATATTAAGTAAACGTAGTGAAAGTATATTTGTGGGTGTACGAGTATCTCAACGTATTCTGAAGTGCTGACTGCTGAGCGGTTTTACATTTAATTGATTGCTCTTGACGTGTTTGTAGCATCGTGCAAAGCTTTGACTATGGAACAAATTCGCAATTGGAATTCACTTGACATAGATCATATGCGATTTTATATTACTCAATGCGAGTGAATTCAAATCACAAAACCACACGTGAAAATTATACCACTTTATCGAATTCACTTTCTGAAAGTGAGAAACGAAACAGGCCGGTTTATTTCAAATAGAAGCACGAAAGTATTGCAAGAAGTAATCAATGGTTATAGTTTTTAGAGTCACATCTAGCGCTAGACTTTGGTCAAACTTTGAGCCATCAGCATCATTTCTGGTTGACATACATTGAAAGCCAATGTGAAAGGTAGACAGGCGAAACCCAGTGTTTCAACTACTGCTTGGACTTTGTTGTATTGGGATGTGTTCATTGTTCATTCATGGTCATGAAATGGCTCAAAATTTTGACCATGCTGTGGTTAAACAACAAACAAACTTACTTACTTATGTAGCGCTACAGCCATTTGTAGGTCATGACTGTACATAAAAAGGCGCAACTGTCTAGTGTGCGCTACTGACAGTTATTGTTAATATCAAGTTTGTGGAGGTCTTCTCAGATTAGGGCTTCTTAATGCATGCTCGTTCACCCTTTCCGACATTGTCCACCAATTAAGTTTGTGTTCCCTAAGTATACCCACTGTGCTGGTGATCTGTTGTCCGTACGGATAAGCTGTTCAGATCTGTTCAGTCGCGGATTATAAGGAAATCCGAAAATCGTCGCCAACTCCAAAAATCTTACAAATATGGTTTCTCTCAAACAATAGAATAGGGACTTTCAGCGTCTTATAGATTTTTATGTTCGTACTTCGAGAGAGGCCTCTAATTCTAATTTGATTGTTGAATTAAAAGTAGCAATGATTAGCAAAGCGTGATTCTTCGGCTGATCTCCAGCTGTTGTTGTTTTGTTGTTGTTGTTGTTTACTATAACTGTTCCCAGGTAGACATAGCTTTTACAACATTGAAGTTGAAATTATCTATTCTCACAGACCGTCCAAGACCATGGTTTGTAAGTGGACACCAGGCCATTTGTCTTATCCTCGTTCGCATCGGCGTATGATGTACTCCATCAGTAGATTAAAATAGTAGCATGCTAAGACATCACCCTGCCTGAATCCGCTTTTGGTATCAAAGGCTTTGTAAAGATTGTTTGCTACTCTAATGACACTTCGCGTGGCAAGTTTATTTCAGGTGCCGAAATAATTTTATCTTTTTGGCGTATCGAATGCTAGTTGTACTCACGAATCTTCTTCAGGAATTGTCTTAGAAGAATTGTTTGGTCATTGATCATTCTTGTTGGTCTGACGCCACACTGAGCGGTATAGTATTTAATACAATTGAGTGGAGATTTCACGGTAGTTGGCGCAGACACTGGGTTCCGTTCCTTGAAGATAAGATAAAGAACACAGAGATTCCAATCGATAGGCATGCTTTCATCGGACAATATCTTGCATAAGAGTTTGTGCATACGCCTTACAAACTCTTCTCCGCCGCTCTTAAAATAAAATGTATTTCTTTAATATGTAAAAATCTGCAGCTGAGGCTCAACGAATGCACTCCGATATTGATGCCTATTTGAATGGAAAAACGTTACGTTTTAACGCTTCAAGAATTGTAATTTTCATGTCAAAAACTTACACCGAAAATTGTTTAAAATGAAGAACTAATTGCTTAATGAAAACTTGTGTTAATATCAAGAGTTGCTGGCAACATCATTGGAAGTGACTCAAGAAACAATTTCAAAATGCCTCAAAGATTTGGAAATGATTTAGAACCAAGAATATTGGGTGTCATATAAGTTAGAATCAATAAAAAGCGTTTCCTCACCTGTGAACAGCTGCTTGAACAACAGAAAAGCAAGGGATTTTTGCAACGAAATGTGACAGGTGATGGAAATTGGATCCGCTACGACAATCCCAAAAGCAAAAATTCATGAATTAAGCTAAGTCAACCTTTAAAAGCAAAGCCAAATATCCATCGATCCAAGCTTTTGCGCTGTATTTAGTGGGTTCAGCTGGGTATAAGTTGTCGCTATCGGCAACAGTTTCAGTCGATTATTCAAGAGCAAAAACCATTTAAAATCAAGTTGGAAACGCTCAAATTGACCTACCACGCCCCTTGCATTCAACAGAAATTGCTACTTCCGCTTACCATTTGTTTCGAACGATTAATTTTGGCCTGGCTAGGAGAAATTGATGGATTCTTGGATTGCTTTTAAAGATGAGTCGTTCTTGCTATGTGGAATCCTTATGCTGACAGAAAGCTGAGAAAATTTAGGCGCTAACGATGCACAATATTTTGAGTAATTTATTTGTAATCAACGGCAGAAGGAAAGTTCATAATCAGGGAGGGATTCAGGGAGGGAAGTTTTGAGTTCCGAAACTATCTCGGCCCAAAAATTTTTAAGGTATCACAACCGCATAAAGTATATTAAATACGAATGTACTATTGAGCAGTGCATCGAGTCGATATATCAATGTCCGTCTGTCTTTTTTTCTTTTGTCTATCCGTCTGTCTGGATGTTGTTGTAGATTTTTTTTATACTCAATTTTAATTTAAGCATTCATTATAATGCAAGTAATTCAGTTTTAAGGCGACTGTAATTCGTTTAAAGTTTAGACCATGTGGGCTGTGGGCTAGGAGACTTTAAAAGAGAACCATAACTATGGTTTGTATTGTTCCTTCCTGTCAATAATATAAAATTTTCCTTCATTCTTCATTTAATATAATAAAACACTTCCATACTTTCTACGTGTAGTTGTGTACAATATATACTTCAAAGGTTTAAATGTTAATATGCATATCACTCTACATTCGATATTCTCAACTGCAAGCAATGCTCATTTCCGCTGCCACAAAATTTCTGCGCAACAATCGATTATGCATCTATCAATTTTGCGGTTGTCTGATGCATTTTACCTGCATATCTATGAAGTATATATTCCATAAGTATAATACATATGTATGTATCTATGACGTTCACATAATAACTAATCCATTACTGTATGCCCCGCCCGCCCATTAAGGCGCATAGAAGCAATGACACATGCAAAGTCATTGAGCTTGACAATATCGAAGACGGTGTTGAACACAAATAATTCTTGCACAAAATCCGAGGATAATCAGCAGTACTACAATCGATAAGACTAACTGGTACATACGATATAAGCAGCTTTGTAGCGAACAATTTACGTGCTACTTGAGCGGAGTAGGGCTTATGTATGTATGTATGTATGTATGTATATACATACAAGTATATGTGTATATACTGTCATGATAGGCCAACAAAGCATGCCATAAATCCAGCAGGCGCATACCATAATTAATAAGGATTAATTGATATGCTGAATTGTATGTAGTATAGTCAAAATTTAATTAATTAATAGCAATGGCATGCGGATGTACTTCTCTGTATTTATTTATATAGGGTGTTTTTTATTTGACACAGGTGTAGAATTTATAGTCAAAATGTACATTTTAAATCATATCTCAAGTTGGAAACGTCCGATAAGGTCGTCAAAAACAGCGTATGAAATGTAATGAAATATCCAACAACAACAGTGTTATGGGCCAAAACATTTTAGAATTCTATAGCCATGCAAAAGTATTGTAGTAAACGTCATTTCATAGACAGAGTGGATTTTCGATACTTGTTTAGCTCAAAAAAAAAAAAAAATCGAAACTTCTCATATATTTTGGCACATAAGACTTAAACTACCGAACCGATTGGAAAATAATCTGTAAAGCGACCATTGCATATTTCATTACCTTTAATATAATGATTCTAGCAACCTAATCGGACATTTCCAACTCGAGCTATGGCCTAAAATGTGAATGTCTCTCCGTAAAAAAATTAAGTAAAAAAATTAAAAATTTAGTATCTCGGACACCTATTCAAATTGAAGCATATATATATATTGATTTTATATGTACAGAAATTTTATTTCATTTTGTAAATTAGCATAATATTAATTTATGATTTCGGCCACTTTTCGACCACTTTTTATTTAGACTAGTATACGAGTTGCGCAAACGATTCATGGTTAAACGAATTAGTTGCTGGAATAGACGAATATGTCGACCGTCAAATGAACGTAGCGCACGCTAACATGCCCGAATTAAAGCACGACTTTCAAAATAAATTTGCACAGCTTGCCAGCGATCGATAAAATGGCACAAATGAGAAAAGTGTTGCCAGATCTGTTCAATTTGGGTTAGTTTAAGCATTACCTCGAAAAACAACACCCTATATGTACATATGTGTTAATGTGTGTGTGTTCAATGCCTGTAGCCACACAGAACGGCGTCGTCCACCATTGCCTAACTTTGTCTCTATAATTTGAGTAATGCACTGTTTATGTTTGCATGCAAATGTTTGTTTGTGTGTTTGTCTTTCTGTTTGGCACACTTCATTTGCCTTTAAAAGCGTTCAATACACATTCTCTCCCTAATTAAATACTAACCAAAAATCGATCGATCGTTCGTTCTTTCGTTTGTTCGTTCGTTCATTCGTTTGTTTATTCAAATAAACGTCGTCCTGCTGTGCTTTAAAGTGTCATAAATAAGCCCGTTTTTAATTAACATTTCAATTAACATTGACTTAATTTATTATTTAGTTTCAATTTTATGCATTAATAATAATAATAATAATAACACTCTTGTTTTGCAAACGTTTTTCAAACACTTTGCGTAGATATGTGTTTTATGTGTTTTGAGGTTAAATTTACAACGATAAATACTCAAACTCATACAGACATCTACTAATTGATATTTATTATGAAGTTTAATAAATTAATTAGACGCACAATTTTGGTGAATTAATGAATATCGATGAAGTTGCATATAATATTTTGACATTTGCCAATATACTTTACTGTGCTTACTTTAATTCCAAACCGATGTGCAGCATTGAAATGATGGTGATAGAATTGTATTGAACGAAAAGGTATTTTCAAAAACAAATGAGCATTATGCGGGTTTCGTGCAAATCTAATGGGTGACTAACAAAACCCCAACTGGTTTCGAAGACTTCAGACTGGTCGTTTGTGCTAGCGCTTGAGTCTCGAGATGGGCGTCAAAATCTTCGATCGACAAGAGAAATGTGGCTTTGGTGTATTCATTTATTTATTTATTTAGATTTGCTTAAATTCAAAACATGATAACAAGCAATTACTTTATAAATGTGCATAACTAATTGTAATCTAGCAGCTAACCTATATACAGGGGTCAGCGTTCGAAGTGTTACCAATAAAAAATGATGTAATTTTGTCAAAACATTACTTTTGCGAAGATTGCACAAAGCACCATATTACGTTAAGATTAAGGTGATCCATAAGGATCTTGGCATTCCAAGTGTCACTGTCGAAGTGAAAAGATTTAGCCAGAAGCGCCAAGACAGACTTGCTCGACACCCGCAACGCATTGGCCGCAAACCTGCTCGACAAAATAGCCAGCACCGTCGTCGTCTGAAAAGACAGCATCCACTCGAGCTTTCCTTTAGGCCACCTAAAGAGAGGTTGATGAAATGCTTTTACCTCATAATCATTCTCGTTACGCTTCACTGTCACCAGCAGCTTATAATTCCTAAACAGTATTACGCAGTTTGTGCATAACGGTGAAGGATTTTCGATTCAAAAATCAATTATAATGGTTTTGGGGTTTGTAATTTTTTTTTCCGGCCTTGTACTTTTAAATCTCTTGTCCATCTATTTCCATCTCCATATCAGTATCAATATTCATATCAATATCAGCATGCAGGAGTCTACAGTTTGTCAGATAAGCAATTGAATTCACAAACTTCAATTTATTTTTCTCCAAACATATTCACTGAGGAAACATACATATATTATTGGTGTTACAGAGATCTTTCAGTTTTGCGAATAGTTCACATTGAATCTAACTCGATTACCTCCAAGCGTGCTCACTAAAATCTTATATGTATTTACAATGCAAGTCTGATTGGAAATTGGACTTTAAACGGAAAATCACACAATTGTAGCACGCAATGCGAAAGTAAGACGGACTTATGCACAACATTTAGTCTCAATAATATCGCTTTACACTGATAAATAATCGTTTACATAAACACGTGAGTGGCAAAATGAAGTTCGCTTTATTTAACTAATACCTGTTTGTGCTGATGATAATAAATATGATATCGATGGTATTCAATATCTTATATCTTCAATATCTTCAATATCTTATATCTCACAGACTAGAAGTTGAACTTCACATCGACACCACATTTCTACGTAAATGAGGATAATTTATTCAAAGTGTTCAGCACATTATTAACCACAGATTAGCAGTTACTAAACTTTAAAAAAAGTTACTCATAACATATAGGTTATACTTTAGAATTAATCGTATTCCAAGTGAATTTCTATACTCGTTACAACAACTCTTACATCTAATAGGAGAAAAACAAACCACTAAATACATCAATGTCAACACAATAGCACAAAGACACTCACCATGTGCAACTTTTGATCAAAACAATCACAAATCTTTACTTTCCGCCAGCAACAAAATGCAAATTTATGCTAAATGTGAACATGAAACGACCTCAAAATACCTAAAAACCCAAAAAACCATGCATGGAAAAAAGGAAATCCATTCACTAATCAACAGAAAAACGTATACAAAGCGACACTCACTCAGCATTTTAGCCGCAATGCCAACGACGACGATTCGACTGAATTGAACTGACACACAACTTGAAACTTTTGACGGTGGCTTCATTTTCTAATTCAAATGCAAGGACAGCCCAAAATTTCGGGCATTTTGTAAACCAAAGTAAGCAGAAAACTTATTTATCTCACACGTTTCAGCAACAGCAGCAGCAACCATTGCAGGCAGGCAGGCAGGCAGGCAGGCCAGCCAACAGGCATGTCAGAGTAGATCCGATTCATGCACATCAATGCAACTGTTTGCCAATTGGATTGTGGTACATGTGAAACGATGACGTCGATGACGTCAAAGCAAACTACCAAACTCACTCATTGGCAAGCACACTGAAATTCGGTTAGAATCAGGTGTAAATACGCTGAAAATTTGAAAGAAAAGTGTCCGGCAACGGCGGCGGACAGTTTGCCGAATGGCGTCGCATGATATTGCGGATTTGTGCCAAAAGAAGATATTGTGCATACACCTTCATTCAGCAAGCACGGTTGAAATGTTTGTGCAACTTGGTGTGGTTTTTGGTGCCGCATTTTGGAAATTTTGTGGAAAAATGTTTGTATGCGAAATGTGGCTGGATGATGTGTTTTCATTTGGTCTTTGATTTTGTAGTATGATTTCAGCGACTGAACTTTAAAAGTAGCTTTTTTTGGCAGAACTGTTGTCGGGCGTGATGGCTTGGCTGCCTTTAAAATTTATTAAAGACATTAACTAGAGTCTCTTATTTGTTCCCGAATATTGCATGCACTCTATATACATACATTAGAAGTTTTGCCAGTCGACATAATCAAACATAATTTAGAAAGCACTGAAAGATCGCCTTTAAAATTATTTTATTGTAAAATGCGCGCCAATCCAAAAAGTTCCCTTGAACGCAACGAAAAGAATGGATTATATGCCAATCACTTGCACTTTATTATTCCTAAGACTTTCCTAAGAATTTCCATAGCTCTGCAATTACTTTGAAGGAGACAATGCCGAATTGTAATTATATTTTAATCAGTTACTTTACCCTGTGAGGCTCTGCAAAGCGCTAGCAGCTTAATTTACAAATGGGAGAGAACTTATGGGCACAGATTTTAGAAGCATTTGTACTTGTTTGGGTTTCCTCCTAAACGGTTCTAATTACATCACATACATGAAAAACACTTTTATGAATTGGTAAAAGCATCAGTTAATGCATTAGAAAGCAATGAGTGTGAGAGTTATAAGAAATATACATATATAGAAATCAATGAGTTACAGCAAGACATATATATTCCGAGTAAAACTCGCTCGAATAATTGAAAGTTTTATATACAGAGTTATTTTCTTTGACAGAAGTATAAAATATTCTTCCCAGAAGTATAAGAAATTCATGGAGAAGCATTAATCGCAGTTATTGTAAGCGAGTTAGAAAAAGAACGAGAAATTGAGCAAGAAGCATCAAAAACTTATCAAATCACCGAAGTGAACTTCTTAAGGTTTGGTTTCGATTACAGTTTTTCACTTCATTAAATACCAAACTAAACATGCAGAATCTCGGCTTTATTACTAAATTTAAGTATTTCCAAACACTTCAAAGTACTTTTAAAAGAACAAATTTGTAAGCGCTCGAGGCCGATGAATTTTCGAGTTGCTCAATAACTAAGATTTCAATAGACTAGGTGTGAACAACTTCAAATTCTAAATCAAAGCCAAAAAAAGTTTTATTATAAAAATATTCAAATATATAACTATCTCTCTTTCACACATGCATAATACATCTGTACAGTTCAGATATATTTCAACACTGTACGCACGCAATGGCATTGCCAGGTTAGCGTAATAGTGTTACCAAGCATAATCAATTAATTGTTGAGCTTTTACATTTTTTTTCTTAAATCATAATTATACTAATTATCTAAAAGTCAACCAATTTCATCCATACTGCGTAAAGAACTTCAAAATATAACTCATAGCATTTGGATTTCCTACAGGCACAGCATGTCCTGCACCATGCACCCAGAACATAGCAAAGTTGTCAGCGTATTTTTGATAGCCCTCTAGATTATCGTTTATAAAGAAGGCTGTACGATTTGCTTGCAAATAGTTTTGCTTATCAGGCCATTCCATATCGGCAATCCAGTTTATAGTGCCCGACGTGGGGCATATAGCATCCCATATACCTAATAGATGCCAACTTTTATATTTGTCGCAGCTAAAATGCGACTGACTAAAAAGAAAAGAAAATTTCATTTGTTTAAGAAATAGTTTTAAGCCAAAAGAACTCACCGATTTGCAAACTAGAACGCGGTATGTCAAAGTTAATGGCATCACGCAGTTGCTCGAACTGCTCATTCCAATTAAAGTCCGATACTATATTTAAACCTTTTGTGACATTTTGCCGCATAAATTTTACAAATATTTCAGAATTTGAATTTCTCGGATTGGGATCTCGTACATCATTCTTATTGTATCGTATAGCAAACTTGTCTAACTCATTATTAAATACACCATTCATATGATATGCTTCACGCCAATTTTCAACGTTTATAAAATACTCAAAATCTGCAACTATTGCTTGAAGTTCATTACTTTGTTCCAAGTCTATTATGCCCGTTTGAAATAGAAATGGTGGTGTTGATTGCAGTGTATATAATAATGATACCAAAGGATTACCAACAACAACAGATTGAAGATTACACTTCACTTCATTAAACAGTTGAGCTGCATAAAGTGCCAAAGCAAATGCGGGCGCCATTTTTCCAGCATAACTTTGTCCAAATATGTGCAGTGGTATAGTTTGAAACTCTTGATGCTTCTGATAGAAACGCTTCATAAACTCTACGAGATCTGCTGCAATTTCCTCATTTGTGGTGGCATATAATGCATCGTTTTCGACATAACTAAACCCAGCACCCACAGGATTATCGATGAAGAGCAAATTGACATGATCAACCCACGTGTTATTGCGATAATTTCCAAATTCATCTATTGGTCCCAACAATCTGAAATTGCTAACACCTGTAGCAGGTGCACCCGGACCACCCTCGATCCAAACGACTAGTGGGCGTTCTGTATAATTGCTGACATCTGCTGTTGTATAGTATAGCCAGTAGAACATATGCGCGCCAGGGCGTACATCGATAAAGCCCCAATCTTGTTGTCCTGGTCCGAAGCCAGTTTGTGCTGTAAAAGTGAAAAATTATTTAAAACGAAGAGGAACAACTTTTAATTCGGTGGAAATGAAACTTTCAAAATGCATTACACGAAACTAATGGTTTAGTGACTGTTATGCTCTAGAAATAAGTAAGTTTTACCAACAAAAACCACAAAGTGAGTGGTGGATTGAATAGTGTACGCACCGGCACCATTTTGTTATGCGAATGTTGCTATTTGGAACTTTTGTATCTCTCTAGACACGAGTCTGTGGCAAGTATTAAGTTGAGCTTTGGCCATGTAGCGTAATGAGGTGGACATGGGAGGTTTTCAAATTAATTTTTCGGTTGTAATATAATAACTGCAATAATATTAATCCTAAGTAATAATAAAGTCTCATGCTTATAGTTGATTGATTTGAATTATATACTAAAATTTTATGGATTTGGCGTAGGTAAGTGATAAAACCAAAAATTGCCTGGTATGCCTTTTCGTCGTCTCTTCTTTTAGAGTAATAACCAAACAGAATGAAAGAGGTGAAGAAATTTTGTGTATACAAGTAGTTGTAGTGATTTTAAATGATAGTCGCGAATGACGAATGTGGCTTTTGATCACGGAACTTAGAACAGCATAGTGCCCAGCCCATGCCGCCCATTTCAGATTGCGCATTAACAAAAAATTGGATCTGTAAGAGGTAGTAGCATTACCCGCCAATTGGCTAAGAGCGTGCTGGGCCTCCACTGCCAACATCAGCCCAGACTTGATGAAAAAGTTGATCTGGAATTTTACAGCCAACATTTGCGAGATGAGAGACAAGAGCCGACTGCAAAATAATGGAAATGTTCGTAGTATAGAAGAGTTTGAAGGGATAGCTGCTGTACTGACCACGATAGTGAGCGCTTTTTATGGGTAGATGCACGCGGAAACCTTGGAAGTATATGACGACTGCAAAAACGAGAACGGTTGCCAAAAGATTCATCAGATTTGGCACATTCTGACGATAAAAAGCTTCACACAATGCTCGCACTTTATCGTTCGTATGGCCATCAGATGGAAAAGCGCAATGACAGCGCCTTCGAATTCAGTACCACGTCCGATGGTGACAATAGTAGATGAGAAAGCCTTTCAAACAATGGTGGCAATGAACAGTGAAATACCCGAACCAAGCCCCTAGCCTTTCTATAACAGCTTGTCCAGCAGCAGCAGCATAATAATACCAGCGGCAAACAACTGTATTCTGATGAGCAGACAGACGCCAGCGCCTATTTGCGCAGCATCACCATACATACCAGTCATCATGTTGATGACCATGCCTAAGAGTTTTTGCGTTGAACAAAGCACGGTCCTTAGGCGTACCACCGACTTCAATGATTTTTGCTACCGCAAGCAGCTGAGAATGACACGAATCCAGTAAAAGGGATCTGCAGAGTCGGAGTTCATAATGCCGAAAAGCGGAATTTGGCAGCAAACCAAGAAGATGAAAAGCGTTATAGCGATCCATAGCACCTTCTAGCGATATTGGTTGGCGGTACGTACTAGGCCTCTTACTTAGACAGGCTCCCAAATGCTTTTTTCTTCTATTTTTGCTGCTGAATATATGTTATTGTTAGACGTTTGTGGGTATTTTGGCCTTGCGGGCCGCCAGAATCATATTTTTCTTTTCTTTGAAATTTTCATTTTTTCTTGTTCTTACTTTGGCCTTAGGGGTCCGCAGAGCCATGTGAGTCTTTTTTTCAATTAGTCTATTCCTTACTCCTAGGTTTGACCTTAAGGGCCTCAGAAAGTTTGGTATGATGAATGTTTCGCCACTTAGTGGTCATACGATCACATATATATATATATATGACAAAGATTCGGAATTGTAATCAAACTCTGAAACTACTTTCAATATGAGAAATGTGTTACATATATATGATGGTCTAAAATGGGCTTCAGAGCCAAATTTCAGATGTTTGTTCATTTAAATAAAAGTTGGCATTCTTTTGTTTCTTTAGAAAACAACAAACACCAATACAACAAATGAAACAGAATACAACAAACAAAATGAGTTGTCTTATGGTTCATTATCTTTATGAGCGTAATTTTTCGCCAAAATGTGAGAGAAAGTGAGAAAAGCAGAGAGAGAGAGAGAGAGAGGGCAGAACAATTGAAATTGTTGTTACTACGCCGCGAACCCGTTTAGTATGCCAGAGAGAAAGAAGAACAAAATATGTGTGTGTGTGTGTGTGCGTGTGTATCTATTTCATATGAAGCATGTACGTGTGTTTTTTTTTTTATAGCCTTCACACATAGTGTGAAAAGTTATTAATCCGATAATTTATATTGCATTGAAAGATACATTCGAAACTCCACAAGTAGGTATGGCCTTGAATAGCTTGACGGCATAACTAAATCTAGGCATGTTTGTTCAACTGTCCGTCGAACTAACATAGCCAAATAGAACAAATTGTCAAGTCAAGTTGATCAAGAATATGTAATCATACAAACTAAATGAAAACTCAGACACCTTGTGCTGAATATTGGAAGTTTTGTAACAAAATTAAACAATTATTCGTACTACATATATAGACTACGAGTAAAAAAGAAAAGAAAAAATGCATATAACAGCTTGTAATAAAATCTTACCACAAATAGTTTCTACTTGAAAACCAATTAGAGAAACCAGAATATAAACACAATTTTTCAGCATTTCAAACTTAAAAATCAGAATTTAACCCTAAGCTAATATATGAACTGAAGCACTTTAATTATGAAACTGAAAACTTGACTTAAGAACTGCGCTTTTAAGAGCAAATTTCTATATCTATCGTATACCAAATGCACAGAAATTTGATGTACTATGCTTTTCTTTAAAGAAAAAAAAAAGTTCTAGATAATATAAAATATATGAGCTACTTACTCGTTCGCATTACTTGAGTGTGAGACAATGGAACCAATTTTCACTTAAGTATATCAGTTTTGCTGCAAGTATTTCACTTCATATACAGTATACTGTCTGTTAAACTAAAATGCTTTAGTAGCAAAAACTACAACAAAATTGCCTTAAGCCGCTAACATTCAATTTTTAATTAACTGCTGCAGTAGATGGTTGCACTAAAATATGCCAAACTAATTAAGCAACTTTTTGATATTTTTTCATTGTTTTTTGTGCTTTAAAGTCAATAAATTAATGTATGATTCAGCTACGCTTTCAAACTTCGACAACGCATTAGTCCCAGTTGGCTGTCGTAGTAATAGAATACTATGAGCTACTATGCGTATCTATGAGATACTTTCTATATCAATATGTATCTAAGCGCACATGTGCACTTCCAGCATTTTTTAATTAAAAATAAATAAGAGTTTTTCATTGTTTTCAAGCCAAATATACAAAATGCGCGCTCATTGGCTTAACTAAATACAGCGATAATATTTGCTAGAAGATACTATGCGTTTCTATGTGTTAATTAACATGGGAATTCAGCTAATTGTGCTGTTCAAATACAAATAAATTAGCAATAAATTATGATTGATGAAGTGGCACAAGGTGTTAAAGTTGTTGTCTTTATAATAAAGTTTAAAAGCAAATGCATTGACTAAGGCAGCAACGATGTAGCTACTGCATGCATTTTATATTTAAACAGCTAAGCTGCGTTATCTAAGGCTCAGATTGAGCACAAATAAGAGTAGTATCCAAGTAAGATACTTTTCTTTTGAAATACATTATTTCTCTCTATACAATTCACTTAAAGCCTTACAATTTGTATTTTAAAAAAAAAATTCTTTAATGCAACACAGCGCACAAATGTATCTACATATCTTGCATCTGTATCTGTTGCTGTATAATTTGCTAGTAGCTATATATGTTTATATGTAGCTTTATAGCATGCGAATGAATGAACCGAGCCGCGTGTAGGTCTTCAATCTTCTTGTCTTGTACATGTCGTTGGCAATGGCACTGGCAGCAACAGCAACAGCAACAGCCAGCAACAACAATATTAATATCAGTTGCACACTCACTACATGTTGCATCTGTCTGCAGTGCCTGCTGCTGCTGCTGCTGCTGCTGCACAATACACAATGTCAGTTACAAGATACATAAGTATCTCAGTGCAATTTTTTTGTTTCCTAGTACGTGTAGTAGTATGTATGTTGTACCAAGGCCAAGTAACATCATGTATGCCATGCATGTCATGTTAGCATTATAAACTCTGGCTAACATTTTTACTATACTTTCTTTAGCACTGTGTAGGAGTATCTACTAGATACTTCTACATAGTACTTTGAGGCTTTGTTTGAGCGATTGAATTGTATATGCCTAGAATGTTAGTGAGTGAGAGCATGTTGCATGCATGTAGCTGCAGCTTCGAATGTTGATTGATAACTTATGTCATTTCGTAATTGTACCTTATGCGACATATTCTAGCTATATCTACTATCAAGTAACATTGAATACGCCCACAAGTAAATTTTTCAATTAACTCAATTGAAACTTTTACATTTTTTAATCCGTAAAGGAGCAAGTTTTTAATATCATTAGTGTGTTATTATGTATTAAGTGTATAACTTTAACTCCTTAGCTTTTGCATAGTAAAACTTCTTTAATTAATTAAAACTGTCCCGACAAGTGCTTTAATGCTAGAGAGAACTTCATGTGCGGAAGTTTGCTACTTGCTTTTCATTTTTCACAACTATTTAACTAATTTTCTTGTGCATTTTCTTTAAATATCTATATATTAATACGAGTACTAGGTACTCATTATACTCTTCACACAGCGTGTGAATAGCATTATAATTTGTATTAGCAGCGCCTTAAAGGAAGCAGCTGTCTGTGCGTTCCTGTCCACCCTATACCATGAAGCTTTGAAATGTCAGTTTGAAAGTTGGTATGTAAACATCTTTTTGTTTATTTTCTTACATCGAACATGTTCGAATTAAAGCAATTATAGTTGCAGTAAAGAACCATATTTAAAAGATAAGATTTGCATTGCTAGCATCTCAGTGGTCTAATTTTCAAACTAGAGATGGGCGCGTGCCTGCCGTAATTTCGATGTGTCGACGTTCATCAATCCGCATGAAACATGCTAGAATGCATTGTACCTCAATCTTAGTTATGAGCACACTTTAAATTGGAATAAGAAACCAAAAAAAACGTTAACTTCGGTTGAACCGAAGCTCTAATACCATTCACACGAAACTTTAAATAGTATTGTCATACATAAAAGTGGGGGTTTAAATAGGGGGTGGTACACGCTCACTAGTAGATGTGTATGAAGCGATGTAGTAGATGTGTAAGATGCCGCCATATCGAATTTCAAGTTGAAGCCATATCGAATTTCAAATGCATAAAAGTGAACTGTGGGTTTATATGGGACTACCTCAAAAAGTGGGCGGTATACGCCCCTTTGTATATGTATATGAAGCGGTTGTCCATTAAAATCCACAAAATCAAATTGCAAGCTAATATTGATCGAAATCAAGGATTTTTTCATATGTATGGGGGCTACCTCAAAAAGTGGGCGGGCCACGCCCAATTGTCGATGTATGTTCAACGGCTGTCTCTTAAAAGGCACCATATCGCATTTCAACCTAATATTGACTTTAATAAAAAAGTTTTTCTTACAAAAAGTCAAAAGTTGACCATCGGTTTGTATAGGAGCTACCCCAAACAGTGGGCGGGCCACGCCCGTTAGTCTATGTAAGTTAAGCTGCTGACCATAAAAAGGCACCAATTTGTATTTCAACTTATTATTGATTTTAATAAAAAAGTTTTTCATAGAAAAAGTCAAACGTGTGCGGTAGGTTTGTATGTGGGTTATCCCAAAAAGTGGGCGTGGCGTGTCAATCTTGATTAAACTGCCATATAAAAAATTTCAACTGAATAGCATAAACATTAATACCCAAAAAATGAGAAACAACATGCAGACAGACAGACGGACGGACAGTGCTAGATCGATTTGTCTCGTCGAGCTGATCAAGAATATATATGTAGTTTATGGGATCTGCGATGCCTCCGTTAATGCGTTACAAACTTTCAGACGAACTGATAATTCAAAATTCACATTATGTGTGAATGGTATAAAAGCCATATACAGCGTAAATATAAACCATGGTGGTGATGATGGTCCCATTACAATGCAAACACTTCCGTACATAAAACTTTTATAATTGAGTCAGTAATGGAAATCTATCCGCTTATACACTTACTGGTGTCGACTTGGAAATAGATTTTATTTGAAAAGTAAGAGCTTATGAAAAAACTCTTTTCTTTTTTGGCATTCAGTTTCCCGTGATTGGCAAAATCTTATACAGTGCAAAGTCATGAATACCATTAATAATTAACGAATATTTTATGTGTGTAAAACTTTAAGCGTATTTTAATTTCACCAGACATAATTTTCATTTCATTTATGAACGAATTTTATTTCATTCAATTTAAAATTATGCAGCGAACTATTTGAATTTTCAAATTTGAAACAATATGCTACAATCTAACTCCCTCCCCGCCCTCCAGCGCTATTCAGACATTTCGCACTCTATAAACAAAATTTATTGTGTTTTATGTAAATTTTTCAGTTATATTGTAAAATATTTTTGTCAGCTTATAATAAAAAACACAACAAAAAAACAAAAAATGTGCTGAAAACTTTGAAGAAAGTGTTGCCTGCACAGGTGCGACAGACTTCAATGCAAGTATCTACTTCGCTGTTTATTGTTTTCCGCAGATACATATTTTGTTATAGAACATTTTTTGCATAAATTTTATTCTACAAATATTATTTTTTGCTATGCAAAACTTTTTGTACTCTCTTCAAAAAACTTGTTACACAGAATATTTTCAGTTGTAGTAGTAACTTCCAATATTGAATTCATTATTCAGTGTTTCGGGAGAGTTGTTGATCGAAGTTTTAATTGAAGCAAGCTGACGCTTGTTTTGGTTGTTCACGGCAAAAGTTATTTTGTATCTATTTTGAATGCATGTTGTACGAAACCAAAAAAAAAAAAAACGAAAAAAAAAGAACCAAATTATTAACATAACAATCACTTTATTGTTGGAACAGTTTGCTTAAATCTGAAGCAGATAATTAGTGTCTGAAATGTAGTTCAATTGAAGCATTAGTAATGCATCGCGGTGTGTTAAAATGTGAAATTAAAATATAAGTTTTAAGAGTATTAAGTCTGACTCTTGCGCGAATTTCGTCGACCGAATTTTTCACTACGTTACTAAAGTGTATGTTGTACAGGTTTACCAGACACATTTATTTGATACATCATTTTAAAACGAATAACACAAAAACGAAACACTCAACAAAGACTACGTAAAAGTTATTTGTGAATTATAAGCGCTAAGTGAAGTTTAATTTTAAGTTTTAAACCAAAATTGAGTTAAATTTGGTTCTTGTCCTTTTGCCAGCTCAAAGAACTCCTTCTTCATAGAATTTAATAAGTTGAACACAAGGCTTTGGTCGAGAAAAAGAGAGGTTCCTTTCGCAAGGTACGAAAGTAGCTTTGAAAATCAACTGGGCCATCTATTTTTCGTCTGAGAGTATTACCTATTTAGAAGGAAAACGGATTAAGAATAATTATAAAGCATGGAAGTTGTTAGTGTAAGTTAGCAAACTCAACCATCTCATGGTGCATTTAAAGAATTGGCATCTTCTTCATCACCCCTCGCACAATATGTTTTGCCACATTTAACGTTGACGTACTTTAAACGCACAAATGGAACACTGGAATGTTAGAATGGGCAGTAAGTTGTCGAGAATATATCTTTGAGTTACTGGCCTTTTCTTCAAAATTTGTCTTTTGTTTCAATCGGTGAGCTCTGGGTTTCGTATTTTTTGCTATATACTTTCCGATTTACAAAAAAGTGACTCGTGAAGGTTCATGACCGATGTAGACAGCGCTTTTACAAGGTCTGTCGCAAAAGAAACATAACTTTTAAAAATAGCTGTTTCCGGTGGCGCCACCTATTGGTAGGTACATGCGTTGGAAAGGTACATCCTTTACTGACATCTTGTATAGCTGCTTGGCTGTCTGAATATAGGTAGACTGGTTTTCCTCTAATCGTAGATGATTCTAGGCAACAATTGCCTTCTGTATGGCAGCAACTTTCGCTTGGTAGATGTTACAGTAATCAGGTAGTCAAAAAAAGGCATTGTTACCCATTTCTGGGATGTATATTGATGATTCTCAAACATTTTTCTGTTTCTATTTTATTTTGCTGTCCTTGCCAATCTTTTCTGAAAGCATGAATACGAGCATCGCAGTTCTTATTGAAGTCCATTGTAGGGATACAACAATGCAAGTGTAAAACGTTCACAGCCTTTTTAACCCTTTTAATCACAGCATAACCGCTTTATTTCTTTATTTTTTGTTTGTTTGAAAGGTTGTAGGTTGAAGAGAACTAATTTTTATACCATTCACACATAGTGTGAAATGGTATTATCAGTTTGTCTGAAAGTTTGTAACGCATTAAAGGAGCCATCGTAGACCCCATAAATTTGTGCTATATGTATCACAACATAATTGAATAGGGTATCACATAGCTAGTCACCGTAACTATAGCAGTCTTAACTACATGTTTCTAACTAAACTAAACTAAACTAAACTAAACTAAACTAAACTAAACTAAACTAAACTAAACTAAACTAAACTAAAATAAATGTAAACAGTATTTGGCTTAAATACATTTACATTCAACATCAGAATTGGTCTTCCAAAATAAATAAACAAAATGTAAACAACTCAATTAGTTACAATTAGTAATATAAAATTTCATTACGTAGAACGCTGCCTATGAAATTTTAATAACTAATTTCGAAAATGCAAAATTTTGCAACTAAATAAGAAGAATAGTAACTAATAAAAAATTGATTTTAATTAAAACTATCGAAAACATTTGACATGCAAACATGAATCAAAAGCTTTGTCACAATTTTTGGCTATAGCTCATACATAGTTATGCATTTTAGTGTATGGATGGCAAAAATATGGTTATAAACCAATATGCGGTAGATTTTTTAATATTTTATGTGATTTTCTAATTAAAATATTTTCAGTATTACACATAGTGCACAGCAGACACAGTGGACTCGCGTTGAATTTTGCGTATTTATGAATTTTATGCTGAAATATGCGTTTCACCAACAACAAAACGAACAACAACAACAATAAAAACATCATCATCATCATCATCATCATCATAATCATAATCATAATCATACTTGTTTGTGTTTCTATTTTCCAGGCTTACATATATTGGTTTTCCTTTATGCAAATAAGCGTTCGAAAAATAATAGCGATACACCGACAAAAGCATTTCAAATTCATTTGCATACTTTTGGGCGCGCTGGCACGCTTTTTTTTTGACTATGGACGCAGACGAGCATATTGCAGCTGTCTTCGCAATATTCTGCGTAACACCAAAATTCAATAAACAAATAAATTAACAGAGTTTGCAACAAATCAGCGCCTGTTTAGTTAATTTATATACCATTCAGTGGCCTTACAGGTGTAGCTACTATACTATATAATACTATGCTATATGAAATACTCGTACAAAAAAAAACCGCTTGATGATGTAAAAACCAAGTGACGAAAGCCTACTAACAACTCAGCGAACTTTCGTTATCAATTTTGTGACGAAAGTTTATTGCTTTTCATTTGTACTCGTATTGTTGTTGGAATTGATTGTAATATGTAATTGTGTTGCACGTAGGCATTCGTCACTCGTATACATATATGTAAATATCTATGAATACATACCAGTATATTCCAAATTAACCAAGATTATAAGAATATGCTGCGTATAACAGTTGTAACAGCCATTAGTATGACGCATTCGGACAAATAGTTAATATTCCATAATTTAAAATGATGCTGTATCTCGGCTATATAAAAAAAAATTTGCGCAATGTTACAACTTATGATCACTGGAAATATGAGCATTTGGCAAATCCAGAAATGCATCTTTTAAAATTTTTTGTTTTGACCTATATTTTTATGCCATTCACACATAGTGACACCATAAAAAATATATATTTTCTTGATCAGCTCGATTAGACAAATTGATCTAGCTATGTCCGTCTGTCTGTCCGGATGTTGTTGCGCCCTTTTTTGGACACCAATTGTAAAGCTATACGGTTGTAAGCCGACAGAGACTTCTTTTTATTGCAGTTTGATAGAGTATCAAAATATTTACATGCTACGCCGCCATATAAACCACCGTTCATTTTCGACTTTTTGCATGAACATTTATTTTATTGCTGTCAAGATCATCTTAAATATGTTATGGTGGTGGCTTCTTATGAAGGGACTCTTCACATGTATATCAAGGTTTGTGTCACGTCCACTTTTAGAGGTAGCCCCAAAACAAACTTTTGGAATTTTTTACGAAAACTTTATTATTAGAGTAAATATAAACTTGACATTTAATATACTAGCTTCTTATGAAGTTTTCCCACCAAAATCTATCATTTTTAAAAAATTTGGAAAACAAAAAAATTTTTTAGTTTTTGGTGTACTAAATTCCTGTATAAAAAATGTATGTTTTCTAAAGGATTCAAACCAATGAACAAAGAAACTATATCATTCACTTGTGTAAATTTACAAAAAAAAAAAAAAAAAAAAAAATCAGTCAGTTGAACGAGACGTCCGAATTTCTTAAACTTCTCCATTAATAATAATGGGTAAGCCCCTTGAGAGCGGGTATTTTCAACCACCTATATTTCAGACTGTGGTGATTCGTTTTTATATGCATTTATACATTTTCGAAATTCATGTTTCAAGACCTTTCTATTCGTATAATCGTATATACAGACCCTCTGTCGGACTTATCACTAAAAACTTTGTATACTCGAAATATAGTGTTCTTGCCACACTGAGGTGTGGACTTCCATCCACAGTAATATAATACTATACTACATACAAAATATGCTCTAGGCCCTTTGGTGTTTGCATAATTTCAGGCGCTAAATATGCAAAAATCTTTGTGAATTTATTCTATTTTACATTTTACATTTTTCATTTTTCCATTGCCATTCACAGCATATTTTATAGAATATAATAAACCAGCTGTTGTTGCATTTTTGTACTAACGCTGCTTAATTATATTTGATAATAAATATTGTATCTACTCGTAGCTATTGTACTCGTTTAATAATGAAGTGTTCAATATTTAGTTTGCATTGCTTTATATTTGTACTGTACAAATATGTGTTATATATAATTTTGTATTACGTTTACGAGTATTTGTTCAAACTCAAATGCTTTCTGATTTATTGTCTTAATTGTGTATTTGAGTTTGTGAGTCTGCAGCAAATGATTTTTGCTAACAATGATTTGCTTAATTGTGCACAAATTGTATAGGACATATGTACTTGTAAATAGTAGTGTAAGGCAATCCTTATACGAGTATGCTAAATCTAACTGCAGGCGAACGTTTTTCCGCATCCGAAAACGATACACAGACACAGACTTTATCGTGCAGTTTATGGCAGCAATCATTCGCGCAAATCTTCGCTTTCGGATCACCTGCGATAGTTTTGCGTGAATAATATGCGTGTTTCATTTTCAAAATGTTCCTATGAATTTATATATGTAAGTATAAATAGCTAAAAATACTAAACAAAATTAAACGACCAGTTCCGTGCAACTTCTAGACATAAAAGATTTCTTATGTTTGAAGATTTTTTTAATAATTCCAATTGTTCCTAGTCTTTTAATACAAACAATTGTTTATACTCGTAGAACCAAAACAATAACAATTAAATGCGAATTATACTCAGCGGGTAGCAAAATAGAATATTCAAAATTTGTATCGCGCATTGTTTGCCTCAATCGGATTTTCGCTGAGATACAGAGTGTCTCAAAAGAAAGTTCACATTTGTTTTGTAGATTGCGTGAACGCAACTATTCCGTGGAGCGCGGTGGGTATGTCAATCGGTAGCCTAGCTTTTGGGTATTTAGTCGCTGTGGAGCAATTCTCGGGAGCGAACAGTACGTTGTGCGTACGTGAGTTTTACAAAAACGATAATTCAGCGACTGTAGCGCGTAGAAAATTCTGCAGTATTCGACATGTTCGTCATTTAAATGATGCGTCAAGCCCTCGACTCATTGAAAACGGAAAATGGCTCGAGAAGTTTGAAGAGACAAACCGGTTCAATGCTGGAAAAATCAAAATCCGGGCGTCCAAGGTCTTCGAGAACGTTCGAAAACGTAGACAGTGTTACGCAGTCTATTCGTGACAAGCCGGACCTTTCGATGCGGAAGCGTGCTATTGCTTTAAACGTGCATGGATCATCATTGTTCCGCATTTTACACAAAGATTTAAGCTGCACCCCCTATATAATTCAGTTTGTGCATGAATTAAAGCCTCAGGATGCTGGCAAATTTGTCTCCAGGAGAGGTGACATAAATTGGCCTCCACGAAGTCCCGATTTAACCCCCATGGACTTTATTCTGTGGGGTTACGTCAAATCTAAAGTTTACGGCAACAAACCGACTTCCCTTAAAAGAAAATATCCGTCACGAAATTTCAGCCATCACGGAGAATACCTGCCGAGATGTAATAAACATTTTGACAATAAACTACTTTGTTTTTTTTTATCGATTTTTTAAATGTAAACTTTCTTTTGAGACACCTTGTATTTCACAATGGCATAAATTCAAGCAGTTGTTTAATATGCACATTCCAAATAGTTTATTATTGATTTAATAGTTAATATTTTCAGTTACTGCTCATATTAATTGCTATTTTGTTGATTTGATTATGTTTGGAGTAAATGTGAAATTTGATGTATGCTAAATATTAGCCACAATACTAAATTTTGGTTTGATTAATAATAAAAATAAGTTCTGTAAGCTTTATTGACTGCATTTATATACAATATATTCAACTGAGCTATTCAAGACATGAAGTGAAAGTCTAAATTAATGTAGGAGACAGCTTTTTTGCAGAAGAACTTATATCCGTATAGTGGTCTTTAATGGACATCATACAATGTAAAAGTGCTTGTAATGGCGAGGACTGTTCTAAAAGTATTACCCTTTATGGCGGAAGATGATGTGTTGCTTATTATACGAGTGTAGTCTTGAAAGCTGTAGAAATAACAAAGCTAATACAAAAAAATGTATGAAAAGTTTGACTAAATTGGTAGCAAGTATCGAGTCTTTATAAAATTTAAACGTTTGAAGTATGACGACGCTATATTGTTTAGTATTTGTTCGACATCCTTCTATAGTGAACGCTGTCAGTGACTTTTTAAACATAAAATACATTAGTCATCGCTATGCAGCTTGAGCAGATTCTCACTATAAACAAGATATCGAAGCTATTGAACATCGCTGGGAAAATGAACTAATTAGAAAACCAAAGCCTATTTTCCAAATTGTTTATGTTTGTTTTGTTACGTCGGGTACTACTGAGACTACCCTCGTAGCTTGATAAATATCAACAGTATATATCCCATAAAGTGTACATAATCTTAGTCAGCTCGTCGAGATGAGGCGATCCAGCTATGTCCGTCTGGCTGTATGTTGTTGCGCATTTTTTGGGCACCAGTTTTTAAGATATCCGGTTGTAAGTCTTTTTATTGTAGTTTAACAGAATATTAAAATTGACATACCACGCCCACTTTTCAAGGCAGGCTGCATTGTACTTTGTACGAAAACTTTTGTTTTTGCTGTCAATATAACTTTAAACTCCCTTTTTATGAAGGGACTCTTTACATATAAATTAATGGTCGAGGCCCGCTCAATTTTTGAGGTAGCACCATACAAACCCATATTTATGGTTTACAAAACGATCTAAAATTTCATGTGATTGGTAGTTCAACTGAACAAAAATCCGGTTGGGAGTAATGTTTCCCAGTTCGCACCCCCTGGATCCACCAATGGACAGACATGTGTACGTATTTGAAATCTCCGCTATCATGTCAGCTGTTTTATGCATTTTTTCTTTTGGCAAGGGCTTCGAAGCAAAAGAAGGGTGACGTGACTAGCACAAAAATAGAAATCGGCAATGGTTATAGTTAAGATATTTAACATTTCTCGGAAAACAGTGTACAATTTGGTAAAAAAAAAAAAAAAAAAAAATAGGAAACTCGCGTAAATTTACAAAATTTGAAGAGGATTTGAAGAGGCAATCCATTTTGAAGCAAAGAGAATGAATGTCGCAGCTTAATTAGAGCTATCATAGAAAATCCTGAAATAATTGCTGTTAACTTTTCAACAGCATTGGAGAGATTAATAGGCAAAAAAGTTAGTGAAGCTACTCTGCAACGTAAGTTTAAAGAAGTTAATATTAAAACCTACGACATGACTCCAAACGAACCAAGCCAAACGCCTTGTATTTGCTCTGGAGTACATCAGAAAGCCTGCACAATTCTGGTGCAATGTATTATGAATAAACGAGTCAGTATTTCAATTCCAATGGTCATTTGGAAGATACTTTATGTATGTTTGTCATACATCAAAGAACAAAGCGGTGCAGCCTCTCAACAGATTTGGCGGTGGCTCAGTGCTGTTGTGCGCATGCAAGTCGTTCTATGGATCTGGAGAATCGACGCCAATAGAGCACACTTTCAGACAATCTGGCTAGCTCGACATTGTCTCAAAGTGTGCTCTATTGGCATCAATTCTCCAAATCCATAGAAAGACATGCATCCGCAAAATATGGCTAGCTCGACATATTGAACGAGTATGATTTCCCATCTTCCCATCGGCAAGTAGACTTTTCCAACCAAAGATTACATTTTTCAACATGACAAAGCTCCGTATCACAAAGGTTGGTTATTATTTTCAAAGCAGCACGTCTTCAATTTGTATTTGCATAAACTGCTTGCGAATTATAAAATACATTCGGGTCTAAATTCAAAACGTAACCTATTTGTTAATTTATTATTCAACTAGTTGGTACTCGACGCGTTGCTGCTCTTCCATGCTTCCCCCGCCCCATTCCAATGCCCCCGTCGCCATTACACAGCTAGCTTGAGACCGTCCGATAATATTCATTTTCTTCATATAACAATATTTTGCGAAATTTTCGCTTCTGATAGGTTTTTAAAGTGAATCGATATTTTGTAAAAGCGCATTTAAAGACATGGTCAAAATTCCGTTTGTCACTATGTTGGCACAACTGTTCTTTATACTTGACAAGGAGTTTGATCGCCAACTGTCATTTAACGGTTTTTACGAATTTTTGCGAATTATCGCTGAAAACATGGTAGGACGAACCGATTATGACTCCAATTTCATAAAACAGATTATAGTTTTGAGCAAACTAAAAGATTTTTAAGTTTTCTATGTTAATTTGATTAATTAGCTGTTTAAATAAAGAAAATGTTAGCTACACTCCTTAGCAAGTCTCAGTATTTTTAGCGTACTGAAAATTAATTTTGTATCTTCCTTTATTAAAAAAAAAAAAGCCAAACAAACCAAAAATTAAATAAATGATGCTTCAGTTGAGTACATTTGACTATCGTGCCATGATTTGTTGCACACTCATTTCCTTCTGAACTCTACGCAATCACGCACTTCTATACTCCTCGCAGCCATTTTGTTTAGTGGACCACAACCGCTTGCCACTTCCGTTTCCGTTTGACTGTTCGCAGAGTTTTTGCATTTCTATGCATTTCATTCGTCACAGTATACTTTTTTTTCTTCTTTTTTTACAGTTATACTACCGCGAAAAGTTTTGCATTGCTTTGACTTCCTCAGTGCACCACCAGGTGAGTTGCCTGAAGTTAAACGAGTATAACAAAACTACCAGAATGTGCTTCTGCTCTAGCATAACCAACAAACAAAAAACACTTTAGATTGCATATCTACATGATATATATATATATATATATATATATATATATATATATATATATATATATATATATATATGTGTGTGTGCGTGTGTGTGTGTGCGTGTGTGCGTGTGTGTGTGGCTGTGTGGGTCTGCGAGGGTGTTGACAACGCTTTTTATTTCATTGCATATGACATGCCATTCCCTTAAGTTAAAAGCATCCGAGCTGAGGCAGTGAATGTGCCACGATGACACCGTAGATTTGTATCTATGCGCTACGATGCTGTTGACTTGTTGACTTTTTGGTTAACTGTTGAAATGTTTATGACTTCATTATGCGCGATAAAAGTTATAATTTTGTGTTTTATTTTTTGTATTTTTTTTTTATGGCAACAATGCACTTTGCTATGGCGAATGCCCGAGAATAATAAAAAATGGCTTGTAATATGAGATTACATACAAGTGTAAAGGAATTTATGTTTCAGTATGATATATTTTAACTTTACAACAATGCAAAGCGTTAATATAGTGCAAAATTCTTTGAAGGTATGTATATCTAATTAAAGTTAGATTTTTAACAAAGACGTACTGTACTAGAAGTATATTACTAGTTTTAAGAAAATTAGCTTAAACATCGAAAATTACTCACAAATACGATATACAGAGTGGAGCTTGGGAACTCCAGATGGCAATGACAATTCATTTGGGCAGTAATCCTAAGAGCTTCTTTAACTTTGTCAATATACACTACAAAATTATCGTCTTGACAGGAAATCTGCATCCTCTATTTCTCAGATTTGCTTACTAATTTCTTTCAATATAACTATGTTAATATCTCTTCTAACTCTAATGATCCCCATAACATTTATCTTATAACTTTATATATGGTGAGGCTTAACTACCTTTTTTAAATGCACGCCATTCCGGCTGTAGGGATCGTAGCGTGGCAGTAGTAAAACCAATCGACAGGCGTGGTTCTAAAATGTTATTTCTTTCCAGCTCAGTCGGCGTTGGAACATTGGGGAGCGTGCTTTTGCCGTCGAGGACGAATATTCTTTGATCGTAATCCAGTGCGCCTTCCGAAATCAGCCTCAATATAACCGCATTAAGCCATGTACCGGACCGGAAACAAATTATTTCATGGGTCACAACGACCAGACAAACTGCGATTGTGACAAGACGAAGAACTGAAGTCGCTCGGCCCATTAGATCACCTGAGAACACTTAGGCTGTGAAAACTTCAATCTGCTTTTGGACTCCCCGAAATTTCAGTGATGCGAATTCTTCACGAAAACCTCCATCACCATCCATACAAGCTGACGATTGCGCAGCAACTCTCCGAACGCGACTTTAATTCTCGGAGTTATGCATGTGAGTCGGCTCACACATCAATATCATCGATGGCTATTTCAAGGGCACGTTTTCAATACGGTCCGATATGGAGTCGATTTGGCACCGTGCGTTTATGTCAACAGCACAAAGAACCTACTGGACCTGAAGGTCAGCAACCGGGCAGAAATTTCCAACATACCCGCTGACAGTTTGGTGAGTGTCATGAAAAATGCCAGAAATCGACTTCTTCAGTGTATGAACAATGGGGGCATCACCTACCAGATATGGATTTCAAAACTGTGTAAAACAAAATTTTACATAAAATGGGTGTTATTGAGTTGTGAAAAAAGTCAGTTACCCTGTACTACTAAACTGCTGTACTTGTGTTTGGAACATATATTATGCTACTCATCAAGATCGTATTGAATCAGTTCGAAAGCAATTTATCCTTTTCGACCTCAAAAACCTCAATTGGGCTTCTGATGTTAATCGCCCAACATATGTGGCTCGCTTGAAACTAATCGATGTTCCAACTCTTTCCACATGACGGTCGATGCTTTCTGTTGGGTTTCTTCATAAGATACTTTCTGGTGAAATGGATTTTTCTTACTTGCTGCGATGTTTAGTTCTTAATGCTCTGATAATGTCTACCCTAGAGAAAGGTGAACCGTAATTTGAATGGTCACCAAATGGTCTGGACATTCCAGTAAGACTCAGTACTGCCACTCAAAGCTAAGCTAATCAATATTGGTTAAACAATAATGTTCCACTGTTCATTTCTACTGCATATTACCATCCACTATCACCGGATACTCATCCGCTCGATATGCTCCATATGCAGCATTTTGCATACCAAAGTCAACACTAAACAAAAAAAAAAGAAAGTTGCTGCCGAGAGTTCTCGGTTTTAAAATACCCTGTAAATACCAGAGTGTGGTTGCACTCAAAGCAGCATTTCATTGTGAATAGAACAAAATACCAGCAGCTCACATTTGTCGCGTTTATCGAACGTCTCAGAGCCCCTAGTTCACGCTAAAGGCAGCCGTATCGAAAATTTGAAGTAAAATTTTATTGGAATTAAATTCAACTTAAAAAAAGTAAAAAAAAAACCGCGTCTCAAAAGTTGCATTTCATTTGTGCCACACTGTTTACAGTACAATCAACATAACGCACACGTAGGCCAAAGCAAAACACGTATACGCCTCGTTGACTGCAACAGTTAAAATCATGTTAAAAGTCAACAGACTTTGTCGTCTGAATGTGGTCATAATCATCAGCATCGTCAACATATACATAAGATACAGATACAGATACAGATACATATACAGATACATTTTCATTTTCATAAGAAACAACGACATTTTGTCTCGTATCCCGGCAGCCGTAGCGGATGTAATGGATACATATGTACAGCAGCACACACACACACATTTCCGTTTTTGTTATAACGCGTCGCAATGACTATTTCAGTAGTTTCAAAGTATAAATGTCTGCTATTTAGTTACGACTTGCTGCCTCTAAAGTTTGAAGCCTCTTTGCCTGCCACTACTCTACTACTGCGCTGCCTGCTTTTTTTATAAGCGCGAACATTTATTTTTATGACTTAATAACTGAAAAAAAGAAAACGTTAACTGCTCCTTTTGCTGCAAACTAAAACATGTGAAAATTGCTCATTTGAAAAATGTTTGAAATAACAAAACTAAAAACACACTCATTCACACATGAAACGCCCACAATTTATACAGTGGCGTATCAGAGGAACTCTACTAAAAAAGCACAAAAAAAAATATATATATAAATAAATACAGTAAGACAAGAGGAAGGATGCCTATAGTACTTTTAGTTTAATTCAAATTTATATTGACAATAATAAAAACAAATTTTACACAAATTCTTTAGGACTAGCACAGGAAAACGTATTTTAAGATCTTACATAACAGCTTCGTTGATAATACTTTGTAATAGTGCTCACAATTTTGCAATGGACGCTTATATTTATAATTTTGACGACAACAAGATCGTTTTTATATCAGCAATAATTTTTTCAGGCATATTAGTTAGTTGCATTTAAATATATTTGGGGGAAACGTTCATCTACATCCATTCTTTGCGCTTTGTTTCGAACAACATGATTGCAAAAAGCTGCTAAGCCTGAGCACAAGTCACGTTCCTATCGTCCGTTTAGCAATACTGTCTAATATTTTCGAAAGAATATTTCTGGGTCGAGTGTAGCCACTGCTAAACGAAGTTCACATGCTTCCAGTGCACCATAACGGGTTTAGAAGACGCCATTGGACCACAGAGCAATATCATTGCGTTGTATAGCAGATACTGAATACTCTAGAAAATCGTCTGTTTTGTTCGGCTGTATTTCAGGATGTTGACCGAACTTTTGCAAAAGCTCAAATCTCTGCTGCCGGCACCATGTTTTTTTTTTTTTTTTTGGTATTAACATCCTACATTGACAACAAAACTTTTTACGTCAGCTGCGAGGCTAAATAATCTAAATTAAAATACGTCTAGACTGGAGTTTCCCAGGGCAGCGTGTTAGGCCTTGACTTATACATGCTTATTACTGCTGAGCTCCCATTAGTGAGCGGCGATAAGCTAATGATAGCAATGTATACACTGCTCTCTTGGCAATGGACGGCATAGCGGTTGTTGCCACGAGACTTCACCTACTAGAGAATTGGTACATTAGATAGAAAAATCCTCTCATGTAGCAGGTACATACACAATGAGATGCTGTTTTCCAGTTTCTCTCAACGGCGATGTCTTTCCCATGAGCAACACTGAAAAGTATCTTGGCCTAATAAATACTAGACATACTTACTAGGCTTACCTGGCAAACCCACATAAAGCTAAAAACAAAGCAGTTGGATCTCAAACTCATCAAGATAAATTGGCTACTAAGTTTGAGAAACAAGAGATACTGTTGTACAAGACAATAATAAAGCCGGTATGGCATATGACCACATGGCATACAGCTCTGAAGCACAGTATTCAACTTCAATTTGAATTTCCTGCAATGGTTTCAGTCAAAGCTTCTGCGTTGTCTCATTGGTGCAGCATACTATATATCAGAAACTCAGTTATCTACTTGACTTACTGATCCCAACTGTCAAGGAGGAAATTGTAAGAGGTTCAGCAACAGGTACTGCACACGACGAAAGAAGTGTGTGCGCAGCCGTTTGCTTCAGTTGCTCCCAAACGAGAATATTTTCTTTTAGCTCCGCTCCTGAACATTACATGCACATATTGTATACCAGTAACTATCATATGCGTCGTTTTCTCTGTCAGTGTATTTATATACATTTTGTATATTTGAAATATGAAAGCAAATTGCCTGTCAAAAATTTGTAGCCAATTTGTTTTTCAAATAATGCACACATTTGCTGATTTTTATCAGCTATGCTAAATGAAATATACATCCAATATATTTAAAGAGCAATACAAATTTTGTTTAATTCAAATTTGCAGTTTTTGGAATGTAATTGTTGTAAATATTATTTTGTTTGTATACGGAAAATCAAAAGTATCAGCAAAAGTTACAATTTGGCTTCTGGCTCTGGCGAAATTGAAAAGAGATAATATGATCAATCTTAAGTTATTGCACACAAGACTCAAATAGATTTCACTCTAGATACTAAAAAACCCATATACGCACATTGTCACCATCTAAAAGTAATCGTATACATAGACGAAATGTCTAAGAAATGATGGCTAATGCAAGTATACCGACAGATGCTTAATAAAAGTTAAGGAAGCTACGTAAAAATTCACCTTTGTGGTTCCAATCTTGGATTACACTAAAATTTGATCAAAACAAAGTACAGCAATAAAAAATATGAAAGAATTCCCTGCTTTTAAAACCTTTCAAAACCATCAGATAATCAAGGATATGTGGTATTTTTTAGGTTATATTAATGTTTGTGGAGTTTGATGCCACTACGTTTAAGGCAGCTAATTGATATTTGAATAGATTCTAAACGAATGTCGATGCACCATCAGCAAGGCGTATATTTATGCAAATTGTTATGATGATTAACCAGCAACACGTTAATTTCAATAAATGAATTTATTGGAATATTAACGTTTGATATGTCCACTGTTTTATTTCATATTGCTATGAGACCAAATTGAAGCATATGTCTTCTTTCATCTTTTATTTCTCAATAGAACATAAGGTGAAGACGATAATCTTCTGCTTGGAATTAAAATCCTTAGTTTACATGCAGTTTTCCTTTAAGCTGGATATTACCACTATAGTATGTCAAAGCTAAATTCCAAAAGACATAATCCAGATTCTCATCACTGAAAATCGTGGGGTACGCCTCGCAGGCCTCGCAAGCATCAACCTCAACTGCCAAATCGAATATACAAAGAAAGATAATAATGCTGTACATCTGGTGAGTTTGGCTCGAAGTGATTCACTATGAGCTACTCTAGCATAACCATCAACATTCATCTTTCAGCACGACAACCCTCAACCACATGTTGCAAAAGTCAACAAGGAAACTTTGTAATGATTTCCTGTTCCACCCGCTGTATTCACCTAACATTTTTCCTTCCGACTAGCACTTGTTCCGGTCGATAACTCATGGCCTGGTCAGGCAGCACTTCACTTCTTATGAAAAAGCCAAAAATTGGCTCCATTGTTGGATCATCTCAAAAGACAACATCTCAAATACAACAATTTCTCTGAATAAAACAAGAAAGTTACAAGAAAAAAACCCCTCTAAACTTATAAGAAAAGGGTTATTCTTCTACATTTAACAAGTCTATAACGATACGACTGTTTTACACATATATAGGGTGTTCGAACCAGAGTGCACGAATCAATTTTGGCTCCATTTTTTTTTTGTTTGTTTTTTTTTTGTGTAAGTGGCAACTCTGAAATTTGACAGCTGGCAGCTACGTCTGTTTCGATTATTTAAAATAGAGCGCGATACAATTAAACAATATGTTATACGTGGCTGACGTAGAAAAATGAAGTGAATACCGATTTTGGGAAACCAATCATCTTCACCGATGAGGTGCATTTTCATCAAAATGGGTTTAACGCACAAAATTGTCGATGCAGTGACTATGAATGTCATTCGTTACAGAAACTTGTTAACGGAGTTCTTGTGAGTTCAACTGGATGGTATGAATCTGAACGACATGTAGTTTCAACAGGACGGCGTCAACTGTCACACCGCGTATGCAACAATTGATTTATGGGAACAACGATTTCCAGACGGAACTGCACTCTTGTTGGGACAGCACATATAGTACTTTTATCTTAGTAGCTCTTTATTTCTTACTATTTTTATGCCTCTCACAATTTTAATACAATAATATTTCTACTTTCATTTTGTTTTCTTCTTTGTCCATTGCTCTATATTCTACACTCTCTTTCTAGCTACTTCGCTTGCCTACAGTTTTATGGCTAACGCCATTGCAAAGTTTTGCGCCCGGAAACGGAAACCGAAAATTGCTACTTATTATGTTGTTAATTTTGTGCGGCATATCCATGTCTATTTTCTATATACGAGTACGTGTATATGTGTGCATGGTACGATATTTTATTCTTGTCTATGTGTAGGTATGTGTATCTGTGTTCTGGTATTGTCCTTTATACAAGAACATATATGGAAGTAATTATATGTTACCAAGCATTTATGCCCCGTGGCGTTTGCCAGTGTGATAATGTCAGGTTTTGTGCACATTAAATTGCATGTCTGCACGGATGGCATGGAACAAAAGTTTACGCTAAATTATTGGTTTTTAGCTAAATTCGATTAAATGCACTTCATTCGATTATGTATTAAACAGTTGTTAATAGTATAAAAACAAAATAATAACTTTAACTTCGTTGCAATCAAAGCTTTTATACTCTTCACACTTGCCATTTTTGTTGCCCGCCACAATTCACAAGATTTTTGTAAGAAATACTTCTTCTGTTACGGGAGCTCATTGTTTCGGACTATCGCTGAATCTGTTCGAATGTTTCTTGTAGCCAATCTTCTACAGAAAATGGCATTATAAAGCATATTTTTGGTAGTTGGATGTGTCATTAAAACTTTGCCCACTATAAATTTTGACAGTTCTTTCACCAGTCATGTACATTCACAAGTTTACATGGTTTAAGAGGCAGTTATGAGTTAAGATGAATACAAATACAAATATTAACATTAATATTTGCTTTAATTCAAAGATGTTCGATGCAAATTTAAACATATTCGATGAAAATTCAAACATGTTCGATGCAACAAAACAAATACGAAGTGCTATTAGTATTAGTGCTATATCTTCTAATGGATATATCGCGGTGATTTTTGAACTCGTGTTGCTTCTCATTATAAAAAGTCATCTTACCAACTTTAAAACCAGTATTTAAAAAAAATTGAGAGAATAGGGCAGACAGACAGACAGACAGACAGACAGACAGACAGACATGGCTAGATCGACGCGTCTTGTCATGCTGAATATGAATATATTTGATATATTGGTATTCTTTTTGGGATCTCTGTTGCTTCCTTTATTACATTGTAAATAACTCTATGTGAAGAGCACAAAAGCGAGCACAAAATACTACTCTTGATTTACTGTGTGTCTGCAAAGAAGTCGTTTATTTCTTATTTTACACTTTTAATAAATAAAAGACATACAGTTCGCATACTATAAATAGTAAAACCATATAAAACATTTTTTATTTTTAATAGCCTGACATTTTTCGTTTTTAATTAAATATAATCAATTCCCTGCCATTAATTTAAATATGAACTCTGTCACACGGTTCATGCACTCATCGCCAACTTGTCTGGCATATTTATTACATTTTGCTTTTGCACAAATTAACTTTATATATTCCAATTCTGTTGTTAATTTTATAGATTTCATCTTTATTGACTTTGCTGTCCCATTTGCCTTCTCGAATACATTTTTATTGTGGCACTCATTGTTATCCCCTTAGGGTCATTGTTCTAAATAGCAACTGGTATTCAAGAAGATGAGAAAAAAAAAACAAGCACACACAAATAAAACAGGACACTTGAAACGCAAGAATAAATCAAAAACGAATTGGAGAAAAAAATAAAAATTTTTTTGAATAAAAATTGCCACCCTTAAAGTGTCGAAACAATGTCTACCCATCTAACTTTACTTGGTATTGTAGGTGTCTGAAGGGTCAGTGCAATAAATGTCAAGCTATGAGATTTATTTTGTGTAAAACAGAAAAAAAAATAAGCAAGGAATTTTCATATGAGAAACATCATTTCAAGCACAACACACTATAGTCAGATTAAGAGAAACAAGATTATTCGATAGAGGTGAGAAGTTATTAGGTTAAGTTTTGGAAAGATACTTTTAGGGAGATATTATGATACAATGATTTAATTTAAACCATTCCTGCTAGAAAATTGGAGTCTATAGAGTTGATTTTATAACAGACCACTTGAAGTGTATCTCCGCTAATTAAGAACAAATAACATTTCTCGATAATTAAATTTCAAAATTTCGAGGGAGTGTCGCTTGAATGGAGGAAAATAAACTTGGTGAGAGTGGTATACAGTGCCAAGTAGGTGTTCGCTTCACATCATCGGTGGATCCTGGGGGGTGTTGGGTGGTAGTGATGTTCTGGGTAACGTTCAACCACCAACAGCATTTTTTTTTTGTTGCCTCATTTTCATAAAATTATAGGTTTTTCTTTTAGAGGAGTTACCCCTCTAGTCCCCCAACAGTACTAGAATTTCACCCCTAAACGAGCATTCTGATTCCGCTCCTGTTTCATATTACTATTAAACTGTTTAGTCACTGAATTCATTAAAACACTAAAATACCTAAGCAGAGCTCCCTTTATGAAGGTAATGAGCGCCTAGAAAAACTCCAAGAAAACGCCAAGCAAAACTACTACTTAAAATAATTCATAGAAAATTATACTCCAAATAAGACTTCACAATGAAAAAAAAACACTTTAATCTTGCATCAAAAAACGTAGAAAAAGTCGTGTACTTAAGTAGGAATGGATTCAATATGATTGAAGCACTCTTCATTGGCCGTAATTGACCTTTATACGTTTCTCGTAAACAGATACGAAACTGGAAACGAAACCGCTTAGTTTTCCACTAATCACAAAACCCGCATACCCGCATATTAGTTGTCTCATGATGCCTTTTTACAGATGCCTTTTATAGAGCGTCAGTACATTCCAGATGCATATACTTATACTCGAGAACGTTAAATCGTTTGTGGAGTTTATCATTAAAGTGAAATCATATACGAGACTACCTCTGTTTTGAACCAAACCCAACGCATCAAAACTTCATTAATAGAATTCGTATTCACCATTTTAGTGCTAGTCTTCTTAGAATTTCAACTCTCCGGAACGGATCTTCAGCTGCTATCCAAATAATACCTGTATAACGGTGTTTGTGAACTGCTTGCGCCGTTTGTAAACGACACGTTTTTGGCCATTTCCAAGTGAATGGCAATCAATAACATTCCCCACTAATATGAACGTCTGGCAACGACTCCATGCCACGTTGTCATAGATTGCAGTCAATTTTAACGAACTTTTAGCACTGGTTTAATTTTAGCTCAGTTTCTAAAAAAAACAAAATTATGATGGTATCTATGAGCGCTTAAAAATTATATGCATTACATTAAATCTTATTTATCAAGACAATCTAAAAGCATTTTATAGTAGCTTTAATTACTTTAATTATGTTCTTGTTATTCTCTTGCTTGAATAACAATTCTAAGTGAAAAACTTCTTTAAACAATTCCGACATTTTTGTACACTAATTAAAAAATGCTGCCAGTTGCATATGCTCTCATATGCTCTCATATCATATCACTTTCTATAGCTGACAGCAGGTTGAACTTGCGTGTTGAATATACTAAGGACTACACAATGACGACGACGATGATGCTGATGATGATGATGATGATGATGATTTGCCCTTAGCAAATAAAACGAGCTAAACGTTTAAAAAAGGCGGCAACAATCTGTTTGCTCATATACAGAAGGCATAAAAGCGCACGGAGGCAGCCTTATGAGTGCTGTGCAAACATTTCACATAAGTTGCATGAAACAAACACAACGACGCACTTCAAGTGGATGTCAAGTTTAAGTGGATGACTGCTACTCTATGTGAATGTTTTCTTTTTCACTTGCTTACAACTTTTTCCTTCTACATGTTTATTTTTTTATTTTTTTTCTTTGTAATATATAAAGCCATTCAGTGTTGCTTTTGTTTCTGAATTCTGGCATTGTATGTTTATTATTTAGCATGATATCTAAGTCATAGTATAACACAACATAATGAAATGTCTACAATATAATAAGAGAGAAAAAAAATTTAAATTAGTCTCTCTAAATAGACTAAATTTCTAAAACATATCAAATTCATCATCATGTCTTGTACATTGTAAGTATTTTGCTGACAGTTTGGGCATAATTGTCAATTTTATTTATAATATATGTAATTAAGTCTGTCTGTCTGTCTGTTAATTGGTCTTGAGCTATACTCATAACTCATCCTTCTATGTTGCATGTCTGCATATTATGTTAAACTGCTTTCCATGTTTTTATTTCGTCGCCACATGTGGTAGAAATCTTACAATTTTGATTTCAGTTCGCCTGACTTATAGTTCAAGCATACAATAATAGTACAATAATTTCAGCTAATAAATTGCATTAATTGATTGATGTACGGGTATATGTCTTTGTATCGATGACTGGCGACATTAATTCATGTGTTATCAATTAATTACAAGCGCACATGTTTAATTCATTGCATTGAATTGCGCTTTGTATTGTTTATTTGAAAGTAGTTGGTGTGGGAGTTGAACTATTGTAGTAATATGTATAGCTATAACTATAAAAGCTGATATACACGGCACAAGCACACCCCTTAGCAAAGGCATTACCAGTACTAAACAAATAAAGCTATTTAGAAAGAATTTAACAAGAAGTATCAACGTCAATGAAATCTCTTATAGGCAAACTTATATAGCGTGCAGTATAATTGGTTTTAGGTACGCGTATCTGTCTATGTTCCTGTCAATATTGGCTTGTCCTTCATTGCAGCCTTTCAGGCGTTCACATTGCTACTCCTTCGCTCGTGTTAATTTGCCAACAAAGACAAAATACACAAGTAAATAAATAGATAAATACGAGTTGTACATGAAATGTACAAATAAACAGTCACGCAGTTGGAGAAACAGACAAATAAAAACCACTTGAAGCTCACACTAACAATCCCCCAATGGCAACTTAGCGCACACTGCACACCCTTATTTATCTAAATGTTTAAATTGTAGGTGTATTAGTTAGCTGCGCAGTTTTATATGTATGCCACAAGTAACTCATATATATGTGTCGAGGTCCTGACGTTTCTATGTATACTGTGCTTTGTATTTAGTTTGTACGAAAGTGCTTATACAGAAGTGCTTAATAAATATGAAAGTTTAACATAAACTATTTTGTGACACTCTTATAAACATACACAAAATAATTGTTTGCTGTTATTTTAAATTACTAGCTTATTCAAAAACCAGGTAATGCCAACAGTAATACACAAAGACCTGAAAAGAGGAATTTTTTTTGTTAGTTTTCATATTTTTATACACTTCAATGTTTGGTAGAGTAATATAAGAATGTAGCGTATTCCGCATAGCTGCTCTCTTTTTTGTTTCTTTCCGTTCGTTTGCTTTCAGTTGGCAAAATAGAGAAAAAACTATTTTCTATCACTGACGTGCTTCAAAGGGCGATTCACATTGTAGAGCTCGAGCAGCTCTAATTTAGGGCAGAAACTGTTGTGGGCGCACTTTGGCCAGTCCAATGTATTTTTCCAGTTCATTGGGTCTGTTACCCTGCTTTGGGATAAAGACGACGAACACTTTTCTTCCTGACTGTGGTTTATAACCCAAATTAAAACTGTAACTCATGAGAATTAAGAGAGGGTCGATCCAGACATCTAAGCAGTTCTGAAGCAGAGCCGGAAATATGTCATCTCCCCCTGGGGACTTAAAGGGCTTAAAGGAAATGAGCGCCCATCGAACTTTGTATTTGTCAAGAATGACACCATATATAGGCTGCGATTCCGTCTCTTTATTATTGATATATATTTGTCCATAATGAGAGAGTTCAACAATGTTTGTTGAAGTATAGACCCAGTCAAGTGTACTTAAAACAGGTATTCACGTGATTCCTGTCTACTATTGGTATTAAGAACGTTCTCTTTCTTTAAGAGTCCGATGTCATTGTGTCTGTTCTTTGTGTTTGCCAATGAAGACGCGCTGCTTCCGGTAGCGCTTGTAAACCATCACAGTACCTTTTCCAGGATTCGCACTTGAATGGACGTATAAGTTTGTTACATTCGGTTAGGGATGACATATATTCCTTCCACCTACCGAATCTTTTCGCTCGGTTTAAAAGCTTCCTGACCGTTTGCATGGCAGTTAACTTACCAGTTCACCATGGAACCTTCTGTTTCATTTGAACTTTTCTGTTTCATACTGAACTCAGTAAGATCTCGTTTAGCTGGTCGTTCAGCCAGCTCCAGCTCACAAGTCCATATTCGAGTAACCGTAAAGGTCTGCCCATTTATTAATGCATTTAGAGCCGCATCAGGCTCGTTTAATTTTAAAGGTTCCATAAAATTCCCACGAGTAAACGGTAAAGGAGGTCAACTGTGCCAGAGTCCGGATGCCACAGGAAATCTAAGTTAAAACTGGAGAGCGACAGGTACACAGAGTTCGCATATTATCGGTTGGATATCCTCTTACCATTCATCCCTATTCCACCTTAGATTTGGGGATTTGTTTCCTTGAAATTGAATAAAAACAGTTATATCGTTGGTTGGTTGGTTGATTGAGTAATCAATAATTACAAATCAGTCAGCGAAATATTCTGCTGAATGGAAATATTATCGCTGGTTTGTCAAATCTTACTACTATTAAAGCGAAACTTCCCCAAAAGGGGATCACATGTAGCACAATTTTTGAAGCACGTGATGCCCTTTTGGGAAAGTTTCGCTTTAATAGTAAGAGTTGACAAACCAGCGATAATATTTCCATTCAGCAGCATATTTCGCTGACTGATTAGTTATTACTGGTTACAGAATCAACCAGCGATATCGACAGCCTGGAATTCAGCTCCGTAAATAGAACGCTTTCACAAAGCATAAAAATAACGCTCTATAATATAATGCTGTAGGTCGCATTAGGAATCTTCGTACAAGTTTTTAAAAATTTCTAACAGCCTTTCAATCAACTACAAAACTATCTTGAGTAGATATACAACAGCAATCTAGAACAATCAAAATCAGTTAACCTCATAGAATTTTAATGCGCTTACATACTTACATAGTATATACGCGTATATAAAGCCAAAGGAAAAGCCATTCCTTTAGTACGATTACCGTCCTTCGAAACTGCTGGAAACAATCAACTTTATATCAGCGATACTACTACTACTACTGCTACTGCCCACAAATGCATAAATAAAATCGTTTTAACTTTGGCAAAAGCCTTCGCAAGTTTCTAATACCATAAAACGCTATCGCAGACAGAGAGGAGCAAGTTGTCCAACAGCATCCTCAATAGCAAAATTATAATCCGCTTAAACTAATACTTGGCTTCACGGTAACATTACATAAAAGGAAACCTGAAGGACGAAAGCCAACAGGACAAAATAAAAAATAAAAAAAAAACAAAAAATTGGAAAACAACTAAACATGAAAACCATGAAAACCTGCGAATCATAGAAAGTTATCTGGCAGGCAACGCCTATTGAAAACACCGAAAAGAAAAGTTTTCAACACAAAAACAAAGTTGAATGCTGTCAAAGCAAATAGCATTTAAAATTTTTACTTCTTATACCCTATACATATAGTGTAAAAGAGTGTATTAAGTTTGTGCAAATGTTTGTAATAGGCGAAAGAAGGCTTCTCAATATAGACTTGTCCGTCTGTCCATACATACGTCCGTCCGACCGTCTGTCTGTCTGTCTGTCTGAACGAAAAAATCTCGGAGACTATATGCGATTGAGACTACAATTTTGGATATTTAGACTCTTTTCGCTCTTCACAGATAACTATTATTGCCCAAACCATTTTAAGTGGTAGCTCCCATACAAAGCTGCAACGATTTTAAAGTTTTTGTATGAGCATTTTTATTGGATTTGTTATTTACAACGGTAGAAAGGCCAAATTTGATGTAACTGTAGCTGATGTAAATCCTAATAAAATAAACCGCATAGTCAAAAATCGAACCACTATATGGGGTAGCTCACATACTACAAAATTGCCTTCCATTTTTAAGTTTTTGTATGAAATTTTTTTGTATTTGTTCTTTATCAATTTAGAAATATATAATTTAGCGTATCTTACGGCAATCCTTACAGAATATTCTATATAGACTCTGATTCGAGCACTTAGTCTTATTCAAACATAACCCCCCCCCCATTTTTGAGTTTTTTTTTAACAAATTTTTTGTCTCCTAAACAAGTTGCAGTGTAACTCAAAGTCGCGCACACTCAATTGCAGCATTCTATCTTGTTTTTTTTTTGTTTTTTTTATTTTTAAATACACCGGACAAGCAAGGACATTGTTTTCTAAGCACACTATATGCACTTATTTGATGCTGTGAAGAAAAATATTAAGTGCAAAGTCAGAAATTCAGCATTAAGTCGACTTAAAAAGCAAAACATAAAAATTATTGCTCCTTGATATAGACAAGTATAATAAATTTCTGTCAATGCCTTTTCGCTCGCCTAAGAGTTAAGTAGAACTTGTAGTGCACAAAAGGCTTAAGCAGCACGTAAGGACCTTGACTCTAGCATGCAGACAGTCTCTGAATTGATGCGAAATGTTTATTCGAATCAGATTTGAGTTTTTTTTTATTACCTTTTTTTTTTATTTTCTTTTTAACGTATATCATTGTCGAGTTAATGTCAATTCGTCTGCGAAGTTAAATTGAAACGTTTGCTTGTGGCTAGCCTTGAGTTAGTGATAATTATCTTAATTGTATTAAAGTTTAATGCTGTCAGTTTTGGTGAGTCCTGTAAAAGTTTTGCCTATGGAAATCGCTTTAAGTGAGTACTTTAGTTTAAAACTGAATATTCAATGAATGTTTGACTGAAAAGTATCTGTACGTGCAGCCATTCAGTCAGTCTTTCTTAATAAATGTGTTAAAAAAATTTACAAAATATAAGTTATTTAAAGAAAGAAATGATGCTAGTAAAACAGCATGTTGTTTCAGCTAGTTTAAAGTGGAGAGCGGTAGCTCACTTTATTACGATGCAACTTTATCTCTATATGTATGTGAAGCTGAAGTACATTATACGACAGACACTTCAATCAGCTTAATTATACAATCTATTGTTATATTTAAAAGCATTAAAGTTCATCCAACCTAAGCAAGCTCCTTGCCTGCATAGTATTTCTAAGTAAATGAATATCATAGAATATACTGTAGCACAGTGAGCTAAGACGTAGCTCAAGCATTGTCTCAGCACTTCATTGAAAATGCAACATAATCCATTTTTTCAGCAAAATCTTTTCTTTTATTTTCTCTCGCAGAGTTCTGAGAGTTCTGTCTGGACGCCAATTAAAAGTACTGAAAAGTTTATTGCAAACAGCGAATTCAGCGAGTGAAATATTTTAATCCCATTTGCTGGAAAATTAAATGAAATGCGACTTAGCAGCGCTAAATAAGCGCTAACTATATACAAGTAGTATTAACAGCAAGTAAGAACAAACTGACAGTAGACAGACAGACAGACAGAGAGACAGACAGACAGAAGAACAGACAGACAAATGGATGGACAACCAATTAATAATGGTTAAATTAAAAAGCAAGTGCTCAACTTTTTCGAAATGTTTACTATTGTGTAAAATAGTACATAATTCGAAAATGTACGAAAAAATTAAACATTTAATTTCGGTGGCACCAAAGCGTTAATGCTCTGCACACTATCTAGCGTCAAATGGTGTATCTCTAGTGCAAAAATACATTTTGTATTTCGAGGTTCTATTTTACAAAAGTTCACACTACCGTTTGGCTAAAGCAGCATACCAACGAAATAAGTGCTGCTACTTATAATTCGGGAACTGGCAACACTAATGTCAAAAGCTAAAATCTGGCAACACCATAATAAAGTTTGACATTTTTTGGCATAAACGTACTCACAAAGTTTTGATGTACAATTGCTATTTGTTTTGTTTACAGTGAGTTAACAAAAGCAATTTGGCCAAAAAATGGAAATTTCAAGAGAAGGTTTTCGTTGGATTATTTTTCACAACTTTCGACGTTCTTATCTCAACAAGAATGTGTCAATGAACACAGTTCTTTGTATGGCCTTAAAGCGCCATCAAAAACCACATTATATCGCTGGTATAGTGAATTCAATCGTGGGCGCAGTTTGGTCGCCGACGAATTCCGTGGAAGTCGTCCAAAATCATCGATGCAGTGACATACCGTGAGATAGAGGCATCCTTGCACATTAGCTCCACTTCAATTCAATCGATTTTGCAAGAACACTTAGCTGTAAAAAAAATTTGCTCTCGTTGGATACCCCATAATTTATCAATTGCTCAAAAAAAGGCAAGCGTCGATTGGTGTAAGGAAATGATTAAAGGGTTCGACCGTCGTGCTTCAAAAGATGTGTGGGTATACGAAGACGAGCCAAATTCAACAAAAGTTGTTCGCGGAAGAAGCACAGCGAAGCAAATGATCGTCTGTTTCTTCGGCCGAATGGGTCATGTGGCCACTGTTCCGCTTGAGCAACGTAGAACGGTCAATTCTGAGTGGTACACGACCATTTGTTTGCCGGACGTCTTCGGAGAATTTCGTAAAATCAACCGCCAAAGACGAATCATTCTCCATCATGACAATGCGAGCTCTCACACATCTCGTCAAACGAGAGCATTTTTGAGCAGTCAAAACATCGAATTAATGACTCATCCTCCGTACAGTCCTGATTTGATACCCAATTTACAAGCGCCAAAGTAACAGTTGAAGCGTTCAAAAAACCATGTTTTAGAGGTGTGTCAAAAGGAATGGAAAAATACGGTTACCAGTACTCGAGATGAGAAATATTTGTAAGAGGTATTTTGGGTTCGTTGAACTGGCTAAATGTATGAAACATGTCGAAGGAAGCATCGCAAGTCGATTTAGCCATGTCCATGCGGCCGTCCATGTATCTGTCTGAGAGTAAAGGTCTCCGACTAGAGAAGATTTAGTTAAACTAAACTCGATAGATAAACTCTCCAAGTACCACACTGCTATAAGAATTGCATGAAATATATAACTACAATAACTAACTGTGTGTGACCGCAGTGTTCAAAAACAAATGCAGTTTAAAATTTTTTCGTAATAACAATTAATTCGCGTTAACATGTGAGTGGCAGAATGTCGAGGTAATGCCAGTTTATGATAAATGCATTAGACTTTTGTTTTTTTTTTTGTCTTAAAAGTTTTGTCTAAAAAGCGCGAAACCAAACCAAGAACCATAATAAAATAAAACCACAGAGCGTTAAGTTGCATAGGCTTCCAAAATGTGAGACGCAACGAATATGCTGGACGCACAACTTGGAAAATTCTTATGAATCAATGAAACCCATTTTAGACGTAATTATGAGTTTCAGTGAGTCGCAGCTTGTTGTCCTTATTTTCCGAGATACGAGTTAAACAAACACACGATAATATACCAGAATGGAGAAATACTACTATTTAGGTTAATTTGATGATATTTATTATGAATTGGATAAAAAGCACTCGAATAATAATAATAATAATAATTAAAATAAAAAAATAAATTGATCACAAGTTATGAAAGCAGCAAGTCTTTAGTTTAAAACTGCATAAACTGCTTGCGAGTTATAAGTTTCTAAAAATCGTCGATGCCAAACTAATCCAAACATATTTTGCGTTTGTATTGGAGCAACACTTCATCGTTTACACTTAAAAAAAAAAATGTTTGTATCGTCTGAAAAAGGATGGCATTTTTTTTGCCAAGGCATTTGAATGACTTTTGCGCAAATTTCGTATGCTTTGAAGCAAATGTTTCAAAAGCTTCCGAATGCGGAAAATTGTAAAGAATAGATACGAAAATACATATCGCGAAAACTATACCACGAACCAAAATGCAAGGAAGAGTCATGGTGATACGATGGCCAAAATGGCTGTCAATTAATGATATTAATAAAGATAAGGTTTAAGATTCCCTGTTTATTTATATAAGTCACTTTTGACTTGAAGTAAGTAGAACACTTTCCGAGAGGAGCAATAATCTCTGAGTGGAGAAGAAAACGTGAGAGCAAAATCAAATTTACTCTCTCAGCTGCTCCAATTTTTTTGCACAGACTGTAAAGACAATGTGTGGTATTTCGGCAACTCCATGTGCCGGGTGCTCGTTAGCAGAGGGAGTTAAGACGATGTCATTTCTCAGCGCCGTTCGCATGGGTCATGGTTCGATACCAGTTTCCTCCACCAAAGAACATTTTTAAAAACCGTGTAAGTACAACAAAATTAAATTAGGATTTTCTAAAAACAGAATAACATAAAAAAAAAAACCACAATTATTTAAGCCATTTTATACTACTAAAAATCAATTCTATTTTTTCATAAATCGAACTCAATAGAAAGAGAACTAAATTTAAGAATTTCAAATCTGTTCTTGAAACAAGTTTTTGTACTTGGCTTAAGAACATCCGTACTCACCATACTTTTGATACCACTATGGATGAATTTAAGTACGGAAATCCTTATTTTTTTATCAGCGTATAGGGTGTTATGCTTAGGAGGTCTGACGAAAGCAATATCTGCTTCAAATGAATAGTTCCAAACTTGATAAATAAACATAATTTTAACAATACAATAACTTGAAAAAGTGCTGCAGATTTATAAGAAGGCTATATATGTGGTTCATAGTGTACACCTAAAATTTTAGACAACATCTGCTTAAAATAAGAACAAGAAGAAGAGATACCGAGTTTAAACTCAAAAACTATAAAGCGGAACGTATAAAATGCAAAATATCTAAACAGCTAAATGGACCCGAACCTACAGTAGTTCATCATGCTGAGAGCAGTATACCTCTTTCAATGCATTACAAACTTTCTAACAAACTGAAAATACTCTTTTGCGACTAAATGTTTGTGTGTATAGAGTACCGACATAAAATAATAAAATCGCTGCTTAAATGCAGAGACTTTGACTAAAAGCAAAACTTCCACTCTCCTACCTAAATATGCCTTGCAGTAACTGCTTGTTTCATGTCCTTTTAATCTTTTGCAAACAATGCTTGGACTGGCAAAAGAAACTGCGAATACTGCCAATACACTACACAGTATACAGCATACTATCAAGGACTGTGTACTACTTTTCGCCTATGGTTTAGAGGAATAGACTTGACGTTGCTGCGAGCTGTGCGCAGTGTCAGCAGTATAACAGGATAACTGTCGAATGAATTGATATTGTTTGCTTTTAATTAAAAACAATTTGCTTCGCTGGCTTGTACTCGTTTGAGACTATACACTTTTGATGCAAAATAACAACTGAAGATGATTCTCACCATAATAATAATCATCATCATCATCATCATCAACAACAAGAAAAACAACATCAAACTCATCATTATGCTGCCCTTCGAAAAAGGGATACTAAAGCAATTCAAATTTGTTGTTCGCGTTCGAGATGCCACGCTTGTGGTTGTTGTCAGATTGTATACAAATTCCCTTGGTTTGGCTTGGTTTGTTATCTCTGTACTGGCTTAGATAATGACGTTTGTAGTGGCACCAAAACTCAATATACTAAATGATGATGAGAATCTATGCTTTTGTTGACAATCTACTGATGACTATGACTATGGTTTGTAAATGTATATACTACTTGTATACGTGAATATTATACTTACATTTGAAGGGATTGCAAAATTTGAATATTCAATATTGCGATGGCGTTTAGTAGAATAAAATAATACAAATATGTATAAACTTTGAAAGAAAGTAAGCTGTAGATTGACTTACATTTAATTTTAAAGTTAATTATAATTTTTTAAACTAAAACTATGCATTGAATCACAAAAGCCTCCGGTTTCGAATCACGATAAGGGCATACAAAATAAACTATTTATTTGTGTCAGAGTATTTTGTGAAATGGCAGACGATAATATAGGCAGAGAATAGTAGTAGTTGGATATGTTAATAACTGATTTTCGCAGGCTCTTCTTCTTCTAAATTTTGACTATGTTTCATTAGCGAATACATTTGGTGGCTTACATGCCAAACAGAAATTTTAACTTACTTTAATGAAATGATTTAAACAATTAGCAATGATTTCACAGCATATATCAGTGATATATACTATATAACAGAGAGTAGCAGTGACTTAAAAAAGAATAGCAGCGGTTTAACAGAACAGATTTAACAGAAAATTGCTGTGGCTTAACAGATAAAATACAGCTACTTAACATAGCATTGTAGTGACGTAAAAGAAGCAATCAGTGATTTAACAGAAAATAACTGTGATTAAAAAACAAATGCATTGACGTAACAGCAGTGATTCACTAACGACTATTAGAAACTTAACAGTAAATAAGAGCTTTATAAAAACAAGAAAAAACGTTAACTTAGGTTGAACCGAAGCTCTAATACCATTCAAACGAAACTCCAAATTGTCTTTGTAAATCACCCTTGTGCGTGTTTTATTTTGGTGTGTGTATAGCTGATATTGGCTTTAATAAATAAGCTTAGCATACAAAAGCACAGTGGGTTTTCATCGTGGCTACCTCAAAAATCGACACGCACATCACGCACATGTTCATAAGAAGCCATCATATCAAATTTAAAGCTGATATTGACCTCTGTAATGAAGATTTTTTTATAAAAAGTCAAAAGTGGTAGGATGGTTTGTATGTAGGCTACTCCAAAAGTCAGAAGGATCACACACATTGTAATGCGTCCGTCCATTAGAAGCTACCGTGTATATTTTGAAGTTGATACTAACTGCAATAAAAAAGTTTTTCATTCAAAAGATCAAACATGAGCGGATGTGGTGTCTTAATAAGGATACTCTATTTGACTGTAATAAAAATAAGTCTATGTGCCGGATTTGAGCTGGATATCTTAAAAATTTATCTCTAAACAACTACATACAAACAGACGGACATAGCTAGATCAACTCGTGTTGTCGAGCTTATCAAGAATATATATATACTTTAATGCGTTATAAATTTTCAAGCAAACTGAATGGTATAAAAATCACTAGTGTCTTTACAAAAAGAAGTAGTGACTTAACAGAAAATAGCATTGTTTTAACAGAAAATAGCAGTCAATCATTTTAAAGAACTTAAAGTGGAGATGACCGTTCAGGAAGATGAAGAAAGCACTTCTAGAAATTGTGAAATTTAAAACAAATCGAATTGATCGTAATTCAAGAACATTCATGAGAAAAATAGTTAGCGATATTGGTATTAAATAAAACAGTATTTTATAGAGAAAAGTTCCAAAAAGTCCGTTTAAGGACCATGGAAAACAAATTTACGGCTACTCTAATGTATGAGATGCAGTTCATTGCTAAATAAATCAACAAACAACGAAACAACTGATTTGCAACCACAAAGGCTTCTGGATCTTGTGTCTGTTGTTGAACATCATCAAAATCAGGAATGTGTTATAATGGACTGACTGGATTCTAAAAAAATGGCGAAACATCTTTGATTTTTATAGCCAGAATGCGTCAAAATCAATCAAGCAGTATATCATCACCTCATTTTGGAGACTTTTTCATTCATTGAACATCATTATTGCAAAAAAGGATGTACGATGCACGAAGATCTTTTTTTGCTCAGCATCTGCTTTGAGTGTATTCTAGCAACTGGGTGTTTAAAGTCCCTATGTAAAAGACAGTGTGCAAACGAACATTATGCATGGCAGAAATGCTGAAAGACCGTCCAGTCTGTATGTATTCAGCCGAGTCTCTATTTTGTGGTATTATTTTAGTTTTTTTTTACCCGTTACAAAAAACATTTACAAGGGGTATATTGGGTTCATTGAACTGGCAAAATGTACGAAACATAGCGAAGGAAGCATCGGAAGCACCCATAAAGTATATACTACGTTTGTGATCAATGCGAAAAACCGTGCGAACGAGTCGATTGAGCCATGTCCATGCGGTTGTCCATCCGTTCGAATGTCTCTCTCTCTGAGAGAAAAGTTCTCCGACCAGAGAAGATTAGGACAAACTAAACTCACTGTATAGACGACTCTCCAGGTAACACACTGCTATAAAAGTTACAATGAAATTTTTAACTTCTAACCAAGTTTCCAAAACGTGTGACACAATGAATATGCTGGGTGTACAATTTGTAAGTTTCTTATAAATCAATGAATTTTAAAGTTAAGTTCAAAGGTAAACGAAAACGTAAACTGGACAATACCGCCGCTGAAACTGGGTTAAATTCAAATAAATATCAGCTGGAGAGCAACGCTTAGTCACACGGTAATAAGAATCAACAAATAAATACCGCATGAACATATAAAATAAAAGAGCAATAGTGTTCCAGAATAGTGTTCCAGCAATAGTGCCTCAGTGTTGTATACCACGTAGTGGTACCCATTTTAGATCTAACTAGCCACTTCAATGAGTCGAGACATGGCATGATACCATGCTTTAATCCGTCCTATTTGGTTAGCAAACGACGTTCAATAAAGATAGCGAGTTCTAAGTTGGAACTTGGTCCAACTGTGCGGGTGGCATAGCAACATACTAAAGCCAATGAATATAAAATAGCAGATGAACAGTAAAAATTATAATAATAAAATAAAAAAAAAATATAATAATAAAAATAAAAAATAAATTGATTGATATAAATGGTTGATATAAAAGCAAGATTTTAGTTTTTAACTACATAAACTACTTGCGAGTTATAAGTTTCTCAAATTCAGTCTATACCAAACTAACATAATCATATTTTGCATTTGTATTGAAGCAACTATTCATCGGATACACTAAAAAAAAAAAAAATGTATGTATCGTCTGAAAAAGGGTGGGCCTTGTTTTGCCAAGCAAAGTAAGAAATGTAAGACGCTTTTAATTGCTTTTTACGCAAAATTTTGTATGTTTTGGTGCAAAGGCCGGACTATAGCAGCAACACTTCGCTTCCGCATTCGGAAACTGAGTGATCCGAACGAAGCCGACACACAGCATTTATGTGTGTAAATTCTAAAAATAGATTTAGACCCACAATGTAAAAAAACAATCAAAAATGTACGCGATGCATTGTTTTCCATTGAGTACACAGTTAACAAAACAAAAGCAAGCGAAGTCAACATTAGCGTTGCCACCTCGATGTACTGTGGATTGTATTGAACAGCTGTTTTGTTTTATGCTATGTGGGCGCGAAATAATTAACATTCGCGTTTTTTCGTGTGGAGGAAACAAAGAAAAAATGAGCAAAGACTGCAAAAACCGGCATCAAAGCTTTGTAAAAGAGAAAAAAAAACGCTTTTATCAAAGCAGTTGAGCAAAAACAGGTTATGTGGAACCTGAACCATAAAAAGCATTTCGATGCTATAAGTGTAAGAACTGCTTGGGAAGATGTAGGCGCGGAGCTGAAAAAGGAAGGTGAGTTACACTCTTATTGCATTTATAGTTTAATAAAATTTATAAATTTCTTTTAGTGAATGACTGCAAGGCTGCTTGGGCATCATTGCGCGTCAGCTTCCGCTATCAAAGAAAGTTGTTTGCATCCCAGCGCGCAAAAAGTGGTAGTGCAGGGGCGAAATGTTGGCGGTGCCATAATGTGATAGACAGATTGACTGCGAATTTGCTCCATATATGGAATTTATGCCAGATTTGTCAACTCAGAGATGGTATGTTCCATTCTTTAATTTGTATTTTCTTATTTCTATACATACTCTTTCTCATATATTTATATATTTAGAACATTTAGCTACTATTTTGACCCAGACGGGCCATTCTGTCCAGCGAAGCGGAATGTAGTTCGGACACATTTCTTCTTGATGAAAAAGATGGAAGCAGAACTGACTCCAGCAACACTGCTGATCAAGAAAGCGCTGCATCAAATGCGTATACATATGTATGTAATTATACAAAAAAAAAAACTATTATAAATCTAATTAATTAATTTATTTAATTTTCTTTTATAGCTGGCGAAACGATTAAAGAGGCGCAAGTTGAGATGCCGAGTGAGTCGGAGAAACTCACAAATATTATTGGGGAATTTCTTAAAAAAAACTCTTCCTCAGCCACAGCCGCAGCTAGCAAACCTCCCAGCCCATCTGTACTGGTACAGTTTATTGGGAAGGTTGTTGCCAGCAGGAGCCGGAAATGCGAAGATGGCGATTACTGAGTTGATGCTTGCCCGCGTCAAGGTGGAGGAATAAATTTAAAAGCAAACTAACTATAAACTAATAAAATAAATTTAAAACTTTCAAATAAAATTGAAAAAATATATGAATACAAACTGTGTATTAGTTTTTATTGTTATATATCTGCAGATTCGTATTGCCAACGTACGAACCCGATTGCCGAGTTAATAAATTTTTTCCGCTACCAGAGAAGTCTTGGACAGCACTAAAAGCGTAATTTTCGTGCATTTACAAATTGGTGGAACTATCGGACAAACAACAAGCTGTCACAATTGTTTGTGATCTTTCTGGCTGACAATAAATTGCGCTGTATACTAGCCAAACGCATTCTCAATACAGCGACGAGCTCAACTTAGTCAGTGATTGAACACTAGCTTTTCGTTTGTCAAATTTCGAGACCCATACGGCTTCATGATGCGCTTGTTCAATGAGAATGCATAATCTCCAACAATGAAGTTTGCATTCCATTGATATAATGCTGTCTTCCGCAGACTCAATGCTGTTGTTAGCTAAAATTGGCTTTCCAAATTCAGAGCGGGAGAAAACATTCATGTCTACGGGCACTTACATTTCAAACATCTATTTAGCACTGACCGTCGTTATTCGCTTCAAAAGTCTCCTCCATTTCACTTTCCGCTCTTTAAAATTTCAACTTCAGTTTTATTTGTAAACAAAATGCATTTCTACACTCCACAACGCAGTAATAATTAACAATTTCGTTGTCAAAAATTTCCTGTATCTCAGTACTAAGCTTAAACCAAAAGAACTAAGAATAATGTTACACAAGAAGTTAAATAGTCACAAGTAATAAAGCTTGCATGAATCAATAATAACCAAGAATAAATAAAAAAAGAGAATAAACAATATTAATAAAAGTACGTCACACTCAGTATTTTCAAAGCAGCACGTCTTCACTTTAAATTTGCATAAACTGTTTGCGAATTATAAAATTATCTAAATTGAAAGTGTAGGCAAATTGTTAATTTATTATTTAACTACTTGCTAAACGGCGCGTGCTGCTCTTTCTCCTACCACACTTCCCGAGCCCCATCCCATTGCCCCACGCCCTGCTTCCCCCTCCCCTGCTTCATTATATATATTCATTGTTATATATGTTAGCCTTTCCGTTCTGATGTATAAGATATAATATTGCAAAGTTTCATCACAATCTGTCCAGTAGTTTTTGCGTGATAAAGTAAAACTTCCGCATTTCTAATATCATTAGGATTAGTAAGATTTAATAAATGTCAACTTCTAAAAGTGTTCCTATCTGCCTTTATCGAGTCGTTTTTGAGCTATTTATGGTCCATATTAATTCTTCTAGACGCCATTAGATCTCCTATAGTCAAATTTGTCAATAATAGAAACGTACAATAAAAAAACATTTAAAGTCGCAAGTAATTTTATTTTTTATTAAATTTTAATTGTTAGATCCGCATAGGAATCCCAGCAATTCGGATTGAAAGTCGGCCGTGCTAGATGCCATCTCCCTAAATAGCTCTTGTTGCGCTTTTAGGTGCTCCTCTTAAGACTTTTGCTGTTGTTTTTGTACTTCAAGTTTTTAACGAGCTAAATTCAACAGCTCCGTTTGGTCACCCGCTTTGGAAGGTTTTACTGGAGGCCAGTGCTTGCGTTTTCATCCATGGGGTGCTGGTGCTGCAGCATGATGATTCTGGATCGAACTCAATCGAGTTGTAGCAACGAAAAGAGCCCAAAATGGAGTGCACCTACTCGTAGTGAGGCCATGCAAACTCCTCTCGGACTCCTTCATGCTTGCAGGCATTACCATATAGATGTGGGAATTCTTGCGAACACCTCTCAAATTTGCAATATGAGCATTCTCTTCCCAAATATCTATTTGCAGATTTTCCATCCCGGCAGTCCAACTGATACGAATGGCAGTGGTTCTTTGTGTCACTAAAAATTAAAGTACATTTAATTAATCACAAAAACAATATTATATTTTTTAGCTTACATTGTTCAGAAATTCTTCGAGTTTGCAAACCAATTTTTTGATTGTATTTGAATTATAAATTTTGCCGCTTTTTAGTTGCCATTCATTTGCGCTGACATTGTTTACGTTTTCGCTGTGAATGATAAAAATATTAGTGATGTAATTGAAAAGTATCGAGTGGAACCGTATGAGATAGGAACATCCCACAGAGATGTTGGAATGGTTGACGAAATTTTGGCACGGCAAAACCTTATGCAACATCTTGTCAGAAGATATAAGATGTTAGATGTTGGCCAGTGTGAATAGCCTATAACCAGCAAGAGAGTACGACGAACCGTAATGAATAATGTCAAGTTTTAAACTATTCACTCAAGCAATGACGCTCCACAATTGGCCATTTGTTGCTCTGACGCATCGCTAAGCCGCTAAGCCGCTAAGTTGCTCATCGCTCTAGCCAACATCTTGTACCGTTATGCTTTTGCTGTCTGTTTGCTAGAAGCGATGCAATTATACGGCGCTATATCGCGCTGCAAACCAATGTTTGGTGTATCGCTCTTATGTGATCGCTCAAAAGATTTCAGAGAGCAAGCGAAATAGCGAGAGCAAAGCGAGATAACAGTTTCAAAACTGCTTTGTTGCTTTGCTTTGTTTTTGCATTCTTGTTATCATTTCATATTTGCTTGATTTTATTGTTGTGTATGCTGTTGTTTTTGTTTAACGATCCCAAGTGGTAAAGCTTTTACATAAAAAAGAAACAATAAAAATGATGGTAGTGAGAAGTTCCCTAAACATTATTGTATAAATAGACAGTAAAAGGGTCATTTCATTGAGAAATACTTACGAAAATCCGAACGGGGGCGAATGACAACATTCGAGTTTGTTGTTAATGGAAAGTCCCAATGTGTTGATTACGGTTAGTACCAAATTACTACGTTTGCTTCTTTAATATTTTACCAATGCAGCATCTGGAAAAGCCACATTAAAACACATACCCAAAAAAAAAAAAAAAAATTAAATTAAATTAAATAACCATTTATTTTCCACAAAAATTGCAACAAACACGTATTTATGTTATTATTTTGCTGCTATGTCACATTAAATCGGCCAAAAGTAAGCCACACTATATACACAATATATGTATGTATTTTATCGTAAAATATATGAATTTACATAAATTTGTAGGCGTTTGTGCGCTTACCGCAAATTGCATTTTACAAAATTTGCACTGAACTCTTGTTTTGTTTCTTTATTTTAGTTTATGCGCAAATTGGATTTGCTAGTTGGAATTACATGGAATGCAGAGAAGCGGCTGCTTATTACTATGCTGCGCGTTTACTTATAAAGGGTGGGCCATCAAAATATGTTGTATTATAAATTAGCAATGAGATCAAGACATTTGCAAATTGGCAACATCTTGTCGAATCTTCCAATGCCAGCCGCCAGCCAGTTATTTATCAACACGGAATAGCGTTCGCCATTACCAGCCTCATTTTTGTTTTCAAGAAAAAGGGTTCAATAATGATAACACTTCAAAATCCACAGCAGGATGCATGTAGATTTTGATTCCGTGCCTAAAATCATACAGTTTTGCTTGCTAACAGAAGCACCGATTTCAAAATGCGCCTAGTCCGAAATGCGCCTAGACTTTGCAATCACAGAGCCACACTCAAAGTAAGTTCTGAGTAATTCAAAACGCTAATCCAAATAAAAACTTTGCATGACTAAATCGCTGACTGTTTCAAACCGGTTTCATGCGCAATCGAACTCTGTTTGAGATACAAAATTAGTCAGTAACCGATTTCGTTTGTGTTCAATGTTTTCGATTTGATTGAGCACGTAAGCAGTGCTTTTAAACCAAACCAAAGTGACTTCGACACCGCGGCGACTAACGCCATGACTCCGAAAAAATCATGTAACGGTAAATATTTGGATTCACTCATTTGATGTTACTAAGAGTTGATACAAGCTAAGCGAGTAACTGTCTAATAATACAGTTGGTTTGAAATAGTTGCCGGCCTGTTCGTTTGCTCAATGGCCGACAGTAAAGTTTGGAAATATGTTTGAACTTAGACAAGCAGTGATGTAAGCTAAATAAACTAAACAATTGTCATCAACTCATGCCAGTTCGCAATTTAGCATATGCATAGTTGGACCACCCTGTACTATAGAAGTACCATACTAAATTTATTTCATAATGCGCGCATTTACAGCGTACTTTTCTTTTCGAGGTTTATATTTTTCCATCTGCAATAAGAACTTACAGCACGTACAGCGACGCATTTGTTTGCATTCATTTTGCTATTATTCGTTCGGCAAGTTTATGTTGTACTACATAATTTAGTTTTGCAGTACGCTTGCCGGGAGAATGCATCCTGCGTCCTGCGTTGTTGCACTCTGTATCTGCAAATAAGTTCTGCATGAAATGTGATAATATTCTGTACAAGTTGTCTGTGCTCTTACTACTGCAGAAGTTTATTGTCTGAAAATGCGCAGATTATGCAATTGCAATTGCATTTGTTACGTACGTATTTTGTCTGTAATTCGAAAATTTTGGGAGTCGTGGGCAAGTGTTTTTGTTGGTTTTTCGGAATGAAAGTGTTATGTCAAGTAATACAAAATTTTGTGCATATCTAAGCTTGTACGCTACAAGCTTAAATTTTTATACAATACTTTAAAACATTTAATACTTAGAAAATTATCTCTATGTATAAAGCACAACACGCATACGGTGGCACACAAAAGTTCTGTAAGTTGTGTTTAAAAGGACTTACTGTAAATGCTGTAAATAGTCGTCATCGCATATAGTCGTATAGTTCATCCCTGTAGAACATTTAATACTCATGCCACGGGCTATTTTAACTTTTCGTAAAAAACTTTTACAAATAAAAACGTATCCCTAAACATACCCTAACAGTGATGTGAACGGCAAGCCTTTTGTGATATAAAGCAGTTAAAATTATTAAAACTTCTTCACAATTCAGAGTGCTAGTTTGTCATGTAATTTGTTATGCTGAATCCAAATAAAAATTTTGAGATATTCTAACCTAAATGCTTGATATTCTACCTTCCATAAAATATACTGTACCAAAACTTTTTCGGGTTGTATTTTGAACATCTGATATTGCATTCGTTATCAGCAGCCACAAAAAGCTCAGAGTAAGCGGTTTCAGTAGTCAGTTTAATTGAGAAATTTTAAAATTCAAATTGTCATATCTCAGATAGATTTTATACTTCGATAAATGTTGCCAACTACTAATTGTTCGAAACAGTTACCGGCCAATAAATCAACTTAACTATTTTTTACCATTTATCGATCTAAACTAACATAACTAAAGCAACATTGTTAATTTAAGTTGATTTAATTACAAGCGCAGGCTTAGATTAGCTCCCGGCTGAGTTATTCAAGATAGTTGATAAGACGTATGCACCAACTCTTATGCAAGAAATATTCCGATGAATCCATACTTAGCCGTTCAATATCTTGGACGGCTTGTGAGAATGGAGAAGTTTAACTTCTGTGACCTTGTTTACCTGGGAATAGGTCTAACCAGCAGCAACAACAGCCAAGTAGCTTTATAGATGTTAAGGTGTGCAGAAAATCTGGAGAGGTATGAAACTCTAAAAGATGCTGCATGCGAAATTTCAATGGAACTCGTGCGTCCTCGCATGACTACAGTTGTCACTGGTTCACTTTTAGAGCAATATTGTCCTATACATCGCATTACCTGTATAATTGTGATATCAGCCAAGTGTTTGTCGAGAATATCAACTAGCTGAATAGTTCCACCTTCCCTATAGAGGGTTCGAACATTCCAATTGCTGCCTGAATCGTTTGCTGGGGCCGTCATCAAAGAGGGATCGTTCCTTTGTAGCTTCACTGAATTTGGGTTTTTTTTTATATATTTGTTTTTTTTTTTTGGGCGATGGCGGACACCAAATCCTACATACCAACCTTTTTATAAGCAAGAAATAGTGAATTGATACCCACCATTCTAGTGGTTTCATTCGCACAATTTGCTCCGTGGTAACCGTGGGAAAACGTAAGAGACGCACGCTTGTGAGCTGCTTGAGCAGTTTAGAAAAGTATCGTTTTAGTCATTTGCAATTGAATGTCAATCAATAACTTTTCGCACTAATAAGGACTTCTGCAAATGACCACATTCCCCTAGCATAATGAAGCATTCTACACATATTGAGCGTCATTTAAAAATCATCAAAAACAGCCCGTTGACTTCTTCGTGTATCTCAAATGATAATGTATTATGTTTACATAAATAGTTCATCAGCCACATTGAAAAAAGTCGGTAGCACATTTTAGAGTCGACCTCTATAGAAAATGTAATATTCTGTCTGAAATCGCTTATACACTTGAAAATAGTCTTTAGGAATGACGTAATCACATCATATGCATTCGTCACAAATTTTCAATAGCTACAGTTCAAGTAAGTTTGCCTAGCTATTCACCTTTGATACTTGTACCTAACTTAGCTAAGTAATTATAAATTTTCACTGCTCCATTTTATTGATCTACTTAACTGAAAAATTCATAATTTGAAAATTTAAGCACTTATAAAATAACACAAACCCAGCGAACTGCTGTTAGCTGCCTCGTTTTAACATATTTTTCATACGGCGCCTGCACATATGCAACACATTTTATCGCGAATAGTGTTCTGCTGTGCTGCACTTCAAACTTTTCCGTCTGGATTTTCTTGCTCTAGGTTAATTTTTTGCAGCAGTTTACTTGCTTTGTAAGATTTTCACTACACGACAAAAGATTATTCTATACCCTACACCCATACTGCATGCGTACTAGCGCATGCACATATGCCACATATTGAGTTAGTTGAGAAAGACTTTCTAAACTTGAAAAATTGTTGGAAAAAACTTTCTTTCCCCCACTAATAAACCAATGCAGGGTATTGTCTAGTCGCACACCTGTACGAAAGCACACTTGTTATTTTATTTTTAGAGAGCCTTTTAGAAAATTTACTTGCTTGAAGATAAATTATACGCGAATTTCCCAAAGGTTAACGTGATAAATTTCCGGCTGCTGCGTAAGCAAAATAAACTGCACCGTGCTCAGTGTTGAACTTCGCATTCCTGAGCGAGCAAGTAAAAAAAAAAAAAAAAAAAAAAAAGAATGAATCCGATGAAAAACTTAAAGAATCGCTTTTGATTTTTCAACGCTGCATTGCTTTAGCTACCAGTATACTACATCGCTATATATAGTTCGAGTATATCCGAGTGCAGCATTGAATCCAAGCAAACGTCGCAGATAAATTGTTTATGTGTCTGTGGGGAAGCGATTAGTGTTAATGGAGTTTTACGCCATTTTTATTTTTTTTTTATTTATTTTTTTTTTTCTATCGTATTGTACAATTCTATAAAATACTTTCAGCGCGCCTGTAAGTATGCAGCAGCATACACATATGTATATATCGTATATAAAATCGATAAAATACGTTCATATATTTTCAATTTCTTTAGCAAATGTCTTCGAATACTTAGAGTGCAAATAAAAAAAAAAAAGACTAAAAACAAGATAAAAAACGTTCAGTTAAACCGAAGCTCTAATGCCATTCGCACAAAATTTGCAATCGTTTTGTAAAACATTAAGGTGAGTGTTGGGTCTGTATAGGGTCTACCCTAAAAATCAATATGAATACTCTATTAACCTGGCACCAGAAGCTTTAATACTGGCTGTCAATCAGATATCTAAAAAAATTAGACCTTAAAAGATGCACAGCAACTATCGGACAGACGAAAGACAGACGAACAGACAGACGGAGATGGCTAGATAAACTCATTTCGTCGAGCTGAACAATTATAAATATACTTTATTGGGTCTTCTTCGATGCCTGCTTGAATGCGTTACAAACTTTGATACAAACTGCTAATACCATTTCACACTATGTGTGTATGGTATAAAAAGCACAACCGAAATAGTTTTAAGAAGCATTGCTGAGATTGCATTTGTGCCAAGGCATGACATTTATTCAGCCAAGTCCAAGGCGCACTAAATGGCCACTGCATGCGTCTAAGTATGCAATTCAATATGAGCATGTGTGTGAGCGTGTGTGTGCCTTGGTATTTCGTGTTTAAATGTCAATTTTCTAAACGAATAGCAAGAAGTCGCATTGTAGCATTGTACTTGCAGCATTTGTCTCGACGCCTTGCAGCATTGGTGCAGTAAATGTTCTGACTTGTCAGAGTAGCCTTTGTAAGGCTGAGCTGTAGCATTGGTCTTATACATATTGCATTGTGTACTGTCATCAATTTCAAAACCTCACCGCTTCTGCTGTATGCATTTGCTTTTAAATTCTATAGGTATAGGTAGGTTCTCTTACTATAGGTGGAATTATAAGGTATGCGTTATATTAGTATTAAACAAATGTTTTAGAAAGAGTTGATTAGCTCTTGAAATATTGTGATAATTAATGTTATGCTGTTTGAAAGCGCTGGCGCGCTTGGATGGTAATAGAAGTCTCTTTGGTGTAGATGATCGGCGTGGCCGTGGCGTCCAACTGTGTGGTACCTCTGCCGGAGAAGAGATATCATAGATATAGCCGATATAGCCGACACAGATGCAATTGCTGCTACTAAAGACACAAGCTCCACTTACTCATCTATCTCTAAAATGGGTAATAAGACTCTCTCTCCGTCGCCCATTACCAAAAATGTAGAACGGTGTGGAGGAGACGAACGATGTTGTACGGAGGCTGCAGCTTTAATATGCTTAAAGGTTTTACGGCTTCCGTGCAGCACCTTGTTATGCTTCTCACCACACTCCTCGCAGCTATACTGACTCTTGCACTGACTTAGCCAAATGGTGGTGTGAAAGGCAACTCGAGCAGTGTTTATGCAGCAGCACAGATCTGAGATGCTTCTCAAAACTCAGCGCACAAAAACTTTGGGGGCACTCTCATAAAGGATGATCGCCTTTGCATACGCGGCTGCTTATGATGATGTTTTATGATGTTTCTGACGTTTCTCCATTTCAATGCTTCATTAAAAGTTTTGCGGTCGAGACAAAACATAGACTATTATTCGTTGCATAAAATAACAGGCTTGACAACTAGGCGCGTGACTACAGCACGTTCGCTCGAGCACCGGATCAGCTAAAATGAAATTGTTTGGTTTGATTACGTTTTCAAAACGATAAACATTGTAAGAACTGAAACACATCAGTTCAAGTTCCATTTTGACAAACTCACTCACAAATAATTTGAGAATCAATTTTAAATCGATGCTGTACAATTTGGCAAATCATGTACAAGACAGACAACTCAACTGTCAACTCAGATATTAGTTTGCGGTCATTTTAATTTACGAGTATATACATACAGAAGCACACGCAGAGTTACGAAGTTAAACGAAGCTGATTGCTGTCAAGACTTAGAAGCAATTAAATGAGACAAATGCACAAAATTGTCATAAACAATTGAAATGCAGCATTAAATACGCTTTAAGTCTTTAACTATACTATTCAAAAAGCTGACTTAAAATGAAATATTTAACTTCATTTTAAGCTAAAATTAAATTGTTTAATAATTTCAGTGCATACTTTTTGGCATTTGTAAATATTTTAACGAAAATTTCGCGCTGAACTTTGCGAAAAATTGTCACTTGTCTGGCTGCCATTTTCAGTGTCATTGTCACTATTTCAATTTAATTTGCACATATACAGCTCGATGACTTGATGCTGTGCAAATGCGTTACATTATTGTACATTTGTCAGGACGCGAACGCCTAAAAGTATGCAGTGACAATATAGCAACTAACAATGTAAAATGCTCTACGGGGACAGCTAACTAACAAACTAACTAACTAACTCAGTGACGATCGATAACCGTGCGCGAAATTGAAAATTAGCAACAGCACGTCGTGCATGTCCTGAGTGCCTGTACACTTATGTCCTTTGTGTGTGACTACTGTGCGCCTGCCGATAGGCACTAATTGTTAAGTGGCCGAGTGCGAGTCGCTTTGAGCAAAATTGCCATTTGATTTATTGACACAGCACCAGCGGGCATAATTTGTGCCTGTGTGTGCCTGTGTGTGTGTGTGTGTTGTTGAGTGTTGATTGAATTGATTTTAAATATTTAAAGACATATAGTATAGTATACTTACGATATATATGATACACTTAGTAGGCTTAATTATGTTTGCTGTACTATGCAATGTCAAAGCACAATTTATTCGCTTATACAGTCGAAATCGGCTTAAAGGCTTACAACGTAAAACAATATATATATATATATATATATATATATATATATATATATATATATATATATATATATATATATATATATATATATATATATATATATATATATATATATATATATATATATATATATATATATATATATATATATATATATATAGTGAAAGTACAATAAAATATAGTCTGATTTTGCAGCATCTCACACAATTTTCAGATGTTGTGCAAATCGTCGACAAGGTCGTCGACAACATTATACCTTAATGCCTGCTCGAAGATTCCTTTGATGTATACAATAAATATAAAGATTCCCAATGGTATTAAAAAAGACAGCAGTGCCTTCATATTGGGTCTATCATTTGAGCGCGTAGTGTAATAGATCCAAAATGCAAAATCAAGCAAATTAGTCATCGCATAAAGATGCAGCCATAGCAGCATAAATTTGGGTGATATCTATTAGACGAAAGCATTATGAAAAAACGTTAACTTCGTTTGAACCGAAGCTTTACTACAGTGCTGCACAGCACTAGACTCTTTTGTATAGCCCACGACCACTTGCAAATTTAGTACCTGCATATGGCTGTGAGCATGTACTAATAGCGAAGCATAGCACAAAGAAGAACTGGAAAACAATAACAGCAACTTAATTAATACACTTTATGAAAGAGTCTATGGCTGTGCGGCACTGATTTAATACCATTTACACGAAGTTTCAAATTGGTATAAGCAAGAAAAATTGTTGTAAAGCCTAACAAGGTGGATAGAAAGCTTGTTGGGGGCTACCTTTATAAGTGGGCGAGACATGCCCCTTGATAATTATGTGAATCTGTGAGTCTGTCCGTAGGCAGCCACCATATAAAATTTTCAATATTTTTTGCTTGTAATGAATAAGTTTTTCATACAGATTGCTAAAATTGTGCGGAGAAGGCTACCTCTTACAAAAGGAAGCAGACACATTTGAAAATTTATGAAGCATCCGGACTGTAAGAAGCAACCATATTAAATTTAAAATTGATATTGAGTCATACAAAAACCCAAAAACGGCGGATTGATTTGTATTGGCGCTACTTATAAAAGTGTGCGGATCACTTCCCTTGTTAATTTTATGTGACGCATTCGTCCATATAAAGCTATGATATGAAATTCCAAGTTGATAAGGTTTTTCTTAGAAAAAGGTAAAAGTGGGTGGGGTTTGTATCGGGGTTACCGCAGAAAGTGGGCATGGCATGTCAATATGGACACTCCATTGGACTGAAATAAAATATGTCTACTTGCTTATTTATAACTGAATATCTTAGAAATAAATCTCCAAAAAAATGCTTACACAACATCCAGATAGACAGATGGACAGACAGACAGACAGACAGACAGACAGACAGACAGACAAACAGACTGACATAGCTAGATAAACTCATCTCTTATCACTTTCTCAAAAAATATCCGAAAGTAAATTTGACAAATTAGTTCATTCTTCATGTATGTGAAGATTTTGTGATTCACTCGCATTGAGTAATATGAATTTCACTTGATCTTTGCCAAGTGTATTGCAACTGCGAAATCATCCCATATCATTTATCATTTTACGGCATTTAGTTTCGTAAACTTTTTACAAAAGTTTCTTCAATGACCAACTGATAATACCATTTGAAACTATGTGTGACTGGTATAAAAAAAATATAAACTTACAACAGATTCAATATCTACTACGCTTACTTTTAGAATGGCATAAATCAGAAAACTCCATGCAATTGACATTACTAATGAACCCATAAGACGTAGTCTTCGCAATATCATATAGGGCAGTATATAATAATAGTGTCGTCGTGACAATATCAAATTCTTTTCCTTGCCAAAATACACATACAAAAACTCTATATAGTTGTGTATCTGCAAATTATAAAGATTATTAACATTGATTTGTATATAGCATATATAGCAATCTGGCTGATTCGTCTTACCGCTCCTATCAAACACAGTAATAACATTGACCAAAAGATCACCGGAAACCATTTCGCGCTGTATATTTTCCAGTCGTTTCCAGTTTGAAATGGATTTAGACGCCAGATCGAAAATAAACGACATTCATCGGTGAAGATATTGAAGTTATCGCGTAGTCCGACGCAAATTGATTCCGAAATGTATTGCACTTGGAACATTGTGTATCTCGAATCTGGCAAAAATGTGATATTTTGTATAAATTATTTCGAATTTCACACTTTTATTTATTGTAAATGAAAAGTGACGTCAAATATAACGAATGAAAATAATTGTTATTTTTTTTTTTTTTTTAAGAATCTTATTGGAATAAATAAATCAAAAGTTTCATTATGTTGTATAGCCAAAATTCAGAACAATACGATCTATAACAAATTAACAAACACATTGTAAGTTAAATCGAAGCTCACTGTGATACTTTATAATCTCTATTTTCAAGCTGCTAATGAATTTTCTTCCACGTGAACACTTTTGTTGGTACTAAGATTCTCAAAACAGATTTGATTTGACAGTACGAATATAATCTGTTAACTTATCTAAGAAAGAATTCGAGCATAAGTTATGTTTTCTACTACTTAGTGTCGGACAATGGCATAACTGATCCTCAATAGTATGCACCTCTTCAACGTACTCACAGCTTCTACAGTTTGCTTGAGCGCTAAAATTCAACTCGCATTGCTTGCCTTTCTAATAGACAATAACTAGTTTTACAGCAAGAGCTCCCACTAGTTTGTGCTGCTTGATTAGCTTTGTAAACATGCTCTTGATTAGCTGTGTGTTGTCCTAGATTGTGCGCAGTATTTGAAATCATTATAGCAAATACAGGTTGAGCTATCTTAACATGACCCATCGGACAACACTATAACTTTGACATCTGTTTTCAGATTGGCTTATAACAGACTGCGTTCAACGCGTCCCCTCACTGATTTTTTTTTTTTTTTTTTTTTGGGCATCGCGCAATGCACCTCTCCTGAATGTGCTGTTGCTATCGTATAGCTTTACATTCAAAATAACTTCAAAATTGTGAAAACTCAACGTAAACGCACAAAATGGTCGGATTTTTACGACTGCAAACGGTTCAAAAATTTACGACCAATTTCTTGACCAACGAGTCATAGTTCGTCCTGGAAACACCAAGCCCAAGATGATGCTGGATCGATCGTCTTCGTCAATGGAGCTCGTTTTCATAGTAAAGGATTTTTTTGATACCAGATCTAAGAAGTTTTGTTTCAGGGAGGATGGTGCCACTTCTCACAAAGCCTGAGCCACGATCGCTTTATTGCGGTCATTGTTCTCCTAGTTTCGAACAGTGGTGATTTTGACAGGCAACCGCGGTTGCCCGATTTGACGGCTTCAAACTTTTTCCTGTGAAATTTTACAAAGTTGAAAGTTTATGTCCACAGGCCACGGACTCTGACAGAGCTGAAGACCATTGTCCGACTTAAAATACAGAGTGCGGCAGCATAACTCCCTGCAACACTCGAACATATTGCTCCCACAAGATCTTAATTGTGCTAATTTTGTGGCTGCCTGCCACAATATTGTCCCCGACTGTTCAATTCCATCTTTATACCTCTCCTTTATATGATCACGAGGTGAGAATCGAGATATACTCATTTTGTAACTTTTGATATCATCTCGAAAACGAGTTGGAACAGTTCTCGTGAGGGTGTCATGATTGGAACGATTGCTCCTGCATTTTCCGTTCACCAACATGAGTTACGTTCTTACGAGTTGCTAAACACTGTTTGGAAAGTAACTCATTATATTGGTGAACGGAAAGCATCTTCGCTTTTTCATGCAGGTGGTGTTCATGAGTCATTTGTAAACAACCAGTAGCAGTCCTCATAGCACTGTTCTGATATTTATGCAGGCAATTGTCATTGAGTTGTACTGAGGTAAGGGATCCAGACAGGAAGAGCTTAATTTGGGACACATCATCCAATAGCTTTATAAGTGGTAATGATTGACTGACCCCAGGAGGACCCTGCAAGCGGGTTCAGCACTTTGTTTCTTGACTTAAGTCGATTATTCGTTTTGGTCGTGTGAGCCGAGAGTCTAAGCAGGGGTTCGAAAGTTGTACCAAATATAAGAGGGAACTGAACTGTTCCCAACAAACACATCTGCTTTCATCCTATCCAGAAGGTGAAGATGAAAGCCAACGATATGTGGGTAGAGAGCTTGAGGTTGCGTACATTGAAAAAGTTTAACAAATTGTCTAAATTTATTGAGGTCTACACACGGGAATAAAATGATGCAATCATCCATATAAAATAGGTCACCAATTTTATACAGGGAGGAGTTAGAGCTAACTTTGCTAAATACAAGTTGAAGAGACGAATGGAGAGAACTTCACCCTGCGATACACCGACCTCACACTCCTAAACTCAATGTACGCTATCCTACCATTAAGATAGTTTAATAGTGTCGAACAAGCCACTGAAGGATCGGTTCACCTCATTTGCATTTATATACAATACATTATGTACAATACATAATTTCACCATTGTATGGTGAGTTTTGTTTCCGCTATTTGATTTGTTTAACTCTTTAGTTTTCTTTGTCAAATGTGGTAGAATTCTTACTCCCCCCTCTCTCTATCTCTCTCTCTTTCTTGCTCTCTCTCTCTCTCTCTCTCTCTCACTATGTACACTACACAGTCTAGTACACTCAAAATAACCAAATGCGCCAAGATTAAATAGAAGAGCGATTATAGTTTATTTAATGCTGTTGAACAGCATGTATTAATAATTACTTTCTGTTTTACTACTATTCCCACTGTTCTGCGTATTTTACAGTCGACTGACTTCAAAAACAACCCTCGTATTTAACTTTCAAACATTCTAAAACTTACGCTTTAAAATCTTCAATGATTGAAGCTATACAAACGCCCAACGGTTTTGAAGTATTTTATCACCCAAACTAGTTCAAGTTGAAGCAACTCTTCTGCACATAAAAAATAAGTGCTCACATTGTACGTATAGTACGATAGTATATACAATGTTTACGACATTCAGTGGCTCCCTGGTTAGTGCGAGTAAGTTTTTAGAGGCTTAATTAAGTGCATAAACTTTTGCCAGGTTGTCGCCGCAGCTGTAGCAACATCAATGTGGCTTTATGTGTGTGTGTGTGTGTGTGTGTGTGTTAACGCCCATGCCACGCCCACTCAATCTGATGCTACTACTGCTACTGCTACTGCTGCTGATGCTTCTTCTACCTCTGCTTCTACTACTAGTTTGTTTGACGCATAAATTTCAAACGCTTTACATTGTTTGCTTACTTTGTCATAGTTCAGTCACTCGTTCATTCACGCACACATGTGTGCGGCGGTACTGTACTCGTATGTATTGTAGTTAGCTCGTTAGTGGCGCAGCAGGTTGTTAGATACTCTTACCACTTATATATACATACATAGATATACCTAGCATAGATAGTTAAGTTACATATATATACAACGTCTTTTGGAGAAAGTTCTTAGTTAAAGTGTTGCAATTATATTGATTGAATTTCGTTGTGGCACAGTGGGAGTTCGTGACGGAGAAGTTATTTAACGCTTAGTTTGTAAAGAGGTAGTTGAAGTTGTCGTTTTTGTCAGTCACTTGTGTTGTTCATCAATTTTTGGCATGTTACTTCAGTTTTTTTACTTCTTCTCTTTTTCAGGTGACACAACAAAGTTTCTATGCTATGTGGTGACAAAATATTGTGTGTAGGGTGGTTGTAAACATTGCATAAGTTTATGCTTAGACAAATTGTTATTGTTTCAGGTGTTGAAAAGCGTTTAGCTGTTGATGAATGTGCGGTGGAAGTGTTAAAAGTTGAAATCGAATTTAGTATTGACACGCTGTGAATTGCAGAAATTGTGTGAGAGAAGTTTTGTGTGGTGTTCACCATTATTGAGATATACTTCGTCGTGCAATTGGAATTTTTATTTTAGAACAAAATAACTTATTTGGATGCCTTTAACTTAGTCTCCATATTTGCTACTGCCAGATTTCTGAAAAAGTATTACATGGAATGTCATTATTTAAAGAGCAAGGCATTTACATTTCGCTAATTGATGTAACGAACGATAGACAACTGTTGGCCGCAGCATATTTGTTGATGGAAGTGACCAACAGTTTCAACACTTCCTCATCAATGACATTTCTCAAAACGGCATAGTATTAATGCCACTAATCTGTTCAAAACACGAATGGAATCTTATCGAATTGATAATTTTGCATTGATTCGGGGTCGCTTCCGTGCCTTCCTTGATTTTGGTGTTGATTTACGGCCATGGCTACTGGATGTTGAAGCCATCGGTTTCGCATCTTTTACTTTTTGTTCAACTTCGAGTTCATATACGCCATCAGTATCAACATTATTACCGAACGATGGCATGCGTTCGTTCCCATCATCGTAAACACATTCGATTTCGAATTGTACGGCAATCTCATGGAACAGTTCCGGTTCATCGCGCAACAATTCAACATCGACGACATCCAAGGCGTTATGATGATATCAACGGCGTCTGCGTGTCGGCCAAAGTTCTCTTCTCCATCGTACGCATTTTCATGAATAGCTTCCAGCTTTATCACACCAATACCTGTCGCTGTACCTCTCTCTCTTTCAATTTCTATGGTTTTCTTGAATGTGTTAGATCCTATACTAAAAACACCAAATTTTGAGACCGACAACGTAGATCTGAAAGCGCAGTCGAACGACAACCATACAAAAAGTGCTAAAAGCAACTTTTGTAATTTTTGGCGCAAAGTGGGGCTTCCTCCATACATATTTAACTGGCAATATATGGTGGAAGTGAAACACATTTTACTCTATGGTATGCTGGTCTGGTGACTAACACTAGAAAACGGAATTATGATGTACAGAGTTATGAATCAACGGTGACCTGCGCCACAAACTGAGACAGTAAAGCCACTTCTGCACCTATTTTCCACCGGTGACCCTGCACGGTACACAGATTGCAATAATATCCGTTCTCAAGCTAAGATGCGCGTTGACTGTTGTGTTTCTAATCTCAACTTTGAAACAAATAATTCTTAAAAAGAAAAGAAAACCCCGACTGAAAAGAAACTATACCAAATTATTATTAACAAAAACAAAGCCTAAAAATATGCTACGATTTTATTTTTTGTGCATAATATTTGTAGCATACTTTGAGCGTACCAAAGCCAAAAGCCACACCATATATTCAAGAAAACATAACCTGGATAAAAACTACTTGGAAGCAATACACAAATTTCAACACTGTTTAAAGTTATTAAGTTTTTATAGCAGAAAACTGTTGATTGTGCGTGTAAAGCACATTAAAGCCTCAGCTTCATTGAAATTTCATTTTAAAATTCATAAGCTTCAAGATAATTAGCACTCATCTGCGCAGTTAACTCTTTTCATCTTAGCATCTTAGCTGCCATAAATCAAAGTAACGACTTTCACAAGTCAGCAATTAGCACAGAAGAGGAATGAAGATATTTTTATTTTATATATATATATATATATATATATATATATATATATATATATATATATATATATATATATATATATATATATATATATATATATTTTCAAAAGAGTAAAGCATAATTGCCTTTCATGCACAAATTCTACATGCTTGTGTGTGAATTCATACGCACAAATACTTTAAGCACCTATATACCAAGTATATACATACATATATGTAGTGCAAATAAGAAGCGATTGAATTTACCACAAGAGGTTAAAGCAAAATCTGCACATGTGGAGAAGATACATTGCTAAACAAAGCCAACTGAATTAGAAATTAATGCAGAGATACACCTCGAGCACTGTAACCGACAACAATAGCGTACATTTGTAAAACACAATAGAGAAATACTACTCGAAGTAGTAACAAAAACTCAAAGCCGAAAATTTGTAAAACTTTTTGTTTTTTGTTTTTTTTTTTCTGTATTTCAGATGGTACAAATTAAAATTTACATTTACAATGTTCAAGCATACACCAGTGTATGCGTTTGGTAAAACAAAAGTTTGAGTGTACGCTATGAATTGCATATGCAGAAGACTGGCTACACACACACACACACACACACACACACACACACACACACACACACACACACACACACACACACACACATGAAGTAGTTTAGTTTGTAAAAGCATATGCTTGCGCATATATTTCTAAATATAGATTTTATTTTTGGGGAACATCAGAACGAAACAAAAGTACTCAATTAGTTTAAAGCTTTTAAATTCGCATTGAGGCCAGATAAGCTCAGCAGCTTCGTTGCTAAAATATAGTTTACACAGTGTTGAAATAGAAAATTTTCAAATATGGTTACTTCTACTATACGTAATTTGTATATTATTCCAATAACCTTTGCATGCACTATAGTTAGCTTATAAAAGAAAAGGAAGTCAAGGAAGTTATAACAAAATGTATGGCAAGCAGAAATAATGTTGCCTACTTTCAGGTGTTTCACATTTTCTTTCGGTGAATTTCTCTTGAGAAGTTGCAATGTTATTAAAAAACCTTTCAACAACAATTAAGTCCTTCACTGGTATTGAATAATAATATTTTTCTTTTATACAAAAACAAAAATACTATAGTTTTGAGTTCATAACTTCAAAATACCCTGCTTCCTTGCTTATATAAACTTGTGCAAATTTTGAAATTTTATAAAAAAATTCGAAATTATTCTAAAAAATAATAATATTACTAACTCAATCTGTTAACTTGCAATAATATAGCAAAGGAATACAGAAATTCCAACGATTTCCCTAAATACAAGACTAAATTCTGAAAAAAATGTTTGAAAAAAACGGATGGAACTAAACGATTTTCATTTTCCAGACTGTATACCAATGACTGAAGTAAATACGCTTGGGTTAGAAAGTTGCTGGCAACATATGTGCTGAATAGATGGAATATATCCTGTCCACCTATAGAAGTACGTTTCTTACTAAATATCTTTAGCTGTAGTAGGCTAACACTCTGGAGTGAAGCAAATGTAGTCTTTATTGCGGAGACGTATAAAAGAGACCCATTGTGTTTCCTAAGTCCTTCAGACCGATAAGTCTCACATCGTTTATTTTCAAAACACCACATCACAAAAGTCAATATGCATATATAGCAGCTAGATTTAATGAAACTGCTTTATAACAATTGAATTATGCAATTCAAGATATCTTGAACGCCAATGAGACAGCCTTATCGTTTTTATGAATATTGGAATGCATTTGAAAACACATACCACCATTAAGTGGCTAGAACACTTTGCAATAAATGTGTAGACCTCGAAGTGTCCAGTTGGTTGGCACATCTATTGGATTTTCGGAAGGTCATAATCGGCTTATAAACCAAAAGTAACACCATCAAAAAAATGGGATGTACTATGCCCACATCTGTGCAGCCTGGTAGTAGACAAGCTAATGAATAAGCACACATACAATGGCTGCAAAAACCAAAGCTATGCAGAGGTAAATTTCAGAGCACAAAAAATTACACTAAATTAATGCACCAAAGAAGGGCGGAGCACTAACCCACCAAAAACTATTATTTTCCCATTTAGAAGCTTATACACCAAAAAACACCATACACCAGTATAAATAGAAAGCACTCTAACCCATAAGAGTAGATGGTACATTAATAGAATACTTCAAAGAGGTTAAATATCTTGGAGTAACATTCGACCAACGGGCCACATGAATAAAGCAAGTAAGGAAAGCAACAATGGTGTTGATCATTAGTAGGACTACTGCAGGAAAAACGGATTTTAAGATTTATGTATCTAACTATTGCTAAGCATAAAACCCTGAAGTTTTAACTGAATAAGCGAAATTTACGACAGCCAGTAAACAACTGAATATTTTATAGAGAATGGCTACTGTTTGCATCTCAGAAGCCATGCGCACCTGTCAACTGCAATTTTGAATGTCCCCCTGGACCTAATGCTGTTGTAACTATACGTGCAACAACAGACAGATAGGACTATGCTAAGGCTTGAGTAGAAAAAGAAACGTTGCAATAAAGCAATAAACTCCGCTTGAAGCAGAACTTCATCAAAAGCTTTAACATAGAACTCAGCGAGAACAAAAAAGATGGAGAAACATAAAAGTCAACTATAATATTAATTCTAGGACAATAAACTGTTACACAGACTGCTCTCTAACTCTCTAAGATGACTGAGTTGGTGTTGTGGTCTTGAAACATCGCATTAGTTAATGAATAGTTATTGAAACTATTTAGTATCTTTCAGGAAGAAAGTTGTGCACACTTCAACTTGAGCAGAGGGTATTGTAACCAGAATATTGCAATATTCCTTGACACAGTCAGGTGAACATCAAAGTATTAAACTCTTATTCAATCAATTCAAAGCTGTTATTGGAATGCCTACTAGGAAAATTTAATTGAGGAGGAATAGAGGCACACACAGAATGCGAACAAAGTAGTGAGAAAAGACGCAACCAATTCGCTTAATGACCTGATATCAATTTGCAATCTGGGAACAGGCACCTTTGGAATCATAGTGAAAAAGAAAGAAAATATAGGCATAGATGAATTCTGAAAATTATGGGCGTAGTGGACAGAGTAAGTAAGTGTTTGGAACATATAGCTTGACAAGAGACGAGGCCTGCATTGCATTGCGAAGAAACACTTTGAGAATGGTAACAGGGCTTACTAACTGCAGGCATTTTTTGAGATTTTATGTATGAAATTACGTTTACTTTGGTTGATAAACCAGCTAGAAACTTCAAATTTGATGAATAAAATACATCACTTAAGTCTAGGTCCAGATCGAACAACTATAAGGGATAGTTTTTCTATGAAAATGATTTTTTTTTTTTTTTTAATTGATCAATTCTAATAAAATATACCATATAAGTCCATACAGGAGGACTATAGAACATAGCTCCATGCAAAGACAAGGTACAGCAAATACCGAAGTAGAGCACATTCGACAACAGCATTCTTTCTTGTTTATTTATTCAGTTAGAACGCTTTTGGCCTAAAAAGTGCAGTCTAAAATATCTCCAAATACTTTTGCTACATTTAGAATCACAAGAAGTCTATAAAACATTCGTTGTTACCGCATTGAAAATATCAATTTTTTTTCTTTTGTAGTTTTTCAATTAACTTTTCTTTTTTATTTTTATTTCTTAATTTAGTTCTTAATTAAAAATTGAATATATATATATATATATATATATATATATATATATATATATATATATATATATATATATATATATATATATATATATATATATATATATATATAATTCACTACTACTACTATACAAACAATTTAAAGTTCTCTCTGGAAATCATCAATTTTAATTAAAATACAACACTTCAAGTGCAGCAGAGAAGCAGCAATAATGCAGAACAAGCAGTTCTCATTGGCATAGAGGCCTCTTCAAATGGTTCGAGTGCAGAGTAAAATGCAACTCATAAAAGCGCTTCACACGCACAGTGTTTGCATCTTCTACTGCCTCGCCCACGTCTTCGTCGGCGCGTCCTGTGTGTATATTTACGCAATGAAAATATTTACTTATTGCAACATTTCGTTGCAAACAATGAGGCGCAAGGACAAATAAACAAACAAACAAGCAAACAAGCAACTAAACAAAGCAGAGTCAAACAAATACTTCACTTTATTTATCATTATGTAAAAGAAGAAGAGATCGAGTGCAACTTGAATGCAAAATTTTTGCTTTTAAAGTATTACACAAACTAATGGCATATGAGTAATTTTCTATTTGAAAGTCATATAATTAAGCATTTTTAAGACTTAAGCAGCACTTGTCTAATCTAAACATAAATCACTGTGGACGGTAGTCCACGCATGTGACGAAAGGACACCTCAGTGTGGTATAAATACTATATTATACGCGCAATGACGAAGTTTTTACTGATTCCGATCGAGACGTGAATATAGGCGATTGCAAATACATACACTCAAAGGGTATTACAACGAGTATTAGGGCTCGTGACGGACCTACTATCCCAAACTAGACGAATCCAATGAGTTTAGGAACAAGAAAATCGGCCGACTCGCTCAAGTTATGAATTTTTGAAAATTGTGACGAGTTAATGAAATATTTTGTTTGTTTGCGTGTGTGTGTGTGTGTGTGTGTGTGTGTGTGTGTGTGTGTGTGTGTGTGTGTGTGTGTGTGTGTGTGTGTTTGAATCTTTTAGAAACTCTAATTTTTGATACGCGATTTTAGTACACAAAAATCCTACACACATTTGTTCCATAACTTTTGTTCAAAATCTTCCAACTTCCAAAAACAAGCAGAGGAGGGGAGATCATCTGCAACGAATATATAATCAAACTGCGCAACTTTAAAAAAGGGGAGGTCTCCGACACAACTACACTCGAGCAAGCCTTCCATACAAAGTAAGCTAAAAAGCCCAATGGACAGAAGGCAGCGGAGAAACAACATGCGATTTCTTGGGTATGCACTTCCCGGACTGCACGGAAGTCGCTGAGCTAGGCGCGGAACCTACCACAGATCGATATACCGAATGGGTTAATCACTCCCCAGAAGATCCACTGAGCTATAAACTCTTTCGGGAGTTACAAATCGTCTGGAATGAAATAGGACGGAATTTTATGCAAACGACGACTAAGCATATAATCGTGCCATGGCTATAATCCATATTTGAAGCATGACTGAAAAACTTGATCAAAATACCTTGGCACCATCGGGCTCGCGTTACTGAAAGAAGTGGCCACAACGACTACTAACAGGCTATTTTCATGCACCAAACACGCAAAAACTTTAATAGCAACTGTACGTCCGAGATGATCGGCCTCACTAAGTATCATATTAGTCTATGTGTGAGCACTATGAAGGGGTCTGCTGGCGTAAACTAACCTAAACTAACCTAACCTTTTTTCAAAATTGCGGATTTTGGTGAGAGGAGTCCAAAGAATCTCAATTGCGTCATTTCGTTTTTGTTTGAGAGTTAGTCAGCGCTGACAAGAAAGGCTGACATGAAAGGCAGACCGACGTACAGAAATAGAAATGTGTGCGTGTTGATGCGACCAAAGAAAACCACTGTTTCATCTACTGTTTGGTCGCGGTTGTGTTGCAATGGATTCAAATTTTAACCACGTTCATGAAACTTCGCAAAGCCTTGACATTATTGCGGTTAACCAACGTCAAGCACTACTAATCTCACGCCTTTGTTGCCATAAATTGGTGAATGTATGTATTTATTTTATAAAAAGTAAAATGTCTGTTTTTGTTTTACTCTGCACCCATTAGGTAAAAGGATATATGAAGTTTGTGTAAAAGTATGTAGCAGACAGAAGACGTGGTAGACACTATAAAGTCTGTCAGTCTGACAGAATGTTTGAATGAAAAGATCTCAGAGACTATGAAATGGAGACTTGAAAGCCTATATACAATATGACAAATCTGTGCACATTTTTTAAGTTTTTGTTTGGAAGTTTGTTTCTATTTTGAATTACTTTATAATTTTTCGACAATTCTATTGCAATGTCCCGCATATGTGCAGAACGGATCACTAAAGAATATAGCCCTATACTTATATATGGTTCATACAAGGAGCTTCAAAAAAAGTTAGAGCTTTCATTCCAAAATCTAGTTCAATACTTTATTCATCTTCTCTATTAAAATAACTGATATATCAAATAAAAAATATATGCTTGACGTTTTGGAAAAACGAAAGCCTATTTGCAACTCACAAAACTGCTGATATGAATTCTATGACAAAAAAAAATGTATATTTTTCATTTGTATTGTTAGGCTTGATTTCAATATGCAAATGAACGTTGGCTCATTTTTAAAATCAGAAGTTTTGTGCGTTGCAAGTAGGGTTCGTCACTTGGTTTTTTTACCATGTCAAGAGGTTTTTTCATTTCATATTAGCTACTTACGTACACAATATCTTAACTAATTTTCTTCTTAAGGCACTTTATTTTATATTTTCTAGTATTTTCAAAATTAACTTTTCACATGTCATCAGGTTTTATCTGATTGAATGCTTTGCATGCATAATGCTCAAAAGCATTATAAATTATGTACACACTCTGTCACACACACACATACACACTCTGTGTATGAGCAATCTCTTGTATGAATTGTTTTCTACAATATTACAACATTTTGTTGACTTTATTAAGAATATTTCCATATATTTAATTAGTTATTAGACAGCATCACGTGCATAAAAATTGATTCATATACATACATACATACATACATACATACATACATACATACATACATACATACATACATACATACATACATACATACATACATACATATAATTTGCAGTACTCTGCAATCAGAATAATTAATGGCATTTAATTGGCTTTCATGGTACAAAATACTAGTTACTATTACTATATATTTAGTATTTACTCTTTGAGTTTATCGCATTTTGTATAGAGAATTCGATTAAAACGTTGCAAATTCAATTAGGCAAACAAATTTGCATAACGAGTGTTCCATATAAATAGAGCGAAGTGAAGTTTTACATCCATAAGTGGTTGTTTATGGCAAAGAGTTCTTCTAAAAAACTTTTCATTTGAAATGTTCTCAACTAAAAAAGTATGTATAATTTTAGTTTTTGTTTATACTAAAAAAGAAAAAAAAAAAAAGATAAAACGAAAAAGTTAACTTATGTAAAAACGAAGCTTCAATAATCTTCACACACATCTAAAAAATTACTGTTAAGTCTATTAATGCTACAAAAATAATTGGACATCTTCGCTCCAATTTAAAAATTTTTAACTCGAAACAATAACTAAACTTTTGCTAGTATAAGAATCACAAAGGGTTTGCATTTGTGTGGACCTTCTCTAAAAGTGGGTAGGGTGAGCGCATTAATAGCTATGTGATACTACCGTTCAATAGAAGCCTCCTTATAGAAATTCAAGTTGATTTAAACTGTAATAAAAAAAGTTTTTCATACAAAAACCGAAATGTGGGCGACACTAAAAGTGAACGTGGCATGTTTATTGTACAATATGTTCAGCCTACGAACAAGACTGTGAAAATATAGCTTTCAATGGTATGGAAATGTTTTTTATGATATCTAATGATAAAGATATCATTAGATATCATATGAGTTTTAAAAGTCTTGAATAGCTTCCAGCTATGCATCTATCAAGCTATCTATGAGTCTTTCTCCGTCTTTCAGACTTTTGAAAAACGTTATTATAAGACCCAGACGAGCTTATGAACAATTCATTAAGTAGCCAATAAGTATTCCAATCAAAAAAATTCCAACCAACTCTAGCACGAATTTTTCGTTATTGGTATTGTGTGTAAGAAGTTTGTTTGAGAACTCTTGGCGAATATTTTTGTGAAGACGTTCTCTAAGTGCGAAGTTTTATAACGGAAAAAGTTGCCAAGCAATGATGTGTTTCATTCCATTTTAGTTCAAAGCAAGTATTACGTCGTGCTGGTACCGCAACTAATGAACCGCGGAAACAATGATCGATGTGGCATAAAAATGGCTATGTAAGCGTATCTAATCGCTGCCACATGGAGCACATTGAACTACAAGATATATATGCTTAATTATATTAATTCTACTTATATACACAATACTAGGAGCTATCTAATCTCCTTCAGAGATATAAAGTTTCATATTAGCTCTAGTCTTGGGAATGTAGGAATAGTAAATATCCGTCTGTGTTTTGAAGTGTCTTTCTGTGCTGTATGTTGTATATGCCAAATATTAATATCCAGTAAGATGTCAACAACAAATCGTTCTAGTTTTAAGCGTTGCTCAATCTAAATTTGTATATCTAATCTAATCTAATCGTATGTATCTCAGCCAAAATTCGCATACGCTATCGAACATACACACTAAAATAGCATCTAACCATAACTTTGGTCAAATATAACTAGAAAACTTCCAGTCAGTTTCGTAGGTATGAATCATAGAACAATAATGATGCTGTCTAGTTGACCTTAAACGTTTAACTTAAAGTATAGGTTGAATAAGAATGAATGCACAATAATATTCGTTTAGAGTAATTAACACACAAGCTAAGAATTTTATGAATTGCTAAAGAAATAAAATGGTTGACTGCTAGGGCAGACAATTTTTGGGTAGAAAAGAAATCTTATTTAGGGTGTTTTATTTTAGTTGTGGTCGATTGCCGCCGAAGTTTTTTTTTTTAATAATTTAAGTCAAAGTCAATAAGTCTTTATGATTGGTTTAGTTTGGACCATTACAATTTGTCTATATTTGAAACTAATATGTGGCAAATGAGCGTCCCTTACAGCCACACATACATTTGTCGTCCTATTTTCCGATATTTTTCAGCATTTACAGAAGAGTTTCTGCTGAAATTTTTACGATTTTCTGTGGTATAAAGGCTTAAATTTGCGCAAGTGAATCTGTTTTATTTACTCTTTAAATACCTGCACATGAAAAAGACAGTTTGATCAGGTCGTTGTCATCACTTTTCGAAATAAGTCGTTTGGGGAATATCCGCTTCAATCGACTGTTTCGCTAGAAGTATTATAATTTTCCATATTAATTTCAACGAGCTCTTCGTTGAACATAGTCTTTGACACGAATCAATAATTCTTTCCGAATCAATAATACACCGCAACATACAGTAGGTAACTATAAAGGGACATAATTACTGGAAGATTTTGAACGTCAAATTTCACTAGTTGAGCTTATAGAGGGTTTATAGTGTTTTGATTTTTTCAACGCATGCTGCCGCGTGCCGATGTTGCATTTTATTCGTATTTTATCAGCTAGCTAAAAAAACGTTAGTTCTACATGGTAGGATAGGCAGAGAAGGAAGGCCAATGGCACCTCAGCCTTCTCTAGTACTCCCAACGTGGTAATTTTTTCAAGTTTGAACTACAATTTTAATCCAAATCTTTGGCTGGAAGTTGCAAGTTGGGATGAAAGTATTAAGGTCTGTATCTCTGATCAAATGAAACCAATTCATTGAATAGCTCCCGAACATCTATCAAATTCGTGTGCCAACATGAATACGAGTAGGCTTCTCCCCAACAATAATGTGCAAATACATGGTATTTCAGAGGATTATTGTGTCACTGTTTATATTCGAAATGAATTCCCTAACAGCATTAAGACTCAATTACTAGTAGCCAAAAGCCGAGAAACTTCCTTAAACACAACAAATCTAGCCCAACTTGCTTTATTTGCAGAAGTTTTAGTACTACTTTTAGGACTACTAAATGCGACGATTCTCAACATAAATTGTCAAAACTCGGCAATGATCTAATGAACTGTAAATCAATAGGCTCTGATCCGGCTCGAAGGACCATTAATATAATTGGCTGTGACTGCTGTTCGATTGTTGATAACTCAACAAAATCTTTTTTTTTTTAGAGCGCTGCTCCCCAAGCAGAACAGCCTTACGCAGCTTAAGGCCTTCACGTGCATTTAACAAATCTTACTGCACTTTGTTGCATTAGCTTCCGTATAAGTCGTTCAGACTGCTGTCGCCAATTCCGACAGCAACAGACAGTGACAGTAGCCAGAGCAAGTATTCAAGGCTAGACTGATTTCATAAGAATTGTTTAATTATATTGTATATCAAAGCAAAAACCTTCTGAGAATATGTCCTAAAAGACAATTTCGTGCTATAATTCTTAAATATTTACATAAAAACTAAAGCAGTAACTAATTTAAGCGTCAAAAGTTAAATTACAACAACAACAACAACTACAACAACAACACTAATTTCTCTCTGCTGAATTTGCTGCTTAAACAGGACATTGCCAGTGCTGTGAATTTTCTAATGTTTATTTAGGTGTTTTCAACGCAACAAAATAATTAAAATGCCATGCTTATGTAGGGTGTAGGGTGGTGGTGGTGTGAGTAGTGTGTATATGCATTTAGGCGACTTGCAAACTAAAGAAACGCGAACAGCGATTAGAGTAGGCTGTGGCGCGTGGGCATTACGGAATTCGCTGATATCCTTGATATCCTTGTTTTGTTTTCATTGTTCAAATGCTTTGTTTATTGTACAAATTGCGCATAAATTGTAAACAGTGAAAATAAGAAAAGCAGAGATACAATATTATTTTATGAATATTTATTTAGCGCAAAAAAACTTGTGAAATATTGCATATAATTTTTGGGCGGACACGTTTAAATTAATTTTACAACGCCTCTGACCGAGGTAATGAAAGTTTCGCTCTACGCGCATATTTCAAATGTCAAATGAAACTTTTTGGCTGCTTTTGAAATTAAAGATATTAATGAACATTTTATTTAGATACTTTTTGGTTATTTCAAATTTTCATTTCGTAAATGTAGCTGCGGGCTCGTAACAGTTTCTCTACGTAGCTTAATGTACTTTGTGAACATAAAGTTGTTGTTGTTGTTGTGCACTCTTTACATTGAAAAAATAGTGTACATATGTATTTCTCAATCTAAAACTGACGACTATTATTTTGAAGACTTTCCGATGACAATCTGTTCTGGAGTTACATGTCTATGCCCGAAATCTAACTTACAGAACAACCTAGCATCTCCGTCTGATAAACGCTACAATGATCGGTCAGTCTAAAGGATTCTCTAATCCCCAGGTCCGGTGAAAATACACCTCCTCCTACCCGACCATCCAGCTTAGAACCAGCTTTACGTCTGTAAAGATGTTAATAACGTTTTTGCTATAGTGAGGAAGGTTGTACGGTCCCATTGTAGTCTGGTGGGTTTTATGACGTCATACTTTTTAACGAAGTTAATGTTAGATCAAGTGGGATCAGATGTAGCAGTATATTTAGTGCATCCGTTGGTGTGGTACGTAGAGCTAAACTGATACACAGTTCAGCACTTTCTAGTGCCGGCCACCATACACATACAATGAGCTTAACTACTGCCGAATTATAACCAGTGGACGATAGATGGAGAGAATCCCAACCTTCTTCCAATAGCTTTTTTTGCACGCAAAGAGTGCTATGTTTGCCTTCTTTATACGATCTTCCGTGTTATTGTTCCAGTTGAGCTTACTACCCACGATCACTCCTAGATATTTTGCGTATTCGCTGATAGTAAGACTAATATTGTTAAGTTTGGGTAGAGTCAGTATCGGAATCTTATATTTCCTTGAGAAAAGCACTAGTTCTGTTTTTGTCGGGTTCACACCCAGGTCGCAGCATGAGGACCATTTTGAAAGTACCGCAAGTGCGGATTCCATTAGGTTACATAGTGTTTGTGGGAATTTACCCCTAATTAACAGCACTACATCATCCGCGTACGCTATTACATTGTAGCCAGCCAACCTCCATGAGTTTTAGCAGCTGGTTCACCACTATTGGGGTTCCTCTGCTGACAAATTGTCTGACCGATGCCCCTCCTAGTTGCGAATTCACAGCACTGCTGGTTAGCATGTTGTGAATAAGCACAACCAGAGATGCATCGACCTGGTAATAGCGACTGGGAGAACGTTATTAAAAGCACCCTCTATGCCTAATAATGCAGCTCTAAGGCAAATTCCTTTTGCTCTATCGATTTCTCGATTTCTCGATAGTGTGTACCAAGAAGTGCAAGGCTATTTCTGCTGATATGCCTTTACTATACGCATGTTGAGCGTTGAAAAGAAGCGAGGGGTTGATTGTGCTTCTTATATGAGCGTCTAAGAGTCTCTCTAAAGTTTTTAATAGAAAAGAAGCTGACCTAAAGTCCTTGGGTACGGCGTGAGAGGCTTTACCTGGCTTTGGTATAAAAACTACTTTGACTTCCTTCCAATTTGATGGAATATGATTAGGGCTGAGACAGCTCTTAAAAATTATGTATAGCCAAGGTAAAATATACTCGTTCGTATTTTGTAGCTGAGCTGGGAAAATACCAACCGGGCCCGGCGATTTAAAGAGCTGAACGGTATCAATAGCCCACAATATTTGCTTTTTGCTTATTATGCACGATATAAGTGCGGGAGAGACTCCTTCCCCCTATATTTCTACATTGATTTTGGTGGCTTGCTGGTGACAATCGTTCGCAAATCTTCGATTTCGGAACGCCTGCGTAAGTTATGCGGATTTCATTCCCAAAATGTTTCTATGAATTAATGCATTAATGCAAACAACCAAAAAACGACACAAATGAGCAGTTCCGTGGAACCTGTGGAATGCCACATTATTTAAATTTGTATTGTGCATTGTTTGCCTAAGTTGGATGTTCGTTTGTTTGTGGACTTTTGGTCAACTGGGAAGGTACATGTAAAATAGCATGTAGGAGATTGAGTAGTTTATAACCTTAAATAATTACATACATACTACTTGGCCCGTTCGAATAATTCATGGATCAAGGATGGTCCAGTTTCTTTAAAAGTGTGGAGCCACTCACTTTTCAAATGCAACTTAATTTCTCATCATTAGCGTTGAAATTGAACTGAAACAATGATTTTGGTAAACTATTAAAACAGATTTGGCGTTGTGACAAAACAACACCTTTTAGAAATAATATGGACAGATTTTAGTGAAAATTGTTTTCTTCTATTAAATAAAGCATACTCTTTTAAGGAATAATTGCATTCTATGTTCATAAAATGCCCAAGTTCACGTATAAGTATCTCATATAGCTTGGCGCTAAATAATAATAATACATTTGCATGAATCATTGAAGTTGTGATGGGTAGTACTCCTTGAAACTGCACCCGTTGCTGCGTTTCAAAACAACAAAAACTTGTGTGCTGCTCTTGTTTTCCATTGAAAATGTTTATAAAATAATTTCGCAATAATGAAAATATTCAGTAATCTAGCTCAAGCCTGCCACAGTTTCACATAAAAACAAAAACTTCTAATAAAACATTATATAACACAAAACACATCATCTCTCTCTCTCTCTCTCTCTCTCTCTCTCTCTCTCTCTCCATCTACGTTAGCCAAACGTTTAATTCGAATTTAAACTTGTTTTCTTTCTGATTTAACAAATATACTAATTAAAATAAATGCGGTTTATTAATTAATAACTAATTGCACATTTCACATGACAGTGTCAGCAACAGTCTTCGCTTCGGGACCCGCGACCTGTATGCAAAAATAAAAAATAAATAACAAGAAAGAAAGTGTGCTCGACTTTGAGATACACTGCAACTTGTTTATGGCTGCTTAATGGCACTATAGATTCTCTTAGTAATAAAACTTGAATTAATTTAAAGTAAAAACAAAAACTTTACTTCAAAAACTGAAAAATGGGGAATATGTTTGCATTGCTATAGCACTCAAAATGGTTCGCACTGCGTCTATATGCAAAATTATGTTAAGGATTGATAAAAAAATAAGCTAAATTTGGCATTTCTATTCTTCATAAGAACAATAACAAACAAATTCATACAAAAACCCTAAAAATGGAGGGCAAGTTTGTATGGGAGCTACACCTTATAGTGGTCCGGCCTGGACTCATGTGTAATATTTTATTATGATTTACGTTAGATGCACCAAATTTGGCGTTTTTAGCGTAATAAATAACAAAACCAACGAAATTTTCAAGATGGAGACACGATTTGTAAACGGAGAACACCCCTTAAAGTGGGATGGGTATGTTCATTTAATACTAGTTATCTGAAGAGTTCAATGGAGGGTATAAATAATGAATTTTTGAGTATCTATCTCTTATAATCGCAGAGATCTGCTCGTTCAAACAGACGGTGAATGGATAGATATCTATCTATCTATCTATCTATCTATCTGTCGGATGGGCGGATATATATAGACTCATCGTCTTCCGATGCTGTTGAGGATCATACTTGATATTGGCTCTACCACGCCTCCCTCTGCCTGTTACATACAGTTGCACAAACTTATTATACTCTTTTACCAGGTATAAAATTGAATATTACGCATAAGCAATGTGACCACGCAACACTGCACCGCAGCAAATCAGATATTGGTTTGCTTAAAAAATGAAAAAAAAATATATATATATACAAATGAATCATGGCAAGGCATTACACTTGTATATACATATATATGTTATGGGTAGTCTATAAATATCGGTATAAAACCAAAACAACAACAAAAAAAAACAACACACGCTTCAATACAGCTCCCATAATTAATTATAGGAAAATATACACAACAGCTCAACAGCAGATTAATTAAAAATATTGTGATTAATTTTTAAATAGCCGTATCGTTACAGCCGTGTCGTGATTATTATATATTTGTACCTGTTTATATTTCATACCACTGCATATAATACTAATTAATTTTAATAGAGCAACATACTAGCGTTGTACACAAATAGCAGAAACACATAAATCTCTTCAACATTGAAGCCAACATTAGTTTCTAGGTAACAATTCTTAATTTAGTGGCTTACATTTGCTCAGGCGTTGTATTTTAAATAGTGTTGATGCAAAAAGGCTTCAAAAACTCCTTCAATTTATTACTAAATGAAAATATTACCATTCTCAGAATGATTGTAAAGATGCATTGACAATCTCCATACTTTTTACTCAAGCAAACTTAATATGATCATGTGCATGATTCTGCATCCCTGAAATCACATTACCGATTCATCATAGACATTTTAACTTTCCTCTCTTCATTTTAGTAATATGTAATTTGGTGTTTTTTTAAATATATTTTTTTAAGTAAAGCTTAGATCTTTTTTATAACGGAATTAACTTTTTCATGCGGAAATAAAGTTCAGTAAAAAAATTTGGTCATGCATTCGTAAATCAACTATTGGCCATGCCTCCATGTGATCGCATGTTTAAACGATAAGCTAAGAATTTTAAAACTGCAAACGAAAGAAAAAAAAAACGAGTACGTGTAACCTTTACGAGCGGTTGAAGTAAAACTTCTTCGGCTGTTGTGGTAGGTATTACTAAGAAGATTAAACTTAAAATAACATATTATTTATTTATTTATCCTGCTAATATTATAAAGCTTGTATGGATGTGTGGATATTCGCTACTCCTTCACGCAAAAACTACTGAATGGATTTTAATGAAACCTTACAATAATATAGCTCATATATCAGAATAACACATAGGCTATAATTTATGAATGATATTGGATAATTGGAAGCTTTCTTTTGTGGTTAGCTACACTTACAACAAAGTTTTGTGGTTGGCTACACTTACAACAAGTTATTTCATTTTTATTTAAATTATTATTAAATTATTTAAATAGCAGGTATTTGATTATTTGTCAAGGAGAAAAAAAAATTTAATTAAATTAAATTAAATTATTAAATTTCATTGCTTATTTCTCAAGTTTTTCCAAATCTGCCACATAATATTCAAGACGAAAATTGGTTGTGTGAAAGAACCATACTGGCACCAAAAAATGATATTGTTACGAAAATAAATAAAAAAATCTTGGACGAACTAACTAGCGACATATCAGTGTATAACTCCATCGACTACGAGCTATCCCGTGGAGTTCCTAAACTCTTTGGATTTATCAGGGGTGCCATCCCATAGGTTGGAATTAAAGGTAGGTGTACCAGTTTTGTTAATGCGCAACTTGAAAGCGACAAGATTATACAACGGAACTAGGAAGGAATATTGTGAAGACCACAATCTTAACTGGCGAAGCCAAGGGAGACAATGTGCTTATACCACGCATCCCAATCAGACCTAATAACTTACCATTTAATTTTAAGCGCCTGCAGTTCCCATTAAAAGTTGCATTTTCAATGACTGTCAACAAATCACAGGGTCAAACATTAAAGTTAGCAGGAATACATTTAGGCACGCCAGGTTTTTCCCACGGTCAGCTCTACGTAGCTTGCTGAATATCTGGCATCTCAACGGGCTGCTGAGACACCAGAACAGTCTCAAGTTCGGTGTCTTCAGCGAGCGACATACAATTCGTTTCATAGAGCGACAGAAACCGTTGAAGCAGCAGAATATCGCAGACGCGCTGTTGCTGAAAGGGCACAACACGGACATCAAATATTCACAAGAAACACGTGGACCAGCGATGCGGGCCGGGACAGCTAATTGATAATATAAGTTACAGTCTTGTGATGACTTACACAAGAAAATAACTACGAGACACTCTGTACCCTGTCCATCTACAGTGTATTTCATAGTCGGCTACGAGACACTTCTAACGCAAATTATTTACTCGTCTGAGCACAAAATTTCACACAAAAGATGCACCAAATAAAACTTGCTTCATAGCAGTATCGATATTGAAAACTATTTCCAAGGAGCCAAATTTCCGGTTCGATTCGAAAAATAAAAAATTCCTGAATTCCATTCCATTTATTGTAGTTTGTCCAACATTTCCTCAGTTCGTAGAAATACCTAAAACCAATTATATTTTATATAGGCTATCTTCCCGAAAATGCTGATTGTTGATTGCGCACTTCGTTTGGCGTAGACTATTCAACTAAATAAGATCATATCTTGGCTAGAATATCTAAAAAAAATTTTATCGCTCAAGACTGTCATGAAAATAACTCATATCTATGGTATGGTCTAACTATTTGTTCTGGAACTGAGATATAACACAGGTCAACATGGTTTAGTTGCTGGAAAGCTAAGACTAAATGAAGTAATTTGCTGCGTAGAATCCGAATCCGGGGGCAGAATTGGCCCATCACGGCAGGATTTTGAGATATTCGAGGTTATGTACCCGAAAAACAGCGTCTTTTTCTACTTCGGAAATGACCATCAGTTTTCCAACAACTGAGATGACCCCGGTATTTGTAGTCCTGTGTAATTGTTGCCAATATTTTTGTCGAACTTTTTACTTTCAAGTATGTAAAGTTTGTCCGTTCCATTCTGGTCATTTTTACGTTATGTGTCATGTACAGCTCATCGCACTCCAGCCATCGCAAAACTATTTGAAGGGCTTTTACTTTGAAAAATTAGCACAATCATTGAGATAAAGAACCTTATCGCCTCAATATTGATTCGTACATGTTCTGTTCACTATCGCAAGCAGATAAAGCCAAATATCTATTGGTACATCTAAACCGACTACTTTATGAAGCGCAAGGAACTTTGTCTTGATCAATTACGACTAAATTTATTTGTTTAATTGGCTTCTTGAGTCTAACTCATCGGTTTCAACAGAAACGCTTCTGCGCAGCAGTTTCGTGGTACATAAATAACGAAATAATTCAAAACAACCTGGAATTACCAACGGTGCTTTTAGAAGTAATGAAAATCAGCAGAAACTACCGGACCCACCTAAACTCTCATATCCAAATCCATTAGCAGAATTAGTTAGAAACGTTATTCATACAAACAATTTTTGAATTTTTGGCTGAAAATTAATTAGCCTTGGTGCTATTTCTTGTCAATGCTAAATCGAGCATTTGATTACAACGAAAATGGCATCGCTTAAATGGTAACTGTCAAATTTTCAGTCATTCACTTGTGACTGGCGGGCATTGCAAGAACACAACAATAGAATCGATTAACCTTTGGATTGTTTAAAAAACATTTATGGAGACAATGTGCTCACGATATCAACCATAAAACATTGAGCAGAATATATATTAAGTTTTCCGTGATACGATCAACGATCAACGCTGGAAGTCAAGCGTTCCAAAATAGATCACCACATCAGAAATGGTCGATAAACGAACGGAGATTAAAGCTGCATAACAAATCTGTAAATGGAATACCAAAATTGCACTACAAATTCTTACTTAATCAACCATAATTTTCATATTTGAAGCTTTGTACTAGTTGTATGTATATAAAAAGTATAAGAGGTAACTATTCCAAACTCATATGAACTTACACTCCATTAATATTTGCATGTTAAATTTAATTTGATTCAACAGAAATTTTGCATACCTTTTTGCTTGAACTGTTTTTAAATCTTTTAGAAGAGAACTACAAAAACAAAAGATTTAAAACTTGATTTGAAGCAGTTTCATTTTAAAAAATAAACACACTTTTTAAACTATCTATAAACAGACAATGCAGCATGGCTGCTAACGAGCAACTAAAAAGCGCACAAAGCGCATTTTTATTTAAAAAACAAGAATAAACGGTGCAGTCGAGTGTGCTTGACTTCGAAATACTCTGTATCTTGTCTAAGGCACTTTATCTGAACCATAGATTATATTGTTTAGTTGTCCAATCTGAACGTATGCGTAATACTTTATTAGAATTGATGAAATACTGTAATTAACAAAAAATTGTTATAGATAAACTCAAAAATGGGGGCAGGCTTGCAAGAGACTATGCCTTAAAGTGGTCCGATCCGGGAATATATTGAATATTTTATAAATATCTATTTTAGATACCATAAATTCGACATTTCTAGTTTTATTAAGAACAAAAAAACAAAAAAGTTTATACAAATTTCGTATGAGGGATAACCCTTATAGTGGTTCGTTTTGGAACTATGCGTCACATATTTTTAGTATCTATACGAAAACTTGCAAATGTAGGTCGATTTATATGGACGCTAATCCTTGAAGTGTAGTTTGCATTTCCTTTTAATACTAATTATCTGAAGAGAGAGAGAGAGAGAGAGAGAGAGAGAGAGAGAGATCCTTGAAGTGTAGTTTGCATTTCCTTTTAATACTAATTATCTGAAGAGAGAGAGAGAGAGAGAGAGAGAGAGAGAACTTGAAGTCTCTAACTCCTATAGTCTCCGAAATCTGTTTGTTCAAACAGACAGTCAAACGGACAGACGGACATATCTATATCGACTCATCTTCCGCTGCTGATCCAGAATATATATTAAGTTTTCCACACATTCTTCTGCCTGTTACATACATTTGCACAAACTTAATATACGTTTTAACCCTATGGGTACACAGGGTATAAAAAGTAAGTAAAATGCTTGTTGCGCTCCACGCACAACTCAAAGTCAAGCCAAGTCAAATCGAGTTGAGTCGAGTTTAGTTGAGTTGAGTTGAATGCAGTGTGCGTCAATGCTTCAAGATGCGAACATTTTGCTTTATACTAAATTTTTGCTTAACTTTTGCTACGGCTGCACTTATCTTCTTTTTTTTTCGACAAAAAAAATGTCACTCGATGCAAAAGTAGTAAAGCGAAATTGTCAGCGGAAAAAATAGCGTAAATAGAGGCAAACATATTACCAAAAAAAAAAAAAAAGATAAAAAGAAAAAACTGAAAAATGTTCAAATAGAAGACAGCTCAACTCCATGCGACTCATTTTTTGTGCATTTCAGCTAAAAAGGAACTTTTTGCCAGCACATCAAGCGTATGATGGATGCTTGAGATTGTGCTGGGATCCACGGTACGGTTGGAGTCTTGTTGCTTGTTGCCTTGCTAGTTTGACTGACTGACTGACTGACGACTACAGCACAGTGCATGCAGCACAAAGATCTCAAGACGATGATGATGATGATGATGATGAGTAGAATGATGTTTCTGCCACTGAGCCATGTTACATTTTAACAAATTAGTTTTCTCAGATATGCAACCGACTGTATATAGTAAATACTTGTGTAAGCTCTTTAAATTGCCATTTCCGCAGTGTTTGGTCCTTTTTGAGATACTTAACTACAATATATCAATATATCAATATACAATAAAAGCGTAATCCCGGCGCTCTCTTGTTAAATGGCAATTTTTCTTATTGAAAATATTTTGAAGTGGCAATTTAGAATACACTAAAAAATATATAAAAATTTAAATGCCACAAAAATTGCATAATTTTCCTTTTGTAGATTCGCATTGTGTACCTAACAACTTGTTGATGATCTCGAGTCCATAAACGTGACGATAAGTAATATCGTCGTAGCAGCATTGGATCAACTCTCCAAATGGAGAGTCATCCTATGTAAACGAAACATATGATTTCTTGAATAGAGCTTCATGAGTTAGTTCTATCTGATTAAGCACGTGATATGGGTGTTACTCACTCATAGAGCTCTGTCTATATACATCATAGAAATTGTGTGAATCACATGTTCATCGATTCCGTATGTTCATGTCGCTATTCTCTTCCCAAGTTAACTAATATGCCCCACGATTTTGTCGTCCAGAAGTTCGGAATTCAATAAAACATTCGAAATTTTTGCTATTGAGTACTAGGGATTCTAATTTAGGGATACTAATATCTTTTTATTTATCTAAGAGTATCTTTTTATCTATTTACGAGTACCAGTATTTTTCTAACTACGTGTATCACTATATCTATCATTTTACGATTATCTAGTTATCCACGAGTGTCGATCTATCTACAAGTATCTATCTCCTATCACTTTATCTACATATCTTTCTATCTACGGTTATATATTTATCAACTAGTATCCTTTTATCTACGAGTATATCTACCTAAGAGTATCTCTCTATATCTATCTGTAAGTACCTATCTTACTACTTGTATCTATCTATGCTATCTATGAGTATCTATTTACGAGTATATATTAATGGTATATACTAGTACCATTCCATATATATACGAGTATCTATCTTTATACGAGTCTCATTCTATATCTACTAGTATCTATCAATTGTATCTAAGAGTATATATCTAAAAGTGTATATCAATGGTACGAGTATCTATCGATGGTATCTACGAGTATCATTCTATATATCTACGAGTATCTAGCAATAGTATCTACGAGTATCTATCGACGAGTATCTACTAGTATCTATTTATCTCCGAGTATCTATCTATGGTATATAAGAGTATCTTTCTAACCTCAAGTGTCATTCTATATAATTGTATCTACAGGTACATATTATTGTTTCTACGAATATCTTCATATATATCTACGGATTTATATCTATCCATCTTCGAATATCATTCCATCTATCTACCTAAAATAGAGAATGATTTTATTAATATTGAACTAGTTACTTTTTCTTACTATATCTATTAGAGTAAATCAATTAATTTAGTTTATGACTTCAATATGCAAATTACTTCCTGCACTAAACACTTGAAAATCAAACTATTACTCCGTTTCATTATTAAAACTACATTCAGACCAACGCACATCTAGCAATCAACTTGAATCAATAAAGTTTATTTCATTTTGAAATCTATTTACAAAAACTTTAAAAGATCTTTCCAAAATATCACGCACGCATTTCAAAATAGATTCAAGTACAGCAGTTTTTGTTCAGCTTCGTGCACCGAGTTCTGAGTTCTCATCGTCGTCGTCGTCGTCATCGTCGTCGTCGTCATCGTCGTCATCGTCGATGAATTGTATTGTATATCTTCTTCAGTCATTTTTCAACTTTACCTATTAAACTTGCGGACAGGAAAATTTAATTAAAACCAAGCACAGCTGCTTCCATACAATATTTTTAATTATAACTCAAGTTTATTTACGTACGAGTTCGAGTTCTTCTCTTACTACTTACTACAAAACATGAACACGAAACAATTGAGATACTCCTTCTGCTGTTGTTGTGCTTGAGGGGTGCAAGTTATTTGACATAAGGGTAAGCATAAAATAACTAAGTACAAGCTGAGTTAATTCGAAACGCTTTCAAGTTGTACTATATACAATATATTTTGCTATGGGTTAGTAGTAGTAGTAGTGTTCGACTATAGAACTTGTATATAGTAAGATTGGCTATGAGAGCTAGATGCATTTTGTGGTACACGGTGTATTCGCTCTGTTGCATATACCAATGCAATATAAATTTACTCAAACAAATCAGAAGTTTTCGCATAACTTTTGCATCAATATAGTAAAACCAAAGTCTAACAAGAGATTTGAACAAACAACAAAATGTTTTGAAATGATGTTCTGTACTTTTACTTGTACTTTTGTATATGCAGAGTATGTATCTTCTTCTCTGTGTAGTTTGTGTTTATGTCCGAAAAGTGTAAAGAGTAGTAGTCTGTACTGCAAGAAAATACAAAACAAATTTGAACACTTATCACTCAAGGAACTCTTTTGCTTGCTTGAGTAGTTAGTTCAAAGTGGTTTCTGCGATATTTTGTTGAGATTTGAGATATTTTGTTTAGCTTTTAATGAAAATTTGCCTTCAAGTGTAAATTATCGGAAACGAAAATAGTTTTAACTTATCAATATGTGAAATTGTATCTATCTATCTACAAGTAACAATGTATATATATCCACGAGCATCTATCTATCTACAAGTATCTATCTAGGAGTGTACGCGTATCTCTGTATCTCTGTATCTACGATCTACGAGTATGTATATCCATAAACGAGTATCTATCTATAAGAATCTATCTACGAGATTATTTCTATCTATCTAGGACTGTATGTATCTATCTACGTATATCTCTACCTATCAACAAATATCTATATATCTATCTACTTATATCAAGTATATATATCCATCAACGAGTATCTCTCTCTATTTAAGAGTATGTATATGTTTACCTACAGATATCTATATGTATCTACAAGTATCTTTTTCTACCTACGAGTATATCTACTATCTACGAGTACCTCTAACTAACTAACTACATTTATCTATTTATCTGTCTACGAGTATATTGCTATCTACGAGTATATTTCTACGAGTATATATTTATCTACGAGTATCTCTATCTATCTCGAATCTATCGAGAATCTCTACCTATCTACGAGTTTGTATATATCTACTAGTATCTCTATCTCAGTAAGTTTCTATCAGTAAGTTTCTAAATAATTGTATCAAGATGAGTTATCTAGCTTCCTATGTCAAGAAGCGATATACGGCAATAATATAGAACTAACCGAGATCACTTGAAAGGATAAATGAGTTTTAATTAAGTATTTTAATTTATTTTATAAAAATGTTTAATGATGTATACATTTTTTAAAAATTCTTTCAATTCTTTAACGAAACCCCGTAAAATAATTATTCATATGCAACATATGCCAGACATCAAAATCAGCAGTGCAGACATATAAATACCACAAACCTGTTCAAACTTTTTGTGCTTAGGCTTCATGCAAAAATAAAACTGTCTCCGAGAAAATGACAGCTAATGACATTTAAATGTCAAATGCTGAATGTTGAAGTTGAATGAAATGAAATGTTGACTGAGAAGCATTGTCAGCCAGACGTACATATTATTATGCGTTATAAAATGTGCAAAAGGTATTTACATTCTCTATTAAACTAGATGAAGATACTTCTATATAAAATATTCGCATATGACTTATAAGTTGGACGTAATAACAGTACTCATGAGACAAACAAAGACTTCATGAAGTACAAGTACAACTGCGTTGAAAACGCATACGGAAACGCATACATTAAACGGAAGCTTCAAAAAAAGCATACAACAGCTAACCGCTTAATAGGTTTTAAAATATGAAGAGTAAAAAAACTGATTCCAATTGAGGTACAAAATTATTACAAATTAAAAATGAATCTTGTCTTGGTTGCTGTAGATATTAATGGATTAAAAATATGTCGGTAAGCTGGCCTAGATGGATACTTCAGTGAGCTTTGATTCCACAAGAACCTGTAAGAACGTAGGTGGCCCGGATAGCTAATCTCCCACTCGGATAGTTCAGGTAGTCAACAAGGTGTAGTAGAAATCAAACTCAAGGAAGTAGAATAGCACAGCGATCATATCTTTCAAAAATAAGTCAGAGGCGTAGCGACCCAATGAAGAGCAATTCGCGGAAACTCAACCCGGCCACCTCAGCTAAGTGTCAACCAAATATCAAATTTCCGTTGCGATTAACATTGTTCAACTCTAGACCGTGACTTCATTGCAGTGGCGCCTGAGCAGGGACATTGGTCAAAAGAACAATTAAAAATACGTAAAGATATCTCTTTCGAAATTACATACAATTCAAAAATAATGAGAAGTTTAATGCTCATACTTACTATGAAAAACTTACCGCAAATTAAAGGCACCAGCTGACAACTGTAAGGTATGCAAATATATGGTATAAAGCTGCCGCAGTATATATGTATGTACTTGTCGTATATATACTGCTCAATCTTGATTCACGACTTCTTCGTGTGCATGTGGTTGTCTCTTCAAATATGTTTCTAACTGTTTGGCTGCAAAATCTTATCAAGTATTTAGAAGTTTTGCCAGAAAGTATGCAGACAAAGCGCAGAAGGCAAATCACGCGCAGACTTTGACTTTTTACGCGACAAAAATTTGTGAGTTTTCTACACAGAAAACAAATAAAATTGTATTAAATACAACTGAGCATATGACAGACTCGTCGACACGTGTCAACATACAAAAATGACATATAAAAAATTTCACAAATTACAACTTGATTGCAAAATTAAACGTCTTAAATTTTTACTATGAAAACATCAAAGTTTGCTGTTGCTACTGTTTTTTCTATCTTTTCTTTTTCAAGAGCCATTTTGAAGTAGCCTACTTCAAATGCACAGCAGGTAATCCGAAGACTAATTTCAACAAGAAAACCTAACTTTTTCACTCACCTTTTTATTATTTTTCTGGCATTGAAAAAATAAAAATAGTAAAATAAAAAAAAAATAAAAGAAAGTAAACCGAAAAGTGATGTTTAAGCGAAATTGTAAGCTTCCTCAATTCCGGAGCAGTAAAAAAAATTAACAAAAAAATATGGTAACTTCGGTTGAACCGAAGCTCTAATACCATACACACAGAATTTCAAATCGTATTGTGGGTGGAGGGTTTCTATGGGGCTAACAATGTCCATAAAAAAAAAAAAATAAAATTAAATTAATATTGATTATAAGAGAAGAAGAAAAGCGAACATAAGTGAGCAAAAAGTGGGCGGGGCACAGCCATTAGTTTATGTATGTAACACTGTCGTCCCAAAGAAGCTACAAGCTGATATTGAAGTTTTTCTTACAAATACACAAAAGTGAAAAAATGGGCGTGGATAATCTATGAACTTAGAACTAACACCAGCTTGGAGTCAGATATTTTAAAAAATTGTACAAAAGAAACTATTAGACTGAACGATAGACCGACGTACAGACAGACGGATATGACTAAATCGAACAATATGTGTATATATCTCATGGGCTCGACGATATCTCCTTCATTGCGTTACAAACTTTCTGACAAACTGCTTATACCACTTCACAATCTGTGTGAATGGTTTAAAAGAAAGTGATTGCCGCTCAAAGCAGCTTTGATGTTATTGCAGCAAATTAGCTAAAAATCTTCGACTGCTTTTAACTTTATTTTGTGAGTTTTTCCTGGCCAGCCAACTGTGTTTATGAACAAACTTTACTTACATACCTTTTTTTTGCCCAAGTCCTACTACCGTACATAGTACCTTTTCTTTCAGTGAATCAACTAATATTAAGTTTACAAGCTTGAGTTTGAAAAGAAATAATAGCAAGAAATAACTCGAAAAAAAAAAATAATTTAACTTAAATTGAGTGAGAGCATGTGCAGAATTTCAAATAAATTTGCTCTAAACTTACGACTCGTAACTGAATGGGGCAAACATTTATGTATCTTCGTGGTAAATACATCATTTGAAATGTTTCTAAGCGGATTTTCATTTGAGAGAAACATACATGGTAGGTTATTTTATGGTTAGTTGATTATTGAACAGTTTAGATATGACTACATATTTTATGAGTTGACTTGTGTCTTCAGCCGGAAATTAAGTGATTTTTATACAGTTGTACGTATTCATTGAGAAAATTGGTTGAGTTGTGTTGAAATGTATGCTATTAGTTTGAGAATTTGTCTCTCAAGACGTAAGTAATGAGGAATTTTTAGTATTCAAATTGAATAAATGGTAGTGTGCTTAATAGGCAGCCATAATATCATATTAGGTTGCAATTTCCAGCATGCAAAAAGTAATTGTGAATTAAAAGTGACTATAAGTTTTAATTTGCAATATCAAGTTTGTTTTGACTATGGCAAAACGAAAACAGATATTTTGGGTAGAACCGAAGTTTCAAGTTGTGTAATTAGCAGCTGTAAAAAAATAAATTTATTGTAAAACCTAACAACCCAAATGTGGGTGGTGAGTTTGGTGGGGGCTACCTCTAAGAGAAAGCGTATGCCCCTTAATAATCATGTGAACCTTTTGACCAAAATAAGCCACTATATAAAAATTTCAAGAATATTTTGCCTGTAATGAAAGAGTTTTTAATACAATGATGGGTATGTGAATGAAGGTAATCCCATAAAGAAGAAAAAAGCACACCCACTTGTATACATGGGAAGTGTCCGTTAATAAGATTACACAAATACAAATTTTAAGTTGACTGCAATAAGAGTTTTCATACAAAAGGCTAAAGTAGGCAGGAGGCTTGTATGGGGCTAATGCATCAATTAAAATATATATGAAGTGGAGATTAATAAGAAGTATATTTTGACTACAATAAAAAAGTTTTTCGTATAAAAAGTTAAAAGTAGGTTTCTATGCGGGCTACTCCCATAAAGTGGGCGTAGCATGTCAACAAAATGAAGTCTGTATGCTTTGTTTCTGCAGGACATCTTAAAAATGCGCAACAACATCCAGACATACAGACGGACGGACATAACTAAAACGACTCGCCTCGTCAAACTGTTCAAGAATATACATACTTTATAATTAATAAACGCTTCGAGCAGAAGAGCTTTTAAGAATCTTGGCTTTTCCCTTAATGATGCGTTCAACTAACTACCTGAGCTCCGGCGTTGTGGCTCTAACGTTGTGTGCATTGTCAAAGAGTGCCCCAAATGTTGGGCGCCAATAATTCAGCTGATTCGTTGTTTATTCATGTCTGCCGTCTTATCATTCAAGGTTTATCTTGGTATTTGGAGGTACCACGACATAATACACTATGACCGATGCAGCATGATTATACCATTTCACACTATGTGTGAACGGTGTAAAAACATAATTTAGCAGTGGAAATATATGGGGAGTACCTCAAACAGTGGGTGGAACGCACCTTGGTGGAACGTCTCTTGGGAACTAAGATAGCAAGAAAGTTAATGTGACTGACCAATGAGCATAAGCTTTGTAGAACGCTGATTTTTTAGTCTTTTTATGTCGAGGCCAGTACAAATTGCTATATTCAAAATGTCAGGTTGACTGTTTGGATCTGTAAGTCAGTCTGTTGAGTTTTCTATAATCAGAACAGAATAATTTTTTGAAAGAGCAATTAACTTTCTTTGGAACCATCAATTCTTGTACTCCAGCATTGGTGTTTTGCATAAAAACCACCTTGTCAAAAGAGTGCCCCAAATGTTGGGCGCCAATAATTCAGTTGATTCGTTCATTAGTACCATTAATTCAAATGAGTAAATAGTTGCGTAATGTATTAAATAAGTGCTAAAACTTGTCTAGGAAGATTCGATTTTTAAGATGACCGTGATTGTACGCAGTTTCTGGGCGAAGACTACAAACTGTATTGTGCGTTCTATAAAATGTGCTTCCGAAAGAAGTACTACAATCGTTCAATATTGCGCAAAAAGATAGTGAAAATATGTCTACTTACTGTATCTAAAATTCAAATCATAGTAGGTCTTGCGCTAATATTGAAGTTTGGTTTTTTTTTTCGTTTGTTTGTTTCTCATAAAAAGTAAAATTTTTGTTGTAAACTTATTTTTTATTCCTAAAAAAAAAAAGTAAAAAAATATTAATAATTAACAATGGATGAAGTTGCAATGAACAGCAGCGTGCTATCGACAAAAAGTATAGTTTCTAATACAAACATAGATGATGAATGTAAGTTAAAATACAACAGCAGCCAACTAAACAAAATGCAATGTATCCTATTCTATTTACCAAAACAAAAAAGTTATCTCAAACACTATGAAACAGCTGGATGCGAAATTCAAAGAGTGGCTTGAGGAGTCTCTAAGTGGTAGTGCATCATCAATACAATGCGATCAAACGCAACCGCAAACTGAATATATCGGTAGCTTAGAAGCTTTGCAGGGTATGTGCATATTTACTATACAAACGGAAATGCCATAGAAAAAACTGTTTCATCAAAATGCACTTCTAGATACCCGTATACCAGAGGAGTTACTTGGTGGTGAAAGCTGTCCACTGATCTATGAAAAGAATCAATTGAAGCGTTCACAGAGCACGAGTTGTTTGGCAAGTAGAACCAATGTGACTGTAATACACAATGCCAAACCCTTTGACGAGAAGTTCAGTGATACGGATGAACCTAAGTGGGATTGGCGTGACAGTAAAGTTACACTGCAACCAAAGCCAAAGCCATGCAAATCAGAGAATAACGTGCTTAGTATATCACGCGAGCCCATTAAATGTCCACAATGTGAACGCATCATTAGTCCATCGGGACTGCTGTTTCACTTCATCACACAGCATGTACAGACTGAGAATTTGCCAATTGTGGAGATATTTCTAAAGCATCGCTCATTGCTTATAATTAAACCACTTAATTTCGAGTATCGCAAAAATGTTGCGATGACGCTTTTGGCATTTGGTGGAATTAAAGGAGAACCCGAGAGTAAGTTCATAACGCGTGGCTTGGCATTGGCGAACTCCACAGTTCCCGACAGCTATATTATGTATAAAGATCATACACCGATTGTGTTGCTCGCGTGTCGCATCTCGTGGGGTTTAGTGTTGGGCGTTGATGAGGCAGCATGTGAGACAGCTGCTGCACGTGACATAACGAATGATCTTTGGGTACTCTGGTTGGCTACATCGAAAATGATTAAACCTCTGCATGCAACAATCACGCTCTATGATCATGCAATGGAGGAATCCTTCAGTCGCATTTTAAACATACGCAGTTTAGATAAATCGCAAAACTGTGTCGAATTCATGAAAACTGATATCAATTATTTAGAAGTGACCTATTATCAAATGAAATTAATGTCACACGATTTTACGAAAGCCATTAACTTGGAGATAATAATGAATGAGTTTATGAATGAGTAAATTCAATTTGAATAGTCTATTTTAACGCTTGACACTACAATGGATAACAATACAATCAAACGAGAAGAGATTCCAGACATAAAAATTGCAAAACATAGATACTTCAAATGGATTGGTTTGAAAACAAATTAATAAACACTTCGAGTAAAGAGCTTTCAAGAAACTGTTGGAGAAGCACTACACTGATTTGTCGTCTTTTTCTTACCTTCCTGATGCGTCCAACTATATGAACTCCGACGCTGTGGTTCTAACAGTGTGTGCATTGTACAAAGAGTGCCCCAAACGTTGGGCGCCAATAATTCAGCTGGTTCGTGCAGTAGCACCAATGATGTTACCTTGTTCATTCATGTCTGCCGTGTTAACATTCAACGATCATCTTGATATCTGGAGATAGTACGATGTAATAGTCTGTGAACTCTGAAGCATCAATGGAAAGTGGTATTGGCGGATAACTGATGTAGAAAGTGTTGTCATCATTACTATACATTTGTCAAAAATATGGATATACCTATAAGTAAGAAGGTGGAGTTGCGTAGAGTTCCAGAGATAAACATAATTGAAGCTATATACTCCATAAAGAAGCCTGCGACTCCATGTGCAATAGTTAAAGTCAAAAGCTGCAAATCAAAATTATTAGTTTACCGAAATTTTTGTGTACTCAAATATTTTTTGTTTAAATAAATTGGAAATATTTCATTTGGCAGAAATGCATAAAAACACAGAAAAAAAGACTATTCGATTAGCACTCATAGTATTTGTAGTGAAATCAAAAATGACTAAGTACGAGTAGTGTTGATTCATTAAAATGTTTATCAGAGCGAAAAATTGAATTATGCATTTCCGTGATTACATACAACACTAATTTGTTCTGGTTCGTTGAGTTGAGTGCTGAAATTTGTTGCAGGTTTTTTTTTTCTAACTTTCCGAAAATTTCCAAAAATCCTCATGCTTATTAGCACATAAACAGAGTGAGAAACAAATATAATTAAAATTAACTCGAAATATATTTAATTTTGATATAATGCGATTTAAAATGTGCAAAAAATATCGGTACAATTTATAGATTTAAATAATAAGCGATTTTATTGGCTATGTGTAGCTCTTTATGATGTTTATGTGGAACTAATACGTTAATATGCTGGATAGTTTATGGGAATATATCGAACATATATCGTATAAAAGAAAAAAAAACGACTCACTCATCAATGCACAGCTGTCCTTAATGGTGCAAAAGGCGGAATTTTGAAATATTTTACCACTAAATTAAAAAAAGCAGGTCATATGTTATATGGTGTCTATTAAAGTCTTGCAAAACTGCATTCGACAAGGCAACAAAGGCATTTACAGACTTGCATGTATTCGTTTGACCAAACAAACAAAAGCAAGCACTGTGTACATATTTAAAAAAAAAGCAAGTATCAAGTTATAATGAGCACAAATGAGAGTAAACGAGCGATTGGCTTGTGTATATCTCGCATGTCTATCACCTTGTTGGGACTGACACAACACTATCGTGTAAAGGAGACCTCGACAGCAACCCTGTTAGTTAATCGTGTGGCAGCACCTCAAAGCAACTCTATCGAATAAGATAACTGCAGCCCACTCCAGCTCACTCTCATTAGCCATTTCTTTTCATTGGGTTTGGTCGTTTCTTGTAACGAACTAAGTTGCTGTTTCATTGTCTATGATATACCCATACCCGGCCATAGAAATATTACAGGTAACACAAAAAAAAAAAAAACAACTGCTAGGCTACAACATAAAATTAGTGCCTAAAATGGATTCTAAAGAGCTAAACCATCTGACTAAAGATGTGCGGCACTCCAAGTGTTTTCGAGTTTGAGAATGAAGATTAGCGCTTGAAGCAAGGCAGATATTGGCGTCTTGGATAGCAGTAACCACTACAGTCCGATAATCTGACGGACTTTTGAGTGTTTATATCATATGGAAAAACTCCTCCTCATAAACAGTCTTCCAGCTTGGAGCCAACCATGTAGATATTGACTGCATCTAAGTGTCTGTGTGGCTTATTGGCGCAGACTTGCTGAGTGGATATTGTAACAGAGTGTCCTTTATCGAGTTGGAAATAGTTAAAATCCGAATTTGTTTCTGACATACCAATAAACCAACTGCTCTAAGAAGAGTTATGTTTTTTGAGTGTAATTATATTATTTGGAGCGCTGTGTAGCCAAAACGGCTTCTTGGATTTTGACATATGAGATAGAGTTCGATTCGTCGTGATTTCCGAAGTGTGCTATGGAGTATAACGTTCTTATATTATATCTGCCAATAAATAAAATGAAAAAAATCGTTTACATTTATTTATAATTGATGTAGCCTAAACGGCTCGATGTATTTTGACATCAAAGCAGTTATAAACAAATGACGTAGCATCTTACAATCTATTGACTTCATCTTTTATTGTATTACTTACTTGTCTATAAGAAGACATGAAAGTTTGTACAAACTCTGAAAGTCCTCAACAATCTTCAAAATTACATATAATAGTAGACATTCAGTCGGGTAATTGCTGTTCAGCGAACTCGTCTACCTCTACTCCGCTTAATGTGTAGAGAAGTACACTGAACTTTTGTCTGGGATTGCATTACCGGAAAAGCTTTTTTAAAGAAGAACTACAAATTTGCTTATATTTGTAGTTCAATTTGTGATTTATCGAATGGAACAAAAAATAGTTTCAAGAGTATAACTGCGTAACAGCGAGAGAGCGTCTAAAACTAGAGAGAGGGAGCATACATTTGGACAAAGAACCGGTTTAAATTGGCGGCCGTTAGTTGGGCTGCACGATAAAGTGATAATAAGCGAACATAATGATGCATATGCAAATGTTAATGAGGCATTGTAACACGTAACTGTAAACCTTTGTAGAATCTACACTGTAGAGCACGATGAGCTTGAACTGATTTTAACTCAATAAAGGCATAGTCAACTCCCTAGATGAAAGGTTTAATAGTATAATGGGCGTATGACACACTAATAAAATCAGCAAAATTTTACCCTTCCATTGCTGTTAGAGCAAATCAGAAAATAGACAAAGCAAAAATTCTACAGGTGCGAGAGGTTGAAATATAGTTTCATCAAAAAGTGAAACGAAAATCAACCGGAAAACAAACAGCAATAAATAGCATATTAAAATTAAAATCTATTCGAAAGATTAGACAACTCTGGACTCAAAAATGACAATGTACCAAAAGTTCGGCAGAAATAGTGTATTTATCTATATTTTTATGGTGTTTTGGATTATTTTTTCATTCGGTCACTCTTTACACAAAATAATAATTAGAGCACAATAAAACTAGAAAAAACAGTAACAATGAATAATGCAAAGACAATTACTTTGGCATGTCATGCGCAAATGGTGATTATACTCAATTCATGCATTTTTTGAAATGCTTTTCTCTATTGATTCTGTATATTTTAATAGAAACATAAAGAAAAGTAAAGTGTGACCTATACTAGTCGATGTGAAAAATGTTGCTGTATGTAGTGTTTAAAATCCTAGAGTATGAAGCGGAAACAATTTGATGATTGTTATTCGTGTGTCATACGGCCATAATTATATGTGGTTTTCAATAGATTATGGTATACCTATAGCATGACAATTTCATATGAAATCTGCAGTTTCCTTTTTTAATTTTTTTTTAGTAAATAATTCTTAATGAATTTCCACATTAATTTTTTTATTTCAATAGAAGTAAACCTTATACAAGTGTATGATTTATCTTCGTTTTAAATCTTTTCTTAATTACTTTAAAATCGTTTCGTCAACGAAAAGAAGTTCAACTTATGTATTTCTCAACATTACGTACTTCTGAAAAGGGAAGATTTCAATAGAAGCGTAAAACTTTCACTTTTTCTTTCAAACAATAACCACAAAACATCAACAACGCTGCAATCCAGCCACGCCTAAGTCCAGACTATTCAAATGCTATCATTTTAATTACCATAAAAAAGCGCATTACATCTTAAGCTATATTTCATTCATTCGCCTGGTCGTACATTTTCTCTTTTTATCCTTCTGCTATTACAACATTTAAGCACATAAACCGTATCCACCTGTAAGCCAATGCCAATCGCTGACAGACACCGATTACTGTGGAAATCCTTTAAATCGCTTTATCTACTCACTGACTTTGGCCTCGATAGAGTTTGGTCATACTACGGCATTACTGCCCGCCAGCCTATCTATTGTACGAGTATCTACGGGTGTACAGAACAAGTCAACTCGACAGCTTGTTGGACATACTGCCATACTTGTCTGCTTGGCCTACTATGCGGGCATACTAGACTTCCAGGTTCTGTATTCCCCGCTGTGGTTTCTCTGACTAATGCTGCCGGAATGCCATCTACCATCGACCATTTTGCTGCTGCTGCTGCTGCTGCTGCTGCTGCTGCTGTCTGCCTTTCGTTGGCAGCTTTTGCCGCAGAGCAACAGAGCGCTGGCGGTAAACAAAAATGTTTTCATATTGAATGCGCCGCGAAAACGAAGATGTCCGCCGTGATGCGAGTAATGGCAGCGGAGAATGAGTGCTGCCATATCGCCTCCATTGCTGTTACAATGATGATAATATTATACTCCTGGGTATCATTAGCGTTAGCTTTGTGTGGTTATATACAATAATATTTGTTGCGTTTTACTTTAAAAATATATTGTATATGTACGTTTATATTCGTGTAGAGTAAGTATTTGTATCTGCGCTCATTTGGCACAGAGCAACTAGTTTGCTAAATGGCTTTTGAATGTTTGCTGGATTATGTCTACTTGCATTTGAAGTATTGTGCAATCAGCGTTCAAAACTTTGCAAATTTTATATTTATATAATGAAGTACAGATTAAATTTAATATGTATTTAAAAAAAATATAAAAACGTTTCTACACACAATTTCATACTTTTTCGTCTCTGTAGCTTTCACAGGATTATAACTCAATAGAATACTTGACTCGTATATGCGAGATAGGAGTAGTTGAAAAACATACCAAATATACACAGAGGTACACAGTAATTTTAAGCAAGCAATGTTCAACCTACTTTCCACTTTGTACGGCTACATTTAAGTGATCATATACGCTCCATAGTCTAGCAGCCATAATATCTCCACCCACACAGCTCATTGAAAACTCTATCGAGGCTTTGCATTAGAGATGAGCTAGTCAGTGATTTTTGAGTAGCAGTGATTATCGGCACTGCTATTTTCAAATCACCGTGATTTTCAACTGCTACTGCGATCACTGTTAAAATTATAGGCAAAAAAAAAAACATAATTTTGTCCATTTTTTTCAAAACTAACGCTTTTGTACAAAATAATTCCCAAGATTTTTGTAAAGAGCCCATATACTGTTGCGGGAACCCAATGATTCCGACTATCTCCCACATCGTCGAATCATTTCTTCTACCATTTTAAGCAAATCCTCGCCAGATGCCTCGTTTAGTCTCTTTTATTTATTTTTTTCTAATTCTTTCTAGTAATTTCATGCGCAACAAAATTAGCCACAACACTCTAAGCCGTTAAAAAGAGAAGTGTACCAATTAAAAATGTTGTAATTTTCACAATTTTTTATTTAAAAATCGTAAAAACATTTGAAATTTGAAGCAAAAACATGTTATTATTCGTTGTAGCCAGCTTAAGCGAGAGTTTGTCCGGAAAAGCTTCACACGCTGTACGAATGTGGTACGGCGGAATTTTGTCCCATTCACGTCAAAGAGTAGCAACTGATATCAGTGATTTTTCAGTCGCAGTGATTGAATCACAGACAGTTGAATATCGCTCAACTCTACTTTATATATTAAAATGAGCTCTGTATGCCCGGTTTTAGTTTTGACCGTTTTCACAAGATGGATGTGGTGATGTATGTAAATGCTTCATAGTAACAGCTGTTTTAGCTGTGGGGGTTTAAATAGGGGGTGGTACACGCTCAGTAGTTTATGTATATGAAGCGATGTAGTAGATGTGTAAGATGCCGCCATATCGAATTTCAAGTTGATACTTACGTTTTCCATACAAATGCATAAAAGTGAGCTGTGGGTTTATATGGGACTACCGCAAAAAGTGGGCGGGACACGCCCCTTTGTATATGTATTTAAAGCGGTTATCCATTAAAATCCACAAAATCAAATTGCAAGCTAATATTGATCTAAATGAAGGATTTTTTCATAAAAAACACAAAATTGCACGGTGGGTTTGTATGGGGGCTACCTCAAATAGTGGGCGTGGCAGGTAAATCTTGATACTCTATTAAAATACAATAAAAAGAAGTACATGTGCAAAATTTCAACTGGATAGCATAAAAATTGGTCCCACAAAATGCGCAACAACATACAGACGGACAGACAGAACAGGACAGGCTAGATCGATTTGTCTCGTCGAGCTGATCAAGAATATATATACTTTATGGGGTCTACGATGGCTCCTTTAATGCGTTGCAAACTTTCAGACAAACTGATAATACCATTTCACACTATGTGTGAATGGTATAACGAAAATATAATTAATCTCTAAATCGAAAAATCCTTCAGCATTAGGCACAAACTGCGTTAATGCTGTTTGGCGAAATGGTGAGACTGAAATGTAATGTATGTACTATAGTAAGCAGAAATTAATATGAGCGAGATGGCGATACTTAAAACATGAAGCATAGCTGAGAGTCACACAACGTAGAGCAATCATGTGCTTGCTGCTTATGGTCATGTGTACGTGTTAAAAGAGAAAGAATATATGTACGTATGTATCGGTGGCCATCTCCTTTTGGTAATAAATTTGCACGATTTGCAAACGTTGTTCTGGAGTAAGTCTATTCATTAAGAAATGGCAAACCAAACTGGACATAAATCAAGTAACAGCTGCCAAAAAAAAACAAACAGCTGTCGAAAACAGTGTTGCCAGATTGAAAACCACGCGTCTAAAACAAACACCCTTTATATACTATATTCGAAGTAAAATGCGGTAAAAGCATTTTATCACATTAGAAATGATCGATTAGAACCATGGTGTGCATTTAAAAGTTCTTGAGATTGTAAAGTCTGTGCTCAACTCAGATTTCCATGTTTAGAGTGGAAAAAAATATTTCGAATTGGTTTCTACGCATCATAAAGTGTATTAATTTTCGTAGAGAATATTTTGAAAAATAATAAAAATAAAAACATTTTTAGCGAAAATATTTTACTTTAAATTTCCGGGAACTTTTTTACTAAATATGACAATACATCTTTATGCTCATTTCGCAGAAAGTGTACTGACACAGTTAGAAAATTGTAACTATGTATTACAATACATCTTTAGCTGTATTTCTCATCTAAAGCAGAAACATTATTTTTATGTGTAGCATAAAGAAGCCGTCTCCGCTTAACCACAAATCTTCTTAAACATCAAATCAATTGCATAAATCTTGAATATTGTTATAAAAAAAAAGACTCCCACGTAACTAATCATAAACTTTGACCTTCTTTCGATGTGCGCTGAAACGAGCTCTAGATTAATTCGCCAACTGATTTGCATATAAAGAGCAGCACTGTCCTTACATCGGGTTAAAGTTCGCATTGTGTTGTACAACAATAAAGCTTTTATGATGTAAATTTCTTTGGAAATTGAATGTTCATGATGGGTTTTGGTACAACATAAATTCTATATTTATATCTGTTTCATTCATTTATCAACTTTGACAACAATTGCAGAAAATTTACATTTTTTGTAAGCTATATGAAGAAAAGTGTAAAGGGTTATCGTTTTAAAAATTTAATAAATATTTCTTTGCAAAGTGTGTATTGACCCTTTTTATGGTTATTTTTTTTTTTTTTTTATGAAACTTTTGAATTAAGGTCTAAAGATATCAAATTTAATAAAAACACTTTTTAGAAGATTTGTTTTTGACTTTTTCTCTTCTTACTGTCATGTGTTCAATATTTAATAAAGAATTAGTCTATGCCTTAAATCGTTCAGCATATCTAAGTATCCATATAATAAATACAATATTTAGCTGATATACCCGGCATTGTACGGGTATAGAATGTACTAGACAATAGATTTGGTTATGCTGAGCTGACTGTGGACTGCTTAAACAGTTTACTTCTCATGGACACTGGAGAGATATATGTCATTCTAGCAGCTTGTTAGCTATGACATCTTCTGTCAGATCATATTCTCACCTCCATTCCACGCATGATGAGCTTGAAATGTCAAGAAGTAGTTTAACGAAGAAAACAAATTAGTGTAAATGTAATTGAATTTAACGCTTTGACGTCCACTGGTGACTCTTTTACCTTCGAATTTTTTCTAATAAAACTAGTGAATCGATTTTTCTCAAAAATAGCGAATGAATATGGCTGTCAGAAGCTACCTAATTTTCAAATGCAGATGCATTCTTTGGCTACCATATCACTCAAAAGTCAAAAAACTAATTTTTTTCTCAACCGTTTTCTTGGAGATGGGATGAGCTAGATGTCCAAAGCTTTGTTGGGAGAAGTTAGGGCCACCTTCCTCATTCCAAAACAAAATTATCGTCCACTTTATATGCACGTACGTACTGCCAACTTGCTAAAATAGTTGTATTTATTTGTACCGTTGGCGACCATTGGGAGGGACATACTTATCCCATTCGATTTGCGATTTTTCACATTAATTTTTCATATACATTTGTTGTCGCAACAGTTTTCTTTGGTGATTTGAGGTCGCTGAACACGAATTCGGTGTTGAACTCGCAAATTTAGTAACGGTTCAGGAGTGGTCATCAAAAAGGCCCTTCATGAGTGCTAGTGTCATCAGAAAACATTTATGTGCTCAATACTCGTAGTATAGTGGAACTATAAAGATTTGGTGTTTTTAGAGCTTCTACCGCGAAACCAGACGATCGATTCTGCTATGTACTGTCGTCATCCCGACCACAGGTCCTTGTCCCATCAGACTACCGTTTGTATCATTTCTTGTGCAACAACTTGAATGGTAGGTCGTTCGATTCTAAGAAGGTCAACAGTTCAGTAATTCGCTAGTAAAGAAACGATCCTTCTATGAACGCGGAATCAAGCAGTTTCTAGGCAATACGTCAATGACCAAAATGGTCAATATATTATTTGGTAATAAAAAATTCAATGTTCAAAATGGTCAATATATTATAGAATGAACTTTGTTCTATTATTTGGTAATACTACATAAGCCTTGAATATCAAAAGAAGAAATGTCTTTTCCGAAAAATACAATACATCTATTCTCCACAACGCATTTAGTCACAGTGAGAGCAAGGCAAGTTACCTCGTAAAAATATGACCAACGATTTGTTATGTTCCGAAGAACACACTGATATTCGGTCTAATTACAAGACCAAAATCTCCTGCATATATTTGTGTGGGGCCTAATATATTTGTGTGGGGCCTATATTCTAAGAGAGTATCGGCTGCAGGTGTGTATTATTTTGGGGCACGAATAATACGGATTATTCGTGCAACTTCAGAAAATATATTGCACGCCGAGCATGCACTGTCGTAGGATATACATAAAGAAAATAACAGCAATTTCAGAATACTGCTTCGTTTCACTATGGACAGTTTAAATCTCACTGTGCAACATCATTAAAAAACAGTATATGATTTTACTTCAACCAGCGTCCAGAGTGAATGGCAAACCCTATAGAAACAAACGCTATAACGTTAGAAAGGTGATTAAATTAGCCGTCAAACGTGCCCAATTCGGTTCGATCGAATGAGTTTCCGCTAATGAAAATTCATTTTTAACGAATTTTTATGCATTTTTCGCATTTAAGTACATTTTTTTAAGTAGAACTTCTTCTTTCTACAACAAAATTTTCAGTTTTTGTCCCATAATCCAACAATTGTAGGAAAGTTCGGATATTGTACTGTTCTCAGCTGCAACTCAGCCCCTTTTCATTGAATGCGAAACGAACATCAATTCATATTGATCGGGCTTGCCGTTCACTTTGGACGCTGCTTTAAGTGAAATCACATATCATAAAAAAAGACAAGTGTACCGTTATCTCAAATGAATAAAAAACCATCGGATTCAGTGCATCAAAGTTCGTCTATAAAAGTGTAAGAGAAAGATTCTTTAGAGTAAACACCATGAAAGCAAGTTGGCAGCGCTGTAGCTTATAACTCAGAATATATGCTTTTGAGTATTTCAACTATACTAAATGTTCTTTTTGGGCGATTAGCTTTATAGACAGTTGAGAAATCCAAATTTTATTTAACAAACAGATAAAGCAAATTGTGAAGATATATTGTAGCTAGTTTGGGGAAAAGGGTCTTACTTACAAACGTGCAACAAACAATTTCAGTTTTTTTGTTTAAACTTTTCTTTTTAAATATCACATATTCGCGGCTTAATTCTCAATCAACCTTGGCCTCTGTATGCTCTTTGCTGCCAGTATGTTGGCTATTATTATGCTGTCATAGCTGTCAGGCAAAAAGTAGTCGAAATTGAAAAATATTTACACAAAGTTTTTAGCAGCAAAAAAAAAAGAAAAAATTAAACTCACAGGAATGTCAATTTTTGAGACAACTTTCTTTGCAGCTTTTCTATCACAGATTTATTTTTTTTTGTTATAAGGATTCTTTCTTTCATTTCCTAAATATTTATTTATTTTCTTTAAGGCACAACAAAAAATTTACACAAAGTTTTTACTTTTCCATAGGTTGTCAACAGTCTTACGGGGGATTTGAGAGCGAGCATATCCTTTCTATGCATTCACAACCTTACACATATGGCAAAGGGGAGTGCAAATTTCTATTGCTCGATTGGTATGAGTGTTTTGAAGCTTGTTGACAAGAGTAGCACAAAGTTTTACCATAGTTGGAAGTTATATTCAGCAAAGTGTGTTTTTGTGTGTGGGGCAGTTGATTCCTTACTTTACTATACGTAACTATATACACCCTCCATTTATATACGAATTTTGTTGCGGCTACAAATTACAAATTGATTATACGATCAACAAATGTGTTAATGTGGCATTGTTTGAAAACTTTCAACAGCATTTGTGCAGTTCGGGTTGATTTTGGGTTGGGTTGGTTGGTTTGGCATGCTTATAATAAACTACATACTCGTACGTACATAAACTCGTAGTATATATGAGAAAGTTTTTCGGGGAAAAGTGCTTTCAACGCATTTATTTTCACATGTCCTTTTAGAATTTTTTGTTTTTTTTTTATTTTTTTTTTTTATAGTAGACAGCGTTGACAGCAGCGCCAAAAAGTTTCAAAGCTCAATTTATTATCGAAATTGTGGAGAAAGGATATTGTAGCAAATGCATTAGCAGAGCATTGTGCAACGAAGGTCAATGTAGAGAAATATATTTTCGATTTTTGATAGAATTTAAATACTAGTTTTGATATTGTAAAAATTCTTTTGAAAATTAAGCAGCTTCTTAACGTGAATGAAAGTCTAACTGAAACTCACACAACTACTGTTAAATATTTTGTAAAGAATTTCTTTGAACAACGTAGTTATTTACTATTTAGAAAATCAGTCGGATCAGTAATAGTTTAGTAAAATAATATGTAAAAACTATTTGTGAATTATAAATGCTATTAAGTGTACTTTATCTAATGGAAGAGAAACCACATAGATAGCAGCATGTGTCATTGTTAGATTAGTGCATGGCTTGATAGGCCAACTACTAGTTGTTAACGATTTACCACACTACTGGTCGTTAGTTCTTAGCTAGCGAAAAGTTTTGCTGCACCGCACCATATTTGCAGCGACAACCAATGATAAAGCACTTTGGTTATGCTTCGGCAAGTCGATGTGTTGAGTGACTGTTAGCTACAATGACTAAGATGATAAGAATCTGCGCATAGCGGCGTTGCTGATAGTTGGAATACAAGTTTCGTCCGCCAAAAAAAATCATTTTCATAAACTTTTGAAATACAAAATTAAATTGATTGTTAATGCGATGGGCTAACGTCTTTTCCCTAGTGCAGAGCTTAGCCCTAGCAAATGGCTAAGTGGTTAGCTCGGTCCCTGCCCATGTTAAATTCGTTAAACAAATGCATGAATGGTGCTTATGCCGAGAGTTAGTACTTATTATCAGTGACGGCAGAAATCGCTACTAGTGTAGCACTGATGCATCGTCAATTTGAACCTGTTGAAATCTATCTTCATCTATAACTTTAACTTTATCTAAGGCAATTGGATGATCAAATTTTAATAATGTTAAGCTTATTAGTCTAATAGATCCTTCAAGAGTCCCAATGTGCTTTCGAGTGTGTATTTTAATATATGATAGCCTCTTCTTGATATAACATATCATATTATATTGATATATCATATAATTTTTACTGAATTAAGAAATCCTACCATTATTTATTCACTGTTTATAAATTCCTCTAGCTCAAATGATGCTATAGTTCATTGATCTTATATCGTTCACTGACAATATTTAATTCATTAGTCTTTCATACGAGTGTAATAGTGCAATGGTCCTGTATGGCATGCATGTATGTTTTATATAGAATTTTATAGTTCAGTGATTAAATATATGGTAGCTAATAGTTTATTAGTCATTTAGTTCTTCCAGTTCCTTTAGTCCAGTTGAATATAATTAGAATGTATGAACTAAATACACTAAGCGTTCCGTTATTCATTTCCCTCTAATATACTGAATCAGACCACAGCAATATTTCTTATAAAAAGAAATGCTTATAATATCAAAACGAACACACTACTTGTAAGTCAATAGAACAATCAACATATACATACATTCAAATGCTTTCAGACTGACCATCTTTATTAATGCTTAAAATTCATGTGATTGGCAAAATACTTAAAACCTTTCACCTCAAATCTTTTTGAATCTTTTCCGTTCATTTCAGTTTATATGAACAGGAAACTAACTCTTAAGTGTTTTTTGATAGTTAGTTTTAGTGCAAAATTTTATGCAAAACTTGCTAGAACTTTTATTATCACACCCAAGCTCATATCACACCCGAGTACATGCTCGTACATTTGTGGCTAAAATTTCGGTTTGATACTTGAACTGACTTAATTTCACAGTTCAAGTGCTGACAGATACATTACTTTATCTCGTTTTTTGAGCTGCCAGAACTGCAAACATTGTTTTTAATGAACTTCTCTATTTTTTTTTTTTTTGTGGTTGACATTGATTTTTGAATTGAATTTAAATGACATATTAAAAGTTTGAAGCAGTAGAAGCAATTGCAGATTTTGGTGTGTCACCCAAGGTTAAAATGATTGAAAGTTTTTTAACTAAAAAAGGAAAATACGTATATGTATATACAGTCATATATTATTACACATACGCCATTCCAAAAATGTATTTCAATAGAATTAAGCTACAAAGACACCGAAAAAAATCGATATATAGTATATATAGGTATACTGTATTTTTTCGAACAAAGGAACGAAAAACTGTAATAAAAGTTTGTTGCAAAACCGTACCAAAAACAAATTTTTTTTAAAAAAGTTGTCAAAAAAATTGCAAATAATTACGATATACAAAGGATATTCCAAGCGGTTTGATACGATTTTTTTAGCTTTTTGAAATATACTTTAGTTATTTTAAGTTATTGCAGTCAAATATGGAACCAAAGCCAACCTCTACGAGAAAAATTACAACAAATTTCACATACCTATATATATATATATATATATATATATATATATATATATATATATATATATATATATATATATATATATATATATATATATATATATAGTGAATAACAAGTGTTCTCACACTGAATTCGACGAATTAAGAGAAATACAAAAAATTTGGTGTTAAGTTTTTTACCAGAGATGTTTGAACCGAACTAGTCTATATAGTTCGGAGCTAAATGGTTGGTTTTAAAATCAATGAAAATTTGTTCGATTAATTTCAAGTAAAACTTCTTTAAGCGCAATATGACACGTAACTCAGATCTCTTTATAACGGATGTAACCTTTTCACGCGGAAATAACGTACAGTAAAAAAGATTGTATTCATGTGATCATGAGTTAGTGGTCATCAGCTGTGTAGATAATACATTTAACGGTAAATAGTGAGTAGAATTCGAATAAAATTTTTACTTAACTATTACTCATATTATGAAAAGTCAGAAATTCACTTTGAAGAAGTAAAAACAACCTTTGACTGTTGTGGTAGGTATTACTAAATAGATTAAACTTAATATAAGTATGTCATACTAAAGTTTAGAGTATCATTTATTGCTAATACACAAAATAAATGAGTGGATCGGGCATATTAATTTATATGTGAAGCATTCGTTCATAAGAAGTCATTTTATAAAATTCTAAGCTGATATTAAAAGCAAATTATTTCATACAAAAATTAAAAAGTAGGGCATAGTTTAATGTATATATGTAAAGCGTTCGTCCATAAGAAGCCGTCACATAAAATTATAGTTGATATTGACTACAATACAAAGTTCTTCGTACAAAAAAGCAAAAGTTGACGGATGGTTTGTATGGTAAGTAGCTTACCCAAAAATTGAGCGTGACATATTGGGACCTTGAATTAATAATGAGCGTTATTTTCGAAATTTACGGATTTCAAATGGTTACAAACAATGGCCGTTTTTGCTTCAGTTCGCGGCTCAAACGCATAAATTGAGTCTGATAGCGTTCCCCCGTGATCGTTTCATTCGGTTTGAGCAGCTTATAGTAGATCAAGCCACGCTGGTCCCACCAAATACAGAGCATAAGCTTCATGCCATGAATATTCGGCTTTGCGAAGTATGTTCATGACTGTCCGGACAGAACCTTTGACTTTTTGTGCTTGGGCTTGTCGTAATGGATCCACTTTTCATTGCCAGTCACAATGCGATGCAAAAAACCCTTTCCTTTTTTGGCGTTCAAGGAGCTGTTCACAAGCGAAAAAATCGACGTCGCGCGGCTTCAACTCGTATGGCACCCAGTTTCCTTGCTTTTGAACCAATCCCACTGGCTTTTAGACGTTTGCTGACTGTCGACTCATCTACTCCCAATGATTCTGACAACTCCTGAAGCGAGTGGCATTGCTCCCCATAGAGCAATGATTCCAATTCATCGTCTTCAAACTTTTTGGGTTGACCCAGCCGTTTCTTATCTTAAATAATTAAGAAGAACTCCCCGCAAAAACACTTTATCTGGTACGAAACTCGTATTGTTGTTGACTTTTCAAACAAATGACACAAGCTGCCAAATACGCTCATTGACCATAAGTTTTAGCGGCAAGAAAGGGAATAGCAAATAACAATAAACATTTTTAGATGATATTGTCTTTCAAAATATTCCACTTGATGATCAAAACACTTTTGCATTCGTTCAAACTATTTGTCATAGCAGTTTTTCCATTCCTCTTGATACACCTCCAAAACATGGATTTTGAACACTTCAACTGCTTCTTCGGCGCTCGTAAATCGTTGACTACGTAGTTTACTTTTGATACTCGGAAAGAAGAAGAAGTCATTGGGTGCCAAATCAGGACTATATGAAGGATGAGTCATTAATTCGATGTTTTGTCTGCACAAAAATTCACTTGTTTGACGAGATGTGTGAGAGCTCGCATTGTCATGATGGAGAATGATTCATTTTTGGCGGTTGGTTTTACGAATTTCTCCGAAGACTTCCGGCAAACAAATGGTCGTGTACCACTCAGAATTGACCGTTCTACGTTGCTCAAGCGGAACAGTGGCCACATGACCCATTCGGCCGAAGAAACAGACGATCATTTGCTTCGCTGTGCTTTTTACACGAACAATTTTTGTTGGATTTGGCTCGTCCTGGAATACCCACACGGTCGATTGCTGTTTTGTATCCGGCTCATAAGCATATATCCATGATTCGGCACCTGTCACGATTTTATACACGTCTTTTGAAGCACCACGGTCAAACTTTTTAATCCTTTCCTTACACTAATCGACGCGAGCCTTCTTTTGAGCGATACTACGACCACGATTGAATTCACTACACCAGCTATATACAATGGTTTTTGATAGTGCTTTATCGCCATACAAATAAATGAGTTCATTGACACATTCTTGTTGAGATAAGAACGTCGAAAGTTGTGAAAAATAATCCAACGAAAACCTTCTCTTGAAATTTCCATTTTTTGGCCAAATTGCTTTTGTTAACTCACTGTAAACAAAACAAATAGCAATTGTACATCAAAACTTTGTGAGTACGTTTATGCCAAAAAATGTCAAACTTTATTATGGTGTTGCCAGATTTTAGCTTTTGACATTAGAGCTGCCAGTTCCCGAAATATAAATAGCAGCCCTCGTAGTTTTATAGCAGTGCTCGCCATAACTGGCTTCATTTCACTTTCGTGACAAAACTTCTTTAAAATCAAACTCCATTGGAATGTACCATAGAAAAGTTTTTCCCAAAAGTATGCACATTTACATACATTCATGCTTTCATAGATGGTGACCATGAGCTACATTTTATATTTTATTATTTGTGAAATGTGTACAATTACAACTTTTACTCGGTACCATAGTTTTTCAAAAACAATAGTGCCATTTTATATGTAACTATTTTTTTTGTGAAAGTAGCAAAAAAAATTCAACTATATACATACATAGGTATAATAGTCGTATAATATCCAATAAAAAAGAAGAAGAAGAAGAAATATATATGCGCGCATTTATATAATCTTTATGCGCTCTTTTTTGCAAAAATTTAGTCTAAAAAAATTATATAAATGAATGCAAATAGTTGCACAGTCAAAATGTAAACCAAAACTTTGAAATGTTTTTTTTTTTTGTTCATAGCTTTCTATGCAATATGCTTTTGTATGTGTTGGTGTGTATCTGTGTCTGTTTGCAGTTTTGTATCTGATTACAACTTGAATGTATGTTTGCGGGTTTGTATGTTTATATACGAGTATTACACTGTATACACTCGAAACTTTCACTTTTATAATTGAAGCCGCATCTAAAGCCACAGCAGCCATTGCTACTGACTTTTAGTTCCACCGTTTCCGTCGACGCCATCATTAACGCCAGAGAATATATCTCTTAAAGCTGAATTCCATTCCATTCCATTCCATTTTTTTTTCCTTAAAGTTAGAGAAACAAACAAGAAACCAACTTCACTTTAATACCCTTCTCATAAAATTTAAATGTTTTTAGGCAGGTCTGTTCCGGGTTTCACTTTCGGAAAGATTTGCCTAAAGCGAATTCAAATTTAAAGTACAAAGGATTTCAAAAGCACAATATTTGCCATACCAGGAACACTAATCAGACTAGAGTTGGGAACGGAACTGAATTCCCGCAGGACCGCAAAATGTCTACGCAGTCGGGCGGGATCGAGATACTTTTAAAATTTGCAGGAATTCTCGGTATTTCTCGACTCTCCCGAAATTCCAGCCGGACCCACGGAATAATTTGAAAATCTTCGTGACGGGCGGAATCGGCAAAGACATTGTTTTTTTTCAATAGGTTCGGAATTGGAAACAAATTTTCTCTAATTCAGACTATAGGTCTATGTAGTTGTAATTGGCTATAACGAACTAAATATTTCCTTGATCAATAGCATCTCTAATAAATATTGGATTATCTAGCATGTTTAAAAATGAAGCTTTATTTTCAAGCTTCTCCATAAAAATCCTTCGTATTGTTTATTATTATATTTATTTAAATTGAACACATAATATTTCCATCTCTAGAATAAATGACAAAGTAAACATCTTGCTAATAGCAAGACTAACTCATCATACACCTACTTTAATACAACGATTATAAACACTCCGACAAACTGAAAAACCTCTTTTCACACTATATGTGAAGTGTACAAAAAACTGGGTTAACGAAAATATACACAAAAGTACACACTAATCTCTGGAAATAATACTGTAAAAATCATTATAGCATGCATTGTGGAGAAACTTTTCTGTTTATTGTGGTTGCCATTAAAAAATCATGCTTGAATTGCATTAATGTAAATGTTGGTTCTTGTTTTTGCACAATATTTGAGATATAAATTTCGTTTTGTATTTACTTATTGCAAGTACAGAGTTCATTTTGAATAAACATTGAAATCTTTGACATTGAATATACTGCTTAATGTTTTCATGTTGATTTGATGCAGTAGATAAGTTCCTTCAAACCGCAAAATTGATTTCAGTGAGTGGCTGTACACAGAAATTAAATCAAATCGTACGTTCTGTTATTATACCCTGTACTCCACGAGCCAACATATGTCAGATTACATACTCTGATAAAAGAAAATATGTTTTCCGTACTTGAATTGATTCATAGAACTAACAAAAGTGTGGTGAGTATGAATTTTCTTAAACCAAGCACAAATTCTTGGTTCAGAACGGAGCTGAATTACTTAAATTTAAACTTCTTCAAGCTCTACCAGACACCGTTTTGTACTTACCTAGGAAAGTACTTAGATTCATTCAACATCTAACTCAGTAGGACAAACAAGGTCGCAGGTTTTTATATCTCCCCATCATAAATAATAATAATAATAATGTATATGAGTACTTGAGTGTATCGAAATGTATTAATTTAAGACTGCACTACAACTTCAATCTCATCTGTCCAAGCATAAACTTCGTTTGCACACACCACAAAAAAATTATATAAGAGAAAAATGTTCTATATTTCTATACGAATAAATTTACCGGAAACTATTTTATTTAAGTGGTTTATTTTGTCATTATCAAAAGAACTTTTCGATTAGATTTCACTTCACATAAACATGAACATGAACTTCATACTCGTAGTATCAATTTTCAATGAAATCGAATTGCAAAATCCATCTCAAAGTGACAAAGCCAACCGTTTTACTTTTTGATAGGCAAACGAAGTTTATACTTGGACAAACGAGGAGTAATATTGCAAATTGCTCGTAAAGTGCCTAACATGCCACTGTGCGAATTAGCTAACATGTAAAAATACGGCTTAGATAGAATGTATTTAGACATGACTCATAGGCCACATTTCTAGACATACACTACTCTTAAACGAATACAGTGTAAAGCGTATGAAAGCTTCAATTTCACTGAATTAAACTTATTCTCTTATCATTTTCTAAATTATGCGTAATAATTTTATTTGCATGTTTTATTTAATAATTTTTCATGCTTCTGCGAGTTGTGAAATTGAATTGGCAGCTTAGTTTTACGCGCGTCAGCTACTTTGTTAGGCGTCGCCAGGACAGTAACAACAAGGGCACACTCACCTGTCGCGTGGCATGCCGCTTTTGGTGGCAGTTGGCATACAATTAGCGAAACGAAGGCAACATAAAATGGAGAGAATGATAGCGAAGAAGTTCTGCAGCAGTATAAGAAATCATTCTCAAGTTTCTGCCGCATCTTCGACTAATGATTGGCATAGCTTCCGTTCATTTGCCAGCGTACTTAATTTTGCCGCCTGTGTTGTTATTGAGTACGCTACGTTGATTTGAGTGCGGTATAGTGTTTGTTGTTGAGATGTTTAGGAAATTTATGTAGTATACTAACTATAACATAACATAGTAATAATAATATTAAGCTAGCTTAAGAATTAATGAAAATTTAGCTTAAGTTTTTCTGTAATTTATAAACAGCTTTGTTCCAACTCAATATTTCAAAATGGCGCACATATGCGCAACAATTTTTAATGCCACATTATAATATATATATTAACATATAATTATATAGCAACAAGTTCAGTGATATGTCTTAATATTACTAGCTACGCAGCACAAAAATTTTAATGGTTATTTTCGAGAAAAAAATCAAAAAAATCTTAAGCGCATACAAATTTACATGCAACTGAACAATTTAATTGCAGCTTGTTTTAACTTCGTTTAGGTTTTTTATAATTTTGCCATTCTACTCCCCGCCCCGCTCCACTTTCAGTATACCTTCTTTAAATTGCTGCCTTGCTGCTGCTATGCGACAAACTTGTGATTTCCTTACCTTTTACCTTAACTTTTCAATACGCCATTTTGTCTTTGGCGCGCTTCCGTTTTCCGTTTTCGATGGAGATGGAGATGGAGATGCCGCCGCCGATGCCGCCATTGCTTGCGCTATAAAGTTTTTGCCGCCCACTTAAATGCGCTTAAATTAAATCTGATTTCATGAATATTGATTGATTGCTTTCACCTCGAATGAAAATCCGCTTTTGTGCTACTTTCAAGATGATGTTACTTGGGTTTGAGATATTGTTGCTAGTAGTAGCCATGTTTGGTTGAGGCTTCTCTGTGCGACGTTTTTTCTTTACGTTTTATTTTTGCGGAATTTTTCTTTTTTTTTTTATTCTTTCTGAGATAAATTAATGAGTTCAAACATTGATGGCATTATGTAAAATTATTTGACCGAAATAAGTTGATTTAATTGAAGAAGCGCGCATGAAGTCAAGTATGTCTTTATATACTAGTACATTATTTAAGAAAAATGTCATTTCATGGTTTCTTTTTCAGAGGAGTAGGGGGCTCCATGAAAAAACAAATGATTGATTTTGTGTAAAGGTAACATAAACCATTTATTTTATTTAAAACAAGTAAGCGCAAAACAACTGAGTGTAATTGAATGCGAGATACGCTACAACGATAGGATCACTATTTGAAATATAGATTTTGCGTTGTTATATTATAAAGTTGTTTAGAATTAGATAGATGTTTAGAATGAAATAGATCTCACGTGCCTAAAGCTAAATGTCTTATTATGTGTTTTAAACACCTTTCAAAGACACTCTATAGGATTTTTCAGTGTCTGAAATTCAGTGTCTGTTTATTGCTCAATCGTTAAAGGTGGCAACACTGATATTCTTCGACGTTTATATTCTTTCATAGTAGCGATTTTACCATTGCTACATTTCCGTTCGCTGATTGTGCTCTGGAACAATTTGAAACAGATCCAAATTGTGCCGAAAAAATAAACTTCAGTGATGAAGTACATTTTTTGGTTGAACAGCTTCGTGAAAATGCAAAATTGCTGCATTTGCGGACAGAGCAAATCACAGCTGTATACAAAGAAACTAACTGTTTGTAGAGGATAATGGACATACGGTGAATGTCAATGTAGAACAGTATCGGGCCATAACAACCGCATACTTTGGCTTCAATTATATTATACGAGTATGGACCGAGGCGCTATGTTGTTCCAACAACGCGTCGGGAGTTGCTGCAAGAAAAGTTCCCATAACTCGTTCTCTCCAGAATAAACGGTGTGCAATGGCCACCAAGATCGTGCGATTTTTCGAACTTAGAAGTTTTTCACTGGGCTACTTTAAGAGAAATTGGTTAATTACCCTCGCACAATAGTTGTTTTGAGGCTCTATGCTCTATTCGCTACTAATACAAATCAAACACAGAAGCACTATTCACCTGAAGGATCTAAATTGACCAAGTTGATAAGGAAGGAAGAAGTAGGTTTTTTTACAAAATTGTAGCAATACATTCAACCTGAATACTTTAAAAAGCTGCATGCACAATTATAAGTTACAATCAATCCCAACAATACAAATACAAATATAAAAATACAAATATAAGATATAAATCTTCCTAAATCTTCCTAGCTGAACGAATGTTTTTGTCACTAACTTTTTACCTCGTCAAGAAGTTTCTTATTTAATAATCTATATATATAAAAATGGAAGTATGTATGTATATTCCCTATAGACTTCGAAACCTCTCAACCGATTTTTGATCAAATTTTGTGGCAATATTTGGGTAATCCGTGGGTAATCCTGTGAAGTTTCGTGGAGATTGGATAACAGAATATTGTTTTATTTTTTTTGTTTTTGTTTTTTTGTTTCAATAAGAAGAAGCATGTGGAAGATGTGGACGGGGGAAGGAGTGACAGGGGAAAGGGGAGTTCCGCGTACAACGTCGCGGGGCCCTACTAGTATACTATACAATGCATTCACAGCTAGTCGCTTAAAGATAAGAAATTAAAAGTAATCACAACACACTGTGAACACTGTTTCAACACAACTAAGTGTTTAAAAAAAACTACTTTCTCAGATTAGTTTAGTCTCAGAATCTATTAAACTATGAGGTTCTTGAGTTTCCTTTCACGTTCATTCGAAATTTGTTTAGTATTGAAGTGAGTTTAAAAAGTAACATTATAAATTTGACACGTCTGACCATGAGTGTAGTTCCGATGCCATTGTTTCGCACTAAAAAATACCAAACTAATTGTCGATTTTAGTACACAAGTTGTAAATTTTTCAAAACACTTCATTTTTTAGAGGAATTTTTTAAACATGGGTTGAGCTCGATGAGTTTTGTTTACATTGTCACCTTTCACAATACATTTTGTTGTTGGATATTTAATTTTTTCAGTTTATCATCAACTAAGCTATTAATCGATTAGGTGTGAATAGCCCAATACTTTTTAAAAGCTCAGTCTCGCATGCAAACGTAATATATGCATCATTTTACGCAAATGCTATAGGGTATATTTACATTTATTTATAAATAGCTACAACAGAAGCATAGAAATCTCCAAAATCTTCTTAAATTAATAATTTTTACCCCAAAAACACAAAAATATAAATTTGCCAAATCAGCGCTCATGAAAAGAAATCTTAAAAAAACGATAAAACCGGAAAAAATATATATCCTGTTGAGAAATGACTAGAGGAACAAAGTTGCAGACAATAAGAAGGACAACCGAAAAACACATGCAAACAAGTCGCTCACTTACATATACAATGATACACTTGAAGGCATCGAAGGAAAACTCAAGAAAATCAGCAGCATATCAGCGCAATAATAAGTTGGAAAAAAAAAAGAAAGAAGAGAAGCCAACTTGACAGCATCTAAGGAAGGAAGGAAACAGCTGAGGGAAAACGCACTCGGAAACGAAGCTGTCGCAGCATGTCTACGGACTGACTCCATTTCCACAGCTTTTACATGTTCCTGTCGCACTTCTGTCCGCCATTTGTTTGGAAACTGTTTTCTTTATGCGCCCTACCGCTCCTGTCGACTTTAAATACAAAATTTGATTTCTTTGCATTTGCTGCGTTGGTAGTAGCTCAATAAAATCGAGGGCATTTTAAAAAATCACAGAAACTTCAAATTGGAAAATTTATGAGAATTATTAAATGTTCTTCTGTTTCCAGTTATAATAAAAGTTGCATCAGTACAGATTATCGACTTATTAGTGTTTCGCATAAGAAATGATGTCATGGAAATTCGCAACAAACCGAAACATTTTAGTGTCACATTGTGCAAAGAACTTCTATCTGCAGTATTAGTGCAGTTTAAGTACGTTTCTTCACTGAAGTTTCACTCACCGACACGAGTACAGGCGCGAGTATCTACGCACCCAACATCAGAAACTGTATTGCCATGGATGTGTGGCCCACGTTGTCTCAATCTGAGGTACACGTCATTGAGGTCTGCGGGCGATATCATTTAGAGGGGTCCCAAAGGGGCCAATATTACCTTCCTTTCAAATAGCCAAGCGGCTATTATAGCACTAGGTTTTAGGTATTTTTCGTCAAAACTGGTTCTATGACACAAAGATACCAAAAACTCTCAATCGGTTGGAAAGTCGCGTTTGGATTTCTCGTCACAAGTCTAACGAATGAAATGAAATTGCTGGTGAGCTCGCCAGAACTGTAACGTAAACTCCGTTTGTGTACTTAGCCCAGACAATGCTTCATTGCAGAATTCTTTAGAAATTCTCATCATACAAACAATATAAGTCTCTACGTAGAAACAAAGTATGGACTCAGTCTTTAGGACTTGGAAACTAGCCTACATTTGCTCTGCAACTGATTAGGTCTGACATAGTCAGGTACTCTTCGACAAAGCATATTCTCCGTTTCATTAAAGCGACAGTGAAGACCTTAACCTAACTTTAGCTAGGGTTAGGGTACACAGCGCCCGTTATCCGTTAGGATGGACTTCTAGGTCGCATCTCCAGCACTGAGTCTTAGGTTAATATAACTAGCCTTTTTTGCAGTGACCACTTTCTCACCTTTTGCTTATGGTTATGAATATGGTTCAATTTGTTCAATTTTCTGTATATAATGTCCGTCAATCATCTATCTTATCAGCAGCTATAAGCTAGTGACACATTACTTATCATCGACTTCCTCTCTGGTACCCTGTTTCCCCACTAATGAGATTTCAGAAAGTATCTTTTCATTCCTAAACATCGATGCTCTTTAACGTGGGCTCACATAGGGAGTAAGCTGGAAAATTTTGCTGTAAGACTTGACTTATCCAAACATCTATTATCTCTCAAAATTATTATACCACTTCTGATTTTTTGTGCAGTCGGAACGGCCAAAATGGTGTAAGCGACAAGAAATGGTTTTTACAGTATATAGTTTCTTTATGGTATGGTTTTTTATGATCTCTTCTCTTATATGTATCAATTCGCGTAAAAAAACGGCAAGCTTATATGTCGCTTACACCTATTTGGCGATTATAGCTCAACGTCTAAAACTGTCTTATTTGTTATGAAACTCTGCTGAAAAATATTATTTACTGCGCTTTACCAACCAACTTTATTAACCATAATCTCCTCAAATTTGTGCAGCACTTCCGACTTTCTCCTACAGCCCTCACATAAAAAAGCAGAAGTATAGCAAAAAAAAAAAAAAAAAAAAAATGAATGTGTTACCCCTCATTTCTGCATCAAGTCATACAATATTTCAACTTTCGGCTTTCATTGTCATTGCGGTGGCTGGCGCTGTCACTTCCGTTTGTTGCCAACTTTGACTTCCTGTCAACAGCGACAGCTGCAGCTGCTTTGACGCCTGCTCGGCTTCGGCTACGGTTTGTCCTTGCTGCTGCTTCTACTGCCGTTGTTTTTGTATATTTGGTATTGGTATTGTTTTCGTTCTTTCCATGTAACTTGCTGTTGCTGCTGCTGTTGAGTGACGAAAACTTGAAATCGAATTAATTTTTTTTTTTTTCTTATTTTCTTATTTAGGTACGCCAATGTATTTGTTTGTGATTGTCTTAACTTTTTATTTCATTGACAATTTTGCATTCGTTTTTTATTTCTTCATTTTTTACAAAACACTTGAGAATTGATGAAATAATTTAAGTGTTTTGGAGAGTTCCTTTGTTTACGTTTTGTTGGTTTTTAATATGTTTCCAAGAAGCAAATGCAAATGACAGTATGACAACGTGTGGTAAAATGTTTAAAATGAATTCTATTAATTCATTATGCTCTCGATAACATTGTAGAAATAAGCAAACACCTACAAAGTATTTCATGAACGAAGCACTTCGAAGCCTGTTGCCAGAAAAACTGAAGTAGTGTTGCCACTGTGTTGACGCTGGTGGAGCATAGTACGGTCAATTTAGAATGGAACAGCATTCTAGAAGTCTTCGAAGAAACAGAGAAAACAAACCAGCAACATTCATTATGCACCATGATAAAGTGACTTCACACACATCAGCTTAGACGATTTACTATTTGACTACTGAAAACATCGAATTGATGGATCATCCACCATACAGCTCTGATTTAGCATCCAACGACTTGTTTATTTCGCTAAATTTGAAGAATAACTATGTACCCAACGATGTACAACACCAGAAGCGGCTGTTAATGCGGTCAAATTTCACATGCTGCAGATACCCTTTTCAGAGCGGTAAAATTGTTTTTCGGACTACATGCAGAACATTTTTAATAACAATAAAGCTGTTTTACGGTATAAATACGCAAGCTGATTACCACAAAGTGAACTGAACTTTTGGAACATGAAAGCATCCAAAAGGCTTCGATCGACATGCTGAAGAACATCATAGCCAACGGAAATAAATCCGGTTCCACAGGACTAAATGTCACCAAATTTAGCCTGAAAGCAGGGCAAAGCATGACATTTTTGAACTCACTCGGTCACATATAGGTGGCGCCACTGTAGTGACATTTTTTTTTAAAAGTTCCGTTTGCCATGGGTTCCACCTTGTATCCTTGTAGTATGTTCTTGTTTCTTTGTCATAAAATAGAAATAGCAGTCGTCTCACAAGAATTTGATAAAAGAAAATTATAGCCTTTATATACCGATCACTTTGAAATTGGAAATATTTGGAAATTATATCTGATTAAATTTTTGATATGCTTCAATGTTTAATTTTTTGTGGGGATGATTGTGTTCCAGAAACTTTTAAGCACACTTCACTAGAAGTGCTCACATTGCTGTAGCTTAAAATGGACTTATTCACAAAGCCTGCAAAATATTTGTAGCATTACAGGGTCTCCCCATTAGTCCCTGTTTCAGCATTTGCCCTCAGCACTGACAAATATGCATTGTTGTTAACACGTGAATGGCAAAATGACGTTCACTTCGAACAAAACAGCTGTTTTGGCATGTTTAAACTTGTTATTTTTTAACAAATAATAAAAAAATGTGTAAAAAAATGTGTGTTTGAAATGAACTCTGCCTTATTCATGGCAATTAAAGAGCAAAATCGGCAAGCGAAAAAGGAAATTTCACAAGTTCGATTAAGAATTCGATGAATTGGTTGCGGAATTCAGCTTTTCATGCTGATGATTTGTATAATAAATCGGTAATTTCGTCGAAAAACAAGTAATTCGTTCGAAGTGATTCTTCCAGAATATTGAGAATGTGCAGAGTTGTCACTTTTATGGAAAAATGTACAGGAAACTTCCTTTAAATTCTCAAAATTTACCGAGAATTTAAATAATGTACGGAATGTTGACCGGTGAAAAGCTTCCATTAGTCACTAACCATTTCTTACATGAGACCTATTTTAGCTCTATTCATCAGTAGTCTTTAAAATATTTTTATCAGAATCTTATATGCTACAATTCCAATTTATTTTCTATGCCATCTGCATCCAATCAGTGCTTGACACCTAGGTCTTTGTAGTATACACCTATGTCCATTCTGGCACATAGTAAACACATACATTTATCTTAAATTTCTCCAATTCAGCTTCCTTCTGATGCAGCTACCTAAACTGGATACTTATCTAATTCTATATATGTGCAATGATTTCGTGCAACTGGATGCAACTGGATGCAACACATGCAACCAGAAATGCAAACTGGCAGACATGCCGGACAAAAAAAAGGAAAAAAACAGTGTAAGAAAACTTGGAAAAATCCCTCAAGATAAACGGCGTGAAAATGCAATTATTTGTGCACGTTTTTCTTTTCTTCACAGACAAGTATTGTTTTCGCTTTTCCACAGCGGCAATGTTATTTTGCTTCAGCTTTTCTTTTGCAATTTTCTGCATCGCCGCTGACACTAAGTAGAGCCAACTACTACTACTTACAGACATACATATATGTAAGTAGGTTTTTGCTTTCACATACTGAAATTTACACACAGATGCACATGCGCCTTGGTATCCTGGTTGAACTGGTGCTGTAGAGGCTGCTGCATCTTGTACTGACAAATGCGCGGGCTTTGTTTGTCCGCCATGTTTGTCCGTCGGTCTGGCCGTCAGTATGTTGTCAGTTGTTTGCTTGTAGACATAAATAAGGATTTCCATTTTCTTACAGATCCTCGGCTGTAGTAATTCTCTGTTTGTGTTCTACATGAGTCGGCTGATTTGTAAGTTAGATGAAACAAGGATTTTTTTTTTTTTTTTTTAAAGAATTTCATTTAGTTTCTTATACTACAGGGAATTACTTTAAGAGCTATACAAATTTCTTAATACACTGCACACAATAATTTGTGAGTTGGTTATATTATGTTTTCTTTCTTTGCCGAAACATATGTGTAACATAGGTGAGCAGAAGTCGCGAACACCATAAATCAAGAATGTTCAAAAGTTTCACTTGGAAGTGCATACATTAATAGTGACTAAATTTGTTTTGCTTTCCTATTCTGTATACGCAAAGCGATATTACAGAACAAGTAAATTGTTTGTATAAATTTTGACGGTTAATGTAAAGAGTAGCGTGTGTGTGAGCCGTCGCTTCAGAAACTTTTGCTGTAGACGCTTTGGTTTTGGCGCTATGCTCTTTTCTAAACGCAGAAAGTTAACGAAGAACCATGAAATTGTTTGTACAATTCACATGGTTAATGCAAAGAGATTCGTGTGTGTGCGACAATGTTTAGCCCATATTAAAGTGCATTAAAAAATAAATGTGCATTTAAAAGTGTTATATTTGAGCGTGATCAGCTTCACGAGAAAGTTGATCTATCTAAGTAGATCAGTATGTCCGTCCGTCCATCCCATCGTCTGCTTAAGTTGATGTTTCGGTTAGCAAACTATTGTAATAGCAGCGACATATATCTCCAAATTCTTTAATAAATTGACTGAAAAAGTCTTAAAATGTTTGACTCTACAATATAAACTGACCATCTCTTTTCCTTAAGCATGCTATTCATTGTAGGTCACTGTTCTGAGTATTTAAGACTTTATACAACTAATATCACGCTGATTGTTGGCAGAATAGTTTACTAAATCACAGTTTATCAGTGGATAATACTAAAGCTATTGTTATTTACAAAGCCAAAATATGCTTCTTTCCAACTTCTACAGAACACAATAAAAATGGTAATATGGGGACTATGGTAGAACACAAACGTCGATAGCATATTCATCCAAAAAAACAGAGCAATATTTTATCAAAGATCAGACATAACTGAAAACCCCTTTATTATCCGGCTCAATGGCCATAACTCTAGCTGCGATCTCTCAAAACAACTCAAAAACTGACAACACATTTTTGAAAGTTATGCCCATAGGAAAAACGATCAGTCTTAATAAAACCACCCACTATCAAGTTAAAATACGAAGTTTTATGGAACAAGAATTCCGATTCAGATAGGTAGAAATTTTTGCATTTGTATTTAAATTCACAAAATTATTGCACTCTGCTCAAGACAATTTACCCTCATAATTCAAATATTTAATATCAAACCCAAGTAAAATTCTAAGAAATAAAATGCGTTGTCAAGTGAAAGTGATAACAAGTTTATTACGCTGATTTAACAAACGATAAATATGTTAATGCATACTGTGGAAAATTTATAAAAGCATTTTGATGTCAAGACGAGTCATGAAGCTATGCATACAGTCGCCCTCCACAGAGCACCCTAATACATAGCAGAGTGTCATAACTCAATGCTGAATAGGTTGACAAGTCGTGCGAGTTTATTTCTGTATATTTTTTTTCTTTTATACATTTTTCAACACTGTAAACGGAAATTCGAGTTGAGGCGAAAAGAAAATATTGATTTTATACGCAAATAAATTTGTTCAATGTTTGATGTGATTTCCATTTGAAAATTCCATTACCGGTTTGTCGTATTTTGTCTGCGTTTTTAAGAAATTTACAAAATATTTATTTTTTTTTTATATAAAATTCATTGATGCAGAAGTGCATTGATTTGCAATTTGAATAATTTTTGAAATCTGAAATAAGATTTTCATGAGAGATAAACTTAAGCAATATAACTACATTGAATTTTATATAAAACTTGAATATAAACTATGCAGACATTCAATGGGTGCGTTCCCAATTGCTCCAAAACCCAATAAGCGCACGTAAATGTAGAAATGCAACAATTTCGACTATGGAAGAACACAAGCATTGAAGAATAATAGCATTCTCACCTAATACGACAGAGCACTAAGCTGTCAAAGATCAGACATAACTGAAAAACTCTTTATTATCCGGCTCAATGGCCATAACTCGAGCTGAGAACATGTTTCGAAAGTATTCCGAAACGATATAAAGCAAAGTACATACTAAGATACTTCTCTATGTTAGTAGAATCCGAAGCACATTCTCATAGATACATTAAGTTTTAAGTGCGATTGATCATTGACCAAGTACAAGGTGTCTCAAAAGAAAGTTCACATTTGATTTTCTGATTGCGTGAACGCTACTATTCCAAGGGGCGCGATGGGGTGTGTCAATCGGTAGCCTAGCTTTTGGGAATTTAGTCGCTATGGAGCGTTTCTCGGGAGCGGACCGTGCGTTGTGTGTACGAGAGTTTTACAAAAACGGTAATTCAGCGACTGTAGCGCGTAGAAAATTCTGCAGTATTCGACATGTTCGTCATTTAAATGATGCGCCAAGCCCTCGAATCATTGGAAAATGGGTCGAAAAGTTTGAAGAGACAGACCGGTTCAACGCTATAAAAATCAAAATCCGGGCTTCCAAGGTCTTCGAGAACGTTCGAAAACGTAGACAGTGTTACTCAGTCTGTTCTTGACAACCGCATTATGTGGAGATGTTAGACGACTTCTTCGTGCCTGAACTACAAAACTTTCCTGGTTATGACCAAAGAACGTGGTTCCAGCAGGACGGAGCAACTTCACACACGTCCAACAGGTATCTACCACTAGTTCATGAAATTTTTTCCTGGCAAATTGATCTTCAGGAGAGGTGACAAAAGCCGGCCTCCACGAAGTTCCGATTTAACCCCTATGGACTTTTTGCATTTGTTCTTATCAAAGCTAGATATTCAGATTAGTGAAGGGTGTTGCAGCTTTTATTCTTTCTAATTTCATAAGGCGTTTTGTTATAACGTGCATAAAAATATTTTTGTATTTTAAGTAATATAGTAGAGAAAGCATCGGATACAGCACAAGACGATTTGAGTTTACCAAATCCGTCCGTCCGACTGTGCTTCAAATCAAGTTGAAATCAAAATCACTAGAGGTTTGCACAAAATATTCCGAAAGTTTTACTATTTTTACATTTTTTATACTTTGAACCCCGTACAATTTTTGTTCAGCATAAAATTTACAGTAAAATATTTAAAAAGAGCATACATTTTTCAATCAAATCAATAACCTTTACTTAATCAAAATCCAACCAATATTGACAAAGTTAATAAATTGCTTCCAATGGCATAAAAATTTCATTTAACTTTTTATTTTTGTTCCGTCAAACGAGTACTGTGATTGGCTTAACAAGAACACATTTGTAACGGGTTAAAAATGACTGATGAGCTGTTACGTTCACAAACCAAATCTTCAGTGTCACTCGTAAACGAACAGCAGTAATTAACTAGTATTCTGACTTGGCTTCTTTCACCGAAGCGCTATTTCTTGGTGAAGTAATTTACGCTATACGTTGCTAAGTTGTGCGAGATTTTCTGTGATGAATTCCAAATTACATTGCAGAAACTGAGTTTTGTAGATGGGTATAGTCTACAGAAATTCACTTATCACCTTAACTTCTCTTGTTTCACAAAAAGTTCTTGTACAATGATAAATCTATATGTTTTTCTCAAGAGATAGTCTTTACATGAATTTACATGAAATAAAAACGCACACGCACAATTTAAACTTTTCTGTTTCTCATCTCTTTCTCTCTCTCTCTCTCTCCATCTCTCTCTTCTGTCACAACACTCAACGTGTACAAAATACTTGGTATAATAGTAGCGATAGCATGCGAGCAGCAAGTTACCAGTTAATAAGACTCTGTGCGCGCGAAAGTGTTATAAGATTGCGTGCTTTATATACGCTTCACTAAAATTTTGGTAACTGTCACTCCATTTATTATTTATATGTTGCAATTGGCGTGCATTGAAATAGCAATAAAAACAAACGAGTAAGCGCAAAAATAATCTGACACTATTATTTCTAGATATCGATCGATTGAGTCGACCGCTGTCCATACATTATAGTAACAATTATTTGTTTATTAAAAAGCTTCGTAATCAGCTCAATTGATTTTAATTAGTTTATTTTTCTTCAAGCATGACTGATAATAGCAATGCATTTAAGTTTAACTCAAATTGTATAGCTTAAAGATTCAACAAAACAAAACAAAAAAAATAAAGATATTTAAATTAAATATATTTTTTTCCAAGCATTCAACAGAAAATCACAAACGTACAAAACGAAAAAAACTTCATTAACGACGCTTCTGCTCCAACGCAGTAGAAAAAATGCACATCAAGTTTAAGTTGATGCAAGGCTATATGAAAGCGATTTAATATTATTTTAAACTGCTCGAATGTTATTTCACGCTGATGAGGTGCACATTTAAATACGCAGGAGTATGGCAAAGTGTGGCTGTGCAGAATTAATTGAAAATTTTTTTAAACGCTTAATTATCTTTAAATTAAATGAAAATAAATGAAATTAAAATACCAAAACGAGCTGAGATACGCGGCAACAGTAAACATACAGATACTCTTATGTCGACTTTAAACATACTACAAAGCAAAAGTTAATAAAGTGCTTAATTAAGTTGAATAACATTTTAAGTGCATCATTTTTCATATTACTGCATAAACTATGACAAAAACAAGTTTAATGATGAGATACAAGCAAAAAAAAAATGAAAAAGGACAACAAAAGATACACTGAAGTAAATAAAAGTGCCGCCAGAGTGAACCCAACACCTTTGATCAAACAATGGCAGCCAACAAAAAAAAAAAAAAAAAAAACGAAACCAACCAAAACTACCACAGTTCCCAGGCTAATATTAGATGAGTGAACCAAACATATACAAACATACTTCGAGCGTATGACAAGCAGACATATACATATACAGATACACAGATACAAAGATACTAGGGCAATTTGTTAAATCACTGACTTTTTTGAATTTTGAATTATATACATTTGAGGATAGTTCCTGAAGTAGCTAATCAGCATCATAAGGTTTGTGTTTGATAGCCATTAACAGTCATTAGCCATTAACGCTATGTCGATTCTCTACATAGCGACAATCTTTAACGATGGCAGCAATTCTGATGATCCATAAGCCTGGAAAACCTGAAGAGGACGCTGAGTCGTATCGGCCAATAATTCTTCTGTCTTCCTTATCTAAGGTGTGGGCCAAACGACTTGGTGATATTATCAAGCAATGTCGTGTCTTGCCGGATCACCAGTTTGGCTTTCGGGAGGGACACGGCACCGTAGAGCAGGTCCACAGATTGGTACAGCACATTCTACAGGCCTTTGATGAACTAGAATGCTGTAATGCAGTCTTCATTGACATGCAGCAAGCATTCGATAGAGTTTGGCATGACGGTCTACTGAGCCAAATTAAAAAGTTGTTCCCAGCACCTTACTACGGTGTTCTACGTTCATACTTAGAAGAACGTCAGTTTATGGTCAGGGTCAGGAACACCTATTCGACTCCTTGCCTTATGAGAGCCGGAGTTCCACAGGGCAGTGTTCTTGGCCGACAATGCACTGCTCTACAGCTCCAAATGCCCCACTGAGGCAGCAGATGGACTCCAGGTGTACCTTAACACATTGGCTGTTTGTTGCAGGAGATGGAATCTGAAGGTCAACCCACAGAAAACCATCAATCCCCTGTGAAGACACTTATAGACCACACCCCACCCATACAGTTGGAAGACGTAACTCTGGAGCAACCAACGCAGGCAAGTTAACTCGCCATCACACTTGACAAGCGCATAACTTTTGGCCCCCACTTGAAAGCTACGGCCGAAAAATGTGGCCAAAAAATGAAACAATTGCGGTGGCTGATCAACCGAAGAAGCACCATGGCACTTAGAGCCAAAAGAGCAGTCTATGTACAATGTGTTGCCCCGATTTGGCTCTACGGTGTGCAAATTTGGGCGATAGCTGCTAAATCAAACGAATTCCGGACTGCCCCTGGTATGTACGAGACTCCACACTTCATTGTGACCTGCATATGCATACAGTGGAGGACCAGATTGAAAGGCACACTAGCAGATACAGTGATAGACTGATTAGACATTGCAGTATGCTTCCGAGGCGCTTACTCCCCGCCAGGCCTTTAAGGCGATTGAAGAGATTAGGTTTTGCCAAAACGATTCGCAGAATATAATGTCCGCCCTCCTAATATGGAATATTTTTAAGTCCTCTTGCGTTTAGCATGAGGTTTGCTTTTGTTCTTTATTTTAAATACTTGGGTTGTTAAGATAACATTTTGGCATTGTATGGATTCAACCCTTAATTAAATTCAAAAAAAAAAAAAAGTCATGAAAGGTAGACAGTCGGACAGAAAGCAAGCTGTTGCCGAAATTAGTTACAAACGTTATCGTGTGAGAACTTCGAAGTAGTGTTTGACGTAGAACGTTGCTAAAATTTGTATTCATTGCAGCACAGCAGCGTTGAAGCAGTAGCTGAAATAGTGGTCTTACAAACTTCTGATTTCTGTACGCCTGTACGCCTTTCATAACTGTTTTGAATGACGGTCAAACACATACCTAATGTTGCAGCTTGCTTAACATTTAGCCGTACTGTATTAACAGTTGGTAGTTTTCAGAAACAGTGTTGCATTTAAAATTACTAAACGTGTTATTAAAAAAACTCACTGACTTATCAAATTTCCCTCGTACATAGCTACAAATACAAACATGCAACGTACTAGATTCAAAGCTACACACATACACACTTCACTACTAATCTCAGCTTTCATTGCCCAACTTTGTTGCCCGAAGTATAAAAAATAAAATAAAAATAAATAAAGCAGAGTGAAAATGTTAACCATATTCAAAGTGGTAGCTCATTTTTCACATGGTGACCCTTTTTTATGTGTGTTCTGTAGATACTTTATCGCTAATGTTGTTTTTGTTGTATTTGTTGTTGTTGCTGTTATCCTTGTTGACCTTTCTTCCAAACGGATTTGTAAATTTGTGAAGCATTTTTTAATGTGCTTAATTTTATTTCGCCCATTTTTTTGGGTAGCCATTCGGTATTCGTTTTTTTTTTTTTTGGTTTTTTTTTTTGTTTGGTGTTGCGCAAAAGTATCTAGATACTTTTTGGCGTCGACTTGTTATTGTTGTGCTTGCTGTCGTACATCACACAAGCGGCTTTATTGGTCAGCAGGGGTTAAGCTAGTTAGTTTTTCTAGCCATTAAATAGCGCCATGGGCGTCCAAAAAAAAAAAAAAATAAATAAATAAATGAATAAAGAAAAAAAAACCTCAGTATTGGTTGTAGGTGTTTTCAGTTCGAGTTCATTATGGTTTTTGGTTTTGCGCTTTCATTATGCTTGTGTCAAGTAATAGTGGCAAGGAGTAGAATTTAAGGATTTATATACACAATGACGCAATGGGGCGTATGTTTAATTTAAAATGCTAAATGGCATTAGTTAAATGTGCGGAAAATTTTGTTTAACAGAGCGCATAAAGTTATAATAAGCTATTTTCTGAGCTGCATTCAAGTATGGGTGAATTTTATTAATAAAATTTTCTAGTACTTTGCTTCCTAACTAACATCTAACGCAATAAATTTCGTTCTAGCTAAGCCACAAGAGAAAAATCTTTGGTAAAATTCTGGAACATCTATTCTAGACAACTTCAAAAAGCAAACTGAGCAGTTCACTTTATTATCGTAATACATTTGCCGCCACCTAAGTAAACTGTAACTGTAACAAAGAAAATATCCTTAGGCATTTTTGCGCTAAGGACATTTTATTGTGGCGTATTTACTAAAGCTGAAATCGCATACAATCACTCTCACAGTGTTGTAGGTCATGCTGCTTACATTTCCTTTAGAAGAGCCATAAAACCAACGGAGAGTGGTTTCACATAAGAATAATGCTCTTTCAGGGATGTTTACTCTTAAGCGTATACAGTGCTTGTTCGAAATAGTACAGTAGTAAGGATATTTCTAAAAGCTTTCGATGTTCTGTGCTGTTAAGCTGCATATGTGTTCAGTTTGTCCCAAAATTAACAGAAATTCTTATGTTAACAAGCACTTAACAGCTATTGTAGGTTTATGAAGAGTTATTTTAATTTATTTTATAGATTGATGCGATTTTTTAATGAATTTGTACAAAAACAAACTTAAGACAAAACAGCCAAACTTGACAGATTTGTTTTTAAGCAAGCCACCGGTCCTCATCAGCAGTTCTGTTTGAAGATTAACGCGAAGACAGCGGTAAATCGGATGTAAATAGTGTATACAATGTTGGTCCTAGCACGCTGCCTTGTGGAACGCCGGAATTTATTTCAAATAAATCAGTGAATTCATTATCCATTTTGAACATAAAGAATCTATTTTCCATGTAGGAGTACAAGACTTTGATGACATGCTTCGCAATGCTGAACCCAACAAGAACTATGGGTTTAACTTATGGAAAGCGACACATTGCGTAAAGAGGCAACCTTTGAGACACGTGCCTATCAAAGACTTCAACAACTCCTGGAGCCGCACGGATAAATAGAAAGCTGAGGCATTTGCCGCTGAACTCGAAAGACGTTTAACGTCTTTTGATCTAGCTGAATTAGATGATTTGCGAGACACCGCTAATTTCCTGGAAGAGAGCTGCACAAATATGCAGTCTACCAAGCCTATCTCTCCGCAAGAGGTTCGTCTGCAGATTAAAATGCTTAAGAAAGATAAAGCTTTATGACGGAATTGATGGCAGAGTGGCAAAGGCGCTTCCTGATAAAGCAATAATGTTTTTGATACTACTCTTCAATCCACCACTTCCCATCTCAATGGAAGTGCGCTGTAATTATTACGATACCGAAACCTGGCGAACCAGAAAACCTTGTTGCGTCTTTTAGGCCAATTAGTTTACTACCGACTTTCTCAAAAATATTTGAAAGAATTTTTCTTGGTAGAATGTTACCTGCTTTGGACGTCCAGAGTGCCATTCCTGATCAACAGTTTGGCTTTAGGCATCACCATGGGACCCCTGAACAAGATGATGCACAGAGTTTTCCAACAGATTCTTAAGGCCTATGAGTATAAGCAATATAGCTGTGCTGTTTTTCTTGATGTACAGCAAGCTTTTGATAGAGTCTGGATTGAAGGCCTTCTCTTCAAAATTAAATCAATTTTGCCTACATTGCAATTCCTTCCTTTGAAGTCGTATTTGCTTAACCGTGCCTTCACAGTCGAGGTGAAAGATGAGCGTTCGGGGATCCGCCGCATTGCTGCTGGTGTACTTGGTCCTGTTCTTTATACTTTGTATACTGCTGATATGCCAGTTTCAGTAAATGAGAACATGCTTCTGGCTATATATGCTGACGATGCGGCCGTACTTGCAAACTCAAACTGTCCACAAGAAGCTTCATCTAGCATACAAAACTATCTTGTAGATTTTCAACGTTGGGCAAATCGCTGGAATATAAAAGTCAATAGCGAAAAGTCTAGTCACTGTACTTTTTCATTGAGGCAAGGGAACTGCCCGCCCGTTTTGCTCAACAATTCGGTAATACCTCATGTTGATCATGTATGCTACTTAGGTTTTAACTTTGTAAGATGTGGCACCTGGCGTAAGCATATTCAAAAAACCGCAGCAGTTTGCTACGCTAAACTCAAAAAGTTAAACTGGTTACTTCCAAGTAACCCCAAGTAGTAAACTCAGCCTCGAAAATAAGCTGATTGTTTACAAGTCAATCATTATACCTACCTGGATGTATGGAATACAATTATGGGGCACTGCTGCTGCCACAAATATAAACCGTATGCAAGTACTTCAAAAATGGAAGCACTTGCGTAAAATAACAGATGCTCCTTGGTATATGCGCAATAAAGTTTTGCTTCGAGATTTGAAAATACCAACTGTTGAACTTCCACAGTAGCAGATATAATGATCGACTGGCTTCTCATGTTAATCTTTTAGCAGCGGCTCTGGTCGTTAATACATGTCGCAAACGGCTCCAAAGATTTCATCCAAATGATATTCTTATTTTTTGTTAGTTATGTTAATGTACATACTCTAACTCTTAAATGTATTATAGTTTTTAAGTAAACTGATTGACATTGACTTACGATAATAAAAAAAAAGGAGTTCAAGTTTATAAATGCATGAGAAGGAAGAAGTATTTTGGGTTTGTACAATACATTAGTCTAGGGTTTATTAAAGGCTTTTGAGACACATCTAGGAACAACGCGGTGCAGTATTCTTTGTTTTCGAGAGCAGTTATTTCAAATTTGTATACCATGTTTTAACTTGTTCTATCGTGGAGTGTTAGTTTCTGAACCAGAAATGATGAATAAGGATAAGATTGTTCTGTTCGATGCTAGGACTAAGTCTGGACAAAAATAGCTTTTGGGAATATTTTGCACAATATTGGAAGGAGGCTTATCGGTCTATATGAGTTGACTAGGAAAATGGTTACATCGCAGGATTGCATTAAATATTTGTGTAATAATGTGTAAGCCACTTGCGGGTAGTTCTTTAAGTGTTTCACCAGTAATTATGTCGTAACCAGGTGCTTATCTTTTATCATTTCAATTTAGTTTTTATTTTTTGACTTCGCTTAGGCAGTAGATTTTTAGTGGCAAATCCATTTGGAGCAAGGAGTACAAGAAATGAAGTTGTTTCTGGTCAGCGTCTATATTACTGGTTAGAAAAAGCTAAAATTAGTTTGTGATTAGCTACACGAGTTAAAACGTATCATTGTGCCTCTCAATTTTCGATTGTGTAAACTCAAAATTGGTGTTGGTGCAGCTCGAACTTCGGAGGAAACAGGCAAAATATTCGTCTATGGAGACAGCAATCTTACAAACAGGCAAATAACAGAAAAAATCTAGATGTCAGACTGTTGTTCATTCATCAAATTATGGCAAAAATGTGCAAAAGCCGGCTAGAAAAGCACGTACGCGTTGCGAAGAGCGAAGAATAGTCCGAGAAGCCTCAAACTCAATGTGCTCTGCAACCAAAATTCGATTAAATTTGTGAGTGAGTGCAAGTATAGCTACCATACGGCGTGTGTTACGCAAGGGAAAACATCTACAGAGTTTAAAATTAAAGAAAAAACTAACGCTTTCCGTCGTTTGTAAGCATGCTTGCTCTCTTTTAGCATGGAGTCACATGACATGGAATAGGGAGAGTTATCAAATCGTTTTCCTTATGAAAAAAAGGTTTAATTTGGATGAACCAGATAGTTTTAACTACTATTTCCATGACATAAGAAAGGAAGCTCACTATTTGACCCGCCACCATAGTCGTGATTGCAGCATAATGGTGTGGTGAGTTTCATCTCTTATTATTATAAATTTTAATATTTTTATTTATTTTTAACATTTATTCAAATAATTCACTGAAAGTAGTCTGTCTTTTATCTTTTGATTGCTCTTTAAGTAAATTAGATTGTATGCGATGCATTTGTAGTTTGTGTGGCCCTGAAATACCTGAACAATTGTAGTTCTCTAAAAACTTTATCAGAGCATTACTAGCCTTTATTGTCTGAACCAATGTGGGCGTTTCCGTGTTTTCTCCATCTGATTCCTCGGAATTTGAGCCAAACTCATCCTGTTGGGTTTGGTGAACCATGTTCACAATTTCGTCTTCAACGTCGCACTCTATCCACTTTATGACAGCATCAGTCGTACATTCAGGCGGTATTATTATATCTGATTGTATCTCAACAAGGCTATTTAGAGCATCTTCATCATCTGGAGATTGTAGTAAATTGTGCCAAACCTGTTGCGTTACACAGGCCCACGATGCCGCGGCTGTCCACAAAGCTGTCTTGATGTTCAAAGATTTAACGAACTCACGTCTATCATTTGCATTAACAAGTTTTTGAATGATCAATTTACGGTAATGGCATTTGAAGCTTCGAATTACTCCTTGATCCATAGGCTGAATCAAGGATGTGCAATTCGGTGGTAAATATTTTACTGCAACGTTTTCAGATATCATAGCACTTACATCAGGGTGTGCTGGACAGTTGTCTAGTAGTAAAAGTATTTTACAATTCTTTTCGAGATAATTACGCTGCAGATGGATGTTTTCTTGTTTCTGGTACAAAATTTTTATGAAACCACTCCAAAAATAGCTACTGTGTTACCCAAGCTATCTTATTATACTTATAAATCACGGGAAGGTCATCAACGTTTTTTAAAGCCCTTGGATGAGCACCTTTTCCAATTATCATCAATTTACAGTTGTGTGTTCCAGCTGCATTTGCACAAACTAACACTGCGATTCTCTCCTTGGACTCCTTGTATCCTTCAATAGAATGTTCATCACCACTAGCCAAAGAGGTCTGAGGTAAACACCCCCAAACTAGACTGGTTTCGTCTGCATTGTAGATCTGTTCGCATGTTAGTTGCTCCTTTTGAATGAATTCTTCTAAGTCGTCTACAAACATCGTAGCAGATTCATAATCAGCACACTCCTTTTCTCCTGTTGATTTCAATCGACGAATTCCATGTCGTTTTTTTTTTTAATTTTTTCAGCCAACCAGATGAATACTTGCACTCGGAGTTTATGTTTAATTTAGAATGGAACACTTTTGCCTTCTCAGTAATCATTTCGCCTGAAATTCAGAAGCAAATTTAAGTTTAAGTTCGTAAATTCTCAATTTGCGACAATTTACCTGTAGTTGGAGTTCTCTTAAATCTTTCGATAATTCGATATTCTATAGAAAAAACATTGAGTCCATTTGATTGATCGCGAGTGTACAACGAAAATTCTAGAAAGAACTTGTAAGCACTCGTATTCGTATTATCGCATTATCGGCAATTCAACTAAATTGAACTGAAATTTTAATGAAAACCTACTCAAAAGCATTATATTTTCACATACATTTATTTGCACAGTATCAAAGTTATAAAGAAAATCGTTGCAATTAATAGAAATGCAACTGTGCACATTTATTTAAATAGGTTATAGTGTGTAAAACTACAATTTCTCATTTTCTGATTACTGCAGCAAAGTTAAGAATAAAGGTATACCACATACAAGTATAGTACAAGTATGTAGATACATATGTATATAGCCTATGTAAGCACATAAGTATAAAGAGATGTTGATTCTTTTACACCAAAGACTTGGGAGTCAAGTCGATTGTAGCCACAAATGCGAATACATGGCTTGGGTTTAATTTGATTAAAAGCGTTTTAATGGCTCAACTGAGCGCAGACAAACAAAATGGCGTTTGCTGGCTTGTTAGTTGACTTGCTCTACTCTATGTGGTAGCGGAAGTTTGCATTGCGCAGCGGAAATCTAAGGCATACAAACACACGCGCGCACACACACACACACACGCACACTTAGAAGGTAGACAGACATCCATGGAGATAGAGCCAAAAATACTTACAACTAGCAGCACACATAGATACACACACACACACACATACACACACGAGTAAACATAGTTATCTGCAGCATTTAACGCATGTGTTTCAAAAGCAGCCAACGAATGCATGCTAACCAGAGTGGCAGCCAAGGATTCAGAATGCATTCATTCATTTGGCGCATTTAGACAAGTTTTCTGCACCTTCAGCTTGGCAAGTTTTGTGCCAGCTTTTGAATCCTTCGTGTGTATCTCTGCGTATGTGTGTGTGTGTGAAGGAAAATTTGCTTTTCTTGGTGAAAAAGGATTTGTTTTAGTTTCTTTTTTTTTTGTTCTTTTAGTTTTTGCCGCAGCAAGTGCAAAGTTCAAAATGCAGCAAATGTGTCTTACCTGCATGCAGTTGCAGCAGCAGCAGCAGCATCAGTGGCAAAAAGTTTTTCCTTTTGATTTTTGCGTAACTCAGACAGCCATGAGATGTCAGTATCTTTTACTTGTTATTTTGCTTTTTTATGCACTGCAAAAAGATGAAAGGGTATATTAAGTTTTTGCAAATGTATATAACAGGCAGAATCAGGCGTGGCAGACCTTATAAAGTATATATATATATGTTCTTGTTCAACATCGGAAGACGAGTCGATATAGACATTATAGTCTCGGAAACTATAAGAGATAGATACTTCAAGTTAAGATATTTAGGATAATCCTTTTCGCTTTTCAGTTAACTAGTACTAATTGAACATGGCCACGCCATTTGAAAGGGTATCTCCCATACAAACCTAACCATGGAGGCCATGGACAGAGGGTTTAGAGTTTTTGAATGAATATTTTTTTGGTTTTGTTGTTAATTACGCTAGAAACGCCAAATTTGGTGTATTTTATATAGGATATATTCAGTGAAGTTCGTAAAGAAAGTGCTAAATGGAGAAGAGTATTGCGAAATTCTGCAGCAGATTGTAAGCGTTTCTTTGGAAAATAAAATATAGGTCCAGATTGTACCACTATAAGGTGTAATCCGCTCCATTTTAAAGTTTTTGTAAGAAATTTTCTCGCTATTGTTCCTAGTTAAGCTAGAAATTACAAAATATTCAATGTTGCTTCATATTAGACCACTTTACGTGGTAACACCTTGCAAACCTGCCCTAGTTTTAGAGTTTTTGTGTAAAGTTTTTTTCGTTTTTGATTTTAATCATCCATTATAAAGAAATATCCTGCACATACCCAGATCGGAGGGCAAATTAATAAATCAGTAAATTTCGAATTATATTGATTTGAGGGTAGGCCCTAAAGTGTCCAATCGGCATCATTAAATTTGTGTTCGACAGCAATTCAAAACAGACATGAAAGACAGATAGAAAGCAGGTCGTTGCCGAAATTGATCTCAAACGCAATCGTGTGATAACTGCGAAGCAGTTTTTGACGTTGATTAACCGCAATATTGACAAGTTTTTGCGCTGTTTTATGAATGTGGATATAATATGACTCCGTTGCAGTACATCAGCGACCAAGCAGTAGATGAAACAGTGATTTACTTTAGTCGAATCGGCGCGACAACATTCTGATAGTCCCTCTGTCTGTCTTTCACGTTTGCGCTCAATAGTTGTCAGACATATACTTAATGATGCAGATTGCTTAAAATTTAACCATACTCTAATAACATATGGCGAATGACAGAAACAGTGTTGCATTTAAAGTTAGTCCTGTCTAATTTAGTCAAGAACCATCACTGACTGCCGCAAAACTCTTATTAAGAGAGCAGATGAATTTGCAAAACTAGGTACATTGACACATATTCGATAGCGTAAGAGGTCGATTGGCCTACCGCTGTCAACTATTAGAATCGCAAGCAATAGGTGATCTAGCCTTACTACTTCAAGTCAAGCGTAGCCTAAGTACGACCAGAAAAGAACTAAGTCCCTACTTAGAATGACTAGTACAGATCTAGGAACTTTAGTAGCAGTGGTAAAAGTTCAGCACGCCAGAAGACTTGGGGCCTTCACACAAGACTTCTTTAGAAACTGTGAAAACTGCGAGGAACCAGAAACCGTCCATCACCTTTTATGTCACCGTCCCGAACTGTGCAAGAGAAGATTCAAGCAACTGGGGGACCATTTCCTAAATGACATATGTGAAACTTTAAAGCTAGAGCTAAAAAATTTAGTGAAGTATGTAAAATATGCCCAATGGTTTGAAAAGGATACGATTCGAAGTCTCAAAGGTGTTTCATGTGGTATCACAAAGAGCCGTGTGCGGCCTAAGTGGGAAATTAAAAAATTAAAGCCTTAAACAAGATACAGCGTATCTCGAAGTCGAGTACACTCAACTGCAGCTTTCTTTCTTGTTTGACTCGTAGCTGCTCATATATTTGACTTGTACTTTTCAACATTTTTCTTAGCGTTTTTTCTTTTCTTTTTTATCTAATCGCTTACATCGACTCCTGCTGTGCAGCTCCTGTGGTTAGCTTCATGCATGTGGTTTCCATTCGACCGGAAACGCACACAGGACACAAACTGCATTGAACTTCATGTCTACGGCAAACAGCTACCAAAGGTTTTTTTTTTTTTCGGTAAATACTTTTGCAAGACATTTGTATGTAGTTAGTAGTATTTTCGTAAGTTTTTCCCATGCTGTGCATGGTCAGTGGTATTTGGGGTTGTATGGGTCGACAAACACTGTCCGGTGGGTGTGCATCGTCATTTGGTAATTGCAGCATTGAATGATAGGGGTGATAAGTTCGTTCAAACGCAAGCAATTGACTGATAGTGATAGTATCATTGATACATAGTAAGTATGTTCAATATGCAAATGGCATTGGTTGTCGAGATAAGAGTTGCTTGTAATAATTTGTGTTATTAGAGAAAGACTCGAGCTGTGCTGTAAGATATGTTTAGTGAAGTTCGTAACGAAAATGCTAAATGGAGTAGAGTATTGCGAAATTTTGCAGCAGAGTATAAGGCGGTGTTTTTGGAAAATTTTACCTTAAAAAGGGAACAGCGGAATGAAAATTTATATGGGTTAAAACTATGTTTGGAGCCGATCGTATTCAAACTGCGATACTACATATAAACATCAACGACTTTAGAAAAATCAATCCCCAAGGGGAAAACAAGGTGAAAGCTTAAGTGAAACAAATGTGTTTTGTTTTTGCATCTAATCTTTATCAAGTCTTCAATCTAATAATTTCATTTGGATAATTCCACCACACGAGGTGAAATTGGTGTAAAACTTAATTTTTTTTAACAGATATTTTTACACACCGCGTGTATACACTATACAACAAATAAACAAAAAACACGTATACAAGAGGAAGATAAAGGTGAATGGCTATGTGAAACAAAACATTTTTTCTCATTCGATTGTCTTCAAACTCGGTTTTTATAGTCTCAGCACTATTAATTTAACACGATTTTCACCAATTTTCGAATATTTCACCTCAAAGCTGAAAATTGAGCTTAAACTCTATACTGCACATTTTTTAAGCGGATCTTCTTTGTGTCTTCACAACCAATATTTAAACACATGTTTCGCGCGATTTTCAATACCAAGCAATGCCGGAAATAACTGCTAAGCTGCAAACTTGAAACAATAAATTTGTTAATTCGAATAATTGACGTCTTTTTATTATGGCTCACCTGCCGTGCGTCTAATATCCACACTTAATACATCTTAACATAAAGCAAAGCTTAATTTAAAATCTTACAATCCAGTAGCACTGCATAAAACTCAAGCAATTTCAATTTGGTTCGCACTATTGGCAAGTTTATTTGTTTTTCACATTTACGCGCTAACTAACAACTTTGGCCATCAACAAAACTTCAACGCTGCAGCTCGTTAACTTTCCGAAAAACATAAAGTGCAGGAAACTATGAAAAATAGGAAAAATAACTACATATACTATACTATAAGTATTTATATGTACTCGTATATAAAACTGCAGTAACTAAGATGAGATGCGATGAGAAACGAAAGTATTTGACCAGTAGCAGTATTACGTTGTTAAGTACTAACAACAAATAGCAAAATATCTGAACACAACTCAACCGAACCGAACCGATCTGAACTGAACTGAACTGAACAGAACAGAACTGAAGTGCAGTGAAGTAAAGTGAACCAAACGTCTATGCATTTTTGCATATTTTAAGAAGATAATAGCAAATCGTATGCACTTTGAGAAACTTCGAATAGAAATTTATGCAAAATGAGAAAGACTTTTAATTCATGACTACTAGTTTAATAATACGTAAAAAGTGGGCTTAAAGTTTTATAAAAAATTGCAGTAAATTGATCATCATTGAACCATAGGATCTCCATAAAATATCTCCATATCGTTCTGTCTCTTGTGAACATTTAAATTTGTCTCTATGATTCTACTGATCCGTGCATCTCATTCTGCAAGAATCTCTTTCAAAACTCTATTTGGTGCTCCCACTGTATTTACCTTATGATTCCAGTCGAGTGTTTGGAGTCACAGTATAGTTGTCAGTATTTACGCCTATTACAACTTAGCTACCATACACTCAAGACTACTAATTTAAAAATGTTTGTGCTTTTCTTATACTTAGCAATTCACTACTAGGCAGCCGGCCTGAGAACGACTGACAATTTTCTCTGCACGTGGTTCACCTTTGTAATTTTACACGACGCGGCGTGTTACTCAGCTGTGCCGGTGGTTGTGTTTTTCCGTTTCGTAACGGGTTCTTATACCGTTTTGCTAAGATGTTTGATAGATGGCACTAGGTAGTCACGTGTCCATGTGCTCGGGCTAAATTAATTTGTTAATTCAATTACTCGCATGGTTATGCGCTTGTGCTGATTTTACTTTAATAGTGTCTAGAACAGGGTGTTCTACTACTATCTCAGCTTAGTACGAAAGCGCGCTCGTACCGCTGGCTACTTGTATAGATCTGAAATCCTGAAGGTACCCTCCGCTACTGCCACATCTGCCATGAAGCATACAACACATAATAAGAGAGCCAATATGTGATGTCTGCGTAGACGAAATCTTCTCATAGTTCTCCTAAGCTCTGGTAAAACTCTTCCTTTTGAATCTAGGTACCTATGAGGCACAACGACAATAATATTCGACTTTATTTAACTCATCTCAACCTAATGAAGTTATATTCAAATGCAATCACATACATATATTCTCGCAGTGCAACTGCCTAACCTTCGCCATATAACACCCACTTGACATCAGCACAGAGCAGTGAAACGTTGAAAAATCAGTAAGCAACTCTTCTTTTCTAATATCTACATATATACAATATTTTTCTTTTAAACACTTACTTAAGTAAATTTATGTTTTGTTTGCCCCAGCACCCTGAACATTGCATCCACGATCCGATCCAAATGGATACCTTTAGAGTTGGCATGACTGTGCATGTTGCTTTTCTGCTGGTAGCATTTTTACTGACTTCACTGGCATTAAAATGGAAAAGAAAACTCGCTGCACTTAACAAACGCCATTTCAGTCAGTGACGACGACGACGACGACGTCATCTAAGGACGAGTACAATGTCTAAAGTTGCCTTTTTTTTCATTTTGAAAAAGTTGAGAGTTTTGCTTTAACAAGATAACACGCACCAGCATGGAAAACAGCCATGGCAAAAGTTTTCACAGTACAGAAGGAAAAAAAAATAATAAAGGAAAAGTAACCAATCCCTAAAAAAGAAAAAAAAAATTCATGCAAAGTTTCCATTTTAAGTAGTAAAAATATATTTTACGATATTTCTACGTGCATTTAGACCGTTGAGAATAACGAAAAACAATCGAAGTTCAGCTGAAAACTATTAAAAGCAACCAAGATGAGAAAAATTGTTGTTAGTAACTAGATGAAGGAAGAAATAATGCGAATTTAGACGACTACGAGATACGCTCTACATAGTTAAATGGACTTAATTTAAACCGTTGATTTGTATGAGTCTAAGCTTCTATAGTGATGTGGAACAATGCATTTTAGCAGTTTTAGCTTCAGAAGCATGCACATCAAATTTGATGTTTTTATCTTCAGTAAAAAATGAGTTTCTATGTTGTAATTTCGTCAAACTTTATCTCTCTCGCAAACACTAGATCACATATGAGCTGAATATTTGATTTGCGATCGGCAGTATTAATTGTTTTTCTCTCTTTTCTCTCTCCCTCTTTGTCGCACTCTCTTAATGATTTACGCCCTCTACGCCGGAACAGTCGTGGTTTACGGCCATTACTGCTTAGCTGCCAAGCATTCAAGACCACTAATTTAATATTTTTAATTAGAACTTTTCTTATAAAAAACTCTTCATTATTTACTTAACCAACCTGTGGTGACCTTCTTCGAACCGGGTTATTTTACCAATTCACTTAGATCGTTGATAGATGGCGCTGTATGATCATGTATTCATGTGCTCAGGCATCAACTTATTCAAACTTTCTTAAATCAATTAATTGTGCGCCAGGTCATGCACTCATATGCTCAGGCTGATTGTACTTTACATTAAAAAATCAGAACCAAATGTGATCGAATTCAAGGCCTAAAATGCGCCGTGTGACATCCTTTTGTTTCCAAAACAAAAATGACGATTATGTGTCATCCGTTTTGAGTCGATCGAGGCGCTTAAAGCAAATTCTTGGAATAAGGTGACAGCTACATCGGAGGGCGCCTATAAAACTTGTTTCGATGACTGATAAAAACCATAACAAATATATTTTGCATCCAATAGAACCTATTTTGAAGACGACAATAGAAAATGAAAATGTGTTTTTTTTTTTTTAACAATTCCCGGTATTTTTTGTCTATATAATGTACTATATCTGACTAGATCTGAAAAAAGCAACAATAACAACAATAAATAAGCATAATGACTGTGCCTTTTCTTGTATGCAAGATCTGGGCAATCAAACAGACGAACATGGCTATATCTAGTATAGTATATATTTTTGCCTTCTTTCGATCACTTAACTTACTACACCCTTTTATACTACGTGTGCAGGGTATACAAATAGCAACAAAGAGATGCACTTTTGTATGTGAGCCAAATTGTAGCTTCTGATTGAGTTGAATTCGTTTTGCATAAAGTGTTGCATACTTTTTGGCAGCTTGACATGTTGATAATTTTGTTGGACGTTTCTGTTTCTGGCGTGACGTTAAGTAATGTTATTTTTAAGTTTTAGCAAACATCAGCAGCTAAAGTCCAAGTTGCTGCTGCTCTTGACTTATGCTAAATGCATTCAGTTTGCTGCTAGGCTAAAAATCTAAAATCACTACTAACTATTCCTAAAGCGTAAAAACAGAAGCAGCATACTTTCAGGTGTGTTGCTAAATTCAATTAAAAAGTCGCATGGAGACAAGTTTTCGCTGCAGTATTTGAACGCTTTGTCCCCTATTTTCTGTATTTGATTTTTGTTTGCGAGTTCAAAAAGCTTTTTGAGTTAACTTTTTAATTAATATGAAATAGAATTTGTAAAAGTTTTAAGCAAGTTGTACATTTATTCTAAAAAAAAAAAAAAAAAAAATCAAGAAAGAGAAGTGTATAGAGAATGTAAAAAAAGAATAATAACATTAAATGGAGACATACTTTTTGTATAAGTAAAATCCAAAAAAGGATTAGAAATTAGTTTTAATTTTATAAAATTTAAGGTGTTCCTCAAATCGTCTTTAACCTTGGTGGCAACATTTACAATAGACTTATCGCGATTTGTTAGGAAATTTCCCGAAATGGCGATATCGGCTGAGCTGAAAAATATCTTTATTACTTAAAATACACATCTGAAATTTTTGTGAGATTGAGTTTGGTTAGTCAATATATTTGTTCCGATGTGTTAAAAAAAAGATTGCAATCCTTCAACGTTTACGATGGTCAAATTTCAAAAGAACTCCGGAGTAGTTTTCTATTACATTATTTTATGATGTTTTACTAAGTACTGCACTATTTTGACTAGATTGCCGGTTAAATATTTTTGTATATATGAGACAAAAACTGCTTCCTTTTTCAAGATTAAAAGTTTCCTCGTTTGCTACAGCAACTTTCAGCACCTTTTGAACAAAATTAAACTCAATATTAAATTTGACCGCTTCATTTTTATCGTTTCTTCTGTTTTGTTATAATCAGCTGTTTTTGCCAACCTGCAAAATCTTACTAAATTCCATTTGAGAACTTTCTCCAGTAAGTTTCTTTTTCTCAAATTTTGTTACTAAGTAACAAACTGGAAAGTACGCGTCTGTGCGCTATTGTATTTCTATGCTCTTTGGAACATCCAAACAAATGTTTGATTTAGCGCCAATACTGTAATGGGTCATTCACAATTGAGCAACAAAAGTCGAAACAGATGTTCGATTTAGCGCCAAAACGTGCTGGTTTCGAAAAAGTTATTAAAAATTAAAATTATTTTAGTTTGCTGATGGAGAAAACATAGGATTCAGGAATTGTTCATGACATTGGTGAAAACAAGTAAACCTGATGGAAAAATTACGATAAATGGCGTATAACATGAAATTGTTGGAACCAAGCTCCCGTCAAACAGAAATGTTCTGGAGTTATCATCCGAGTGCAACGCTAACGATTAATGCAATTTTGATATTTTGGCAGCTAGCACGTCTACCAACCCTCGATGCGTATTATTATGCCGACAAACTTCATTTAAATGTACAAAACTTTCAATAAATAATAAGAAGGTGGAGAAAACGGCAGCCAGAAAGAAGCAACAATTTGAGGGTTTCAAGTGCGGCTTAGCTGATCTTATTAACATTGAGGCTGCCGATTAGGAACGAAAAACCAAAAGAATTCGTGAAAAACAGCGGCAGAAAGGACGACCAAGTTCATCCAAAGAAGAAAGATCGAAATTACGGTAGGTCTGGTGAAGTTTGCTACGAAACTGAAACCAATCCTACGGAAGTAGATAGTGATGATAGATGATAATTTAGAAGTGCTCACACACAAATACGGCGTTTATTCTCAAAGAAACGAATGCGTTATTCCACGATTACAAGCCGCACTTGATATAACGAATGTACAAAGAATGCGATTGAAAAATTTAGATCATTTTAGGCTGTGCACATATTGATGGCAACCATACTGGATTCTTTTCGATAATTTTATTCTAAATCGAACTACTCTACAGCAGTTGCGTGAAAAGAATTGGCAACATCAATATAGCAAAGCAAAATCTGAGTTCATCGAGAACGTATGTATACATAGTTTATTTAAGCATTTTTCACTTCGAAATATATAACGATATAGAACGGAAATATTTTGTTCGATTCAATCGGCAGTTCTAATGTTCCCAAATTTGATTCGGGTACCGGGAAAACACTGTTCAAACTGTGCATAATATTCTAGTCGAATAGTAAATATCCGAAAAAAACGTATGCCCTCGAGCTGTAATACTGCTTCTTCAAACACTGGACTTGAACAAAGTGCTTGTTTTCTGTTGGTCAAGCTTCTGTGTTGAAAACTCATCAGTCTTGGATGCTGTCGTCACATCGATTGTGCTCACAAATGATTTAAAAACGAAGTATGTTAAAAGCAATGCATCTGAAACACTAATTTTCAACCGATGCGCTGACAATTACACAGACTCGATAAACCAATTGTTGAAACGCAAAATGCTCAATGGTGAACATGAATAAATCACAAAGTTTGCCGAAACCAACTCAAAAATATTCAAATACGCGGCGATTATAAGGAACTCTTGCAGCTCAAGATTAAAGTGCTTTATGACGCTAATAGTTTAAGAATTGTTGAATTTTTAATCAATATTTCAAATGAAAAAAATAGAGTTGGCGTTATTTCTAAAAAAAAAAAAATTTACATCTTTAAATTCCTAAAAGTATGCTTTAAAATATGTACAATTTGTATTTACATAAAACCTACAAACTCATTAAACTTCGACACTCGCTAATTGCACACGCACACATACGAACACATTTGCTTACCCCAATAAAACACCATACACACACACACACACACACACACATGCAAACACGCACAGTGCTTATCAGCCGCAAAACACCACAGCCAACCACAAATGCGACGCCTAAAAGTATGCAAACACAGCTTGATTGCTTAATAATATTTTGTGATGATGTGAATTTACTTTTATATCACATTTGGGGATTTTTCGTTTTTTTTTTTCACCAAATACTTCTCCATAGCTCTTACACAGTCGCTTGGCAAATACATATAGTATGTACACTCATAAAAATAACGGTCTAAAGAAAATTAATCAAGAAAATGTTCTTCAAATCAAGACTATCCGGTGTTGAAATTGTTGGTCTAATTGGAATAATGGTCTAATTAAGACCATTCGATTATAAAAACTTAAGTTAAGATTTAGTTTTCTTAAACCAAGAAATAGCACTTATAATTCGTGAATAGTTTAAACGTCTTCCACACTTTTTATAATATACACACAGAGTGTTAGTCATATGAGGCTATATTATCAGTTTGTCTAAATGTTTGTAACGAATTAAAGCAGTCGTCGTAGTTCCAATAAAGTATATATATATATTCTTGATCAGCTCACGGCGACGAAAAGATTTAATATTTAAAATTTGCTAATCGTACATAAGTTTATCCGTTCGTCTGGATGCTGTTGTGCTTTTTTTGGGGACCAATTTTTAAGATGTGCAGTTGAAAGTCGGCTTCTAAACTTCTTTTATTGCAGTTACAAAAAATAGATGTATATTAACATGCCACGCCCACTTTTTGTATTAGCACATATAGAAATAATTTACACAATTTTGAGATTTGGTGCGAAAATCTTTTCTATTGCGCTCAATATCAACTTAAAAATTGACGTATGAACATACGCTTCACATACACAAATGAAAGTAATCCTCACTTTTTGCAGTAGCCTACAAACCAAACCATACGCCAATTTTTGCCTGTTTGTATGGCCTACATTTTTATTGCAGACAATATCAACTTGAAATTTGATATCGTAGCTTCCTATGTATGAGCGCTTCACATAAATATAAAGCGAAGTTTCCCGCAGACTTTTTGGAGTAGGTTACACCGCTCACGTCTTGGGGTCTTGTATGAAAGAATTATTTATTTCATTCTATATCAATTTTAAATTGAATATAGTGGCTTTACATGGATGTACGCTTCATATATATACAAAAGGGTGTGTTCTCTTCTTTTTAACGGTAAGCACCCATAATATAGACGAACTGACTTACATATGGACTTACATATCAAGTGGCATGTTCCGCACACTGTAAGGTGTAGCCCCAACAAATATTTCACCCAAGTTTAGGTTGTTAGTTTTACAATTTTTTGTTTTTTGACTCCGTCGTACTCACAAGCACCTAGATAAGAGTTGACTCGTATTGCGAGAGAGAGAGAGAGAGACAGAGAGAGAGAGAGAACGAGAGGAAAAGTGCTAGATGGCAACTATGAATAAAATACACTGTATATTTTAACGCAATATTTTTTAACAGTGTAATACATATGTATATAAATTATTCTCGTAGCATGCAGTGTATTGTACAGGTGTTTTGTGAGGCGGTTCTTACTTCCTGACGCTTATTTCTGTATTTTGCATTGTTGCTGTTGTTTATTTTATCAACAAACACATGTAAAAAGCATATTTAGGTGTTCCTTTTTCCCTCTGGGTTGGAGCTGTGTATAGTAAATATTCATAAGTATGTGCGTTGTCGCCGCGAAAAATAAGGACGAATGAGTATACATATGTATGTATGATATTTTTATATTGTATTGTATATTTGCTTGCCTAACGATAAAAATGTAAATTTATGAAGTTTTAATCAATTTGGGGAATTCACTTGCAAAGTATTTCATCGTTTTTGTATTTGTTACCCTGCGGCATATTTTTCTTTTCGTGTGAAACATTTAATTTTTTTTTTTTTTTCACCTTGTGCGCAACCTCCTTTGACAAAAGCAACAGCACCAGAGCACCAGCGAACAATAAAGACCCTAATAAAATTTTAATTTAGTGTTATTTGTCACCAGGGGCGCATTTATGTAGGGGAGCAGCGTATAAGTTTTATTTAGTAAGGGTTTACAGATGACTTCAGTTTCAAGATTTTACTATATTATATTTGCATGTGTGTGTGTGTTTAAGTTGCTTAATTCGATTTGGTACAATGCAAGTTGTGCAATAAAATTATGTAACATATTGCCAATAAAAGAATTCTTCTTTGAATGTAATTTTGATTTTGTGTGTCTTAATAAAGCAATAAAATGAAGTACGGACTGCTAACTTAACATAGCATGTAGCTGTAATATTATAACTGGTTGCGAATTATAAGTGATTTTAAGTTTTAAATGCATTTATCTGCCAAGTTACAACTAGTTGAGAATTATACCTAAGTGAGTACCAGTTTAAAATGAGTTTTTTTTTTCTATAATTTTCAACTTGTGAAAAGAGCTTTCTTTTTGTGCGACTATTCATGAGTGTCCAACCTCGCCTTGTCAAGTTTGTAGTACTTGTTTTGGTATTTTTTTCAGGCGCTGTCAAGTATACATGAACATCTTATAAGCGACTTTGTGTCTAAATTTGAGATCGCCTGGTTTGTGCGGTAATTTGCAGTAAACTTAGTTATATTACGGATACACTGTATAGAGTGTTAGTGTCATCGTGGAACGTAAGAATATGTCGTCAATATATGACCATAATAACTGAGACCAGGGGAACGGTAAGGCGGTTATTGTGAGCAAACTGTTGAGCATTGTAGCGGTTGCTTTGGAACTATATCTGTTTCTTAATTTCCTTTAGTCGCAGATCCACATGTAGTACGAGTATTCAATTTCGGAGTTCACGGTTACAGCGCGTCATTCGTTTCATTGCATAATTTTGCTAGCTTGCACCCTTTATCGGTACATATATGAGAGCATGCAGTATATCTGTATGCCATAGCGCTATATTTGGGGCTATGATATGTAGATGTATGGTTCTCTACTAGTAAAGCGGGATCTTGCTACGGTTATTCTGCATCCAGTCAAAGCGTGTCATTCCTGCTTTACAAGCGGTCAATTTGCTCTTGGTGTGATTGGATTATACCGAAATAGTACGTCGTCCCAGCATCAGCATTAGTCTTGAGCAGAGCTCGCAGCAAGTGATTTTTTTTTTACAGGCAGTCAGAAAAAAAAAACTGTTCAACGCGGTCTTTGTTCAACCAACTAGAGTTTTTTGTCGCTCTCTTTATGCATTTGCCGAAAGTGTCTTTTGCGCATGTAGTATTTTAACATATGCACACAATTTAGCGCCCTATTCCTTTCTCCCTCCCTTGGCTCATTTTGCTTAGTTGATGATGCTCAATTTCTGAGATTCGAACGAAAGTATCACCATCAAGCTGTTATCGTAAGACAGCTTCGTGTGTTTCTGTCGAGTCTGTCGAGTGAGCGAGTCTGCTTCATTTTTTTTTTTCTATCTTTTTGGTGAGCAGACAGCAAAGAAAAATTTGGTTGAGCATATTTGGCGAGCTCTGGTCTTGAGGTGAGGTCAGAGTGAAGCATATGTTACACTGACTGCGCCGGATTAAGCTCAAAGTTCCATCATCTGAACCAACTCTGCGGCAACTATTGAAGAGTGCGAGTTTATCATGATGCAAATATCATCTGCGTAGGGAGCCATCATCGTTGATCGAGGTGTCAATCCAAGTTCGTCAGCATCCGATAGCGAATAGTGTACTCCAGCTCAAAGCGGGTGGATTGAATGCAGACATGTCTCGAGTCTGACACTGCGAGCGAGCATTAACGAAGAAACGAATTGAGGAAAATTAGGTCGAGGTGCCACACCCGAACATAAACTTGAGCGGATATCCACAAAGAAAACATTGCAGTACATTAACCGCTCAAAGGTCTGAAGAGTGTGGTTTACTATGTGAAACTGCTCAGTCTTACTGTGATCAGCGCGAAAGACAAACTGGAAGTCCGGGATAAGATTTCAGGACTCGGCGAAGTATACGCTGCTTTGTTACACTAATATGTTCAAGGTACTCTTCAAATTTTACATATGTAAAGAATTTAACCGCTCTGCAATGTACTAAACTGTTTGTATGGCTGATAAAGGATGCTTTAAATATATTGTCCTCATTTTCAAAGCACAGAAACCAACTTTCTAAAATCATTTTTCAAACACTGTTATTAAATCTTAGCAACTTGCTGTAGAGTGCTCAACATCAAGGACAATTTATATCGAAACAAAGCAAAACTTGAAGTCTATGCAGTGAAAGGCATGGCACGTGGCAAAGGACACTAATGGCAGCAATTACTGTTATTTGAAAAACAAAAAACCAAAAAGAAAAGAAAAGAATTCAACCAAAAAAACAAAAACAAGCTCACAAAATGCTTGCTTCAATAGCTTCAAATAACGACTTATGTATGTACATCCAAACAAACATATGCAAAATTCAAACAAAAAGCAAAGGACCTAACTAAAAAAAAAACAAAAATACAAATATGCAAACGCAACGACGACTTGTCTGCCGGGACTAGAAAAATTTTCCTAAACAAAAAAAAAATGTTCAAACAATTCAAACTTGTTCTATGCAATTGCATTTTTAGAGCGCACAGGACTCGTCTGTTTTTTTTTTTTTTGTTCATGTTCCTTCGAGCCTACCAAGAATAAAATTGTCGAAAAAAGACTGAATAAATTGCTTGCATATATATGTATGTACAACAATCAACAATATTTTGAAGTACACTCGATGCTTGTTTTGCAAAGATGTGTGTATGCAACTGTCTCGGTCGATTGGTCTGTTCTGTCAGTGGAATTATTGTCTGCTGCAACCTATCTGTCTGTCTGTCTGTCTGTCTGTGTATCTGCCTGTCTAGCATATAGATACATATTTAGTTAAATGCCGGAAGTGATGTTTCGTATAGTGAATTTTTGTTTGTTTTTAAGTTTATTATCAAGAGACGAATTTAATTTTCATAGTTTTATTGTTTTATTTTTCAAAATAGTTCACTTAGAATTACCATGTTTCTATAGAACGTAGTGCTATTCCACTTCAAATTCGATTTCCAAATCGTAGATACAAAATATACAAGCAGTTATATGGCATCACCAAGGCCTGGCGTAATACTCTGATACATGCGATTCTTCAGAAGCAGAATCGACTGTATGAAGACTCACTCTTACATATTACAGCACAATGCACCATTTTCAGAAGAGTCGGAAAACATATTTTGAACTCAAACTCAACAAATCTGACACAGAAATCTAATTCAAGAGATCCAGTTCTATGCGAAAATATAGGTTCGAAGTGTTAAAAGTGCACAATGAACACAAAATGAAGTCAACTGTGTAAGGGTAATTCGACCTGCCTTTCTCAAACCAAACAACCAACACTTGATCCATGACTTTCCAAAAAATTTCTTCGTAGAAAAAGCAGCGTTTCTAATTGACTGACATTGAGAACACTTAATTCGTGATGTCCAAATTGTAGACTCCAGACGTTTTGTTTTGCATTTAACTCTAATAGACTTTCTGCGAAGGTTTTTAGAAATGGACAATTTCCATAATTTCTATCAGAGGCTCATAACAAAAAAATTAAAAAGTTAAACCCCTAATATATATTCTCCGTCTATCTCACTGTATATACGTCTGGCTGTTGTTGAGACCTTTTTTTTTTAGTCATTCATACATATTGTGAAATTGTAACGCATTAAAGGAAACATCATAAAGTATATATATTCTTGATCAGCTCGACGAGACGAGTCCAACTGTCCGTCTGTCTGGTAGTTGTTGTGTATTTTTTAGTGTTAAATTTTTAAGATATCCAGTTATAAATTGGCAGCTAGACTTCGATTTATTGCATTCGACTAGGGTATCCATATTGACCTGCCACGACCACTATTTAGGGTAGCCACCATACAAACCATACAGCACAGTTTTGACTTTTTGTGAGAACAATTTTTTTATGGCAGTTAATATCAACTTAATAATTGATATGGTAACTTCTAGTGGACAGATGCTTGACATATACATTAATGGGTGGTACCCGCCCACTGTTTGGGGTAGCCCCCATACAAACCTACAGCCCACTTTTTACTTTTTGTATGAAAAACTTCTTTATTAAAAAAGGCAACACTCTTTGGCTTGCATAGTGATCGACATATCTAAGCGACTATTTAAGTCGCTTAGATATGACGAACGTGAGTTATTTTTTATATGGATGTGTGGCCTCGTCTACATTTCCAGCGAATCATTACTTTTTGTTATTAGCGGAGTTAATATTCAAAACAATAGCACAATCCTTGGTCTTGATAAAGTATTATAGAAGATGTAGCTACAAAAAAAAAACAACTAACGAAATTTTAAATCGTATTGTGAGTGGTACGCGTTTACTAGTAAATGTGTATGTAGCGACCATCTATAAGACGCCAGCATATCGAATTTTAAGTTGATATTGACGTTTTCCATACAAATGCATAAAATTGAGCTGCGGGTTTGTACGGGCTACCCCAAAAATTGGGTGGGCCACTCCCATTAGTCTATGTATGTTAAGCGGCTGTCTATAAAAAGGCACCATATTGCATTTCAACCTAATATTGACTTTAATAAAAAAGTTTTTCTTACAAAAAGTCAAAATTAGGTATGTTTGCACGGGGGGCTACCCCAAAAAGTGGGCGAGCCTCTCCCAAGCATCCGTACACTAGAAGTTACCATTTCAATTATTAAGTTGAAATTGGCTACAATACAGAAGTTTTTTATACAAAAAGTCAAAAGTGGGCGATGGGTTTGTATGGGAGCTACCCCAAAAAGTGGGTCAATCTTAATGCTCGATTAAACTGCAAAAAAAAAGAAGTGTATGTGCAATATTTCAACTGGATAGCATAACAATTGGTCCCCAGAAAATTTGCAAAACGCTTCACAATTTGTGTGATCCCCCGCCTTTTATAGCTTCCATACAAACCTCCCGCCCACTTTTGACTATTTGACTTTATTTAAGTCTGTTTGAAATTCGATATGGACTTCTTGAGGATGGTCGCTTCACACACATATACCAATGGGCGTTTCCCGAGCAGTTTTTGGGGGAAGTCGCTATTCAAACCTAGGATATTACCCTTACAAAACCAACACCCACTTTTATGTTTCTGTATGAAAAGCCTAGGTGAGAGTCGCGAGATTTGAAACTTGTTTTGCTTTTTTGCACATAAAAACTCATTGCATGAAGATATAGGGAAATTTGATGCAATACATCTGTGAAAACCTACCTTCGTCATCATCCGCTTTTGCAAAAAAAAAAAAAAAAAAAATACTGAAATATTTGATGAAAAAAAAAATGTTGTTTCGGATGATCTGAAAGTTATTAAAAATCCGAAAAAATCACAAAATATAAATATTTTTATTTATTTAGTTTTGATTTGATGCGTTAGCTAAATAGGAGTCGATTTCACCGGTGCATTCTTAGAGAACAATGATTCACCTTGCTTGTGTTTGTGTTCCTTCAAATCTTCATGGATTTCCAGAAAACTTAAGATGTAGCTTATCCTCGACTTTTTCATCGATTCGATTTATTGGATGGAGTACTAATTCTTCAAATGTGGTGTTAACAACCAAACCATCAATTTCATTCATGATTGCAACAAGCGGAGCAACATCTGAATTATCTTGACTATGGCCTGAACGAAGTCATACTTGACAAATGGTTTGATGCAGAAAAGCAAGCATTAGAGCCGATTTGCAACGTCTTCGCTGCCTATTATGGCAAGAGAACAAGAACATGGATGGAATCGGAATCGGAATCGGAATACCCGATACATTTACTGCAAGTTCCATGTTGATCATCACTCCTCCTCCCTGCGAAACAATTTGAGCAACGCGACTCAACTGCTTTAAGGCGAAGGATGATCTTGCCGATTTTTTATGGAAACTTTGAAAATACCAGTTCCGTTCATGTTCCAAATGGTTAATGGTGAATGCAAGGCATGGTCTCATTAGATTTGACCCAAGTGCCTAATAAACTGCTTCAAGTTCTCACAGCAGCAAGTTTTACCACGATTAAGAGAGTTGCGTTTCTCTTCATGAAGCTGTAATACCAATCGTATTATGATAGCTACTTTGATAACTACTTTGCCAGCTCGTGTAATTCACAGAATTTCTGCGCAAGTTTATCATTTCCACTGAAAGCGACATCAAACTCAACAAAATTATTGAAAACAAAATAAACCTTAGTTGGCACGACTCACCCGACTTAGCTGGCACAAATCACCCGAAAGAAGCTGCTTTTGGCAACTTTAAACATCTTTTTTCTGTATATTTCAATTTACAATACTTTTACTTCTTTAAGACCACAAAAACTCTTCATATAAAATATAAGGGTTGGAATATCTTAAATATTTATTTTTCATGTCCTTTTCAATGTTTTTTTTTTTTTGTGTGTAAATATAATAATATTTCCTACAAAATATCTTAAGCCGCTGCTTCTTTGGCGCCTTTTGCGCATTTTGAGCTTTTCACATTCATTTTAAAATTTTCATATTGTCCGCATGCATTTTATAGGATTTGTTTTCATTTCCATTTAACTTAGTTTGTTGCATTGCTGTGTCCTTTTGGGCAAAAATTTACGGAAAAAAGTGTACCACCAAAAGCGGAAACGGAAATAAAACTCTAAAATATGCACACAGAAATACTTTCATATACATACATCTACACTAAGCAAACGAAGTTTAAGTTTTCTTCCATTTTTATGCGTGTTCGTTCCGCCTTTTCATTCAGATTTTATGTGGATTTCTTTTGGTATCGCGTAAGATTTTAATACCTGTTCCGAATGCTGCCGCAACAGCTGTTGAAAATTTATATGAAAAGCTTGATTTTCATGCGCACTTTTCACTTTTCGTTCCCCTCTAGTAGCATTTCAATTACACAAGAATTCGGTGCAAATGTGTTTTAGTGATTTTCTAACGAAAAAACATAGCAAGATTGAAGTAAACAAGTTGTTCGACTATTTGATACACTGCTTGAATACATATATGTAGGTATCTTTAGATACAGTTGGCCAATTAGTTTGAAAATTGAAGAGGTTTACTCAAAGTTTTTCGGATGGTTGATGTTCGATTAGTGCAGAATTCCGCTGAGCTTGGAATAAACGTACCAAAAATATTTTTAGTTTTTCATTTTTAAGCTTCATTAAGCTTCATTCACACTTTTATTTCAATACATTTCTTTAGTCTGCAGATCCTCCTGTCAAAGAAGTCGCGAAAATTGTGCTTTTATGGCTTCCTAATTTCTATATTAACTGCTTCAACTATCTCCGCACTGCATTTAATTTCCGGATCGTACTAATAAAAACGAGTTTCATCAGCTGTTATAATTTTAAAAAACATCATAGAACTTTCGCGTCTTGGTATTTTCTTAGATAATATCGATTTATTTTTTTATCTCATTCAAAATTCTTGGAACCCATCGAGTAGATTTCTTCGTGTACAGCAGATCATTTTGCAATTCGCATTTAATACAAGTTCCTCATCAAACCTTTGCTGTGTCAATCATGGATCTTTTTCAACTGCAGCCTTTACCAGCGCCATATTCCACTCGTCGGTCGAAGCTTTCGGTCGACCTTCTCCAAACTCGTCGTATACCGAAAAATGTTCAATCTTGGAAACCACTTGGAAACAGTTTGAAAAGAAGGTGCATTTCAGTTTGAAGAGTTGCTGCCGAAAGCCATTGCATATCGAATGAGTTGGTGGTAGCATTTCTTTTGACATTGCATCACTAATTTAACATATTCCATGCCGCTAGAATTTCCTTAAGTAAAAATGTTGAGTGTCTTAAAACAATTGTAAAGTGTCTAGCATTTTTGGATTGTTTTAAAATCAAATAAAACACCAGTCACTCGGAGGACTTTTCCAAGTCTACCCACCGCTCATCTACCCAGTCATCATCATACATCATCCGCAGTCATTTCAACGTAAGCTAGGTCGATCTCACTGACGTTCTCCACCAATGGAGATTAGGTGCCACTCAAAAGTCTTCAGTGCCGAATCTTCCGGGTTCATCTGGATAAGATGACCAGCGCTGCAAGTTCAACTAATGCAATATACCCCAATAAAAATTCAGGTGTGCAGGGTATGCGTAGATAGCACAGCAACATTGTAAAGAAAATACTACTTTCCTACACAGCGTTATATCGTTTTTTTTTTCGAATGTAACGCTCGGAAATGTTTGTACAAGTTGATGCTACAATAAAATGGCTTTGGCGAAAAGTCATAAAACATAAATTTCGTTGACATATAAATGCATACTTTTTACACGATGTTAGGTTTAGGCAGTTTGAGCTTACTACAAATGCAATACAACCTTTTGATTTGAATTTCAATAATCTGCTTTGAAATAGGAAATATGTTTTACTGAAAATGGAAAAACAAAACTTCAGCTTATTTTTATTTCTATTGTAGCTGCTTGCTTGGCATCAAAACCTTCAAGAATGAAGTTGACCACTTTGATTAGTTGCTCAGGAGTTCCATGGGCTTTCCGGCATTCAAACTGGAAAGGTGGTCTCCATTCGTTTATCGTGTCAAGCGCCAGCATACTTGTTAACAGAAACTTTTCGAAGTGCTTGGCTACCGCAAGAAATAAACTGATGGGTGTGTGTGAATCCAGTGCCGACGGGTCCTTTCATGATTTATGAATCATTTGAGCCTTTTTGCCACTGACTTGGTATGTGATCTAATCGCAGCACTGCATTAAATATAAGAACCAGGAAACTGTTTTGGCTGGCATGGCTTTTAGCGAAATGTTAGTCAGAGACTTTTTATGTGTGACTGGACTCCAGCGTCAACTGTCAATGTCAACGTCCCTCCAAGTTTGCATCAAAATTTTCAGCACGTTCTTGCTGAGATTGGGCCCTGGTACCATCAGCATTCTTGTTTGGTTGCTTTGGGAGTGCTTGACGTTTGTAGCGCTTCCTCAGCGACTAGAGAGATTAGTTGCTGCTCGCCTCAGAAGAGACTTATTGTAAAAATGTGTCAGTTTCCTGGTAATTTTGCTTCAACAACAGCCTTTTGACCCTACGATATACTTTTTTTACTAAAGGGTCGCGAGTACGAAGGTATTGATTGATCTCAAGCTTCTCTTGATCAGCAACATTCCATCTATAGTAAGTGGAAGCCTTATTAATGGTATACATCCTTGAGTGAAGAAGGAGGGAGCAGCACTGAGGGCCGCATAGTGAACTTTGTTGAGAAAAATTTGCTTAGGCATCTTCAATATCCTCAGCCTGCACTCTTTCAATATTCAAATCAAGCGAATCTTCCAATTAATGGCGAAATACTGCTATCAAGGCAGCAGCTGTTGTCTTTTTGGAGCCTTGGATTGTGGGATGCTCTCTAGATCTACCAGTAAGGGGAGGTGGTCAAAGGATAATTAATACGCCACTTGTACTAATTAGTTCGTCAGCTCTCAGCCCATTTGGCTACAGACTGGAGTCTCTGTATTTATCCCTGGCTATGAATTTCACTATGCGAATCACCCAAGGAACCGACCAAAGAGTGGAGCGACGGTGCTAATTAAGTAGCAACTATCCTACTTCCAGCACGAACCCCTCAAGATGAATAAAATTCCTTCAATACCCTGATATTTATTAGGTCTGCAGTCGACTTTCATGATCTCTTCAGTAGGCTGAGGAGCAGGTTCTTAATTGGCAGTGATTTTAATAATTATGTCTGTACCTAAAACTACAATAACTAAATAGGCCATCAGAAGATAATCCTTCTAAAAATTTGTCCCGATTTCATCGATTCGTGAAGTACAGTTTTAAATGATTGATATTGTTCTTCAGATGATTGAACTATGCCGCAGAAATCCCTTGATTTTGGTGACTATTTGGTGAATTGTTGAAATTCAGATTTTAAGTAAATCAGTTTCTCTGAAATGTTTAAGTCAGATAAGTTGATGTACGAATTTATTCCTATCTATATTTCGTAGGAGTTGACTGAGCTGACTCTGATTGTAAAAGAAGATCTGCTTGTCATATATCTTTAATTTTGAAAGAAGTATGTTTTCTAGAATTTACTATAAGTACATCTACTAGGGCCATAACCCAGGTTAGGTACTACTCTGCAGGCTTGGTGTACTGTGCTTAGAGCCATACTCTTATTATAGCTCCCACCTTTCTAGCTCTTTTGTAAACTCTGCAGCAAGACAGTAAGGAACTCTTCGAACCAATTCACCGTGCGTACTCGACCAGGATGTGTTCGACGCATTCTATTACATCCATGCAATTCGTGCTCCATGAGCATTCTGCGTGACAAAATCGGTAGAGATAACTCTTAAAAAATGTTACTTCACACTTTCTGATACTCCTGAGACAGGCTTCAGCGGCTTAGTTCACTGGATCTCGATTGCAACTCTCGTATAGAACCGTTCATGAAAATATCTAGGGGGATCATGCCTACAATTGATGGATCAGCAACTTTAGAGGCGTTTATCATTTGGTTTCGACCCTTTCCACTGCATTTCGTTCTGATCGTGCTGTCTCAAACGAGTGAAATTTGCAGAGAATATGATGTTTTATGTTTTCGCCATTCAAGTTTAAACATCAATTCGGTATTTAAGAATGCATGGTTAGTTTTATAAATACCGGTATAAACAAATAAAGTGCAGACTTATTTTCAAAATCAATTTCACACATAAATCACTGGAAATGCACCATTTTAACACACAGTGTATGATGATGATGATGATGATAATAATAATAAACTCACTTAAAAAGCATTTCACCAGTTCGCACTCGACAAAAACGCACAAACAAGTGGAGCAGAGCAATTCCAGGCAATAAATCACTTTAACTGTCTCAATAAATACATTATACTACAATGCTTGTATAAAAATGTAGTTGGAGTTGGCGATTGCGATTGCGATGGAACAAAAAAAACGCGCAGAAATATTGTTTATTAACAAAAGCCATGCCACTGTATACAGTGAATACAGAGATGGAATGCTTAGATAAAAACTGAAAGCAAGTGAAAAGGACGAAGGACATGTTTGCTCAATCAATGCCAGGCGGCAAGTTATCAATTGTATGCTTGAATGCTGGCTTTGTGGCCTTTACAACACTGGCACGAATGTATAAAATTGTATAGAACATAAAAATAAAAGATTCAATTTGAATGTGGCATGTTCCTTTTTTTATGCATCAGACAGCTGCACATCTACACTCATAACGCGAATGACTGTGAACACCTTTGCGAACAACACTTTCCGTTTTTATTATATTTATTTGTAGACAATGTTGAAAAGCGCCATTCAAAGTGTTTCTGACATTAGATGAATAAGCATAAGAAATGCTATGAAGTCAATCAGACAACTATGTAACATGGAAGAGATGTGCACAATGGTATCCTACGAGTATAGTCCGCCTGTAGATGTTTTCTTTATTTATAGTGCGTTGGCACGTGACTTGAAAATTTATATATTTCTCCTTTGTTTGACCAACAGAGTGTTGTCATTCTTCTCAAGACAACAATAGCTTTTTTTAAGTGGAGCTGTGTGAAGTGCTCATCAATGACATCGTTTATGTTTAGCGTTGCGAATTTTGTCTATTGTCATTGAATATTTTGAGGACTGCGTGGTCTGTAATAGTATTGTCAATTATGATACTATTGATGATGTTGATTGATAAAATTAGAATTTATTGTGATTATTGAATGGAAGTGCATAGCTAGAAAGAGGGTACCGTTTGTGGCATTATTTTTTAAGGTTATTAATAGATTTTTATTGACAGCAGTTTGATAACCAAAGAGATTGTAGTACAAGTAATGTGTGGAAACTTCTTATTTGATATATGTGTAACTAGTTATGGAAAGAAATGGTGATTTCACTTCTACGCTTTATAATTAGTACGAATAGTGCATTACAAACAGTAGACGGTTGAAGAAGTACAGCTAAGAAAGCCAAAAATTTTCCCGACTACATAAAAAAACCATGATGCACATACTTGTATAGGTAGAGTTTAGGAAACAAACGCATGTCAGTCAATACACAAATGGATGATCTAGTCACTTAAAAGAAGCAAATTATTTTATAGCTGGTTCCCAAGGCGTAAGCACGGCGACGAACTGAAGTTTCTGGATGTTGTAAAATATCGGCTCTTAAAACAACAATAACATCATGGCTTCGTGATTGAAGAAGCCAAACGTTTGGCTTTGATGTTGCCACATTAAATTAAGCCATCATATCTCATTTTATCGTTTTTTTAAGGCATATTATCTCTGTTGAAAGGCATGTGATCAAATTTATTTTGACTGATTTGATTACATATGTTTCTTCCAGGATGTCTGCTGGAGTTACAAAGGATAAGACAGTATTCTGCAGCAATATTTTAATTTTTTGTGTCCTTTTTTCCAAGAGCCACGGTTTTCTTATATTTAAGCATTGATCTGCTAGCTTTATATTAAGTTAGCAGACGATGCTGTTTCCTTGCATCCACCACTGTACTGAATAAATATCAATCAATCAATCGTAATCAGAATCCCCTACGAATATTTATGCTTGCCTTAGTCCTTAGCTCATGATCAAGCGCTGCTTCTTTATTCTATTTGTTTATGCCACAAAATGGCTCTAGTCCTATCATCAGAGCTTGTGTGCATTGTTAAAATATAGGCAACACACGTACTTTCGGAAAAGTTTGTGCAGCAAAGTGTCTTTTGTGAACAAATGCATAAAGTGAGCGACAAAAACCTCTCGTTGCTTGAACAAAGACCACGATGAGAATAAACCGAGTTGAAATGTCTTTTCTCTTCTATTTCAAATCGTGTCCGCTCGCAGCACTTCTTCTCGGACTGCCTGTAAAAAAAGACCACTTCTTGCGGCTAGCTCATTTCCTACAATATATAGTGTTTTCAACTCCGCCTGACTGTCAGATGGAATTGCAATTTTAAAGTTATAATAGCCTCTATCTAAATTACACTTTCCACATTTAATTGTAGCGCAGAGTTTTGCTTAAAATATGCTGCAATATCTGCTCAAGGAACCCCCGTAGTTTAGACTGGGGCCTACGACTCCTAGAGCAGTTCCTTCTGTCGCCAAAGATTCATCCGTGTGATTTTAATGCATATGATTTTTCCGATGTACAAGTCTTCTTGTTGAACCATTTTATGGTGAAGTTCCAATTGAAAACGTTGCCCCTTCTCATTTCGTTCCGTTGACATGGATACTAGTTTTGCTCCCTGTGTCCATGTAGAGAGACATTTCTGGCAGTCAACAATGAGTATAGGCAGCTTGTGTTTCCTAGTGTATGACTGCTTTGGTGGAGTTACTGTTGAGTCACACCTTCCTACACCAACCCTATGCAATTTTGAATCTCCTGTTGATTATGTCAAGTGTTTCTTGAAATTTCCCACATGCCATAATGACCATCCGCAACGTACTCCATCTTCACTCAGCCTACTAAGCAGGTCGTCTGAAAATAGGCTTCATAGTAGGGACAATAGAACTCCTCCCTGCGGACAAGCTTCAAATGTTTGTAAGTATTTTAATGTTGGTGTTATTTACCGCTGTTTCAGTTGTTCTTCTTCTCAACAATAAGTTCACTACAATCCAGTTCACTATGATTGGGTCTACTCTCCTCTCTAATAGTGCGTTAGAGATTGCAGCGTTTAGTATTAGTATTAGTGTTATCAAATGTTCCTTCTACGTCCAAGAAGTCATACATTGTGACCGTTTTGAATTCAGGTGTTGTTTTTATTACTCCCGTTACATTCAGAAGCGCAGTGTTGCGGATATCTTCCCGCTCTATATGCAGGTTGGTTCCTCTGTAAAGGACTCCGATGTGGTGCTCTGGAGATATTCCGAAACTTGCAAGTTTTTGTTATCGATATGTTTCAATTCTGAGACAGGCTGACAGTGAAGACAGATATTATGTATGGGGTATTTTATGAAGTTTTTTTTCTACTTTAGCATTCAGTGGTGTGCTTCAACTATGAATACCTGTTCTATTTAAACCAATCAACATTTCGAGACACGTTATATTTAACTTTCAGTCGTTATACCTCCTAAAGCAGTGAAGCTAATTTGCTCACTCAAAACAAAAATTTAATGTACTATATAACTCAGAGCAGTTTTAGTTTAATTGCTCTTGGCGTAGCAATTTAGCGTCATGGAAGTGTACATTTAGAAGTACTCATTTTGTTCATTTATTTACTTTTCATTTAATTTATAAACGCCAGCGGTTCAGATACGTACACTCATTTGTAGCAACGTCAATACAAATATGTACAAATGTTTGGCTAAATATTATTTCTGTGCTGATGCTCACACCTCGCAACACTTCACATATTTTTGCAAATGAGTACAAATATATGCAAACTTACAAGCATACATAGATCGATGGTTGCCTCGTTTATTGTGTGCCTTGGCAAACTGAAGTGTTGTGTCAGTACTAGCCGAAATTTCCACCAGAAAGTTTTGACAGTTATTAGCATAAATGTACGCAGCACGTTTTGCTGTACTAGCGTTATTTGTGTTGTTTACAGTGACTTCAAGAACAAAACTCGGCAAAAATAAGAGAAATTAACTCTTGAGGAACTTACTTCCTTTTTAAACGATGAAGCCGCATTCATTGCCAATGTAAAACGCTTTTAGACGAGTTTAATCATGAACAACTTTCGCTCAAGGTCAAATGTGAATTTCGTTCAAAAACAGTTTTCAGAAACAATCGATGGTGTGCATGAATTGATATTAGAAGATCGTCATGTAACATAATGTCAGATTGAGAGATCTTTGGGCATTGTTTTAACAGAATACATTGGATATGACATACAAATTTGACCGTCAAGTAAGTTTACTCGTGTTGTATGCTTCAAAATTTTACAATGACCTAAAAAACAGGTTTTGATTAAAGTATAGTACTGTTTTGATGCAATACAGCCGCTTTGATTCAAAATAAGTCTACCAACCGAAGCACCTCGAAGCAAATGGGCGCCAATTTTTTTTTTTCGGAAGAACTGGTCATGTCGCAATTGTTACATTAGAGCAATATAGGGCGGTCAATTCTGTATGGTAGACAAAACCATTTGTTTGTCAGAAGTTTTCAGAGAACTGAAGAAAATCAACTGACGAAGACGTATCATCCTCCACCTCGACATTGCGAGCTCTTACACAACGGTTCACACATGAGCGTTTTTAAGCACGCAAAACATCAAATTGATGGGTCATACGTCTAACTTGGCACTCATTAAATTCGTTTTGTTCCCGCACAACAAAAATATTTTGCAAGTTCAACGTTTTCGATGCCTGAAGGAGCTGTTGAAGACTTAAAAGAGCTCGTTTTGGAGGTAACCACTTCTGAGTGGCAAAAGTTTTTCAAAAAGTGTATTGAGCTTCATGGAGAAAATTTTGAAAAACCATTTTCATTATACAAAAGGCAACCCTCGTATATGTATAACATGCTCAAGTACATCGAAATGAAAGCACAAAACGGAAATGTAGCAAAACGAGAAATTTCCGTTTCTGGTTCCGCTGCCGGAAATGCTGATAAAAGGAAGCCATGTAAACGAAAAAACCTCAACGCCCTTTTTTACCTTTTTATTGTTAAAAAGTAGCAGAAAAATCGTACCTATTATTGATCTATATACATAAATATATGCAAATATCTTTAATTAGGCACCTTTTGTACAGTAAAGAGTTTAAAGAAGCCCATGAAGCATTCTAAAAACATTTGAAAAAACTTTCTTTGTTTTTTTTTTTGTTTAGATTTCTTAGTACAAAATTTGTACATAGAATATTTTTAGAACTTGTTGCTCATTAACGCGCTACTTTATAAAGTATCATACGACATATTTTATATGCTGCTTACAAAGTTATTAATGCATTGTCTAGCAGAGTATATTACTGGCTCCCCGGTCTGTAGTATGGCTTCGCATTTCGTTAGCGCAGCCAAGTGCCACAAAACATTAATGGCTCATAAATTAGAGCGCACATCGTCCACAAATACGTTCTGGAAGAAGAACAACAACAGCGGCTACCAAAACCCCGGTCAGTTTTCTAATAGCCAATTGTAGTATATAGGCCTATGGCGTTTCTTCTAAGCTAGCTTTTATGTTTTATATGCTCTCGGCAAATAGTATTGTGCAAATATGCTGCGCGTAAAGTAGTTTTATGTTGGCAACACATAAATAAAACTAACAACCAACGGAAACAAGAAATATGCACTCATATATTCTTCGCGCTTCCACAGCGAAGTAAAAACAAAAAATTTGTTAAGTGATTAAGGAAGATTTGGTGTCTGTTGCGTGTCTTTGTATCGTAAGCGAATAAGTAAAATAGTTAAACTTAAAGCTTTAAAGTATTCATGGGAATATTTTAATGATTTTAGTTGAGCTCATTTCTTGAAAGGACAGAAAATGTGTTACTGACAGAAAGGAGTTACTGACAGAAAGGAGTTACTGACAGACACGCAAATGGAACAATTGAGACGGACTTACAAATCATTTTGTCAAACTAATCAAAATAATAATAATTTTGTTTGAATTTCACTCACGTCTCTACATCGCCTTTACACTTAGTCGATTAATTGCTTAGTTGAAGAAACGAAGATATAAATAACTTCCAACAACAAAATTCACTGTGAAATAGTAAGCAAAACTCATCGAATTCTGGATCCTAGTTTACAAATTTCCTCCGATGAAATTACTTCGAAGTGTTTTCAATTTGAACTAAAATTAATGAGCGCCCACTTTTGTTTGGTATTTGTTATTTATTAGGGCAAAACAATGGAATCGGAACTGAAGCCACGGTCAGACATAGTAAAAAATGTATCATGTTATCCTTGGTACTAAGCTCAATACTAAACAACTAAAGCTGTACATAAACAGTCGAAATGGCAAAGAAGACAGCTACATGTTTTCGTTTGATCAAATAAAACAAGCTAAGCATCGTACGCATATTTCAATAACCAAATGATTGTAAAGATTTTAAGTTATAATGAGTATAGTGAGAGTAAACGATTAAAATGCTTCAGTATACTCTTTTGCATGTCTCACCCTCCTCTTTAGCTCTTTTCTTATACTAAAAGTATGAATTTAGAGTTCGATGGTTTGTGCTCTAGTATGTATGAATATACATAAAAATGTGTACATGCGTACTTAAATTTATATTTATGCTCATGTACAGATGAATAAAAACAACTTATTTTTTGCTTGAAGAGTACAAACGAAACTGCAGTTAAAGTGAGAAAGAGACAGGCAACGCAAGCACTCTTGAATTGTAAGTGAATCGAAAGTGAAGACATAAATGATGAACAGCACGTTGTACCGCAAGTATATTTCTAAATATGATTTGAAATCTAGAAACACATTCATCTCAAAACTTTGTACTCGTATTTGAGGTGTAAAAACGTAGCAATAATTACAACGTCTCACACCATCCATATGAAAATGAGTTACGAACAGAAGATGGTTTAATCGTGACCATGTTTGTGCCTATATATGTTACTCCGTTAATTCAATTGGATTAAAATACAATAAGAATAAAAAAGTTTCTTTAGCGAAACAGGCACCTGTTTTCAGCAAACGTTTTTATTTAACCGAATAAATGAATTCAACTACTTTGAGAGATATCTTAACTTTTTCAAATCATGTTGGTGAGAAAACTGTTGCAGACACATTTTGAATATGCTTAAAGTTGAACACAAAAAGCATTGCACTAATTGCTTTAAAAACAAATTGAATGTGAATAGCATCCAGAATTTGACTTACCAAGTGCGATATAACTTTATCAAAACACGTTTGAAGCTATCAATCAAAACTTTTTGAGGATAAAAACACATTCGAAAGCATTTACAAGTGAAATAAGAAAACTAAATTTGTTGACTCTTAATAGCTCGCAATCTGAAACTAAATCTGAGGCGGATCATGAACCAGAACACAATAAGCATGTAGCTTTAAGTTAAGCTTTAAACATTTTTGATAAATTAATTCAGTGGATCACAGCTGAAAAATCAACCCCGAAAAAATGTTCATGTTCTTCTATTCGAAAGAGACGAGGCAAACGATAAAAACAAGTTACATGTTTCCTACAATACAATTTCTTGTTATTTCATACCCAACAAAATTAACCACAACCGTCAAAAAGACTCAATTCGTGGGAAATATAGATATGCATCAATTTTATTACATTGAAATTTTTAAAATCTGAGCAACGTTTAAAAAATTGGAAAACTGTAGTCAACACAAATATGTGATAAAGTAGTACAACGTTGAGGGCAATTGAAAAAAGGCAAAAAAAATTTACGTTATTATATTTGAATGCCCCTTTACTATAAACGGCAGAGTGATATCACTATCTAAAGCTAATATGTATATATCTATTCTCTATCATTTCGATGAAATGTGAGCGTCTAACTATGTACGTCTTTCTGTCCATCAGACTGTCTTTATATAAAATCTTCTTTTAAAAATTGTAGCAATTGTTTTCACTAAGGACTACACATAGATGTGCAACCAAGTCTGCAGAATGAAGTTTTTAGCGATATTTGGCAACTCTGAACTTATTATAAGAATGACTTCTCAATAAAAAACTGTCAAGTGGACATTGATTGATCTAAAAATAACCGAACTTTTTAATTATAAAATAAAACAAGCATGGTTTTATGTTTCAAAGCTAATATTTATCCAAAATACGATCCATTTAACTCAAAACAATGTTAGACAAGCTCAACCAATTTATCCATAGACTTTTTAAACTCGCTTTTTGGGATGTTCTTCAGCACCTGTGTCACGGCTGCTTGTATGGCTGGAATGTCATTGTAAAAAGCTTTCATTTTTGGGAAGTGAAAATACTCGCACTGTGATAGATCAGACGAATACGGAGGGTGGTCGAAGAGACAAATCGGTTTTTTCATTAAAAATTATAATGCATCATCATTTAGCGTTAACACGTAGAAGTCTCGACCTCAAACGATGTAAAACTTGTAAATAATGTTCTCCATTGACAGTTTGATCTTCTGGAACAAATTCCTTGTGAGTAATATCCTTGAAATCATAGAAAGTTATCAACGTTGTCTTCATTCTTGTCTTCTGAAAACGAAATTTTTTAGGTTTTGGTTCGTCTTTTGACTTCCATTCTGCAGATTGTCGCTTAGTTTCAGGATCATAATTAAAACACCATGTTTCATCACCAGCTATTATCAAATCAAGAAAATCTGGATAGTTTTCAGCTGCTCAAATGATGTCTTTGCAATGCTCTATACGAGCGATTTTTTGATCATCATTTAACTGATGTGGAACAAAACGTGCGCACACCTTCCTTTTACCCAAATCTTCAGTTAGTATTTTGTAGATTGTACAGTAAGATGCATTTAATTCTTCTGTGTGCATTCTCACAGTGCACATTTGCACCGGTAGCGTTTATTTCATTTACTTTTTCTACTAACTCATCACGTTTAGATGCTTCAGATCGACCAGGTCTTGGATGGTAATTTAAATAATTACGACCGTTTTTAAATCGTGTAAACCACGTGTAAACTTGAGTACGACTCACACAATGATCAACATAAACATTTTTTTAACAATTCGTAAGTCTCAGCAAATTTGTTACCGATGATTTAAATTAAGAGTTCGGTTATTTTTAGATCAAACCTTGTACATATGTACATTGCTTCCAATAGCCTTTCTCAAGAACAAGTTTTCGGAACTCATAGCTGGATTGCAATTCAAAACACCGATACAGCTTGCTAAAGCTTGTGAGAACGTTCTATAGCCACTCCAACGGTGATTCATTCTACTCTATCAATAAAGCTCTCACCTTCTTCAAATCGATATATTGGTAACATGAAGATTGCTGTGACTTAGCGCTGAAATTAAAGTTCCTTTATTCTTAGACGTACTCGTACTTAATTGTTAACGTTGTCCAGGTGACTTAGTCGTACGGTAAACGAAAACTGATATTCTTTCTTTCACTTTTGTCTTCAAGTTTCGCCTAGCGATATGCATGGATAACAAGTTTGTGCGCTGTTTGTTTTTCTCACGAGCAGCAGCGAAGAATAGTTGGACATGCTTACATTGATCAGTACGACATTAAATTAGTAAGGCACAGTGTCAGTTACTAGCAACGTTTCAGTTAAGACTGTGAAAATTAGAAGTTTAAGAGGGTAATCAAAAAATACTGCAACTCTACTGTAATCACAAACTCTTAATACATCAGATGTATTCAGTTAAGCTTCTGGAAAAAAAGGCCTTACGCTGATTAATTAAATTTCAATAGATCTACCCAGTAAAATGTAATTAAAAGCTCAACACGATTCTTTTTTTTTTTTTAGACTGCTATAAGCTTTTTCAATTCAGTAATTACAATGGACACCCACACAAAAATGCTTTCAAATCCTGTACAAACCACAGACACACATACAAAAAGCCAAGAAACAAACATTGAAAAAATTGTTATGAATATGCTGAAAATATGCGCAAAGCTCACAGTACACTTTACAGAATTTGTGCAAAGATGAACCAAAAAAAATAGAAATATGAAGCTTCTTTTTTTTACCATTTCACCTTTTTGACTACAATTTTTTATAAGCAGAAATTGTTTAAATAAAATTTGAACGCAAAAATAATGACCAAAGTAGCAATGTTCTTCTTTTTATGCTTACGGAAATTATTATCCTTTTTCGGTGGTGGCTGCGCCGCAACGCGCTTTTTATATAAAATTTTACTCCCCATTTTTTTTTTTTTTTTTTTTTTTTAATAACCGCATAAAATTTTTTTAATACTTTGCGAGAAAGAAAAAATTGCCAATGGAAAGCGGAAAGGTTGCGCTGGAAAAGGTAGACAACCTGAAAGGATAATAGCGAAAGCCCAAATGCGCGCATAATAAAATTCATATTAGGCACAAGGCCAGTCGCTTTGAATTGCACAAAGTTGCGCGTATTATAAAGAAATAAAAAAAGGATACTACTGGGTGTACAAAAAAAAAAAAGTAAATAGTAAATATGTATAATGAAAAGGAATTATTAATGCGACTAACGCGAGCTCAAGATGCATGCATTCTGACAGTCCATCACTCACTGGCTTTACTTGGCTATTTAGGTTGCTTGTGGTTTAATTGAAAAAGGATATGCGTGACATACTTTTTGTTTTTCAATATATTAGAAAAATTCGTGCATACTTTTAAGCGAAATTTTTAGAAATTTTTACTATGTACAGCGTGTTTTTGTTTCGCATAGTGCAAGTCAAACCACACTGTTTTAACACATTCGAGCCAGTCACACGCCCGAAATCCTATTTAAAACAACCTTTTAAACAGTGCTATTAGTTTCAAGCTAACTCAAACTACACTCAGCGCTAAAATTATGCTCTACATTCGTGCTCCACCACCTGACCCATTGCACTTTTCTTTTCCAAAACTTTTCTTCTTAGTCCGCTTAAAATATGCTTATCCCCATTTTTGTTTCTTTCTTTCGTTTTTTTTTTTTTTTTTTGTGTCTTTGAAGTTGCGCGCTGCAAACTTGAGTAAAATTACTTTTATTTTAATTTGATTAATCGTAGAAGCACCCTTAACGCTTTGAACCTTTTTGCAGCATCTAAGAATAGAAAAATATATATATTAAAAGCTGAATGGCAAACTGAAATTTTAGCTAAGAAAAATGTCGAGCACGAAGAAAAATCCAACAAATTTCATGCATTGAAAATTAATTAATGCCAATTTGTAAAATCGAAATCTGAAACTTTGATAAAGAATCATATTTTTTTTTCATCATTTTCTTCGAACATTGATGTCAATTGGCATAATAGAATTTCAACAAATGCTATTCACCAAAGTTTTGCCTGTGAAAAGTGGTCAGTGTCGAAATATTAAAAAATTGGACAGCGAAATTGTTGTACACTACAATTTAATAAAGTTTAGTCTTATATATTGTACCACTCGTGTATCTCATTTGAGGTTTAAGCGATTTAGTTAAGTAGTAAATCAAAATTAATTCAATTAGCTACAAATTCTGCTCAAGTACTTGTTCAATCAGTTCGGTAGTTACGGCGCAATACGAAGAAATATGATGAGAAGTAGTTTTACTGTCAAAATTTAAATCGACGATTAAAATTCGAAATGGCTGTTACGTAAAGTATTAACTTTCTCGAAGAAATCAAGCTACACAGCTGTAGCAAATCCATGGAATGGTAACGAAGTTATGAACAATTAACCCTGGACGCTCATGGTTGGTCATTCTGACCACGCTTTTTACAATTCGTTGTTTTTCTCTCTATTCTTTCTTTCTATTGTGCTCATGACTCGTAGAGCGTTAGTTGCTGTTGTGCTGTTACTGAGCGCAGTTGGTGGTGCTATATTTTTTAATTTGCGTGGTCAAAATGACCAACGACGAACTTTGTGTGAGTTTTTTTTCAAGACAAATAGACAAATAGATGACACACTGGCCTACTTTTTTGGTAAGCTGAATGTGTTCTTTACGCCCATAACATGTTTCAAAAAGATGAAAAGCCACTTGGCCGTGCTGCTTTCATGAAGAAATTGTATTGTGCTCTTATAGAAAATAATATGAAAGACAGGAAGAAGAAGTGCCAACATTGTCTACGTCGCTTCGATCGAATATTAAAAATTTAATTGCTAATGATGAGAGCTCAGAACAAGAAAATCGTGTCCCGCCCATAAACGACATACACCTCCTGCGTAAAATGCGAAAAACGTCTCTGTGGAGAGCATCAAGTTGTGCCTTGCGCCTTTTTTCACAAAATCATAACTGCATTTTCCGAAATACTTTTTTTTTTTGGTTGAAAGTATTAATTTTAAGAAAAAAATACTTTTAATGAATGATAATTCCATTAATTTACTTATTTTGTAAATTTTGTTTACTTATGTTATGCAAAAAAAGCCGAATGGAGAAGAGCTGTGAAATACTCATTTTAACTAGAAGACTGCAGAAAAGCGACTTGTTTTGTTTATTTTCTAAATATATATAAATAAAAGAGCATAAAACTAACATTTTTTGTGGACTTTTCCTGCATGGGGTTTTTCCAAAAGGCATTCTAAAAATGTCGTGGTCAATTTGACAACAATGACCTTTACGTTACAAAAATAACTATAATAAAACTGTGATTAGTCGAATGATCACTTTTCATTGAACACTTACTCATTACAGAAATACTGAAACTCTTGTACGTTTTGGGATATACATGTGTGAAAGTCCGAATTGAAGTTATGTTTGACAAGCTGAGTGATATATTTTAAAATCAAAATAGTTCATTCGGAAATAAAACTCAAAATTCCAAAGGTTTTCTTAAGTTTTCTTGGAACAATCGACATAACGAAATTTATGAAAGCTTTGCTTTAATATTTGGATTGGACCACCTCAGATTTTAATTGTATATATGATTTCTTATACACGTGTGTATAATAACAAAATTTTATACCTAAAAGCTCTTCGTAAGCTTTTAAATTGTATATAAAATCATTTATAGATCAGAGCTAAAGTCACTGTTGAATGCTCAGTTTTTCAATTTGTTAGCGTCAAATTTGAATTTGTGTTGACTTTCATTTTCCACCGCAAGAGCACACTAAACTTACTAATCGCCTTGCTCTCCTGCCACTCTTAGCGCTGGTATTTCGAATTGAACAAGGTTTTGCTTGATAAGAAACGAAAAATGGTGGTACTTCGAACCGGATAACCGTGTAATGTTATTGATTTCGTGAAATTAAATACAGCTAGCACAATTTCGCACGATGCACATTATTAAAGGTGAGTAAAAGTCCACGCCGGCATATAAGTTTTGCTTAACGAGAAACGAAAAATTTTGGTCCTTCGAGCCGGATATTCGTACAATGCGGTTTTTGGTTTCGTGTAGTTAAATCTGCAATTTACAAGTATAGTGCAAATTATGCAAAAATCAGCTTTAAAGCATTTTTGTTATATTTTAATTATTATTTTTTGTGTATTTTTATGTGAGCTATAGGATCTATTATATCCATAAACCACCGCACCAAACCAATAAACGGAAAACAACCAGTTTCATAGCGCATTCGATTCATTATATTTTCCAATTGAAATAATTAAGCGAACACGACTTCTGGCATTTGACACAAAAGCTGATTTTCGTCTACAAAATCTTCTTTTTTTGTATAACTACTCAAATGCTCAAACCTTAGCTACTTCAGCTGCCACTGCTGTTGATTTTACGGCTTTCAATAATAAATGCCTCGTAATTAGCATTTTTGAATTGAATGTTGTATAGGGTTTTACACTGGAAGGTTTAACAAAAATATGCAAATTGCTTTTTATATTTAACAAGTGGTGTTCAAGTGGAAATTTAGTCACCAAAGTGTTTGCTGGTCCATTTTATTTCTTTTTTCGTACAATATTTTTGGTTGACTTTTTGTTGTTGTTGTCGGCTTTTGTTCAAATTGACCCGACGACAGGTGCCACACTTTTCTTACTCCAGAGATGCTTTTTTTCTTTACATCTTAGCACGTTTATTAATTAATTAATTTGCACACGCGTTTCGCTCTTTGAGTTTTGTTCGATGAGAGTTGAAAAAGTAAACCCAGACCTAATGTTTGCACATAAATTGACTTAAATATTTTCGCTAAAACTGAAAGTTTTTGTTGCACAAAAGTTTTTATACCCACGCCATGAATTTTTCACGACACTTACTAATGTTGTCGCCATTACTGTCAACGTTATTGTTGTTAGTAGTTGTTCCTGTGGCGAGTGTTTGGCATTATTTTGGACAGCGTGCCACATTATTAGACTTTTCAACTTTTTCAGGACACAAATGTGTCGAAAATCTAGTGTTTATGCTGTCTTGCACTTTTACTTCACTGAAGAATTTAGTTTGTTTTACTTATTGAGGTTTTTAATGCTGTTTTAACTCTAGTATTGCGCTTCTAACTGGCGATTTAGTTTGTCAACTTTTAGGCAATGTCAAATTAATTATAATTTGTAAATTTAAGTCACGGTTGGTTCAACATTTTTATTTCAAATCGTTGTGATTCTTAAAATAGCACAATTTTTGGCGCCCGAGCAGGGACACGACAGTGATTAGTAAGAAGTACAGTGTTTTATTATGGGTTATTTCATTGTTGCTTTCATTGAGCATACAATTTGTGCACTTACGTCCAGAAATAAAACACTATTTAAGAACATTATTTCATAAAATCATGGTGAAAAACACCATGAAAATTAATCTCGAAGAGAATTAAAATATATTGTTGAAAGCATTTAAGTAATGTTTCATTTCTGGACATTGATATTGACGTAGGAAACTATTAATTTGTGGAAATTAGCCTGTTTCGATAATTTCACAGCGCGATTTAATACAGGGTGCGCCATCAAGCCGATTGATAATAGCACTGCCAATACACTGGAAATACCGTTCCAATCTGATTTTTGGAACAAAATTTTAATGACAGATGAAGCTCTTTCTACACTCTCTGGCGAAATCTAATGTTTAGTCAAAGTAGGATGAATTGATGTTTCAGAAATGCTCAATTCCAATAATTACAATAAAGATTTTGGCTGATATTTGATGAATTCATGCTTAGTTTTGATCGAATCAGCGGTGATCACTGAGTTCGTTTGGCCAACATGTGAGGCATCGATTCTGTCCTCAATTATTACCTCCGCCACGGGATAAATAATCATCATTATAGACTATGTGCATCAATTTTGGTTACAGTTTTAACAAGTTTAAAATAAAACTTATTGTTGGATTTTGCTTCGATGCCGAATTTTGTAGCGATAACACAAACCTATTGTCACTTCAGAAACAAGAACTCCGCTTTTAGTGAACGAAATATCATGAAACTAGAAAGGAATGTTGGAAAAAGCATGTACCATGTTTCGGACCTATAAACTCACATCCTGCAGACACCACCCAACAAATTCTCTAACCAAAAATCCTGTTTACTTTGGAGAGCACCTTGTAGCATCATTGAAATTCTTTCAATTCTACAGTTTATAAACTAAAACTGCCACTTACAATGAAACACTTTCACCCATAACGCCCAACCATACTAAATATTAAATTTGTTTTAAGATTTGCATAATCTGACGATACTGCCTTAGCTTCCAAATAGCACAAAAAACGAGGAGAAAACAGAGAGGAATGTATACACGACACAATTTCATGCTATTAAAAATGCAGATCTAAGCAAACCATGTTTCAAAGCAAGTAAGCCAATTTTAAAGGTACAATAGCCAAGTTGTTTGCATGATATGACGACAGGAACGGAACTCTGTCAGGCTTGTTTGCCATACAACTTACCATAGAGATTTGATTTAAATATGAATGTCAAGTGTCAGCAGCGTAAAAAGCGTTGTAAGTTTCTGCTACTAAACAAGATTATAATATACCGCGCTGACATGTGTAGTCCTGGCACAATAGATTGCGTACAAGGTGCGTACACATCCAAAAAGGATAAGCGCGCGCGCGCATTCTTTTCAAATAGTTGCTTTGCATGAGAAAGCAAAGGAAAATGCTGATTTTATTTGTAAATGTAATGAAAAAAAAAATACATAAAAACAGAAAATAAAAATAAAAATAAAAAATAAAAAGAAGAAAGGATAACTGAATGGAGAGCACATCGCCGAGATTGAAAACGCGTGCAGTTGTGCGTGAGAAAAAAATTCGCTTAAAATATTTTTACAGAGCAAAAAAAATCCAGGCACTTTATCATGGCTACAAAAAAAAAACCGGAATTGAAAGGACAAAATCGTAAAGCAAAAAAAAAAAAAAAAAAAAGAATACAGAAAAAAATTGCCAGCAGGCTTCAATTATGCGCACATTATAAGCTAATAATATAAACTAAAGGATAACAGCAGAATAAGCAAATAAATGCCTTATACTACCTTGATTTTATTTCTTTCTTGGCGCAAATTCACTTGAGTTCCCCAGTGCCAAAGCCTTAAATAGCTGCTAAAGTCCTTAATGCAAAGTATATACTTATGCCAATGATATATGCGCGAACATACACACATATATCCTTCCACAGACAGACACTGCGAGTACGAGTATATATTCATGTTCTGGCAGCCGAAAATGAGATATACATTTTCGCGCTTGTTTTTTTTTTCCTTCTTCATTTTTCCAGGACATTTCGATTTTTTTCTTTTTATACCATTCACAAATATAGTGAAATAGTATTAACATTTTGTCAGAAAGTTTGTAACGCATTAAAGGAGATAAAGCAAGCACATGAATTATAACTATTCTTGAACAGCATGACGTGACGAGTCAATCTAGACATGTCTGTCCGTCTGTCTATATGTATTTTTTTAGCAATTTTTGATATATTTGGCCGAATTCCCGTCTACATATCGATTTGCCACGCCCATCATGCCCATTTGACGTGTCAACCTTCTGATTGCTGTCCGTCTGTCTGCCTTGCATAATTTTTTCAATGGCTGTCAAACGCATACTTAATGATGCAGCTTGTTCAAAATTTGAGTGTAGGTCGGATCCTAGGAACTTATGCTTCATATACACGTCATTAGATCTACCCTGCGCTCTTTTAGGTACAGCTCCCATACAAACCCACCACCCTATTTTATGGATTATTCATGAAAACCTTTTTTCATTTCAGCCAAAATCAACTTGACATTTGAAATGGTGGCTTCGCATGCATGAACGCTTCGAACAATTAGCAAGTGGCATGTCACGCCCACTTTCAGCTGTAGGCTGCAACAAATTTACATCCCACGTTTAGATTGTTAAATTTTACAAATTTTTTTATCTTTACACCTGAAGACACTTGAAACTTCATGTGCATGGTATCAAAACTTCGGTAGCACCGAAGTTAACGTTTTTTTCTTGCTTTTATTTTTCTTCTTCTACTCAGCTTCGACACTAAGACGTAATTCAATGCGCCAAAGTGAATTTAAGCGCTTTTCAAATACTCGCCGTGCATTTGTATCTGAATGTACGTATGTGTAAGGATATCTTTTTCAGCATGTATTGCTGTGGCTGTCTTCTATATGTATGTATAAATTTGTCTGTCTGTAATACACGCGCGTGTCCTTAACGCGTTTATGTTTGAAACGTGATATATTAAAAAAAAAAAAAAGATGTTCTAAGGAAAACCAACAAGAAATATTCTCAACGAGCGCAAATCAAACCCAAGAAAACTCCTTGAAAAAACCAAAAAGTAAAACTAAATGAAAACGAATCGCTGTAAACGAAAATAGTGCGTCCTTGTACAATATTTGTTGCGCACTGTCAATAACGGCCATAGAAATCCTTTGATATAGAAGGACATTGGCTATAAATTTTACTTCCATACCCTGTAATTGCAGCAAGTAAAAGGGTATTGTAAAAATAAAGTTTTTTGTGTATAAACATAGAAAAGCCAACAAGAAAAACTTTAAGTGTAGAGAAGGGGGAAAGAAAGTTTCTATATACGCGCCTTGGCGTAACATCTCAGCTATTCGTATTAAGCAGACCATACAGCTTCGAAATTAACTAAAAACGAACATCATAAATGCTATATTTTATAACTGTTTATTTGTTGTACAGCATTTAAAAATTAAGACTTAAGATAGGTGTAAACTTTCCAGATATAATGTTCTTCTAAGCTCCACCCTCAGGTAGAATTATGAAGCTTTAGAACCTCTTAAAAGTTAATTCGTTTAGACTCTGGTTAATCAGTAGCAATAAAGTTTTTATATCCTATAGAACTTTATGAGTGTTGAGTACTTCTTAAGCTCATTGTGACTTTTTGTAAGAAAGACAATTGCAGTTATCAACTGACGTATCTTAAAAAAAGTGAGCTTATGCAGTTTTTAAGTTATTTGAGAAACTCACAAAACTAGACTACGATTATCTACACAGTTTACCTACATCATTGCATAAGCCTGATTTTTTTTAATTTATGTGAGTTGATAATTGCAATTATCTCTCTTGCTTAAACTCCGCACCAGATATTTGATAGAATTTGTAAAATGCCTCACAGTATACACGAATTTTGGTGAGAAGAATTCAGTTAAAACGTAAAAACACTAAAAGCTTTAAAACAGCTTTCACTTTCTAACTAAAATGATAAGAAACAAGCATTTATAACGTGTTCTGGATCATGGTATAATAATAAGGTAGCGTATTAAGAGCGAGCGCCCTCATATTTGTTAGTTCGCTTCGAATGCTTGTGTTGAACGGTTCGGTTCGCGGACCAATTTTTCTTTGTTCGCGCTCATATAAATTGACCTGCGTCTGCGTTCAGTACACTACCTTATTATTGTACGATGCTCTGGGTTGTTAATATAAAACTTTGAATACTTCTGGAGCTCACGAAAGAAGGTTCGTATGGATTCCACCACTTATAATGCTCCGATCTAGACCTATTTGGGATATATTACTAGTATTGACATAAGATAAACGAAAATTGGGCGTTTCTGGCTTAATTAATTAATTAACAAAAAAAAACAAAAAAATGTTTCCACAAACTGAAAAATGCGGGACACGTTTGCAGAGGGCTATCCATTATAGTACCCCTTACGAAAAACCAGCTTTGGAGCTAGCTTTTATAGTAGGGTTGCCACGTTCCTTTAATACATTTTATCTCATGAGGGAATAGGAGAGTCCTTATATCTAAAGTTGGTTTATCTATCTCAAATAGGCTCCAAGATCATGTTGTACAACTGGGCGTTCAGACAGGCGGATATGTCTATATCGACTCAACTTTTGATGTGGATCAAATAGGTTTACTTTTTATTAGTTCTGTTGCGCCTCCTATCGGCTTATCTATAAATTTTTAGAAACATAAACTACTCTTTTACCCTATGCATGTAAGGTATAAAAAGTAGGTATTTAAATTGCATAGAAGCATTTGTATCAGATCCATACTGTACTATGTGAAACGATATCTTGCTTCAAATAATGTATGAAATAGTTCCAATTTTTCAGTAAACATTTTTAAAACCGTAAAAGCTCAAAAGGCTTCATTGCTTCGCTCTTATTGGCCAGCAGCAGAAAAATTTGCTCCGAAAGCTGTACTTTTTTTTAAGTAGAGTTGCATACACAACCCCCCCCCCCCCCCGGGAGTAGTACAGTTGCCCCCCAGACAGCGTTCTGGATCCGCCACTGATAAGCATTGAGTGCGAGTGTGAGTTGCAAAAAGAAATGAGAGCAAGCAAACGAATTCAATGTACGAGACCATACAATCATACATTAGAATATGGCTAAATCGTAAACAGAGTAGTTACTCAGTCTGTTAGATTTTCCATGCATGAATTTTATACGTTCTCTAAATCTATGCTCAAATAATGATCGAAATAATGTATTAAAAAGCGCAGAGTGAGCCCCCCTCCCCCCTACTACACGCATAAACGCGTAGCGTACACCAATTTTAATTTTCTACCAATCAAAATATGCTTTCAACTCTGCTCTTATTACATCACACTTAAAAAACAAATATCGCTGAAAGTGTATATCGCGAAGAAATTGCGTTGAAAAATGCTAAAAACGATTTCAGACTAAGTCCAAGCACCAATTTCATGCTAGCATGCAAGCACCTATCCAAAAAGAAAAGGCACTGCTACACACATACATATATAAATCCTTAAAAGCTACAGAGCACTCTTCATATACGAGTATCTAAACCTATAGAACCCACACAGACATGCACAAAATCCCAACGCAACTACTCAAAAATTCCAGCATCCATGCGCGCTATGAATTTCGCTGCTAAGGAATTATTTCGCATTTTCTTTGCCTTTACAGCTTAGAAATAGAGCACCCACCTTATAAATACTCATGCCAGCCAACCAACCAACCAATATCCCACACAACGACTTTGTCTTTTATCAAAAAATTGAATTGAAATTCGATGGCACTTAGTATGAAGTCTGTCTGCGCGTTCTTAGTACAAGCTGTGCTGTGTGTGTGTGTGTGTGTGTGTGTGTGTGTGTGTGTGTGTGTGTGTGTGTGTGTGTGTGTGTGTGTGTGTGTGTGTGTGTGTGTGTGTGTGTGTGTGTGTGTGTGTGTGTGTGTGTGTGTGTGTGTGTGTGTGTGTGTGTGTGTGTGTGTGTGTGTGTGTGTGTGTGTGTGTGTGTGTGTGTGCCATTCATTGATGCTGACAATGTTTTTGTGTGTGCGTATGTGAGTGTGTGTGTGTTTGTGTTAAGGATATCTTCGCTCCACCCAACTTCGATTTGATGCATTAAGCCGTATACGTACTGCGCGCCAAAATACTTCAAGGATAAACGTAAATTTTATTAGTTTTGAGCTTCTACATTAGCGAAAATTAGTTAGGCTGCCGAAGGTTATCCGATTTTCTTCTTAAATTTTTAGGTTGAAACGCTGCGGAAAATAGGATTTGCTGTACATCTATTTTATGCGTACGCTGTAAAATCGAATTTTATGTATTTCTGATGCTTCAAATTGTGTAGATGTCTTTAAAATGAGAGAAGATTTTTGTTTGGTGGCAGCAGAAAAATTATGTGCTATAGTGAATGCTAACGCAGTAGAAATTTATCTATGAATAAGTATGTTGAACAGAGGTCACGAAATGCATTAATTTCTATTGGATTTTAAGTACATGTTGTTAAGATTTATTTCTCGAAAGTTTGTTTTGTAGCAGTAATAGTTGTTTTTAAAAATAGCAAACTGAAATTTAGTGGTTTCCGTTCTTATAAGCAAAATGGAGAAGGCATACAAAAATCTTGTACGACAGTCCTAACGTGAATCTTACAGAATGTACAACAACGGTTTGCGGAAACAACTCGTCTCCATAAGGTAAGAGACAGAACCGTTTTTTTTTTTTTTACCGATAGCCGACAGGAAATGCTCGAACATTTGCTTCAAGTACACTTTTGTGGGTCCAATTCGAGAACAATGGGTTATGAATAAATGTAATTGCAGCTCAACTGTTGTAATTCTGAATAAGAACACGTATCATGTCCTTCCAACCAAGCAAACCCCTGAGAGAGATGGCATTTTCCAGCTATGCTCCACTAATGGTTCGCAGTCTTCATCGATCCCTTGATATGTCTTATGAGAGCTAGTTTTAGCTTGGGCTATATAGCGCGTTCATGGAGGAAGGTGTCCGTCGTTCTTATCTTAAAACAGAGCAACAGCTTCATCAAAATCTTATAGACCTATCAGTATTGCTTCTTTTATTCTCAAGACTATGTCTCATTGGGCAACTAAACAAAAATGCAAACGGCCCACTTATAAAAAGGTTAATCTAATGTTGGTGCACTTCATTATTCAGTTGGTAAAATCGAAGAAGCCTTTCAACCAAAAGAAATTGCTTTCCATGCTTTTCTTAATATTGAGGGCGCTTTCTACGGCTCCATCGCTCGTGCACTGGCACGTAGGGCATGGATGATCTTAATATAACCTGGGTTGGCTCTATGTTAAATCAACGTGACATAACATCCTCTCTTCGTAATTTATCAGTTTGCAACAAGGCAATCAAGATATATGCGCAAGAGGACGTTCTCTCACCAATTTTTGAGTCCCTGGTTATAGAAGACCGAGCTCAGTTTACAAGGGTAAAATATTATTGGTCTCGGTGAGGTTTCGACACACTATTTCTGATGATATGAGCTCAGTTCTTCGAATATTGAAGGAAAGATGTGCCAAGGAGATACAAATTGGTGCTAGATCCAGTGTACAGCCAGAACACACTTTTATGGTATTCCGTGAAAGTAAAGTTCTTAGCGATTATTCTTAACAAGAAACTAAGCGGGAATACCCAAAAGCCAGGCAAAATAAATGGCCATGTAAGCGTCTGTTTGGTCGGACATGGGTCCATTTCCATGGATGGTAGAACCCAAAGTTAGCTACGGCATCACGTCTTGTAACCCAAACGGCTGCAAGTCTGTACGACAACAACGGCTAGCATTCCTGTGCATTGCAGCAATGGTGCTGATCATTAAACAATTACACCTGCACAGTTTCACTCAATTGTCAGTAGCAATTGAAGCTTTGAAATTTCAGACTATAACTAGTCTAAACACAAGATGAATTGGTTCACTTTAGTACTCTCAATCATATACATGTAGTCGAAATCTGTAATATATGTGACTGTTTGAACACGGAATTACGTTTCGGCAGACATTTGTCTTTCGCAGTCGCTCAGATTGCAACGAAGACGTCTCTGGTAGTGGACCATCTACAATGAAATGGGTTACTGATGTTCACTCAAAGAGACGGGTATAAGTGCAAATGTCTCCGAACCCAACACCAGGAGCTTTAGGGCCAACGATATTTCCATCTACTATCTGCATCCGCTTTCTTTTGTGTATAAGAGTCCTAAAGGGCCCAATATTACTATCTTTTCTAATAGCCATGGCGGCTATTAAAGCACTAGGTTCCTTGAAGTTTTCCTTAACTCTGTTTATACGATGCTACGAAATTATTCAACAACTTTTAATCGGCTGCAGAATCGCAATCTGTTGTATTGCTAGACACAAGAATATCAAAGGAAAATGCTAATAATCTGCACAGGACTGAATCGACAACTCTTTCTATGGATCAGGATGCTTTTTGTGGACTAAGTTCTATTAAGTCCAAATCCTTCACTGCAGCCTTCTTTAGAAATTCTGCCACTCAACACTGAATGCAATTCCCTACACAACGTAGAATATATATAAATAGCTCATCCAATATATCCTAAAATCAATGCACATCTCAGCAGGTCAAATCTGGGGCTGCTCATGTGCTGCATGTACCTGACTGGTCATCACCGACTGAGATATCATCTAAACAAGCTAGTTAGGTCACTCCTCAGAAGCAGAGTTCAGACTCTGCCTTTAGAACGATGAAACTAGCCTACATATATGTATACCTTTACTTTGGATATACGAGTATGCTGAAAATGTTGTATATGTCGTCTGATAAAAGGCGTTCACTTCTCCGAAGTTTATTTCAAACTAACCAATTAAGTAACCAACTGAATGCTTCATATATTTTCAATAGTTATTTTGTAATATAAATTGTATTGTGTAAACCATTAAACTTATCTCTTATCTACATTTAGATACATTTGTATATATCGAAATCACTGCAAATAGCTAAAATAATTTAACCAATTTTTGAATTCCATTACTGCATTTTGTTTGCTTCACTGATTCCAGGAATGCTGTGTAAGCTCTATGAGTAGTTAAAGTATCATACTACATATTTCTATCATAAACCACATTAAGAAGCAACATTATTTAACAACATTTAACCATAATGTACACAAAATACCAACTATTTAATTTGTAATTTCCTTATTGTAGACAATATAAACATTAATACATTGTATGATATGTGTGATAAATAGCAAAGTGGACAAAACTCATAAAGCAAATAATATGCATATTATTCTAACAACTAATATGACGCTATATATTTAAGTAAATTCAAGAATTCCGATTACAATCTGAGCGTATAAATAAATGTTTAGAGAGTCATCACTATGTATGCCATAAATTTCCGTTTCAAATTAAGATTTATGTTAACCACAAAATAATGCAATACATATGCGACTTCAACAAACTCTTCATTCGACAGGCGTGTATTATATTGTAAGTAAAATCCAAACTCTTCTGGTAAGCTTTGTGCGTAAATCTGTAGTCTCAAGTAGCAGGCTCATTATAGTTAACCACACATTAATAAAATGCTCGAAATAGCAAGATATACAAGATATATATATATATGTATATATGGGTAGATAAATAGATACTTTTATATATACATATATATACAATATACGTATACTGAAGCAAATGCGTTTAGGTTGGATTGAGCTTTTATATTTGACATAACTTTAGTCTAAAGTGTTCAGAAGTTTTGAATTTTGCTAACGTTTGATTTACTTTCATTAAGAGTGAAAAACTATAAAAACTATTGAAGATTTTGTCAGTCATTTACAAAAAAAAAAATTTGCCGACACGAACTGTTTTTCATCGAGTACTCAGCTAACAAAAATGTTTGCTACCGAAAATACTTTATATACTCAAAAAACAGTTGACAAAGCGTGTGACCTTTTACATTTCCGTCAGTAAAAACCAAAGAAAAATCAATATGTGTGAACTTTTTACATAATAAATATCTTAATTTAGTATTTTATGTTGATTTGGGCACATTGTATTTGTTTGTTTGACTTAGCAGTAATAATTTACAATTTTATTGGGAATAAAGTATAAAAATTTTAACTTTGGTAGTATTGAAATAGACGTTAAGAAGTGTTGTGCCAGAATTGAACAGTTTTGCTCAATCATGGTGGATAGTTTGGTATTTTTGTGGTTTATTGAGTTCGAGTACGCAGTTAGATAATTAGCAAACAATGTTTGAAGACTTTGCCAATTATATGGAATTGAAAAACTTTTGAACAATCGTTTCTGTATCGAGTTAAACAGTATGTATCAACAACTGATTTCAAAACGATAATCAGAAAAAATGTGAAATTATGCGCTCTCAATACAGTTCTAAAATTTTTAGTTGTTTGAATATAAAATGTTACTCAATTACTTTTTGTTTTAATTTTTAAATGTATCGACTAAACCGATACTTCCCTACGGCAAAGCAAATATAAAGTGCTCGGTCAAACGTTAATGTAGCATTTTGCATAGAAGTTATTAAAAGCAACATTTAGAGACAAAAAAGACAAAGCAAAAGCTTTATGTTTTGTTAGTGTAATATTTTGATAAGAGTGTGTCGTTTGTTTCCTTGTTGGTTGCAGCGTGTTTTCACCCTTGTACGTTTCTTAACTGTGAGACGGTGCGTGGGAATTCTTGTACGTAAAATTTTATAAATACCATGTACTCTTAGGGTAAAAATGTATGTTCCAACTAACAGACCACATAAATTATATAAATTATTGATCAGGCTTTAAAAGTCAAGTAGATATGTATATACATGTCAATCAGTATGACTGTCTGTCTGAGTTCTGTGAGACTACAAGAGAAAGAGTCTTCAAATTTGAACTTTTAGACCTACACATTCCTCTTCAGTTAAAGTGTATTAAGTCCGCATGCCAACCCCACTATAAAGAGTAGCTCTACACAAACCTGCTTCTCTTTTTTGTATGAACATTTTTATCTATCCGTCTGTCTGTATGTCTGTCTGTATGTCTGTCTGTATGTCTGTCTGTCTGTCTGTCTGTCTGTCTGTCTGTCTGTCAGTCAGTCTATCTATCAGTCTGTCTATCCGTCTGTTTGTTTCTTCGATGACACGGATGATATAAAAATCATAGAGGAAACAATATTCTCTAGAAAATATGGGCTGTATCATATGCAAAAGGTGCGAAGCAGCGTACTTGACCATATGTGTATACGTTTTTATGGCTTTTTGAGTGGTTTTATAGTTTTTTAATTTATAAAAGTTAAAAAAAGTGTGTATCCATCGGCATTGTACATTGCCTATGGATACACACACACACGCAGCTCTTTGCATAAACGATTTCAAATTACAAAAACAACTTCTCTGTTCTACGTTATCTTTCTGCGTATACAAAGCCAGACTTCATTTTGATACTTTTGTGAATCTCTGCATCGAAGTATTTATTGTTCTCGCATCAAGCCTGTCGAAAAGAAACTTAACATACACTAATTTTACAACAATCCAACTCCGCCTAATACTTAAACACTGGCTACAGCTACAAGCAACCAAACAAAGGATATTACTGTAGATTTAAACATGCACACACACACACACACACACCTACAATGTTTGTATTATATGTTTGCATATACATACTCGCGTAGAAGATCATTACTCCTTCTACATTAACACACTACAACTCAAGCGACGAGTGACGCTGATTGATTTGAATAAATGCGCGCAAATTTATCAAATTAGCCGCAGGCAGGCAGGCAGGCAGGCAGGCAAGCAGGCACACAGACAAAGTATCTTTGTATCTAAACAGCGGATACATTGTAACTATCTAAGCACACACATATGTGCCGCATAAAACAATGCTTGAAGTGTCATCAACTAATCAAGTAGCATTTGTTAAACCAATATCTATATACAAACTATATTGTATTGTATATAGATACAAACTCTATTCTATAGATACATTTATTTCATGCACAAATGAAGATAGATACTTGTGACTGTGGTCAGCAATAATGTATAGTCACATCAAATTGATAAAGTGCAAAACATAAAATCGCGATTTTGATTAACATTTATATGAAGAGCAAAAGAACAACAGGCAAAATAAATCTTTTTCATACACTTAATAGCAGAAAAACTTCATATAAATCAAAGCACTACTATATTAGGCGCATGGGTGCTTTTTGTTGTTATAGTAAAGTAATAAATAATAAAAGTGGACTGACTGTTCATTAAGTTTGTTTTATTAAAAACTCAAGACAAAGGCGTATAAAAATAAAAATTAATAGCAAATTTTCTACACACCCTACAACGGGAACCACTCGCGATTTAAGAAAAAAAAAGAACTAAACATTTTCTAATAAAAGCGTTTTTGTTTCACTTTTCTTTTCTTTTCTTTTCATTTTTTTTTTTTTTTTATTTCTTAAATGGATAAAAGGAACAATGCGCCGAACGAAGGAGCAACAACCCTTTGGAATTTTATGCATCCCACTTGGTATTTTAAGCAAAGAATTTCTTAGATATAATATAATAATGAGAAAATGGCGTCTTCCGCATTCAATTTACCCTTGTACGCTTGATCTTTTGTTACAATATTAATTTATGTCCACGCGCCATAAAAACGCGTTAAGAAAATATTATAATGTTTCTATATTAAATTATCGCGTTATATATTTTCATTAGCATTTTAATAAATTAGTGGGTTTTTTAATAGCATTGGAAGTTTTTTTAATGCACTTGTTATGCCTAATAAAAATAATTAATAGCCATAAAATTTGCTCATAATGTATAAAAAATTCGTAATTCAGAGCCACCACCTGTAGCGGTCAGTTGGAAAGTTGGCAATTATTTAAAGGTTTTGCACTTTTTCAGTGTTGCCAGTATTAAAATAAGAAGAAAAATAACAGGTAATTTTTAGTACTTTAAACGGTTTGCTATAACGGTTTCTGTTTCTGATTGTTTAAAAAATCAACCAAATAATTTCACTTCCTGTTGTCGCATACAACAGAAACAGAAACTGAAACGAAACTGAAACTGATTTTCAGTTTCTGTTGTACATTTATTCAGTTGCAGTTTCAGTGTGGGGTTGCCGCATAAACTGAACTGAAGCTAACAAAAAACAACAACAACAAGAACTCGAATAACTCGTGTTTCTAATGCAAGTGTTGCAAATAGTGAATGGCAAAATAGCTGATTTGCTGTCATTCAGTAACAGAAAGAAGTCAAAAGTACTTCTTTCAGTTTCAGTTGCTGATGTACTGAATTCAGTTTCTGTTGCTGCGGACAACAGAATTCTAAAATTCTATTTTAGTTTCAGTTTCAGTTGCTAATATACTGAATTCAGTTTCAGTTTCTGTTGTATGCGACAACAGGCCTTAAGCAAACTGAATGAATTTTGTGTGAATGGCAAAAATTACAATGTTGTAGTTGTAAGTTACAACTTGTAAACGTTTCGTGAGATAGTTCTATTTTACTTAATTTGGGTACGCTGAATTCAGTGGTGATAACATGGTAATTAAGGTAAATTAAATTTCCAATTTGGTTATTGCATGCATGATCCATTTCAAAGCAGCTACGAATGGTGTTCGGCGATTATCGCGAGGATGGAAAGCGAATTTGGCTCGAAAACATGCTTCAATCCTTCGATGACATTAGCGTATGTAAACCGAATTTTAAAACCATTGAATCCATCCATCCATCAGGAGATCCCCTTTCCACTCTTAATGAAACATTTTACAGAACTCCGCACTAGCAGTTTCGCATGTGCGTGAATGTACTCCTTCACCACCGTTTCTCCCATTGTAGACAACATTTTGCAACATCAGCGAAACATGTTTTCATAATAATATAATCTCACATAGTACTAACTCTAAATAAATTTAGTATTTTAATGTTGGCAGTTGTTGACTTCGTAACGCATTACAAGAAGCATCGTAGACCCCATAAAGTTTATATTCTAGATCAGCTTAACGAAACGAATCTATCTAGCCTTGTCCACCTGTCTGTCTGTCTGTCTGTCCGTCCAAAAAATATCTGTATATATGTCGATCTAAAATAGATATGGAGACTATTAGTAATCGTAGGGGCTGAGAACACGAGTACGCCCACTGAAGAATATAGCGCTCATATAAACCTACAGTTCACTTTTCGGTTTTTGTATAAAAAATCTTACCAATAAGTCAATATCAACTAAAAAATCCGGTATGATGCGTGACTTCTTATAGACATATATATTAGTGCATCCGCCCAAGTTTACGGTTAGCCCACATACAGACATACCGCCAAGTTTGTATTGTTTTTGTGCGTAAAACTTCAGTATTTCTTGTTCCACACACTATAAAAACATCATTTGCCGTACTTATGGCATAAATAATTGAGTACAAATCAAAAAAATCACACAGAACCTGAAGGTCCCTCTCACCGGCTCACAGGTTCACTACTTCTCCTAAGCCGTTTGACTTTAAACTTTTGCAATGTCACCAACAGTGAACAATAAAGAAAAATGCTGCCAATATTTAGTGCATTATAGTACGCTTCTGTATTTGTGTATTTCAATGTTAAATGCATAATAAAAAAAAAAATATAGTTCAAGAAGATGCTCAACATATGTAGGTTCCTATTCCCTTCATTGCATTCTTATTGCAACACTGCACTTCACGCACAAAACGGCAAATAAATGTCAAGCATTTTGACAAAAAAAGCAAATGGAAAAAAATGCCAGGAATTCATTAGCGCCAGAACAAAAGCTCATGCGATATTACTTTCCTGCGTTGTGTTAGGAAATTCATTAAATAAAACTCGCTGCTGCTGACATTGACATCGTTTGGCATCATTAAAAGTTAATTTGACATTTGCAAATGTCAAATTAAATTAATTCGCAGTGATTTTATTCTAAGACAATCTTGTCAGTTCGGCTGCATGCGCTTCATTTTATCCTTTTTCTTTGTTTTTTTTTTTTGTTTTCTCTTTCTTCTTGGCAAATCACAGCTTTTCAATTTTTATTGCATTTCAAATTTATATTCTTTATTTTTTGATTTTTCATATACGCCGGAAATGCCGACATATTGTACTCATATGTCTGCTTAACACTTCCGCTTACTCAGTCAGCTGTCATTAAATTTTAATTAATTTCATGTTGTAAAAATATTTATATACAAAACATTCACAGTGCAGAGACTGTTTCATGCGCATCAAGTGATTGTCATTGTGTGACATTATGTATAGAGTGTTTTTTTAGTGCTGTTAAACTTTGAATAGAGTTAAAATAAATTGAGATAACATAATTTCAAACTGAAAATTGGCTCTATTAGAAAAATAATTTTTGACACTAGTGTTTAAATATGATGAAATATGGGTTCGGATGTGCTGCATTCCGGTAGTCCAATGTTGGACCAGTTTTTGAAGCAATGTTGTCTTGTCGAACACTGTTGACTTCCAAGTACTCTAAACTTGCTGGTTTGTTTGCATAAAGCAATGAATCCCACAGAAACCTCACAGAAAATAAGTCATAGACCCATTTCGAGACATAACACGTTTGCTAAGTTTACTTCAGAGTCGTATTCCAAGATCTTTATGTAAAAATTTCCATAAAGTGAATTGCACACAGCTCCAATTGACTCATTTGGCTACTCAAATTACTACACTCTACAGCAGCAATTGTTTCTTCGGTGCTTACTGTACTTCGTGGTGTATATGTGGTGCAAAAACGATCTATGGTTAAACACACGAATCAATCACTCGGATTGACGATTATGTCGACCGTAAAATGGACGAGGCGCACGGTAAAAGTCCCGAACTGAACCACCATTTTCGAAATAAATTTGCACAACTTGCAACGCTTTTCTAGTGTTAGTCTATGCATCATAAAATGCAAGCCAAACTGAGCGCAAATGACAATAGCGTTGCCAGAGCTGATCAATTTATGACAGTTTAAACCCTGTCGAAAAATGCAACCTCTAAAAAACCACCCTTTACATACCAATTGTCTTCCGTCTCCGGCAGAGCATATTCCACCATTAGCGGCTCATATATTTAATGAGTTGCTGTAAAATTACATAATATATGGTCAACCTGTGCTTATGTACCGCTGCCAGTTTAATTCCCCAGCCGTGTGTGTAGCTTTAAGACTTAAGAGACGGTCTGTTCCGCTGGAACTTACTTGTGTGGGTTCGGTTTGTTATTTTACCTTGTACACAGCTTAGATATAATGTTCGCGTTATTGCCTGTCGCCATTTTGGCATAATGTCGGTTTGAATATCATATGAAATTGCGTTTTTAATTGTTTCGAATTAAAGTTAATGCCGCTGTAGCAAATAGAGCTTAGTATAATTGAACACGTATGTAGTATACTATGTACATGTAGTAGGTAATGTTTAAAGAGAGAGCTTAAAGAAAATTCTAAAGTTATTTTGGGATTTGGAACTTGTAGGTTTTCAGTGTAATCTATTGATATGTATTTGGTCTTAATTGATTTCGAAAAGTTTTAGTATTTTGGCTTTAAATAGCTTTCATGGAGTTTTGGAAACCTTTTCCAAGTGGTATTCTTAAGATTTTATAAACTTTTTTATACAAGAACATCAGTATTGGTAACATTTATTGTCTTGTGAAATTTTTTAATGCAAGAAATGCTTTTTAAGTGTCTTGAAAGTGTCTTGGTGTAAATTTTTCTTAATACACAACAAGGAGTTATCTAGCAGACTCATATAAATTCATACAAATTTTAACACTGGAACAACATTTCTACTACACTAGAGAATAGTGATTGCTCGAAAATAATATCATTTCTTGCCATGGAAATTAGCTTACAAGAATGATGGAAGAACTTTCCCTTTGAATGAAACGAAAGCATCTCAGGTTCTTAGTCAGGAAGTAGCAAACATATAGTAGATATCATATGTATAGGTATACACTTCCGATAGCATTCCATAGAATTCCTTTGTCTCCTTCTTTTGTTCAGAATTAAATTTTGTTTTTAAGCGCGAGATGCGTCGCTCATCTGTTAAATATGACAGACACAATTTATTAGGAGATTTGTCTACTTTGAATATGATTAAAATGTTTGTTGAAAGCCATTGTACGTATAATCAACTGAATCAATATATATATCTGTTGCGAAAGATGTTAGAGTAAGAGAGAGAGAGAGAGAGAGAGAGAGAGAGATAGTGAGAAAAAAATTAGTTGTATTTAGCTTAGCCTAATGTATTATACTCGTTCACAGTCATCATTTTGCGAAAAATTCGTATGTGATCTCTTGTACTCTTAAAATAAAGGATACTAAATGATGTGTTTGGAGGGACACCCCACATAATATTATAATGGCTATAATGTTCCTCGATATGGTCATACTCGTGATGCTATTGTACATAGCCTCAAGAGTAGGAAAAAACGCCGTTTACATAACCTCAAATATCTCAAAATCCTGATGTGATGGGCCAATTCTGACCATGGATTCGGATTATACGCAGCAAATTACTTCGGAAATGATCCTTAGCTTTCCATCAACTAAACCATGTTGACCTGTGTTATTATTGGTATAAAATCAATTTAATCGATTATATTTTTGTGGGAGAGGAACTTACAATAGTTAGAGACTTATTTTCATAAGAACTAAACGATTACTTAATAAATCTTAGGATTATTTACTCAATTTGATTAATTTTGCAAGAATCAATATAATCGATCATCACAGAAATCGATTTCAACCGTTTAAACGATTTATCGATTGGGTTCAACACTCTCAACATTTTCTCTTTCCGCTAGCAAATGAAAGTTATCGTTAACATGTGAGTGGCTTAAATAACAGCAGACTTGTTTTCATGAAAATTACTTGATTACTTAATTAAACTTATGTTTATTTACTCAATTTGATATATTATGCAAGAATCGATATAATCGATCATAAAAAAAAACCCGATTTCAGCCAATTAAACAATTTATATATAGGGTCTTTCCATTGTGTCGAACATTCTCAACATTTCTTCTTTACATTGTCAAAAGTAAGTTAACGACTAACATGTGAGTGGCAAAATATCTTTTGCTTTATTTAAATATCAGCTATTTGTGGTGATCACATGATATGATATCAATAATAGTAAATCGGCTAATTCATCGAAAATCAAGTAAGTTGTTCAGAGTAAATGTCAATATTCTTAGAGTATAATGATAACATACGCTGAGAATGTTGAGAATATGCCGAAAGTTGACCGGTGGAAAGCTAACACTGTCTATCGTCATGGAGTTTATAGCTATTTTTCCCATGCCTCAAAACTAATTTTCAGTTACCTCTCAAGACTACCTCGATGGTTGGTACCAAATACAGTTTCAAATACTTCGGACGTTGTTTTTAGTTACTATTATCTAGAATTTTACTTATCACCGATATCCGATTACCGATTATCACATAAATTGCTATATGTACTAACATACTTCGAATACTTTACTTTAAACGTACTTCAATAGTACATAGATACGATACAATACGATACAAAAGTACCAACGCACATGTCATTTATAAACTTAACTGGCAATTTGAAATGCATTTTAGTGCAATTTCATATCAAACGAAAATCCCCTAGATACGCATCGACTTACAGATACATATACAATACATAGATACATAGATATTTGTTGAAATGCTTTCAGTTACAAATAAAGTAAATTTCAACTACACAACGAGTATGGTATACTGACTCGTATACTGACACTGAAAGCTTGCCACTCGTTCTTACACTTTAACTTTGCTATTATTGGTACAACATTACGTTATAGATTACTTTTGCTGTCAAGTCGTTCTCAATTCGTTTGCAATATGTATCTGTAACTGTTACTGTGCAATCTATGTGTGTATCTATATACAATATAGATACATACAAGTATCTTATGTAATATTATATATTGTAAAGCAAAAATTACCAAGTACAAGTCAGTTTTAAGCATTATTATTATAAAGCATACAGCATACACCGTGTATTTCTTAGTAAGTATCTCGAGCTATTTTATAGTAAATGCGTATTTAATGCTATGTAAGTACATTTATGTAACTAAATATGTATCTGCAGCCAATGTGTTTGTGCATTTGTCAGGTGTAAAATGCCAAAGTACGAAACGTTTTACTAAGGATTTGTTTGCTTGCATATTGTATCGCATGAAAGTGCGGTAGCTTTACTTCTTTCTTAGATGCTGCAGTTATAGCAAGTTGCTCTGTAATTGGAAATTGGCATTAAAATTTATCGTCTGTGTTGACGACAGTTCACACGCATAGCTTTTATATGTAGTGAAAAGGTGTAACTCTACATTGTATCTAAGCTGCTTACAATTCTAAATGTGTTGTTTGGATATTCGTATTTGTAATTTTCTGCGTAGTCGTTTATTGGCTTGTGAATTTGATTTTTGGTGTTTTGGATTTGTGTGAGTTGCGTTTGTAACAAGAAATCGTTAAATTTTTACTGTGCATACTGTGAATAACTTGGGCAGCATATTAGTAACAATTTTTTTTTTTTTAACGAATATAAATATAACTGGACGATCTTCAAATCAAATATGACAAAAGACTTTTAGTTCAATGAGTTCGCCTTAGGTTTATTTCCGAATATCGAATATCCATCTATCCTGTCTGACTGTCTGTTTGAATGAACAGATCTCGGAGACTATAAGATATAGACACGTAAAGTTTGAATATTAAGACTGTCATTCTCCTTGTTGAGATGACTACTATTAAATGAACAAGCCAAACACACTTTAAACGGTAGCCCCATCCAATTCTGTTCCATTTTATAAGTTTTTTTATGAACAGTTTTTTGGTAGTGCTGTTTATTACACTAGAAACGCCAAATTTGTAGTAGCTAACATAAATCCTAATAAATTATTACGCCTATGTTCAGATCGAACTATTATAAGATAGGGTTAATTTTTGTATGCAATTTTTTGTTTCTGTTCTTCAACAATTGGTATCCCAGCAAAGATCGTCCGTCTTTGCATGATGACGCTATTACACACCCAAAGCGTCGTCAGAAAAGGAAAGAATCTCTCCGAACCCTTTGATACCAAGAGAGATTTCAAGCAGGGTTATGCTTTATCGTGCCACTTTTTTTAATCTCTTGATGGAGTACATCCTACGCCACTAACCATACGTAGAACGGTCGGAACTGTCACGCTTGCTAATCGCTGCTACTTTGGGCTCAGCAAGTAAATTAGAAGTAGAGCCATCTCTCGAACTACGAAGATAAAAATCTATAAGACACTGATAATCCCGTTCCTGCTGTATGGCACAGAAGCATGAACACTGACATCAACGGATTCGTAGGATTTTTGGTCCCCATTAGAGTTGGCGTCGAGTCTAGGACCCGTATGAACCATGCTGTGCTGTATGAGCTGTTTGATGAGTTTGACATTGTGCAGCGCATTAACTTCCAACGGTTGCACAGAGCTGGTTACCTTGTCCGTATAAACCGCAAAGCTCCAGCACTAACGGTTTCCGACGGAAACATGAACTTGATTGTAGGTGAACTGCATCAGAGAGAACGTTCGAGCTTAATATGGCAAGATCAGTACTATGATCACCTGATGAAGCTCCGGATTGCCAGCGACTGTCGCCGGTGTGCACTGAACTATACCGAATGGTGCGCGAATACGTGCGGCTTCGACCGATAGACGGTTGTAGAGCCACCTAAATAAGTAAGTCTTACAATAATTAATGCATAACGTGACGTATTTTTTGTCAATACTTAGAAAAGATTGCATATAAACCCAGTTGGCACCACTGCAAATGTTGTCCGTTGCAAATGCGCTCCATATTTTTGAGTTTGTGTATGAAAGTTTTTGTTTTTATTTTTAATTAACACATATGCTCTATCAATTCTAATAAAAAAAAGTAGCGTATATCAAAATCAGATCATTAAAATGTATAATCTATGCTTCATAAAAGTAGCCTTAAATATTGTACAGGGTATCTGGAAGTCGTGTTCACCCACTTGCAGTATTCTTTCTTGTTATTTGTTTAATTGTTATTTGCTTTAAGTATATAGAAATAACATAAAAAATACCAAAATCAGCTGTTCTTAAGAATCTAAGTGAATGTCGTGAACTTATTTTGCGTAGACATGCGAATGTCAAATATTAGAAAACCAATGATATTTTAAGAAGAATACCTGCAACACTGAATTCACATTAACGAACACATAAAACTCTTGATAAATACGAATGGTCTAGACACGTCTTAAGTGCGCAAAAACTCTGAAAACCTAATCGCAGTTCAATATCAACGCTTAATATTCTTAAACTAAACTACTAAATTCCTATTGCTATGTCCAAAAATTAAATTATTTTCTCACTTAATGCTTCAAAATGCACATTATAAACAAAATTGATGATATACTATTTGTTTAAGAAACCATTTGCAGTAAAATAAACGTTTAAGCAACTCCTTAGGGTATTGAATATCTCAAAATATGCATTTAACAAAATTCCAACAAACCAAAACAAATTATGTTTAATACAGTATATAGCTAATAATCTCTATGAACAACTAATTGGCTTTCAAAATTATACCCACACAATGCAAGATAATACAGACACAGAGCTTAGTCAGTTATTAAATAGCATGAAATTATTAGCTATGTTAAATTTATAACATCGACACACACACACACTGAGTTACTTAAATACAAAGTGAAAGATACTTACATACAGCATACAGACACAGCATGGACAAATAATCGGTTAAGGTTTTTCATTTTCATATTAAATTTCATAATATTAAATTTTGCAGAAATGTCATTTGATCGTAATTACAACGGTAATTACAACATTTAAAATATGACTGAGTATAATGCTGTATAATACCAGATTACATAGACATGCGCACACAAAATACATTCATACAAACTCATAGATACACAGATACATTTGAAGCAGAGCACGCATATGCGCTACTTCGTACGTGCTTTTTATACAAGAAAACTGCAGTTTGAGACTGAAACAAAGTGGAAGCTTATGACATATGATAACTAAATGTGCGTGTCCTTGCTACAGCTTCAAATTCAAGTACAGTGAAAGCTTTGGAAGAAGTATTAGCGAATTGGACAATATAATTAAAGAATAACTTTTGGTGAAAAATATATTTATTCATAGTTAGAAAAACTCCCTACTAGTTAAGCGAAGATGCTCATCATTTAGATAATAAATTCAATCGTATGTGCCACACACATTAAATTCCAAACAACAAAATACCAAAACTCACGTGATGTCTTGGATACGGGTTGGAATATTAAGTGTTCTGAGTACTGAATGGAATAGAATGAAATATTGTTAAGAGTACTTGCTGCATTCATCAGTGTGTTTCACTTTCCAACTAATTTGGAGATTAAACGATTGAATTCTGAAAATCTTGCTTTGTTTTTGCTCGAATAAATCGACGTGATAATTAAGTCCTTCTTGAAATGATGTGGGAGATTAAGAGTAAACACTACTCACTATGTTTGTATGAAAATGCTGGACATTGCTGGAAATTTTAGAGAACACAATGAAAATGTTGATATATTTGTTTAGTTTGATGATACCAAATGACGACTCCCTGAGCATCAAGTAAGTTGTGGGTACGGTTGGTTTTTCTCTTTTATAGCAGAGCTATTTATGGTTGGCTTAAGTAATAAGCGTAAGAAATCGTTATAAAATGACAGCAAGAACATTTATGAAGAGAGAAAGGGAAAGGGAGGGAGCATTAGACGAACTAGCAAACAACAAAAACAAACTAATGGTAGTTTAATTAGACACATGTATTTTACATTTTTTATAATAATCAAAGAACATGGTTCAAGCAGGATGGACCAAGAGTTCCTGAAATTTACCCTAAGAAAATTGTCTAGATTAATAGAGGTAACAGAGATAAGACTTTCGCCAATTTAATTTTATTTTTTTTTTTATTTATTTTTTTTTTTTTTTGTAAGAGACATGTAAAATCTAAAAATTTTTATAAGAAAACCGGGTTCTTTGGTGTAGTGCAGTATTCGATATGAAATAGCAAACATTACGTGTTGGCATGAAGGGTTACATTTGGCGCACATAATCCCAGCGCACAAACACTTAGTTAAGTGGATTGCCTTCTCACAATTGGCTCACCTCGAACCGGCTGTTCAGAGTTTATCCAATTGAATCGTGTCCTAACAGACGTTTATGTGCTGCTTGGGCCGTTTGCAAAACAATCGTTTTTGGCCATTCACAAGTGAATGCCAATTAATAACTTTCCTCACTAATGTGAATCTGCAATCAATCCCAACACCCTAACCGCCCCCCCCTAGGTTGTAATTCCATTGACAACTAATTAATCTATTTTCCTTAACTTATACACTCTAACTTATGTGCCTTGAATTGTGTTGCAATCTGTTATCGCATATACAATATCATTCTGTTATTCGACATTCTTAAAATGATTTCACTGTAATTGCACATGTGAATAAGCTTGAATAGCTCAGCTTGTCTTTAATAAAATAACACTTAAAGGCAGAGCTCCCCATGTAATTACAATTATAACATATCTAATTGTAAGTACTAAGCATATAGAGTATTTCTTTTGTATGATTTTAATTAGTTTCAAGTTGCCAACAGCGCTCAGATGTGTAAGATGGGATAGTATGGGATGAGCTGAATCTAAATCGTATAAAAACTGCATACATATTGCATGGCTGGAACATGCTCAATGAATGGAAAATTATTATATAAATAATACTATAAGGCAGAGATGCTTAAATTTGAATAGTTTTGTTTTAGTTAATACTTAAATACAAGAAGATAGAAAGAACTCTTGGAATTAACTGCTATACACAGCTATAAGTAGCTAATTCTATTAAAAGATACTTTGCAAACTGCTTTTTTAGTTTTAAGTTAAAGTTAAATTCAGCTAAATAAGTTATTCAATATCCGACTTTTAACTTAGACAACAAAGCATTTTATGGCATTATTAAGTAATTAAACTTTTCCACAAGAGTGCCACAGCATTATGCAGCATGCAGCATGCATCAAGTGGCAATCAACAGAAATAGCAAGCATGTCTGAACGCCTAGTAGTATGCTATGCAGATACGCAGATACACCTCCACGGCATAATTATGCAAACTGTTTGCTATGCATAAATTAATATAATACATACTCGTAGATAAAGGATGTTCTTTTTAGAAGTGTAGAGCTGAATATACATAATATTGAACATTGATTTTAATAGAAAGATAGTTTTATGTCATTAGTATTTAAGTATGACTGCGGGTAAATGGTCTTACGGGAAGTCCAATTATATTCTCCGTGATGATCAATACCCTTTTGCATGCGTGTGAACCAATTTTCGAAGCACTACTTCCACTCCGAATGAGATAATTCCAATGCATGAGTTTTGAACGCAACAACCGCTTGTTCTGGCGTAGATATTCTGTGCAATTTTTGTTTGATGTCAGGAACAAAAAGAAGCCATTGAGTGCCAAATCAGGTGGATGACCCATCACTTCGATGTTTTGTGTGCTCTAAAAACTCGCTGGTATGACACGATGTGTCAGAGCTCGCATTATCGTGATGCAGAATGCTTCTTCGTTTTCCTTATTTCTTCGAAGACTTGTGGCAAACAACTTGTGGTTGTATACCCTACAGCATTGGCCGTCTTACGTTGCTCTAATGTCACATGAGCATTTATGTCGAAGAAACATGAAACCATTTGCTTTGAAGTACTTCGCGCGCGAGCCACTTTACCACAACCAAAATTTCGATTGTTTTTTTGTTTCGGGCTTATAAGCAAAGATTCATGATTCGTCGCCTGTGTAGATGTTATACACATCGTTTGATACACCAATCGACACGAGCACTTTTTTAAGCGGTTGTCAGATTCTGCGTGAACCAACGCGAACATATCTTCTTCACGGCCAAATGATAATTCAGAAATTTATTGATGCTTATCATACTATCCCACTATATGTCACATGACGATCTTGCTTTCTTAGTTCGCTCACAGCATCGATGTTCTCTGACACAACAACCGAATTTGGACGACCTTCACGGAATTCGTCTTGGAGAGAGCATCGACAACGGCAGAACTTGTTGTACCAGTTTTCTACGGTACTTAACATTTGTGCTTGAGCGACGTAAAAAGATTTTAGTTCATCCGGGTGTTGCCGAGGGCAGGTATATAAATAGCGCCTCTCGTATCGAGCGCAAAAGAGACGTAGCGCACAGTAACATTCGCGTACTGTACCACATTAGTCTCTTAATGTTAAAATGGCAACCCAAACTAAGCACAAACTAAGCACAATAGCGTTGCCAGTTCTTAACAATTTATGACAATTTAAACCGTGTCGGAAAATGGAACCTTTTAAAAAAACATACCCCGTATTTCGATACAACTACATACTATGCTCTTCAGTAGTAGTTGCATCGAATGCGCGTCGTGAAAGCATTATCGAATATTTATCAAGTAAACGCCACGTTGCAAATACGAAGGTGTGGCATCCGAGAGCTAATTATGTACAGCTTTGCAATATGAATAACTTCTTGTAGATACTTCTTGCATGTCGCTCCGTCCGTTTCTATCGTTTAGAACCTTAGTTGCACACAAATTACTACACATGATGAATTTATTTAATAGAGTTTCAGAAATTGCGTTGTCAGAGTAACATTTCAATTTAGCGTATATCATGCCACGTACTTTGAAAATTTATGCTAATTAAATTATTGATTTGATTGTCTTAATTATAATTAGTTACTAGCAAATAAATGAATGTGGAATTTAAGCCAGCCAGTTCAATTGACATAAAGAACTACTGCATACTTCAGTTTAGCTTGCATCAGATATAAGATATTGTATCTATTAAGAACCACTGCTTAAATATGAGCGAAAGAAAATCGTTTAATAAGATATACAAATCTGTCAATAGCGCATTAAGAGTTCAGAGATAGACGAGTGCAAGCTGTGCCCTGCCACATGTCAACATATAAGCATCCTCACTACAATATTGTATCCTGTGGTCTTCTACTCCGAGTGAAAGCAGCGGGACTCACCATGCTAACTTTAGCTATACATCAAATTAGCAAAAGTAAAAAACAATATTGTATATAAAATAATATGAAAGGAACTACGGGTGTGGTGTGTGTAATATTTATATATCAGTAGAATGGCATAGTAGCAAAATCAAAGCATTTCGAACAAAGTTTCGCAAAACAAATCAGCGTAGTGTATAATAAAGAGTAATAAGATACATAGAAAATTGCATAAAAAGGTCTTGTATCTATCGTAGTAAAACATATAAGTATTGTACTAAGTACGTTAGATTTAGATACTTTAATACCGCAGCAACTCTGACCACAGGCAATCGTAGCCTGAGGTTATTGTGGTCACAACTGGCAATCAAAGACTTCTAGCTTTAATACAGCATATGTAGATCACAAGGGACAAGGATAATGCTTTATTATATGGGAACAACATTGAACATTAAATGAAATTAAACTAAAAGCAGAGCTTATAAGTATAAACAAACTTATATAAAGAAAGAAAATCGTTTAATAAAAGATACAAATCTGTAGGCAGTTATTTTATATATTTTTTATGTAATCGTACATCGAAATAAGTCTTACTAAACTTTGTTTACTAAATGCATAGGGGCGAGTCTTTCATTGTTCGGTTAAAATTTAACTAACAGTTATTGTAGAACAACTCATTCGAGAGCTAAAAATCCACTGGATTGGACAGAATCTTCCCTGCCATGCTAAACCCGACTAAGCATATGATCGTCCCATTGCTACACCCCATATTTAAAGCATACCTGAGGTACGGCTACCTGCCTGGAACCTGGAGGATAGCACGAGTTGTATTCCTCTCCAAAGCGAGGAAATGCAGGACTACAGGCCTAATAGGCCTAGCTTCAAACCTGCTGAACTCAATGGAAAAAATACTGGTGCTCCATATAAGGGAAGGCGCGAACCTAACAATGGAACCCAATATGCCTACATGAAAGAGAAATCGATGGAAACAGCGTTACATTTCCTGGTAGCTACCATTGAGCAAGCTCTGTACAACAAAGGATATGTACTAGGAGCATTACTAGACATCTCAGGCGCATTTAATAATGTGTCAACGAAAACGACAATGCGAAACATGATGAATAACAGTACCCATATAACAAAATATGCTTCTACATACACAACTTGCTAAGGTGCAGAAGAGTTCAAGCCAAGTGAGGAACCACAGCCAGGACGAAAGAGGTACATGCAGGCACGCCCCAGGTCGGAAACCCGTCACACCTCTTATGGAACCTAGTGGTAAACGCATTACTTTTGAAATTTTACAGGATAGCTCCGACGTAAGCTAACGACATAAGCATAGTTATCACGCGCAAATGTTCATCGACTCTCAGTCCAGTCATGGAACGCACGTAAAAAGCAATACTTGGATGGGCCACAGAAGCCGGAATCAGTAGCCATGCGAATAAGACCGCATTTTGTTTATTAAGAGATACAAGGTGCCGTAATGGATCCTACACAAAAACATTGAAAAATATCTTGGATACCCAGCTAATCTGAAGACTCAATGTAGAAGGAAGGGTAAAAAACTTCATATAACTAAAGATTATAGAAAGAACCCAACGGCAGACTTTTCTGTGCATCACGGGGGCGTTGAAGTACACTGGAAATATACGCGCGCCTACACGCAGTATGTTTAACGCCTCTTCGCGACAGGCACCATGGCGTCACAAAGCTATGAACACAGCTCAGTTGGCAGGGAATTCAGCAATAGAACGAACTACATGACTCCCAAACGCAACTTCGTACAAACATCAACTTCACTGGAACCAGAAGACTGGCACACAGGACTGCTCCAAAAAGAAGTCAGGAGTTGGAGCGGCGGTATAATGCGCAGAACCCTACCATAAATAGCATCTTATATAAACTACATATTACTCCAGCATATTCCAGGCGGAAGTATTCGCAAACACGAAAACAGTAAGAGTAGCCCAACAGATTCACACCTCACAGCAACGAAAAAAACATATTCATCGACAGACAAGCTGCGGCCTTCATCTCTTCCAGAATAGTACTGGTGAGCAGGAATGCATTTGAGGCCTCAGTACATTTTCTAGATTCCCAGCCACCCGAGCATAGACAGTAATTAAATGGCGAACATGAAATTGCTTTGTACTGATGGACGTTTCCATCTGTTTCTTTATACAGTTCAGAATAATACTTTCCAAAATCTTACAGATCAACGAAAGAAAGCAGATACCTTTCCCAGTGTTGGTATTCTTTAAGTCACACTTCTTTGCTAGCTCGTCGATTATGCTCTGGTTGCATTTGGTTGGAAATACTTCACTCTCCAAGGCTGCAGCGAGCGCAGCCTTAAACCGCCTTTTTAACCCATCTTAATATTTTCTACTGTGACGCATTGTGGATCTGCTGTAAATCTGTCTTGTGTAGACTTCTCCAGTTGATGGAACTGTCTCGACAACGGTACAATTTAACACCATTTCGAAATGTTCTTTACATCACACAAGTTTTTCACCTTTAGTATTCAAAAAAGTTCCGTTCATATCGTGATGACAAGTACTCTGATGACAAGTTTCTTACCATGAGTTTGAGACAAATTTTAAATTTGTCACATGTGTCCTCTACCGTTTCAGCTTGCATCTATAATTGCTCTACTTAAATTTGACTTTAAAGCATTTTAGAGATTTCCACAATAAAGATTTCCTCCAATAAACAATTCCGTTGCATAGCAATTTTTCTGCAAAGGATAAACGACTCCAATTATATAAATTACAACCAAAAAAAAAAAGAGACAATTTAATAAGATGACGAAAAAGGACACGACTTCAATATAAAAGGGAAAAAACAGTAGTACTCGTAATATACAATATAAATACACGCATGACTACCTTTGAATTGAAATAATACAAAAACCAAGCGTCCAAATAAGTCTTTGCCTTTGTGTTATCTAATTCAAACAGAAATTTTTCAACATAAACGCCAAACTTCCAACCAACCAAAAAAAATAGAAAAAAAAAAAAAAAAAAGAGTCGAAGTACTTGAAAGGATAAGTTAAAAGAATAAGTCAAATACAAAACCACAACGCATTAAATTTCAAAGTAAGTTCAATCTTAAACGAAACAGACTTTCATGTAAGTAAAATATGTACTTAGATGCAGATACAAAATTTCAAACTAATTACAAAATCCAATTGAAATGCTATTTTCTTTAATTTACGCAAAATCAATATTGCTTCTTGAGCTTTTACGAATGAGTTTTCAATAGTTTTCTTCACACTTTGATATTGTATTAGCATAACAAAAGGCGCACAGTGCAAATACTACTAAGTCGATTCTTAATTTTCAATTAAAATCCAATTTCCTCAACCAAAAACCCAGTTGAGATTGCACACACAATGCGCTCTCGTTTGCAATTGAATGTCCGTCCGTCAATCTGTTTCTCTGTCTCTCTGTCTGTCTGTTTGTCTACGAGTATCTGCTATACTCTGCTATACAACTCTGCCGAAAAGTCTTAAAATACACATTTGATATTTTACACTTTGTCTATGCTTAAATCTATTGTATTTCTACACTACAGTATTTATCTAGCTGAGAGATTTCTAAAGTTGTAAGACAAAAAAACAATGAATGAAAAATCGAAATTCAATTAAATCAAAATTACATTGCGATGTGTTGAATTTACTTCTTTGATTTTTTATCTTCGGATTAATTGAATGTTATATTTAGTTATTGAAGAAGTTTTTCTTGATAAAATTTGAAAAAAAAATTGAATCAAATATGAGTTTGTTTGGAATACAAATAGTTCAATTATTCCATTATGTTTATGAAAGAGACAATAAGGGTACTCACTAGCATTAGAAAAAGTAAAAGAATGATAGAAATTCGGGGTTGTCACAGAAAACTGTTTTTCCGCAAAATATCTTCAAATTTCATTCATAAAATTGAGCTTTATGATTGATATTTGTAGATTTTTATGCGAGACAGGTTTCTGTGTCTCCCCAATTTTGATGCCATATACTAAACAACACTAGTTTATAAACAAAATTTACATTCGATGCCATAAACGACCCGAAGCATCTAATCGTGTTGAGTTAGTGGAAAAAGTCAGTGAAATAAACGCTATTGATGCAAATTTCACTGTGAGATGTCAGAAGAATTAAATTCATCTTACTGTACAATCTACAAAATACTAACTGAAGATTTGGGTAAAAGAAAGGTGAGTGCACGTTTTGTTTCACATCAGTTAAATGATGATCAAAAAAATCGCTCGTTTAGAGCATTACAAACACATCATTTCAACAGCTGAAAACGATACAGATTTTCTTGATTCGATCATAGTTGGTGATGAAACATGGTGTTTTAAATATGATCCTGAAACTAGCGACAATCTGCAGAATGTAAGTCAAAATATGAGCAAAACCTAAAAAATTGCATTTTTAGAAGTCAAGAATCAAAACAATGTCGATAACTTTCTATGATTCCAAGGGTATTGTTCACAAGGAATTTGTTCCAGAAGGTCAAACTGTCAATGGAGAATATTATATACAAGTTTTACATCGTCTGTGGTCGAAAGTTCTACGTGTTAGGCCCGACTATTAAACAAGAAAGCAGCTGTTTTTATTGCATGATAATGGACCACCTCACAAGACCAAAAAACTCAATGAATTTTTTATAAAAAAACAGATTTGTCTCATCGACCACCCTGCGTATTCGCCTGATCTAACAGCGTGCAACTATTTTCACTTACCAAAACTGAAAACTGCAATGAAAGGAGTTTTTTACAATGACATTCCAGCCACCGTGACACCGTTAGTAAGGAACATGCCAAAAAGCGAGTTTAAAAAGTCTATGGATAAATTGGTTGAGCGTTCCAAACGCTGTATTGAGTTAAATGGATTGTATTTTGAATAAATATTAGCTATGAAACACAGCTTGTTTTATTTTATAACTAAAAAGTTCGGTTATTTTTAGATCACTCCGTGTATCTGCAATAAGCATTACGCATATACAAAAGTTGAATAAAACCGCAGTTACAGATACTAAGTGGGTTTGTTGTTATTTTTGGCCTATTAACAGCACACACACATACATGCAGCTCTTTGCATCAACCAGCAAAATTTACACAAATAATTTGCTTATTGTTTAATTTTTTGTTATATTTTCTTAAGTTTTTAATTGTTGTCGTGAGTACCCTAAATATTTGAAAAGAATTGCATTGAATTTTATTAAAAATTTATTTTCAATTTAGTTATTTAGAATGTCTGTTTAGTCCAACAAACAGATAAACTGATGCGACAGCTTTAAAATTGGAAATACTCTTAGAATTAAAGAAGTCAGCCTCAATCGGATGCATATATTTAGAAATTTCTATTCCCGTTTAAGTATTCGAATGATAGCATAGACAAAATCAATGTATACCAAATTACCAGCGCTTTTTTAGACAAAGAAAGTGTATGATTGCATAACTTTCCAGTTGCATCCAGCCCACTTAACTACTATAGAAAAATGATAAAACTTCGAAAACAAATACGAAGCACGGGGATCTACTTTAAAATGTAGCAACTTATTAATAAATTCTTCAAACTCCCGAAGAATTTGTAGCTCTAAAAAGTCTAAAAAGTTACTTAATATTTGGGGTGTTTGGGAACCTGTCGTCTCAAATTTTTTAAACCATTCACACACATAGTGTGAAAATGTATTATCAGATTATCTGATAGGAAGCATTGTAAACACCATATTATACTAAAAAACAAGGCCTTCGATTCTGTCGTTACAGCTGCTCTTGGCTACTATAATGGCGATAATATGCGTCAGCGTACATGCCGATTCCTTGGAAACCAACTACTAGTATGTACAACTAAAAAACTGCATTTCATCTAATAATATTTTAATATAACCATCGTCTTTCCGCAGCTCCAATTGGCAGATCGAGAAGTCTGGTATTGAAAATGTGGCTGTGCCTCCCGCTGACGAGGGTGAAACGAAGACACAGGCCCGCACATTAAGTGACTTGCTCTTGAAGACCGCTGCTGGTGGTTAATTTTTTTGCGTGATCTGATAAGAATGCATTGCATTAATAAAAGTACTTGCTTACTTACTTAGTTAGTTACTTACTTAATAAAAGCAATTTGAGCAACAAAAAAATCAATATTTATGCTATGAACTCCGAAACTATCCAAGTTATTGAGCAAAGTTTTTTAGGTAATCTTTAGGTAATCTTTAGGTAATAGCACTAATTTCGAAGCCGATTGCAGCATTCTTATTTGTCTGTAGTAAATCTGTAGTAAGTCTAAAGCCCAAACTCTGATCAACTTTTCATTGTGATAATGTGCCCAAAATCCGAAGGATCGAAAACTGTTAAAAAATGAAACTCTACATTTTCGAAATACATTTGATTTTCTAAACTTTGATAAAAATTAAAAATAAAATTTTCTCTTCATAAGATTTAGAACATACAAAAAATTTAATACAAGAGTTTCCCAAAAAATTGTAAATACATATTTCAAGATTAGAGAAACTCCAAACGTTTCGTACACCAAGAGCTATCAGAAATTTTAAGGAGATTTACAAACTTCAGTAGATTGGTTGGCAAACCCAGGGGGACTGGATCCACACCGCCACCCACCTCCCCCCCCCCCAACAGCAATTTTTAAAAGTACAAAAATATTTTGTTTGCTTCATTTTCGTAATATAAGAGTTTTTTTTTAGGTAGTAGAGTTAAATACAGAGTTTCAAAGAGAAGTTTTTAAAAAATTTGTCCATCATTTCGGAAAATCAACGATCTCAAAAACTTCATTTCATTTCGATTCAATGATTTTTTTGTCAGGTTTTTTCTGGATTTTGTGGATTTTCTATGAAACACAATATAAGTAGCAAAATTTGCAATGTCATAGCTAGCGGTTTGATGAGCGCTCATAGCTGAATCCGAAACATATGTCTCCGTAGCCTGTTTTTTTTTTTTGTTCTCTCTTCATGTAAGAAAAATAAAAGCATATATCTCTATTTAAAAACGACCTTAAGCCAGTTGAATTATATAATTTCGCTAAATAAAATTTAGAACACAGAGTTTTTAAGCTAAAATTTCATGAAATTTAAAAAAATATTTACTAATCGCTAGCTTGTCTAAAGCAGCGCAGATCTTTCATTATACTATTCCAAAGCACATTTTTCAAATAAACTTACATCTATAAGATGCCAACACTAATCCAACAGAGTAAAGTTCACAAATTCACAGTCAGGCAGCAGATAAATGTGCTCGGGGCGTGCCTTTGACGCCTAACTTGCATAATTCTCGACACGCTCACTTACTTTTACTCGGTTGCACTTGCCTCTTGCCAATAAACATAATTCAACATATTAAGTACGCTTGCCAACAAACACCATCACGGCGTGCAACAAGCTCTCTCTCTCACCGACGCGATGGTGGATGTGGTTATACTCCTATTCTACGCCTGCATTTGTCGACTTTTTGTCATTCAATTTGGTTTGTGCACTTTTTGAATGCCTGTTTCCGTCTCCGTTTAGGATTGGTGTCGAGTATTTGGCGTGGCATGTAAATGAAGAAACTCCGTTTTATTTTTATTCATTTTTATCTGAAACTTGGCATAATATATGCGAAGGCGTTGACAATGGGGTGAACCACACTTAAAACGCAAAATTAGTGCAGAGGTAATAAAAATCTTACAAAGATATTTTTTTGTTTTTTTTTTTTTTTGGTTTGTGTGCGAAGCTTTTGAAGTTTTGATAATGCATAATGAAAAATAAAAACCAAGTTTGCTTGCAAATTCTAATCTGTCAACTATTAAATATTTTACAAGCACAAATATTATATTTTTATTATGTCGGCGCATAAATTAACAAAAAATATTGATAATCCATTAGAAGAAGAAATACAAGTTGCAAGTAAGAACGAAATATTAGATGATACGCTACAAAATGCTATAGAAGAAACTGTAGATAGTCGGAAACAGGGTAAAGTACACGCAATTGAACTATATTAATTTTAGAACATCTCCAACTAACGCCAATATTGCAGAACTTAATGAAGACAACAATGAAACCGAGAGGTTACATATTATTCCAGAAGAAATCTATGTTCTAGATGCACAAGAAGAGCTCAGTCTTGAATCTCATGCTGCAGATATTTCACAGCAAGAATGCAGAATAATTTTCAAAAGAAGTTATTCAAAGAAAGAAAAGACGCCGCTTAAATTTAATATACGCAAAGATTATACACAAAAGCAAAGATTTCGAAAAACGTTTCAAAATATAGTAAGCAAAAATGCTAGAAATACCAGTAGTACTACTGTTTCTGTAGAAAGTCAAGTGAATCAAAACTATGAAGAATGTGGCAGCGTTCAGAGTAGTTTTGAATTACAGCAAGTTGAAGATATTTCGAGTATAAATACAGATGGAAGATCATCTTCTTGGCTTTCATCATATGCACCTTCAGTTTCAACGATTTCATCAATTAGGCCGAACAAGATCGATAACGTCGCGAATAGTTATGAACAGCAGTTGCTTGAATATAATTCAAGTATCTTAACAGAGGCAACTTCGTTTTCATCAATTTCATCAATTAATCAGAACGATATCGATAATATTGCAAGCTGTTATGAACAGCTCCAGATTGATGATGATACGAACATGACTTCAACTGCAGATTCGTTTTCATCTGTTTCATCAGTTAATCAGAACGATATCGAAAACATTGCATGTTGTTATGAACAGCATCAAAACGAAGATGATTCGATTATGACTTCAGCTATAGTTTCATCTTCATCCGAGTCAACAACTGAGCAGAGTAACGTCGATAATATTGCAAGCAGTTATGAACAACAGCACAACGAAGATAATTCGACTATGATCGCAGGTGCAACTTGGTCTTCATCAATTTCATCAACTGAGCAGCTCAAAAGCGATAACATTACAAACCGCAATGAACATCAGGAGGTCGAAGACGATTCTGTACAGAACAACTTCGATAATATTGAAAACACCTATGAACAACAGCTGATTGAAAATGAATCGACTAAGAGCGTAGCTGCAACTTCGTCTTCATCAATTTCACCAACAGAACAGCAGCAGAACGAAGATGATTCGGTTATGATCGCAGCTGCAACTTCTTCATCAACTGTACAGCAGCTTATCGAAGATGATTCGGCTATGGTCGTAGGTGCAACTTCGTCTTTATCAATTTCATCAATTGAGCAGCTCAAAAGCAATGAAATTACAAACCGCTATGAATATCGGGAGGTCGAAGACAATTCTGAACACAACAACTTCGATAGTTTTGCAAACAGCTATGAACAGCAACAGATCGAAGATGATTCGATTATGATCGCAGCTGCAACTTCGTCTTCATCAATTTCATCAACTGAGCAGCTCAAAAGCGATGAAATTACAGACCGCTATGAATATCGGGAGGTCGAAGACGATTCTGAACACAACAACTTCGATAATATTAAATACAGCTATGAACAGAAACAGATCGAAGATGATTCAATTATGATCGCAGCTGCACATTCGTCTTCATCAATTTCATCAACTGAACAGCAGCTTATCGAAGAAGATTCGATTACGATCGCAGTTGCAACTTCGTCTTCATCAATTTCATCAACTGAGCAGCTCAAAAGCGATGAAATTACAGACCGCTATGAATATCGGGAGGTCGAAGACGATTCTGAACACAACAACTTCGATAATATTGCAAACAGCTATGAACAGCAACAGATCGAAGATGATTCGATTACGATCGCAGTTGCAACTTCGTCTTCATCAATTTCATCAACTGAGCAGCTCAAAAGCGATGAAATTACAAACCGCTATGAATATCGGGAGGTCGAAAACGATTCTGAACACAACAACTTCGATAATATTGCAAACAGCTATGAACAGCAACAGATCGAAGATGATTCGATTACGATCGCAGTTGCAACTTCGTCTTCATCAATTTCATCAACTGAGCAGCTCAAAAGCGATGAAATTACAAACCGCTATGAATATCGGGAGGTCGAAAACGATTCTGAACACAAAAACTTCGATATTGCAAACAGCTATGAACAGCAACAGATCGAAGATGATTCATTATGATCGCAGCTGCAACTTCGTCTTCATCAATTTCATCAACTGAGCAGCTCAAAAGCGATGAAATTACAGACCGCTATGAATATCGGGAGGTCGAAGACGATTCTGAACACAACAACTTCGATAATATTGCAAACAGCTATGAACAGCAACAGATCGAAGATGATTCGATTATGATCGCAGCTGCAAATTCGTCTTCATCAATTTCATCAACTGAGCAGCTCAAAAGCGATGAAATTACAGACCGCTATGAATATCGGGAGGTCGAAGACGATTCTGAACACAACAACTTCGATAATATTGCAAACAGCTATGAACAGCAACAGATCGAAGATGATTCGACTATGATCGCAGTTGCAACTTCGTCTTCATCAATTTCATCAACTGAGCAGCTCAAAAGCGATGAAATTACAAACCGCTATGAATATCGGGAGGTCGAAGACGATTCTGAACACAAAAACTTCGATAATTTTGCAAACAGCTATGAACAGCAACAGAGCGAAGATGATTCGACTATGATCGCAGTTGCAACTTCGTCTTCATCAATTTCATCAACTGAACAGCAGCTTATCGAAGCGATGAAATTCGACAATGATCGCAGTATGCAACTATCGGTCGTTCGATCACGATTTCATCAACTGAGCAGCTCAAAAGCGATGAAATTACAGACCGCTATGAATATCGGGAGGTCGAAGACGATTCTGAACACAACAACTTCGATAATATTGCAAACAGCTATGAACAGCAACAGATCGAAGATGATTCGAATAATGATCGCAGCTGCAACTTCGTCTTCATCAATTTCATCAACTGAGCAGCTCAAAAGCGATGAAATTACAGACCGCTATGAATATCGGGAGGTCGAAGACGATTCTGAACACAACAACTTCGATAATATTGCAAACAGCTATGAACAGCAACAGACGAAGATGATTCGATTGATCGCAGTTGCAACTTCGTCTTCATCAATTTCATCAACTGAGCAGCTCAAGGATGAATTCCCGCTATAATATCGGGAGGTGAAAACGATTCTGAACACAAAAACTTCGATATTGCAAACAGCTATGAACAGCAACAGATCGAAGATGATTCAATATGATCGCAGCTGCAACTTCGTCTTCATCAATTTCATCAACTGAGCAGCTCAAAAGCGATGAAATTACAGACCGCTATGAATATCGGGAGGTCGAAGACGATTCTGAACACAACAACTTCGATAATATTGCAAACAGCTATGAACAGCAACAGATCGAAGATGATTCGATTATGATCGCAGCTGCACATTCGTCTTCATCAATTTCATCAACTGAGCAGCTCAAAAGCGATGAAATTACAAACCGCTATGAATATCGGGAGGTCGAAGACGATTCTGAACACAACAACTTCGATAATATTGCAAACAGCTATGAACAGCAACAGATCGAAGATGATTCAATTATGATCGCAGCTGCAACTTCGTCTTCATCAATTTCATCAACTGAGCAGCTCAAAAGCGATGAAATTACAGACCGCTATGAATATCGGAAGGTCGAAGACGATTCTGAACACAACAACTTCGATAATATTGCAAACAGCTAGAAGACAATTCTGAACACAACAACTTCGATACATTTTGCAAACAGCTATGAACAGCAACAGAGCGAAGATGATTCAATTATGATCGCAGCTGCAAATTCGTCTTCATCAATTTCATCACCTGAACAGCAGCTTATCGAAGATGATTCGGCTATGGTCGTAGGTGCAACTTCGTCTTCATCAATTTCATCAACTGAGCAGCTCAAATGCGATGAAATTGTAAACCGCTATGAATATCGGGAGGTCGAAGATGATTCTGAACAGAACAACTTCGATAATATTGCAAACAGCTATGAACAGCAACAGATCGAAGATGATTCAATTATGATCGCAGCTGCAAATTCGTCTTCATCAATTTCATCAACTGAGCAGCTCAAAAGCGATGAAATTACAGACCGCTATGAATATCGGGAGGTCGAAGACGATTCTGAACACAACAACTTCGATAATATTGCAAACAGCTATGAACAGCAACAGATCGAAGATGATTCAATTATGATCGCAGCTGCAACTTCGTCTTCATCAATTTCATCAACTGAGCAGCTCAAAAGCGATGAAATTACAGACCGCTATGAATATCGGGAGGTCGAAGACGATTCTGAACACAACAACTTCGATAATATTGCAAACAGCTATGAACAGCAACAGATCGAAGATGATTCAATTATGATCGCAGCTGCAAATTCGTCTTCATCAATTTCATCAACTGAGCAGCTCAAAAGCGGTGAAATTACAGACCGCTATGAATATCAGGAGGTCGAAGACGATTCTGAACACAACAACTTCGATAATATTGCAAACAGCTATGAACAGCAACAGATCGAAGATGATTCAATTATGATCGCAGCTGCAACTTCGTCTTCATCAATTTCATCAACTGAGCAGCTCAAAAGCGATGAAATTACAGACCGCTATGAATATCGGGAGGTCGAAGACGATTCTGAACACAACAACTTCGATAATATTGCAAACAGCTATGAACAGCAACAGATCGAAGATGATTCAATTATGATCGCAGCTGCAAATTCGTCTTCATCAATTTCATCAACTGAGCAGCTCAAAAGCGAAGAAATTACAGACCGCTATGAATATCGGGAGGTCGAAGACGATTCTGAACACAACAACTTCGATAATATTGCAAACAGCTATGAACAGCAAAAGATCGAAGATGATTCGGTTATGATCGCAGCTGCAACTTCGTCTTCATCTATTTCATCAACTGAACAGCAACAGAGCGTAGATGATTCGACTATGATCGCAGCTGCAACTTCGTCTTCATCAATTTCATCAACTGAGCAGCTCGAAAGCGATGAAATTACAAATCGCTATGAATATCTATTCAGATTTGAATATCGGGAGGTCGAAGAAGATTCGATTACGATTGCTCCGCAGGCTTCATCTTCATCAATTTCATCAACTGAGCAGAACAACGTGGATAACATTGCAAACTGTTATGAAGCTGATTTAAATATAATGGCAGACACATCTTCGTCATATTTTTCTAATTCATCGAGTCAGCACAATATCATCGATAACATTGCAAGTAGTGATGAATATCAACAGATCGAACCTGTTTCAAATATGTTGACAAAGGTATCTTCATCATCTTCAGCTTCATCAATTAAGGAGAAGAAGTTCGATGAGACTACAAGAAGTACCTGTGAAGATGATGCTATTATGAATACAGCTACTTCATTTCTTTCATTGCTTGATTTTAATTCAGAAGAAGATACAAAAAGCTGTACATCAGTAGACTCTGATGCTCATTCATATACTTCGCAAGAAATAACAGATTGGCTCATAAATGGAAGATCTGTCAAAGAAACAGAACAAGAGGTTGGGAAAACCCAAAGCACTACAAATCTATTCAGATTTGTAAATTCGTTTATGAATGAAAAAGACTGGAATGTTACAAACGTTGCACTAATTCAATTGCCCAAAATGATCATTCACAATCCGTATGTGTTAGGAGATTCTGAAATTCCATTAATGAAACAAGTAGAAGATATGGTGAAGGAGGATGAAGATACTGTAATGTATAAACGAATACAGGCACAATTTTTGCAAAAATTCATGCTGCTTGAGGCACAAAATGTGGAGGCTTGTAAAATAGAAACAGAAACGAGAACAAAGAAGTCTACAAATACTGCAAGCCATGAAGAGCTCGATTTAAAATATCGCCTGCAATATCAGTTGATGCGAAATACACAGCATATAGTACAGCATACAGAAGACACTTATGGTAAAGTAGGAAAGGATAACAGATGTGACACTTTATCAGTTCCAGAGAACCTAGAAGCAATACTTGAAACTACAAAAGATTCAGTAACTGAAGAAAGTTTAAAACATTTGGACTATTTAATGACATCTGAGGACTCCAGCGAAGATTTTAAAAGCTGTAAATCAGAAGACTCTGAAGCGCTTTCATATACCACGCAAGAAATAAACGATTGGCTCATAAATGGACGACCAAGTAAAGTATTTAAATTGAAAAACTCTTTTGCAAATTGCATTATAGAATTGCTTTAAATTACAGATGCTTCAGATCCGCTGCTAGATTGTATAGTTTCCGAATTTGTGCATACTACAAACCGTATAGAAGTTAGTGAATATAATGAAGTTGGATGTATACGTGGTAAACTCTTGAAGAACAAAGTTTCATTTGAATTTTAAAATTTTTAAAATTACAGAAATTATTAACTTTTTAAAATTACAGAAATTATTTTTGATATAATTGATGCTGCAACTTCAGAAAGTACCAAATTACCGGCATGGTTAAAGTTTGCTGATAATACCACCAACACACTAGAAAATACTGAATATGTTGGTGAAACTGGTAAGTCATTCTAAAATATAATAAGAACTCCAAAACATGCTGTGGTTTCCAAAGTTGCAGAAATTATTGACGATCTGCTTAAATTTCCTGACTTTGAAAATGCAAAAAGTTTAAAACCGCCGAGAGGGTTACTGCCCACTGAAGAACCAAATGTTGTACAAAATAAAAACGATGGTAGAGTATACACAATAACAGTAGTTTGGACAGATTCTAGTTGAAATTTGATAAAATAAAATTTTTTTTTTTTTTCAAAATAATCTTCTTTGTGGTTTTAGCTAAACTTGATAAAAGTGATGCTGAAATGCTGCAACTACTCCGGAACAAATTTTTGCGCAACTTTGATCAGATGTTGGAAAATAAAAATATTGTCATGCATACTTCAAAAATATCGGATTGTTTAACGTTTGCTGAGTATCCAACCACTGTTCATGAAACTGGTAATGTGTAATATGAAATTTTAAACCAACTTAAACTTCAAATGGCAAAAATTGTTGCAGATTCTAACGCTTCAAAATCAGAAGCTTCAAAATCTTCGTGGAAACAGAAACCAATGGCATCAAATTTGGTACAACATACTGAAGATGGTCAAGTAAATTCAGTAGTGACTGAAACAGTTTTGCCAATTTTAGAAGATTCAAATGTGTCTGAACATATTCAAGACGGTCGACAAATTGGTAAGGTATTTCGAAGCATATAACTACTTCAAATTTGAAAACGTCCAAAGCTTTCTATAGTTGCAGATATTATTAGTGACCTACTTCAAATTGTGGCATACTTCGTAGCTCCAGAAAGTTTGATGTTTATTGATAATGTACATAAAACTGGTAAACTATTTTAAATTACAAAAACTATTTAAAACTATAAACGTTAAAAATAAAAATCTTCACATAATTAGATGACCTGGCTAAAATTGAAGCTCTAATACCGAATTTACTCGAGGCGAAATTTCTGCGCAACTTTGAACAGATGATAAAAAATAAAAATATTGTAATCGAATCGAATACAAATGGTGTGTATGCTTATTAAACAATGAAAAACGTACACTAACATATATACAGATTATACAAAATTTTTAGAATTTTCGAGGCTATCAAAAATTTTTGAAACTGCGGACTTAGTGAAAAATCCAAATGATTTGGTGATTTTGGAAAGCACACAAACTTCGCAAGAGGCAAGACATCCAGAACAGGCAAATGTTGGGGGAGCTTATCCAAAAACTGGTAATGTACACAAATAAAAACATGAATTTAAGTATACTAGAGCTCGACAATTATATTGGTGTTGTATTTTGGCAGACTGTAAAAATTATGTCTCAGAAAGATTCGCATAAAATACCGCAAGTGCAAAAGTAGACACATACAGTTACACTACGTATGCCCTCCTTTTTGACAGCGCTGGTTTAAATCAGGGCCACCCACAAAAAAAAGAGGCAATAAGTGAGCAGTTAATACACAGTTATAGAATTTTTGTTTCCTATTCTTTTAAAGCAAAGAAACCGAAAGAAACAAAAAAGAGCGCAGCTAGGCGGAATACACTACATTATTATATTATGCTCCCATTAAAGTACATAGGTATATCTAAAGAAGGAAATAGGAATAAGGAAATGTATAAATCAAATTTCTCTTTTTTATTGTGTGTATACAGCGGCGCCAAACCGAAACAACACCTTTCAGCATGTTGCTTATTTCTATGGCAACACTCACTTTACCTTTTCAGTTTTTATTTTTTTAAATATTGAGAGAGCTGAGTGAGGAAGAGAACTTTGTGATTGGCCGAGGGCGATGTTTAATATTGCTAACACACTCTAATTGTTTTTCAAGAAGGCATGTGTGAGATGAAAAGCGAGAGAAAAAAATGGCGTTGTATGAAAGAGAAGCACTAAATACATGTGAAAATTATTTGTTTACGAGCGGAAATGACAACTAAGTAATACTCATTTAAGCACGCAGTGTGCGGCCTCTCATTGTTTTCTTTGCATTTTAATTTCTAAAGCAGATGAATTCAACTAAGCTAAGTTCAACTCCACTGTCTATGTGCTATGGCCGTTAATGTGTATTTTAATGCATAATTAATATTAAGAGTCAACTGAGCAGAAAAAACATCGCTCTCCCATTTGAACCACAGAGAATACAAAAACCAGATAAGATAATATTTTATTTCTCGTTCGAAAGGAAATACAAAATTGGAGACTAAAGTAGGGCATACGATAATTACGTATTTTGAACGTTGGTTTCAGTCATTAATTATTTGCTTAAGAAATACAAAATTGGCGCCCAACGTGGGGCATACGATAAATATGTAATTCCCTTTTAAGAGAACCAAAAAAAAAGTATTTTTGAAATTTAGTTGGTTTGGAACGTTGATGGAAATACACAGGGATTTTATTTTCGCCCGAAGGATTAATACTTTATTTGAGTACTGTAGGCACATGTGTTTTAAATACTCCCTCTTCCTTTCTCTCGTTTTATGTCTATCATTTAATTAACATATAAAACAGTATTGAAGGCTTTGATACTTAACACTTTTACGACCGTTTTGTAATGTATCTATTAAAAATATTTTCTGTTTATTTCCTTTGGAATATTATAGATTCAAGTTACAATTTTGTAGAATCTACAACAACTAAAGATGCTGAGCAGGAGACAGCATATCTGAAAAAATGTGAGCAATTGCTTGAATTACAAAGAACTAGAGATGATGTGATGATAATGCAGGCTAATTATCTGAACAAATATGGGCCCTTGCCAACGGCAGAAAACATTGAGGAACTTGTGCAAACAAGCCAAGGTGAAGCAACCAAAAGTATGCCCAAGCATGTTATAATCCACAATTTAGAAAAGGCACTAGCGCATTTGAATCCGTCACTACCCGCCAACTTGAAAGCGGACACTTCTAAGACAGTCGTGCAGCATGTTATCTACGCTTGCATAGGCATGAATGGCAAATATCTGCAACAAGATGCCATAACGCGACGTTTTCACTTAACCGCTGCTTGTCTGCGTATTGTCGACGCGACGGATGCCACACGTATACTGCGTCTTGCCAATCTAGGTTTCTACTATAAAACGCTTTGGTTCTATGCTAAAATCAACTCAGCGCTGGCAGATTTTGGCAGCTGCGGCAGTGCAATGGCAGCAGCATTGCGTGAAGAACTGCAAGCGTATCGCAAAAGCTTCAATACACTGCTAGACAGAAAATCACCCGTGACATTAATGTTGCTGACCTGTTGGTGGGAAGAACATAGTTTGAAGTTTAAGTGTCTCTTGAAACTCATACGTCAATGCGTATTTCAAGAACGTGCTAATGCAAGTGATGCAGAGTATTCCATATTGTCGCCATTCAGTAATTATCTGAGCAATGGTGATGCACAATTTACGCAAGTAGCGCAGCGTTTACTCTGTGCCGCATGCTATCCGTACTATATGAATTTAGCATATTGGCTGACTAATGCTGAAGTACGCGAAGAATTTGCACAATTCATTATATTCGATCAAGCGCAACAGCATGCCGAGTATTTAGACCAATTGAATGCATGGCGTTATAGATTTAAGCTACAATTGCAGTATTTGCCACCATTTCTGACAGCCAAATTAGCCATGCAGCTACTGCAGATTGGCAAATGCATCAAATTCGAACGCGATGTATTGCAAATCAAACAGTTTAAGGATGAAGAACGCATTGCAACAATTTTGCGCACATCTGCGGAATTAGTCATGTTGCTACATAATACGCAACTTTTGAATGATTATATTGAGCACTTTTATAAAAAAACCACAAGTCGCACGCGAAAACACTTTCTGATGGCATTGAACTATCTGCAACATTTGCAAATAATGCATAAATATTTGCTACTACGCAATGTACAATTTGTCGAATTGCTTATAGCGCATCTATGGGAATTTTTAAATACCGCTGCTGTGGACTTCTATGATTACGATGTGTCTAATGTGTTGAAGTTTATTTTGCATGGACGCCACTGTTTTTGGGCTGCTAACTCCAAAGAAGTAAATATGCTGCATACGCTGCGTATTGAACAACTTAAACCAGAACCGGTTGCTGCACAGCAAGGCTGGCATATTTTTATGTTGAACTATGAACTTGAAACTACTGCACCCATATTAAAACGTCTACTTGCAATACATATGTCGACATATAGCAAATGTTTCACCTACAACTGGCAACTGCATCATGTAACGCATGTACTCGCGCAAGATATGTCAATCAGCCAGAAGCCCATTAAACTAAGCTATTTTCATGTGAATGAATATGCCAGCTATATACTAAAACATATGCATTTCTATATCAAACATATGCTATATATAATTAATACTTTACGCTTTCATAATTATCATATTGTCATGGATAATGCTTGGTCAAATTTGGTACTTGCAGTCAAACACGCCGTAACAATTGAGCACTGTTTAGAGGCACATGAGAAGTATCTATTGGAACTTGAGGCTGGTCTATTTCTTGCACCGCATATGCTGGATTGTTACCAAAATATTATGCATTTATATGTACAGATTTTTAAGTTGCAGCAATTTCAGCAAAATTTCATCAAATTGTGTCTGGAACAGCGTAAATTGCGTAGCACTTTGAAACGTTCTTCAGCTGAGTTTTGGCGTACCATGATTGACTTTAATTTGTTGTGTATTAATTTACACACTGATTTGATTTCGATTACAACGGACTTTGAGCAGACTGTAATTGATTTACTTATAGCATTGAAACATGCCGATTATAATCCACAATTAATGCAACTATATAATAATCTATGCTGTAATGAATACTATCAGAAACGTGTGCAGGATACGTACTCAATTAAGCAATTGTTTGAACAAAATAGTACGATTTTAAGTGATTCGAAATCAGTATGATCATATTTTTTATTTGAAGTTTTGATTTTGAACAAAACAAAAGAAAAAAAACACATTTTGTAAGTAAAAACAAATTATTTGTATTTAATTGTTAAATAAATGTTGTAATATATTTTTTTCATTAAATGTGAGTACCAAACAGTTTTATACTTTAGTATTATAGAAAAACTGTAGAAAATTTAGTGATAAAAAGGACATATTGACATAAGCTATTACCACAATGCAAAGCGCGCAATCTGGAGTATATGTGCTATAGCATTAATGATTTCACAAACACGTGTCGTGATCGTGTCACAGATGTTGTAAGAGAATAAAGCAATTAAAGCTCATAAACCAATCTACCACAGTTTGCGGTATAGGTTGTATCGGCTGCGATATGACAAACAAGGTGGATCTAAAAACAAGAAAAAGCTTTAATTTCGGTTCTAATACCATTCACACGAAATTTTAAATAGTATGGTAAAACATAAAAACGGGGGTTTAAATAGGGGCTACCACAAAAAGTGGGCGGGACACGCCCACTAGTAGATCTGTATGAAGCGGTGTACACTAAAATCCACCACATCAAATTTTATGCTAATATTTATTTAAATGAAGAATTGTTTCATAAAAAACACAAAATTGCACGGTGGGTTTGTATGGGGGCTACCCCAAAAATTGGGCCGATCACGCCCATTTATCTATGTATGTTAAGCGACTGTGTATGAAAAAGCACCATATCGCATATCGACCTAATATTAGCTGTAATAAAGAAGTTTATCTTACAAAAAATCAAAAGTAGACCATAGTATGGGAGCTACTCTAAATAGTGGGCGGGCAACGCCCGCTAGTCTATGCATATAATGCGGCTGACCATAAAAAGGCACCACATTGCATTTCAATCTAATATTGAATTTAATAAGGAAGTTTTCTTACAAAAAGTCAAAAGTGGGCAGTAGGTTTGTATGGGAGCTACCCCAAAAAGTGGGCGGGTCCCACCCATTAAGTTATGCGTCAAGCATCCGTTCACTAAAAGTTGATATTGACTACAATAAACATGTTTTTCATACGAAAAGTCAAAAGTGTGCAGTGGATTTGTATGGCGACTACCCCAAAAAGTGGGCGAGGCGGGTCAAACTTGACACTCTATTAAACCGCAATAAAAAAAGCGTATGTGGAAAATTTCAACTGGATAGCATAAAAATTGATACCCAAAAAATGCGCAACAACATACAGACGTACATGGGTAGATCGACTCGTCATTGTATCTCTTTAAGGTAGTAGTCCGTGAACTTCTGACCTCTCCACAGTGCATTCCATGCGTCTAGTTAAATTTATCGTAGTCTATCGTCACTGTTTTAATACATTTCGACATAAAGTTACAGACTTCAGCTGCTAGTTCTGTTAAACTGTTGTTCCTCTCAGACACCACAGAAATGCAAAGTTATAATGATCGACGAAGTATGCAAATCTTCCAAATAATTCATCAATTTCACTGCTGATTACCCAATTCCTTTTGCTCGCATTAAACAGCTGATTACCCAATTCCTATTATTTGCATTAAACAGCTGATGGCGTTGCCAACTTATTTCAATTTTCAATTTTAACAAATTTTTATGTTTTGTGTTGCTCAATTCATTGTCATCAACGCAGTAGCATATCAAATCTTTGTAGAGCCCAAACAAAGCTTAAATCAGTAAACACACTAATTGAATCTTAATTCAAAAACATTGAACAGAATTTAATGATCTTGTTGTTTGACAACAACTTCAATCAAACCGCCAAGAAGACGTCAATCAATGTGTTATTGACTCATGCTCAATTGTTCATTCACCGTAAAACGCCTCCATTCATACAAATCAGTAGAATATTGTCAACACAATCCGCGACATTCTGACTTACAATGCGAACTGAACTCATTGAATGAATGCCATTCGAACAATTCAAATGCTTGTATGACAAGCCAAACGAACAATGCAAATAATTGTCAAACTAAACATGCAATTTCTACGCTTCAGCGCGGAGTAAAAAGTCCAACAAAAATACAAAAAAAAAATGTCATTGAACAAGGACCTCCACTTACTATAGCGCTAAACTATCTATGCCTTTTTTTTTTTTTTTGCAAACTGCGTCACTAATGTGCCTCAAATCACTGCGTTCCGAAGTGCGCGCGGAAAGCATTTCGAGCTAAGCTTGGCGGCAAATGGCGTATAAAAAAATGGAAGGCAAAAAAAATACATCTCAAGGCAAAAAAGGACTCAAAAGAATTGAAATCAATGCAGCATATACATTCATTTGTACAATGCCGATTCTTCGTTGTTTAGCACTTTTTTTCGTCGCTGATATTTGCAGTTGCCTCCAACGCTGTCATCATTGTCATGAATGACAAGACTTCAATAGGCAGTCAGGCAGTCAGGCAGTCAGTCAGTTTGTTAGTGTACACTGAATAAGCTACTTTGACTTTGACTCAAGCCAACTGACTGACTTTAATCGCACAGAAATACAAGTACCAAGAAGCAGTGTATATCCTTAGAGTGTTACAAGGTATGCACAGCTTCGCTTCATAGATTTGTCACATTTGAATGCGTTTGCACATTACAATGAATATCAATAAATTTGAGCTGACAGCACTCTCTCAGCTGATTCTTTAAGGAATTTTGCTGATTTTGCAAAAAGCCGCGCCAAAAAAACGCAAAGAAAGCGAAGCATATTCCACGCTTTGTAGTTTCACCCAAATAAAAAAATTATAAATATATATATGCGTGGGTTGTCTTTTATTTTGTACACCCAATTTGTCACTATTTTTTTCAAAATGTACTCCATGAAGATCAAGCGTTTGAATCAATTTTGTAAGCACTTTTGCCACTCAGTAGTGTGTGACTCAAAAACGAGCTGTTTAAAGCTTCAACAACTTCTTCAGGCGTCGAAAAATGATGACCACGCAATATAGTTTTGATGTGCGGCAACAAAAAAAGGCATTGCGTACCAAGTTAGAGTTGTAAGACGGATAATCCATCGATTCGATATTTTCAGTGCTCAAAAACTATCTTGATCCGTTGTGTAAGAACTTGCATTGTCGTTGTGGAGGATGATCTACCTTCGGCGGTTTGTTTTCGTCAATTCTCCGAAAACTTCTGCCAAACATATTTCTTTTTGGTTATTGTCAAATTAAGCGGTATCCACAGCGAACAAATCTTCTTGACGGGCAAATGTTCACACAATATCGAATGTATGCTGGTTCCACTAATGCCCAACGATGTCTCCATCATGTTGATCTTGCATTATCAGTTCATTCACAGCATCGATATTTCTTAGACAACAGTTCTTTTTGTATAATCTTCTCTAGATTCGTCTTTAAACGAATGGCGACTAAATCATCGCAAAAAGTTGAAGTAGGTTGACTGATGCAGTCTTGTGGAGATAATCCACTTCGAAAGTCGTTAGAAATCTTCTTCTGAAAATTTGCACAATTTTTTTACCGAGCTGAATTCTTCAAGTCACTGTAAACAATACAAATACTGCTCGTACATCAAAACGTTCTGCTTACGTTTCTGCAAAAAAGTTACAAACTTTCCATTAGAAATATCAGCTGAGCACATAACAACACTTAGGGTTGCCAAGTTGCACAATATACATGTCAACCCTCGTATAAATATATAACTAAGCAGAGAATTTCTAAAGTAATTTCATTATTGCTGACACAAAATGTCACACATTCAATTTTTAATGAGTATCCCTTTGGCTTGTCAATTTTCATTATTGCTGCAATGCCAGAATGGAATTTTTATGTGAGCTATTTGGCATTTTTATGTGAGGCAAAATGGAGCATGAAGCTTGAACTGAACTCTGCTAAAGAGTGATACAATAAAAAAAAAAACGATGGAAGGAAGTCATTACGCGTTTCCGTTTTCAATAAGAAAATTCTAAAGAAAAAGGAATGCGTTTCCTTTTTTCTTCGGTTTTTTTTTTTTTTTTTGGTTTTTTTTGCTTAGGAAATTGTGTATTTTACATTTGGTATTTGAAATTGGATAATTAGAAATAAGAATATAAAGTATAAAGTGCTGATGTAACAAATTTGACTTTAAATAAAGAACATTCAACGGTTTTAAGTTTGTGCTTAGCAAAAAATAGTCAGAGTAATACTAGTTGCATTAAGCTTCAAATTATTATATTAAGTAAGATTAGGATTAGCTTGGATACACTCTGGATCATAGATTAACTGACCAAAATAATATTATCTTACCATAGTTTGCATTCACTCCTTTCGCAATACAATACCTGAACGTGATCTTCTCTTCAGCATTGAATTCTATCCAGTCATTAAACGATTTTTAGAGCTACATAGTTTTACGAAGTCAATGACTCTTGGCTGTCATATTTGTTCATCAGTATTTGATATGTAGTGTCCTGTGTATTCAGTATGATTTGCCATTCTTATCTAATCGTTTAGTGAATAAGTTTGAATCGCAAAATATTTTAGAAAAAGTTGCCATTAGAGCAGCCAGTGTAGAAGTTGACCAAAATTTATCCGTATAACTCAGCTTCGCATATATCGCCATGATGTCGGACTATTTCTTCGCCGAATTTGATTAAATCAATGTTACAGTCCCAAAAGTTTGGATGAGCTCATGCGCAGGGACTCCGAACTCGTTTTGCGCACACCGGCACAGACCTCTATCTACCGTGTAAAAGCCTTTTGAAAGACAAATGTCGACATGTTATTTCGGAATTTGGGGCAGTTAATCGATGAGCAACATAGTCGCCACAAAAATAGGCAAGGTGGTTGCTCTGAAGGGTAGTCGATATATTGGAAAACTTGAAGGCGCTGAACGAGGAACGTCAGTCACGATGACCTTAACAGGGAATGCTACTGGTAACAGCACTCCACCATTTTTTCTCTTCTCGAGACGCAACATGCAGACGTAATGCAGATTAGCTGTTTGGACCTTGTTCCATCTGTGGCATCCTTGGTTATGCTAATGATTCTGGCTGTATGTGTCAGAAGAGCAATTAAAAACCTTACTGTCTCGATTAATTTCCTTTTGAATGTTTAATTACTTATTCTAGGCGTTAGATATTCACCACATAGCTGGTTTGGTCTGTACGACTCTTGATCTCGCTTTGACACTTAAAGTCATTAAATCCGACTTGCTACTGGAATCTCTCCATACGATCCAGACATCTCCGGCAATTCTGATTTTGAACCAGCAGTTCAACAAAATGCGTTAGATGCTGCCTGCGAAGCTCGTGTTGATGAAGGGGAACAGCGTCGAATATTCGTGCTTGGATCAGATGTGGGATCTGAAGAGATTGTGCTCACCACACCAAAGACTCTGACAGCGATTGCGTCTTTAATCAGCCGCCTATCACTTTTGGATAAAGTTGGTTCTTGCAAGCACCAAAGAAACTTTTAAATCGTGGTCGAAAACTGTTACAAAGCGTTATGCTTACTTGAGGGTTAGTTCAAAGTCCAACAGGGGTATCACATGTAGCACAAATTTTGGTGCACGTGCCGTAACTGTTGGATAATTGGAAAGTGCGACTATAACCTCCGGAGTAGTGGCCCTTGGAAACAAGTTATCAGTACGGTCATATCTCTGCTGATGGCTTGGCTGGCATAGTCGGGCGAGGGAAAGTAAATTCCCTTCAAGGTTGGATAAAATCCTACTGTGTGAGCTTACAACTGGTGCGGTTCTCACAATATATCTGTGTTTATTCAATGTCAAGGAAACAAATCCCCAAATCCAAAGTGGAACAGCATATGCCGAAGGAGTAATGGTTAGAGGGTAATAGACGGACCTGCAGCAGCCAGATGTGCAGTCGCCAACGGCGGAACCCCAGCCTTCCACCAGTATGGAAGCTGCCGGCGTTGGGGCCAATACGGGTAACATTGCGACGGCATTAGGCACACTTGTTAAACAGGTCTCACAGAAGGCGGTAGGGCTTTCCAAAACGCTAATCAAGCAGCGTACAGCAACGGAAGGTTATTTCAAAACAGGGTCCCTCACATAGAGGGACTCGAGGAAACGATCCTGAGCGGGCAAGAAGGCGAGCCTTGTACGAAAAAACCACCCAGATACCAAATTAACACCATAAGGGGGCTTACTTCTCCTAAATGCATTGCTACTTTGAAGAAAAAAACTGCTCAGCAAGCATATGTGAACCCAATAAGAAGCGCTTAAAGCCAGCCAAATCGTCGAAAGCTAAGTAGTCCCCACCACCTGTCAATGATGTTGAATTCTGCAATGTTTGTTTGAAGCTCCTGCCACGGAAATTGACCTCCGAAAATTCCATTGCATGCAACGAATGCGCTCGGCCCGAGCACTGACATTATGTAATTTTCAGCTAAGCTTCGTAAACTCCACTCAGTGGTGTTGATGTCGATTGTTGGTTTGGTTATAGTGCTATCTAAAATGAAAACTTTTACATTGATGGTAGCTCATTATAAATTTATTATATTACAATATATGCTATTATTACAATAATTGTTATCTTTGTTTTATAATTTTTACGATTAAGATTTGATTATAATATCATGTCAGCATTACATTTTTATATGGTTTATATTTATAGATTATTGTTCTTATATAATATATCCAAACTTTTACTCCAACCCGCTCTATAGCTGATTCCGTGCGCAGCATGCATTCACTTTACGGCCAAAAAAAGCAGATAATGTCGATCAATCCCGAAATTGCATCACCCACAAGGCTCAAAGCAAATCTGGTCATACTATAAGCGCCATGTATAAGCGGGAACCAGCTGAGAAGCGCTGTTATATATTGAATCCGATGATTACTATTCAGCATTGTAGATGCGATCAATTTAATTTCTTGAATATTTTTACGTAATTGTTGCTGGGTAAAGTCCATTTTTCCTTACTTTATTTTTAGTTTATTTTATTTCGTTTGATTTTATTTCCAAAAATATTTTTATAGCTGCGCAGATTTTTGTGTGTTCAATGTGAAGATTTGTTTGAAATCTAAGGCAAAGGTAAATTGTTGAGATGATAGTAAAGTTAAAGTATCGATACTTGAGTAAAAGTCACAGCTGATTCGATATTTTTGCTTTATTTCTAGTCTGAACAATTTTTTTTATTGTACTTTCTTTCTAAGTATTCTTTTGCTGTTGTACTTCTTTTAGTTGCCTGCACAAAGTGAAACTAATTGAAATTGTTGCGTAAAAGCAAGTGATGTTTTATGAAAAAAAAAAATTATAAAAATGGAGAAGCAACTAAAAACTTTCAAATACAAACCAAATGGTTGGAGAATAAAGCAAATAAGAACAGCCAACTTTAGCCATAAATTTCAATTGCGGAATTTTTGGTATTTCGCGCACAGTCCAGCAAGAAACCCTTTTGCAACCCCCTCCAAGAACTTACTGCTTTAACCCAATCGACAGCGTCGACATAACTTCACATTAACTTTTTTCTTCTTTTTTTTTTCTTCTTTTTTTTGCTATTTATTTGAAAAGAATGAAAGAAACCTTAACACTTAACTTTACTGCTCGTAAGTGACTGAGTGAGCGAGAAGAGCGTACAATTTACGCAATGTATTTTCTAATGGAATCCACCAATGTCCTGCCGAAAAAGGCAACCAACACTATAGCGGGTGCTACGAAAAACTGTGTAATAAATTTAACAAGTACGCATTCTCAACTAAACTTTTTTCTTTGGATATTTGTGTCTTTATTTGATGCGTGCATTGGGTTTTTTGCAAAAAGTTTACGAAACTAATCGTTCTTCCATTACAAACTTCCATAAAATTGCGCTGAGCACACTGAGAAGAGGTCAACAACATGAAGTTCAGTGCTTATTTATTTTGGCATGAAGTTTTTGAAGTCGCTGTGATGTGCTTCGTTGCATAGTTTTTCGCTTGAGGAAAATTCATTGGTGCATTGTTCTGGTATCGATACTATTTTGTTTAATATTTTCAAATTATTTTCGAGAATGAAGGCTTAAATTTGGTTTTTCAAAGAAAATAATCTCTTGTAGTGAATATGCTTCAAAATAATTTTTGGCAAAAAAAAAAAATGTAGCCACCCTGGAAAATACGAACATATAATGGAAAAACCACTACGAATGCAGAAAAATTAAAGTTTATTGATTTTAAAAGCCTGACATTTTGCATATTACAAATACGCGCCAGTCCAAACAGATCACTTGAACGCGGTCATGCTTTTTTTTGTTTGTGCTTGTATGTTTTTTTTTATGGTGTGTATGACGATTGCTGTCGAATCGTAAGACCAAAATCAATCGATTTTGATAAAATATACATCTCTGAATGTAAAATTTTCAAATGTTACATTTTTCATTAAAGTTGGTAGTATACGACACAAAAATAATCTTGCCTACTAATATTAAGTAAGGCTCTTAGATCACAGCTGGGAGAACGATGCTCTCGAGGCAGATGTTAAAAATACCGCACGATAGTGTGTCACCCTGTTGTATCTTTCCGATGGTTGAGAAAGCAGAAGACTCCGAATATCTTAATAGCACAACGTCCTCTTTCGAGTGTCATTTTATACAGGTCTCTAAAGATGGCTAACGCTAGCATGCCAGCAAAGAACTCATCGATTAGGATAGAATTTTATATTACCCTTAAATCTTAGGTGTTTAAAAGTTTCAAATGGAAGCAAAAAGATAACAAAGATCAAGGAAATTGTTTGTGTAATTTTAGCTGGTTAATGCAAAAAACTGTGTGTATGTGTGTGGTTTCCATAGGAAAGAAACTACAACAAAACCACGTATTATGCGAAATTGTTGTTGTTTAGCTCCTTAGTATATGCACATGACACTTGAAAAAAATACGCCGAAGGGGGAGGAGCGTGGATTCAAAATGGTCAAAAGGAAGTGCGTTACGAAAATCGATGGAATTGTTAATGTAATTTTTAATGGTTAATGCAAAGAGCTGCGCGCGTGTGTGTGTGTGTGTGTGTGTGTGTACGACGCAGTTCAGCGTATACTGAAGAGTATAACAAAACGAGAAGTACATTAAATATTAGTACATAGTTAGTATTGTAGTTCACTAAGACTCCGGCATAGCAGAGCGCACGCACGGTTTATCAAAACTAAAAAAATCTATTAATACTATATAATTTAAGTATTCCCTACAGCATTTTAGTTAACTGGAAAAGCTCTCACACTACGCTCATATTGGCTGAAGCAGAAACTTTTTGTCATATTTTAGCACATTTTTAATGTAGTTAAAGAAAAGACTATAAAACTACATAAATTCCATGCGCATACTCTATTTGGAATTTATTGATATATAACGGTTTTAACGCCAATAAATACAATTTTCAGTACTGATCGACAAAGTCATTAAAATTGTACACACATGTTGAGCTTTTCTTCTTCTTTTTTATTTGTTTATTATTTTTATTTTTGTCGCCCTCATCATTGATTGGCAACACTGATTGCTTTGCTTTTTGAATACAGAGCGACACATTTAACCCTTTATTGTGTTTTTTGTGTGAAGTAAATAAATTTGTTACGCACAAAAATTGCGAAATAAAAACCAATTTGTTAACACTATAAAAAATATGCTGCACAGAATGGAAGAAAAACGAGCCATAAAAAATAAGAAGAAAAGTGAGCAGTGCTTATTGCATTCGATGACCAATTCGAAAAACTCATGAAAGGACAACGCCATTTTCAACACACACACACACACACACACACACATTTTGATAAAGCGAAAGCGTGCATTATAGAGCCAATTTCCACTGTGTGCAGTAAACATTCGCAGTGAACTTTTTCGCAAAAGTGTTTTCATTGAGGAAAAAAACTGATCGACTGTCAGTATTTTGGAAGAGAAAGAAATTAATTGAAAATTTGTTTTATCTAACTGTTCGGAGTCAATCAAATCAAATCAACAGAAATATTTTTGATCATTTAACGCCCCAAACTATCGGAACTAATGCAACACTAGCATTTAAAACTCACGCACGGTCCGCTAGTTGTGTTCACGCAATCAGCAAATCAAATGTGAACTTTCTTTTGAGACACTCTGTATTATTTTCTACATTAAAATTCGCATTTTTCTTTTGCTACCATTATCCGCACTCGAGTTGCACTCGATGCAGACGGTTAATCTCATCCAAATAATCATGACCGATAAAATCACATCAAAGTCAATCAAAAGTCAAGGTAATGTTGACTTGTGTCTTTGATTATCGATGTGTTGTGTACTCGAAAATCTTGCTAAAAGGTCGGACAGTAAATAAACAATAGTATCTGAGTGTTATGCGGCGTTTGAGATAGCAAATTCGCCAAAATTCTTGAAATTTTGCACCACGACAGCTCACCATCGACAGCTCACAAGGCTGAACGGATTTCTACCAAATACCATGGAATAACTACCGTATTCACCTGTTATGGCTCCGGCTGACATTTTTCTCTTTCCAACACCGAAATTACCACTTCGATAATAATTAAGTAGCGTACTGAGCGCTGGCTCAGGCCAATTCATATGAACAACCGTTCAGCACCAGCATTCAAAGCGTACTAACGTTCTCCTGTACTAGGGCGTTCACTCTCAACACGCTACCTTATTATTGTAACATGCTTAGACGCACCCGTATTTAGTCGATAGAAGACAGTTTGTAGCAAGTACTGAAGTCTATTCCAAAAAAAAAAACGTTTAAAAAAGTTTTGATGATCGTTGGCATAAATGTATAATTTCGGAAGGGATCTGCTTTGAAAGCGGTATATTAAGTTTGGATAAATAATAATCATTTTACGTTTTATTGATGCTTTTTCGGTACTTTTTTTGACAGAATATCAAAGAAAAATCAGAGGGCGCGTAGCAACCTAAGCCGAATACGTTAATACGATTATAAATTTTTGTATATGTGTTTGTCCCTTATTTAACTAATCTACTCTGACAGATTTTAATAGAATTTTTATGGAACACTATTGGACGAGAGTGGAAGTAACTAGACTATAAAAAGTATACGACCTAAAAAGTGTACGGTGCCCGATACATCTTAGGAACTATTTATGGTTGGATGATTGAATTTTGTGGATATAAAAACAGCCCTGAAAGAAATAAGATCCACTAAAAATAAAATAAAGTCGATATATCTTAGGAACTAGAAGATAAAAAGTTGGTATTATGTACATATAATAAGAGAGAGAGAGAGAGAGAGAGGGAGAGAGGATTCCGATTTCTTTACACGGACCGTAAATGGGAAAAACATTGGACTGATATTCGGCAACTCTATGCAAATCCATATACACCGTACTATTGATACCGCTACGGATCAATTAAGCTTGATTGTAACGGAGTTTTTGTCCAAACATGAAACAAAAGTCATCACACAACCACCGAATTCACCTGATTTAGCAACCTGTGACTTTTTTCTGTTTCCGAAACATAAACATCCGCTCCGGGGAACGTGTCATGAGTGGCTTGAGGACATAAAAAAGGAACTAAATGCTATCCCGGCCGAGGCGTATAACAAGTGTATGGAAAATTGGATTAACCGTTGGCATGCTTGTATAGACTCAAAAGGTGCCTATTTTGAAGGCGATAATAAAGATTTGTATTAAAATGCATAAAAATTTTGTTTTTTTTTAACCATCCGGATCAATTATGATCTGAAGGTATTGTAGTATTATGATATGTTGTAGAATAAAGTAAATCATAAACTTAAAACATATTTCCACTGACGCAGTGAAAAGCAGTTAGTAGCAGCGTGTTACTGTGAATCGAAGATAAATCACAGTAACTCATACGAAATAGTTGAACTCTATCCGTGCTAAAATAGTTACTGTGACTTCACGCTGCCGCTGCTTACTGCGCCTCACTGTGCCAGTGAAAATCAATTCTAATAGAGACGTGTATTTATTTGCAACATTTGTGCACATGACATTTTATTTTCCTTGGTATAAATGTATGCGTTTTTGTGTGTGTATGTTGTTCAATTCATTTCATTTAAATTACCATGCTGGTTGTTTCAGCGTGTCGTTGTGCGACATATCAATAAAAAAAAAAAACCCCAATCACCCAAACCCCGAACCCGAACATATACATACATACATACATACATACATACATACATACATACATACATACAAGTATGTATGTATGTATTATCCTATTTTGTATTAAACGAACAAATAGGTCAATCATGCAAGGGCGGCATGACGCTTTTGTATTGACCATCAATAGGTTTTTGTGGTTTTTTAATCAAGTTGTTTTCGCAAAATGTTGTTACGTTATTTGGTTTTTTTTGCAAAATGAGAACGAGTGGGTAGATGATTCAAAGGGCTTTCTTTCTCTCTATAAGGCACCGAATCTATCAATAAACGAAACTCATTCAATTGTACACACACACACACACACACACACAAGCAAACACACTCGTAAACGTTTTGCGGTGAAATTGTGAATTTCAACTCATTCTATGCTTTGTTTTTATATTTTTTATAGAACTATTTTATATCAAAATAAATTACATACATATATCCTTTCACATGCTCTTTGAACGCCCTCTGGCGTTTAGTTTGCTGGTTTGTTTGTTTTTTTTTTTTGGTTTTATTATAGTTCTACATTGGTTTTCTACAAATTTATTTTCACCATTTGCCCGGGAGTTTGTTATTTTGATAAATCGCATGTAAAATATTTTGTAAATTTGTGAACGTCATTCACTTTCGCCTATAATTGTTGTTGTTGTTCTTGTTGTTTGCTGTTATTGTTTGGCGTCCCAAGCCTTGTTCAATGACCCTTGATAGGATGTGCCAATTTATCAAGCATTTTTCGGTGTGGTCACACATTGAAAGCACACGCAAATCCATTCAGACGTTCATGTATACATTTATAGATTAAATATTGTATTTTGTTGCATATTCATTGGCGTGCTTCGGAGTTTTTAATTAACTTTAGATGAACTGTTGAACACAATTTGTGTTGGCGTTATAGAGGAGGCAGATATTTTTTTTGTATACAAATATAAATAAAATATTTTTAAAGCAATTTTCAAGCCAATTGAAGAGCACAGCAGATAATTGAGCTTTAATTTTAACTCGGCTTAAATTTAACACTGGCGCGAAACGAAGTATTAATTTTTGAGCCGGAACTTATATCCGAAATCTGGAAAGCTGTAGGAAGATTTGTTTAGCGAGTGCTTTATCAGCTGCAATTGACTGTCTTATAAAGTCTTTCCACTGGCCAACATTTCTTACAATATTTACGGTGAATGTTGACGCAAATTCGAAGAAAGTTGCCAATCACACCGAACGAAATAAGTTTTTTAAGGAAGGCCTATCATGAGGCCATGTTTTTTGTCTGTGGGAGAAGAATTTTTCATCGCAAATGGGGCTTCCGTTTCCTTGTTGTTCCTTGTGCACCAAATCGTCATCAGCAAATTCCACAGTCAATTCATCAAATTCTTGTTCGAATTCGTAAGGCTTTATATATGCTTTGCCGACTGTACTCTCGAATTGGCAATATTAAAGCGGGTTTTATTTATATCACAAATTTTCACTTTTTTACTATTCAAAAAAGCTTTTTTACTTTAAGCGAGTGTCAGTTTGCCACTCACATGTTAACCAACAATTACTAGTGGAAAGCGAAAATCTTGTAAATGTGTATGTTGAGAATGTTGGGCCCAATTGTACGACCTCAAAGTGTTTTATAAGAAATGTACACTTGCGGTGTTTTTTAACATTAAGGGAGACTAACGCAATCATGGAGACACTGAAAAACATCTACATGGAATCATGTTTCAAAGACTGGATTGCACGTCTGCTCGGAAATAGGCCAATACAAGTAGAATTTAGTAATGAGATACTTAGATAATTACAAGGAGGAGTCTTATCCCTCTTTTATGTGTGCTCACCCTAAACCATATATAATTAAAGCTTAACCAAAATTGTTTTAAGAACGTTGCCTATACGGACGTTAGAGTGGTGATGATTTCAGGCCTATTTTGTGACATGATAAGCAATAGTATAATCATTATGCCGATTCGAAGTCTGGTCTCGGAACCAGCCCAGTCAATACCAAATTTAAAACGATCATATACATCATCAGATTATTGCCCTTTAGAAAAACACTCCATGAGTTGGCTCCCATGAATTTTGTTGGAGTTGAAGGAGTGCCAAAGAAGGAGAAACAAGGCAAGAGAAACAGTAGAAAGAGACTCACTCCACTCGAGTGCCCATTCGAATATCACAAGAAAACTAGTAGGCCTTAAAAATTTTCCATCCATGAACGCAGATTTTTGTAAATCTTTTTAAATGTTTCTTTCCTCTAGACAAGAATGGAAGGCTGAGTCGACTGAACATTATTCTGGATTGGCACGCTACTTTGACAGTTCAAAGATTAAATATAGGTAGAGTATAAGTCAGATTATCAGACTTCATCTTCAGGATTTCTATGCCGGAGGTAGTTACTATTTTAAAGACCAGCAAACTTCTATTAGAGCTGAACATTGGTGACAGAACAGTATTAATATTCTCAGGCTGCACTTCATGTATAAAGCTATATCAATATGACCTGATAAATCCGACCTGCCCGGAACAAAAATGAGCAACCAAAACTTGTGGAAATAACTTGCGACACTCACAGCTGTCATTATGGGACACTGGCCCATCGAGGTGCACGCAAAAAGACCAAATAGATCTCCTGCAAGTATCTAGAACACAGGCAATTTAATTAACTGAACGACATCACCTCGATAAGCCCATCTAAGAAACACTCTTGCCTTAATCGTGCAGTTTGCTTCTAAAATTATTGCTACAAGAACTGTGCCATCAAAATGGCGATTTTGTGTTGAAAAAAAAATTTCTTTCTTCCATAGCTACCTACATGATGGTTGAATTCTATCCAGTCATTAAGTTACGCGAAAGAAACTATTGCATGCATGTTAGCTATGTCTTTCGTACATTATTTATCTTACTCCTAAAAGCGTGCAACATATTTCTTCCTGCTGCATAATGACTTCAGTAGGTGTGAGCGTGACGCAAGACATAGCTAAAAAGCATGCAATAGTTTCTTTCGCGTAACATAATGACTGGATAGAATTCAACGTTCATGGTAGTAATAGCAACGAATTTACTGGTACTTCTTATACTCAGTACATGTTGGACTTGCATCATTTATGTAACAAGAAGAAATTGATTATAGGCTTTGAACTCCGTAAATCTTATTGCTTGAGATACTACCTCGATGTAGCTGTACTTAAGCATTTTAATGCTCATGTTAATTATTACCAATAATTCATTTATATATACATAAGTAAAAAGTCCTCTATGCTACCAAAATTATCATAAGTCGCACGGCACACATCAGTTACTGCATAGACTCAGTTAAAAATGAAATTTATATACCAGCTAAATTCCGCTACGACTATGAATGCTTATATTTATATGTCTAAAGTCAAAATCTTAAGATAATTTTCAGCGTCATTGTTACAATGTCTAGGCCAAGTCACTGCTTGAGTAGATGTATAGACGTTGCAGTAAGTTGAGCACCATACCACATCCTTGCCGTACATCATCAGTACACATGAATAATTTTGTAAGTAAATCCGCTATGAATTACATTCTTCCTTTCGCTCACATGTCGTAAGACATTACTAAGACTCAGTATGAGTAGTATCTACTACTACTATAGTATATAGTAGTAGAGTAGCTGAATTGCAAAAGCAGCTTTATGTTCTTGACTTCGTCAACATAAGCGACGTCAACATTATCATCATCATACTAGTATAGTCATAGTCAAAGCCATCATATGGAACCATTCAACTAAACATTATTCACGAAAAAGTGCCGCCATATATACACGTTGATGATGCATAAAAGCGTGTATGGGTACACTGAGAGAAATTAAAGGAGAAGCAGTTGAACAGATACAGATTATGTTTTCTGTACTATATGTCTAAAATATGTAGTAAAAACGACAACAAAATGAAGTTAATGAGAAAGTTAAAGTGAGTTGCAAAATACTGAAAATTTTTTCCATGTGAAGTTCTAGTAACTATTCCAAATGTCTATGAAGTTTATTTAAGAAGAGTTAAGATGTTACATATGCATAAGTATAACTTCAAGTTGTAAAAAACACATGAATACGCTAAAAAGTCTAAAGAAACATGTCAAATGTGTTATATTTTTATGAAATGAATAAAACTGCAAATCACTGTAGTTTCTTCAAAGAAATAAATTCATAAAAATTCATTTTTATTCAGTGATTGACTAGTGTGCAGCTAGCTTGAATATAACAAATTATATTTAGTTTACTTTATCGCCAAACAAAATTTTGCTCAGTGTATTAATGTACTTTAACAAAAAAATTTCATCGTAAGTGTATACTCTATGCACAAATCTATTTTAATATTTTCTTATTTGCCACTGACATTTACGAAAATCACATAAATTGCTGTGCACTGCACAATTTTTTGTTGCTTTGTTTCGTGTCCTGAAATCCTAAAGATGGGGAAAAAATCCTACACAACATATCGCAGCTACAATACAAAGTATGAAGCACATATTACACTATATATATATATACTTATAAAGCAATTTTCTACGTAAATACTTTGTAATGGATTTAGTAAGTAGTAAAATGCGCGTTTTGCAAATGTCTACGCCAGAATATGTTGTAAATATGGGGGCAGTTCATTAAGTCTCTAAAAGATGTATAGAAAAAAAATTACATTAAAACTTGAGCAAGCACAGCTATGCAGATTTAGAGAGAAATAGAAGATTATGTAGAATCTCCTAAACTACTCATCAATTCCTTTTATAAATCTAAATCTATAAATAAATAAGCAAATGCAAAACGTTTACACTCTTTTTAACCACCTTAAACACAACATATTCGCCAGGTAATGCCCTCGGCGAATCACAATTACCTGAGCTCTCTCCCTCTCAGTTGTCACAATAAGTTAAAAAATAACAACAAAAAGTAAAGTGAGTGACGCCGTAGGAATAAGCGACAGACGAAAATGTGTAGTGTAGTAGATACATGCTTAGTTTGATATTTTCATTATTTTCTTATTTACGTATACATATGCACTTCAACGTTTAGCCTATGGTAGAATAATATAATAATGTAGCGTATTCCGCATAGCTGCTCTCTTTTCTGTTCCTACCGGTTTTTTTTTTTTTTTGTTTACAGTTTGAAGCATAGATAAATTGTCTATCTCTGTCATACTGTAATGGGCGATTCACATCTCGGTGGAATAGCTAGACGTTCGGCTCGAAACTGTTGTGAGCGCACTTGCCAACATGTGGGCGAGCATCAGTTGAGTGTGTTTTTGATAATGTTTTTGTTGCTAACATACTGAAAGATGAGAAATCGAACACCAGCCATATAACCCGCGTGTCAATATGCATACAACACGACACGAAGAGTAAAATTTTAAATTAAAAGGAGCGGCCATTCACAGCGCAGCAAGATACATGCTCACTTAGTGCCGCTCTCTTTCTGATTTTCACAGATGATGTATTTCTGTTTATTGCATACATGCACCTTTCTTATGCTATACTAAAACCTATCTGAGTCAAATGAAGAAAAAGGAAACGCTGAATTTGAGAAATGTGGAAAAAGTTAAAAAAATTATAGAAGCAACCAAATGCGATGTTTTTGGAATGGTTACAAAGGGTGTCTCAGGATTTGCGCCGGATTTGATTTTTAAATAAAAAACTGTTGTTTTTTTTTTTAAATTTATGAAACTTTTATTGTTTTTATAGATAATGGTACGGAACCCTTCGTGCGCGAGTCCGACTCGCACTTGTCTGGCTTTTGCTTTGTTAATCATGTTGAAATGAGTAGAGGTTTGAACGAAACATTAACATTTTTTTTTAACTTTTTACACTTTGAGCACAATTCAATGCAAATTTTTGTTAAGCATCTAATTGTTTGAAATCAATTTTAGGAAAAAAAAAACATAAAACTTTCAATCAAGCGATCTTTATTTTATCAAAATCAAAGAAATATTAACAAAGTTATTAAACTTTTTCCAATGGAATAGTATTTTCGTTTACCTTTCTATTTTTGTTGGTGTAAACGAAAAATGTGATTGTCTACCATGCTGACTTGGCTCTTTTCTTCGAAGCGCTTTGCTTTTGTTGACATTTCTTGGTATAATCATTTACACTATTCGTAGCTGAGTTGATCGAGATTTTCTGATATGCATTCCACATTGCAATGCTGAAAATTTTTGTTTATAGATATGTTCCATTACACTTTTCTATAATCATTGACTTATGCAACTACCCTCGTAAGTATCTGTATACAAAATCAAAAAGAAAAGATATTTTATATTTTGTAGCTATTTCTGTCAACTAGACTGTCGGTCTGTCTGTCCGTCTGTCTGTCTGTCCGTCTGCCTGTTTGTTTACTATGCCCATTCCTGTATCCTTGCCATTGTAAATCTCAACATATATTTTTTTATTTACGCATCATATAATTGATGAAAAAGTATTACAATGAATTTCAGCGGAATTTAGCTACACATATTGACTGTAAATGGAGCGTAGTGAATTATATTTAATGCTTTATGTAATTTAAATATAATAAAGCCAAATAATAATTCATAATTCCGAGACAAATTTGTCTTTATCCGATTTGTTTGCTAAGTGAATTGTTGGCTTACACGCCTGCAAGTATGCTATAATACTTATATATGATTATATATGTGACATAAAAAAAGAGGCACAGCTTGTACATGCAGAAACCAATAAAAATGTATCACATAAAATTATATAAATACATACAAAGCTTTTTTTATGCGGTTTTGATAAATGTTTATTGCGGTTCGGCAGTTACACGTAGACAAGTTACTTTTGTTTAGATAGGCTAAATTTAAATTCAATTTTCGATATTGTGTAAAATTGTAAAAGTGCAAAAGTGCAAAAGCAACCTAAACACTTTGAATTCTTTATGTTCTAAAGCAAGCAATTAGCAGCAACAGGTCTTGAAGTTTTTCACTTTCGAACACAATAAATCTAATTAAATGCCACAAGACTCTTAGAAAATGCATTAAAATACTTCAACATGCCACACTCAATGCATAAACAGCGTAAAAATACGCTTAAGAATTTTATTAAAAAATCCGTAAAGAAATAGTTCAGCAGCGTAGCCTGCAAATAAACAAACAAACACAGTGTATAGATTGCATTACATTCTAACATAGAAATGTACTATGGAGGATGTTTTTAGAAGAAAATTGTAGAAAAATGTTTACAAAAAAAAAAAATAAAAACAAGAAAAAGTTAATTGCGGTGGAACCGAAGTTTTAATACCATTCACACGTCTAAGCATACAAGAATGTTAAACACACACACACACACACACTTTTATCATATTTATTTTCATTCGTAGATTCGGATTGGGTGATTCGAATATTTTGAAGGATCTGGATCCACAAGTCAGCATCTGCGAATCAGTATATCACTAGCAGCTTTAAAAAAGCAAAACCTAATAACCTGGGTGATAAGTTTGGCGGGGGCTATCCCTAAAAGAAGAAAAAAATGTTACACTTTAATAGTTAGAAGAAGTTTTCTGTCATAGGAAGTCACGATAGCAAATTGAAAGTAAACATTACAAATAACGATAATTTCTTTATACAAAGTTTCAACAGTGAGTGGTGGGTTTCTATGAGGGCTAATCCTAAAAAAGGGGGATGACACCTATTTATATACATATATGTGAAACATCTATGCATAGGAATCTATTTTTAATTTGATATAAACTGCAATAATAAACTTTTTTATACAAGAAGGCTAAAGTGGTTTAGTAGTTGCTATAGGTGCTATCCCAAAAATTGGGGTATTACATTCATTGATGTATATGTAAAGCCACCATATACATTTTTAAGTTGATATTGACTGCAAAAAACCATTTTTCATACATAACTCAAAAGTGGGCGTGGCATGTCAATGTCAAACAATTAAACAAAGTCTAAGTGCCGACTTAGAACTAGATATCATAAAAATGCATAGCAAAATCCTGACAGACTGACGTACATACATAGCTAGATCGGACGGCCTCGTTGATCAAGAATATGTTTATACAAGCATACTCTATGGAGTCTACAATGTCTCCTTTAAGGCGTTACAAACTTTCAGACAAACTAATTGTACCATTTAAAACTCTGTGTGAATGGTATAAAAATACGGCGTGAAGTAGAAAAAAAAAAATACCAAGCCAAAGAATCACTCTTGCGTGATATCAATTACTACGGCAAGTGTTGCACTTCTGATATCTCACTACAAAAAATCTACGTCTTCGTCGTTCTACTACAATATTTTCTGTCAAGACTAAGATTACTTCTGCTATTTTCTTTCTTTCTTCTTTGCCTGCAAGTATAGAATGCGCGCTTTTCATCAACTATTTGCAGCATTTTTTTCATGCCGTAACTGCACATCCTTTTGTATGTACTCAGCTATTTTCACAATTTGCTCAGTCTGCTCAGTCCTTATTCTCCTGTATGCTTCATTTTTAATTTCTTTGCTGCTTGACTTTTGTGTAGAGTTGTGTATTTCCTTGACAATTTCTTACTTTTCCTTTATTCTTTAAGCGGCAGCTTTCAATTGTTGCACAATTTTTTAATTTGTTGCATTTTTTTGTTTGCTGGTTGGTTTTTAAATTAGCTGCTACTGTACGAAATGGAGTGAGAGGACAAGAGACTAGCTCAGTAGTTTAGTGGATCATACTTGAATGTTGCTGGTTGGTTTATACTAAATAAGCCAGAAGTTAATAATCCGATACCAGATACAATTGAAGAATTAAGTAGTTACTTTCCAATAATCTTCTTCCGACTTACCGTTGTACCGATACCACAGATGCCTTGAAAGTTAAGATCCCGACGCTGAGTAGCTTCACAATGTCATAAAAAGAAAAGCTAAGTCTGCTACCAAAAGATGCTCTGGTAGAGAGAAAGATCGGAAGTGTTTAGACTCTTACTAATAGTCACATTAGTATAGGCTATTTTAAGCAGGAAAATCTAAATACGTGTAAAGTTTTAGTGGAAAATCTCTGAATTTGCTGCTCTATGTTAACTTTTCGAGAGGTACTACCAACCAACAAGTATCCCTGAGCTAAGCCAGTCACCGCTTCCGCGGTCAGCAGCATCAAAACATTTAACAATATCATACTAGCATGACTGTAGCACACCATTAAAAAAATCATTCCTTGGTTTCGCAGACTTTGGAGAAAAATCTAAAATAAGACGTCTAAGGCGAGCAATCCCTCACAGGACTATAGATTCGTGATGGACAGGACTATAGATTCGTGATGAGACTCTTTCAGTTATGTTTCAATTGATGATCAAAGTTTATGAAGATGGCTCCGTAACAGAGTTAATGTATGGTATACGTCGAAATCCGTGATCACCGCTGATTCCCTTAAAAACTGTGACAGATTTCATCTAAGATCAGCTAAAATCTTCATGGAATTTGAATTGAAATCATTAAGTTATTGCATTTTGAACGAACATTTGAAGCTTTACGTTAGAAGGAAACTTGTACCCTACCACACAGGGAGATACTTTGTTCCCTGTTATACCTATGACAATAGGGGTCCCAACAAGCAATACTGCTTATAGAATACATGCTACAGATTATACAATAACTAAAAGCTCAGCTCCTCCGTCAATGTTCAACGCAATCTCAGAGAATATTCATGACTTTAAGCCACTATAAAGAATGGCAGAATCCAGAGCATATAGATCTATTAAACTGTATTTGTAATTTTCCAACTATTTGACAGTTCGAAGGACATCTATTATGATGAACAGTTTCTAGGTCTTTAATGATTCTTATACGTTTCAGTGTGAATATTTTTATAATATTTTCTCGTATTTTGTAATGCTGAAAAGGAAGCGTAGTAGACCCCATAAAGAACGAGTACATACAAAATTCTTTATTACCTCGACAAAACGAATAGACCTACACATGTCCGTCTGTCTGTTCATCTGTTTATCTGTGTCGATGCAAACTAGTCACACAGTATTAAATGGTATTGATCTTAAATTGAGTGTGGAGACTTCCTGAAGTTCTGAAGTTCTGAAATGATTTTATTTGAAAATTTCAGTGCCACACCCACTGGTGTCGATGCAAACTAGTCACACAGTACGAGTATTAAATTATATTGATCTTAAATTGAGTGTGGAGACTTCCTGAAGTTCTGAAATGATTTTACTAGAAAATTTCAGTGCCACACCCACTGGTTAATATAGACTCCATAGTTGCCTAAACTTTAACATATACACTTCGTAGGTCCAAAACCAGTAGCGCCTTGCAACTATTAGCATGCACTTCGATCTGTACATTGTCTACTGTAAGGGGCCAGTCCACTTCTTAGAATTTATATTTTAAAATTGGTTTTTTGTAGCAAACATTACTTGAACTTCTTGTATAATTAGACCTGTTGGATCATAGCGGAGTCAGCTTACTTTTTGGCTTTCAAATTTCTGGTTATTTGCTGCTTCTTTCCTACTACTTTAACAAACACCTAATTCAGTACCAAGAGAAGATTGACTAAGCTTTATACGGCTTTTACTCACACAAATCTGTTATACGTAAACTAGACACTCCTTTACATTTGTTTGCTTTCTGTCTTGTTTCTGCACATCAACTATGCATGCTCTGAGCATCTCAATCTGCTGTTCTATTTTAAATGTGCCATAACGAACGGTACTCTCTCGCACACTCATTCTCTCACTGATGTATGAGTATGCTGTTGTGTTCTATAACCAGAAACACTAAATCGTTTGTAACGCTGACTTTCTTTTCACTTTTATTACTCATTGATGTGCTCTCCCGCATTGGGCTCTCTTGCTATTTTACAGAATTTCCTTGCTGATGTGTGAGTATGCTTCTGTGACAGTATACATACTTTAATCATTACTATTAAACACAATCAGCACAAATATTTAAACGCTTCAAAACCATTCGTCCACTTACCAAGCCGACCATTATCAATACCAGACTATAGAATTTTATTTCAATGTATTGTACGTGTTTACATTCCGACCATTGGCTTCGTTTTGTACGGACTACAACCAACAACAACAACGGAAATGAGAACTCAACACAGCGGAAATTTAATAACGGACAACAATTTCGCTTCAAGTGGACATATTTATGCGGCAATTTGAGTTGCCACAGTTGTGTGGCAGATACAGTTGCCAGCAGCTTTCCATTTGGGCACCGCATGTATCAAATAATAAGCACATATATTGTATCTTAGTACAGAATACCAACGAGTGTTGGCTTTGTCTATTGACAAATGAGCATTTCGTATGAAATGACAATTGAATTGATTTTTGGCGGCAACTGTTTTCAATTGAAATGAAAATATTTCAAAATACAAAAACACAATCAATGGCCGCCCATTGCAATGGTCGCATCACTAGCAACAGCACCATTGACAGCATAATGCAATACAGATACAGCCAATTGTGTGATATGAAACATTTCCTATATATAAATCTATGTAGTGGAGGGGCATATGAAATGCCTATATATTAAATATCACTGCGCCTAATACGACGAGCGTTGTCTTTTATATTGTGCGTCTAATAATGAAAAAACAACAGAAATTTATACATATTTCTTAAAATATTCTCCATGAAGATCAATACACTTTTGCATACTTTTGAACCAATATTCGTAACACTTTCCAAACTCTGAAGTGACTACACTCAGACCTCGAATAACGTGCTTAATTCGTTCCTGTAAAACTACGCGCTATCTAAAACCGCGTAATACGAGAATTTAATACAAATGAACTTAATTTTGCACAAAGTCTGAAAATTATTGAATAATCTAAATACTTTTGAAGTAAAACTTCTTTAGCCGCAATATGACGCGTAACTTAGTTTTCTAACGGAAGTAACGTTTTCGAACGGAAATAAAGAATTGGTCATGCGTTCGTGAATCAACTATAGTATGACGATGCATTCATGTGCTCGCAAGTATTAAGACTAAGCTAAGAATTTAAAGCTGCAAACGAAAAAAAGGGTGACATTTGGATGAACCTTTGTGGACACTTAAAGGATGGTTAAGGAAATTTTTTGGAGGGACATTTGTAGAGATAGTTGATGGAATGTTTGTGGGAGTTTGGATTTGAGTTTATAAATGTGTAAAAATAATTCATAGGCAAAATGAATCCAAATTTATATTACTACAGGAGATCTTGGATGGTACCTTCTTATTTTATAATATTTTCTCTAGTTTGCGATACGTATTTACACATAATCTCTTCCAATTATCTGGTCAAGCCTAACCATTCTTGCAGTTTTTCTAATGAATATTCTCTAAAGATCGGTGAATCTGTTTCTACAGAAGAATCTGTATCATCAGCTAACTCGTCATTTGACAATATTTGTAGTAAATTGTCTTTGGTCAATTGTTTATCTTCGAACAGTTCATTAGTATCCTGCTACCGCATATCGTCAAATCCTTCTCCACCCATAGTCACGAATAATGTTTCCACAACTATTTTCACCAAGACTATTTCGATGAGCCACTTCTTTCCACAGATTTCTTCAGCAGTTATTAGGTGCGATGGTTTTAAATTCTATATTGCCAAACCAATTCTAAAGTGTATGTAAACTTTTTTCAGTTTTATGCAAAATCCAATGTAGTAGAAGCTTCATATAATAGTGCTTGAATGTTACGACTATGTATGTAAAAAATCCAAATAGTGCTCGTACAACAAAACGTTCTGCGTACATTTATGCTAAGAAAATGTCAAACTTTCCAATGGAAATTTTAGCTGGCACCTAATAACACTTACAGTTGGCAAGGCGCTCAATATATAAGGCAACCCTCGAGATAGAGAGGAAGCAAACTAAATATATAGAAGTGCTTCAAAGAGTCTGTGCAATGTATTTAGAACTGTCGACAAATTGTCAACAATGGAATTGAGAAATAAAATGAAATTTATTGACAATTTATTGCCAAATAGTTCAAGGATGCACGCAGTAAAATAATAAATTTTATAGTTTAATTTTCGCTTTTATGCGACAAACGCAGCATATAATATTGTAAATATAATAATAAAAATAATAAATTAGCAGCTGTGTGTATAATAAGTGATTATGGAGCACAGAGCCCGGTTGAAATGTACAAAAGAGGCGTAAACGCAATTTTGAGACTTTCATTCTTTTTTTAATAAATGAGCTACACAAAATGAATCAAGTTGTAAAGCAGTTTAATAAAAATATATACAATAATGTAACAGGAGAAAAGATTTAATGCATTTAAGCGACTATTAAATAAAGAGAAGCGTTGAGTGGGCTATGTCCTCCGCATGGGACAACATTTATTGAATGGTGAAAAAAAAAATTGATTATTTATGTTCGATATGAATTGTGCAAATAAGTAAATATCCATATTCACCTGTTCCTTACTTCCTTCATTAATTTTCTTTATTTGGAATGCTAAAATATAAGGTGATGAGCATGCCAACCCTACTATAAGAAGTAGACCCCATACAAGCCAGTACCCATTTTTGAGCTTTTGTAAGGTTTGTTACATACTGAACCCAACAGGATGAGGGTATAATGAGTTTGTGCCAATGTTTGTAATAGACAGAAGAAGACGCGGTAGACCCCATAAAGTATATACAGCTATTCTTGATCAGCATCGGGACCTATGTCGATATTGCTATCTCCATCTTTCTGTCCGGTTGTAGAAAACGTGTGATATGCGACACCAAACATGGATATTTAGATATTTAAGTCTTATACAAGGCTACACAAGCAAGATTTTTGTGTATCTATACTATCGGAATATATTCAATGGATCAGAACGAGATAATATAATCCAAAAAAGTGAGAATATAGTGATTCAGTTTAAATCAGCGTTCTGTGTAGGCAGCAGAAAGGAAGACATGATATAATGCAAATGTTAATGAGGTATTGTAACTGATATGCTGCTAGTTGTATACGTACGGTTGTAAGCGTTTGACACCCATGAAATTTGCTTTTTTAATTTAATTGGTTTAAAATGTTCTTGGATAACCATTAGGAGAGCAAATAAATTTTGAGGGACTTTTTGACAATTTCAAGGATATTTTGTGAAAAAATGTCAAAAAATTAATTACTCAAAACAAAAAAAAAAAAAAAACAATGGAATCAAGTCACAATACGACTCAAAAATCACTTCCGATTCTGAAATTGGAATAGTTGTTCGAACGCTTGCCGCAAATAACGCTTTTGTAATACAAACTCGAATACTATTTTCAATGTAGTAAAAAACTTATGTGAGTTTACTTGTGTTCACTTTACCAAATCAAGTCAAAACAACCAAAAACGTTAACTTCGTTTGAACCGAAGCTCTAATAGCATTCACACGAAATTTTAAATCGTATTGTAAAACATAAACGTGGCGGAGAGGGGGCGTTTTAAATAGGCACTACTCCAAAAAGTGATCGGTACACGCCCACTAGTAGATGTGTATGAAGCGACCATCTATAAGATGCCACTATATCGAAGTTCGTATTGATATTGACGTTTTTCATACAAATGCATAAAACTGGGCTGTGGGTTTCTATGGGACTACCTCAAAAAGTGGGCGGGACACGCCCATTTGTATATGTACATGAAGCGGTTGTCCACTAAGATCCAACAAATCGAATTTCGAGCTAATATTGATATAAAAAAAATAAGTTTTTCATACAAAAACGCAAAAGTGAGCGGTGGGTTTGTATAGAGGCTTGCCCAAAAAGTAGGCGGGAAACGCCTATTAGTCTATGTATGTAAAGCGGCTGTCCATAAAAAGGCACCACATTGCATTTCAACCTAATATTGACTTTAATAAAGAAGTTTTTCATACAAAACACAAAAGTGGGCAGTAGTTTTGTATGGTGGCTACCCCCAAAAAGTGGGCGGGTCACACCCATTAATGTATATGTTAAAAATTAATGTATATGTTATATTATTAATTTATATGTTATAAAAGTTACCATATCAATTATTAAGTTCATATTGACTACAATAAAAAAGTGTTTCATACAAAAAGTCAAAAGTGGGCGGAGGGTTTGTATGGGGACTACCCCAAAAAATATGCGTGGCGGGTCAATCTTGATACTCTACTAAACTGTAGAAAAAAGAAGTGTATGTGCCAATGTGCCATGTGACGCCAAAAAATGCGTAAAAACATTCAAACGGACAGACAGGCGGACAGACGGACAGGCAGACAGACGGAAGACTCGTCGAGCTGATCAACAATATATATACTTTATGGGGTCTAAAATGCCGTTAGAAACTTTCAGACAAACTGTGTGAATTGTATAAAAATTTGTGTAACTATTAGAAATTCCCTCCCATAGAAATCCCTCAAAACCTATTTGCGCACCAGATATTTCGTTTAAGTTTAAATCTTTTAAAATTCATTCTAATTTATGCCCAAAGTTTTAGAGATCCTTTTATATGGAACTTAACAATTTGTTATCAAAGATCAATTCAGATCAATCAATGATGCAAATTATACTGATTATCCCGACTTTTCAATCACAATCATCTTATGTATAGGTAGATTACATTTAGTTAAATTGTAGCATAAATCTCGAAAATTATTGGCTTAATGAAACTTGAGGTCTGAGGTTCCTTTATTGCAAAGTGCTCTAGCAACTTACTGATAGGATGTGTTGTCAAAAGCTTCTTCATTACTCAATAAAATTACATATGGGTGTTTCTTTGGCTTTCAAGGCATCTTGAGTAGAGTAAAGTTCACTTGGTATCTATACATGTTGATTTTTATAATTTCCACCAGGTATTTTACTCTGATATGATTATCCAACATGTACTCTAAAGTTTTAACCATAAACGAAGTAAAACTTTTGCGGTCTGAAGTACATAGGATGTACGGGATCTTTCTTACCCGCTTCGGTATAAATATTACCTTTGCTTCCCTCCAACAGTGCGGAGTGTATTCAAGTGTCAAACTGTTTCTAAAGATCATTAACAAGAAAACTACTAAGATGTTCATACTCTTCTGTATGGCTTAAAGGGTATGTGATATATGGTTTAAGAACATATTTCGCTAGTAACTTTGCAGTTTGCAATCGTGGAATTGTGCTGTTGTTAGTGTTCAAGCGCATTTACTTCCGTTATTAGAGTACAGTACCGGAAAGTGAGTATCGAGTTGAATATGAGTTTTCTTCTCCTCAAGTTTCGTGTACGTTCCATCCGTGTTTTTTCCATGTGCCAACACTGTCTGGACATTGGAGATCGCACCGGAATATGCTCGTTAAAGCTTGCTTAGTTGCAATGTATCTACAGATATTTCGAAAACTAACACGTTTGAATAACATATTCACTAAGCCAAATTAGCGACTCCACTAAAAAGAATTCCACATTGCCAAATCCATTTCCAACTTCAATTAAGTAGTTATATAAATATCAAAGCTTATCTGCAACAAACAATTCCAAATACCATTCAAACATTTTGCATAAATTCTAAAACGATAAATATATGAAAAGTGGTATTATGTAGCATAATGGGCAGCAATATTGTTACAGCTGCCAATTCAATAACCAACGACTTCCAATCGAATATTGAACTATGCATTTGAATACGCTACACACAAACTGAAGCTGAAACTAATAAATAAGTGCAAAATCTAAAAGTAGACCGCAGGCCAAAACTTTTGTTAAATGTCATTTGCAGCACAAAAACTTGAGGATTTCTTTCTCCTTTTTGAGCACCTCGGACTCAAACCTTTTGCACTATAGTACTACTGATGCATGAGATGGCATCGTATTACTTATGCAACAATGGCTACAAGTATGACGCCAATGCCTAGAAAAACCACTTAAAGTTTGAAATGGGTTGCAAACAAATACAAATTCAACAACTGAATACAGAAAAACGATAAAGAAATGTTGCATGTTTTATGACAACTGCAGACGCCCTCTGGCGTGTGGTAACAAAAAACAAAAAACAAAAAAAGAAACAAGAAACAAGAAACAAGAAAACATCGCTTGAACCGAAACTTTAATACACTTCACACGCGCTGGTTTTACTTCAGTTTTTAAATTTTTGAAGGGATGCTTAGATTTAAAAATGCATGGGTCATTACCTTCAGAGAAACTGCTAGTGTGACAAGACGAAAAACTGTAGTCCCTCGGCCTATCAGATCACATGAGCACATTGAGGCAGTGAGAGCTGCAATATTGCGTTCCCCTCGATGTTCTGCGAACAAACATGCGTCTACCCATGAACTCTCTTACCGTTCAGTGAAGCGAATTATTCCCGAAGACATACATTACCATCCCCTTACACGTTGACGCCTGTGCAAGAAACCTCCGAACGCGACTTCAATTCTCTGGAGAACGCATGTGAGGAACTTCTCGAAAAAGTTCAAGAGGACGCAATTGTTTGTTTTAGCGAAGAAGAGCATTTTCACTTGCATAGATGCGTTAAGAAAGAGAATATGCGCTACTGGGCTGATACCCATCGCCGAGAATTGCATGTTGGAGGATTTTTTTATCCACGACTTGATGAGTTAGTTTTAGACAGACATTTGGTAATAACGGCTCACATTTCAAGAGCATACATATATGGCTGTTTTGAGGGAACACTTTCCTTGTACTAGTATGAAATGGAGATTTTTTTCGTCAAAAACACTATTAATTCGGAAGAATGATAATAAGTGGTTCATTTTAAGTACGCACCATAGCTAGTTACTTACTTTGCTCATCTTACTTGCAATTTGTGAATACCACGACAGTAAAATTCTTCCCATTTTGTCGCGAACCATTCGTTGAGCTACTTTTTTATATATTCCTACGAACCAAAGCACTGCTCAGCAAGCGCATGACTCATCGATGTAAACAGGTGGTAATCGGAAATAGACAAGTCCGATAAGTCCGTATGAGAAATGATCTTGTATTGCCTTGTTTGATATTCTGTTCGTTTTTAGTGCACCAAATAATTCAAATCGATCAATTGTCGATGGTAGCTGGTCACACCAAACATACAGCATTGTCTTCCAGCCAAATTGATTTGGTTTTGCGGTCGATGTGGATGGTGTGCCTGGATCAACCCATGTTCTTTTGCGCTTCATCATTAATAAAGATACGCTGCAAAAATTACTTTATTTGCATCGTTCCATCAAAATTTCCCGTTTTTAAGCCACTAACTATCTATCTCTCTTTTAACTCATCTCCCGATTTTATGAATCTTCCCCATCTCTCGTAGACCATAGGTAATTGCTCTGTGAGTTGTATTCCCTTTTTTGTGTATCACCTACCTTTCAATGGGTGTCAAACACAACCTTAATGATGCAGATCGGGTACTTCAAGCAATATAGTTCGAAATTCAAAAAATCACTGACTAACAAAGAATATATAAAAACTATTTGTGAATTATAAATGCTATTAAGAGATAAGTGTGTATGAGAGAGAGCTCTACCCGCCATTTGTTAAATCGTGGTCATTTTGATACCAGTGTTGCTTCCGGTCATAAAATGTCTCCATACTAAATTCCGAACCATTATTTGTAAGGCTGCCGGAATAGGATGCGTTCAAGCGGACAAAAAATATAATAAAAAGCTATGTAGTCTCCGTTGCTTCGTTTAAAGCGTTGCAAACACTGTAACTAAATTATAATACCATTTCACACTCTATGTGTGCTAGAAATGGTATAAAAACAAGAAATAAAAATTTGCAAATGCTGTTTATGACGCCGACAACAACAACAACAACAGCAACAACAGCAACTAAAGTAAAGCATCTGATAACTCATTGGCAACATTTGGCCAGATTGCAATAAGTGGAAGCCATTCAAATTGCCTATTTCTATTCCCGCTGCCTGCAAAAGGAAACGGATACGTAAACGGATACACCGCCGGAAACACTCACGTCTGCAGCGGAGACGGCGGTGATGGCAGTGACGGCGGTGACTTTGAATGTAATGATGACGCTGTCGGTGACTATGACGTTGGTTAGTTGGTTGGTGTCGCCAACGGAAATGCTGCCAACGAATGTCATTAGGCGCACTTTGTGGCTGTGGCAGCGTTGGCAATGGCGACGAGGACGACGACGACGACGACGACGACTATGGCGGCAACTATGGCCAATCGCCATTTTTTCTTTGGACAGCGTGCTTTCACAGCTTCCTTTCCGGTTCACAGTTTTTGTATGCCGTTGACATAAAAATGATAGATATGCCCACTACACTACTAACAACAGCGTAGCTTATGCGTTTTTATATATTTTACTGCATGCAGTCTTGATCCTGCTGCCTGCTCAACGACCTCAGTGTCCTTGTCGTCGTCATCGTCGTCATCGTCGTCATCATCGTCGCCGGCATTTTGTAAATAGTTTGCACTTGCTGGCTGTAATTTGCTGCAGCTGTTTCGACTTTGCTGTTAAATATTCATTTTTTTTTCTTCTTCTTCTTTTGTTTTTTTTATTTAGAACACCCTCTATGTAGTGTGTATACAATACCTACATAAAGCTCGACTCATACTTGACTCATACATATGTTCGCAATTTGTCGCTTTTAGTGATTTTCATAGTTGCCACAAGTTGTGGAGACATCTTTAATGTGTTTTTGTGGCTATGTTTTTAATGGGTCAACGTGTCAGGCATACCGAGTTAACGAATGGGCGTGTTTAGACTTTTTTAAGTCGATTTGAACATTCAAGTGCTACAAAACGCAACGCAGTTATACTCTTTGATATCTGAAAAATAGTTGTTCAAGTCTGTTCTACAACACTAAATGCCATCTGTCCAACACTTATAACGCAGAGTTGCTGTTGCGGAATGGATGCATGTAAACTTAAGCATACAAATTTGTTATGTCGTTGTTGAACTGTTATGTCGTGAAGTTCATAAGGCAAATGTTAAATTAAACCGATCTAATTTATAAGAAAGTGTGCGCTTTAAGGAGATAGCTAGTGCATTGTGCATTTTCACAAAAGTAAACACAGTTTAACAAATAAGTTCCGAGACACGAACAATATAAATTGTAAAAAGTAATACCGAAATGCGTATGAAATCTCTGTGACATTCTCTTTCCAGTCCAGTTCCAATTTCGCCTCCATTGGTTGAGAAATAGCAAAGTTAGGACAGTTCTCCCCAAAAACCACATTTTTGTCGATGTTGAAATACTAACATGGAACAAAAAGCTGTTACTAAATTTTTCGCAAAAGTTGGTAGAAATGCGTCAGAAACATTTCGACGATGATTGTTTTGTTAGATCAATTGTTTTTCTGTGGCATAAACGTTTTTCGGAAGGCAGAGAGAGGTTTAATCGATGTAAGAAGTGTATTGAAATTGAAGGAAATTATTTTAATAATTAAATTGAAAAATATGCAGATTTGTTTTAATTATTTTTTATACGACCAGTCTCGAAATTCATTTGTCACACAGTGTATTTAAGTTAATTTGACAGTTTGTCGAAAACGAAGTTATATTCGGCAAAAACCATAGCTTTCACCCGAGACTACAAAAGTGGCTTTTAGAAGCATTCACTGGCATATGCAAGGGACTACAGATATCCTCCTTCCTCCTACAAACAATGAATACTTGTTGATATTCACATTATAAACATCTTGGCTATCAAAATCACAAGACAGATACGGCAAATGTAGGTACACCAAACTGACTTTCACTAGCTAATAACTAAAATAGAAGGTTCACTTCATAGAAAATAATAAAAAAGACGTCTCCAACAATGTAAATTTGAAGGCATTCGCGGAAGCATGGAGAGCTCTCGGAACAAACGGAGGACTCATCAGTTAATGGTAGTATCATTCGTTTGCAGATACGTCCAAAAAAAGAGGCACTCCACTAGAAGACATACCCACCACTCTCCTCTTGGTACTGGCACTTATGCTTAGAGCTATTTAAGAGAAGGGTTAACAAGTTATAGTTTATGCCGATGACGTTGACATAGCAATTAGTGGCATGCTTTTACAGACACTCAGTTATCTTAAGGAAACAGCATTCAAAGTTGGCAGAGCTCCTTGGGTCTAAAGATAATACTGCTAACCAGAAGTTACAAAATTCTCAACATAATCATACCCATATTGTACGGAATTCATCTCACAATACGAAGCTAAATACTGTGGAATGAAAGTGCGATAAGATTTGAAGAAGTTCCAATAGTGCACTTCACGTGTAAGAAAGCTATTTGTAGAATATGGTGATTCTCCTAGCTATATTATACTGGCTTAATTACTAAGATTACTACAAGCGAAAAATACACTTCAATAAGAAGTACGTTATCAGAATCCTCTACCGCCAAGAATGGCAGGTCAACAATGGATGATAGAAAACTATGCAAAAAACTTTACGTATTGCTCGAAACCAATTCAAAATTTTGAAGATTTTCAACTCCTCCAAATTGGTCTTACACCGTATTAATTTTGAACCGAACCATTTAGTACTACTACTAGAAAATTGTTGTAGAACCATTTCGATACAAAATTGTTTCAGCTCAAATCCAGTTTTCGGATAAAAGTCTCCATACCAAGTTTCGGACTGATAACTACAAAATTTATAGAAAAGTTTGCAACTGTATAGACATAAATTTAAAATCATCAAGCTGATCAAAAATTGAAGCGCTTGCCTACTCCATTATACGATATATTCAAGCTAAGTTAAGAGAATAAACTGTTATACTAAAAATTTCTGAAACTTCAATGGTTTTTGCTCGGATTCTTTATGAAAAACATATTTCGTTAGTTTGTGTTTCGATGCAATGATTTGATTCAAAACTAGTTCGATTCAAAACCGATTTGCATTGCTAGTTTTTATATTTCGTTTTTATAATTAAACTCCTCCAAACTATACTCATACAAGAAACATAACCAAAAACAAGAACAAGAACACTGCAGTATTAAGAATCAATTTTATACACACTTCAATGTACTATTCCAACAAAAAGAAAATACAATCTATGTTAAATGCAATATGAAAACCAATAAAAACAAAAATCAAATATTTCAACATGAACCAAAAACGATTTCATACAACGATTCAAACTGTCCCTAAACTGCTATTAACACCAACAGCACCACAAACAACTCAAAAGAACATGCGAAGATTTCAACGTTGCTGGAGTAGTACAAAAAAAATATCGCATAAGAAAAGAAAAACCAATGCAAAACTAAAATTGAACAAATTCCTGACAAATTGGAATTTGGTTTAGTTTTTCTTTTGCTACACAAAAACAAAACAAAACAAAAAAAAACCCAAAAAACGAAAAAACGAAAAAAAAAAACCCAAAAAAAAGAAATGTTGCAAACATTTTTCTTCTCATTTTTCCTTGGCGCAGAGAAATGCGTTCGCATTATGATTTTTGCTAGAATACAGCGTCCAAAAATGTTTGCTCCCTCCCTGAAAAGCTTTGAAAAATGACACTTTAGAACATTTGTAATTTGTGTTACATTGTTTCTTATCGTTCTAGCATCCACCCAAAACTAGTGGGGCGTCCTCAATTTCTGAATGCGTTGGGTGTCAATGTGATTTGTTAAACAAATGCTGTGTGGGCAGGATGCAGCATATCCTGCAATACAGAATATTATCAACCGAAAATAATCAAAAAAAAAAAAAAATAAAAAAACACAACCGCATTTGAAAAATTCATGCTAGAAGAGCAAATAGAAAAACAAAAAAAGAAATACCATTGATGGCGTACCGAACCGCAAAAACCAATGTTTATTATTTTAGCATTAAAATTAGTTTCAATATTTATAAATTTAATAATAAATGCAAATTTTTATTCATTTACGTATTTGTTTTTTTGCTCCATTTTATGCCATTTACTTTTGTGTTTACTGATTTTTATTATAATTCAGTTTGAAAATTAAATAATTTACGCGAAAAACCAAAACAAATTAATGCTAAATAGAAACAACCAATTTTGCGGTTTGTTGGCTGTACGTTAACTTGATTTCGAATGCAATTCAAATCTATTTTTATACCTTTAACCCAACCCCCCCCCCCCCCGGATTTGATTCAAATTTACAAGTGTGTGAAATGTTTGTACTGCGTGTTTTTCTATAATATCCTAGTTTGTTTTTATTTGAATTGCAAATAGCATTGTTTTGTTTTTGTTTTTTAGTATAAATTATTTTTAGCCAATTATAAACCATAATGTATACAAATTAATGTTAATGCTACATTTGGAAGGCATTGTCAAAAATTTTCTATGTGAAATTTATTGCATAATTAAGTAATTTTTGACAGTCACTGAGCAGCTGTTTCATTACCTTTTTACACTGGTTTGTTTTGATTAGTCGTTTTTTATTGAGTTTACACAGCCCACAATTGGTTTGGATATATCAACAGCTTGAGTGATGACCAAAATTCTGCAAAGAATCATATACATATATGTACATTATATAGAACCCCTTGTGCGATAGAAAAAGAAGATCAACAGTATTAGTAGCAAATGCTTAGAGACAAAAATATGGCGAAGCAAAATCTTTGTGCTGTAAAGATGAAAATCTAAAGTTAAAAACCAAAAAGTCTTCAATGTGATAAAAGAAGATTTTAGCAAACTGTTTAGAATTACTTGCAGACAAATAAATGGTTTTTCAATAACAACAATTCTGATTTTAAATAAAATACAGAATAATTGAGGTATTGGGCTGAAAATTATTTCAAGTACAGTAAACATGTTACTGTCACAAGGTTACAAAGTCATTGTATATGCCGATGACCTTACGAACCTGTTCTCAGGGAGATTTGGGAATACGGTCTCGAACATAATGTGTTCAGCTCTTCGGTCTGTGACCACCTGGTGTGCCAGGATTAATCCACAAAAAGCGGTCTTGGTACCCTTCTCAAGGAAGTACAAATTGGAGCTGGGTCCAGTGTACATCCAAAGCTCTCTTTTCAGTCTTTCCGATACGGCAAAATTCTTGGGAGTCACCCTTGACAAAAGACTGAATTGGAACACCCATCTCAAAAATATGCTCAACGTGGCAACAATGGCTCTATGGTCTTGCAAAACCATGTTTGGCCGAAAGTGTGGTCTCTCGCCAAAGATGATCCTGTGGATCTATACTTCAATGGTGAGATCTATAGTAACTTACGCCGCCCTTGTATGGTGGCCTAAACTGCTGCAGATATGTGCAATAAGGCAGTGTGGCAAACTGCAACGGCTTATCTGCCTGAGCATGTCGGGCGCCATGTCCCACTGCTGCATTGGAGGCGATCATCGGCCTACCTCCGCTGCACATTTTTATTCAATCCTCAGCAGCAATAGAGGCTCTGAGACTTCAGACTGTAGAAAATCGGACGCTAGGTGAACTGGGTCACTCTAGTATCCTAAAACTTATCCCTGGCATCGAAATCTGCAACGTTTCAGATTGTTTGTCCATGCAACTGCGTTTCGGCAGACGCTTCTCAGTTTTTCTTCCCAGTCGATCAGACTGGGAGGAGGGCAGCCCTGGTACTGAACAATCTACGATCAATTGGTTCACTGATGGTTCACTTACCGATACGGGTGCATGTGCGTGTGTCATCGGACCCAACACCAGGATCTCTATTGCCATGGCTGGCTGGCGCACGGTTTTTCAATCTGAGGTCCACGCCATCGAGGTCTGCTCCCGACATATTTTGAATAGAAGTCCCAAAGGGGCTAATATAACCATTCTTTCAGATAGCCAAGCGGCTATTAAAGCATTATCCTCTTGGAACTTCTCCTCGATACTAGTTCTTCGATGTTACGACATCACCCAGCAACTGCCAATCGGCTGTAAAGTCGCTCTTTGTTGGGTACCTGGCCATAAGGGAATCGAGGGCAACGAAATTGCTGATGAACTAGCCAGGACTGGTTCGGCAACTTATTTCATAGGACCAGAGCCATATTGCGGACTTCGCTGGGATAAGTCAAAGTCTTTCATAGTAGATCGGTTTAAGCACACTGCCTCCCGGTACTGGATACAATATACTGGTCTACGGCAGGCCAAGCTACTAACCCGACCTATATACCCTAAAACCAATGCATATCTTAATATATCTGACCTGAGGTTGCTTTTGGGCTACCTCAACGGCCATCATCCACTGAGATATAACTTAAATAAACTAGGTCTCTCCTCAGAAACAGAGTGCAGACTTTGACTTGTCTTTGTGATGACGAAACCAGTTTACATCTGCTATGCGACTACCCGGCATTGGCCAGGCTCAGAATTGTACAGATGAACAGATGAAATAATAATAAAGAGAAAAAAAAGCTGCTGGGCATCTCCCCAAGAAGGTAAATTTAACTTCCCAACCCCGCTATCAAATATATTACAATACTGTTCAATGCTATACTAAAATGTGTTCACATCCCAACTCATTGCAATAAATCACTAATAGCATTGATACCGAAGCCCTGGAAGGATAAGACTCAAGAGCGGCGTCATGTAGACCCATAAGATTACTCTCCTGCTTAACCAAACTATTTGAAAAGATTCTGCTGCTGCAAATCAAACCGCACTTAGAAAGCATGAATCCTTCCCATCAGTTTGGGTTTCGTGAGATGCTTGGCACTATTGAACAAGTAAATCGGATCACAACCGAGATTCGAATTAAATTTGAGCACCGTGAATATTGCTCTGCAATTCCTTGACTTAGCCCAAGCCTTCGATAGCGGACTAAAGTAGAAATTTAAGTTGTTACTTCCACAAAACACAGACACATTTTTGGAGTCCTACCTCAGCAACAGATTGATTTCATCACTCTAGACTCGAAGTATACAAGGGGAGTGCGCTGAGCCCGATGATCTACGTGTTATACACATCTGATATTCCAACAGATCACATGCTCACAACGTCAACTTTTGCCGATGATACAGCCATTCTGAGCAAATCTCGATGCCCCGTAGAAGCCAATGACTACGTAACCACTTGAAGCTTCTTTAATACTTTTAATACACATCACATTCACACTGAATAGAGTTAGTTGACCAACGGTTACTCTGAACAATGTAATAATACCGCAATTCAATGATGTACTACATCTTCGGATACACCTCAAAAGACAAGTCAGCTACCGTAAACACATTAGAGCCAAAACAATACAAGTTAAACTAAAGGCCAATTCCCAACATAAGCTTATCAACTCGATTTTAAGCATGAAGTACAAGGTTCTTCTTTATAGCAGGGTTATAAAGCCTACTTGGACATGCGGCGCACTATTATGAGGTTATGCCAGTGCCAGCAATGTGGACAAATAAAATTTCTTAGAACCATCACCAGTACTACCAATGTAGACTTGTTCCCCATACCAACCCATTGGCAAACTTACTCAAACGAGTAATGTGACGCGACTGAGAAGGACTGATTGTCCAGCCCAGAAAAGACTTCTTAAGGACGTCAGTACCAGGAAATGGTCAATAAAAGAAAAAATAATTATTCTTTGACATTTATTTAGTGTGCATCAAAGTAATTCCCATTAGATGAGATACACATATTCGAACACTTCTTCTAATCTTCGAACCACCATGCATAGACCAATTTTTGGAATAACTTTCATAGCCATGCGTGAATTTTCTTTTTTCGGCTCAAGACGCTTTCCGCGGAGTGTTAACTTGAATCGTGGTAGCAGAAATATGTCATACGATACCATATTAAATCAATGCATCAATACTTGAGGAATGATATTAACGTTGTTTTTGATTGAAGAGGATATCACGTTAAAATTCGTATCATGCCCAGCATGTCATGCATAATGTTCTGCATCGATTGAAACTAGACCCCAAGGTCGGCTGCTATCTGCCGGATGATTTTCAATCATATTCGATTTTGTCGATTTTAAACCACTTACACTAATCCGTTTGTGTTGAAATATAATAAAGTACGCAAAAAACACTATGCCAACCAAAGTGTTGCTTCTATAAGTTTTCAAAGGAAAATCAGCAGGGTTTTTCGAAGACATAAACTCACGACTACTTGATATTTTTTTTAGATTGACATATGTGTATAATTTCATTTGAACAGCTGTTGTTTTAATATCAAAATCGTTGCTATAAGTACTTGTAATAATGCTACGCAATGTTAATTTTAACATTTGCATTAAAAGCACGCCTAAAGTATCACTCGTGCTCGATGTTGATTTTATTATAGACAAATATGGCGTCTGACAATATATCTGAAAATGAAAAAACTTAAAAAATAATTAAACTAAAACAATTAATTGTCTAATGGCTTCGAAAGAATTGTCTTATATGTGTATAACCTAAGTTCACAAAGTTTTTGTTTATACGCATAATTTGCGACATTAGCTAAAAATGGTTTTTGAGCATGACATGTGAAATATGTATAAGAAAATACTTCGCAAATGAAAAATTCTGGGTGAACTTTGGCGCAGAATTTTAAGCACTTTTCTTCACTTAACATAAAGCATAAAAACCGACATATCTCACTAGTATATCTCTCTCTCTTTCACTCTTACTATTGTTGTCTATCTCTTTTCGCTTTCTTATGCTGTCTATAACTCTCCTACCACTTATGGACAACAGAAATGCTATAGTAATAATAACAATCCATTATTAAGTCACGTACGTCACATGCTGTTGACATTTCTTCAATTATTAATTTTTTTTTGTTTTTTTCTGTACGCTTTTTTTATTTTTCTGTTTTTATATTTTGTCTTTTGGTTTTCTGTTTAGTACACTACACTATATTTTGGTGAGCTATTTGAGATATGGAAATATTATAGAGAAAGTGCATTGCGAGAAGTTTGTTTTAGTACAATGTTTTAGTACAGTCCGTTCCATCGCAAACATAAATCTTCTTTTTGGGCGAAATCTCTCTCTCTCTCTCTCTCTCGAAATCGTTAAATTATTTAACTTATTTAAGATACTTTATTCATTCCGACAGATTTCCTATAGTTGATGCCTCACAAAGAATTTGTACAAAAGAAATCATTTATTTAATGCTGTAAACGAATTACAATACTATTAAGCATGTGAACAAACGCTAGCGTTGCAAAAGTCTAAACAGAATGAACTCTAAACACAGATTTTCTGAAGTTATACCACAGACAATTATACCATATACTAGCTGATATCCGGCGCGTTTCTGCCTTTCCATCTGCCTCTCCTTCCCTCTGCCACTCATTCCCACTGTCCCTCCTTCCTCCTTCCCCCTTACCCTACAATCCATTCTCCTACCTCTCCTTCCCCTACCACCCATTCGTCTACCTCCAATTCTCCTTTCCTTATTTCTCTGTCCCTCTTTCACTGCCGCTCTTCCCCCTTCCACCACAACACTCCCCTTTCCCTTCAATCCCATATACAACATTTCATCCCTCTATTGTACATTTTTTGTGCCAGGAGCACTCGCGGGCATTCACAGTGGATCAAATTATGAATCTAAACCATTCTCGAATCCCCATGAACACACACAAAAATTTTCATCAAAATTGGCCCAGCCGTTTAGGAAGAGTTTACTCACATACTCACGTGATCAGAAGATTTTTATATATAAAGATAAGCTTCACATCGGTTTATTTTATCGATCCAAACAGAACTATGGATCAATATTAAATTTAAAATTGCTGCAGACAAGGTGCAAACAGAATTATTATAGAGAAGGTGTAAGTTTTGTTGTTGTTAGGATTGCTCGGATAGACACAGGATCCAAATTATGCTCTCGGCGAATACACTCCGAAATCTAGATACTACAGTAAGCGAAACCGATATATATTTTACTACAAACTTTTGATTAACATAATTCTATTAGCTTAAGTATTATGTAGTGTATTGTCGTTTTCGAGCCACTTCCACCGATCCGATTGTGTTGAAATATTAAAGATCTATGTTTGCCTCTTTTAAGTCCCTTTTATTCAAAAATAATAATTTATACACAACTACGCATATAAAAATATTTAAAACGCAGTTAAAAATTTAGTATTTTTCGTACTTCTTTAACTTTCTCGTACCAAACACCAAACGTAATCTTCCATCAAAATCGAAATATAATCGTTAAAAATTCATCACATTCATCTGAAAACACTCTACATCGCTACGCTTGCTCCATGTATGGAGTCAGTAATGTTCTACAGTCCCATAAACAAAGGTAGCCAGAATATTTAGTATACACGCCTTGCATTTCTATCAGAAAACGCTCCATCTAAAAATTTCCAATTACTGGCCAGTTGTACTCTGTATATTTCAAAGTTTCCAGCACTATTTTCACACTATCGAAAGTTTTTTTTAGAGTAGAAGGACAGCTTTTAAGCTTTTGGAAGAATTGTCGATAAAAGAGCGCCAGTGAGAAGCTAGGCTATTTTTGTATATATCTATTTCGTTGACACGCTCTGTAGTCTAAATGTTTTGTTAGATTTTAGCATGAGGTATCGTTAGATTCGTTTTGATTGTAAGAGTGTCATAGGGCATAATAGTTTTTATAGCGTCAGCCATTTAGGCTATAGATATATTATAAATATTAGAAAAAGCCCTTTTATTGCTTATACGCAGACGTTATATGCAATTACTAGCTGGCCCTCGCAACTATCTATGCGCCCACTTCCAGAAAATGACGAACAGAGAAAGGGTCAGTAGCTAGCGTACACACATACTATGTATGTATGTATGTATATTCAAACAAATTTTTTTTCACACATTCATATGAGTTGACCACAGATCAACTGCAATCTCCTGAAATTTTAAATGCACACAATGGTTTTTAATCGTTCATTTCCAATGCGATAAAATGCTTTTACCACGTTTTACTTCGAATATACGTATACTTTCGTTCTTTCTCTTTGATCACGCACACATGACCATATGAGACAAACACATGAACGCTCTACAATCTGTGGCTTTCAGCTATACGTCATGTTTTAATTATCTCCATCTCGCTCATACTAATTTCTGCCTATTTTACATTACATTTCATTTACATTTATTCATTACATTTATGAGTATATCGTATACACATATATTATAGCCTATGTCTTATTCTGATATATGAGCTATATTATTGTAAAGTTTCATTAAAATCGATTCAGTAGTTATTACGAAAAAGAGTAACAAACATCCACACATTCTTACAAACTTTCGCGTTTATAATATTAGTAGGACTCTACTACTCTATATCACTACCGCAATCAATGCAAATCTAACGAATCTACCTCATATGTTAAATTAGTTGTTAGATTAGTGTATGGCATGATCTATGCTGCAGAGAGAGAAAGGGAATGAGAGAGCAGCATCGTACTTTGTTACTTAACTAGTTCGATTAGTTCGTGTTGCGTTACAAAGTGAGCATGTAGATATGTAACGCGTGATTAATTTAGAGGCTTTTTTAACTAAAACATTTAAAATAGAATTAGATATCGGAATATTTATTATGACCCGAAAGAACAATCTGTGACATTTACTTTTTAAAGATAATTTCATTCAAATTTTGGCCGCGACTACGCTGTAGTAGGTGGTTAAATCGGAAGGTCAAATTTTCGATCACGCTTTCCAGCATTGCTAACGGTAATTCTCGAATTTCGCGAGTAATGTATGATTGATTCCATCAGCGCATAAACCACACTAAACAGTGCATTTTTGTGGATGTAACAATAGTTTGAGAATCTCTTCGGGTTGCTCATCAGCCTAAATACGGCAATTTTGTTTATTGACGTAAACATTGAGCCAGAAATGTGTCTCATTACTGAACAAAATTCGGCCCGAAAAGAGCGGGTCTTTATTGAGCTGTTGCAGAGCCCATTGGCTGAAATTAAAGCGTAAATTCAAGTCTGGCGACTGAAATTCTTGTACGAGTTGGATTTTGTAAGTCTTTAAACTAAGATCCTGGCGAAAATTCGCCAAGTTGTTCCATACGAGAGGCCAATATGGCGTCAAATCGATGGGTCATGGTATAAATATTCTCCTCACTACGGGCAGGATGTGGTCTAACAATACTGAATAAAAATACGATGACAGTATGCCAACAGTCAAGTGGGATCTGTGAAAAACAAAAGCAAATAAAAATCGCTCTAAATGAATAACACATTATTCAGATCATATTTTTCGCTACAAAAATATACTGTTATCTTACTAGATTATACGATTACAACGAAGTGACTATTTCAGTCACTGCTAGCCGAACATTTCGTAAGTCGTACTTGTTACAGCACCTAAACAATACGCGATACATTCAATTCATGACATGCGCGAAAGCTTAAGCACAACTCAGACTACTCGGAAACACGGATGAGTCTAATTAAACTTTTATACACTTCGAAAAAAAAAGAACAACACGCATCTAATAATTTGCGCACATTACTCCATTACTTTTATGCACTTTCATAAACTTACAAACAAGTAAAGTGTTAAAGTTTTGCACTCTGACCCAAAACAAACCGAAATTAAATGAAAAACCATAAAATAAAAAAACACAAAGCAAACTTCCTTATATGAAAATGCGTAAAGTGCTAAAGTGCTGCCGGAGATCAAGCGAAAAAAAAGCTATTTAAATAAAATATACATTAAAATAATATTTATATACAACAAAATGTTGGCTAGTTTTTAAAATGCACAACAGAAACGCGTCGAACACACAACAAGCAACAGTCTGAGAGAGTTCGGTTCGGATTTGAAAAAGTGTTAAATAAAAAACAAAAAACTTCAAGCACAAACAAAAATTTTATAAATAAAAAATATTTTACTAAAAACACTTCAATTACACAAATTTTTTTTATATATATATTTGGGGTTTTCAAAATTCGAAAAGACAAGTTCCCTGTAGTTCGGAAAAAAAATTCAAAATATACTATATAGCACGAAAATGTCGAGAAGTCAAAAGAATACCATGATATTTCTACAGGGACCGGCGGCATTTACAACAACGGAGCAAGATAAAATTGACCAACTGCGTGATAAAGTTGAAAGTGCGTGCGTATGTGTTGAAAATAAGTGTGCATGTGAAACATTTACGTTTTGTATATACACAGATTGCTATGAGCTGAAAATCGGCACGGAGGACGTCATGATGACCAAATTTCTGAACTTTAGAAATTGGGATGTGGATGCTGCTTTTGAAGCTATACACAACTATTATGATTTTAAGCTCTTTCATCCCACTTGGGTTGCAACAAACCCGGTGGAATTTTTTCGTTCGCAATTCTTTGATACACAGTGTAAATTCGTAATGCCCAATTCGGATAAAAATGGACGTGCATTAGTTATATTCAAGACAATTGATTTTTTCGATAAATTTCCGAATTATATGCAAGATCTGATAGAGATGGATGATCTGATATTTGAAGCGCTGTTGACATTGCCGGCTGTACAGCATAATGGCATAACAATTATATGTGATTTAAAAAAGTGAGTGCACAGCATATAGCGTGCATAACTGTACTTTTCTATTTTTCTTACTGCATTTACTGCAATTCACAGCGCATCGAAACGTTTTCTACGCACATTGACGCCATCTTTTGTTAAGGTGGTTAACTACAAACAGGATGTTTTGCCTTTTAAAATGCGTGTTATGCATATTATACAACGCGGTTTCATTATGAATGCTACCACATCGCTGCTCATGCCACTGATGAGCAAAGGTTTTAAGGACACAGTAAGTAATATAGTTATTTTAAATAAGTTTACAAAGAGTTTACATTTCTGTGTGCATTTCAATGTTTAGCTCTTCGTACACGATGGCAAGAACTTTACAAAACTACGCGAAATGGTCGGCTATGAATTCCTACCCGCTGAATACGGCGGCCCATGTGAGAATGTTCTGGATGTTAGTTTAATTTACAATCACATGCAGCGTCATTCAAATTACTTGCAGAAGTTGCAAAATTATGAAAAAATTACATCAGCTTAAATAACTTTGCCCTTTTTTTAGAATTTTGAAAACTTCCAAATATATTTTAAAATTGTTTTAATATGCAATTTTAAACATTTTTTAGTTTTATTTTTCTGGTAATTAAAGTTATTTGTTGATATTTTTCTATATAAGAAAAGTACCAAAAAAAAAGTATTGTTATAGAACTAACTGCACGATATCTGAAAGTATCTGTTTATACAATATTTACAATAGGTCTAAGTCCTTTAAACTCAAAACCTTGTAAGCCTCGAAATTTTTCGAGTCAGTTTACAGAAACGCACCTTTGTGAAAACACGTAAAAAAAAACTGTGATGGGGACAAGACGAAGTACTTGGTGTCCACTCGCAGACCATCAGCGCGTCTTGGACGGTCTGTGAGTATTGTGAGAATTTCAACTTCAATGTTGTAGAAAACTTCGTCTATCTGGGAACAGAAATTATCAGCGACGACAACGTTAGCCGGGAGATCAGACGAAGAATCACGCTTGCTAATCGCTGCTACTTTGGGCTCAGCAAGCAAATTAGTAGGGTAGAGCCCTCTCTCGAACTTCGAAGATAAAAATCTATAAGACACTGATAATCCCAGTCTCTGCTGTATGGCGCAGAAGCATGGACACTGACATCAACGGATACAGCGTCTTTAGGACTGTTCGTGAGAAAGAATCTTCGTAGGAATTTTGGTCCTCTTAGAGTTGGCGTCGAGTTTTGGACCCGTATGAACCACGAGCTGTATGAGCTGTATGATGAGGTTGACTCAGTCCAGCACATTAAATTCCAGCGGCTGCACTGGGCTGGTCACCTCATCCGGATGAACCCCGAAGCTCCAGCACTAAAGGTTTACGACGGAAACCTGAACTTGATTTGTGGACGTAGAGAACGTCCGAGCTTAAGACGGCAAGATCAGATCTACGATGACCTGAAGAAGCTCCCGATTGCCAACTAGTAGGCTGGCACCGTTCTGTTAAGAATAAAGCCAAAGCCCTCGCGGATCCCCTTTACAACTTATTCTCTCCATTCAACACATGTAGCCCTAACGAGCACGAGAAGACCATTAAATTCCTAGATACATCGACCAATTGCATTGAGCTACTTGCGGTATACATTAACAGACACATGCAATTAGACCACTTTCACCTCTGCCGAGGTCATCACAATTCCAAAGCCAGACAAGCTCGAAAGCAACCGTACTTGTTATCGTACTAACTGTTTATTATCGATATTCTCCAAATTATGTACTTGAGAGAGTATTTCTGCGTTTGTTACTTACAATACTGAACTGATTTTCAATCATCAGTTTGCACTTCATAACAATAGCATCAGTTGGTTGGGAGCCTATTAGAGATCTTCTATGATAAACAGTATTGCTCTGGTGGAGCACCAGACGTCATACAGGCATTCGACAGAGTCTAGTATGCTGGCTTGCTCTACAAATTGAAGTTGTGTCTGTCCATACGGTCCAAACTAGTAGACAGATCCTTATTTGTGAAATGTGGTGAGGATGATTCCCATCAAACAGACATTAGAGCGAAAGTCGCATGCCAATCAACCCCAACCTTCACTGTTGCCACATATGCAGATGATACGTCTTTTTTGGCAACCTCCAGCAATGCTTGCGTTGCTTCATGTATTCTATATCAGCTGAACGCACTTAGTCTACGGCTTCGTCGATGGAACATTGTGATCAATGCCGAGAAATCTTCCCACATAGCTTTTACACTCAGAAGAAGTAAGTGACCTCCTGTCAATGGTGCAATCCCACCAAGGTTTTCCGTCAAATGTCTTGGTTTGACACTAGACGCTCGCACATCGCCGCCTAGAGAAAATACTTAAATTTAAAATATTAAAACTAAAGCTATTTAACAAGATCCTTCTCTACAAGACCATATTAAAAGCTGTTCGTATCTATAGCATTCAGCTCTTGAGACTGAAGTGTTTTAAAGCTTACAGAGTAAAGTGCTAAGCGATGATCTCCAATGCAGATGCATTCATTAACAATGATGATATGTAAAACCACATCGTATAAGCGAAATATATGTTTACTTAATATATATGTATGTATTTATACCTAAGTTATTTACACTAAAAAACAGTTCTTTTAGATTCTTAAAACTAAGCGCCATTTCTCCATTATCAAACACGACGACGTGAACGCAGATAAATAATATAGCATCGATTTCTTTTAGTTACCACCGGAACATCTGCCGCACTACATTTGTAACCGCATACAACGCGTATAACTGGCTTTAAATTTATGTACAGCAACATCAAAAGTTTCCAGCATATCGGTATCAAAACAACATTGGGAAATATTTCCGAATCGGATTTAAAGATTACATAAATTGCCAGCAAATTGAGTAAGACACGACTAGTCCAATAGATCCAATAGTTATTGCAGATACATGCGTTTACATATTGCTCAAATATAAAAAATAGCATGCCCGCTGAAATTATCAAAAGATTGATGCGTCGCAAGCCCACCTTGTATGAGTGTTCGGTTTCGAATCCATAGCAATATCGTTCAACACTTTCCGGATACATGGATAGGCGTATGGTGCCCGCTGCACGTGTTGTAGTTAATATTGTTGAGTCTACGCTGCTCGCCGTATATAAATTCAGTCTTCTTCCAGTAGCTAAATTTTTGCCATAGGTTACATTTACATTGTGTTGCTTGCCTTCCAGCGGCAGATATGTCATGTGTATAAACACTAGTGGATTCCAGATATATGTTGACTCCGTTGCTGCATAACAAAAGATGTTTTTACTTCTAAATTGCCAAAATTTCGAATCACTGTTTACAATAATCTCTTTGCCCGGACGTAACATTGTGATGGGATGTGTGCTACAGCAGCGCAACCAAGTAAATACGCTGAGTATTGCAAAATATGATAGTTTATTTTGTATTGACATATGTAGAATATTTTTGGAAAACATCAATTTTAACAGATATTTCAAAGTTGATAATAATTTTACGATTAAATTTTATAATTTTAAGCCAAAATGAAACTAATTTATCTAAGAAGTAACATCCGACCACTATACGGCACTTCGGCATTCTAACAACTTCTGCAGAAAATCTGTCAATTAACTCTTAACCTAGTGGTTGCGTATAACATGGTGGCCTAGTAGGGATTTTATTCAAATTCGTAATCATGATACAGTAATCCGTACTGCATGGTAGGAACACATGGAGTATCTTCAAGACACCACAGCCCCAAGCTGAGCATGTAAAACAAGACGTTTAGTGGTTCCGTCGGTATAGTGCGTAGAGCTCCACTGACGCATAGTTCTACACTTCTTTGTACTCTATAAAGTTAATCAAGAGTAGAAAGCCTGTCTGGTGTCGGCCACCATAGACAAACTCCGTAGAGTAGGATTGGCCTAACCGCAGCGGTGTATAGCCAGTGATCAATTGATGGGAAGAAGTGCTGTTGTGCGCTGTTGACCTTATGACTGCACTCTCTAGTGTTGTCGCTCCAATGAATGAGAGATTTATGTATATTACTTAATTTCGCGGGAGAATGAGAATTAGATTGTTGGATTTTAACGAAATGACTACTAAGCTCAGTCTTTGTTGTGTTTACACCCACACCGCAACATGAAGCTTACTGTAAGAGCGATTTTTAAAGTTTATACATCGTAAAACAATTACAATATTAATGTAAATTGTGCAAAAGAAACTTGTTTTAAAAATTTGTAAATGTGTATGTTTTTCTCAAATAAAATAAATGGACACAAGAGAATAATCATAGAAGTGATATCGTATGGAGCCTGTAGTTTTTAAACAAGTTTGTTTCAGACATCATCCTGGTTTGCATCATTAAGGTTGAGTTTCACAGCCATTGAGCGGGGACATTAAAGCTAGACTGACGGACTCAAACTCGTAACTATGTGGAAATATTGCGTAATTTAACAAGTCAATTACGAGGCATATCCAGAAAGTAAGTGTACTGAGGCTCTCACGGCCGGAGGGATTTTATTTTCGTCATGTTGGCAGTGTAGTCTGACTTCTAACCATTGCAACGAGACTGGTTCGAGGTCGGTACGTTGAGAACTTTCGACGTGACAACACTTTTCGTGAACAATGTCAATCCAGTCTCCCGCCAAGTGCTGAGTTGGAGGCGTTATTGGATCAAAATTCATACCAAACTCAAGACGAACACACTGAAACCTTTGGAGTGGCTCAACAAGCTATTTCAAACCGTCTCAAGGTCATGGCTATGGTGCAGAACGAAGGAATTGAATATGAACCTAAGCCAAGAGTCTTCGAAAATCGTTTTTTCATGTGCGAACAACTGCTCCAAAGGCAAAATCAGAATGGTTTTTTGCGTTCAATCGCGACTGGGGACAAAAAGAGGATCTATTACGACAAACCAAAAATAGTGGAGTAAGCTCGGACCTGCAACACATCTGGTGGGATCAGCTCGAAGCCATCTACTATAAGCAACACCAGCCTAACTTAACCATCACTGGGGAACGTTACCAAAACAAATGATATAATTAAACCGAGCATTAAAACTCAAACGCCCCCAATATGGCAAAAGAATTGACAAAGATTACTTTCAGCAAACGTCAAGGAAACTGGAAACTGGTATTTACCTGTCATTACTCCTTACGACTACCACTTATTCCGGTTCACTTTTTACAAAGAAGCCAACAATTGGGTCGTCTCTTGGATCGCCTAATTGAATAAAAAACAAAGTGTCAATTTCTTTGAATAAAGCTTCAAAGTTACAAAAAAAAGAACGCTCTAAAAACTTATTTGTACACCCGATATTATCAATAATTTACACATCTTTGCCGTACTGCAGTTTAACAGTTTAGAGAGACTTTCTGTAATAAAAAAAAAACAACAAATATGAGTTAAAGAGTTATGATGAAGATAATTGAAGTACTAACTGATTTTAACTTTAGTGCAGCGACCAAAACTTCAAGTGTTCCTTATCATCAACTCATCCGCCTCTAGTGGGCCACGAGATTTGAGTCAAGAACATGCTTCTACACTTCAAACTGAAATGTATTGTCATCTTTGGAACAACGTCATACATTAATACTGCTAAACCACTATGGCATCTTACCGATGCGAAATAATTTGCAGATTCACTGCATCGTAGTTAGTATGTTTAGTGTTGTCCGGCCGCCTTTGGCTGCAGTACGTGTAATAAGAGCACCATTCACGCGGATTTATTGAGGTTCTGCTCGTGTCAAGATCAGCTCAAGCACAATATCTAGTGAAACTACTTTTGGTATTATTACTTTTGCATTTTGTTTTATCGCATACCCAATTCATTGCATGCCGCTTTGCATCTGGTGCCAAAAGATTTCCACCTTCTTTATCCATTTACTCATTCTACTGTGAATCAGCATTCAATTAGCAGCTTAAACTCTACCGCATTCCAGCGATGTGCAGACATGTATGCGTGGGGAACATTACAGTTAGCCAATGGTACAATACGTTGATTTTTGCCGGACTTAGTTAACTCCGTAGACGTGCTGTGATCATCTCGTGTGTTTGTTCTGCCTCTAAATTAGTTGGCGGCATAATCATCAGTAATTTGGAATTCAGCAGATTGTTGTCTTCGCTTCCGTAGATTGTTGTGCTGAATTTTATTTCCCTGTTTCTCATTGAAGACACTTGCGGTAGCTCCTGGTAGAAGTGGTTTATTCCGCCGGAGCCTGAAACAAAATGGCATACGTTACAACTGCTGTGAAAAAGAATTTCAAGCTTTGGTTTCTTTAGTTTAACTGGGTCACATTTTATAGAAGTACTTCTACAGTATCCATTAATTTTTATTAACATTTGAAACATATTTAACAAATTAAAGCAAACAAACTGCTTCTTCTTTCGTATTCTTCTTCTTCTTCTCAGTTATCATTCGTTCTGATAGGCACAGAAAGTGTTGCCAGATTGCCATGCCTTAGACAACTGAGAAGTAAACATTTTCGCGCCTTTAATGCCATTTTTATATCTTATCTTATCTTATCTTATCTTATCTTATCTTATCTTATCTTATCTTATCTTATCTTATCTTATCTTATCTTATCTTAATTTATCTTATCTTAAATAAATATCTTAAAATGCTTTATAGAATGTTTACACACAGAGAACTTGAAGGGAACTAGCACAAGCAAGTCAAAAGCAACATGGAACTACTGAACAGCTGATTTTGGTCACATGCTAAATATTTTCTTTGAACAAAGCTGTCGAAATATTGAAAATTATGCTACATAATGGATAGATAAGTTGGCGCAATATGGTATTTTTCTTATCAAATAAATTATGGAAATGGTCGACTGCGTAGCCAAAGACAAGGATTACCGCAATGGCTTTGCCCCACCATAGCATGCATGCTGTCATTAAATGAAATCACAGTGTTCCAAACCACCATATTCCAGAAATCTGTCAATGTTCCCAAACTAGTTGCGATTGCAACCGGAAAAGTGAGTAACGATTCAAATTCAACCGACATGTTTTTCTAAAGACTGCAGCCGACTTGTGGCGGGCCATTACAAGTTTGAGCTAATTCTTTTCTAGTTGTTTGTATGTAAACAGCCTATAAAAAATGACACAATATTGAACACTTTGAATAGCCGTGCCATAGATTCCACTTATTATAATAATAATTAGCAGAATGTTCTCAAAGTCTTATTACAACTGTTACTTGTTACTTTCGCAACTTGAGACGTATTGTGTGTTGCGGATTCTAGCGGTTCAGGTCATTGATGCCAACGCCGTCGCCGGATCTGCTCAACAATCATGTCGCGCTAATCCCGGTAAAAAAAAACGATTTACTGTCGTGTACCCATTTCCACTTACTGTTGCGTTTTCAGCAAAGATTCAATCAGATTTTCCAAAATACTATGAGTTTATAATCACTTTCAGTGGAAGTTGAATTAGTATTGAAGTATGATTCAAAGTTAACATGAATAAATTGAATATGAAATAGCAAAACGCAATAGTAAGTGAAGATAGGAACAAGGCTGAAAATGTTATTTTTTGTCTGAAACTTTCGATATGATGCTTCACTACTTTCAAAATATTGATAATCCATATTCTACAATAGATCAACAATCCCTATTCCAAAAATTTTTGAAAAAAGGGTTTGAAATATGGTTTGGAGACTTTTTATAATCATAAGCATCAAAATTATCCACTATAAGATATGACTTCTGTATAAAAACAGTTTGCTTTTATTTTTTTATGTCGAACATGTTTCAATTTATGCAATGAATTTTAGAATAACAATTATGAGATTGTCTCACTACATGCAAAAGATGAATCCAATGAATTTGAGGCATCCATTGCTCAATTGTTTCGCGTGTTGCTTATCATTCCAGAGCACGTTGGTTCTACAACCGCCCGATCGAAAATTTCTTTAATTTTTATTTAAATTACCAATAATTTAAAACTATTACGTACACAACAAAATTTTCTGCAACCGTCAAAAATGTGTAGTTCATGATAATACATACGTATATGAATCAATTTATTATATCGAAAAATGTTTAAATCCATGCATCCGTTTAAAAATTTGATAACTAAAGTAAACTCCAGAATTGCTGAACAAAGAGGGCAAGTCTGAAGAGTATTAGAGCTTGGTTCTGCCAAAATTATCGTTTTCTCTTGCCCGCCAACAGTTTTGTTTATTTTATATACTTTAAATTGAAACAGAAATGGTTTTTCGTTCAACGAATGTGATTTTCTGGTTGTTTATTTCATTTCCTATATATTTCGAAAGTCAAATCGTTTATAATATGTTTGCCTATAATGTATTGAAGATTTATATAACGCCGTCTAAAAAACACTTTTATGTGTGGTTTAAGCTATTGCATTCGTTTTAGAAACCAATGTGGATTGCAGAATACACATGTGATTTGCTTACACAATTGCTCCACACAAGTGTTACTTGCCCTTAAATATGGAAAACACAATGTGGCAACGCTACATTTGCAACATAATCGCACTCACTCGCGCACACACAGCAAACCAAGTTGCAAGTCAAAATAAAGCAAAAATCGTTAGCCTAAAATTAAGTAAAAACGGCAGAAATAACACAAATTAATAATAAAATTTCTAAACAAATGCATACAGTGATGTATGCTTAAACAGTGTTTAAATAAATAATTATAAAACAAAGAAGCAGCGAGCAGCTAAATCAAAAATTACAAAAATATAGCAGCTAAAAGCAGAAGAAGAAGCAGCAGCAAAGGCAGTGCTGTAAAAAAAAGAAAAAAAAATTATATATAAAAAAAAGTAATAGTGAAAAATGGAGCCGCCATGCGCCAATGCCACAAGCAGCAGCAGTAGCAGCCACCACAGCAGCAACACACACCACAATACATTTCATCATAGCGATGAAGCGGTCATATTAACCAATGACGATGCCAGCGATTGCAAACGGTGCGCGGTGCGTCTCGGCTACTGGAAGGATGATTATATTGGTTTTTTTGTAAGAAATCAGGATCGCAAGGCGCCGGAAATAAATCGCGGCTATTTTGCGCGCGTCAAGGGCGTGGAATCGTGTGTAGAGAAGTTCCTGAAGGTCAGTGTCAAATGCAATATGCAGCGCCAATGTAATGCAATGCAGTGCGAGTAGTGGGGTTGGGAGGTTTTATGGGTTGTGTGGGAGGTTGGGGTTTGGGTTGGGCATGTGTATGGGTATTTCTGCAAAAAAAAAGAGAAAAGTTTGCGCTGCAAGGCTAAATTTTTATTATATTTTTTTTTAAATCATATATAAAAGAGAGCAAAATAAAAAATGAAAGACGTGTGAGGTTACATTTGGCTGGGACTTGGCAGCCAATCGCTTGCACTAAGGTCAACTGATGATGATGATGATACGATGTTGGTGTTTGTTTGTGCGTCGACATTGAATCCTGTTGCACATCAGCTGCATACATTTTACAACACAAGGACGCCTGAGCTGTCGTGCCTGCCTGCCTGGCTGGCGTCATGTCACGCCCATTTTTGCACCTTGAACTTAACTTTTATCTCAAATGCATTAGTAAACTAGCATTATCTATTAGCTAACAGCTGATGCTTTTAAATTATGCACTCTATACGAAGTTTAGCAATAGGTTTTATTAGTTGCATTGCACGGTTTGTAACATTATGGTGCAACATGCAATTGTAGTTCTATCTAAATTGTCATAGCTTATAGTAAAATTACCAGCTGCTAAGCAACAAATTAATGTCTACTACTTAAATGGCCAATTATGTTCAAGTGCCCGTCTTAAGTCTTTAGTGCTGGAGCTACGGTGTTCAACCGGCTGAGATGACTAGCACAGTGAAGCCGCTGGAATTGTATGCGCTGAGCTATGTCAACCTCAACATACAGCTCGCATTTCATACATGTTCTAAACTCGATGCCAACTCTTAAGGGAACCAAAACTTCTATGAAAAATCTTTCTCTCGCACATTCCGAAAGACATTGTATACGATGTTCCTGTGCCATATAGCATATAGAACCGGGTTTATCAATATCTTATAAATTTTTATCTTCGTACTCTGAAAGAGGGGCTCTACTTCTAATTTGCTTTATGAGTCCCAAAGTAGCAACGATTAGCTCGTGTAATTCTTCGTCTGATTTCCAGGCTGACGTTCTTGTTGTTAAGTTATCTCTGTTCCAAGGTAAACAAAGTTTTATACAAGATTGAAATTGTAATTCTCCATACTCCAAGACCCACCGATGTACACCAAGTAGTTTGTCTGACCGCTAGGGCCAAGAAACGTGAATGTTTCTCAATTTCCAAAGAACGTCCTTCTAACTCGCCGTTCGTTTGTACCGTTGATGCTAATGTCATCAACATACGCGAGTAGCATCATCAACTTTCCTTACGAAAGATCGTGCCCGACCGTTCTACGTATGAGCATTGACTTAGAATCTACTTCAGCAAGCGATGCAAAGTAAAAGAAAAAAACATAAATCATAGCTAATTAAGAATAGCAGCTGGCTTTAGCTTGGGTTTTTCAGCATATAGTACGTCAATATTCTTCCAGAAGGCTTCAGTGTATAGCAGTGCTTTTGGTCTCTTTTTAGACGTAAGGAATTGAAAGGAGCATTTCTTAAGTTGTCAGCCCGGAACAAGTTTATCTCGAAATTCTCTTCAAATTTTTCATACGGATTAGTATGTTGTCTACCGTTAAAAACATCAGTATATAGTAAAAACATTGCAAATTTTAAGAAAAATAAAGTATTGTACGATGCAGCGCAGTTAATAGCATCGAATTTGTCCAGGAAGGCTTCACACGCTGCACGAATGTGGTACGATGGTATTTTCTAGCATTCGCGGCGAAGACCAATCTTTAAGGCGTTGACCGTCTCATATCTCATTTAGTTGATATTTTGACCTCCAGTATTGAACATATTGCAAAAATCCATTGGGTTTAAGTTTGGCGAATATGGTTGAAGCAGGGAACATTATCTTGTAAAAAATGTTGGGTTTCTCTGGATTTATGGGTTGGATCTGAGTCTTGTTGAAACATTCAGTGGTTTCTACTAAAAATGCATCGTTTAAAATCTTTTCACATTGGATTTGTTGATTTACCTTTACGTCCTGTTCAATGAAATCGAGTGGTGAGCGTCCTGTGCCAGTTACCGCGGCGCAAACCATCACTGATGCAGGTGCTTGCTTTCACAGAGCAATTGTCTTTTAATTTGTACTTTAAACATAAGTACTACACGATCGTTTTGTTTGTTTACATATTGCTGAACTGTAAAGATGTTTTCATCAGAAAAGACCACATTTTCAGGCTCGCCACTAATGTGCAAGTGTTTTAACACCTTTGCTCTTGCTGGGCGTATTGCCTTTTGTGCAGGTGTTAAATCTTGCACTTTTTGTATTTTGTAGAGCTTCAATCGTAGTTCATTTTTTATTATCGTTAGCAAGGTACAAGCAGGCACATTGACTTTGTTCGCCAATTGAACAGCGCTTTGTCGTAGATTACGTTGAATTCTGGTCTTTATGCTTTCTAACCATTTCTGCCGATGTTGCTGTTTTTGAATGTACACATCCATGGCGTTTTTTGATGCTAACAGCATCATTGTAACGTGTAGTAGTGCGTTACGCAAAACATTTTGTTCACATGCAAATGAAGTAGCTCATTAACAATGGTTGGCTGCGATTTTCAAGTGAAATACAAAGCAACAACACTGTTGAGTTTGAATTCCATTTCGATTACTGTTTTTAACTGCAACGTAAAACTAAATGCTTCCGTAGGCTTGTAGACAACATAACAGACTGATGCTTGATAAGACAAGAGCCCGCTGTCATTAGCCGTTTGATTCTGGCATCATTTCAGCTATTTTGTGCCTCACAAACGATTTGAGTTTATTACCGATACGAACGAGGAGACATTTAATGTTCTTATAGCTTTCAATTCCAATACCTCTTAGCCAACTCTGAAGGGCACGACACGTCACTGCGGGCAGTTTAAGTATAATGGCATTGGTGCAATATTTTTATTTTATTTATTTTCTGTTCTTTAATATATTAAGAGTTATAGTTTTAAGTTAATTTATGTATTTTTCTTGCTTTTCCTTCAACACACACACACACACACAGCAAACAGATGGCAATTGTCAGATAATAAATCTCGGCTGCGGTTTCGATACACTCTACTTCCGGCTACGTGATACGCCGCATCAGGCGAAAAATTTCATTGAGCTGGATTTTCCCACAGTCACGGCACGCAAATGCTATACAATCAAACGTAATAAAGCGTTGCTGGGCAAAATAAACGATGAAGATGGTGAAGTGCGTCTAAGTCCAACCGATTTACATGGACCGAACTATCATCTAATGGGTGTGGATCTGCGTAGTCTCGATGAGGTTGACAATAAACTGCAACAAGCTGAAGTCGATTATACGCTGCCGACAATATTTATCGCCGAATGTGTACTGGTCTACATTGAGGCGGCGAATTGTCGGAATCTACTTAAATGGATAGCGAATAAATTTAGCGCCGCTGTGTTTGTCAATTATGAACAGGTCAGTAGTTGTCTAAGTGGTGTGGTGATGTGAGTAATGAATTTTATTAATTATGTTTATTAAACTTTGCCAGGTCAACATGAACGACAGATTCGGCGATGTTATGCTCAATAATTTACGCAGTCGTGGCTGCAGTCTTGCCGGCGTTGAATCGTGCCTCTCACTGGATACGCAACAGCATCGATTTCTTGATTGTGGCTGGACGGGCGCACGTGCCTGGGACATGGTGCAGGTCTATCAAAGCATATCGCCGGCTGAGCGACAGCGTGTCGAACGTCTGGAAATGCTCGATGAGGGTGAACTATTGACGCAGCTATTTCAGCACTATTGTCTGGTAGTTGCCTGGCTGGGCGAAGTCTTTCAGGATATTGAAATTACGTGCGTTAACCTGTAAAATTCCTTCCTTGACATGTGCGCACACAAAATTGTTTCGAATGAACTAATCAAATTTCTTTCTTTTTTTTCGGTACAAAACACAACACAGTGTGGAGAAGCGCATGTCCTCGCTAAATATTGACTAAGTGTTTTGAGGACTGTTGTTTGGAAAGGCTGCTGCCAAACGCAAGCAAATTTTGTTCTAAAACAAAAAAATAATACAAAAAAAAGAAAAAAAAATAAACTGCATCCCAGCAACAAATACAAACAAAAAATAAAAGAACATACAACCAAGTTTACTTAACAATTGCTAGAAATTTAATTTCCTATTGAATACTTTTATTGCTAATTTACAATAAAAAGCCTATATAATGATTAACTATTTCTTTTTTGCACCAAAATTTCCAAAATTGCAAATTCCTATTTTTTTATTTAAATTTATTTATATTTAAACCAAATGTGTTTATAACAAATTCTCTTGCTGTTTCTATTAAAGCCTTGCACGAGTTATTTGAAAGTGTAAAACGTGTGCTGTAGAATGTATTCGAATGCATTTCAATGTATTCGAATGCATTTGAATGTAACGAATGAATTTGAATGTATTTGAATGTATTCGAATGCATTTGAATGAATCGAATGAATGTATTCGAATGCATTTGAATGTATTCGAATGCATTTGAATGCATTCGAATGCATTTGAATGTATTCGAATGCATGTTTTGATTACTGCTGTTTATTTGCCTCATGCCGTAGTATTTTAAAATTTGTTTTAAGAAACTAATACACTTGTCTAAGGCTTTAATTTCTATGCACCAAAACAAACCAAATAAAACATAAAAAAAAAACAATTCTTTAATTAAACAAAATTTGATATTTAAATGAAAAAACGTTTTCGCAACGAAAAAAATATTAATTAATTTTGCAAAATATTTATTAAATTTGCATGTAAATGTTGACTCATTGCTAAGCTGCTGTAATCTAAACTAAGTTTTGAAATTTTTATATGTATAATGTTGAAAAGAAAAAACCTATAAAGAAAAAAAATTTTACATTCTTAATGGCATTGGCATTCAATTTTATTTGTTTGTTTTACAAAAATCTCTGTGTGCAAAATAAACTCTGTGCTTGGTTTTTTGGCCACTCCCCCCAAAAAAAGTAATTTACATAATTCATTTAAATGTGCGTTAAAATGTTATAAAAGTAAATTTCAAAAATAAAGCAAAAACAATTTAAAGACTACTTAAAGAAATGAAATGTGTATAAATGTGCTAAGTAATTAATAAAACAAATGATGTAAAATTTAAACAAAATAACTCTTTATTTGAATAGATGTTTACCAAGCTTAGATCTGTTGCCTCTTGATGAAAGGTGGTCATTTAATGTCTTGCATATTAAAAACGAAACTGATGTGTGGCGTCAAACTTCAACATTTTTATTACCCAACGAAGAAGAAGCAACATCAGACGTAACAGCTCCAATCAATAAAGCTCAAACAACTGTCTATAGTATGTCAAAAGTCTGGCGATCACCTGAGCGTTCACTGAAGTCAAGACTTCGCACAATTAATATCAATATCAATAATATGCCGCAGAAACGTGGAAAGTAACAGTTCGATGCGATGAAATTACAGACATTCTAAAAATGTTGCTTACACATCATTTGCCGAATCTTCTGACCAGTAACAATACCAAACCGCAGTTTTTAGACGTTAATCCACCGTGATCCGATAGTCAGGAAGATTAAAAGAAGAAATTGAGCATGGATAGGTCACACCCTTCCGCAAGTGTAATAATAACAATATAGCAGTATATATACATGGTTGGCGTTTTTCTATAGAGACTACCTCAAAAAGTGGGCGGGACATAAGAAGCCAACATATCAAATTTCAAGCTGATATTGCCTTAAATAAACAAGTTTTTTTGATACAAAAAGTAAAAAGTGGTTGGGTAGTTTGTACGTGTACTACACCAAAAGGTGAAGGGATCACACCCATTGGGAAGCGTCCGTCCATAAGAAGGCACCAATGTCCTTTTTATACCATGGTATTATCAGTTTGTCTGAAAGTTTGTAACGCATTAAAGGAGGCATCGTAGATCCCATAAAGTGCATATATATTTTTGATCAGCTCGTCGAGACGAGTCGATCTAGCCATGTCCGTCTGTCTGTTTGTCTCTCCGTCGGTCGGTATGTTGTTGCGCATTTTTTGAGGACCAATTTTTATGCTATCCTGTTGAAAATTTGCACATATACTTCTAATTATTGCAGTTTAATAGAGTGTCAAGATTTACCCAACACGCTCACTTTTTGGGGTAGCCCCCAAACAAAACCACCGCCCACTTTTGACTTTTTGTATGCAAAACTTTTTTATTGTAGTCAATATCAACTTAATATTTAATATGGTAACTTTTGGTGGACGGATGCTTGACATATACATTTATGGGTGGGAACCGCACACTTTTTGGGGTAGCTCCCATACAAACCTATGGTCCACTTTTGACTTTTTGTAAGAAATATTTCTTTATTAAAGTCAATATTAGGTTGAAATGCGATATGGTGCCTTTTTATCGACAGTCGCTTAACACACATAGACTAATGGGCGTGGCCCGCCAAGTTTTTGGGTTAGCCCCCATACAAACCCACAGTTCACTTTTATGCATTTGTATGGAAAAAGTCACTATTCACTATTCGATTGTGGCATACAGGACTGCTGGTCAAACTCGGAATGCATTTGCCGCTCCAAACTTCTTGATGCTGCGCTCTTATCTTTAGGGGCGTCATTTCGCCGTAAAAGTGCGTGCAGGCAACTCGTCTACTCAACCTATGCTTGCGTAGGTGCCACCGGGCAGTATTTAATTTACATCCCAACGCTATCGAAATGTACACCACTCCGGATAAAATGCTGCTTGCGTCTTACGCTAATGACCTGTCCATGCTCCACTCTGCGAAGTGTGAGTATGAGGCAACAGATGGTCTGGAAGTGTACCTGCATGCTTTTAAGACATGTGCCAAGAAGTGTATTATAAAAATTACAATAATAGCAAAACGTCTGCGTAGCACGAACGTCTGCTTTTCATTGAAAAGAGTAGTTTCTCCTGCCGTCTTTCTCGAAGACAAGCTGTGTTAAGCTATTATGACGAAGTATCGAGATTAGCTGGACCGTTGGCCAGTACTGTTCCCATCAGATGACTCAAACGTCGTCACTTCAGAAATCTCATTTCAAAGAGAGACGAGTACATGACTTCTCTAACCTGACATTGCTTAAGTTATACCGGTTTTGCCACCGATTCAACTATTTGATCATACATACTCGTATACTATAAAGCGATCAATTATATTGTTAAGTATAGTTCGGCAAGTAAAAAAACATTTTTTTAAGTAAGTGTCTCATAGGAAAATTTGCGCGCCGTTTGTCTCCTTAATAAATACATAAAAAAGAATACCTTCTGATCGAAAAATAAACACGGAATTTTTCATTTAAACGGGAATTTCAGAAATATATCTTTTCTCGTGTTTGACTGTCATGTAGTACAACTGTCATACATTCTGTTAGATGGTTCGTGCGAAATTAATTGATAAAGAAGTTAGTGTTTAATGCGTTTTGCGAATTTTAAGGTTTTTTTTTTTTCAAAGTGTTGAATCTAGCAATTAGATTTTGGAATTACTGGACGCTATATTGAAATTTGATATTTGTAAAACATTAACGATAATTCGTGCAATTGTAAGCCCAACTATTAATTTTAACTTTTAAATTCAACGGACTAATTAAGTTCCACACAAAAGTACAAAAAGTATCGAGAAAATTACTCGTTGTTAAACTCTGGCAACACTATAGTGTATGGCAACTGCAATGCTAATAGCGTTGCCATTTACTATAATCGTCAGTAGAAAAGGCAGCAAGAACAAGAAAAATGCTGCGTGTTAGTGCATTTAGCTAAAGAGCGAGAGTAAAAAATTTAAATTAAGTATTTATTAAATTAAAAAAGAACTTCGAACTTAAAGCTTAAATATGTGCGCGTGTATGTAAAACAATAAAAGAAGTGCATTACGCAAATTTAAAACGCATTTAAAACAAAATCGCTTTGCTTTCGTCTCTTTACCCGCGTGTGTGTGTGTGTGTGAGTGTTAAGTTTTGCGTATGCAGCATTTTCATTTTTTTTTTTTTTTTGGTCTTAATGCTACTACTTCAACACTAACGCGTTCTCGTTCGCACTTATGTACAATTACTCGTCGTTGCCGATGTCGCGAAGAGAAATTCCAACAATGCGCAACGAAGTAGAAATTCATGTATGAACGTGTGGCTGCGTGTGTGTGTGTGTATGTGTAAAAAGAAATAAAAATAATTTATACTAAAAAAAAAAAAAAATATAATAAAAATGTGTGCAAAATGTAAGCTACTTTAACTATATTTTTTGTGTCTATAATATAATTATATATATATATATACATATTTTAATTATTTATTGATAAGCAAAACTAGGCAGTCAATCGTCTGTCTCTTTTTAACAACTGTACAAGTACAAAGTTTACAACGCCCAGTTTTAGTGTATGTGTGCAGCTGTCTGTCTGCCTGCATATGTTTGTGTGTATATAGTGTATATATGTATGTACATATATCGAGTGCAAGTGTAATTTATTTATTACACTATTTTATTTTGCAATAGTTTTTTTGTTGTCATTATTTTCTATTGTGCCTTATCCGCGTACAGCGGAAATCGTCGCCTACAATGTGTGTTTGTTGCTTTTTTTTGTTGTTGTATTATAAATTAGTCTCTGCAGTCAACTCTGCTGCCCACTCGCTGCGATCCACACACACACACGTACAGTGACGCGGCGCTTATACATATATATACACACTCGCGCGAACATATGTGCATGCAGATACTGCGTTGGTACAGAGCAGAGACATCGTCAATGTAACTCTCTTTTCCTCCCTCATAATGATTTGATTCGTTGCTACAGATTCGTTTCAATTGCATGAGAACCTTTTTGTCGTTGTCGTTGTTGTTGTTGTTGTTTTTTTAGTATTATGTACATACTTGCAGTTGTTGTTGTTGCTACTGCTGCTCTTTTGTATTTCGTATTGTTGTTGTTGTTGTCGGTTTATTTAATTTATGAGACTGGATTGTTTTATTGCCATCTTTTTGTTGTTGGTGTTGTTGTTGTGGTTTTTGTAAAAGATGAAAGTATGTTAGTACAACGACAAATTGTTGCACAAACTAAACAAAAACAACAACAAAATTTAAATAATCTGCAAAAAAATCTCAAAAAAAAAAAAAACGAATGAAAGTTATACAAAAAAGTGTGAAGCAGAAGAGAAACGGGGACAATTAAATAAGTGGTGGTAATTAAAATAAATTTTAAAGAAACAAGAGATATATAGACAAAGGTGAACGCGTATCTGTACTAACAATCTATAGATTTAGAGCACAATTATTGGTTCAAAATTGTATTCCTTGAATTAGGGCTCTGCAGCGCAGCAATGGAGCACGGAGCGAAGCGCTTCCAAATTTCTATTTGCACCTGCTCCAAAAAAAAAAAATATTGGATTTTTTAGTAGTTAAAAGTTTTTTACGTTTTAGAGAAATCCGTGGGCTGCAATTTTCGTTTTTAAACTCGCCCTTGAGACCAAGTTTATAGTAAGATTGTGCAAATCTATGTAACAGTTAAAAGGAGTAGTGGCAGAACCCATAACATACATATACATATATACAACGAGATCTCGGAAACTATAAAAGATCAAACCTCCAAACTTGGATTGTTAGATTCATATGGATGTCACGCAGATAATTTTAATGGCATGACCACAACGACCGAAATAGGGCTATATATTCTTAAAATCCACGACTTTTTTTTAGTTTAAACCTGCCGAAAAATTAGACTTTTGATACCTTTCATACATAGTGTGAAATGGTATTATCAGTTTATAACGCATTTAAGAAGGCATCAGCTCGATGCGAAGAGTCGATCTAGCTATGTCCGTCTGCAAATTGTTGCGCTTTTTAGGGACCAATTGTTATGTTAACCAGTTGTAAATTGACTCCTAGACTTGTTTTTATTGCAGTCAAATATAGTTTCAATATTAACCCGTTACGTTCAATTTTTGGAGTAGACCCCATACAAACCGCCCATTATGGACTTTTTATATCAAAAATTGTTCTATTGTAGTCAATATCTACTTAATAATATATATGACAGCTTCTAATGGACGCACGTTTCACCAACACTTATGTCAATGGGTATGACCCTTCACTTTTTGGGATAACCCCCATACAAATCCACAGACCACTTTAGTGTTTTTGTATGAAAAACTTCTTTATTGAAGTCAATATTAGCTTGAAATTTGATGTGTTGGTTTTTTATGGACTGTCGCTCAACATACATACACTAAGTGCGTGTCCCACCTTCTTTTTAGGGTAAAACCCGTACAAAACCATTGACCATTTTTGTGCTTTTGTTTGGAAAACTACTATAACTAAGTTAATATCAGTTTGTCATTCGATGTGGTGACTTTTTATTTTATATACATATACAAATGGGCGCTTCCACTCAGTGTTAAGGGAAGCTCCAATACAACCACACCGCTTATTTGTAGGAAAAACTTCTTCAGTTATTGCAATATTAACTTGAAATTCGATATAGCGGTTTCTTATGGTTTGTCGCTTCATATACACTCTAATGGACGTGTACCGCCCACTTTTTTTGCTAGCTCCTATACAAACCCACCCACGTCTTTGTTTAAAAATGTCTTGTGAATTGTATTAGAACTTCAGTTAAACTCACTTTAACGTTCTTTCTTGTCTATAGTTTCCGAGATCTCGTTGTTCAAACATATGATAACGAACGGGCAGACGAACATTGCTAGATCGACTCTGCTTTCGATGCTGAACAAGAATCATAGACTTCCTAAAGTATATAGTATAAATATAGACGATATCTGAAATTGTTGAAAATACGTTTGATTTCGAACATCGTAATTTCTTTTACTGGTGGATGATGGAAACATTTTCATGATCAAAAGTGGAAAATTTTATGCTCTTTCGATTTCCTATGGATGAGTGAGTTATTTTTTCTAAAACGAAGTCTCTATTTACATCTCGACGATATGTTGAAAATGCATAGACATACCTCCGATGTAGTTTTTAATGATATGTTTAAATACGCCTCAGATTCAACAAGTCAATAGTGGAAAGGCATAATTAAAACTAGAATAAAAACTCCTTTTATAACTTATCTTGATTGTTTGCTATTCTCATTTATTCAAAGATTTTCTGACTAATAGAATTCTTCATTTGCTCTGAACGTACTGCTTCCTTATAGTACTGCAAAATCAAGTTTCGGCAGTAGTTTGTGAATTAAGAACAAAACAGAGACAAAACATACCCAATTAAGGAAAACCACAAAAAATAGGTTAGCCCTAAAAATGTTCCTTAAAATGTCATGTACAACGGCCAGAGTGCATCATTAGTTCAACACTCTGAGAAGACTTAAAACATGGTTGAGAACTATGATGTCTGAATCTCGTCTGAATTGTAATCAAAACTCTTTTTAAAAATAAACATTTTAATACAGTTTTTCTTTGAAAATTATCTTAGGTGTCTGTAGACAGTTAGTCTACGAAAGGAAAGGAATTGAAAAAGCCTCCTTTGTGAGTACCGGGATATGCCCTTGATGGTCTGCGTTCGACTCAATCGATCGCTTGGAATAGTTTTGTATATTATTACGCTTATGAATTTGTTGTTATTGTTTTTTACTATGTGCCAATCACAACATTTATGAAGAGAGAGAGAGAGACAGTCACCAAAATAATAGCGAAGCCCATACAAAGTATAATTTGTATTCTCTAAACTCTATCCCACTCACGAGTCTTATTAACGTATAACTGGCTGCTCGCATGCTTTCATTTAATATATGTTTGAATTTCGTGTAACGTCTTTGTGTGTTTGATTCGTTGTGTAAGTGACGATTGTTTAAGACTTGTGTGTCTACAATTTTCAACCAATTTTGATAAAATATAGATTGTGCACATCTGAAAATTAATATCTTTCAAATGGTTAATTTTTTTTTATCAAATTTTGTTGTATTCTGTAAGCGTAGCTTCAGTCACTTAGCTGTTACTTAAGAAATTGATACTTTTTGGTGAGAAATAAAATTAATAACTAATTGAAGATCATGGAAAAAACATCAAAAATAATGCTGCACCGAAATGACTCGCCTGATATTAAGATAAATATATCATTCTATATTTATTTAATAGAGATAATTAAAACAGTTCCCCATACGGACCATAGTTATACTATGAATCAGTTTATACATGTGCTATATTTAAAATGTTGTCAACACAACTGATATAGTTCAAATATGTTCCATAGTAATTAAAACAATAATCTGTCAATTTCTTGACGTAATTGCTTAGTAAGAGGACGTGTTGACTAACGTACATGTCGTTATACTTAGTTAGTTAACTGAGATCTGTATTCGAAACTCATTTAATGTAAATTTTGCAGCCTGACACTTTTGCTTGGGTTATCTGAAATTACTCAAACAATCTATAAACCAAAAATACTTTTATATGTACTGAGATTCGATATTATGTTGTATGTTATGAACTGAGTGTTTACAAATATTTTATAAAAGTTTTCGCTACTACTTGTATAGATTTTTCAAGCAATAGTAAATATTTCTGAAGAAATTTGTTTGATTCATTGAGTTAGCTATTACTTTCAGTGAAAATTTGTTTAGTTTTCCGCAAGAAACTTCACAGTCTTAAAGAAAATGACACAAAACAAAAAAGTTGTGGTGTTACGTGACTTCTGGAAATAGCGTTAGCTATGGCTTTCCAAATCAATTCCATATGAATGATTATATAAAAACTATTTGTACCTCTCCTTTGTATGTAGTTTATCCCAGTTGTTCGATTGCATTGATGCTATAGTAGCAATTCTGCCCAGTACTAACTCTCGGCCTAACTACCGTCCATGTATTTGCCTAACGAATTTTACAAGAACATGCCATTGGCAATGAAAGAGCGGTACGACATTGCATCATCTTTAGCAAGGTATTCGCTAAGGAAAAGTGGCTAGTCAATCACTAGAACTAAGGAGTTAAGGAAAAGGGGTCAGCTATACGAATATAACACTCCCACAATGAACACGGCTAACAGGTACCCAACACTTCATGTTGACGAATCACATACAATAGCTTTCTCATTGATTTATTTATATTTATAAACTGGATAAGTCATTCGATTTTGCAGGACACGTCACGACGACGCACGAAGACTTTATTGTTGTTAGGACTTTTTTTATTATAGGTTGTAACAAACCTTGGCTGCAAACCTCTTCTCTAGCTAAGTACTAACGAAAAGTAGTTAGCTAAATCATGAAGACAAACGACCTGTAGTTAAAGAATCGTTAGTGCATTGGGACCTCTAGCCAGTGGTCATATTCAGAAGAAGTATACATTGATAAGAAAATTGGCTTGAAGAACTTTCTGCATATAAATTCTCAACAAAAAATTGGTAGCAAGGAGAAATTTTCATTTGCAGAACTTTTAGTACAAAATGTCAATTTATATATTCCACATTCCAAGACATCACTGTAAGTGCTATCGAATTACAACTAGAGAAATATGCATATAGTGTGTGTTCTTTTTTTAGGTGTAAAACTTTGAATTGAATAAAAAATACAGAGATTACATAATTTCAAACTATAAACTGGGTTTATTTGAAAGATTTTTTTATGCCATTAATGTTTAAATGTGATTTCGGGCATGTGGGCTGCTGGCTCGGATGTGGCGTATTCTATAACTCCAATTTTTGATCATTTTTTCAAGCAATGAGGCCGTATGTCGGCAATGGTTCGCAAAATATTGTCTCCAAGTCGTCCAAAGTTGATGGTTTGTTCGCATAAGCCAATGAATTTACATAACCACAGAGAAAACAATCGAAAGGCGTTAAATCGCGCGCTCTCGGTGGCCAATTGTCTAGTCCATTTCGAGACATAACGGTTGGGGCGCGATGTAATCGCTATTCATGGCTCTGTAGCGCTCGCCGTTGACTCTAACGTTACCGGCGGCCTCATTTTTAGAGAAATAAGATAATCTCTCGTGGATTTTCTTCACTCCAAATTTATGACAATTTAATCGCTCTCGGAAAATGGAACCCCTTTAAAAACCATCCTATACAAGGGCAAACACATTTCTTTCATTCCATTTGCTAATTCTTATCTTAAATTATTTATTATTATTTTTTTAAGGAATTTTTTCCCCTTTTTATTTACTATGAATCATTCCATTTATAAATAAAAAGATATTATTGGTTTTCCATTTGCAGATTTTGCATTTACAAATGCTTATGTATAAACTCGCGCGCTCATAACTGGATTACGCTTCAAGACTTGTACATATCACATAAAGGCATACGACGGCGTATAATAAATTAAAGAACCGGCAAATTGCAGAGTGTTGATGAGAGTAGGAGGAGTGGCGCCTGGCAACTAATGGATCCATATCATCATATCAGTATCAGACATCATGTAAGTATACAAGTACATTTAATGCTATTGTTTGTCAATTAAATTATTATTATTATTATTAATTTTGATTTTGATTTCCTACGCCAGTATCCACCAGCATCTGCAGCAGCGGCGGCAACAGCACAGCAGACAGCAAGCCGACCGGAGCTGCATCAAAAATGCAATCGCGGCTCACATTCGAGTGACACAAGTTCAGCGTACAGCGGCAGTGATACAATGGCCTCTGTTTATGGTTCTTCGCTGGAGGCCGAAGAGATTGATCTCTCCGGCCTCGTCGAATCTGTGGTGGACTCTGATGAAGAAGATTTGGCCGAGAGCATGGATGTGAGTACTGTATAAAAGTGCATTGATAAAATTTCAATTGGAAATGATTTATTAACTTTCACTTATTTTCAAACACACAGAGTCTCAATGTACGCGATGCCGTGCGTGATTGTCTCGAAAAGGATCCCTCCGAACGTACCGAAGATGATGTTGAAATTTTGCTTGAGTTTACACAAGGTCTGAAAGCCTTTACCAATATAACACTCGCTGTACGACGTGCGCTCTGCTCGGTGATGGTTTTTGCCGTTGTAGACAAAGCGGGCACTGTTGTTATGTCGGATGGTGAGGAGCTCGATTCATGGTCAGTACTCATAAATGGTGCGGTCGAAATTGAACATGCAAATGGCACACGTGAAGAGCTACAAATGGGTGATTCATTTGGCATATTACCGACAATGGATAAACTCTATCATCGTGGTGTTATGCGCACAAAATGTGATGATTGTCAATTTGTTTGCATAACACAGACGGATTACTATCGTATACAGCATCAGGGTGAAGAGAATACGCGGCGGCATGAAGATGAAGATGGACGCATTGTTATGGTTACCGAATTGCGTCAGATTGGTGGCAGCGGCAATGAACATCATGCCAGCAGCGGCAGTGCAACGGCAAGCGCTGTAGCAAACAGCGCTGGTACATGTGCTTCAGCGGTTGCATCCTTGAAACGTGGACATGTTGTTATACGCGGTACACCGGAACGTCTGCTACAGCAGCTGGTCGAAGAGAATTCAATGACAGACCCTACATATGTTGAAGATTTTCTGCTAACGCATAGAATATTCATAAAGCATACACAAGTGGTGACTAGTAAATTACTTGCTTGGTTCGATCAGGACTGCACTGAGCCGCATAAATCGCAAGAGTTGCGCGATCGTGTAACACGTGTCGTTCTATTGTGGGTTAATAATCATTTTACCGATTTCGAGGCTGATCATGAGATGATGGAATTCTTGGAGATTTTCGAAGCAGGTTTGGAACGCAAGAAGCTTTTAAGTCAATTGCGTTTATTGCATATTGCGTGTGCTGCAAAGGCGCGCATGCGTAGCTGTGTACTGACACGTTCAGCGCGTGATGAATCACTGAATTTTCAAATCATTGGTGGCTATGAGCTGCGTGGTGTGACTGCTGCCACGGGAGGTGGTTCGGTAGGCATTTATATTTCACATGTTGAAACCGGTTCAAAAGCGCAGGATGTCGGCTTGAAACGCGGCGATCAAATACACGAAGTTAATGGACAATCATTCGAACATGTGACCAGTAAACGTGCCATGGAAATATTAACGGGCACAACACATCTTAGCATTACGGTTAAAAGCAATCTACTCGGTTTCAAAGAAATGATGCAGGCACTCGAGCACAGTACCAGTTTGAGTAATGGTGGCAATGGCGTTACCGGCAGCAATTGCGGCGCTGGTAGTGGTTCACTAAAAGGTGTACGCAGTCCACGTCGCATATGTGCAAATGATATAGCCAAATTGCATGGACGTTCCGAATCGACAACAGAAGAAATGATGAATTCAAATCGTGCGCATATAGTGCGTCTCAGTTCGGTAGATATGCTGCTGCATAGTGCTGTAGATCAGCCAGATTGCGCACCACCGCAAACGCCACCGATCAGTGGACACTCAGCTAGCGGTGGTGGTAGTATGGCTTCAAATTTCATGCATCAATTGCTGCAGAGCGTAAATACCTAGCTAAGAAGTCAACGAACGGTGACGCACAGTCAGCTTGCGGTGAAGGCGGCGCCAAGGCAGGTGGTTTCATGACGCTTGCGCCAAAGCGACGCTTGCAAAAGGCGTTGGCCAAGATGAATCTGCTGAATAAGAACATCGGTGGATTGCAGCAGTCAAGTTTGAATGATTCATCAGATACATTGTTAGATGGCGGCAGTGTATTACAAAAGCCAAAACTCTCGGCAGCTTCGTCGGCTTCATCGTCGAATTCGACACAATCGGCAGGCGGAATTACGATTGCAAATAGCATCAGCAGCAGCGGACGTCTCTATCAATCACAATCAAATCCGGATTTAACAACGCTCAGCTATGAGGATAATAATGTATTAAATGTTAATTATCTCACTGCGCATGTACATCGTCCTTCGGCAGCATCTACATTGACTACTACTTCATCGCATATGTTGCCTGACTTTCCGGAGCATGTGCTTAAGGTCTACAAGGCAGATCAGACATGTAAATATTTGCTTATCAACAAGGAGACCACGGCCCATGAAGTAGTTATGCTGGCTCTGCAGGAATTTGGCATACACGATCCCAGTTCGAATTTCTCCCTGTGTGAAGTTAGTGTGGGCGAGGGCGGCATGGTTAAGCAACGTCGCTTGCCCGATCAATTACAAAATCTTGCAGAGCGCATTGGCTTCGCAGCGCGTTATTATCTCAAATTGAATGACAGCACAGAGCCATTGGTGCCGGATGAGCTGGCGCTCGAATTGGTGCGTGAATCGAGCGTACACTTTTTGCAGCTCAATGCCTACGAGCTGGCCATACAATTGACGCTGCAAGATTTTGCTACGTTTCGTCAAATCGAGTCGACCGAGTATATTGATGAACTATTTGAACTGCAATCCAAATACGGCGTGCCCATGTTGAGTAAATTCTCAGAGCTGGTTAATCGTGAAATGTTCTGGGTTGTTAGTGAAATTTGCACCGAGCATAATATAGTGCGACGCATGAAGATTGTTAAACAGTTCATTAAAATTGCGCGCCACTGCAAGGAATGTCGCAATTTCAATTCCATGTTTGCCATTATATCTGGTTTGGGTCACGGCGCTGTTTCGCGCTTACGGCTAACGTGGGAAAAATTGCCCTCCAAGTATTCACGTTTGTTTAACGATCTACAAGATCTTATGGATCCATCGCGTAATATGTCCAAATATCGACAATTGGTTTCCGCCGAGCTGTTGGCACAACATCCCATTATACCGTTCTATCCGATTGTCAAAAAGGATCTAACCTTTATACATCTAGGCAATGACACACGCGTTGATGGTTTAATTAATTTCGAAAAATTGCGCATGCTTTCCAAGGAAACGCGTTTGCTGACGCATATGTGTTCCTCACCGTACGATCTGCTAGCCATACTCGAACTGAAGGGTCAATCGCCGTCAAATGCACTCTTCTCTCTCAATCAAATGTCCACCTCACAATCGAATGCTGCCACCGGCACTGTTATTGCTGCAAATGCAGGACAGGCGACAATCAAGCGACGCAAAAAATCTACAGCGGCACCGAATCCCAAGAAAATGTTCGAAGAGGCTCAAATGGTGCGTCGCGTCAAAGCATATCTAAACAATTTGAAAATCATTAGCGACGAGGATATATTGCACAAATTCTCGCTAGAATGTGAGCCACCAAATCATGGCGGTTCACAATTCTCTAGCTCACAATCACATGGCGGCAATACATCATCGCGTAGTGGTGGCGGCGGTAGCAGTATTGGCGCTGGCGGTATTAGTGTTGGCGGCGGTGATCAACTTAGCATATACTCGCACACATCATCATCATCGGCACCGAATTCTTCATTATCGTTGCGTAAACGGCATCCCTCCTCGCCAACACTTTCGACAACAAGTTCAACCAGCTCCACAAGCGATCACAATCGACGACAAATGAATAGTAATTGTCCAAAATTTGGTACCGCGTCACCGCAAGCGGTCAAAAAGATTTTAGCACTGTCAGAGTCGACGAAGATACGTCCGCATCAGCCGTTTGCACCACGTCTTGGTAGTGGTGGTGCTGGCGGTGGTATGCCGGGTTTGCCGCCGTTACATCATATACATGCAGGTGCATATACTAATGCGCCAGTGGCAGTACCTGGTGGTTTGGCATCGGTAACGACGCCTAGTCCGAGTCCGTGCTCGCATAGACGTTTGGCTTCGGCAGGTAAGTTTTTTTTTATTTTTACCATTGTCATGCATGAAATTTTGAGAAATAATACATATTTGCATTCAACTTATAGGCAATGTCATGCCAATACGCGTGATACATGAACGTTCACACTCGGATACGCCTGCACCGCCACCGTTGCCTTCCGTAGATCTATCTGTGGAGAGCAGCAGTGTAACCACTTTTCGTGATCTACCACTACGTAAATCGGTGACATCCGGTAAGTCAAATTGCTGCTGCTAGCTTAACTATCTTAAATAACTAACGCTGCCTAGTTGCTATACTAAAACTATATCAATATTTAAATTAGCTTATTAAGTGTAGTACTTAGTCTGTCTCTAAAAACATATATATATATATATATATATATATATATATATATATATATATATATATATATATATATATATATATATATATATATATATATATATATATATATATATATATATATATATATATATATATATATATATATATTCTAAGTAGTAGTTGCTAAGCTTTTTTAGTATTGCTTGCATGCCGGTGCCGGTTTATTGGCTCTGTTGGCATTTGCTATAAACAAAATTCTTGGTGCTTTTGGTTGCGGTAGACAAATAGCTGCTGTACAAGTTGGAAAACGGTGCGCGTTATACACTTTAACAAATAAATACATAGGTACACACACACAAACACAAATACATATTTCTACAAAGATAAACTATACCTGCTTGTTGTAGCTTTGCTTTTGCTGCTAACATGCGTCTCGTACAATTACAAAACATTCAACTCTTACACATCAACCCAAAACATTGACAGGTTCCGTATCGTCGTGCGACAGCGGACATGGCACATATGCACAGGCGCAACAGCAACAATTCAATCATGAAAACAATACACAAACCAACGTGAATTCCGTTTATACTGCAGCCGATTGTCGTTTATTGCAACAGATATCGAATACTGCTGCCGCGTCTAGTACGCGTACGCTTAATATAAGTTCTTCGTGCAATAATAACGCAGCGGCCAGAACACCAACACCAACACAACTAGCACCGCCACCAGTAGCAGCAGCCGCAACGGCACCGGCATTGCCGCCTCCATATATACATATGCGCAGCAGTGGTGGGAGTATGCCACCACCGCCGCCGCCATATGTACCACCAGTGGGCATACATCATCATCATCATCATCATATACACCACCAACAACAACAACAACAACAGCAGCAGCAACAACAGCACATACAGCATCATCATGTGTTGAATCATGCCAGACATGCTAATCTGCATGGTAAGTGACAACGATGAGGCAGGCAGTGCAACGTGTTAGAGATTATCTATTGAAGGGATATGAATTTGAAGGATATAGAAAAAGCTAACTTTTTTGGTACTGAATATTTAATATACTTCACACTTTGTTTGCTTATGATTATAAAAAGTCTACATAACAACTTTCAAATCAATATTTCGAAGATAATAGAGTAGGATGCGCGCAAGCGTACGTATGGACTAACATGGTTAATTCGTTTCGTTTCGACTTATAATGCGAATATTTTCGCAAGTTGGCAGTACTCGAACGTATTTATTATTACTATTGACAACAATTGTTGAAAAAGATTAGGTGTCGAAGTGGACTATCCTTGTTTTGTTTTTGTTGGAACGAGGCTTGTTGCCCGCAACATATACAACATTTTTTGGACCTGTAGTTCCACCCTCCAAAATATTGTAGTAAAACTTTTAGTTTTTTCTAGTTTGGGGTGGTGAGGTGGTAGGCAAAAAGATGAATCTGCCCTTGAAAATTAGGTACTTCCTAACAGCCATATTTATTCCCTATTGAATGATACCTTGTTGAGGAAAATGGATTCAATTGTTTTTGCAGGAAAAATTTGAAGGTAAAAAGGTCAATAGTTTACCTTACCAGTGGTCGCCAAATGGTTAAGGCTGGTTGCAATAATTGTGACTAAATTAGAATACTATGCAAAAAGTGGTGTGTGATCAAGAAATAAGGTTGGTAAACATTTGTTAAATTTTCGAGATATTTAGGTGTAAAATTTTTAGGTCGCAGTCATTCACTTTTAAGCTATAACTCAAATATATTAGGGCATGTGACCGTGATGTTGATACCTTTATTATTTAGCGTATATTTGCACCTTTAGAATATGTTATTCTTTCTACTTATTGCTTTGTTTTGACCTATAGCGTCTACGGCTTGAAAAATGTGACACATTAAAACCCGTTTTTAATTATATCTCGTAAAACAGATAAACATTCTTGTATGTAGACTCGTCAAAACTCAGTTTGAAGTGTTTACTAATGCGTAACAGAAACAAACTAGGCTCCTTATCAATCGCATATTTAACCAAAGTTAAGGAAAAGTACTCTACAAGCGCATTGGTCATGAAAAAGATAGTAACATAAAGATAAACATACTAAATGGGTAATTTGTGTTGATCTTAATATGGTGTTACATCTTTTGTGCCACAAAAACGTATCATATTTCCTACCACCTCTGCGTATTAAACTTGGTCTAATGAAACCATATATCAAAGCACTAAACAAAGACGCTGTACGTTTCAAGTATATTTCAAGGAAATTTCCGAATTTGAGTTCAGAAAGCTTAAAGCAGGCATATTGGGCAGCCCAGCAAATTCGTAAATAGGTGAAGGTTCCTGATTTCAGCAGTTCATTGTCAGAAATTGAGAAGAAAGCATGGAAAGATTAGTTTGTTTTCGGTTATTCAAAATTTCTTAGACAATAAAAAGAATGGTGATTACGTTGAGCACGTTGAAGAGTTCTCTCACTTGCAGCGCCTTGGTTTGCAACATGAGCAACAAAGTACACTTGCTGCACAGCCATTTCGATGAACACAGCTATAGTATGAGTATAAAGCTAGAAATTATACACCAGTAGCCCTAATGCAGCTAGCGGAAGCACATAAACAAACTAGCTGAACCTGGTTATTGAAGTTGTTTAAACTGCTAAATGACTTGCAACATGTCTATACAAAACATATAGAAAAGTCGTGGAATTGATATACATACACATATGTAGCTTAACATATAAAAAAGCTATAAGAAAAGTAAAATGAAAACATTCAAAAATGTAGCCAAGTAATTAGCATATAGAATTCCTCAAAAATACTCAAGTTTGGGTGTTTTTTCACCTATTATTACTCTCACACAATCCTCTTTGCCAGACTGGATTCAAATGAGCTCGTTTATGTTTTGTTTGTTGCAAGCTCAAACCGATTTCGTATGTCGCCAGGTTTATGTATTGAAAAGTTGATAATCCATTAGTAATCCATCGGTTGAACCGAAGCTCTAATACCATTCACACGAAATTATAAATAGTATTGTAAAACAGATAAGTGGGGGTTTAAATAGGGACTACCCCAAAAAGTGGGTGGTACACGCTCACTAGTAGATGTGTATGAAGCGATGTAGTGAGATGTGTAAGATGCCGCCATATCGAATTTCAAGTTGATATTGACGTTTTCCATACAAATGCATTGAAGTGAACTGTGGGTTTATATGGGACTACCTCAAAAAGTGGGTCGGACACGCCCATTTGTACATGTATATGAAGCGGTTGTCCATTAAAATCCACAAAATCAAATTTCAAGCTAATATTGATCTAAATGAAGGATTTTTTGCATAAAAAACACAAAATTGCACGGTGGGTTTGTAATGGGGGGCTACCTCAAAAAGTGGGCGGTCTACGCCCAATTGTCTATGTATGTTTAGCGGCTGTCTCTTAAAAGGCACCATATAGCATTTCCACCTAATATTGACTTTAATAAAAAAGTTTTTCTTACAAAAAGTCAAAAGTGGGCAGTAGGTTTGTATGGGAGCTACCCCAAATTGTGGGCGGGTCCCACCCATTAATGTATATGTCAAGCAGCCGTCCACCAAAAGTTACCATATCAAATATTAAGTTGATATTGACTACAATAAAAATGTTTTTCATACAAAAATTCAAAAGTGGGCGGTGAGTTTGTATGGGGACTACCCCAAAAGGTGGGCGTGGCGGGTCAATCTTGACACTCTATTAAACTGGAATAAAAAGAAGTATACGTGCAAAATTTCAACTGGATAGCATAAAAATTGGTGCCCAAAAAATGCTCAACAACATACAGACGGACAGACGGACATGACTAGATCCATTCGTCTCGTCGAGCTGATCAAGAATATATATCCTTTAATGCGTTACAAACTTTCAGACAAACTGATAAAACCATTTCGCACTATGTGTGAATGCTATAAAAACACCGATTTTACGTCAAAAACAGAAATTTTTTGTAAAGATGTTTGAATGTGGTATGAGAAAATGTATGTTTTTTTACAAATGAATTGATTACAAAAAACCATACACTAAAAAAGAAAACACAAAAAGTTCGGTTTTAAATTGCAAAAGAATGCCGAAAAAGTTGCTAAAACTACTAAAATATGGAATTTGTCTGACTAAAAGTTATAAATGTTTAAATTGATTTTATAATCGTACATGGACCCGAACTTACCAACAGACCCCTTTGAATGCGGCGAGAGTTTTCTCTGTCGTGCAAAGTGAACTATCTCCGCCGTATGACTGACATACTATGTCAAGAGGCGGAGATATTTCATAAATGAAAATCAAAATTCGATTGTCAAACCACAAAACCTTTCACAAACCACAGTAAGGGCGAGTTTGTGGAGCAGGTCAAACCGAAAAACACTATCAACGATTTGAAGAACCAAACAGAGATGGTTTTTATGCTAAAAGTTTTTACTTTCGGACAAGTGGCAATATAACGACGATATCTCAAAAACTAATCGAGATATCAAAATTTCGAAAATGCAGTTTAATTTGTCTCGTCGAGAGCTTTCAAAATAGGCTTTCAAAATTTTGTCGCCATAGGAATAATTTTATTGCCAAGCACTTTTCTAATCTGTTTGTTTTGTTTTCTTTTTCTTTACTACACAGGTGGCCCGCCAAATTTTATGGATAGCACTAAGTGTAACATATGTCCCATGCCGCCAATAAATCAATAAATCAAAGCTATACTACTAGTTCAACTAAAAAAGCTAATTCGATTTAGAAGTAAGTTGTGCATGATGCATTTAACACCTACGCTGCCATGTGACCCACCGATGGTTCATGCGAACTTTTTCTACTATGTTTCTAATTATTTCTATTTTCTAATTACAGCTTAGATGCCAAAATGTTTTATGGTTGTGGTTTCCATATGAAAAGGAGGATAATGTTTCCTCTAAGCACATATGCCTTCCAAAAAAAAAAAAAAAAAATAGACTCGCACACAAAAAGCAAAAAAAAAAAATAAGTAGAAGACGAAGAAGATGAGAAAATCCACTCGACAAGTATTCGCTGCAGTCGCCGTTTTGCACCATTATTCTACTCACCTCAACATTTGCACAAATTTAACTAACTTCAATTCTTCTCCACCAAAACATCAAAACACATTTATTAGATTTAGATACTATATATATATATATATATATATATATATATATATATATATATATATATATATATATATATATATATATATATATATATATATATATATATATATATATATATATATATATGTATATGTATACCTATATATATATAATTTAGTTTTATTGAAACACTTCTTCGCTTTGCATTATTAATTTTAATTTAGCAAAAATTTTGTTTTTAAGCTTAGCTCTTGTCTGCAGGCAGACCCGCAGACAGAAAAAAAAAAAACAAAAAAACAAATAAAATTCGAATAATTCTTGAACTCTAACTTAAAAGAAAAAACCTAAATCTCTGCAAACATAACGCATTCGAATATATTTGTTATAAAAATGGAGTGACACACACACACACTCAAACACACACAGCGCTTTCGTCACAAAATCGCTAAATTTCTATTAAAATCATGCCCGAAATTTGAAGATTTTGTGTAGAAAGCGCTGTGACTCACGTCCGTTTATGTTTAAGTTCAATTAAACTAAATACTTTCGCTTATTTTTTAAGTCTTAAGCGCAATACTGAGATCGATGAAAATTTTTTGATGATGAAATTTGTTAATTATTTCTGCGAACGAAAAACAGTGTTCCCAAATCAACATGAAATACTAAAATCAGATATTTATTATGGTGAAAAGTCCACACATTTTGATTTTGCTTTGGGTTTTTCTGATGCAAATGCAAAAGGTCACCTGTTTTTTTTTTTTTGAGTATATAAAATGTTTTCGGCAGCAAACGTTTTTGCTTAACCGAGTACTCGTTGAAAAACAGTTTCTTGATTCTTGTTTGTCAACGTTTTTTTATATGAAGTTTATTTTTTTTGATATCAAAAATTTTCATCGATCTCAGTATGAAGCTTTAAAGTAAACAAATTCGTTTAGAAATTAATTAAAAAATTAAGTAACTAAAAAAGAAAATAACTCGAATTAAAACAAAAAACAAAATCAAAATTCTTTTGAAGACTTTAAAAAATAGTAAAACAAAATGGACAAAATCTGTTCAAGAAGAACAAATTAAAGTGAAGCATTTAAAAACCTTATTGAATTTCTATATATTGCTTGCTATTTTCTTTGTTTTAAGGCTCATGCACAGCTATCTAAACATAGTATACTATATATATATATATATATATATATATATATATATATATATATATATATATATATATATATATATATATATATATATATATATATATATATATATATATATATATATATATATATATATATATATATATATATAAATATATATATATATATATATATATATATATATATATATATTAATTGTCTGTATGTTTGTAATTGTACATGTTTTCAATTATTGTTTTCAATCTCCACGAAATCTCTACAAAACGCTCCAATTCCAAATATTTAGTTTATAAGCATAAATTTGCTGAATTTAATTTTATAGTAACAAAAAAAAAAGGAAAAAATATGAGAACTAAGTGCTGCTACCTACTATATACATAATTAAAACAAAAAAAAATGGCCTAAAATTTTAGGCGTTCTCAAAATTTAAAAAAAAAAAACAGAAATTCTACGAACAAAAAGTACAAGTCTATAGTAAAAAACAAAAAAATCAAATAAGAAAAATATTTATACACTTAAAAAAAAAAACAAAAAGAAAAACTTCATAGAGACTCCAATATTTTTGTATGTGCAATTAAACAAAAGCCAAGAGAAAAAAACACCTATTTACAACTTGAACCCTGAGAAAAACTATATGCAATAAATTAATGCAAAATGACTAAAATTATATATATATATATATATATATATATATATATATATATATATATATATATAAATATATATATATATATATATATATACACACAATTTATGAACGTGCACTTGTGCACGAAAAAGTCTACGTACACCACAAAAAAATTTGAAATTTTAAATTTAATTGCAAATATCTCAGCTAATATTTTATAGTTTATAGTTAATTAATATAGTTTATTAATTTCTCTAATATTTCTGCTGCATTTTAATACTTAAAATTATAGTTTTAATTCATTTTATGCTACAACATGTCAGAAAAGCACGAACGCAAAAGTCTGCGTACAGGAGAAGTATGGGAGAAGCTTGGAACGAGCGAATATGCATTTACCGCTACCTAAAAATATTGTAGGAAATGCTTATCTCACTTTGTAGTTTTAGTTCATACATTTTCAATCAATTGGAGTTCCACAAAAAAGTTAACTGTTTTGAGCGAAAATCCTAAAGAAAAATTGAAAAAATAGTAGGCAGCATCAATGCAATGACTTGTAACTAACTACGCTTCAACGGCTTATATTCTGCCAAAACTCCGTTAAGGTCGGAGGAGTGAGAGAAAACAGCGACATTCAGTTAGTGGGACAGAATGCAAGCTCCAAGCTCAGCAACTGAAACTAGAATTAGCAGAAATGTATGCAAAAATAATTTCCGTTGTTACAGTCCTGTGAAATTTAAAAGAAAAATAAGCTGACAATCATGGACAAGTTGCACTTAAGAAGCAGAAGCGCATGGAGTTTGCAAAAGGAGTACGTTTCTCAGCCTCCAGAGTTTTGGCACAAGGTTTTTTTTTCGGATGAGAACAAATTTTGTATTTTCGTGATAAAAGGAAAAAAGCTGTTAGTAAAAAAAATGAGCAGTACGACATTTGAAAAGCAAAATATGTTGTCAACCCTAAAACATGTTGGAGCAGATGTTGTGGTTTTGGGGTGTCTGGCAGCCAATAGTAGCGTTGGCAAACTAAAATTTATGGAATCAATTATTAAGCCAACTAGTTATAGCGAAGTTTTGAAGAATAATTTGCTGTAAAGTTGGCAGAAGTTTGGGCTGCAAGCAGAGGTTTGGTTTCCAACACAAGAGCACATTGCGCATAAAGTAAAGCTAGAGCTTCTTTATAATTTAAAAAAAAAAAAAAAAATAGTTGAGCACACCTGCTCAATGTACGGAACTGATTGCCATAGAGCAGCTATACTCAAAGTGGTGCTTTGCGGAACACTTGTTGAAAAATAAAAAACAGTTTCATACCTTCCATTAGATTTTTTTTTTTTTTAATAAGTAACTGTTATGCCTTACATTGTACAACTCGTATTATGCTTATAAATTATTAATATTATTAATTATTAAAGGGTTCCGTCACCAAAAAAGTTTGAGAACCGCTGCTATAGAGCATTTGTGGGACTTACTCGAACGCAGAATCCGTCAACATACCATTACCTCCAAAAAAAAATTAGGCAAAAAGATATAATAATGTAGGAATGCGAAAAAATTACAACTGAAGATAAAAACAAACAAAAAAAATGTTTGGACTCCATGCCAAGACGTCTTACGTAGGTACTGGCCAGAAACCGTTATCCTAACAGTTATTAACATATCATTTTCTTTGAAAAACGCAGCCTGTACGTAGACTTTTGCGGTAGTGCTTTTCTGACATGTAGCATAAAATGAATTAAAACTATAATTTTAAGTATTAAAATGCAGCAAAAATATTAGAGAAATTGATAAACTATATAATAAAGCAAAGTTTGTCATTCAATACATGAAACATTAGTTGAGATATTTGCAATTAAAGTTAAAGTTAAAATTTCAAAATTTTTTTTTGTTGGTACGCAGAGTTTTTCGAGCACAAGTGTATATAAACAATGTTCATTTTGCACATAACCTAGAATATTAAATTATATTAATTTTGCTTATTAAAAAAAAAAAAAAAAAACAAATAAAAAACAAATTAAAGAAAAAACTATAATAAAAAACAAAAAAGACAAAAAGCGCTAAAATGACAATTATACTAGCTTACTATTATATTAGTTTTGTTAAAATTAATTAAGTAATTTACTTTTGTTTAAATTAATTATTTTTGTACTTTCTCCCAATTGGCCTCATTAAAATTAATTTTGCTTATAATAATTTAATTTAAAACAAACAATTATACTATATACAAAATATTATTGATTATAAATGTAATTGTAAATAATTTAGCAACAAAAAAAAAAACAAATTTTTATTCAAATGTGTCCACTATATACAATAAATATTATTATTATTATTATTATTGCCTAAATGCTATACTATACCTACAAAAAAAAAAAAAAACAAAAAAAAAAGACAAAATACAGTATTTATACAAACAAAATCTGAAAACCCTGCATGACTTTTTCTTTTAATATAAAAAAAAAAAAACAAAAACAAACTATTGCTCTAAATGTTGCATTACGCTAATATCATCCCAGTTCTGTTTCATAGTACTTTCGGTTAGATTTAGCGAAAGTGAATTTTATTCAAACTAAATTTTGCACATTTTGTTATAATTTTGCATTGAAGAAATGAAATTCAAGTAAATCGAAATCAAAAACTCCTCCGAAATGTGAAAAATTTAACATTTTTTTTAAATTGACTTTTATAAAATTCACTTTTATAAAAACTTTGTGCAAAAGTGAAAACCATAACAGGCCTGTATAACTTTGAATCACTTCTCTACATGTTTGTTCCCAGTTTTGAATTTTTCAGCTACCTTTATTTATTTACTTTTTTTTTTTTTTTTTTTTTTGAATTGCATCACTTTCAAGTATCATCACAACCCCGTCTAGTATTTCTATTGATGTTTTCAATCTCCTTGAATGTGCACACAAATCGATCGAATTACTTTTATAAATGTTTAACTATGAATAATCTCAATGTGCTCGGAACCTTTCTTTTATAAAAAGTATATAGTACTATTGTCGAAAATTTTATAACGCATTGAATTAGATATAAGAATACCCCCCATTATTATTAATATTATTATTATTATAGGACATTTTAAAACCGTGATCTATTGTTTTGTCCTTCTTACTTAGATAAGCTGCACTAGTCCAACTTGTTGAATAAACCTCAGTATTGTTCTACGATCTAACTTCTTGAGTTGTTCTACAGCGACAAAGTACGAGGGGTACTATTTATATTTCGGGCATAGCAAATAATAACAAACATTTTTAAGTGAAAATGGCTTTATTGTTTTTCAAAATATTCCCCTTGATGATCAATACAGTTTCACATTCCTCTTGAGACACCTCCCCAAACATGTTTTTTGAACGCTTCAACTGCTTCTTCGGCGCTTGTAAATCATTGAACACGCAGTTTACCTTTGATACTCGGGAACAAGAAGAAGTCATTGGGTGCCAAATCAGGCCTGTACGGAGGATGAGTCATTAATTCAATGTTTTGACTGCTCAAAAATGCACTTGTTTGACGAGATGTGTGAGAGCTCGCATTGTCATGATGGAGAATGTTTCGTCTTTGGCGGTTGGTTTTACGAATTTCTCCCAAGATTTCCGGCAAACAAATGGTCGTGTACCACTCAGAATTGACCGTACTACGTTGCTCAAGCGGAACAGTGGCCACATGAGCCATTCGGCCGAAGAAACAGGCAATCATTTGCTTCGCTGTGCTTCTTCCGCGAACAATTTTTGTTGAATTTGGCTCGTCCTGGAATACCCACACGGTCGATTGCTTTTTTGTTTCCGGCTCATACGCATGTATACATGATTCGTCACCTATCACGATTTTATACACGCCTTTTGAAGCACGACGGTCGAACTTTTTAATCATTTCCTTACACCAATCGACGCGAGTCTTTTTTCGAGCGATTGATAAATTATGGGCTATCCAACGAGAGCAATTTTTTTTACAGCTAAGTGTTCATCAAATGTATCAAATCTTGCATCGATGCTTTTGGGCACAACAACCGAATTTGGGCAACCTTCACGGAATTCGTCGGCGACCGAACTACGCCCACAATTCAATTCACTATACCAGCGATATAATGTGGTTTTTGATGGCGCTTTAAGGCCATACAAAGAACTGAGTTCATTGACGCATTCTTGTTGAGATAATCTACGTCGAAAGTTGTGAAAAATAATCCAACGAAAACCTTCTCCTGAAATTTCCATTTTTTGGCGAAATTGCTTTTCTTAACTCACTGTAAACAAAACAAATAGCAATTGTTCATCAAAACTTTGTGAGTACGTTTATGCCAAAAAATGTCAAACTTTATTATGGTGTTGCCAGATTTTAGCTTTTGACATTAGTGTTGCCAGTTCCCGAAGTATAAATAGCAGCCCTCGTAACTACCCAATATTCGAATTCTACTTCTGACTATTGCTTCACATTCTGCAACTATATGAAGAGGAGTCTCTTCTTTATGATCACAAAACCTGCATTCTGTGGAATTATATATACCCATCACACACAGAGGTGTTTCCTCCGTCGACAGTGTCCTGTTAGTATTCCTGTCAAAGTTCTCAGCTGGTTTCTACCTAGTTGAAGCATTGCTTTCACTCTGCGCGGTTCGAAACCCCCTAGAAATATTTTTGCTTGCCTTAGTCCTTGGCTTGGCTCATCACCCAGTGCTGCTTCTTTGCTCTATTTGTTTCATTGCGGATTAGTTCCAGTGTAGTATTTGCTATTTATCGAGTTTTTGGGCTTCTGAATTTATACAGATGGTTCTTATATATACTTATATAATAAATAATATATAATATATACTAGAGAACATACAAATCGCTAGTGCCTTGAAATATCGCAAAACGGACACAACCATCAACGTTCTCTGCCCTCACGCGTCTGCTGGTCATTTGCTTCCGTTCTTTTTATTTCTATGCATTCGCTCATCCGATTGATATCTGTTTCCATTTTCGAAAACAAATATTTTTCGTTACCGGAAACAACCCGATTCAACCGCTACAACAATTTTGATGACAGATGGCGAGCGGTTACAGACAGTATGTTAACTGTATATTACCTGTATTGCCACTTATGATAAGACAGGTTAGTATAAAGCAGTTCTTGTGGCAGAAATTTTTTGAATTACGTGACACTTATTGTTATATTTTTGCCAATTTATACATTATCTTCATAAATTATAACCTATATATTATTCTGATATATGAGCTATATTATTATAAAGTTTTATTAAAATCCATTCAGTAGTTTTTGCGTGATGGAGTAACAAACACATCCATGACTACAACACATCCACATGACTAACACATCCACAAATCCATACAAATTATAGGATTTACATACATGTATTTTAATTTATTTTTATGCTCAAATATAATATTCTGAGATAGTCCTTTCAAGTAAAAATGAGTTTTTGATTTTCATTAACAAAAACATTTTTGGTTACAGTGCCGAATTATGCATAGAGGCAATGTAGCCAAGTGACCCTGCACCACCTGTCGCTTAGGGGCCCCGTCACCCAAGAGGGGACATTTATTGTTACTTTTTTTTTTAGTCCTCAATATGTAATACACGGTTGATCTAAAAATATCCGAACTCTTTAGTTATAAAATAAAATAAGCATGGTATTATGTTTCTAAGCTAATATTTATTCAAAATACGATCCATTTAACTCAAAACAACGTTTGGAGCGCTCAACCAATTTATCCATAGACTTTTTAAACTCGCTTTTTGGCATGAATCATCTATTTAAATCAATATTTAGGCTAAAGAGCTGCTGCCAATAAAAATATGAATGCAAAATTCGTTTGGAAAGATTCATTCCGACTCCATATAGATATGCTGAAAGTGGATCCATACGGTACAAGTTTAATAATAAAAACATGCGGCAACGTGGAACATTATCAACAGCATCAAAGCCGATTCCGGTGGTGACAAAGATCTTTACTTGTAGCATCTACAAAATACTCAACGCAGGCACAACAGGACATACGAAGGCATTAATGCGATTCTATGAAGGTGATACTTCATTAAGAAATGAAATAGCAAATGCATTTTTTCTGTCACAATAGATAAAAGCAGAAACATACTACGTAGCATGTTGTATTGCACTTTGGTATAGGCGCTATGCTCTTTGCTATTCGCAGGAAGAAAAAGAAGAATGATGAAATTGTTTGTGTAATTTATATGGTTAATGCAAAGATCAGCGATTAGCAATGATTTAGTGCCTAGTTTGTGTCAACGGCAGCCCGGTCGCCCATACTCACACACAATCAATACATATATGGAATATAAATGGATATATAAATGGAAGTATGTATGTATGTCCTCTATAGACTCCGAAACCGCTCAACCGATTTTGATCAAATTTTGTGGCAATATTCAAAATAGTCCCGTGGGTGATTTTTTTCATATATTCGCACAAAACGCAGGCGCTACTGTTATTTTTATACATGTATGTATGTACATACATATGTATGTACACCTCCCTCTCTCTTCCTTGGCATTGCCGGCATCAAACACAATAACAACAATAGCTACAGCAACAGCAGCCACAAGTACAACAACAACAAGAACATATATGACGATAGAGTACAGCAACAATAACAACAACAAGATTGTATATGACGATAGAGTAGTGCGGACGCACGAACCATAGCACAAAGAGGTGGCGAAGGATAGGGAAACTATATAGAAAGGGGAGAGCCGCGTACAACGTCGCTTGGACCTACTAGTATAAAAATATAATTTAATAGAAATAAGAATAGTAATTCTGTTTATATTCTTTGCTTCAGTAAATTTGATCGACAACGTGTTTATGAATAATTTTTAGCTTTTATAAATAATTTTAGCTTTCCGAAACCAATGAAAAGTCTTAAATCAACTACAAATTGGCGCAGTTCTTGGATGCCAGCTGAGCGAAGTAATTCATAAAAGGTTTTTTAGCATTTTTTATGTTTCATTTTTAAAAATGCAGTAAAGTTTTATTTGGCTAGGTCTACAAACAACACAAGATCATACAGAGGTGTCCACACTTACTCAATTAAGCTTAGCTTAGTAGATGAACAAGAACAAAATGTACTGTGAAAAAGTAAGCAAACTTATCGATTACTACTCTATCGACTCACAAGTTGTCGGCTTCCAACTTCACCTTCTGGACTAAGCAGGTTAGGATGGAACTTGATGTCTTTGTTGGAGATCTGAGTATTCCGACAGTTCAGATACTTGGTACAACTTTGGATCCGTTACTTAGATTTTCGGCCGATGCCACCAAAGTTAATAATGAGCTTAAGTCGAGAAATAAAGTGACGATGGCGCTTGCCGTGTCTTCCTGGGGTAACAACAAAGACAAAACAATTACAACTTACAAAGTAATTGGACTATCTGTACTTAACTATGCTGCTCCTGTCTGGACATTTACCTCATTGCTTTGAGAACGACTACTGGTTGTATACAAATAACCCAAGAAGACCACCTACATGGAAAAGCGATGATGTAACCTGTTTACAAGCATAATGAGCTGCTGCTCTCGAAACAGTTCCTGTTAGGTGCGTACAGGAGCAATCATCCAAACCATACCGCTCTCACGAAAATAGTACCCAATAGAACCGAATAGGGGAGTATATTTATAGTTCCCGTAGGGCTTTATTTGCTTAAAGATGCAATTGAACAGTCAATAAGTGCTCATAAGTTCAATATCGTAATACGATGGTAGACTACCACCTATTGACGAGAGCGAAAAACACCGCCCTCGTAACACCAGTACTATACTTGCTCAGTTGAGATCCGGATGGAGCAATATGCTCGGGTGTTACAGGGAGCGAATCGGGATCAGCACTAGTGATTGCTGTCCTGAATGTGATCAATCACCCATTTGTTCAATTGTCCGTCCCAACCGACTCAATTGAGTCCTTTAGACCTTTGGTTACGTCCAACAGTAGTAGCTTCATTCCTGAGACTTAATACCTAGGGCAACGCGATACGGTTTGTCTTTCTTTCACATTCATAGTAACCTTGCACAAGATTTTCATAATATAATAAATTGTACACATATTAATTTCCTGATGCAGCCCACGACAAGCTCTACTCTTGTTTACAAATTTCCAATGACAAATTAATTTGAAAGACATTTTAACGAAAATCAACAATCAGTTTGGTATGGTAGGTGAGCCCAAAATTAGGATTATGAAAAACATATAATCTGACGTTTTTCATGGGGCGATGTAGCTAAAAACATCAATAAAAGATGAAGCGTACAGAGATGCTGAAAACTGTGAACGGATGGAACAATTTCGCTAATTCTTTTTTTGTTGTGTTTATTATTGTCAGGAGAAGGTTCATAATGAAAGAAAACATTAAGAAAGTTTAGCGTAACATTAGAAAATTTCAAACATTTGCGTCGTAAAGACTATTTGTGAATTATAAGTGCTATTATGTTTTAAACGAAGTTTATTATTGTCAGATTTACAATATACCTCCATATAATTGTTAGATTATCATTTAGAACCACTAGGACAGACATCAAGTTGAATCGTCTGTATAAAAACCTGACGCGTTCGACCATTTTAAGGTCACATTTTTTTTTTACGTTTTCAAAAATCGTGCATGACTTTTGGCCACGTCCAAATCGTCAGCCATTTGAATAGAACACTTTATTGAGTTCACTCAACATTCCCTCTGCATATCTGACCCCTTTTTACGGCCTTTCTATCATTTTTTACGGCCACGCTTCATTAGTTAATCGTCAGATTAATATCTCTCGGTTATCAGACAGACAAAGCGCCACTAAAATGGAAAACGTAACATAAACTTTTGTACGTTTTAGAACCTAATCTTCACAATCCAATGGGTTCCCATGACGCTTTAGTAACTGCAAATTTAGCATACCGGGGTCCCCTACTATATTTGTTAAGGCGGAACTAAAGCCAGACAGACGTTCAAAATTTATCATGTTACCTAAGAAACTTACCTTAGAGTTAAACTAATTTCCACTGAACGTGACGGGAAACACAAAAACAGTAGTTGAACAAATTCAAACTATTGCGAGTAGGTATTTTTTAGGCACTTAGTTGTATTGAAATGGCATTCACAGTGATGTGTGATTACTGTGCTCATTTTTAAACGACTAGGTGTGAATACCTTAAGGGTCAAATACATCTTCACACTTCACATTTGATCAAATGTGTGATGTGACGGAAAATCGTGGGGTGTATTTGGCGATTTGACTGTTTGCTCAAATATGTGAAGAAAATATTTTACGAAAACCTTTTTTCCCAATAAAATAAAAACATTTCAAACTTATTTTCAGCATGATTTTTAATGCATTTAAATATAAGTGTTTGTAAATATAATTGTATGAATGAATGTATGTATAAATATTTTGGCTTAACAATTTTGCATTCATTTCTAATAATTTTCAATTTTTTTTATTTTTTTTTTATACAAAATCTAACTAAAATATTCAACAATTATTGTATAAATTTCTTAAACAAACGATTGCTTGCTGTTTTTATGTGTGTTTGTTTGTGTGTGTTTTATTATTTTTATGATAAAATTTTAAAACTTTTGCTTTTTGAACAATTTTTACTGACTTTAGTTTAAACAACTTTTAATGAACTTAATTAATACCCTACACTAGATATATGCAAGCATGTATGTAAGTCTGTCTTTGTATATTGTTGTATGGAAATAAGTCAGTTTTTGTTTTTTTTATTGTGTATGTATAACAATCAAGGCAGGAAGCACACGGATAGAAGGCGAGTAGTTACATTTTTCTGTTTTTTGTTTTTGTTGTTGTTGTTTAAATTTTTATCTCATATACAATATAAGATAATTGTTCGTTTGATATTTGTTAATTGTTGTCGTTAAATATTTGTTATATATTAAGCTAATAAGGCAAAAAACTAATAAAAAAATAAAACAAAAAAGAATACTATCAGCGTCTCAAAAGAATATGCATCAACAAATTAAATTAAAAAAAAAAAATAAAGTAATTAGATCGCTAAATATTGCAATTAGATTGCCAAAAAGTCGCAGAGCGTTAAGTAAAGTTTAAAAAAAAAAAAAGAAATATAAATCATAATAATTTTAGCTGCATTAAAAGTCGATAATCAAAGCAGTCGAAGAAGAAATTTTCTTTCGATTTGTGTAACAGTTTAGTTCAGATCAACCTCGTACGTTTCAAATAGGTAATGAGCAGACTGTAAATGAATTTATATTGCGCCAGCGATGGTATAATGCTATCACGCTGATGACGCAACTGACCAATGACACGCGGTATATCCAAATCCTGCAAAATAAACAAAAAAAAAAAAAAATTTTTTTTTTAGTAAAAAATCAATAAATATACTTATATAACTACTATATATATACTACTACTACCGTACATCTAAGTAAGTTAGAAAAGAAAACCCAAACGCTTATTCACAATAACAATAACAACAACCACAACCACAAACCCACCTCATTATGATCCAACGTATATAAAAGCAAATCTGCCGTCAGCGTTACGCCGGAACGTCCGCCGCCATCCAGACAATGTATCAATACTGGCGGATTCGTATTATGACCGGGTGGCACTTCATCTGTCGATGCCTGACGCACCGAATTGAGCTCTTCCAGAAAATCTAGAAAATGATTTACATCACGCGGACAATTCTGCTCTACCCAATCGGAATAGCGTAGATGCCAGACGGAACGATAGCGACGTGATGGTATATGATACACGCGTAGTTTTGAAGTCGTACAGCGATCGGTAGTTTGCGAGAATTCCTGATACACTTGGAACTATATTTAACATGAAAGTAAATATAAGAATAATTGTTGTTTTATTAAAAAAAAAAATAGGCCAAAATTTTAGAAAAATTCACAAAATTCAAAAAATATAATCATAAAATTAGCAAAATTTACAAAATTCTTACAATTTAAAAGAAAAAAAAAACAAGAAAAAAACGTTAACTTCGGTTGAACCGAAGCTCTAATACCATTCACACGAAACTTTAAATAGTATTGTAATACATAAAAGTGGGGGTTTAAAAAAGTGGGTGGTACACGCTCACTAGTAGATGTGTATGAAGCGATGTAGTGTAGATGTGTAAGATGCCGCCATATCGAATTTCAAGTTGATATTGACGTTTTCCATACAAATGCATAAAAGTGTACTGTGGGTTTATATGGGACTGCCTCAAAAAGTGGGCGGGACACGCCCCTTTGTATGTGTATATGAAGCGGTTGTCCATTAAAATCCACAAAATCAAATTGCAAGCTAATATGGATCTAAATGAAGGATTTTTTCATAAAAAACACAAAATTGCACGGATGGTTTGTATGGGGCTACCTCAAAAAATGGGCGGGCCACGCCTTAATTGTCTATGTATGTTCAACGGCTGTCTCTTAAAAGGCACCACATTGCATTTCAACCTAATATTGACTTTGATAAAAAAGTTTTTCTTACAAAAAGTCAAAAGTGGACCATAGATTTGTATGGGAGCTACCCCAAATAGTGGGCGGGCCACGCCCGTTAGTCTATGTATGTTAAGCGGCTGACCATAAAAAGGCACCACATTGCATTTCAACCTAATATAGACTTTAATAAAGAAGTTTTCTTACAAAAAGTCAAAAGTGGCCAGTAGGTTTGTATGGGTGCTACCCCAAATAGTGGGCGGGCCACGCCCGTTAGTCTATGTATGTTAAGCGGCTGACCATAAAAAGGCACCACATTGCATTTCAACTTAATATAGACTTTAATAAAGAAGTTTTCTTACAAAAAGTCAAAAGTGGACCATAGGTTTGTATGGGAGCTACCCCAAATAGTAGGCGTGGCAGGTCAATCTTGATACTCTAATAAACTACAATAAAAAGAAGTATATGTGCAAAATTTCAACTGGATAGCATAAAAATTGGTCCCCAAAAAATGCGCAACAACATACCGACGGACATGGCTAGATCGATTCGTCTCGTCGAACTGATCAAGAATATATATACCTTATGGGGTCTACGATGGCTCCTTTAATGCGTTACAAACTTTCAGACAAACTGATAATACCATTTCACACTATGTGTGAATGGTATAAAAACAAGACAAAATCAATCACAATTTGAAATTCTTTCGGTACTCTTTATTTTTAATGTTGTACATTTTAATTATATAAATATATTATGTATACTATAATTCAAAGACAGTCTCAAAACAATTTATTTATGCATGTTTAAAAAAATGTATTTTTATCTGTTTGTAACTTAATAATTGAAAATTGTATTTGAATAAAAGCGAAAGCAATATTTGAAATATACTAATTGTGTAGTTTAATACTAGTATAGATTGATCTGAAGAAGTCAATAAACAAAATTCTCATTACGTACATTTTTTGAAGCGTAGACAATTGACGATCAAGCCATCTACAGCTCCTGCGGATTTGGCAAAAGTAACAATTTTTGTGCTCATATTAGCAGAAGGAATCATTATCGATCTCAATTTCTTTGTGAATCAGCGAGGACAACGTTAGGACAATTTTTTACCTGCAACTGCAGGAATTTGAACCCACATGGTTTGGTTTCAGAAAGATAATGCAACATTTGATATATCTTATGACTCATTGGCAGTTGTATTTGAGATGTTTGCTGAGAAATTTTTATCATACCTATAGAATATATTTAGCTCAATACATCTTGAAATTTTATTATGATTTGATTTTGAACAGGCGCTTCACATAAATGTAGTAAAGGACATATGCCGTCCACTTTTGTAGTAATCCCGATGCAAACCCTCCGCACACTTTTGTGCTTTTGTATGCAAAATTTCTTTATTTAAGTCAATATCAGCTTCTAATTTGATATGGTGGCTTCTTATGGACAGCAGCTTTACATAAATGTACAAAAGGGCATGTCCCGCCCACTTTTTCTGGTAGCCACTATACATAACCACCGATCAGATATGCGCTGTTGTATGAAAAACTTATTTATTTAAGCCAATATCAGCTTGAAATTCGATATGGCGGTCGCTTTGCACGCATATACTAATGAGCGTGTCCCGCCCCTTTTTTTGTAGCCTCTATTCAATGATCATGTTTAGGTTTTGCAAGACGATTTGAAATGTCGTGTAAATGGTATTAAAGCGTTAAATATATGTTTCTTTGTGTAAGGAAAGTGGGAAGTAGAGAACCGTGAGCAGTTGTTAAACACGTCAATATCCCGTTTTCCGCCTTGCTGTGAATGGCAGGGTGTTCCAACTCCGATCCGAATGCATTAACAAATGGAGATTTCTTGGCGGCTTAGCCAATTCGGAAGTATTCTAATTTCCATCTTCCAACTATCTATATAAATACAAATTAAATGCTTTTGGTTGGTAAGAGCATCACTTGAGTACGGATGGACGGATTTGGCATTTTTTTGTTTAAAACTCGTAACTCACGATTCGAACGATTGCGATCACATCACTCGTGTCGTGCGTTAATTTGAAAATTTTTTTTCCGCCAGAGATACGCCAGACCATTTAAGATGATAATGCATTCCCAAGGACGACTGGCTGGGTTTAAGCCCCGGACCGATCTGCGCAAGGAGAATTGTGCAGTCAAAGCTTGTCCAAATCACTCCAAGTGGTGGGATCAGCTCAAAACAAACTGTTAGAAGAACAACCATTTAAGAGAAATCGTGAATTCGTCATATCTCAGTAAGAAACATGGACAAGATTTGGTACATATGTAAAGGGCACTGAGATATTTTATAACCGCTAGAAAAATGGGTGAAATCACGCCCTCATATAGGATAAAAACTGAACGGCGCATCAGTTGCGCAAACCGGGTACGCTAGGTATTGACTCTTTGTTAGTTTGACATTTTGTGGAAGGGGCTTATGATGTTGCGGGGACCCTAAATCCCTATAGTGGAGTGTAACTTCTACTAGATTGAGTAGGAAATTGCTTTCTAGGCAAGTCTCTTACTCTCTTGCCGAGCAGAAATAAATTAAGTGTTGGATGTATTCTTTTTATTCTAAATTCTGTCAGCATCTTCAGAAGTTATTTGAACACGAAATTTTGAATATAGTTAGTTTCAGATTGTACGCAGGCTAAGTCAGTTTTCATATGGCGTAGACTATCCCACCGTTATTGTGCTAAAACTATAAACTTATTCTAATCTATTTAGTTCTTATCTCGAATATTCTGAGTGGTTATTGCTGCCCTGCCAAGTACAAGTTCATTAGCTTTCACAGCTCTAATGGAGCAGGTACACAAATGGGATGAATTCGAAGCTTGGTCGTTTCATTTAGAGATGAGCCTTAAATTTTGATTTCATTCTCAACTCTAAGGGAGCAGGTGCACATCTCATTTATAAATTGACGGCAGTGAGCCTTAATGTTTGAGTTGCATTGAGTATAAGGTAAAAATATACTGTCTAGGAGGTAACCCTTCTTTGTAGACATTATAAGCGTACTGAATAAAATAAACTCTCGTTTTAGAGGCACTTCAATGTACGAACATTTGGTTCATGTGACAAGCAAAGAGAAGATTCCAAAGGTGGCTTATATAGTCTTCAAGATCTCGACTTTCATACCGACGAATACTACATATTGACTTGGATATTTTTGATTAACAAGCATATACAATATTTACTTAGTGGGGTCTACGCCAAAAATTATGCGTAAAACTCATTAGTATTTACCCTCATTTCTGTACTAAGTTGTGATTATGCACTGCAATTGAATTGTTTCGAAACCTGATTGAATTTCAATTTCTACTTATTTAATATTGATTATTTTATATCCGATGTGAGTAGATCCAATTCGTCATTTAATGGAAAATTATAGAATACTAATCGGAAAAGTGTGGAGCATCGAATTTCATCATTTAAATAAATCGTTGTATGCGAAATATAGAAATATAATATATACACCACTTCCGTGCTACACACTACCTGCACATACACACACACACACATACACATACACAGACAGACACTCACCTGTCCAAACTCCAAACGTTGATTGCTATTAGGCGGTATATAATCCATATCATCTGATAATTGTACTATCAAATAGACATCTGCCTCCCAGACGCATTGCCAGAATATACGCGTTGTCAGTGGTTCATGCGGCGATTGTGCAACAATATAGAAACGTTGCTTAGTGCCGACTGTAGCCTATATAAACGAATACAAATAATAATAAATGAAAGTTTAAAATTTATATAATTTACTTACAGATATATGCGATGCATTAACATAGCCGTGCCTATTATCCATGGCAGGCGTTATGCGCACACGATTATCATCATAGGGCAGGAAATTCGGATCCGAATTCTTGGCAGCATTCTCATCCAACAGCGCACAGTCGTAGCGTGCCAATTCACGGCGTTTGGGTATGCGTTCGAATTCCATAAAGAGTTGCTCATCATTTAGCTTGGCATCGAGTATTTGGCACTGTTTATATAGAGCAGCGTTAAATATTTGCTATAAATTTAATTAATTTTACGTTAATACTAACCAACTTATCCTTTGAATATTGACCCGAAATTGGTTGCAATTTTGGTACACCTGTTGACCAGCGATGCGGCAGATTGAGATCATCTTGCGCTAATTTCAGCTTTGTGGCAATCTTTGACTTATCGCTTGAGCTGGCCTTCTCACGTCCCAGCGTTGCAGATTTCTGTTTATCTGGTGTTTTACTGCGTCCCAATAGATTCCAGCGTCGCTTACGTTTAACATCTTTAACAGACGATGACGTTGTACTATTCAGCGTTGTAGTTGTTGTATCCAGTGTACTATTGTACATGGATGCAGCTGAAGCAGATGTTGATAAATTCATGGCACTGAATTGTTGATGCAGCGAATCATCATGCGAAGCAGAAACATGACGTGTATTCGCCAGTGTTGCGCTGCTCGCCGGCGATATGACATCCACTGCCGAAACAGAGGCAGCAGCATTCTTCATGAGATTACCGCGATGCTGTCGCGGTGGTGGCGTTTGTGTCGTATGCTGCTGTGCTGCGCCAATAGCCGGTGCTGCTGAAGCTGCACGTATAGTACGCTGTGGTGGCGTCGGTTCAAGCAATTGTAGATCAGTGCTTGCAGCACGATCAACATGCGTTTTTGAGCCGAATTTCTTAATATTCATGGAGACTTCGTCGGGTTCGTTGGGTTGTTGTTGTTGTTGCTGCTGCTGCTGTTGTTGTTGTTGTGGCTGCTGTTGATGATGATGTCGAGTCGCTGGCACCGGCATTACACCCGGTGCTGATTGTATTGATGAAGTACGATTACGTATTGAATCGTTTGTATTATTGCTGCCGCTATTCTGCAATGTTGATGTTGTTGTAGACGCGCCCGATGAACGTTGTTCGCTATTGCGCTGCGGCGTAACCGCTGACGTTGCACCCGTTGGCGTCATTGCGTTGGCATATTGTGGTAGTGGCACATTTTCGTAAATTGGTTCGATTGAACCATTCATGGCATTGCGTTGAAGTGACGGCGCTGTTTGTGACTGTGTTGTAGCTGAATTATTTTGTGACTGTTGTGCTGCGGCAACTGCAAGTTGTTGACTGCTCGCAGAGCCACGATAACCGCTCGGCGGCAGCGTCGGTGAGTGTTGTTCGTAACTGCAGGTGAAAAATTAATTAAAAATATGAACAAAAAAAGTTTACTTCGTTGGAGCCGAAGCTTTGATAACCTTCAAATGAATTATCATTTTATAAATTATATATACATTAATAGAATATTATATTTTTTTGTAAATGTTAGCAAGGAACATACAATTTAGATTAGAAGAGTCTAGAGTGGCACACTGATGGACACTGATATTAGTAATATCCATAGGAAATTTGGAAAGTCTAAATTCAATATAAAAGAAATTGGCTCTATACCCAGTCAAGACAGAATGCACTACATTTTTGAACACTTCAAAAGTTTCAGACAGTTAAATACCCTGTATCAATTTTTGCAATCGCTCTCCAATGTGGTTTTGGCACGTTTCTGTGTCTGATTGCACTGATAAGTGTACGTATGAATGTGTCTATAAACTACAGAGATAGATGGGTACAAATAGAGCAGATGAAGAAAGATACGAAGTGTCGTGTGACGCCATTTGAACACCACCAGCAAAGCAGATTGATATTTTCCAAAGCAAACAAAAGAATCCATTAAATAAATTAGGGGAAAAAGTTCGATCAAGTGAGCATGATTATACATCTTGTATAGTTCACCACACCATGGTGAAATTGCAAAACTCGTCTATTAAGCTATTCATCGACTTGTCTTAATACATAGGGCGTGCTTGACGGTATGAAGTATAGAATCTAATCCGAACTGTTAATCTTGCCTACGATGAACGGTTCGAGCAGGTCCTTTTGGTTAAAATTTAAACCCGTCCGATAATGTTATATGATATGACAAACTTAGCCGATTTAGAACTGTTCGTGCCCAAATAACTATTTAAAAACCTTATTCCAGTTTTGACCTTTTCTCTCGAATGAAAATTTTGCAGGCTTTTCAACAATATAAGCCGTTTTTCCAACAAAATGGTGAATTTTCTCCTACCCGCTCCTTCTTTTCACACCAGTTGACCAGATATACGTTATTATTTAAATGAAACGAGTTTTGCTATATATGCCTGTTGTCATCGTTTGGATACACTAACGCAAGTGACTACTCATTTCTTGAAACTGATCACATATAGTACATTTATATATGACATCTTTATGATGACACTTTCAATGTGTTACAAAACTTTCAGATAAACTGATACTAACTATTTCAACACTGCGTGAAGTGTATACAAATAATATATATTTAACGCCAATTTACTTACGTCTGGCTGACTGCCTGTGCTGCAGCTGTCTGATGATTCAACGCTGACTGCCTGAGCTGTGACATTATGGACGGTTGCTCTTCGATCATATTTAAATTTTCAAACGTGCCATGCGGTGGCAGATATGGCTGCGAGTGTCCCATATGTCCAATATATGGATACTGATGCAACATTGTAGCACCCGATGATGTGGTAGTATGAGCACCACCACCAATGACACTGCTAGCATTAACCGCTGCACCGCCGGCAGAACCATAATGTCCACTATTGATCATATTACGATTTGAGACTAAATCAGGTGATGAGCCCGATACATAAGCGCGATAGCCAAGCAACGGACGATGTGTAGCCACAGCTAAATCTGGCGTAGATGAAGAACTTAAACGATTAACAGGATATGGCGGTGGCGCTTTCTGACGCATAATATGCATGCGTGGCTCTATGTAGGCGGAATGCTGCTGCTGTTGTGCTGTATGATGCGCCTGTTGTTGTTGCTGCTGCATTGCCGCTGCAGCAGCAGCGCTGATATGATGATGCGCATGCAACGCTACTGCCGGTTGCGCTACATCAGGATAACGATGTGCTGTCAAGTGTCCCAACAGTACGCCATCACCGGCATATACGCTAGGATTATGCACATCAGGCTGTGAACCACCGGCATAGTAAGCAGCTGTAGGTGGCGTTGCACCAATAGCTGCAGCGCTGTGTGCGTGATATGTATGCATTGTATTGAGATTATGCAGCTCCGCTGAGGGTGTACGATATTTTAGCTGCACCGCAGTTTCATAATCCGGTGCTGGACGATAGGTGGGCAGCATAGCCTTAAGTCGTTCACGTTCATGTGCATCAGCGGTAAGTAAATGATTGTTGTTGTTATTATTGTTATGTGCAGCCAACATGCTAGTGCTGCTGCTATGTAAATTATTATTACTTAAATCCAGGCACGAAGTACTCTGACCCAGGCGCGTATCAAGCATGCTATGTGAGAGCATCTGCAAGGAAACATAATCATGCGAATACTCCTGTAAGTGTTTTAAAGAATTTTAAAATAATTTTAACACAAAATATTCAAATTCCCTAGCTACCTTAGTTAACCAACTTTGTCCAGTGGCAGCATTATGCAGCGCGCCATTGCCGCCATTTGCGCCACCACTCTGATGACTTGCTGCTAGCGATATATTGGATGACATCAATGCCGACGTTGAATTCGATGAAGCCAACATACCATGTGGCATTTGTTGTGGCAATGATTGTGCTGACATATAATCCTCACGTTGTCCTACTGCACTCAATGTGCCACCGCCGCCACCACCACCACCACCACCACCACCACCAACCATATTCATTGATGACACTGTGCCGCTCAAATCACCGGCAGCATAAATTGCACGCTGATGCGGTTCTGCATGCATATCTTCGCTATATTCATATGCATAAGCACTTGAGTCACCATTAGCGCTTTCCATATCATCAATGCCGCCGCCACCACTACCACTACCACCGCCCGGCAGCGTATCTGTATCGATGAAGCGTTTAAAGAATTTATGCGACGTTATGCAAAGTTTCCAAAAGTAACGCGCTGTATCCGCTTCAATGAATATAAAGCTGCCCACAATGCTGCCATCGCCATCGATTTTATTCTGTTCAATCTTTATGGTACGCTTATCAATTGTTACCGTATGAAAATCCTTCCAAGGAAAGTACTGACGTCCATTGTCTGCTGTAACAACCATGCCATTGATGGCTAAACCAAGCAACAGATCATTGCCAAGCGTATCCTTGGCTTGAAACCGTTCCTCTCCATAGCCCTCGAGCTGTTGACAGCATTTTATGTACATTTCCTCTGCAGGATTTTGCTTGAGCAGCGCAATGCCGGCATGTTGTTGCAGCACTTCAATTATTAGGGTATCTAGTATATTGTCGTCATTGGCGAGGCCTGTAGAATGTAGAGTAGATAACAATTCATAATCTTTAGTGATTGTGTTAATTATTAATATTATTACTATTGAGGGGTACACATAAACCAGCGGCCTACAAGTTCTTTATTATTGTTTCTCCTACTAAGTTAGATAATCTGCCCCTTAAGCCTATGTGCTGAATTAATCTTAGCATATTCCCAGCATCTAATCTTTTACGTTGCTTTGCAATAATGAAGTATTTGCCTATCATCTGTATTGTAATCCTACTTCGCGAGACTGTGAATAGAGTTCCCTTCTTTAAAGTCGCAGCATCTAAATTCAGGAGAGTTTTGTATGCCCATTAAGCACATGTGTTTCTTTTAATCTAGTATAGTGGTATGTTAGTAGTTCAGTCAGTATAATTAGTTGGAGCAAGATTTTTGACCTGATCTTTGCTTGTTTTAGTGCTAGACTTATAGCCCAGTGTTGTTCCTTCAGCATACTATATAGTGTGCCCCCATTGCCAGAGAATGGCTCCGGTACAATAATTGAAGTTGCTCCCCCTTTTCTGGCAAGCTTATTAGCTTCCATGATACTGATACCATTCACTAACTTGTTTCGGCGGTTCTTGTTCTCATTAAAAAGTGTATACAATTCAATATGATTGAGTACAGTTTGGTATTGTCAAATGATCTCTCCACATACAAATCACAACGCACATGATGTGATCACCTTATGTTTAAGCAGTGTCCTAATTACTATCGTTAGGTTAAGCACTGCGTTCACAGTCAATCAATTCGCCCTGTATGCATGTGGGTTTCGGTGTAATAATCTACGTGTTAATAATACGTACCCTGTAAATTCCTCGGCAGCACCAACGACTTCTTCAGATAGTCCTTATTCTGCTTTTCGCTCTGATAGCTGTCATATTCCGCCTGACGACAATAGAGCGCCAACAGTATCGCAGTGCGTATATCGCATGCTATCTTACCCTCATAGATATCGCTTTTTAGCTGCAGAAAATAATAGTAACGTGTCGCCTCATCGCTCAAGCTGTGTACACCATTGGTTACATAATGGCGTACGCGTAGAAAGATCTTTGTGCCGGCTGCATACTTCTCCAACTGGCGACTTAGTGAACGTTCCAGATCTATCCATTTGTATTCATCTTCCTTGCCTTTGACTAGATAGCGTAGACCAAAGAATTCCGGTTGTTGTATGACCAAACGTTGACATACATTATCCAGACACTCTTGGCCCTTGCTCTCCGAGCTGATCGTACAATCGACAGTGGTGGAGGTGTCTACAAAAATAATAAAAAAAAAAGAGGGGACACACATACAATTAGTAACTGGTAAGTAACGTTAGCGGCGGCGCCGCATTTTCTACATTTATGTATAATTTTATCGCTACTATTTGCATATCTAAGAGTCTCTCGATATGGCTGCTTATAGCGCGCGCTACGTGCCCGTGCAAAAGAATGTGAAATAGTCGCCGTCGTCGACGTTGTTGCTGTTGTTGTTGTTGTTGCTGTTGTTAGTATCGTCAAATAGCTGAATATGATTAAAATATGCAAATATTTATTTGTTCAGCATGTGACAACACTGCTTTTGGCGTTATAGCCGATTTTGCTGTGATAGTTTTTTTCTGTATTGTATTTTTCATTATTTAGCGGAAACTTTACCACATTCGCGCCAAATTCAGGCGGAAATTTCAAACTCAGCAGCGTTTTTATACACTGTGCCCATAGGCTATATTAAGTTTGTGCAAATGTATGTAACAGGCAGAAAAAGGCGTGGCAGGTTCTATAAAGTATATGCAAACATATATTCTTGATCAGCAACGGAAGACGAGTCGATATAGACATGTTCGTCCGTCCGTCCGTCTGTTTGAACGAATAGATCTCGGAGACTTTAAGAGGTAACCCAATGACTCTTTGTATGCAAATTTACGTTTTTATTTTTAATAATTTAAAATTGTTCAACAATTCTAATAAAATATCCAGCATATGTTCAAATAGCACCACTAAAGCATATAATCTACGGTTCATATATAGAAAACCTTAAACAAGGTAGAGCGTATCTCGAAGTTCAGCACACGCGGCTGCATCGTTTTTTCTTGTTTATCTTATTTCAAGGAACTGCAGATGACATTCAGCACATAAAATCACTAATATAGATGATCCATATCTTTGTGCATAATTTATATATGCGGTATGTGGTAGGAGTTTTGTTGTAGCGTGATTAATAACAATTGAATTAAAGCATTGCTTGTAGAAAATTATAAATAATTATAATATATTGACGCAATTTGCTCGATCAGGCTTCGCTGTTGCATACAAATTAATGAGTTATTGTGTACGAATTTGTCAACGGCTATTAAAATAGAAGCTATGGGAAACAATTGCGGCGCTGCACTGTGGTTTGAGTATAGGAAAAAAAAAAAATTTCCGAAATAGCGAAAGGAGACTGAATTTTAAAATGAATTTCAAAACGTAATGCTTGGAAATAACCAACGAATGGAAATAAATTGTTCGTTTAACTCAATAAATAGAGAAAATGAGATCAGTGCTTATTTTCGTAGTTTTTACTGTTCAAAATCGTCCAATAAAAAATTAGCCAGTAGAAAAAATATATGATTAAAGACCATATGATGCATGTGCGTTAACAAACTTTACATTTTAATGTTGGTTAACAAAGAACATCTAACATTCGGTTTATTTTGATAAAATTTAATAAATTTCTTCATTTCAGCTGTTTCTACAAACATATATACTAATTTTTACAAACTTTTTTGAATTACTGGCTATTTGTAACTAGAAAAGTAATTGGAAGTGTTATGTTCAATGTGTAGCGGTTAGAAGTAATTCGTATTTGAGAAGATAAAAAAAAAGTTCAAAGTATACTGGGTTTCATCGGTCAGCTGTTTTTGTCGTCGTTTGACAAATTTTCTAACAAATTAGCAGTTTTTCGTTTACGATTTCACATAGTTTTGTAGCTGGTTTTCTGCTATAGTTTTGTAGCTCATAACTTCAGTTTTGTGTATTACTCATTGGGGCAACTCATGCAACTTTGAGCTTAACACTGGGTCTCAGCCTCAGCGTGACCCAAGGTTTTCTTTTTTTGTTTTTTTTTTGTTGTATGTATTTTGAGAGCTGAAGTACTGGAGCTCTCCGTTGATCACGACTCAGCTAAGCGTTAAAAAGTGTCATTCAATCATCCCTATCTGATTTCCATCCGCACAAAATTTGATGTTTCTAGCTTAAATTAATTCATAAAAAAAATTAAAAAATGAGACATTGCTTTAAACGGTGCTACAGCTTATATTTGGGTTAGTATGTTCTACTATCTGATGAGGTATAGACCCACAGACAGACAGTACAACTGACAAAAAAAAACTAAACTAACTAACAAAAAAAAAAAACTTTTTGTAGTTACTTGCAGAAAGGAAGCTGTGAGAAATTGTTCTTCCAAGGTTGGTAAACACAACGAGCACCTTCGCTACTCTGAAAAGTCGCCTTGCACTGTCCGTTTGTGTGACATATGTTGTTAAGATATTCTGCCAAGTGCAAGATGCTTGCTGTCATCAGTTTCATAATCTCAGAAGAAAAAACATCGACTGAAAATTGTATACGTATCAAAACTGTTTATGACGAAGGTTTTATGAACCGACGAATGTTCAAAACTTCGATTTCGGACAAAAAATCTTTGCCACCATGTTTTTGGACCGAAAAGCGATAATTTTAATCGAATTTTTGCTTCAAGTGGAGACGATTAATGTGGCACGATATTGTGAGATAGAGATATAGATAGTAGAAATCTTTGAGGTGGGTATTAAAAAGCTTGTGCCATGCTCACAACTCGCATATAATGGGAAGGCAACTAAGTGGAGAAGTAACAGACATGTATATCAACAAAATCATAACATTTTTGTTTCAAATAGAAATATTGACTAGTCTTAATTTTTTTGTACATGCCTCGTATAAAAATGTATAATGTAAATTTATTTAAACACCTACCAAAATCTCTGTAAATCGAAGATCGTTTTCAATTCATATAAAGAAGAATCAATTACTAAGAAACGATAAGTGCTCCTAACTTTTATAGACTATGTAAAAATGGCACTCATATGAGTACTTTATTAGCGCCAGTTTCTCAATTCTCTGGTTAAAATGTAACGGTCCGTTATGCTGCCTGTTCATATCGAAAGAATAAAGAACCGTTAAATTTTACCATACATTAAAATAGCTGGTTCTTAGTTGTTTTTTTTTTTTAACAATTTTGGAATACAAAAATTTAAAAAAATAAGGGATTTAAATTCTGATGTTTCATTTGGGTTTTGAGAAAACTTGCATCAATAAACAATAAACTACTTTTCATTTATGGAGCTCTGTCTTAAAAGTTTCAATTTAGTGTTCATAATTTTATTTAACAAACCCCACAACTAGTATTGTATACTTTCATATATCAGTGCTAGGTTTGTTTCGATTCTAAGAAAATAAACAAAAAAGAATATAGTACACTTAATAAAAAATCATTCAAACTACAATTAAAACAAACATTATCTAGCAGGTGATTTTAAAAAGTAGGTTCGTACCACTTCATACCATTATTACTGCCTATGGAATATGAAAGAGTCTGAATATATTCTCAACACGAGTTCGATAACAGCGTTACTGCTTGTTGGATAAGAAACATTGATAACGAGTTCATTGAAAATGTTTTCGAATGTCATTTGACTAATTATTTTATATTTAAAGTACAAAAATTAAAAGTATGAAATTTGAAGGCAATTTTAACGCAGTAACTGTTAAAACAAATGCAATATAATAATTTTATTTTTAATTTACTATCAACACACTGTAGACTACAGTGGTACGTATCTACGTAGAAATGCAAACATGCATATATTACCAATTTATTTTTGTAGAATTCTGATTATGAAAATGTGTTGCTACAACAATACTAGTAGTAAAAAGTAAAAACAAAAAATTGATAAATTCGCGAAAAACTTGTTGAAATTCTATACAATCGTGTATAGCCAAGTAAAACAAGCAGCGTAAGCCATTTCGCTTAAGATACACAATTTCATAACACGAGTTTATGAGTAAACTTTCTTATCAATTTAGTATCAGAGATATGAGCTTAAAAAACAGACGTAAAAACACTTAAACAGATAATAAGAATAACAATCTTTTAATAGTATTATGTGTTATTAAGACTTTGAATTGCGTATTATTCATATTATTTAGCATATTTTAATAAGAGATAAAAAATTCGGTTGAATAGCTAAATAAATTGTAATCTTTAAAAGCACACCAAGCTTGAATCATATGGTGTATGTGAACTTCTATATTATAAAGCTTGTTTTCCACTTTTATTGGAGTTTATGTGGGTTTAGCAATAAAAGACGTACACCTATTATTTTATAGCACATAAGTATGACTCAAACGGAAATTGTAATAATACACACAAAGCTATTTGTGTCGTACTACTCGTATGTGTAAGGCATATATTGAACACAGAAGTAAAACAATTGAAACGAAGTTGTTGACAGAAAATTAAATGAAATAATCGTATAACTAATTAATTGAATTGCATGTGAATTTAATTGATGAGCATTACTTAATTAGCTCAATGTCATTTTTATTTTTAAGCAACTACAGTTCAATAATAACAGCTTATAAAAAGTATCACATCCTCTAAATGGTTTTCAGTTTATATAGGCTGATCGTTAAACAGAAACATGCACAAGAACGACTTCAAATTCGATGTCATCAAAGTATTTAAAATATCAACTATTCTAGAATTATGTGATTATATTTCTGGAATCGTATTCAGGACAAAAAATTCATGCAATCGGAAAGCATTGTTTTTTTTTACATTTACTTCTTTTTAATATGTGTTATAATTTGAAAAATGTAAACTGCTTTAAATCTGTTTTAGTGATGAATCAGCATTCCAAAAACTGATATGTCACGTATTTAAAAAATCCCAGGCACTAGTTAGCAATGCTTGATGAAATCGTACATACCGTGAATAAGGGGGTTGCTCTTATTAATAATGTTCTAAAAGAACAAAATCTGACAAAAATTAAATATTTAATGTGTTTTAACGAAAATTTATGCTGAAATTAGCTGTCTGTTGTTATTAAATTGGTTTCGATGTTTAATGGTACTGTTCAACATTGGCTATTTATAATTTTGACACATACTTTGACATAAGTAATTTTGTTCCGACAGTTTCGGTCCATTATGAGTCTGTTCCGCATGATACCCATGAACAGAATTTATTTTTGTTTAATTCGAAAATTTGCAATTTTTTTGTACTGCTTTTGAATGCTTTTACCATAGAATAGATAGATACGCGAATTCAAGGGGTGCGGAACCAGCAAATGATGGGCAACGAATGTTGGTTCCTTATACGAGAAACTGATTCATTAAAATGTATAACTTCTGCTGTTGTAATAATATGTATTTTAAATGAAATTAAAATTTTTTCTACCAATGAAAATATCAATGTAAAATACCATTAAAAGAAAAAAACATAAATAAATTAGAAGTTTTTCGATTATCCTTAATAACTTCGTTACTCTTCACCGATTTAGCTCAAATTTGCGGAGAGATTAAATCTGCAGATCCTATGAGACAGAGTAAATGAATGGTGAACCGAAGATTTAATACCAATCACACGAAGTTTCAAGTTATGAACTTAACAGATTAAAAAGAAAAAATCAATTTCTAAAATCTAACAACCTAACGGTGTGTGGTAAGTTGGTGGAAACCCCCTAAAAGTAGACAGGTACGCTGCATGATAATTATGTGAAGCGTTCGAATTTAAGAACACAACCTATCAAATTTCCAGTTGTTTTGAAATTTTGTACACGATTTAAAAACGGTCGTGATGATTAAAATAATGATCCAAGATCTGGACGACCCGAAGCATCTAATAGTGCTGAATTAGTCGAAAAAGTAAGTGAAATAATCGCTATCGATGCAAATTTCACTGCGAGAATGCTGCCAGAAGATTTCATTACATCTTACTATACAATCTACAAAATATTAACTGAAGATTTGGGTAAAAGAAAGGTGTGTGCACGTTTTGTTAAACATCAGTTAAATGTTGATTAAAAAATCGCTTGTTTAGAACATTGTAAAGACATCGTTTCAACAGCTAAAAACGATCCAGATTTTCTTGATTTGATCATAGTTGGTAATGAGACATGGTGTTTAAAATATGGTCCTGAAACTGAAAAGTTCGGTTATTTTTATATCACACCGTGTATTACAAAACTTCCAAGGTATAATTTACGTATAATAACGTAGAGTGAAAAAAATAGTTTTTCTCTATGCAAATAACATTGCAAACCACTGTTCGAACGAAGCACCTGTACGAGGGGAAATAAGTGTGAGAGGGATAGAGAGCATGTGGAATTAGTAAAGTGAGCGAACGCGTGTTGTTGCTATTCTGCTGCTGTTGTTGTTGTAAAAGGGGCGTAGACACGCGCGCAACATTGCAATGCAATTGGAATTTTCTGTTTATTTATTTTTATTATGCATGTGCATACACACACACACACATACATATCTCGTTTTTACGATAATTATTACGCACTTTATTGCATTCCACACTGCTTACTATTTAATCGAAGCGCAACGCTAAACAATCTCCGGCAGTTTGCAATGAAACACAACACACGGCACAATGAACTTTGTAGGGGGTGTCAGTGTTCGCACGCTTCTTGCCCCCCCTCCCCCTTTAAACAATGAACTCACCTAGCAAATGATGCACAGAAATTACAAATAAACTTTTCGACGTCACATTATATTGGCGACATTTTTTTAAAAATTTCAGTGGCATTATTTTTTTTTTTTTATTAAAATATGAATGTGTGGAATTTGTTATTTGTAGAGAGAGTATTTTGTTTGCGGCGGCAGCGACTCCAACAACAAAAAAAAAAAAACAAAAAAAACAAATAAATTACGCTGCTTTTTTTTCGTTTGCAGCTTCTTTCACTGCTTTTTTTTTTGCTCAGCAATGTCGTTTTTGTTGTTGCTTTGTTGCGCTTTTCTTTTTCATATTTTCATTGCATTTGCTTTTTTTTTTTGTTAAATTTTTTACACAATATGCATATTCGAATTAATTTATATATTAGTAAATTTATTTTGCACAACACGCATGCGTTGCACGCGTATACATTAAGGCACTTTATATTTGTACAATTATAATTATTTTAAAGTAGTTAAAATGCAAAATAAAAATAAATAGAAACGGAAAAAAAATAAAATAAACGCACGAACGCGATAGAAAAAAATTTACAATATGAGAGCGTTGCGTGTAAACACTAAAAAACGGCAATGAGATGCGCTTAAAAAATGGCATGGGTATTTGTAATCGAAAGAACGATTATGCTAAGCACATGTTATCGATTGTTATCGCATAAGTTTTTCGATAAATTTTGTGTTTGTGTGTCTGCTAAGTTTGTGCATAGGCTAAAATCTTTGATTTGTCCATAGGAAAACTTGTAAATAAAGTAGTAAAAAGTGTTTTTTTTAGAGGTGTAGAACAGTGCATTGTATTAAATTACTGAGATTACTAATCAAACTGAAAATTGGTTTTATTAGCATTTGGTTTTATTAGTGTTTAAATATGATTACAGGAATTTGGGTACGGATGTGGCGCATTCAGCAAGTTAAATTTTCAACCACATTTTGAAGCAATGGATGCCGCGTCACGGCAATGGTTCGCACAATATTATCTTCCAAGTCGTTCAAAGTTGCTTTTTTGTTCGCATAAAACAGTGATATCACGTAAACCCAGAGAAAATAAACCAAAGATGTTAAATCGCACCATCTCGGTGGACAATTGACTGGTTCATTTCGAGAATTAACGCGTTCGCCAAATGTTTCCTTCAGTAAGTCGACTGTTTGACGCGTTGTATGGCATATGGCGCCCGTCCTGTTGGAATAATAAATCTTCAATATACAAATCATTCAAATGGGCTATGAAATAATCGCTAATCATGGCTCTATAGCTCTGAGGGTAAAATTTCTGTCAGTCTAATTTCTAAAGAAGTAAGAATCAATGATGTGGTAAAACAACCATGGTATTATGTTTCAAAGCTAATATTTATTCAAAATGCGATTGATTTGGTCTTGCCTGTGGAATATTCACGCCTAACACGTAGAACTCTCGACCACAAATGATGTAAAACTTGTAAAAAATATACTCCATTGACATTTTAACCTTCTGGAACAAATTCCTTGTGAGTAATATCCTTGAAATCATAGAAAGTTATCAACATTGTCCTGATTCTTGACTTCTGAAAACGAATTTTTTTAGATTTTGACTCGTCTTTTGACATCCATTCTGCAGACTGTCGCTAGTTTCAGAATCATATTTAAAACACCATGTTTCATCATGGTGTTTTAAATATGCTATGATCGAAACACGAAAATCTGGATCGTTTTCAACTGTTGAAATGATGTCTTTGCAATGCTCTACACGAGCGATGTTTTGATCATCATTTAACTGATGTGAAAAAAAAACGTGCACACACCTTTCTTTTACCCAAAATCTTCAGTTAATATTTTGTAGATTGTACAGTAAGATGTATTTAAATCTTCTGCCAGCATTCTCACAGTGCACATTTGCATCGGTAGCGTTTATTTCATTTACTTTTTCCACTAACTCATCACGTTTAGATGCTTCGGGTTGTCCAGATCTTGGAATATCATCATTTAAATCATAACGACCGTTTTAAAATCGTGCAAACCACGTGTAAACTTGAGTACCACTCATACAATCATCACCATGAACTTTTTTTAACAATTCGTAAGTCTCAGCCAATTTTGTACAGAGTTTAAAACAAAATTTGATATTTGCTCTTTTGTTTTTACGACATAACTACAAAAACTGCTGTTATTAAAACGTGTGTCATTTTGTAATCTGTCAAACGATTAGCCTGAACTTAGCTGCTTTCGAAAGAAGAAAAATGTACCTGTCTAACAGTGTCAACATTTAATAGATGGCGCTACGTGTTCTATGATTTATTATTAAAAGTTCGTTTATTTTTAGATCATACCTTGTAACGGTGCCACGAGAATCTCACGTATCATTAATGGATCCAAGGGGAAACTGGGGAACGTTTTGCATTTTTTGGCGAGCAATTTGTATGCTATCCAGTTGAAAATTGGCACATACACTTATTATTGCAGTTTAATAGAGTGTCAAGATTGACCGGCCATATCGACTGGGGTAGTGAATTATTGATCGCGTAATTTGTCGTACCAAAAGGCAACTTTATTGGCACGAAGTGGCGCGTCGGCCGAATGGGGACATTCAGTAGTATGGACTGAAGTAAGTAGGGAGCAACAATCTGCCCAATAAGAATTTTATGAAGAAAAGTGTTTCTCTGTTGAGAGCATATTTGTAGAACGGCGTGACAAGAGGATTGCGAGGTCAATTAATTTTAAACTTTCATGATAGGGTGGAAGATTTATTTCGGGATACCAATTGAGACTCCTAAGAGAAGAAATTGTTGTTTTTCAACTGACTCAATACGATTCTCGTGAATAACATAATATGGGTTCCAAATACAAGAGCCAAATTCTAAAACCAGATAAACAAGAGAAGTATAGAGGAGTATAGAGGAGTTTAGAGATATAAGGGTCATTAAATTTCTTAGACCAACGCTTAACAAAGTCAAGAACACCTTTTGCTTTATTTACTATTGAGCAAATGTGATTATTATAAATAGGTTTAGGTGCCATAAGCATACCTAGGTCATTAAAACAAAACTCTCTACCGTGGGTAATGTTATTTAAAACATATGTTACTATTATTGGTTTTTCTCGATGAAACGTCATACACTTGCATTTTGAGAAATTTAGATTTAATAAAAATGTTGAACAATATTGGATCTAGGTGACTTCCTTGGGGAAAACCAGAAGAAACAAAAATAGTTTTAGACAAACAATTGTTTTTTGTGTTCTACCGGAAAAGTATGATTCTATCCAAGTAAAAATAGGCGGAGGAAACCACATTGCATCTCCGTCTCTTTAATGAAACGGAGAATAACCTTAGATGTGGTGTTTCTAATCTTATCAGATGTAATAAAGGATCTGTTCAACTGCTCAATTCTGTGCCTGGCCATCGCAAAGCAGATGTAAACTAGTTTCGTCATCCTCTAGACAAGGTCTGCACTCTGTTTCTGAGGAGAGACCTAGTTTATTTAGGTGATTAATGTGGCATACACGGTCGTGTTATGGGACCAAAGCCAAACAGCCAAACCATTGCGTTTGAGATCAATTTCGGTACACTTCTGCTTTTTGGCCGTCTGTCTAGCTTGCATGTTCACGCTTATTGGCTGCCAAACACAAACTTTCATGATGCAGATTGCTCCAAAACGTGTTACTATATAGTCTAATGATAGATGGTAATTATCAGAAAAGAAAACTTGTTTAAAAACTACAAGTGTCATCCGATGTCAGGTGAGGGAGTTACTTCTTTAGAGTGGAGTTTTTAACTATTTACATATAATCTAATCTAATCTTAAGCTTTTGAATTGGCGTACGTTTGCATTTTACCAGATAAGTGAATGTTGTGTACTTTTACTCTTTGCAGAAAATATTATTAATGTTACAGACTTCAATTCAATATATTACTATGTATAATTTTGACAATTTATTCAGCACAAAATCAATTGCACTTGTGGCTTATATTTTGTTTCACATTTCCTTATGCTGTGTGAAGTCTCCCTTCTTTTTCTTCAAATTCATATTATGCGTAATTCGTAGCTAGCCTCAAAAACAAACCTACAAATTTTTATTGAAAGTAGTTAGTCCATGGGGAAAAGCACCCACTCCACTACGAATACACACACACACACACAGCCAAATAGACACGCAGCTCAAACGCCATAAAGGGCTAAAAATATGTGCCAATTTCGGTAAGCAGACACATCTAAGATGTCTTCTGTGTTTCTCAGTTTCTGGCTTATTGATGACCTTAGCCAAATGACAATGTTAACCCCAGAGTTAAGCCTACAAAAGCTTGTGGGTTTCATTTTTTCTTACCACGACATATGAAGATTTCCTCTAAAAGAATGAGTGTGGTGCAAAACGAGCATAGCAAATTTCGACTGGGTGTGTGGGAGATAAGAAGAAGGGGAGTTTTTGTATTGCAAATGCATACAAAAAAAAAAAAAAAAAAAATAATAATAAAACTGTAGTAAAAAGCTGCATGGGAAGGTGTGGTGGCACTTGCTTTTCAATTTTTCTGCTGCTTTTTGGGGTTGCGAAAATTCCCAAAGGTGCAGGAAAAAACAGAGCATAAGACAAGGAATTACTGCCGTCTGTCTGCGTGTTTTGTTTTTTTATTATTTTTTTTTTTAAGGAAGAATAGTAACTGACTGTTGCATTTTTATGGCTTGTTGTATGTTTATTTGTTTTTCAATTTGGTATGTTTATTTTTTGTTTGCTTTGTTTATTTTTTCGCGAGTTACACAAAACAAAAAATTTGAGAAATCTTCATTTTGACATTGTGGCTGTAGTACATAATCTTTATTTTTAAAGCTTTCAATTTTGTATTTAGTAAGAAAATGTGTATAGCAGTGTAAATGTCTAAGATTTTGAGTGCTAAGCTGTAAGTAGTCGGAAAGAATTCGAAGTTGCTGTATTATTCTAGAGTCTAAAAAACCTTTTTACCATAGAAATGATTCAGGCTTTCAAAAAATCTAAGTTACATAATATTTTCTTACACACGAGTCATACCTTTTTTTTTTTTTAAATATATGTATGTGTAATTTTTCTGAAGACTGTAAAACATTTTTACCATAGAAAATATTCAGGCTTTCAAAAAATCTAAGTTACACAATATTTTCTAACACATAAGTTAGATGATCCTTACTTAAATGTTATAGTTCGTCATTTTATGTATTGTAAAACTGAACAACAACAATTTTTCTTCTAGCTTTTGCAGCACAAAATTACCTGCGAATAAAATATTAGAAACTCTGGAACAAAACTTATTCAAAGTCAATGGCAAATTGAAAAGCGTAAAACAAATCCCAGACGCAGACCAGTTCAACTTTTACAAGAACAACAACAATAACAATAATCAAGTAGCCAACAATACTAGATGGGGGGGGGGGGAGGGTGGCAAAGCATAGAAATAATCAACTTATTAATTCAAATTGTATGCAGGACGAGCAGCAGCAGCTGGAGCAGTCTTAGCTAAGCTTTGGATTCCTGCTTTACTCTTAACTTACTCAGTACATTGGCTGCCCAAGGGAGTTACTCTTTAGCTCATCATCATATTGTTAAATCCTCATAACAGCTGTGTCCAAGGCTCAATTACAGACAGACAGACATACAGACAGACAAACGCACACACACACAAACACACCGCAGTAGCAAAAGTGTCATCCACCCATTCCATCTCATCCCGTAACAACCCAGCATTCCAAGTATGTAATAGAGATTTGCTTTACTCTACTCGCCCGCACATTTATCTCGCTGACTGGTGCCAATTTGGCTTTTGCATTTAATCCTCTAACTCTGGTCACATTTTTTTTGTTTTTTTTTTTGTACTTACTTTTCTTGATTCCTCCTGCTGCTGTATGTCCTTGTCTGCTTATTTTTCCTATTGTTATTTGTTTGTTGGACAGGACATTCTATCGTACGTACTTGTTCTTATTGCACGTTTTTTTTTTATTATTGTTTTTGTAGTTGCTATTGTTGTTGTTGTTGGCATTTTGCCCCCAGCTGCGTTTGGCAACGTAATTATTTGTGCGGTTTTACTACATTTTCCAACACACAAATTTCCACACATTCTCCTCCACATTCGCGTTCGCGTTCGCTTTCGTGTTCCAATGTGAAACTTCAATTCGGTGGCATTTGGAGTTGTCTTTCTGCTGGATTTGAGTGGCGAATTGTTGCTAATTGAAAACCGCAGTAAAGTAAATGAAGCAAAAATATACAAATTTACTACGGTTGTAGTGAAAGTTGTATACGCTTTACCAAATGTTGAAAAACTAGCTTAGTAAAAAATTGTAGCAATTAATACCATGTTTCAGTTTAAATTGGACGACATGTCCATTGGTTTTTCCAACGTATGTACGGTCGTGCTCTCGAACGTTGTCCATCCATTAAGTTTGGGTACCCGATGTAAAACCGCTCTGCTGGAACTCAGTTGTTCAGACTAGTGCAGCTGCTGAAATTTTTTTGCGCTGGACCCTGTTCATCTTATCAGATAGCTTATACAGCACGTGCATCATACGGATCCAAAACTCGTCGCCAACTCTAAAAACCCGGCGAAGAAACTTTCTCTCGAACACTCACAAAGATGCTATAGCCCATATTGCCTGGGTCCATGCTTCTGCGCTATAAAGTAGGACCAGGATTATCAGCGTCGTATAATTTGCTTGCTCCAGGCTGACGTTGCTGTTTATCTCTCTTCTCAAGTGTACAAAGTGTTTTACAACACTGAAGTTAAATTTCTCATTACTCACATGCCGTTCAAGATGCGTTGCTGAATTACGAGTGAACACCAACTACTTCGTCTCATACTCGTTCACTGCTAGACCCATGAGACGAGACTTTTTCTCAATCTCCGAAAGCGTCTTTCTCACTCGCCATTCGTTCATGTCCATGATGTCAATGTCATCAACATACGTGAGTAGCATAACTTGCTTATGGAAGATCGTTCTATATATGGGCATCTGCATAGGATGTACTACATTTGGAGATTGAAAAGTCGCACAATACACATCACTTTACCAATCTCTTATCTTTTTTTGGATACAAGTTCAATCAGGTGTATGAAAAACTTCGTTAGTTTCGGCCTGTCGAAAGCGCCCTTATAATCGACATATAGATGGTTTGTCTTTGTTCTATTCACGGGTCTTCTCCATGGTTGCCGTACTGTGAAAATGTGGTTACTGGTCGAGCTCTTTGATCTGAAGCCATACTGTTATTGTGCTATTAGTGCATCCGTGTATGACTCCAGCCGTTTACACAGTATGCGGGAAAGTATACGATTGAAAGAAGATTTTTTCGACGGAGCTAGCAGCCAGCTTGATGTACTTACTTGAAGGTAGGAGAAAGAAAACTGAGTTTCTAAACGTTGGGCATCCATAAGAGTTATTGCATACGCCTTACTAACTCTTCGTCTCCAGGCTTCAATAACTCAGCTAACAGCTCATCAGAGCTTTCCGATTTTTTTATTCTTCAGCTTTATAATTACTCAGTCGACCTCGTTATAGTCCGGTGGCTCTACAAGAAAACCGTTACCAATTAGTGGTTTTAGAAATTCTTCTCTATCGGCGGCATTGTTCTCTTCATCGCTTCCAAGTAGGTTAGAGAAGTGACTTTTTAACCAGAAGTGACTTTGTAACCAGACTTTAATTATCGACCTAGCAGAAAGAAAAACCGGTCAGACGCTTGAACTTTCCCAAACACTTTCGAACTTCAATTCTATCACATACTACCTCAACATCCTCAAGTTCACACCTTTTTTGCTCCATTTTTTGCGTCTAAAAAGGCGTTTCTCCTCTCTCCATTTCTCACAATATCGCTCAATCGTTGGGAAAACGAGTACTTTGGTAAACGATATGACGATATTTGGTATTGGTTCGTTTTCCAAACGATGTCACGATGCTAATTTCGCATTGCATCGTTTGGAAAACGAGTACTTAAAACGTGCAGTACAACAAACGTGATCTTTTAGAGGATATTTCGCTCTCTTGCACATACCAATCAAGGTCTGTATGTGCGAGAGTGAAAAATGCAATGCTGCATATTTATAGAGGCCTTCTGTATTTAGTGTCTACATTTAGGCTTGAAGTGATATCAAATATTATTCGACGCTTAAACCCATGTTTATTGCATACATGCACCTTTCTTATGCTATACTAAAACTCAAATGACGAAAAATGAAACGCTGAATTTGTGAAATGTGGAAAAAGTTAAATTAATAAACCGGCCAAGTGCGAGTCGGACTCGAGCACGAAGGGTTCCGTACCATTATCTATACAAAAAATCATGTATGTTGTATGGGAGCCCCATTTAAATATTTATTTTTATAGATAATGGTACGGAACCCTTCGTGCGCGAGTCCGACTCGCACTTGGCCAGTTTATTCATATTATATGCACAAAAGGGTACAGAAAACAGCACATTTCAAGGAATTGAATAAAATTATAAAAATGAAAACTTTGCACCAATTTCATAACATTTTCTAACTCTTAAATTTTTCTTCAATAGCAACTTCAATGCAATTCTAAAATGCTTAAGAGTATGCAGCTTTAAAAAAGTTGATTCAATTGGCTACATTGCTTTCCAATTCCATAGATTTCGAAAGCCATATCCTGAGCCTCTTTGTCGCTTGCTACACTACAACTGCACCAAAATGTGTAATCTAAATCAATGATATTTGTATATGATAAGCAATTCAGCATTCAGGTCTCTGAGGTCATATGTGTAGGTTTATTTGTATCTTATAATATGTATTTTCTACTTCTCCTTCTGCTTTTATAGCAAACTTGCGTTTAGTCCCTAGGAAAACAAAATCCCAGACGCAATCTTTTTGATTTGGTTTGTAGTTTCTGTAGCGCATAGAAAGCGAAATGAAGGAAAGAAAAACAAAGACTTTAACAAATAAACCGCAGGATATATTCCTACATACAAGTATATATCGTATGTAGCTTTGTTTGTGATTACTGTGTGGAAGGAGCACAGATTCAGGCGCTTGAGAAGCAGCATGCAGTTGCAGGGAAGGAACAAGTTTGTGGTTGGAGTATGTGACTGGTTCTATGTTAAACTGTGAATGTATAAAATTCTTTAACATTTATAACTATTATATTGAGAACTAGTTGGTTCTCTGGCCACTTCCACAAAATGAATAGGGTTTGCGCTGCTACGTTCCTTTTTTACGCTATATTTTTCAATTAGTTTATTCATTTTCCCGGTGCTCTTTACCTATGTACTACACCTCATTCAACTGCCTCAAATAGTTACTGAGATATAACGAATTTGGTTTTTCTTCAATATAGTAGTCATGGCACCGCCCACTTTTCTAGTGGACCTTAGTTCTGTCTCTCTCTCTCAGTGCTCTTTGTATACATATGCACCAAATCTCATTAAACTACTTCAAAAAGTTGCTGAGATGCGACCAATTTGGTGTTTCTTTTATATGGGGGCGTGACAGCTCCAAATTTTTTTCAACTTTCTCTTGATCGATAGTTAAAAACTACTTTTCGAATAGTTGCATTTTTGTCAAATGATATATAGCTTATGTCGATCTGAAAGAATGTACCTTTCAAATAGTGAAAGAATTTTTCAAATAGATGCAGTGGTTCCGGAGATACACAAATAAACAAACAAAATCCATTCTCTCTCTCAACATCAGTTTCTTGAATTCCCACTTATATAGAGTGACCCAACCAGAATGCACGATTGAAATTTTTTCTGTGTAATTGGTAACTCTGAAATTTGACAGCTGTCATCTATACGATGGTTTAAAATGGAGTGCTACACAATTGAACAACGAGTTATCATTGTGAATATTAATTTTTTTGGATACAAATCATCTTCACCGATGAGGCGCAATTTCATCTGACTGGGTTCACACAAAACAAAACAAACAAAATTATCGATTTTGGGACTCAGAAATTTCGAGAAACTCAATGACATGAGTGCCGCGCACGATCAAAGGCATCACCAGGAAGTGAAGTCTATTGAGTGAACATGTTATGCCAAAAGCTTTCAAATCGATACATAACTTTATATGAACAATATTAAGGAGTTACTTACATGCTGTGTATACAGGAAGATTAATTTTTTGACCGATGCCCAAAAGATACTATCACTTTTGGCGCGATAACTTCGCTTGTAGTGGTCCGATTGTCATACAATTTTTAAAAGTTGTCAGTGAAGGATGTGCGTTTCCAACGCATGTTCCTACCAATAGGTGGCGCCACCGGAAACAGCTATTTTTAAAAAGTCCTGTTTCTTTTGCGACAGATCTTGTATAGGTAAGGTGAGAATTTCAAACAGCAACAAAGTCGAAGTTTATTATTATTTTTGAAGAATCATAACTTTGTGGAGCATATCCATGCATTTTGCTCGTAATTATCTCATTTCTTCTGCTACTTTGGGCTCAGCAAGCAAATTAGAAGTAAAGCTTTCTCTTGAAGTACGAAGATAAAAATCTATAAGACACTGATAGTCCTGGTGTGCAGCAGCATGGAAACTGACATCATCGGATACCGCGTCTTTGAGTGTATTCGAGAGAAAGATTCTTATTATGATTTTTGGTCCTCTTAGAGTTGGCGTCGAGTTTATGACCCGTATGAACCACGAGCTCTATCATATAATATGATGTTAATATAGGCCAGCGTTTATGATAACCTAAAAAAGTTAACGTATTTAACAAACAAATTAAATTATTATTACAAATATTGATGCGTAGATTGCACAAAAAAAAAAAAAAAAAATAAAAAAATTTTGATGTAAAACTTTATATTAAACTTCAAATTATAATTCGCAAATAGTTTAAACATATTCTTTGTTAAGTGTGCTGCTTTTGCTTGTAATTCACTACAATTCCAAATTCATCATGCCACAGAACTCATTTTCTAGTGAATTGCAAATCATCTGCAATTGAGCTGGTGATTTGGCTATATAATATGCTTCTAAAATACATTTTCCAAATAGAAAGGCCTACTGTTGCAGCTAGGGTGTACATTTTCTGATAAATCTACATCAATATATTTAATAATAATCTTATGGTTTACTTAAATTAGCATTTTACTACACAATCTAGTAAATCGCTAGTTGAATTTGCCATTCACTGCTGTAAGCCAAAGCCTGCTGCATTTCACTACTGGTGACACTATATTTTTAAAAGAATTTAGAACATAGTTTTTAAGTTTTTTTTTATGTAATTCTCCACTTGCTGATTGCAATTCACTGCGATTCTTTTAATTTACGTTGTGCTTTGCTAATCACATACCACCGTAAAAGTAGCACACAGCTGCTAGAGTTGTCTGGTAAACTTTTTAGTTTAGCGGGAAATAAATTCAAATTGTTTTGCTTGGAAACTATATTTTTTGAACGATTTGGCAAATCACTAGTTGCCAAATCGCGAAGTGAAGTAGATGCTGCTCAACAACTTTCAAAAGTAAAAATTCTACGAACGCAACAGAAATTCAAGAAAAGTAAACGAAACAACTATGGTTTATGAGGAAACTGATATTTCGTGTATTAGTACTGTGTGCTAACAGCAATAAAGGCATGCCTAAACGTTTCACTGACAATTTAAAACTAGTTGTGTATTATAAGCGCTTTTGAATTTTAAATTGATTGCTAGCTGTGCTTCTCTATTTCCTAACTTTCAACTTTGCGCTCAGCATAAATGTTTGTTTAACACACTCTTTTCATTCTTTTCGCATGCAAAGCATGCAGCCCTCGAACTTGCAACAGCCTTCTTTGTACACCGCCTGCCTACTCTCTTATAAATGCCAACAAAGCGCCTATTTAAATTTATGTTTGTATTTAATGAACTCATGTTGCCTCACGTCGCAGTTTGCAGAATTTTTCATTGTGTATTGCTAGGAGCCTCAGCTGTTTCCTGCTTTGCTGTGCAACTAAAATGGATCAAAGGCTCATTTGTTTGTTTGAAATGAAATGAATTGAAATTTGTTTTTCTTTGTTTTGTGTGTGTTCGGAAAGTATCTGTCGGGCGAAAAAAAAAGATTATTTCAAAATATGTTTTATATTATTTTTATTTTTAATTTTTTTATTACGCTTACATTTGAATTCGAATCATTTGCTTAAATTAAGTTTATTTATTTTTTTTTTTTTTTGTAGTTTTTTGTGTATACATATTAATATTTTTTATTATATACTCTGCTCTCTTGGTTTTCATTACATTTTTAAACATGATTGTGCTCAACAGTTTTTGTTTGTTTTCGTTTTAGCCTTTTAAATATTATTATTTTTTTCATTTCTTTTGCAGTTAGTAATGTTCTTTTTGAAATATTTTATTTATTATATCTTAATTTTTTTTGCATCAAACTCTTTTTGTTTTATTAAACATGCATTACACTAGTTTACAGCAAAAAACGCACACTTTTTTAGATTAATTTGAGTGCGCGGAACACGAAAAAAAGCATACTTTTTTTTTATTTCATTTAGGGCATTCATCTAGATAACGTTTTTTTTTTGTTGTTTTTCGGTGAATGATTTTACTTAAACCAGCGTCCAGTGTGAATGGCAAGCGTGATCAAAATTAGTAGATAAGTCGCTGGAAAGGTGTTTACATTATCCGCCTAACAGTATCCACTTTGCTACATAAAAAACAACAATTTCAATCAAGCACGTAAAAGACATGAAATCTCATCAATTACAAGCAACACGGTTAGAAAGTTTGCACCGACTTGAGAATAGTCGCTACTTTATCAGGCTCACAGTTAGTTAGTTAGTTGTATATCGGTAGAGAAATGTGAAAATCTGCATAGCCTGCTTCTTGAATAACCGTGTGCATAAAATGTTTGTGCAGATTTGCACAAACAGCTGTTCAACACTTTTGATGTTTTGGTTTAACCTATCTTTTATCCTATAAAAAGCATAAAAGATAAACTTTTCGAATCGAAAATAAACGAAACTATTCTGGAAATTTAATTTATTGTATGTAGTATGTAGACTGTTATGAATAAGCTGCAATTTGTAATGCATACAGATCTAGATCAGTTTGTTACATCAATTGACGAAATACTGCATAACTTAATGTACGATGTCGTTTAAATATATTCGTGTCGTCGGGGAGATATTGTAGCTGGCAAGTATCCAAATCTGTTAACTGGTGGAATAATGTCCTTTACTCATCTGACGACAGACGTTTTATACAAATGCAGCGCGTGTCTCAGAACCAGTTTAGACATCTAGTTAATTTGTTAAAGAACGATGAAATATTTGCTGGGCCAGGTTTTAATAGGCAAATGTCCATTGACTTGCAGCTTGCCCGTGACTTTTCGATTGGGTTCGTGCGTAGGTAGCGCTTCAGTGCGAAAAGTTTGCACTCTTTTCGGTGTCAGTGAAATATTTTAGCCAAAAATTTTGCGACTATTGCCACGGTACTCTGCCTACCCACAGTCAACACTTTTAATTACTTCATTTCATAGCAAATCCCGCATAATGAATTTAGACAAGCAGCTAAGGTTTAAAAAAAGACACAACCAATACCGCGTAAGACTAGAAAATTGCTTTGCGGTCCGGAAGGAAAAGAATTAAAGTCTGCAAGAGTTACGAATTCGTTTGAAGAATGAGAATAGTCAATCAATTGTTTTACAACATGACGATTTACAAGATGCTGATTTACACCAACAATTTGAAACAAACTGCAATGAAACTAGTCAACTTGAAAACAGTGTTTCGACATCTGAAAACAAGACAGAATTTCTTTACAAACTAAAATTCATGTATTGAGCTTTGTGTTCAAATCACTTCTAACTCTAATGCAGCAATTCGCCCTTTCTGCTCTAACTCTAGGTTTTTTTACTTGAAAATCATTTTCATTTTCAATTGAAACTTTCGATATGCAATATTAATTTTTCTCTACTCCAATTTAAGTTTGCGTTCTTCAACTTCTTTTGCCCACAAAAACTTCTCTTTACCAAGCTTGTAGAGATTCGCACGCTACTGATTTCTAATAATTTCCATTGACAACAGTTTTCCAACAGAAGTGTTCTGTTTATTTCTAGAAAAGACACGTCGGATGAATTCTCATTTTCGAATCTGCGCATATTTGCATAATTCATCTTTGCAATGCGATATGTCTTAAGTGGACACGAGACTGCCATCTAAACAGTGATATGAACCTACGTCTGGAGCATATAAAATCGAACATGCTCCATTCATCGCCCAAGTTTGGTTTATTTAAAAAAATTCATCGAAATGCTGCTTTGAGATTAACAACAAGTAAAATTGAAGCGGCTTTAAATTTCGATGGAGCTCATATTTCAACATTGTACAACAACACAAAAATGTAATTCACTTTGAATCATTACATGGCTTAGTGAATGGCCCAAGTGAAGAAAAACAGTGTATTTTTCATGTTCAGCGCACTCAAATTACTCTAAAATAGTATTTAAAGTATCTATTATTTTAAAGTTAAAATTTGTAAACTAATTTAAATTAATTAATTAATTAAAAAATGACATTTATTTAATTTGAATGCATTTATATTTTACACAAAAAATGTTATAATTCGTTGTATGTTGAAACGAGTGTGTTAGAGGTTTTTTTTAGTATATATATATATATATATATATATATATATATTTTTTTTTTTTTAGCAAAGAAATGTTTTAAGCTAAAGCTCAATAATGAGATCGATGAACATTTTTGATACCGTAAAAACTTCATATAAACAAAAAAAAAAAACGCTGTCAAAGAACAATCAAAAATATTCGGCACAAACTGTTTTTCAGCGAGTACTCAGTTAACAAAAAGGTTTGCTACCGAAAATACTACATATACTCAAAAAAACAGTTGACAAAGCGTGTGACCTTTTGCAAAAAAACAAATGAAAAATTAGTATTTCATGTTCATTTGGGCACACTCTTTTTTCTTTGTTTGACATAGCAGTAAGAATTTACAATTTCGGTAGCAAAAATTTTCATCAATCTCAGTATTGGGCTTAAAATTTATATTTTTTTTTTTTATTCTATTTAGTTGAAAACATTTAACATATAAAGAAAATAAAGTCAAAAGCGTGAATACCCCTAAAACATTTTAGTGCATATTTTAATTAAGTTTTCGTTTTTTTACAATTTAAATTAAGTATTTTAGCCCATTTGAAACATTTCTTTAAATATTTTTCAATACTCGTATCATAAATTTTTTTGTTTTTTAGTTTGCGAAACCTTTTTAAAGCTTTTTATAGATGAAAAAACAGCTAGCTTAATATATATTTTAATAATTGAAATTTAATTACAATAAATTTACAAAATAAGATATGAAATATGGAAGCAGAAAAAGGCACCAGGATATATTTAAAATTGTATTTAAGCTTTGGTTGTGAAGCGGTATGAAAAAACATGTTTTGGAATGAATTTAGCTTTTATTATGAGAGAGTCGGGTGATTTGAGCCAATTTTTTTTTTTTTTTGGTTTGGTTTGGGCATAAAATCTCACTGAATAAACGCAACAAGAAGTTTGATGTATCTGTGGACACTTAGCTTAAATATCTGTACTTCTGCATTATTCGTTTCTATTGAACTTTTTCCATTTTCCAAAAGTTTATTTCATTTTTCGGGTATTTGAGCAGCCTTTAAAAAATCTGAAAAAAACACATAAACGCTGTAAAAGTTAAAGAAAAACTCACACTATTACCACAAAAATCAATACTTTTTATTGGCTCTCTTCCTTATCTATTTTTGGCTGCTGTAGTCAAACAAACTGTAGAGAGGCTAATTGCACGAGGCAGTTTGAACTTCGGCTGTTTATCAATCATAATACGCGTTAAAAACTCCTGATGTTACATCAGGTTTGATTTGCAACGTCTATTGAACCAGGACATATCATTCTCCATGAACGTTCCTCACATACTCTTGCAAGGAAAAAAGAACTTGGGTTCGTAATACTCGCAGCATTAGCTGCAGGAGCTATAGCCATCATCGTTGCACTTTTCTGCGATGAAAATTGACCAACCCGACGCAAACCCTTCAAGTTGGCCGATTTTCGACGTAATCAGTGAGAAGCCAATTTAATGCATGTTTCAATTTGTGAATGTTGGAAAGACATGCCAACAAAAACTGCTTCTCACGACAAAAAGCCTCGACACGTTTAAGAGTCGGATGTTCGAGTATGTGGAAAGAAAGAGTTGCATTCCTCTTCATGAACAGATAATTCCAATCTTTTCCTGTTATGAGATTGTTGTTCCACTGTTGGTCCGCGACTTCGCTCGAATGTTTAAATTTAGTTTAAAGCATAACTGAAATTGAGAGGAAACTGCGCTGATTTGGCCCTTTTTGAAGTTAAACTTCCTAAGGCGCGATATGACGAGTAACACAGATTTTTTTCTAACGGAAGTATAACGTTTTCGAACGGAAGTAAAGAATTGGTCATGCGTTCGCAACTTTTTCGTGTTGTACCCATTATAAGCGTACCAATTCTCATCTTTCTGTATAAAATATTTTTAGAGATACGACGACTTACTTTAGCAGCGTAGCAAGGCTTTATTTGCCAGTGGTATTTATTCTTACTGATGTCCTTTACTTCTGTACCAAATATTAGCCCTCTGTATCAAATAGTTGCTTAGATGTGATGAATTTTGTTTTCTTTTATATGCGGGGCATGGTACTGTCTATTTTTCTTCTAATTTTATATAGCCACAAACTTTCTTTCAACAGATAGTAAACCATAGCCAGTGCGTGATGTAGTGTTTGGGCCAGAGCCGCATGACAAGCAAGTGTTTACCGCGAATCAGGCTCTATCATCCTATACCGCTAACTAGGACTCAGTGTCAGAGCTAGAACGTCGGAGGGCCATCCTAACAAAAACGAGCACTGCGACAGGAAATGATGTCTTTTGTGCCCTAGGCCGTATATGGTTAAGTTAATTTATCGAAATTCTTCTCCGTCTCTTTAATGAAACAGAGCATAACCTTAGACGAGGTGCTTCTGATCCTATCAGATGTAATAAAGGGTCTATTCATCTGCTCAATGAGTGAGTGTGCCTGGCCAAGGTGGGACAATCGCAAAGCAGATGTAAACTAGTTTCGTCATCTTTTAGACAGAATCTGCATTCTGTTTCTGAGGAGAGACCTAGTTTATTTAAGTGATATATCAGTGTATGATGGCCAGTGAGGTAGCCCATAAGCAACATCAGGTCCGATCTATTGAGACAGATATTAACACACTCTATAAATTTCATAAAGATCGGTCAAATAAATAGTTGTTGAAATATGACTATTCTTTTTTTGTAGGGAGGGAGAATTTGGTATTGCTTCGTTCTTTCTTTTCCAAACAATAGGTAATCTGCAACCTTCTCCTGATCGTAAGTAATGCAGTCTATAAATTTCTTAACGATCGCTCAAATAGTTGTTGAGATATGACGAATTTGGTTTTTCGTTTATATGGTGGACTTGGTACCGCCTATTTATTCCAACTGTTATATAGTCTATATCACTCAGAGATAGTGTATTAAAGTAGTTCCGTAGTTACAGAGATTACTTTCTATATCCAATCATACAAACCTTATCACTTTATAGTAGTATTACAAATCACCCGACACTACTAACTATTTTGTTTAAAGATCTGTGATTGGTTTCAATAAAAATACAAAAAAAAAAAAAAAAAAATTGCAAATAGTCTAAAGAGGAAAACCAATTTTTACTTTTCCATCAATTTTAATTTTTTTATTGTCAAAAAGATGTATTTGCGCAGGTGATTTTTATATGTCTAATAAGATTTTATTTTCGTTTTTCACCAATATAAGACTCGCTTTTCTGGAGATAGTTGGTTGAGTACGAGCACTTTACTTATAAGTAACTTCATGTATAGAAATACATAGAATTATGTATATATATACTCGTAGTATTTTATTTATAGCATTTCATATATCGTTTTTAATATATACAGCACAGAGTTTAAAAAAAAAAAATTAAATATAAATCAAAAAAGTTCAGGTGGAGAAGATAGGTACACATAACTAGCTTAAATATTTCTGAGTATCTGAGCAGTTTACTTACGATTTTGTTGACATATATACTATAAACTAGGTATATAGCAGCATAAGAAGAACATTTGAAGCTTATGTATATACAGGCGGCCTTAGAGTTTGGGTTTTTCATCATTTTTTAACTTAACTAATTAGATTAGTAAACTATTGACTCGTTTCCTTTTTTTCTGAAATTTACACACATTTAAACTTACATACTAGTAATAATATTAATCGACTTCAGAAATGTGCACTATTAAAATCGTTGGTTTTTCTTGAATTTTTTGCTGATTTTTGCTTCGTCTTCTTGTTTTTTTTTTGTTCAGTGAGAATTGATACGTGTCCTTATTTAGTACATCATTGCTGCTTGTGTTGGCTTAAAGCCTAAATTCTTGCGTTGTAAAAATAGATGTATTTCACGGAAATTTGGGCGACTTGAATCGTTACGTTGCCAACATTCACACATGAGATCGTAGATTTCACGCGGACAATTTAGCGGCATGGGTAGCAGTTCCTGTTTGGAATTTTGGTATAAAATTTGCTTTCTATAGCTTCTATAGTTTCTGTTATTTCAATTTAATGTTACTTACATGCAACTTATTATCCTGATAGATATGTCCAATATTCTTAATAACATTTGCATCGTTCATATGCTCAAATGGTTGTTCACGTGCAAATGTCAAGATCTCCCACAGTGTAACGGCAAAGGACCATACATCTGATTTTGTAGTGAATTTGCCCTGAAAATGAAAAGAAAATATATAAGTTTTTAAAAAAAAAATAAAAATATTTCTTATATATTTCTTATAATACAAAAAAAGGAACAAACATTTATTTAGGGTGACCAGTTGCATCAGTCCAAAAACGGGAACACAACTGATTCCTACACACACACATCTACGAACTCCGAACATCTGAACTCCGAATTGATGAGTGTACATATTCTCTCGCAGTTTACATACATGCCCCGGAATGACAGCAAAAATTCCATAATTTTCGGGATCTCTGTATACACGCAAGAATTATTATTGCCAGCGAGAAATGTCATTCTTGCCATTCTTTCTTATCTTATCAATGAAACGAACAAGATTTTTAGTTTGATAGCGAAGCTTGTTGTCAACATAAAGAATTGAACCTGAATGTGAACTCAATGCAGGAATACCAGAATTGAACTTCTTGGCGGAAAACAAACTATTTGAAAACCTAGAATAGCACAAAAATGAAGAAATTTGTACTAAAAATTGACATTTTTGGCATTTTTGTATAAAGTTCAGTAAAAATGTTTACTCTGCGATCAGAAAAAGATGCATTCCATTTAAACAAATACGCTTCGTCTTTCGTGTAAATACTGTTGGATTTTTAAATAATGGACAGGCATGTTTTTCGAATCTATCACGTAATGTTCTAGCATTGATATTGATGACTCTGCTATTTCCCGTTCCAATTTCAGCATGTTCAGTATGTTCCCAAAGAAATCATTCATTACAAATTATTGGAAAAGTACTGAAGTTTTGTAGGCAGAGTTGAAGAAGAATTTGAAGCTCGGAAATGTTTCAAAATTGGAAAATCTATACATAAATAGGCAAGTGCAAAACGTTCTAGATTTTTTGTTGTTAGACAGTTTGTGAAGAGGAGTAGGGACGAATGTAATTTTTCTTCTAAAGAACTGCATCGAATTTAGGAAAGACCAGGTAGCGCCCTCGGCCAAACACAAAGTCCAAAGCTCTCACTCTCTCTCAGTTCTCTCAATTTGTTGAAAAAAATACATAAAATAGGCAAAGTGAATGACGCCACAGAAATAAGCAGCAGACGGGCTTGCCCACATATTAGCAAGCATCAGTTGAGAGCGTGACTTCATAGGGTTGTTGGTAAAATTTTAAAAGAATATATTACTTCGCGAACCTGTTGTCGACCGCAACATATTGAGGTAGTCATCAGATTTTTAGTCACCAGATTTGTGTATATTCTAGTGCCAACTATTGTTAATTGCAGCGCCCATTCCAAAAACCCCAGGATTGACCAAGTGGCATATCTTCATTACAATTCTTTTAGACTAATTCCATACTTCAGAAAACCGACATCAGTTTCTGTAATGTCTTCTTATTAATGCCATTTTCTAGAGAGGATTGGCTTAAAATGGCATAAAAACCAGAGGAGCTTGTTGGTTATAGTCTCAAGCATTTTGGTCACTCAGCATTAAAGGAACAGACAAGAGTGCGAATATGCTTATACGGCCCAGCCTTATGTTGATCATACTTAGCCCTCTCAGCATTATAAAATGGTACTGAACTGTTTTGTATTGTCGCCATAATGGTTGAATTTAAACCACAGGGAGAACAAGGAGAGTTAACATAATACTGAGCCAACGTTTTTTACTGTTATATAGAATACCCTGTAGATAACGTCAAAAAAATCGAAAAACACTTTTAATTCCATTATTCGAGTTGTGAAATTCGTAAAATATTAAGATTTTTTCATTAATCCAGACCATGCTGATCAGATTATGGTGAATGTGCGCCTAGAGAATAGAAATTTTCATTGAATTTTTCTTCCGACTGAGTCTTCCGAAGTTTGAGTTGGTGGTATCGGTTAAGGAAACTTAAACACTTTGGACCATGATTGCGGTGGTTCAAGCTTTTTAGTCAAGTAACTGACCAGGCAACTGACCCTGATCAAACAACTAGATTGCAATGGGAAATAGTTTAAAGTGTCCAAGCATAAGCGAATATAATGGGCTTTTTCGAACTCCTCTTCAACAATTTGTATGATGTTCGTGCATGATTACGTTACCATTTTCGATAGATTTCCGATGTACCATATAGTCACCGTGATATAATCGTATCTATTGATAGTCTTTTTATACCTAGTGTACATAGAGTGAAAGGGTATATTAAGTTTGCGCAAATGTATGTAACAGACAGAAGGAAGCTTGGCACACTCTATAAAGTATATACCATATATTCTATAGCGAAGACGAGTCGATAAAGACGAGTCCTTCCGTCCGTCTGATTGAACGAACATATTTTCGAGACTATAAGAGATAGATATATGTTTGGATATTTAAATTATCCTTTTCTCTTTTCAGATAACTAGCATTAAAAGAACATGCCAACCGCACTTAAAGGGGTAGCTCAATATAAACCTGCCCCTATTTTTGAGTTTTTGTATGAAAATGTATTGTTTAAAACTATAGTTTGGTCAAAAAAGAGGATACGAGGACAGACACGCAAAAAACAGAAACTGTTCCCGTACATGTGGATATCTAGTCACCCTAACTTAATGCAGCTGAACATGTAGCATGTATGGCAATGCTGCACGACTGCCTTAATGTGACCAGTTTTATGCAATGTATAATATTATTTTATTAAACAAGTCTGCAGTTGAAGAAAAAAATTATTATAAATACATTCTTTTTTTAAGTATTAGTTTTAAAAATATTTAGGTAGTTTACGTCAAAATAAACAGCCTGTTTATATTAAAACAAAAAATATACAAATTAATTGCCTTGACGTGAGCTTGCATTTTTGCTGAACATTGTTTATTTGTCATAAATCAGCTGTTTGCTGTCATTAATAATAAGAGTGTAAAATATGATGCGTTTTAAATTTAGTAGTATTTATTAGCATAGGTAACACTTTATATACATACATTCATAGCTGCTTTTATACAAATGAGCATGCCTGCGCTTGCTTATAGTTTTTCATACATATCTGCTCATAAACAGATACACAGCTACAAATAACAGTTAAACAGTCTGTTTAAGTTGACGTGAAGTACCTTACTATAAACTTATTTAAGTGAAGTTTTAATTTAAAACAAACTTCTTCAAGTTTATTGCACAAAAATAGAGACAGTTGTTACATATTTGAAGATAATTTTGCTTTTAAATATTCGTAATTTTACGCTTGAAGCGTATAAATAAGCATTGCGCTAACGCCTAAAAGTGTGCAACAGAAAACATTTTCAAAAATCCTTCTATTTATTTATTTATTTATTTTTTTTTTTGTGTGTGTGCTTATTTGTATTTGTTTGCGTATTTATTTGTTTTAAGCATTTTATGCTGTTTATTTATTTTTCTTTGCTACTCCTGCTGGTATATTGTATATTGTTGCGCTTTTCCTTTTCCTTTTTGCCAGTATATCCTTTTTGTACATTTTATGCTTGCATACTTTTAAGCGCATATGTGTGTTCATCCTACGTCCTTTACCGTACTGCTCTGTCTCTTTGTAGCTCATTGCCCCAAAGGCAACCAAACATAATGCGGCTTGTTTCATTATACATATGTGTATGTATGTACATATATATCCAGTTTGGAACTCTCACAGATAACTCCCTTTGACTCCAACTCTTCCGGTTTGTTATTCTGTTTGTGTACATATGCTCAGATATACTGTGCATATCCTTATACTCGTATGCGGTTTCTGCGCCTGTTTCCATGTAGTTAATTAATTTATTTAGTGTGGTTTTTCGCTTTGGGATTTATAAAAAAAAAAAAAAAAAAACAGGAGAAAAAATCATTTAATTTATTTGTATTCTTTAAACATTTCTTTTGCGCTTTTTATGTCAACCGAGACTTGTTTTGCGGTTGGATTTAATGCAAGTTTCGTTGTTATTATCAGAAATCTGATATACCTAAAGTAGCATATACTCGTATGCATGTAATAAATCGTTCACAGATTTTATAAAACATTTTATATATTATAACGGTAAATTTGTAATATCTCAGTTTTTAATTCTGAGATTTTTTAGCCTATTTTTAGAAATGAGCACGTTTTCAGTCATTCCATACCATGATTGGAACAATTCTAAGAAGGACTATGAAGCAAGATTGTTGCCAGCGCACAAGCCGCGTCGTTTAAAATATGGAAACACCGGCGCAAGAATGATTGATGGATAGTCTGAATTTGGGGATAAAATGTTGATGGCGGGCGAAGCTCTTTTTACACTAAGTTTCTAGTGGAGTCAATAAACAAAACTAGCAGATTTGTGGAGCAGAGAACCCACACATCATTCACGAAACTTCACGGCATGATGAAGTCTCTGTTTTGGGCCGGAATAAGCGCAAAATTCATCATCGGACCACTTTTCTTCAAAGTTGGAGAGACCGTCGATGGTACATGCTATCGTTGCATGTTGGCGCACTTTGTATGCATGGAAAAGGTCGGACAAACTTCTATTTCTGCCATGAGACACACGTTGTGTCGAAAAATGGTGATTTGTACTGGCCTCCTCGTTCTATGGATTTAAATCCACCAGACTTTTTTATGTGGAGTTATTTAAAAAGGAAAGTTTATGCGAACACATGTCATAAAATAATCAGACCTGGCAACGCTATTGTTATTTGTGCTCAGTTTGGTTTCCCATTTTATCTTTCTAATCAAGCCAATTTTCTGTTTGAAATTATGTAATCTCTGCACTTCAATACAATTCTCTCTAAACACATAGTAGATCCTTTACATTCCAAATCGAATAATAAATGAAAAAATGCAAACAGATATAGCAAACTTGGAGAAGTGAACGTGTTTATCATTGCATATATGTATATGTGCAGATATTCATATGAAAAACAGCGCGTTTTTTCTGCGAAACATGATAGAAGTAGAAAGAAAATTATTCAATGTGCGACCAGCATACTGATGAGAGCTTGTGGCTGAGTTAGAAACAAGTGTATTTCCGGCTCAAACATTGTTCTGTGTAAATAAAAGTTGTTGTTATAATTCTCTTTTTCATCTGAGAACACCATGCAATGCCACTCCAAAGCTCAGGTCACATGTACGCGACATAAAGTGAGGCGTTGTGCTTTCCGAACCGGGTTATAACGGGTTACTTCTGCCTGATTTTTAGTATTTTTATATACTTAGCATTTGAAATAACACAACTCATAGTAGTGAGACTGGCCTTGATATCACATTTTACCCTGATTTTTGTCAAAGAGTCGTGAGAGTTTATGCTTTTCTTAATACTGTGTATGCGGCCTCTTTCATGTTTTTTTTCCATATGTAGAATCATTTCTTGAAAATATGGTCATAACGACTTGGCTCCTCTAGCTATTTTGGAAATGGATAAGACAGTGTCCTTGTAAGCTTTGATTTGTCCTTTTTCCTCCTCGGTTAAGGCTTTTCCTCGACCAAAATAGTCGAAATTTACAAAAAATAAGTTCGATGAACGAAAGATGAGTCTAATTGCCAAACATAACGAAGATTTTATTTGAATTTCAACGAAAGCTAACATAAAGTGGAAAAAACTTTAACGGCTCTTTTTCAGAACTTTGTCACGGAGAAATAAGAATGGTTGCACAAAGAAAACGTGCAAAAATACCGTGATTTTATCATTCCGCTTTCGAGTTATGAGTAATTGCAAAGAGTATGTATTGGGTGTCCTATTCAAGTGGCGAGGAGTGTAAGTATATCAACAAATATTTGAGGGCACAAATAGTGTCCTGGCTAATATACCAAACGACGTGAATTCAATGGCTGCTCAGTCCCTCAATATTCTTGAATTTTTGATGCCAAATACATGTATAGGGTGCCCAAACACGATTTAATTTATAAATATATCGTTGCGCATATATATCGTTCATGAGCGCCAAATTTGAATCGAGAACTCTTGTTTGGACACTATGTATAAATATATGTCTACCCGGTACCCATAGAGTAAAGGAGATTTTTAAGTTAGTGCGAAGGTATGTAATAGGCATAAGGAGACGTGGGAGACACGTATGTCTGTCTGTCCGTTCGACCGTCTGTTTGAACAGCGAGAACTTGAAGGTAGAGACTTCAAGTTTGAATATATACTTGTATAGACTCTCTTATTCCCTCTTCGGGTAAAGTATATTCAAAGTCATGCGTTCTAGCCTGACTATAACCGGTAGCCCCCATACAAACTTACCTCATTTATAAGTTTCTTTTTTTTAAGAATTTATTTTGTTTTTGTTGTTAATTAAGTTAGAAATACCTTAGGTCAATCCTAATAACATATGCCTAGGTCCAAATCGGACCACTACAAGCGGTATAAAGATGTAAGCAACTGCATTCGGAACTTTATTTTACAACCTTCACCGATAGAAAAAATGGATAGAAACAATAATATACATTATTCAAATTGCTTAAACAACGTCAAATTGTTAATTTAACAACTTTATTTATTTTACAACCTTCACCGATAGAAAAAATGGATAGAAACAATAATATACATTATTCAAATTGCTTAAACAACGTCAAATTGTTAATTTAACAACGTTCGGTTTACGTTGCTGGTCAACAACGATTTAGTTATTGTTTACTTATTTACTATTTACAGTGTTGGTAAACAAATTTAATTGTAATTTGTGTTTTTGCGGCGATGTTGCGAAACTATTTATTTATTGTTGGAATAACAGTTAACATTGGAAATTAAGGGCGTTGTTTGTCAACTATGTAAAATTGTTAAATCAACAACGGTTTTTTCTTGTTGTGCTAATACTCGTATGAGTAAGTAGATTTTGAGGAAAAATACAGTGCTTACCTAGATTTAGTGTATGCATATATTACACCATATATGCTGTAGTGCTTACAAGTGTGTAAATGGTACAGAGTTAACTTTGTAAATTCAAATACTTATTTAGTATGTTTTCATTAAAAATCATTTAGCTTTACAAATTTGCCACTTGACTTCTCTTCTTAAAGCCTATGATTCACAACAACAATAAAATACTTGTATACATTGAACTTGAGGCTTGCTGATAAATTTTTATGATATCTAATGCTCAGTATAAAGCTAAGCTTGACGGCGTGAATAACTTAAAATCGGAATATACAGAAAAAACAAAAAAATAATAAATAAAAAATAGTATTTATATATATAAAAAATATACTTAAAAAGAAAATATGAAAGATTATCGTCTACAATGGATACTTTTGCTGGCGCTTTTGAACGCGCTTCTTTCCGTCGAAAGCTGTCCGCCGGGTTTCGTTGCATCGCATAACTCTTGCGTTCAGTACACGTACTGCGCGGAACCTTGTTTGGATTACCAATACTGCAGCGAGCTGGGTAGCTGCGCCTGTCTGCCAACAACGTACGAGGAGGATGGACTCTGTTTTCCAAAATGTGAGCCTGAGTGCGGTGATCATGCCATGTGTACAGCACCAAATGTTTGTACATGCATGACTGGCTACATACCAAACTCAAGCAAAAAGACAATTGCATGTCATAAGCCTTGTGAATTTTTTGAGAAATATGATACTCAGCTAAAACAATGTATTTTGAGTTGTTATCCCAAATGCAATGCTAATGAAGGTAGTACTAACAGCAGTTTGCATGACGACCAAAATGTGCACGAATGTAAGGAGCATATAAATGTCTTTGGTAATCAAGTACACGCCTGTCGTTTCTATTGGTTACTTTTTACGCTCATCTATGGTGGTTTTCTGCTACTGATAATGTTCATCAGCTATTTAATCTATATACTTTATAAATTTCTGAAACTACGCTATTGCACTAAGCGCGACAATAATAATTTATCAAATGTTGTGATCACCTACACGCCGGAATCACAAAGTTCAGAACATGCAATACGTCGCATGAGTAATGATCAGTTCCTGGTTTATCCCAGTACATCACGGACACCACCACCGGAATATGATGAGCTACTACCAGCGAAGCGTTAGATAAACTTCTGATCTTCGAAGAAACTTTATATAGTGATATATGTACCATTTAAATTACTTAGTATTACGTGATGTGAAGTGGGTAGGGGGGGGGGGGGTAGAGGGGTTTTCGATTTGTTACAAAGTTTTACAATGTATAAAGAGAGAGGTGTTTTAACTTGTTTCTTGTTTGAGAAATGTTTCGAACACACCATGTTGCTGGAGAACTTCCATACGTACAGCACGCACAAAATTCAGATAAATATGCTTTGTGAATTGCCGAAGAGGAACTTTATGACGATGCAATAAACTAAGTTTCTAAGTAAAAATGGTTTCTGGGTACCATAACAAACACGATTTGGAAAAAAAACTGTTTTACTTTGTATCTACATTTTAAAGTGTATAATTATCTCAAAAATATATATTATTCATGCTACAGAAAAAAAAAAACAAATTGAAATTTTACTGATACTTTAAAATCGCTAAACTGGAAAATGAATCACTTGATACGTCAGCAAACAGTTTGTTGTGCTCTAAATAGAGCACAGTGAAATGCACGTATTTACGATATTGATTTCATGCTTCAGTTCTTAACGACTTCAGAGAAAAGTGTTTGAAAATAAATTCATTTTTTTCAATGACAAATTAAGCACAAAGTAAAGTGTTTGAAGGGTTTCTCATTTGCGGCTTGACAGTTTGAAAATGCAACAAAAAACTAACTGTTTGGAATCACACGACCATGGAACTTCTCATGCAAAAGTTTAATTCTTTCAGCATTTACAGTCAACGACGAGTCATACCGAACCATCATAAACCGTTTTTTTTGGAAGAAATTGGACATGGGTACCGCCCGGTGCTCTTTCAATTGAACTGGATGGCATCACTCACCACAAAAGTGTTGAAAAAAATCTATTTTCTGCATGAGAGGTTCCCTGACTGAGTGATTTTGCGCTGCGGAGTTATGAAGTGGAGTTATTGAATGTCCAGTTAAAATTTTACTGTCGGTTAGCACACAACAAAGAGAAAGGACATTGTGTTAAGCAGCAGACTTGTACACTGATAACAAAAAAGTCAGGATTTCCGCACTTGAATGGATCCATAGCGGTACTAATAGTATGTTGAGTACTGATCTTTATAAACGAAGTACAAAATTCTTGTTTCAAGAACTTTTTTTTTAAACACGAAATTATCAAATTTAGCCATTTTCAAGCTCTACTGAGTTAGAATTAAGAAAAATTAGGTTGATTTGACTACAAAACAGCTAAAGAAGGACCTTTTTGATATTCTGACTAACATTCAGTGCGAAAAAGCCAACATAATCGATTATAGGGTCAAAAGGCTGAAGTCCACCAAGGCCAGCATGGTGGCCATTGGAATGTCGTCATATTCTATTATTAATGGTAGACTCTCAACTTTCGGACGCCGTTACAATGTTGAAGAAATCCAAAATCTAATCGCAGTTCAAAAATCCCTGCGTTGCCAAACTTGAAAAAATGGCTCGGTTTAAAAGATTTGCCAATATTAAAGAGTTAAATGACGAAGTTTAATGAAGTTAATTCGGTAAGTAGCTATTTTGAGGATGATGCGATAATTTTCATTATAAACAGGTTATCGAAAAAGTGTGTCAAGCTAAATGGAGACTATATAGAAAAATATAGACACTTTTTCCAAAATTTTTTTTTGATTTGTTCCTTCAAGCATCTTTTATGCAATTTCCCTAGGTGCCATAAGAGAGAAACGTGTTCTATTATCTATAATCAGATTGAACCGTTATAGAAATCTGCACATCCCAATTTTGAGTTTTTGAATGCAATTATTTTGTTTTTGTTTTGAATTAATAGATCTGTCATATGCCTAGATCGGACCATAGAATATAGTCCCATACAAATCTATGCTTCGTATATGGATCCATGAATATGGTAAAGCATATCTCAAAGTGAATCAAACTAGACTGAAGCATTCTTACTTGTTTTATGGTAGATTTAGCTATCGGCTGTACAAATTAGCGCGGTCACTTTTCAATAGACGGCTTTGGCTGCTCTGAATGCTTCATGTTTCGGTAGTTTCAGAGAGATTAGACATTTGTCAATAATATTCAGTTTATATCGCCTTGAGTTTTAGAAAAAAAAAGAACTAGTTCTTTTTTGTGTTCAATATGTACATTTTTTGTTAACTAAGTTTTAGTTTTCTGCTTTAATTGAAGCAAAAGTACAGCTGAAGCGCATCGAATGCTTGTGGAAGTTTATGATGACAATGCTTCAACTGATAAATCATTTAGGAAATTGTTTAAACGTTTCGAGAATAGTGATTTCAGCGTTGAAGACAAGCCTTGCACTAGGCAGATAAAAGAAAAAAAAAAATTCGATGACAAGGAAAAAATACTACGCTATGCCCGGTCAACATCAATACCAAAGTGGAATACTTATGAGTTAAATGTCATGTTGTGTATTTGGTGTGACCAAAAAAGAGCGTTGTGCACTATGAACTGCTACAAACTGGCGATTCCATTCCGAGCGTTCGGTATAAGCTACAACTGATTCGTTTGAGCCGTGCATTATAAGAAAAACGAACGCAATACGAGCTAAGACATGACAAAGTTATGCTTCTGGAGGGCAATGCTTGGTTTTATGTCACAAAAGTAATGAAAAAATATATGGAAAGCTATATTTTACCGCAACCGCCGTATTCGACGAACATTGCTCCTTCTGATTACTGCTTGTTTCGACGATTGTAGCACCATTTGGCAAATCTTGGGTTCATTTCTTTCGCAGAAATTGAAAATTAGCTCATAACTAGGATCGCCTCTAAAGACGAAACACTTTTTTTGAGTTGGAATTCGAAAATTACTTGAGAGGTGGGAAATTTATAGTAACCAGCGATGGAAAATACTCTTTGATTGTACTTTTTGTTCATGTTGTGCTGAAATAAATACATTTTCGACTACAAAAAACGGACCAAACTAATTTGTACTCCAAATAGCACACGGATACAAAAATGTTTCGCAAAAGTTACTCGACGTTTGGTATTAGAAGTAATTCTACTATATACATACATCATATTATAATTATTGCTGTTTATATATGCAAAACTAATCACATCAAATAGTATTAAATATGTTTGAAGATAAAACTTAATCCGCGCGATTTAAAAAGTGTTTTTTCCTAGTTTCTTATCAATTGCGCATAAATGCTTCAATATACAAAATACTTATGTAGAATAATTTATATGTGGAATTTTATAGGCATGACTCATTTTAATATACGCAAAGAACTTTTTTTTTTTTTTTTGAAGAATTAAACGATAATTAAAATAATTACGACTCATTTTGATGTTTGCTAAGCCGGCGCATGTTCGAGTTTAAATTCTGTTGAATTTTTACGTGGAACGCTGAATAAGAAGAAGAAGGAAAAAAGGTTCCATTTGAAGTGAAGTAGCGTTGTTGCTCATTAAATTTTAATTATAAACTTACGCTCGACAACAGCAAAAAGGACATAGCAAAAATTAAGCTGAGACTAAATATTTTCGTAGAAAAAGTAACTTATAGCGACAAGTATATCAAAAAATGAAAAAAAAAAATATATAATGCTACTCACCAGCAGCACACTCTCCCACGCCATCCAACGTATGGGCATCGGTTGGCTTTGACGGCCCGTGGTGCCCTCCAGCTGACAGTAATCCGTAGCGTAGGCGGCGCGGTTTATCACAGTGCCAATGGAGCAGACTTTAACGCTCAGCTCAGGACCAATAATGCAACTTCTGCAAATATAGAAGATTGCAATGCAAACATTAATAATCAAAAATATCTTTAAAATCTCTAAAATTTCAAAATTCAATTAAAAATACCAGAAATTAAATAAGCAAACATATCCGGCGGGCAAATCAACGTCAGTAAAATCAGACAGCAGCTACATTGCTAGTAGCTAAAAAGTACTAAATCCTGTTTGTATACTTATATATACAACAATATGTAGTAGTATGTCTTGCTGTGGTGCGCTTTTGCTCTTCCTGTCAACTGACATGCCTTGATTGTGCTGCCACATGCATTTCAAATGAGTTAAATGCTGGCAACTTTCGCCAAGCGAACAACCCTCTTGATGATTTCGAGAAATATTTGTACGCAGTACTTCTTTTAGCCCATGGGGGTTGTAACTTACTTACATACGTTTACGTTTATAGTAGCCGTAGTAGCTACGGTACGCATAAACATAGTTATTGTTCATTGCCGTCGGGCTGCTGCTGTCAATCCGGTTGCGCTCTCTAACCCATTGCAAAGTGGTCGGTCAGCCGTAGAGGGCAAAAATCAACAGTAGTTGTAATAGCATCAATAGCACTCTTTGTACAATACATACATTGTTTTATTTGCAGCCTTACAGCCACATTCATATACGTAGTACTCTCAGGGTCAGCAACTAACTTTAACAGCGCTGCAGTGGGGCTGAGGCTGACGTTGGTGGCGTATCAACCGTAAATGAAACCATGAAATTGTAAACAGCATCAGTAGACCAAAGTTAAGTAAGTAAATGAGTGTTGACAATGTTGACTGCTTATGAGCGATATTGAAGAGGAAATGGACAGAATATGTGGCATGAGTTTTTCATTAGTACAAGTACTTGAATAGTATTCAATTTAAAGTTGCATTAGACTTGAACATTTACTAGATTTGGAGAGACGTGATTAGAATAAATACTCGCGAAGTGTTGGTAGATTTGATATTGGATTTGAGGCAATCCTCAAATCGACCCATTTTTTGGTCTCCTCGTAAGAAGTAAAGCGCTGCTCAGCCGGGGCGTGGGTCATCGATCTTAACAAGTGGTAGTCAGAAATGGCTATGTCTTGGCTATAATGGGGGGAGGGGGTTTTTGCAACATGTGGCCGAGTGTTGTCATGTTGAAGAACCACCTTATCGTGTCTTTTGGCATATTCCGGCCGTTTTTGCTTCAATGCTCGGCGCAATTGCATCAATTGTTGTTGGTAACGTTCACCAGTAATGGTTTGGTTAGGTTGCAGCAGCTCATAATACACAACACCCTTCTGAACCCACCAAATACAGAGCATGAGCTTGGCACCATGAATATTCGGCTTGGCCGTCGATGTTTATGCATGGCCGGGTGGTCCCCATGATTTTTTTCGCTTTGGATTGTCGTAATGGATCCATTTTTCATCGCCAGTAACAATACGATGCAAAAAACTCTTTCGAATATGGCATTGAAGCAGCTGTTCACTAGTGAAACATCTCCTTTCGACGTCTCTTGGCATCAATTCGTACGGCATCCAGTTTCCTTGCTTTTGAATCATTTCCATGGCTTTGAGGCGTTTGCCAACTGTTGACAAGTCAATTCCCAATGATTCTGACAATTCTTGAAGGATTTGACACGGCTCTTCGTCGAGTAATGCTTCCAATTCTTAATCTTCATACTTTTTGGGGCAGGCCCGGACGTTCTTTGTCCTCCATATCAAAATCACCACAAAGCGTACGTTGGGCTTCAGCTGTTTTTTTCTTCAAATGAAAGCACAAAAGCAAAACTTTCCTGAAAATTAAAGCTCATAAAGTAGGCTTTCACATGAATATAGTCACAAGTTTACCCGATGCGATTTAGTGCTAGTTACGCCATCTCTTATGAATCCTTTAAAACTAATTCCAACACAATAATTAAACACGAGTTTCGCCAATTTTGGAAGTTTCACCTCCAAAGGGGAAACAAGGGTGAAAGGTTATGAATGCCTAAAGTTTTTTTCATTCCATCGCCTTCAAACTCGGTTTGTATGCTATAGTTAAGAAAAATTTACCAGTTTTGATAATTTTGGAAGTTTGAACTCCAAGGGGAAACGAGGTTGATAGGATATGTGGGACTCTTTTCGTTCTTTATTCAATTAAAACTCGATTTGTATACTCTACACAAGAAATAAGTACACAACTGTTTCGCCGATTTTGAAAAATTTTATCCCAAAGTGGGCAACGGGCTGAAAGGACTCTTAGAAATAGGTTTGTATACTCTACATAACAAACAATTAAGCACATATTTCACCGATTTTGGAAAATTACAGCGCGAAGGGGAAAACGTGGGTAAAAGTTTGTGAGGGGCAACCTTTTTTTTCATTCATTCAACTTTATTAAAAAAAAAAAACACCCTTGGCGAAAATTGGAACACTTGTGTTTTCATTCGAACGTATTCAAATTCGATTTGCATATGGGCAACGCCATGTAAAACTGCCAGTATTAAAGATGTATGCGATTTCTAACTTCTTAAATTTTGGAGATCTTTTGCATCATTTAGAGCGTTCGGGTATCTTATTTATTTTCATTTATTCTTGTCACTATAAATATAGAATATGATAGTTAACACGAGTTTAAAACGCCACAGTGAAACCTCATGCTCCGTTTATTTCTAATATACTTGAAAGAGTTCAATAGATACTGAGTAGGAAAATAAACCACGTTTAAATTGAAAAAACCTTACTCCTCCAACTGTCAACCAGAAAGTTTTCAGCTCAAGTACATTTCAAACATTGTCTATCAAACGCAATCGAACTTGAATTAATGTGCAAATCGCATTCGATAAACCTATAACCAAACTAGTGCAGGATCTTCATCAAGTGTCGCATATTGATTGAAGGGTTTAATATACAATAGACAGCACTTTGAGGGTTGTAATGGCAAACATCAATACCATATACTATACCTACATTATAACCGGGGATCAAGTGTTGTAAGCACATTTGTGGATATGGATTTCTTGCATGACACGTGTCAAGCGTGCTCTTGTTGAATGAATCCTTTGGAGTGCTGCACGAGTTGCGCTTTAAAGTTTGACACTTTTATTGAATGATATGGGCTACTTGTATGTTATATTTTCTTCGCTTATTGAGTATGGTACGATATTTTATTGTACTCTATAATTCGTGTGTTTCTAATGTACACAGAGTGTTTTTAATGTGTATCTTTGAGCTTAATTACCACACACAATGTTAAATCAAACGTTTTTCTTGTTAATTAAAATGTGCACATTTAAAGCCAATAGGAGTACATTAATTTCATTATTTCGCTGTGTTTTTTCCCAGGCTAAAAGCTGCATGTCCTTGAATATATACTTTATTTATTTGTGTAGAAAAAATAATGGCATAGAACAACTAAAAACCCATAACTATGTATTTCTCTGACACATTTAAGAAAAAAAAAGAAACACAATTCGCGCAAATTTATTGTTATTGCGATTTATTTTTTTTTCCAGCCAAGGACATGCTGTTCATTTATGTTAACCTAATATCCTTGTAATTGCTGTGTAGCTGAGTAAGAGTAAAACCAGCAAACAGCAAAATCCGTTTAGTCTCACAACAAAATATTGGTAGCATAAAAAATATATCCTATATTGCAGGAGTGCTTTCGCTCTTTTCGTCCTTGTTAGTGAAAGTTATGAAGTGGATATGCTTCGCTTTTCAGCTTTAATTTGTTGCTGCGCTCTACGTTCCACCAAAATTTTTATTTCAGTTTTTTAATTGGTATGGTTTGCAATATATATATATATATATATATATATATATATATATATATATATATATATATATATATATATATATATATATATATATATATATATATATATATATATATATATATATATATATTCGATATATACATATTTGTCGCGATTTTTATATGCACTCGCACAGTTATCTGTATACTCACATCTGTTTGTCGTTTTTTGTACACTGTAACCATAGGGAAAAAGCGTATATTAAGTCTGTGCAAATGTATGAAACATGGTAAGAAGGAAGCTTGCCAGATCCTATAAGGTATGTATATATATTCGTCATCTGCATCTTAAGACGAGTCGATATAGACATGGTCCGTTTGTCCGACCGTCTGTTTGAACGAACGGATCTTGAAGACTATAAGAGATACAGTTAGGTAAGTGAGGACTCTCCTTTTCCTCTTCAAATAACTAGTATTAATTGAAGATGCTAACGTCACTTTAAGCGGTAGCTCCCATATAAATCTGCCCCCATTTTAAAGGTTTTTTATGTATCTGGTGCATCTGACGTAAATTCTAATATGTAAAATGTATTGCATAAGGGCTAGCTCCCATATAAACTTGATCTCCAATTTTAATTTTTTATATGAAATTTTTAGTGTTTTGTTCTTATTAATAATTAAGCTAAATATACCATAGTTAACGTATCTTACGTCAATGCTTTCAAAATATTTTATATAGACCCAGATCGGACCATTTTAAGGGGTAGCTCCTTGCGCAACCTGTAGTACATTTTTGTTGCTATAAATTTGGCTTTATGAATAAATTCCTATAATTACAAGTACAAATTTAATGCCGTAAGTGCAAATTCATGCTTGAAATTTTCTATGAAATGCATAATTTGAGTGTGACATATAAAACATTTACTAAGTTGTTGTAATTCACTTCACACTTTTTTTTAAATATAACCGGTTCATAACCGGTTCATACCCGTTTCACTATTTTACACGGCAGCGTACCGCTACACGCTTTAGCGACAAATGAAAACAGTTTGAAAACATATGCAACATATTTACACCATTTTTTATCAATTCTAATAAAATATTCCGCATATGTCCAGATCGGTTCACTGAAGTATATAATCTATGGCTCTTATAACGAGCCTTAGAGTAGGTACAGGGTATCTCGAAGTCGAGCACACTCAATTGCAGCGTTCTTTCTTGTTTTTTTTTTTATTATATTCGTTTTCCAAGGATTTATGTTTGCGCTACCATATTAATTGGTTTAGTTTTTCCATCGTTTGTTAGCATTTAATAGCGTAGTATATGCATTTTGCGTGCTCTGTACAACGAATTCGCTAATTGTTCAAAATGTATATGAACTACAAATTTTGTAAATCGAATAAAAATATTTTGTTGTAGCCCTTTGGTGAGTGTTCGAAATTTATTTGAATTTGAGATATTGCGCTTTAACAACGGGCTCTGTACCTCATTTTCAATAGAAAATGGGAGACAGTCAGTTCTGTTCTGGTTCTCACTTTCGGAAAGATTTTGCCGAAGTGAATTCTCTCTCTCTCTCTTTCTCTAATTCTCCTAGAAGAATGAAATTAATGAACTTTGTAGTTTACTGGTCGACATAATTAAACGCATTTAAGATGTAAATGAAGATTAATTTGTTTGATTCTTTACCAAATAAACAGTTCATTTGAACACAATAGACAAATATGCATATATGTAAGTCATGCATAAAACATATTTCATGGCAGTCAGTCTGAAGCAGTATGCTATCACGCAAAGAAGCTTACGTTCAAACCCTAACTAAGGCACTTCTGTTAAGTTTTTAACCATAAGGGAGATTTGTAACAGCACCGATGTAAAAATGGCCAATGCCATAAGTGTTAAACGCTTGTATCGTTTTTTTCTCTTGATCTCTATCAAAGTTCGTTGTGTGACTCTTTAAATTGATAAGGAGAGAGAGAGATAGAGAAAGATCAAAAACAGAAAGAGAGAAGGAGAGTCAGACAGAGAGAGAGAGAGAGACAGGGAGAGAGAGAGAGAGAGAGGGAGAGGAAAATGAAACAAAATATGTGTGTGTGTAGGTAAGATATATATTTTGTGTGAGTCGATTTTTCGCTATGTGAGTGAAGATTCTTAACGCTTTTTATAACCAATATATTCAACCAATTTTTATAAGATCAAACCTATTTAATTGATGTTTTTTACTAAAATCGATGTTATAGGAACTCATGTTATCTTTTCTGAGGCTTCCTGTCGGTCTCAACAATAATTTGTATAGAAAAAATTTCTACAGCTTTCTGCAGCCTCAATATATATATATATATATATATATATATATATATATATATATATATATATATATATATATATATATATATATATATATATATATATATATATATATCTCTCTCTCTCTCTCTCTCTCTCTCTCTCTCTCTCTCTCTACATACATACATACATCTCTCTCTCTCTCTCTCTCTCTCTCTCTCTCTCTCTCTCTCTCTCTCTCTCTCTCTCTCTCTCTCTCTCTCTCTCTCTCTCTCTCTCTCTCTCTCTCTCTCTCTCTCTCTCTCTCTCTCTCTCTCTCTCTCTCTCTCTCTCTCTCTCTCTCTCTCTCTCTCTCTCTCTCTCTCTCTCTCTCTCTCTCTCTCTCTCTCTCTCTCTCTCTCTCTCTCTCTCTCTCTCTATCTATCTATCTATATATATATATATATCTCTCTCTCTCTCTCTCTCTCTCTCTCTCTCTCTCTCTCTCTCTCTCTCTCTCTCTCTCTCTCTCTCTCTCTCTCTCTCTCTCTCTCTCTCTCTCTCTCTCTCTCTCTCTCTCTCTCTCTCTCTCTCTCTCTCTACATACATACATACATACATACATACATACATACATACATACATACATACATACATACATACATACATACATACCATGGGTAAACATCTACGTGGCAACTCTGCCATAGAGATCATTGGCAACATCGCTCTACATCTACTAAACCTCGAAAAGTGGGCGTGGCATCTCATCTCTCTCTCTCTCTCTCTCTCTCTCTCTCTCTCTCTCTCTCTCTCTCTCTCTCTCTCTCTCTCTCTCTCTCTCTCTCTCTCTCTCTCTCTCTCTCTCTCTCTCTACATACATACATACATCTCTCTCTCTCTCTCTCTCTCTCTCTCTCTCTCTCTCTCTCTCTCTCTCTCTCTCTCTCTCTCTCTCTCTCTCTCTCTCTCTCTCTCTCTCTCTCTCTCTCTCTCTCTCTCTCTCTCTCTCTCTCTCTCTCTCTCTCTCTCTCTCTCTCTCTCTCTCTCTCTCTCTCTCTCTCTCTCTCTCTCTCTCTCTCTCTCTCTCTCTCTATATATATATATATATATATATATATATATATACCGAGAGATAGTAAACGTCTATCTGGCAACTTTGCAATGAATAGATTCATTGGCAACATCGCTTTACATCTACTAAACTTCTGAAAAGTGGGCGTGGCAACCTTGATATTGGATACTTCAACTTGATTGCAATAAAAATAAGTCTAGGTGCCGGGTTTCTGGTTATGTGGTCGTTATCTTAAAAATTGATTCTCATAAATATGTAAAAGTCACAACTTCAGCCAGACCAATAGATAGACAGACAGACGGACAAAGCTTAGATGGACTCATCTGGTCAAGCTGATAAAAAATATATATACTTTAAAGCAGGGGTGTCCAGAAGTTTGAAATGCTGCACTCGAAAATACGTACGAAATTTTTATTGATTTCCTTTTTCGCATACGCAGAAGATAACAAAACGCAAAGACATGGTTTTGTGTAAATTTAGCTGGTTAATGCAAAGAAATGTTTTTGTGTAAATTTAGCTGGTTAATGCAAAGGGCTGCATTTGTACGAGTTTATGTGTTGGCAATGGGCAACCTATGTTCCCGGCCCTATATATCGGAAATTATTACTCCTACGATTTAGAACCACAAGACCTTTTAGCTTGAAAATTGAATTTTCTTTAATTTTGTTCATAGCTAATTTTTGTATATCTCTGCTAGTTTCGGAGATACAGACCAAAATGTTAAAAATTTCAAGGTAACATTTTTGGTTTAGAGACATCCACTAACCTAGCAAAACGGCTATCACCACTGAATTCAGCGTACTCAATTTAGTAATTCAATTGATTAATGAAAAAGCTGCGTGTATGTCCGATACTGCTCAGCCTATGTTGAAGAGTATCACAAAAACAAATGTGCATGAAGAGCTTATGTCCTGAGGAGTTAAACAAGCACAAGTAATGTAAAAAAAAAAACAGCTAACTGCAGAATATTCTGCGGCATATTAGCAACCATGTAGAATATTCTATAGATTAGCAAACTCTCAAAAAGCAACGAGCTTTTTTGATCGGTCAAATTAAGGACTAAAAAATTCAATGTGTACGTTTAAAGAAAAAAATTGGCTGTTTTACACAGTTTATTCATAGCATTCACCAAATTTTAGATTTGAATGTTATAGTTGAACAATCAAAGCAGTAAACAAACGTTACTGTTGCAATACCATACGCAGAAGTACTAAAAAATGCCAATATTATTTTGTACTAATTAATTTTGTATCTATTTCTTAAAACTTGTTCACAAAAGAGTCGATCATGTAAGAAACAAAATTCGCACTTTAAACAACTATTGAATCAATAAATTGTTCACTGACTACCGCTTCTGATAAGAACTTCATTTTGAATACTATACAGAAAGTAAATTAACTATTATGAAAACACAAAGTATTAAATATTCATTACATTCCTTTCATTATTGCTACTCGCGGTTTTTATCCGAAAGTTTTAATATAGCAATACAATAAAAAGTCTTCAGACAAAACAAAGCAATAACAGACACTGAGTAGTATTAGCCTAGTTTTACAATCAACTAACACAAAGGCGAATATCTTTTGTCTTACAGAGCCTTAAGCAAACCACAGAATAATACCAGACTCGAATAAGAAAATACAACGCTACAAAATGTGCTTATTCAAAAACAGATTTTTTGAAGTTGTAAAGAGTTGTAACGAGACACAGCGCATGCAAAGATTTCAATAAAGTATCTAGATACATGTTGGTAGTAGAGTGGATGTCTATGAATGCAGCGCTAACTGAATGAGTGAATCGTGTAAAACAAAAAGGGTGGTTGCATGAAAGCATTTAAGCAGCATAGAGCACTCAGTACCACCCTCTTAAAGACGAAATGATGCCTGAACGTCAGAGCAAGTTATTAATTTTTGCATAGCTCTATATATAGGGGGTGTTTTTTTTAGAGGTTTCACTTTTCGAAAGTGATTAAACCGAAATTAAATTTTTTCAAATTTGTTTTGAAAAATCTGACATTTCTAGCCTAATTGAGAATACTAAAAACAACAAAATTTCATACAAAAACTTAAAGTCGGAGGGCATTTTGTATGTGGGCTACTCCTTATAGTGGCCCGATCTGAACATATGCGGTAGATTTTAATAGGATTTACGTAAAATACACTAAATTTGGTGTTTCTAGCGTAATTAACAACAGAAACGAAAAAATTTGTATATAAAAACTGAAAAATTGGGGCCAGGTTTGTATGAGAGAGGTTGGCATGTTCATTTAATACTAATTATCTGAAGAGGAAGTAAGAAGAGTCTAAATATTTAAACTCTCTAAAGTCTTTATATCATATAGTCTCCCAGATCTGTTCGTTCAAACCGAAGGACGGACGGATGGACAGACGAACGCACACATCTATTATCTTCCGATGCTGATCAAGAAAATATATATACTTTATAGCGTCTGCGACGTGTCCTGCCAACTGTTTACATACATTTTCACAAGCTTTATTTACCGTTTTACCCTATGTGTACAACATATAATAAATAGTGGTAAAAAATTGGACTACACGACCCGTTGTGCCACATCCGAGTCAACCCGAATTCATATTTACACACAAATGTCATGAAATTATCTTCTCTCTAATGAAGCCAATTTTCAGTTTGAAATTATGTAATCTCAGTATTTTAATTAAATGCAAAGTTCTACACCTCTGAAAAAAAAAAACGCTATAGCCAAGTAGAAATATGCTACATATGACTAAAGCCAGCTTAGGGTGTCATAACTGCAATGCAAATAGAATTTCTATTTCTGTGCTGCGCGCGCACTGAAATACAATCCAAAGACACCGAACAGCTGTCAATGGGATTTCACTGCAGACTGCCAAGGATTAAGCTGCACGCTCCCACAGCATGTCCTTCTCCTGCATGCTTTTCACTTCCGCACCAATGTGTAAGTGAGGTAAATGCACTTTGACGCGTTTCGCAAAGAAATCCGACATTTTAATTGATACATAAATATAAATGCAGTCGCAGGCATAGTACATGGAGACTTCACTCGGTGTGCCTTCTAAACCATCATCGTTGTGGGCTTAAGTGCGCTGAGTCGTGTCGCGTTGTGGGCTTATTTGCGCACTCATTAAGGTTTTTCATTTCTGGCATTTTGCCTCATTTGAAATTTGAGCTGTTTTATGCTTTTTTCCACCCACAATTTAGTATTCTCGTATAGTTTTTCATTCATTTTTCTTTGCATTTTGATGTTTATGTGCAAGGATTATGTTTGAGTGAATGGCATTACGGATGAATGGGTTGATGTATATATATGTTGATGTCTGACTAGCTGTCTGGTAAGGAAGCAGTGCATCAGTTAGCTAAATTGTTTCTACTTTTGTAAACGTTTTTCTTGTTTGATTTTTTTTTTAAATTTTATACATTGAAGATATTCATATGGTTTGCGAGTGCAATGATCCTTGTACAATTGCGTATAATAGATACAAATTCAAAATTACTAGCTTGTGAAAATCATATCATATACAATATATAGTTATGTCATTCAACTCGTTTTTTTCGTATATGATACATCGATAAGCAAGAATGCAACAGATATAGCATGCTTGGAAAGATGAACGTGTTTATGAGTGGATATATTGAAATTCATATAATACACAAGGCGTTTTTCCTGAAAAGCACGATATAAGTAGCAAACATGTGACTGATGAGAACATCGTGTTTTTGAGGCTAAATCTTTTTTTCTGTGTAACAAAAAGTTGTTAATCTCTAAAAAAAAATATATATAAAAGCAATGTGTTATATAAAACGGAACGAGAGTTGTATTTTTGAAGTCAAATCCATAGAATTTCATCAATGTCTTTCCCAATCAACTTCGGAAACCAATGATTTGGCATAGATTGCAAAAACACTATTTGGCTTTGTTATTACTCAAACACACAACATACAATATAAGCGCATATAAACTGCAAAATCTACAAGATCTTAAATTTTTATCTACAAAAAATATATTTGTATCTGAAGAATAAATAAAATGCTTTTATAATTTTTTTACTAAAATTCTATTCAGTCGATGTTTGCTGCATCTTTCTTCTATATATTCCTATTGCACAAATACATACTACATGATTTGTTGTTGTTGCCTGTTTTTATTAATTTTACAGTTTTCATGCTTATAATTCGCAAGCAGTTTATGCATGATTTTGGTAAAGTGTCATCGTTTTGCTGTATTTGGCTATCGTTGCTAAGCACTCTGGCTCAGAAGATGTGGTAGCTGGTTATTATAGCTTAACATCTGATAGCTCCTTCATTGAAGGACAAGAAATGTTAGGCTGATTTTTTGGAAATAGATGAAATGTTGAGCTTGCTCTACTTCTGTCACGGGTTGGCCCGGTATTATAGTACCGCCGGGATACAACCCACATTTATAAATACATTTCATAAAATTAGGGAAAAGTCGGGGGGGGGGGGAGGGCACTGATAACTTAGTTGATGAAATATGAGATTGTGTGACGTGAAGTTCCGTTTTCTCTCCCCCACTGAGGAGAGCAATTGATTATGACGCCGCAAATCGACGTCAATTAAACGATTGCTTTTCAAAACTTTTCAAAAAAGACGGCTTTCGGATTAAACAAAATAGATGAATCCGTTTACTTCGGTGGAACTGAAACTTTAATAATTTTCACAAGCATCTTACAAGTCTTTTAGTACTCGTATTATTAGTGTTAATTTGCAGCCTTCATTCCACTTTTAGGTTAGTTAGTTAAAAAAAAAAACGTTAATTTTATTTATAAAAACCACAAAGTTGTTTGTTGGTCTTTTAGGGAACTACTTCTAAATGTGACAAGCACAAATCCATTAATAATTATGTGAAGTTTCCGTTCATAAGACGTCACCATTTCGAATTTTAAGTTGATATTGACTGCAATGAGACAGTTCTTCATACAAAAACCGAGTTGAGTTTGTATGGGGGTTAACCTTTAAGTGAGCGTATTCAGCCTGCGACCATAAGAAGTTTCCATAACCGATTGCAGATCGACAGATAGAGAACCAGAAATACTTCACATATAATAGTATTGCGATACCTTTGTTGTTTACAGCACCGTTCGTCAGTTATAGGGCCTTGGGATCGAATGTAATCGGTTGTTCACACAGAAACGAAAGGAAGGCATGTCGAAGAGAGTAAAAAAATGAAACTAAACTCAAAAAATACGTTTAGCAAAGCTGTTTCGTACTCCGCAACATGCTCCATGTGACTCGCTTTCTGACCTCACTTCTTCTCGAAGGAAGATGTTGCCGGCGATATGGGATACCAGATATGGGATAATCAGATTTAACTTAGAGTGAGCTCTGTTAAAACTAGTTGTGAATTACAAATGTTTGTGAATGCATACAATTCACAGCATATTAACAAAGCTGCCTAGTATACTAAAAGTTTATATACAAAAGCACAAAGGTGCCGACGTACACATTTACATCGACATCTTTTTTGAACTTCACTTAAATAAATTATTGAAATAGACCGTAGAAATAATTAATTCAACACCTTCCGCACTTTTAAACACTCAAGAGAATGTAATATGAAAAATTTACGCAAATCTTCAATAACTGACCCGGCGTTTACAAATAATAAAAAATGAAACTCAACTGAATTAATTTGCATTATTAAATTTGTCAAATAAATCAAATAATACAATGAAATATTTTTTTTTATAAAGGAATAGCTTCATTCAACTTGAACTCTTGATGCTAATTGCAGCAAACAGAAATAAATATTTGAAGTGGTCCTTTAGCGATTTTGGGCATGGGGGAAGGACAAAAGTATTCAAAGCAAAGCCATGCATAAATTATAAGTCTCAACGCCTTAATTTATGCTTTAAAAATATTTGTTAAAAATTAATACCAACAGACAACTGTGAAGCAAGACAGACAGACAGACAGACGCGTAAAAAAGGATAACGCACTAATTCAATAATTTATGTACATTTTTTAACGCATGAAAACGTCGCACCGCATTGAACAAACTGCAACAAGGACAATGAAAAGGAAAATGAAAACGATGGCGACGTTGAATGGCAAGGGCAATCCTTGCTGCGCGACGAAATCTACAATTTTTATTTTTTTAATTAAAAATCTTATATTTTATATTTGTAAAATGCTTTTTTTGTTGTTGTATGCAAAGGTTTTGCAATACGCTGTTGCAGGATGTATGTACAATCAAATACAAAATACTCTTGATGATGTAAAAACCAAGTGACGAAACATAAGTGCAACTCGCAAAACTTCTCATATCAATTTTTGTGATGAAAATTTAAAATTTTTTATTTGTATTGTTGAGATTTATTGTAATTTGTAATGCAGCGTTCGAGCGTTTATATTATAAAAAAAATCACATTTCTAAGTAAATAGAAAACCAAATTGGTTACGCCAAATTCCTCTTAATTGTGAGTATCTTCTCCAGCAATTAATATCAGAAGTTTTGGAAGCTGCAAATAGGTTTTCATTACTTGTGGTTTTTAACTCGTCAAGAGGCTTTTTTTATTTGATATCAGTTATTTGAATAGAGCAGATGAATGAAGAGTTCGGTTAGAACTGTAAATGTATAGATAACGACGCATGTTTGCGGTTCTCCATAATAAGGCTTCATTTTATATTGAGCGCTTTTCATCATTTCTTCATTTGTCTCATTTGTCAAACTTAAAGCAGTCACATTTGACATATGTGCCGTTAAAGCTATTCGACGTACGTATACAACACCTCAAAACAATTTTAAATCGTAGAAACTCAATAAATTCGAAATAAAAACCTTTTAAATATGCAAAAGATCTTATCCATGTAAGGCAAATGATATTATCAGTTTGTCTCTAAGTTTGTAACACATCAGGACAACCATCGGAGACCCCACAAAGTAAATGTAATTTGAATCAGCTGGACGGGAAGACCGCTCCACACTTGCCATCTGTCTGGATCTTGTTGTATCTCAGTGAACAGGACTTTCACAGAAATGTATATTATATCAAAATTTGCACAATCACACAACGTAGCATTGCTCGAAATATGAGCACGAAATTTTGGACTCAACTTTTGGCAAATCGGCAAAATGTTGTTTTTAAAATTTATTTTTACCTATATTTTTTTACGAAGTGATTCTACAGCACCATCTTCATTTGAAAGGTATTTGAATGACTTTTCTAACGACATACTTCGTATTTAAAAATATTAAGTCGTTTGTGCACAGTAGCCAATTGAAATCTGAGCATTTTATGACTTTTCCCCGCCAAATTCCGCTATTTTGAAGTAGTTGTAGAAAAAAACTTTCTTAGTTTCTTTGTGTGCAGGCAGTATCAACCAAATATTAAAGGATTCAAATAAACAAACTAAATCATTAATTTGAGAAAATTTTAAAAAAATTCGTAACTCAGAACTGCGGTGTACCGACTTTGTTGGTCTTGAGTACGTAGGAATCGTCTCGATCTAAAAACTAATACAACAATTGTTTGGTAATTCTCCATGTTCTCATGTTCTCCATGAGCCCCAAAATATCTTGATGGTATGTTTTTTTTTCAACACCCTACATTTTACACTGCGGTTATCCTATTTTGTATGTTTCCAGATCTGTTTAATGGTTTATAAATCATCTCGATCGAACTTAACAGTAAAAACTCCGATGTAATATAGTGCTCTCGCTGGAGCTCAACTGAGCTGGGCTTAAGTCACTTGCGTGGACTACCGTTCACAGTGATAAGCAAGGATATGCGGCTATTATTGTAGTTCACGTTCATTTCAAATTGAGCGGATTAAGTTTAATTACAACTTTTGACAGTGGCTAACAAAAATTCTAGAAAATTGCATGCAAGCGTATAATGAATAAAATAAAGTTCGAATGCAAGCAACAAAAGGTTCTGCTCCTGCTCCTGCACAGGCTTTGTAAATGAAAAGTAAACCATTACTTTATACATAGTACGTACGCAGCTGGCGGTCGTCATGGTGGCATTTGGCTGGGTGGGTGGGTGTTTGTTTTGTTTGTTGCAAACCAAAACTGCATGCCATATCCTTGGCAATGTCCTGCGTAATGAAACAGCACGCAATGCGATGCGATGTCGTGGCATATTCGTTACGCGCACGTGTTAAATTTTGGATATGGTGGCGGTTTTGTTCTGCGTCTTTTGCTTTGAAGCTTATAATTGGATTTAGTTGTTGTTAAGGTCCTTGATCCTTGCGCTTACATACGGCTGCATATGCTTGCTGTCGTTCTATTCTATCTTTTGTTGTTATTATAGTAATGAATGTAATGAATTCGTCTTACTTTCAATATGATTCTTGAGACTTGTGCCGCAGACAGGATATGATGATATTTAATGCATTCTATAAAATGCTACTGTTCTTGTACCAGATACATATATGTAGTATGTATGTATGTATCTGGTGGTTGCTTTTACTACTTATGTTGCCTTCAGCTTTCCAAAATCGCTCATTATTACACTTTACTGAGTGATTTTGGTATTTATAGTTGTCAGTAAGACAGACAGACAGACAGACAGACAGATAGATACATATAAAAATAGTCATTGAAATGACTGACAACGTCTGGTTAATTAAATTTTGCGCTTGATGCATCATATTTGATTGCTAAGTGAAATAATTTATTTTGTCTAAGGTTTTGTTATAATATTATTACATTTATAATTTGAATTTTGCATTTTTGGGAATGCAAGTTATTAGTTTTTAGTTATGTTAAAACTTTCAAAATACAAAATAATAATACAATCATTATCTATAATGAAATTAGTTTCTGTTAATAATTTTCATATTTATCTTTTAACATTATTCAGTAAATTTAAATGGTTTAATTGATTAAGAAAATCAAATAAGATCCTTACTCAGTATAGTATAGAACACATTCAAAAGTCAATTTATTAATTTGAACATATGAAGACTAAAATAATGGTTTGTTTTCTATACTTCTGTAGAAAGTGATAAAACTAAATGAGTTAATTTAAAAGAGTCCACTCTGTATACTGCATTTTCATTGAAACAACTTGGTCTGCCGTCAATAAACACTACTCAAACTACAACGAATCAAATAAAGTAAGAACGCTACAGTAAGGCTTGATAAATACTCTGTACCATTGTGCAAGCATACTCGTTACACAAATTACTCAAATCAATTTTTTGCTTCTTTTCATTTGCTGCTTTAAAAAATATTGCAAACGAAACAAATAAGTTCAAACATGTTGTAAGTTATGGTTGTTTGGCTCGATACGACCAAATAAACAAACCAAATGAATAAACAATGCGTATGAACGTAGCAAACAGCGCAATCGTTCGACACTGCATGATTCATCCATCTCTATTGCACTTTCTTCGTTATAATTTCACATCTTCATAAGCATTTCGTTTTTTACAAGTACGCAAAGTGCTTGCTTTGTTTTGTTTGGTCAAACGAAAACATACGAAAACAACATCAAGCAAGTCTGTAAATGCCTTGTTTGCCTTTTCGAATGCACTTTTGCAATGCTTTATTCTGTACCTTGTACTAGATAAATACTCTTTATGAATATGAAGTTTGTATTTACAAACAAACACGTGCAGGCACGTTCATATTTTGGTATAGACACGGCCGATACGAGCATGAAGTTAGGGTTTACGAACATGCATGTCTGTCTATACCTCAAAAAAGCACGGTAGATTACGAAAACCAAAAAAATGTGAATTGGCAGGTTGTGTAGTAGTTAGATTGGCTAGTTCCCTTATCTGAAATAAAAGCATTTTAGCCTTCTTAATAGATGTACATAAGTGTTAGTATGAGTTTATATTCTGTAGCATATAATGTGGCTTAAATTAATTATTTAATAATCTAGATTCTAGATAGACGTTACAAAATATTGCATTAAACTAATTGCGTTGACAACTATAATAACAAAATAGTCTAATACAAAACTGCGACAACAGATCATCTTAGTAAAGCCAGCATAATTTCTTATGGGAAAATGTACCAGATACAAAGTAAACATCGTGCACTGCAATAATTAAAAATAGTTTGATAAAATATACATTATGAAGATATACAATAGAGAAAGAGGGTATTCATGCAATTGTTGCTTAACAGATTCTAATTCTATTAAAAGCAGAATCTGGTAAAAGAATGTTTACTGTAATTGTAAAGGATGTCTCAGGATTTGCGCCGGATTTGATTTTTAAATAAAAAACTGTTATTGAAACATAAAGTAGACATCATGAGGTTATGTATGGAATAACACAACGGGTAAATAGCTCATCGGGCATTATTACAAAACAACAACAAGAAAATGCCGTTTTGCATACATAAATGTTGCGTTCTTTTCGATACCGATACCGATACAGGAACTCGGTGTTTCCAGATACACTATGCAGCGAATTTTGACAAAAGATTTGCAGAAGAACTGAAGCCTACAGACCATGCACAGCGAAGAGAGTTCGTCAATTGGTTCGTGGAACAACAACAAGAAAATGCCGATTTTGAAGACAAAATCATCTTTAGTGACGAAGCTCATTTTCATCTCAATGGCTTCCTTCGTTAACAGGCAAAATTGTCGGATTTGGGGCTCAGAAAAGCTACGAGTGACTTCTGAGAATCAAATGCATAAACAGTGTGTCACTGTTTGTTGTGGATTTTGGACAGGAGGCATCATCGGTTCATTTTTCTTCGAAAATGAGGCAGGTGAAACATAAACCGTAAATGGTGTTCGTTATCGTGAAATGTTGACCAGTTTTTTTTTTGCCGAAACTTGAAGATATTGATCTGGAGGCATCGGTGCCACATGCCATACAGCACAAGAAACAGTTCAATTACTGCATCAGTCGTGTCCTCTAGCCTTTTGGTGACCAGAATTGGACGCCTAGATCATGTGATGTGACGCCGCTAGACTTTTTTCTTTGGAGTTTTTTTTGAAGTCACAGGTTTAGGTGAATAAGCCCACGACACGTCAAGCATTGAAAGAAGAAATTACACGCTGCATCAATGAAATACGGCAACATTTATGCAAAACGGTTATGATTTCACGAAAAGAGCGCGTATAACTTGATGTGTTATTCCATACATAACCTCATGATGTCTACTTTATGTTTCAATAAAAGTTTCCAAAATTTTGAAAAAAAAAAACACAGTTTTTTCTTTAAAAATCGAATCCGGCGTAAATCCTGAGACACCCTATATAATCCGTAATTGTGTAATCCGTAATTTTCGAATGTAGTAATACTGCCATACTTTTTGCAGAGTGTTGCCACTTTTTTTTTGTTGTCATTGGAACGCCATGCATGAGTACCCTAAATGTTAATATATTACTTGGTCCTTCATAAATTTATAAAGTTTCGCTTTCCATTTCAACTGCTTCCATGTTGTACTTAAGATACAAATTTTTATTTTTAAATTATTTTCTTCATATTCTATGCGATCATTAAACAATGCGACAAGAAATATGTTTATTAATGGTAAAAAAAAGGAACATAAACATGACTTGATCGAATTATTAAAATCATGAGCAGATTCAATTTCGAGATGGAAATAAATTGCTGAAATTATCCCACCAAGCGATATTATAGGTTCAATAATTTCATAGACCATTACTGAACTGATTATATTTAGAATTTGTAGCGTTTTCTGTTGCTGTAATTTCGATAAACGATAATATGTTTCAAATATCAGCACTAATTTTGACTTTTTACATATAGTATTTTGTTGTAATAGTGTTTCGACTAATTCATTTAGTACTTTTAAAACAGTCAATAACAACATTTGATATAAAAAATATGCCCAACTAAGCAGTTCATGTAGATATAGAAAAAGTAGTGATGAAAAAGAAAGTGGCACAATTCCGTTCCTCAAAGTGCAAATATTGTAGCAGAGTATGAATAGTTTTACAGCATACATTACAAGTATTGTGGCATCACAAGAAAAGGTTATTTTAATAGTATCTTTAAAATTATTCAAAATTTGGAACATCTCATTTACACTGCTTACAATTAATTCACTGTAGTATTTGGTGTGTGTTAATTTAATCATTTTAAAGAGACCATATGCACGTACAATTAACAGAATACCAACTGTCCAACATAGTAGCAAGGGGGAAATATTGCCCTTATCTTCCTGAAGAGGTGTCTTCCAGAAAAAAAAGTATACGATGAACAGACTTTCCATGAAGCACATACATTTTGGACAGTATTGAAATATTTTAAGATATTTTGAATAAATTAAACGTTTAATTTTTAATTCGTTTCGTACATATCTAAAATCACAGAGGAAAAGTAGACGACAGTTGATGTAGATAACTATAGAAATCAGTTTGTAGAGCCAGCTATAGCTAAAACGTTGTCTATGTGGCAACATGATTTGAAGAACTGTGCAGCTTTTCCATGAATTCCAAAAGTTTTCATGTAGATAATAGTGTATAATAAAGTTAATAGAGACCTATCTATAATATTTTGTAAAGGTTAATTTGGTATTGACAATTTGTTTGTGATAATGTATTAAGTAGTAATTAGTAGATGAATATTTGTTTAGTGTTACCGCAATCGGTAATCTTGTTTTTGTTGTGTTCAGTTGTAAAATTACATTGTTACATGCAAGGGATTGGCACTTCAAGTTTTTTTTTTTGGACATAACTTATCATAAAATCAATAAAATGAAATTTGATGTATGAGTGTTAACAAACGAAAAAAATAAAGAGCGGTGGCAACCTGCAAGCCAACCAAGTTGCCAACGTTAATTTTGTCGCCATTATGAAATATCTTTAATTTAAGAGCACAGCATAAAAACAGAATTACAATTTTAAATTTTTTAAAAAATACGCAGCCTTCTGCTTGTTGCATACAAGCACATAAACTTGTCGTAACGTAGGGTATAGAGTACTAAAATAAAATTTCAAAATTTAAAAAAAATAATTGTTCAACAGAGTAAAATGAAACTAACTGCGAATTATAAACTTATAGTACACAACTAGTTTTAGTATATTGCATATTTTTCTGTTCAATGATTAAATGAAGAAACTGTTTTATAATATAATACTAATAACATGTACAGGTATATCTTCTATGAACTAAACTACTCACGCAAACATTGTCAATTTCACATTTCAGCGTTGAGAATCAAATGTTGCCACATTGAAATGCGATCAGGTGATTTGCCAAACAGTAGCAGAACACCATCCCCCAAGTGGGTGGATTTCGACCCTTTATGCCAACAGTTACTCATACCTACTTACATATCAAAGCACTTAACCCTTTTTGATACACGTTCAAACATGAAATCTAATAAAATAAAATGTGCTACCATGACGACGATGACGACGATGAGTATGACGTTGTGGACGTTGACTGTCGTCATATTGTACTGCAGTTGAAAATATCTCCCCATCTGATGACAACAGTGCAATGAGAGAAGTACACACTTGGGACTGCATGTTTGAATGACTGAAAGATGTGTGTGAAGATTGTGAAACCATGTGTAAGTAGTTGCTATATAAAAGTATTGTATATTGACTTTTGACATTGAGCGAGAGTTAGAAATGTTATATTGTATATCAAGTTAAATCATTTGATTTGCACTTCTGGAAATGCTAAATTAAATAACACTGGTTTGCAAATTTCAGTTTTAATACGGTAGTAAGTTGCTTTTATACTTTTTTTTTAGAGTAATTCGGGTGCACTGAACACGAAAAACACTTTTGGGCCATTCACCTAGATATTGCTATATTTGTGTTTTGCAATGTATGTTTTTACTGAAACCAGCGTCCAGTGTGAATGACAAACCCTATCTATTGCTAGAAGAGTGATTAAATTAGCCGTAAAATGGTATCTAATACGTTTCGATCGAATGAAAAATAAGTTACAGCTGATGAAAGTTCATACCTTAGGCAATTTTTAACGAATTTTATAAATTTTTGTTTTAAATTTCGATCGTGCTTGTCATTCACACTGAACGCTGGTTTAAGTTAAAATCTTACATAAAATACCCAAATATACCGTTAACTATGTAAATGTCCTAAATGTAAACAACCAGTATCTTTTCTCGTGTTCAACGCATCAAATTACACCAAAAAAATGTAAGTGCTGTAAACTAGTGTAATAAATATATGCTTTGAGTGCTGTGCGTGAATCTTAAACTTAAAATGTTGATAAGCATGCTTTAATAGCTTTTTAACTAATATAGTTGTACCCGAGTGTGGTTTATTTATAAATGCAAATTTTTATGAACTGCAGCTAATCTACTTTATAAGCTGTAAGAACCAAAACTACTCTAATGTTTCAATGTTTTAAATTCAGTTTGAAAATTTTTATATACGCTCAGTGGGTGGCAATGCTATAAAATTTCACCGTGCAACCTTGCGCTGTGTTGCATTTTGTGCGATTTGTGCTTAATTTATGCATTTTTTTTGTTTTCGTTTTTATTTGAAAAAAGTCTGCTTTCCTCGTGGTAATTTATTATATTTTAGCGTGAAACTAATTTCGTTTTTCATTTCGTGTACAAATGCACTGACTTTCACTTTTTGGGATTGTGGTTCTTAGTGTTCTAGAGATTTTTTCGCATGTTCTCTGGCATTTTTCTACAAATGTGGTGTTGTTAATTTTTGCAGAAAATTTAATTAAAATCGAAATTGGTTACGGGTTGAGTTGAATTAGAGAACTTTCAAATGTAGACATTATTTGCTTAAAGCAAGTGTTGCTTATGAATATAGAACAGATGAATATAAAAGTTGCTTAGCTTCTATGGGAAGTTATGTACAGGTATGAGGTTGGGTTTTAAATAAGCGCCAGCCCAAAAAGTGGGCGGTACACGGTCACTAGTATATGTGTATGAAGCCATATGTCGCCATCATATCGAATTTCAAGTTGATATTGACGTTTTTCATACAAATGCATAAAAGTGTAGTGAGGGTTTGCATAGGAGTACCTCAAAAGTAGGCGGGACATGCCCATTTGTATATGCATATCAAGCGGTTGTTCACTAAGATCCACCAAGTCGAATTTCGAGCTAATATTGATTTAAATAAAGAATTTTTTCATAAAAAACACAAAAGGGGTTGGTGGGTTTGTATGAGGGCTACACCAAAAAGTGGGCGGCACGCACCCATTAGTCTATGTATGTTAAGCGGCTGTCCATAAAAGGCACCACATTGCATTTCAACCTAATATTGACTTTAATAAAGAAGTTTTTCATACAAAAACACAAAAGTGGACAGTTGGTTTGTACTGGGGAACCCCAAAAAGTGGGCTGCTCGCACCCATTAATGTATATGTGAAGTATCCGTCCACTAGAATCTACCATATCAGGTACTAAATCGATATTGACTACAATACAAATGTTTTTCATACAAAAAGGCAGTAGTGGGCAGTGGGTTTGTATTTTTTTTTTTTTTCTAGGAAATCACCCTAAATATAATAAGTAGTTTGTTGTCCCAACTTAGACGTTATCCCAACTTAACTGACCTTTTCTTATACATAATATAGCAATTTTAAAACATGTTCTTCTTCTCTAATTACAACCAAACACACTCCTAATCAAATTAAATATGTTCCACACAAAAACATGCAATTTAAATTAATGCTCAAGCTCCAAAATTTATGCAACATAATTGCATATGTCATTTTACAGCGCACATAAACGACAACAGATCCCATTGGAACACAACTCAACATGCGTCAAACCGACAATCGATGAAATTTTTAATCAAGCAAAAACAACAGGATACAAGTGCTCATTTCCGGGAATTGAAACCCACATGGCATACAAATTCAGATACGCGTACATACCAAAATACTGAGGGAGAGCAAATGCAAATCCCTCGAATTGAAATTGCAGCCTCAAATGAAATTCACTGTCATTGATTTGCAATTATTACTAAAAGCCCGCAAAGCAGGCTAATCACAATTCCAGCCGTTAGGCTTAACTCAACGCCGCAACAATGAAGACGTACGGACGGGTATTCTGCAAATGCATTTGCAGTCAGTGTAAATAGATCGAACAGCCAAGCAAGCAAGCAGGGGATTGAATGACTTAAAACCAGAGCATCAAATTCAACTGCTACTTCTTGCCCCAAAGTAGGCTGCAGGCAGGATAGCCTTGTCAACTTTATCGTCGATGTCCACGTCGTCGTCCTCGTCCTTGGCGTCGTCGCATTTTGGTTATATGCGACATGAAACGATTAAGTCAGCGTTGGCAAATGCTTTTAGCCATGCCATTGGTTATTGTATACATTAAAGGTGACGTGGAGTAAAGTAGCCACTGTACATTGTGTGTGTGCCTGCTTGTTGGTCATTAAGCGCACCACCTTCCAACTTCGGCTTCCTTGCATATAAAAAAGGGTGTTTTTTAGAGTTGCTGGTTTCTTCGCATAAACCAATAACTTCACGTAACGTCAGAGGAAATAATCCAAAGGCGTTGAATCGCACGATCTGGGTGATTAATTGGCTGATGCATTTTTATTTGTGCAGTTAAACCTTAGTCCAGGTTTGTCCAAGGTTCAACTTCGTTTCTTCAACATCCAAAAAATATTAAAAAAAAAAAAATTCAAAGAAATTAAAATTTTACACTTCGGGGTGCTAACTTCACATGGCTCACTGTATGACATCTTTGCGTATTATTCGCTCGGACCGTAAAATGAAAGCATCGCACTGTAACATTCCTGAACTAAACCACTATTTGCGAGTATTGTTCTGGCGTTAGTCTATACATGATCAAATGGCAAACCAGTTCCGACGAATTTATGACAGTTTAAACGCTATCGGAAAATGAAACCTCTATAAAAAACACCCTTTACTTACTTCTCATATACCTATATACGTTTAAATCGTGTGATTGATCACAATTTTCGAAAGTAATTATCCGCCTTAGTGTTTGTATATGCTTTACCATTGTAACTCCATTGTTCATGATGGCATAGCGAGCTCTACTCAACTGTTCCAATGGATAAACGTCAGTCAGCCGCCTTCTGCATGCACACGTTAAGCAAAATGGCCGACAACGCCATCACTTTCCATCAACGACGACGCCATTGTTGGACACTGACGTTGATATCGCCATCGTTGGTTCGACTTTGTAGCATTAAACGTAATTACTCGGTAAATAATTCGTGTAGAAAATGCTACACGCGCTTGATTTGATAATCGCTGCTGTATTAAGACATTGACTTGGTCAGATAAAAAAAAAAGTTTGAAGTTTAGTTTAGTTTAGTTTAGAAGTGCCTAGCTAGGCATTGTGCTGAGCATGTGGAGTAGATGGATGGATCGCTAAAGTTATTTTTAGTAGTTAAGCGAAAAGAAAAAAAAAAAGTTGATTGTCATTCATCAAATGAAAGTTTTATAAGTCTATAGTGGGAAATGGAACATGTATGCAGTGCATATTGAGTTGAAATTAAATCTAAATTACCATTAAGTGGTGGGAAATTTAATTGGAATGTCAAGTGCGCTGCGAATGGGACATTACATTTTAATTTTTGACAAATTGAGGGAAACATTGTCTATTATTTGGGAATAGACAAGTGGACGTCTATGAAGCAGTGTATAGAAGACAGCCATGTGTATACCCAAATAGCAGACAGAGTTCATCTGAGGTACGACATCATGACAATTTTGATTGACAGCGATTAGCCCAATTGTTTAATTCATCCAGGAACACCTGCGAGAGCTAGATTGCCTCGCTAGTGCCTATGTAGATGACCATGTTCTAATGGTTATCTACTGGGACTAAGCTACAAAAACCCGAACTGGTGTTCTTCACGGGATAGTATAAGATTCCCAGCTTCAGACTTCCACCCTGTGAGATGAAGTCAAGTATCTTGGTGTAATTCTGGACTCAATACTCTTTTAAATAAAAGAATGATATAGGCAATAGACGCCTTCCATGCCTGTAAAAGATTATTTCGAAGGAAACGGGATTACAAACATATATTTTTCATTGGTTTTATACTGCAGTGCTCCCACGATCCACTCCCCAAGCGGCTTTAGATGCCATATTGAAGGAACCTGTAGGCATCTTCCTAAACCACACATCTGCCAGAAACGCAGCTAGACTTCTGTAATCGTGTGTTGGAGGTCACTGCACCATCCTACACTCAGTGTTAAACCCATTTGAGCTTAAGGAGCGTGACTTTGTGTTTCAGAACTCAAATAAAATGAAAATTTTTAAGTTAGTTTTGCGGAGAGGGAAGACTGGAAGCAAGGTATCCCATGATAGGGCACTGGTGCTCGTTTCTTTTCAGAGGAACTAGCAACGCAACTTTCCTACCGCCTTATCGCCTTATTAGTGTTCCAGACTGAGACAAATAACTGATGGTTGGGAGTGGCACTCTGTATACTGCCAACATTTCACTCCGAAAAATTCTTTGAAAAATGTAAAAGTTGGTAGGAAACTTATTCGTCTATAAGACCTAACAAGATTTTACAGTTTAACACGTTTCGGAACCATCACAATTACAGCGAAAAAGAAAGTGATGAATGCACGCCATGGCACTGAAAATCATCACTAAGAACAATATTCCATTCTGTCATAGTCAAGAGCTTTACGAGCTTTGAGCCTTTTGATTTGACAGCGTATCTCATCTGGTGTAATGGGGCAGTTACGTTGCAGCTCATCACTTTATGCTTGCTCAGCATGAACCAATTCTGCAATTCGTCAGAAAACACTTCAGTGATTTCTGCAATCTGAACGACACCATGTGCTATCCGGACGCTGAATGGAGGTGCGTCGGAGAGGTTGGCGTAGAGATTTTGGGGAGCAGTAGACAGTTGCAAAAATTTTTTCTCTTGATTAATAGCAACCTTCACTAAAGCACATTGGAGACGATTCGAAGCGATTCTCGTGAGTAGATGATGCTTTAGGTTTGATTTTATAATTACTGCTGTTCCACCATGCGTTCCGCTGAATGGTTCGGAAAGTGGGTATCATACACCAACAACCGATAGCAATAAGTCTCTTATTTTTTTCTAAATTGACAGCAACTCAAATGCGTTATAAGTGCAAAGACTGCTTAAGCATTTTACATACTATATATCAATAATTTTATAAAATGGAAACGACCTACTGCAGGCCAAATCAATAGAGAGTCTTTAAAGTACATAGAAATACAGGCAGTCTGTGCCACTTAATAAACATGGAGCTATATTAAAAAAAATGGTACAAAGTTTTTTTTAGCATACTAAAACTAATTGCGAATTATAAGTCCTTTTAATTCTTAAGTGAATGCTCAAATTTCACAACTTTGATATTGTGCTGCGCTGTATGAACACAAAGGTCTACGCTCGACCTGCATGAACTATAGATCGACGGAAACTGAGTCGACACATTTATGAAACAGACGAGGGATGAATTTTTCAATCTGAAGCGTGATAGCAAAGCTATGTATGATGAGTTTCAGATGCTTCAAAAATCGTTTAATAAAATGAACTCCTCTTCTAAGTGAAAGAAGAGGAATTCTCCTAAGACAAAGCCGTCATTGACAATTTGTCCGCCTGAGGAGCCGGTAGCTTCAAAGTTACGAGGAGTAACTCCAGTTTTTTATTGTGACGAATTTCAAGAACAAACCACAAAGCTGAACAAAGCCGTATTTGGTTCCATATTGCAAAATTAATTCAGTGTAACCCAGTTTCTCGGAAATTAATTAACTTTAAATGCTTACTCATAATCCTAAACATATGCTCAGTTAAAGAGTAATACTAAGACAAAATTCTAACAACACCAAACATCAATAAAATAAAACCAGAACGTTAAACATATACAAGTATATCTACTAAGTGCATAGTACAAACAAACATATTGTCCAAGGATATTCACAACATAATCATGAACCTAATAAACATGATAATGGCGGTCACAAAAGCGGAAGTTGTATTAAAAAACAGAGAAAGGCTAGTGAAAGTGGCATATAACGGACGGAAGAAAGGACATGTTGTACTTCTAGCATAGAAAGTTATGAAAATCAAAGCAACAAACAAGCTTACAAGCTTATATAGCGGAATTGAGCACAGCATGAAGCGCAGCAAGGACCAACTGAAGTATTGTTGAAGCACTACTTACTACATATGTATAGATAGATAGATATATAGATAGTTAGTTGAAGCAAGTTTCCAGTCAATTGAAACGCCTGAATGAGCGTCGAAACGACCATGTAGCATGGTCCATCCCAGCAGCTCAACAACCACCGACCAAATGAATGAAAGACTGAATGAAGCCACTACAATACAATACTATTTTATGTGTATAATTTTTTTTTTCCATTTCGTATATAAGCCATTTTTTGTCGCAGCACTTCAGCGTTTATTCCTACAATGGAGTACTTTTTCTTCTTATTTTTATTTTTTATCAGCAACAAGCAGCAGAGCGCATGTAAGCAGCCATTGTGTTTGTCAGTACCATCATCATCATCATCATGCTCCTCATCATCATAATATTGGCTATGACATGTACATACATGTGCTTTACAGACGGACTGACAGGACGACACAAAGCAGACAAATGCCTTGCCATCGACCTTTTGGCAATTTCCGCATGAAATTGAGAGCAGTTCGGCCATATACTATGATACATAGAAAAAAAAAAAAAACAGCAATATTATACGACGTGCTACACACAGTCTAGAAATATGCCAATATTAACAGTGCCAAAGTGCTAGTGTCTTCTCTAGTGCGGCTGTAATGGGCTATTTCGTATAGCACTTGAGGGTCAGTAACAATGATAATGTATGCTAATGATAATGATAAAGTACACTAAGAGGGCAGCAATAAAAGATATCTACAAGTTTAACTTTTGGTCAGTTGGTATAAGTGATATTTAAATTTTATGGAATAATTTTTGTTTTAAAGGTCATTTCACATTATTGAGCATAGCTGCGTAAATAATCCATAGATTTTATTGATTAAGCATGCAAATGAAAGCTAATTGATTTTAGAAACCTTAGCTAGCTACTCAATTTAATCAAATCGGTAGTTCAGGCTATATTGCTTAACAAAACTGCGAAGTTTGGTTACAGATGCACAGGAATCACTGAGACTATGGAGAAGTCACTTCTCTAATTTACCCGGGAGCGATGAAGAGAATAATACCGCCGATAGAGAAGCTTACCTAGAACCACCAATTGATTATGGCTCTCTTGTAGAGCCACCGGATTATAACGAGGTCGACTCAGTAATTAAAACGCTGAAGAATAACAAAGCAGCAGGCTCATATGAGTTGCCAGCTGAGTTATTCAAGACCGGTGGAAAGTGAAAAGTTGGTAAGGCGTATGCACCGACTCTTATGCAAAATATGGTCCGATGAATGCATGCCCAACAATTGGAATCTCAGTGTTCTTTGTGCTATCTACAAGAAAGGAGAACCAGCTGTCTGCGCGAACTACCGGGGAATAAGTCTCCTTTCAATAGGACACAACATTCTGTCCAGCGTACTGTGTAAACGGCTGGAGCCGTACACGAATGCGCTGATAGGCCAGTATCAGTGTGGCTTCAGACCAAAGAGGTCGACAAGTGACAAAATTTTCACTTTACGCCAAATCTCATGAGCACAATAAAGACGCTTTCGACACGCCGATAAGAACGAAGTTCTTCAACGCAACCAGCAAATATCGTTCATCTTTGCATGATGACGCTATCACACACCCAAAGCGTCATCAGAGTAGGAAAGAACCTCTCCGAACACTTTGATACCAAGAGATGTTTCAGGCAGGGTGATGCTTTATCATGCGACTTTTTCAATCTCTTGATGGAGTACATCCTACGCCAATGTCCATACGTAGAACGATCGGGCACGATCTTCCATAAGGAAGTGATGCTACATGCATTTTCTGATGACATAGACATCATAGGCACCAACAAACGGCGAGTAAGCAAGGCGTTCTCGGAGATTGAGAAACAGTCACGTCTCATGGGCCTAGCGGTGAACGAGGACAAGACGAAGTACTTGGTGTCCACTCGCAGACCATCAGCGCGTCTTGGACGGTGTGTGAGTATTGTGAGAATTTCAACTTCAATGTTGTAGAAAACTTCGTCTATCTGGTAACAGAAATTACCAGCGACAACAATATTAGCCGAGAGATCAGACGAAGAATCACACTTGCTAGTCGCTGCTACTTTGGGCTCAGCAAGCAAATTAGTAGGGTAGAGCCCTCACTCGAACTTCGAAGATAAAAATCTATAAGACACTGATAATCCCAGTCCTGCTGTATGGCGTAGAAGCATGGACACTGACATCAAAGGATACAGCGTCTTTAGGAGTGTTCGAGAGAAAGATTCTTCGTAGGATTTTTGGTCCCCTTAGAGTTGGCGTCGAGTTTTGGACCCGTATGAACCATGAGCTGTATGAGCTGTATGATGATGTTGACATAGTCCAGCGCATGACTGGGCTGGTCACCTCATCCGGATGAATCCCGAAGCTCCAGCACTAAAGGTTTAGAGTTAGAGAGAACGTTCGAGCTTAAGATGGCAAGATCAGGTCTATGATGACTTGAAGAAGCTCCGGATTGCTAGCGACTGGAGCCGGCGCGCACTAAACTACACCGAATGGTGCGCTTTTTTTTCGTGCGGCCTTGACCGATAGACGCTTCTAGAGCCATTTAAGTAAGTAAGTAAGATATTTTGTTATTATGTATAGACTTAAGTTCTTTTTTATAAGACTCAATATATTCCAGATTGGATGACAGTTTTTCCCCGGATATTTTAAAAAGTCTTATACCAAATCGTCGCTTAAATTTTTGTAGCCATCCATCACTAGCACAAAATGCATTTTTTTTCTTTCAGTTGCTCGTTAAAATATTTTGCTTTTGCTTTGATCAGTTCACTTGTAATAGGCAAATTTTTAAGTCTTTGTTTAGTGAACCATTGATATACATAGCTTTGCCTTCACTTTCGATATTTCTCCCAATCTCATTATTTTCTTTTGATTCTGCCTTCACATCTTGAAAATCACTTCCAAAAATCGCTGTTTATTTTTCTTAATAGCACAAATTCTTGATTTGGTCACTTCTTATCTATGTGCAAGCGATGTGATGCTGACACCTTTATTCAGGCTTGCTAAGCTATTACTTTTTGCAGATAAGATTTAACAGCTTCCGCTTCATTTTAAATGCGTGTGCACTACGTAAGGAACACCATTAATCTAATAAATTTTCTTTTGCATTCGAATGTACGCCTTCCCTATCTTATTCGGGAAAGAACACATTTCTAATACGGGAAACAGTTCCAAAATTCAACGGTTGCAAGTGGTTTACATAATAGAGATAGACTGTGTTCACTCCTTAGAACCTCATGTGGAAAAATTTTGTTGTTCACTATTCTGGATGTTTACATAAGTAGGTGTTCATATAACCGAGCGGCTACTGTATATTGTATATATAGTATATGCATTATGGTGTCCCCGATGCTTTTTTCGCTGTGTTATATACATTTTGACAGCTTAACAAACCCAATATTTACCGTTGTACAAACAGACAAGTGAGTGCATATGGATTGCTCATAGTTTGCATGTTGTCATTGCGATACTCATACCAGTACATTCCACATTATCTCATTTAGCGTGAGTTGCTCATGTACCGTTTTGAATTAATTCATGCTTCACCTCTATTAAGAATGATTAGTTTGACATTTTCCGCTGTACACAGCGCAAAACTCAATAGCATTGAACGAGTCTATATAATCTATGTAATGTAATTGAGTAATTAATACTTAATGCATTATATGTTACCTTAGTACCAATACTAATTAATAAAAACTCGGGTTGACTACTCGAAAAGTATACAAATATTCAATAGAAAAATTCTAAAGTTCTTACAATAATGTCACCGCATAAGCAACGCCTCAACTACAGCTGGCTGTATAAACTGATTGCAGTAATTGTCTACACCATCTGTCGTCTATTATTTCTCGGCAATTTGAAATTCGAACGAGAGAAACTAAAAGTTGAACGTTTAATTTATTCAAATATTTTGAAAATAATATTATTTTGCCTTAAATTTACCTGGTTCTTCTTTGATATTGTGTCGTTGTTTGCTTTATTCATCCAGAAATTTGATGTTAAGTCCAATGATCAATTAGATCTATTTTTGCTTTCAATTGGTTTTCTGATAATTTCACGTTTACACGGTCTTATCAATATGCTTAAAATAACGCATGTCAATTACTACAGTGAATTAATTGTAAGCAGTATAAATGATATGCTAAAAATGTTGAAAAGTCTTAAAGATGTAATTCAATTAAATTATTATTGCGATGCCTCAATACTTGCAACGTATGTACTGAAGTTGTTGATGTTCTATATTAATATAAGTAAACCGGGCTACGGGACGTTTCCGTATAGTTTAAATGTAGTATTTCTTTTCTTTTGTCTATACGAACTATTTACCTGGGTTTATTTTTTGTATCAAATGTTGTTATTGACCGTTTTTAAAGTACTCAATGAATTATTTGAAACACTTGTAGATCAAGATTTTATATATAAAAAGAGTAAATTCAATTTGTTCTTTAAGATCTATTATCGTTTGTCGTGTTTACAGCAAAAAACACAAGCAACTCTAAATCAAATCAGTTCAATTATGTTCTATGAGGTCACTTCTGCCATATTATCGCCGCTGATTATAATACAAGTAGGCAAAATGGCCGATAATTTTGATTTTGTTGGAGTGACTGAATTATGTATAGGTTTTACTTTATTACCATTAATAAATATATTACTTGTGGCATTGTTCAACGAACGCATAGAGTATGAAGAAAATCTGTTAAAAACGCATATTCTGATTGTAACTACAAAATTTGAGCAGTTAAAACGTCAGGAGAAAGTGGATAAACTACATGGCCAAGTAAGTATTAGTACTATTAAGTGTACTCATGCCAATGAAACAAAATACCAAAAGAATCTTTTAGCACTAACTAAATTTAACTAATTTTAAATGAATTAGTATCTAACACGAATCAATTGCATGAGTACACTTCGTTCATTCCTTCATCATATAGAATATATTTGATTAATTTTTGTTGTATAATTACAGTGTTGCATGCTAAATTTGTATCTGATACAATTTCCTATGAGGAATGACGTTGGCTTTACTACAATGATATGTAGTCGAAGTTTTTCATTTGATTATTTTTTGATTATGGTTACGAATGTTATTAATTTTGTGCAATATATGTGGTCATTTTAATAATTTAATAATATTATATAATACATAATATACATGCAATGCTGTAGTTGAGTGCCAGTTGGTTTCTCCAATGTCATTATTTCTAATGTTTCCGTAAGAGTGTCTAAGAGATAAAGTGCGAAAATTGCAAAAATTTATGAAAATTATGCTTGAGACACCTCAAAAGAAAGTTCACATTTGATTTGCTGATTGCGTGAACGCAACTATTCCGAAAGGCGCAGCGGGTATGTCAATCGGTAGTCTAGCTTTTGGGAATTTAGTCGCTATGGAGCGTTTCTCGGGATCGGACCGTGCGTTGTGCGTACTTAAGTTTTACAAAAACGATAATTCAGCGACTATAGCGCATAGAAAATTCTGCAGTATTCGACATGTTCGTCATTTAAATGATGACCGGTTCAACGCTGGTTTAAACCGGACCGGTTCAACGCTGGAAAAATCAAAATCCGGGCGTCCAAGGTCTTCGAGAACGTTCGAAAACGTAGACAGTGTTACTCAGTCTGTTCGTGACAACCGCGTTATGTGGAGATGTTAGACGACTTCATCGTGCCTGAGCTACAAAACTTTCCTGGTTATGACCAAAGAACATGGTTCCAGCAGGACGGAGCAACTTCACACACGTCCAACAGCTCTCTACCACGAGTTCATGAAATTTTTCCTGGCAAATTGATCTTCAGGAGAGGTGACATTAAATGTAAACTTTCTTTTGAGACACCCTGTATTAATACACGAAATATGAGCACGATATTTTTGTTCTAAATTTTGGCAAATCGACAAAATTTGACTTTCGACAATAATTCTGAGCTGTACTCTTCACAAGTAATATTGTAATATCAACCAAGAGTTGGTTTGAAAAGAAATTTACATAAACTGCCAAAGTAAACAGGACGTCTGCAACAGTAGCGCCATCTATATGTGACAGAGCCCATTGAAAAGTTACATCCTATTCCGAATTCAGTAAAAAATGTGATGCTATTTGGTGCACTGAAAGCGTTTTGGAAAAAAAAAACTTTCGTTTCAGCGGCAATTGAATATCTCAGAATAGCTAGAAGTCCCACGGTGCCGGCGAAATCGAGTGTGGTTAATGGTTAAAATGGCATGTTTTATAAAAACTTTTGTAACATGTTATGTGATGAAAAACTTTGGTTTATTTTGGTCCGCATCAGAACAAGCGCTCGATTCCGAATAAATTATTATTCGTTTTCGGATTTGTTAAAATGCTCCGTATTTCAGTCGAGAACCGGAGCACGAGCTGTGGATTTGTAGGAGGGTTACCCCAATTAGTGGTCAAGTCCCACCTATTAATGTATATGTGAAGCGTCCATTAGAAGCTACCATATCAATTATTAAGTTGATATTAACTACAATAAAAAAGTTTTTCATACATAAAGTCAAAAGTGGTTGGTGGGTTTATATGGGGGCTACCCCAAAGTGTGGGCATGGCGTCTCGTCGAGCTGACCAAGAATATATATACTTTATGAGATCTACGATGCCTCTTTTAATGCGTTAGAAACTTTCAGACAAACTGATAATACCATTTCACACTATGTGTGAAAGGTATATAAATCATTAAATGATGATCCGATTTTCAACCCGTTCTGAACCGAACCATTTTGTTCGAACCATATAAAACTGTTTCGATTCAATATTGGTTCGCAGCTCTGGTGAAGACAAATAATAAAAATATGTTAGTGTTTCTGTATTTATACGAGTATATATATTGGTGTAACTCTAGTGTTTCACCATTTTCTTCCAGACTTTGATTTATGTCTTGATGAAATGTTTAGTTCAGTAATCAATTTTTGCACTTTTCTATTGTACAATATTTTGTTTCCAAAGGCAATACAAGATTTTGAACTAAGCACTTGTCTTTATATTCATATAACTAAAAATTGAATGTTCTATTTGTACAAGTTGGCAGCTACAGCTATTGTACGGCGAACACCAAACGATACAATGTTCAGAGTTTGCATCATTTCAAACTAATTGAATACATAATTTATCATTAAATACATAAGCTACTTTAATATTTATGTCTAATGCGCAGACAGAAAATCCTTGGCAACTCGACAGTACTGCCCACTCCTGCCGCTATTATGGCTTTGAGATTGTCAACTTGTTCGATGCGTTGTGCTACTAGGCAAAGCTTGCCAACTGCAATAAATGTCAATTATTCATGAATTTTCAATAACTTTTTTGTGGCGCTGTTCCTAGAGAGTGCTACGAACTTTTACTTTTTTTCTTCTTCTTCATATTCTTCTTCTTCTTCTTCTTCTTCTTCTTCTCTACTAGTGCCTTAGCTGCTTCAGTTTTGCCATTGAAAAGTTTTTAATAATATGTAAATATATATAAACAGCACCGGAACAACAAAAGAAGCCAAGCACAAGAACGAGAGAAAGAGAGCGTATACAGCAAACTTAAAAAGTTTACACAAGGCGACGAAGTACTTATGAAAAAAAAGGACATAAAATATTATAGCAACAGTATGAAAACAAAATTACCGCAACTACTACTACTACAAGTCGTACAACAGATGAGTATACTGTAGTGAATGACATTTTTTTTCTTGCCAATTTGGCAAACAGTTAGCGGGGAAAGTAAGAAGTAAGAGCGCAGGATAACAAGTACAAAGTGCGTCACGTTCAAGGATATAGCGGGGAGAGCGAACGGAGAAAATGATGGTGAATAATTAACAGTTATTAATAATGACAAAACCAGCTGCTGCTGTTGCTGCTGCTGTTGCTGTTGCTGCTGCTAGTCAGCCAAACAACGTTGACAGAATGTGGCCAGGATATAGCAGGACAATGTCTAAACTATGTTGGTCAAAGTAGAAGTAGAAGCAGCATCCAGTATTCATGAGTAAAAAGCAGAGAATTTACAAACTGGACATTGTGACAGCTCCAATGACTTAGTTAAAGTTTCCTCCAACACATTACAATGCTGGGATGCTGCCCACTTGCTAGGTATAATTCAAAAGTAGTTACTTTGCTTTTGATTTAAAATTCAACACCAATAATAATGAAAATAAATCAGTAAAGCTGACATTTGGCGCCGCATGAGTCTTGACATCAAATAAAACGTATTCAAAGCATATTTTGTGAGCGTGTGAGCCATGTTTCTTTAATTCTGTGTAAGGTCAATAACAGCAACTGTAAGTGTTTTTGTTGTAAAAAAAAAACTTTCAAACTTTCACTTCCGTGTAGATTGTACCCTTTCGATTTGTTTGAGAAACTTAAAAATTTCATGACAAAACGTTTTTGAATACATAATTAGAATTTTCATTTGCCTTGTGTCCTGCTGCTGAGTGAAGACTAACGATTTAATTTGTTGTTCGGTTCACTAACTCAATTCTACGGCATCCTTCTGTTGTGCTGTTTGCATCAAGGCGCATTTTGGGCGCTCTGGGCCACAAGCTGTGTTTTTGTTTCTGTTTCTGTTTTCGTTTTCGTCGAGTTGCTTTGTGGCATATTTTATTTAATTGGTATTATTAAATTTAATGTGCGTAGGTTGTATTGCATAATTTAAGATATTCTTAGTGAAGTAATTATAATAGGCTGCAGTGCTATATAATTGTACATATACGGAGGGTGTACAGAAAAAAAAGGAAACGTTCGTTGTTTTTTGAAGTAAAACTTCTTTAGACGAGATATGACGGCTAACTCAAAACTTTTTATAACGGAAGTAACTTTATCACGCGGAAATAACGTTCATTAAAAAAAAAAATATTGTGTTTATGTGGTCATGTGATTATGGTCATAAGACTTGGTCATCAGCTGTGTAGATAATACATTCAACGGTAAATAGTGAAGAGCATAGAATAAAATTTGTGTTTAACATATTATGAAAAGTCGAAAATTCGCTTTAAAGCGGAGTTAATGCCTTTTAAGCATTCTTGTTTTTTTTTTTTTGAATTGTCTTTAGTGAAAGGCCGATTCTTTTTCGAAATTTATCTTATATAAATGTGCATTCGGACCCAGAGTCGAGCAGACACCGAGCACTAAATAGCTGTTCTCAGAAAAACTTTTCGATGAAAAACACAACTTAATTTTAGAAGGTGTTATTTCACAAATTGATGCCGTTGCTGAAGTGGAAGGGTTACTGACAGCGCTAGAATGTACCCTACGTAATAATGTGCGGTGCCTTTTTTTACTAGAGGCAGAACTAAATTTACTGGTGCAATCCATCACTCCATGAGAGCCAGAAAAGCAATTATAGCACAATTCCGATTTTTTAATCTCTTAAATTTTTGCATTCACATTCATTCCTAAACATTTTGGACATATTCTAAGAAAATGACATTGCGCAGGGCACATCCTGCAGTGTGAATTGTTTGATGCCACATTTGCATGGTGTGCACGTACATATGTTCCCTGAGTCTGTTTCAAGTTGAACTGTTAATTTCGGCTTCGATCTTAAATCCTGCACAGTTTTCAAGGTCTGAAAACGTTTGAGTTCTGACCACTGAGGCAACGTGGATTGATCTGAAATGCTAAAGTATTTTCTGGCAGTTTTGAAGTACATAGATATTGGATCCCGGGTATTTATTTCTACATTGTGAACCTTCAAAACCGAAATGCAGTTATTAATTGTACATTGCAGTCCTTTTATAGCCGTTCCAGCTTCTTCTTTAACTTGAGTAAGTTTAAATAAAATCTTCAACTGGCTATTAATTATAATGCGCTTACGCTCATACTTGTCTTTAAGATTATACCAAGCTAGATCAAAAGCCTCATTGGTCAATGGAATCTGTTGAATAATCTCCTTAGTTTCAAGTCTTGTTTTTTGATTTAGATAGTAAAGCTTTTCAAGCGCAGTCAACCAAATATTTTTCACATATATTGCGGTAATCATGTCGCTAAATGTTGGCCATGTTTCATAATCTCCGTGGAACACTTCGGTATCACACGGAGGAACACCAATTCCATGCCCTGAAGGCGCTAAAGTTCCCACACTGACGGTTGGATGTATGGTCGAATGCGCAGATGGATTGTTTTGGGTAGTCTCATATAAACCCAGAGCTTACTTTTATGCATTTGTATGGAAAACGTCAATATCAACTTGAAATTCGATAAGGCAGCAACTTACACATCTACTACATCGCTTCATACACATCTGCAAGTGGGCGTGTACCGCCCACTTTTTAAGGTAGCCCCAATTTAAACCCCCACTTTTATGTTTTACAATGCTATTTAAAATTTCGTGTGGTTGTTTTTAGAGCTTCGGCTCAACCTAAGTAAACGTTTTTTCTTGTTTTCATATTAGATACATAAATTATACATACATATTCGACAATAAGACATATCCATACCTTCACACGTATTTAACGTGTAACATAACACAGTAGCGCACCTTAATGTGTATAGCAGATATAACAGTTGGGCGCATATGATGTGTATAACAGATGTAAGAGGCACAATGAATTTCGTAACAGTACTACAAATGTACACTATAGTAGGTACATCATAATTTGCCTAATCTTACAACTTATTATGACACGAAATATGAGCACGAATTTTTGGGCTCATTCTTTGTTAATTCTCTAAAATTTACTTTTCAAGTTTTAATTTGATCTAGTATTTTTGAAGTAGTGACTATGCTACGTTAAATAAAAGTACAGCACACGACGCAAACCATTTTAAGACTATTAAGCCTTTTGGCCACAGTAGTCAATTGAAATCTGAGCTTCTTGTCATCCACAGTGATTTAATCTGTACCTTTTGTGTCTGTGTTTACTGTGAATGGCTTTGCTATGCTTGCTGTCTCTTAATAAACTTAAAGTGAATTTTTTAAACTTAAATGTCAGTTTTCTGTTTGAAATTTCTAACGAAACAAAAATCTTAAATTGGACTTTCACAAAAGTATTTTTTAAGCGCTCCATCGAAGTGCTTCGTCAGTTCTTTTACGCCATAAATTCCATCTTCCACAATAACAAATCCACAACTATTAACCATTTGACATTGCCATAGAGCAGCATATCGTTTCCTACTCGAGCGAACACTTACAAATATTAAAATTTCAACTTGTACCAACACTCCAAAATTTAATACATTTAAAAGGCATAAAAACATTTAAGGACATCAATAACTTTATATACTGATGCAGCATATCAAAAGCAACTCTTAAAGCATACAAATCAACACAACTCGTTTGAGGAACACGTAAGAACGCATTTAAACTCAATAAAATTAATGTGCAACCATAAATAAAATACGTCACTTACACAATTTCTATGGCGAACCTCTCTTTCTCTCTCTCTCTCTCTCTCTCTAGGATTATATACCTTCATGCTTAACCCTGTGCACTATAGAAATATCAATTCAAGTACAGCAGTGACTGTTTGGTGAGCATATTTTTTACTTCCTTTGCAAAAAAAAAAAAGAAAAAAAAAATAAAAGCGAAAAATAATCCTTTTATTTTTCACGTACTTTTACGCAAAACCAAATTGATGAATTATAGAAAATTAATTTTCCACAAAAGAGCGCAATATAAAAGAGACCTATTTCCATACGTACTAGAAGCAGCACAAAAAATGTTCTATGAAGATATGCTTATCGGCAAATTTGCATGAGAGACTACACCACTCCAGTGGTGGCGTGGCAGGACGTGCGGCATGGAGCAGGAAGTCTGGCAAACATTACCATATCAAATTCAAATTCGCATAAATAATGTGCATGGCATCGATTTTCACTGCAGACTCTCAGACTTAGACTGCATGCTAGTCACATTTTATTTGTCTTTCTTTTTTTTTGCCGTTACAGATGGGGAAGCCAACTCGTTTTTTTGGTTTTCGTCCCACTCATTGCCAGACTGCTGACTGCTGGTTTTTATGCTAGTATGGTAACAAGTCATTGGCATTAAAAAATTTTTTGAATCCAGCCACTTGCAGTTTGGCAACATGTAGCACAGTTGCCAAAGTCAAATCGATTATTATTTTATCGTATGCCATGCATGCTACACTCGGAGGGAGGCATTTGAAGTATTTTTTTTTGGGGGCATGTTAGGTTAAAATGTTTGCGTTGTTATAATTTATAATGCATTTAGAAAACGTTTAGTAGAGTGTATATATTCGTACGTAAGTGGTTGTTTTGTGGCCAAGGAAAAATTTGTTTTGTTGTTCTAAATGTTAGATGTTTTCAAACTGATTTATAGGTTATGTTCTTAAGAGTGGATTAAATAATGCCGGAATAATTGAAGCCTTGACTGAAATGAACCAAGTGAAATTGTATTAAGAGACAACTTTTTTTTTTCATTAATATAGATCAAAACGCTATATTTTCGTTGTGTGGTGAACTTCTGGATGATCTCGAATACTAATTGTACGATTACAAAGTTATAGCGCAGTTGAACTAAAGTAGGCCAAAATACTGAATCAATAAAGATTCACAGGAATAGTTTAATCATTTCTCATAATTTTTTTTTTTCATTTTTAAGTAGCAATGGAACGATTTCTTAGTAGCTGTTCCGGTTCTCGAACGATTTGGTTTCATTTCCATGCCAAAATACACTTTGGTTAATTAAGTTCTCTGGTTATTCAGTTCACTCGAAATTTAGTTCATTTAGTTCACAGGTAATTTAATATGCAAGACATATATAAGTAAAGTTCACTAGTCATTAAGTTCATTAGATGCTCACTTCATCTTGCCATTTATTACTCTTGGTTTAATTTGATTATTTCCAGAATAATACTGTGGTCCTACCAGACAAAAGCTTTTTAGTTCTAAATCTTGGTTGAACTGAAAATGACCTGCGGTTCAAAAAGTGGCAATTACTAACGAGCCGTGAATGACTATCATTGTAGGTGGTAGTTAGTATGGTGTAGTTGTTGCCAAATGAACTAAATGAACTAAATTCATTAAAGCAAATCGTCTAGTTCATTATTGCAATTCAATGATACGTTACATTGAACTAGTTCAAAAATCAACAACTTAAATTCAAGTTGTAACAATTCTTAATGAAAAAATTGAAATAAAAGCTGCACTACAGATCAAAACATACTCTACGATAAATGCTGTATTAAATTTCATTATATTTGCTATGCTTCGACCCTACTCCACTGCATGTCTTATGTCATTAAGGTAGTCTCTATTAAAAATAATTGAAATACTATACAAATTGAAGTAGCAATGCCAGCAGCAAAAACGAAATACAAAAAACAAAAGATACACCTAAATGAATTTCATACAGTAGCGCTTAATTAGCATTTCGCACAGGAAGACAAAATAAGAGGGCAGCTTTACTTAAAATAGAATTAATTAATCAAATTAAGCGCACGCAATACGAGCTTTTGCTCATGCCTCATGCCTCATGCAAAAAAAAAAAAAAAATAAATAAATAAAAAGAATATATAAAAAAAAGAAAAGCTGCCACATTTTCATTAGTATCTTTTTTGTTACGACTCTGTTGTGCAGAAGATAATCCATTTTATGGTGACAAAAGCCAAATCGAAATGAATATTTTCAAAGTAAACTATTAAGATCAAAGATAAGCAAGCATAATGATGCTGCTTCACAAAATGCTGAGGACAGAAATTATGCCCAGCTAATGGAATGTTTACTTATATAGGGTTTTTCAATAGCAACATTTGTATTTTAATACTAACGCAGACTTAAACTTTTCTCAGGATCTGACAGCATTAAAACGTTATTCAAGGTTTACATTTTATCATACATGGTGAAGTTCAACTTCGAGCAACGTTTGGAAATTATTAAAACTTACTATTGAAATTTTGAGTCGGTGTTTGCAACTTTCCGAGCGCTTACTTCAATTTTTAGTCGTAATAATCGCTGTGCGTGCTCTAGTGTATAAATTCGAGTCAACATATTCACTATTGAATGTTCCGGTTCAAGTGAGACAAGGCAATGGTCGAAGTACCGGAAATATTGCATCCGTAAATGTTTCAGTTCAAAATGAGCCAAATCTGTTGATTCCATGCCATACACAGGAACTGTGAAACCACATTGTGGTGAGTTTTGCATAATGAGCTTGGCCTACACTCTTACAAAGAGCAAACTAACTCAAGAACTGAAGCCTCTTGCTAATTTGCAGCACCGAAACTTCTCCGTTTGAGCTCTGCAGAAGTTTGATAAAATAACGAATTTCATCTTCAGCGATAAAGCGAATTTTTCGTTTAGTGGACCCACATATGCTTCAAGATACTCAATTGTATCCACAGAAGGAGACCGTGTGGTATGGATTTCATGCCGTAGCTGTAATTGGACCGAAAATGGGAGTAAGCGCTCTTAAAGTTGCGACCATCGTTTCAGAATTTTGCTAGCATTTTCGGCGCTAGTTCGTGAACTTCACCATGAAAAAATGCAAACCTTGACTGAAGCTTTGGTGTTGACAGAATCCAGAAAACTATAAGAGTTTCTTAGTATTATAATACATAATTATGCCTTATTGGAAAACCCTGTATATGGCCGGCTGTGTTGAGCGGAAATAACTCAAACGCCATTTTGTTTTAATTTATGTGCGAGCAAAAAAAAAAACGTATTTATTTGAATAGAGAAGTTCTTGAAGGTCAGTTTTGAATGAAAATATTATAAGAAAAAAAAAAAGAGGAAACCATTATCAGTGTGATATTTTCAACAATAGCTTATCAAGTATTGGACAATTTTCAGTGAAGCAAATGCATTCAAGTGTGCATAAATTGAGTCAAGAAGCAACCCTTTTTTGCTTAAGATATAATATCTTATTTCTTATAAATACTAAAACTTGCTTCTCATGCAGTATACTCTTTTCATTTTTCATACCTTTGCGGTTTTCTTGCTTAAAAAACTGTGAAAATTTTCCTTGCCTTTCTTGGTTTAAATTGTATCTGCAACATCAAAATTGCGCATTGGGTTTATTTGTTTTATAATTGTATACAGCAATCAGTGCTACAAATATACATAAGAACGAGGGTTGCATTGAATATTGTGTGCTTTGGCAAACCTAAATTTAATTTTTTAGTACAAACGTACGCAGAAAGTTTTGATGTACGAGCACTATTTTTGTGTTTTTTGTATAGTAACTTATTTTAGTGCGATGACTTACTAAATTATCTCAATAAAATCAACCCACTTCGACTTTTGATGATGAAGGGTCATCAACAACTACTGCTAATGACTGGTATGCTGAATTCGAACGGTGTAGCCGTTCGCTTATAGACGAATCTAGAGAATGTATTCCAAAAACTGATAAGAAAAGAGCCGCATTTCATTTAGACATAATTGGGCATTAGTGGAACCAGGATACATTCGATATTACATAAAGATTTGCATGTCAGGAAGATTTGTTCGCGTTAGTTACCACATAATATGAGAATCACCCAGAAAAAAGAAAATTGGTGCAAAGAAAGATTAGAATGGTTAAAAATAGGTATATGATATCGTAACAGGTGACTATTCATGGATCTATGCATATGAGCTCGAAACAAAGCCGTAATTCACTGTAAGTTTGTTCCAAGAGGAGCCAAATCTAACAAGCGCTTTCATAAGAGCAAAGTATGATGGTCAATTTGGAATGGTTTACAACCGTTTGCGAACCAGAAGATTTTAGAGTATTCAGCAAAACCAACAGAGCACGCATCATCCTCCACAACGCCAATGCGAGCATTCACACTTTGGTTTCCCTAAGAGAGTTTATGAGCACTCAAAACTTAGAGTTGATTGGTCATTCGACTTACAGCCTTGAATTGGCTTCCAATTACTTCTTTTTGGTTCCTCACAAAAGAAAATTGCGAGATCGACGTTCTACGCCTGAAGAAGCTGGCCTTTAAACAGAAGCGAGCCTTTAAACAGCTCGTTTTTTAAGTACGCACTTCTGAGTGGCAAAAGTGCTTCGAAAATTTGTATTATCTTCATGGAGAATATTGTGAAAAACAATAGACACGTTTCCAATTATCGTTTTCTTTTCACCATTACAATTGGGTGATATTCTTTCGTCTGACTTTTTTAAAAATCTTAATGGAGTACATTCTACGCCGATGCCCACTACGGATTTTCTTATACGGAGTACGAGTATAAAATGCATTTATTTATTATATGTTCTTCAGTGGAGGGAACCATGGCACATGCCGTATCACAACCGTTGCTTTTCCAATTTATATCGGTACGAAGTAATTAGAGCAGCTGAGAGAGTAAATATTATTTTAACTATTGGTGTTCGCGACGAGTTTAGCTACCATGAGCTGTATGAGCTATATATCATTAGTTTGACATTGTCCAGCGCATTAAATTCCAGCAGCTGTAATGCACTGGTGATCTTATCCGGTTGAACGGAGGAGCTCCAACACTGAAGGTTTACGATTGGTATCTATACTTAATTGATGGACAAAGCCAGAGAAGACGAGCAAGCTGACGTTGTAATGAGCAGGAGTAGGATGACCATAGATAACTTGGTGGTGGCAACGACATAAGTACTAAGTTTAAGGCGCACAATATTAAAGACAGCCCTCTCAGCTATATAAACTCAGCATTTAATTTCAATTCAATATTTTATCAGTTGGTAGCTGTAAGAAGTTAAGTGAAATATACTTTTTATATGCCCATTTTTCCTTTTTTGCAGCCGCATGTTCAAGCTTCAATTAGCGATAATAAAATGAGTGAATGAGTTTTTCACATTTAACTTTTTGACAGCTTGATGCGGGTTCGTTGTATTTGAGTTTTCCTTTCTTTTTTTCTCTCTCAATTTTATTTCTTGCAGGTTTACTCCTGTGAATGGCATTCACTTGGCTTTTATTGCTAATTGACAGCAAGTCAGTTCGGCCTGGGGAATAATTGAGTAGCTGGTTAGGCTTTAGCAGGGCTTAAGCCATTTTGCTGTAGCTACTCGCAGTAGCTATTTATTGAATTTTTAAATTCTTGCAAGTCGAAGTTAATTTACAAGTTTTCAAAAGGCTTTTTTTTTTAGAAAAAAGGGAAACATTTACTACATGTATCTGTAAAGTGAAATAGAAAACAAAAGAAAAAGTTAGCAAAGTTTCATTTGTTTATACGACCCACATGAAATTGCAAATATTTCATTTCATTTTATTCATTTTATTTTACAACTTTTTGGTGCAATTTTATAAAAATTATTTGCAGCAAAACAAACATAAAATGCAACGCAGCAGCAAACATCAGCAGCCATTATTACAAACACTATTAATCATATTTTTACATAAACACACACACACACACATCTATGTACAAGGTGTTCTTTTTAGAGGTTTCACTTTCCGACAAGGAGATTAAACTGTCATAAGTTGTTCAGAATAAAAATGAAAATGTCTCAATTTGGGTTGCTGTCTTTACAAAAACTAATTAATATATCAATTTTTAGTGGGTGGGCAAACGAAGTTTAACCTTGGGCCAACCTGAACTAACGTTGGACAAACGATAAAAACCATTAAAAAGAAGTTTTAGTTTCACACTTCGGGGTGTCAACTTCACAAGGCTTCAATTGAATGGGTTGCTTATTGAAGACATGTTCTTCCAACAGGGCGGCCCAACATGCCATACAATGCTTCAAACAATCGACTAACAGAAGCAAAGCTTTGGCGAACGCGTTATTTCTCAAAATGAACCAGTCAATTGGCCAACAAGTTCGTGCAATTTAACGCAGTTGGCATATTTTTACAGTGCTTATTAGAACTCATTAGTTTATGCGCACAAACCAGCAACTTTGAACGATTTCGAAGATAATATTGAGCGAACCATTGCCGAGATACGGCACCCATTGCTTGAAAAAGTGTTCGAAAATTGTTCATCTAGAAAGCGTCACATCCGAGCCATTCCACATACCTGAAATCATCTTGAAACAGTAATATCATAAATTTATCTTACTAATAAAGCCAATTTTCAGTTGGAAACTATGTAAGTTCTACTGTACCTTTAAAAATATTCTGTAGTATATATAAACCTATATTTGTATAATTCAACAACCTATATGTGTAAGTTATTTTGCCAACATATACATATTTCATCGAAATAATTCCAGAGGGCGCTGTCAGCAACAGCAGCCGTTCTGCATTTCCGGGTTTAGTTTAGCTTGCATTTCCTATTTTACACTCTGCAATTTATTTAATTTTGTTCTAAACAATTTTTTTTTGTTTTTATAGCGTTGCCATATTGTTTTTGCCGAGTGCGCGTTTACATTCAAATGCATTTAATTAAATCAACTACAAACCAGCAACAAAAATTCGCTTTTACAATTGCTGCAGCCACAAAAACAGAAACTATGAGCAAAATTTTGCCGCAGGAAAATAAACAAAAATACACCATTCGCTACAAACATTAAAAACGAAATTCATTTTGTGTGAATTTGTTAGGTTCGTTAGTTTTAATTGTATGAATTGTAGTTTTGCATATTTCTGGTGGGAGCTGCTATGATACATGTGGAAAATGATGTGAACTGTGCAGTTTGTTGGCAGCGAGTTATGCGTATAGATGATCCAAATACTTTCGAAAGTGCAACATTTGTCGTACCTAACATGAACTTTGCTAATGTGGACAAATTTATAATAGTATTGCTGATAGCAGATAGAGACAGGCATATGTGCATGTGTTCCAGATGCTTTGCTTAAATGATTTAAAAAACAATGATACTTTCTTACCTACTTCCTTATTGTTTGCAACAGAATCGATTTGGGCCATTTCCAACTGAATGGCAATGAATAGCTTTCCACCGCTGATGTGGACATCTCCAAGCGACACCATCTCCCTCTTCACACTTTCAGTCTTACTAATAAACAATTCAGAATCGTGTTTATATCAACAAGTCGACTGTACTTTTAATCAAAAAGAAACAAATTTTAATGAGGTTAAAAACAAAATGGCGATGTACCGACAAATCAAACATAAATGAGTTGCCACGAATTTTGACATAACCTTGTAACATTGCTACACCTACAGATTTAATATCACGAGTTTTGGTTTCACTAAGTCTGCTCTAAGTTAAAATAATATTATATGGACAGCAACATTTACTTCATGAGTTCGAAGATTAAGTAGAAAAAGTAACGGCCGTTTGTAATTTGATGAGATTTTTAAATAATTATTTTTCGTAAGTTGGCAGCACTGTCTCTAATAATTATACCAAACTATACTCAATAATCAGTTTATTTACATCATCTACTAGAACAAATTAGTAGCCCATCACGACTTTTACAATTAACAGAACTAGAACATTTTGTGTGCCCACTCGCTAAAATTGTTAGAATTATGGTACAGCAGTCAAAAACACCTCGGAATCGTTGAAGACAACACTCGTTCCGGACGACCTTCAACCTCTTCATCTAACCATTTTTTATGAGTCAGTTCTTTCGATTTTAGTGGATAGTTTGGCCGTGAGTCGCGTCTTCGTTCGGCTCGTTCCAAAAGAGCTGAAGAAAATTTGGGTTGCAAATTCTTTTTAGAGGAAGATTCCATAAATACAAACCATCCACTTGGTGGCTTTTATAGGTAAAACTTTCTTCTTTCTTGAATAATGGAATAAAAAAAAAAAAAAACTTAATAATCATTTTTTAAATGCATGTAAAGAGTATTAAAGCTTAGGTTTTACACTCATAAAAAAAACATTTTCTCTTGCTTAGATATCCACATGAAACTCGTATATGAAACCTACGAGCGAACAGCTGTTCCAACGGTAAAGAATAAATGTTTTTGCAACGTGTTGTGACTAGTGACGTAATTTCGTTTCACTCGATACTCAATACAGACGAAAAAAACGTATACTAATAAAGCTCTTGCATCAGTATCGATTGACAGGCTGATTATCTATGAATGGTAGCTTATGGTTCTGTTATAGTGGAATTGACTAGATAAATTGAACTATTGTAGTCGGCTTGCTAGGAGTTCGTGAGATAGGCCTATTTTACCTAATTTAGGTACGCTGAATTTAGTAGTGGTAAACGTTTTCTTAGGTTAGCGGATGTCTACAAACAAAATTTTAATTTGAAAGTTTTTTGGTAAAAGAAAAACCGAAATTTTTTAACATTTTGGCCTGTATCTCCGAAACTAGCAGAGATACGAAAACTGTAGTCATATACAAAATGAAAGCTAATTCAATTTGCCAAAGTCATCGAAGGATTGAAGCATGTTTTCGACCAAAATACGCAATCCATTATCGTGATTAATACCCAGGACAACATTAATAAGGGCTTTCAAGTGGTTCCAAATTACAAATTGAATTTACTTTAATTTTGTATATCTCTGCTAGTTTCTTAAGATCTTTTTTTTTAGAGTCGACAACTAAAAGTATGCAATAAAATGATCAGCTATTAGCCTTAATTATGCTTCTACGCTATACGCAGGAAAATAACGAAAAATAAGCAAATCGTTTGTTTAATTTTTTACTGGTTAATACAAAGAGCTGTATGAGTGCACAATAATGCTCAGCACAAACCGAAGCGCATTACAAAAGCAAAACTGCGTGAAAATTACTATGCCTGGTTAACTCTGCCTTAGCAGTTATTTTGCTGCACATAATTTTTTTCTGTTTTCAAATTTTGGCTGCTCGAAACATGTTTATGCTCGAAACATGTTTTAGAATCATCTCCAACAATGTTGCTGCTTTAAGTTTGTTGTCGGACAATCAAAATTTGCATGAGTTCAATAATCTGCAACAGCATTACTCTGTATACAAATAGCTGCTACTTAGTATCAATAAACTTTTATTTTTTAGATTGCTAGAATAATAGTAATGACTTTACATTTGCGCTAATCCCCAAGCGTTGCTATTTGCTAATTCCCAAACAAATGCATCACAACCACACAAGGTTGGTGTACGCTAAGACAACAGATGGACAGACAGACGGAGACAAACACAGATAGATAGACAAGCTGGAAACATAATCCAGCGCATTTTTCAACACTTGAAGTACAGTGGTGTATGGAACCTAAGCATAGAAGCAATGTACGTATAAACTTTTCGCCTACTTTAGGCATTTGCTGCCTGACTGAATGCTCTAATCCCTAAACTGTCTCGAAACTTTGCTGGAAAAAAGCTAAAATTCTATGAAGCACAGTGAAAAGAGGAGGAAAAAAAAAGTTGAGTAGCAAAACTTTGTAACAGATAAAAGTGCAAAGTTTCAACTTTTTGTGTGCAAAAAGTGTAGAAAAAAGAAAAAAATTACAAACATTTTCAATTATCAAGAACGGCGCTAAGGATGCGCAGGACATTGAAGCTGAGCGTTGCCAATGTACGATATAAAACAAAACAAAAAAAGTTGATTGTGCTCATAAGTGTGCTCACTGGCTGTTGAAGTTGGCGACCAGTACTGATGATTATGACGGCTCAGTTTCCGACGTTGATGTATAGCACGTTAGCTTAATTTGCTTCTGGCGGTCGCTATTATGTTGGCATTATATAATTACAGGTGATTATTATTTATTAAGATAGAAAAGTAACTCTACGCCTTTGATTAACGAGTGCTACCAACGGCGCCTATACACGTTTTGACTTGACTGTACTTTAGTGTGCCCTAAAGTGTCTGTCGCAGCTGTCGCTGCTTGATAGGAGCATCATTTTTTCAATAAATAATAGCAGCAACCGCAAGCAGCGCTCAAAAGGGTTCTTTTATTATTAACAACCTCGTCAACCACAACGTCAGCCAGTCAGTTAGAGAGTTTTTGACAAGCTTTGACTTTATGTTTGAAGCATGAGTACTTCCTGTTATCCTGGCTGTCTATCTTGCAAAACAAACGCGAATGTTTTCTTTGTCCACCTGTTTTCATTGTTTGTGCTCATTTTTCATAACTCGTTCTTTTTTTTTTGTTCTGTTTTCAATGAAAGTGCCATTTTCATAATGTCCTTTTGACGATGCTGTACTTCAATTTTGGTTGGCTGGTGTGGGCTTAAAAATTTATTAACTTTTTTGGTTAAGGTTCACTGCCATGGCGTAGGTAATAGCGTTAAGTGGTCTCAGTGGTTTTGAGTGGCATACATTTTTCAAGTGTCATTGTCATATTGAGCAGTCGCGTGTATTGTGTTTGGCGTTGATTGTTGCTAATTAGTGTTGAGTAGGGTCGAAAAAATGGCAAGTAGATAGTAAGCAAGTGATAAAGTATAAGCTAAATATAGAGTTTAAGATGCTTCCTATGCATCAAGAGTGCACGGAAGAGTAAAGGAATTTTAAAATAGACGACATTTCTTTTTTCATTGTACTCGTGTATAAATATTAGGTATAGGAAACCACTGGGACAGCCTGCACAGCTAGACATAATTAAAGTTCATTGTGATAATAATTGTGCAGGTACCTTTTGCTATTCTATTTATAAAGTGGTTTGCATAATTTAAAAAAAAAGAGTAAGCGACTTAAGTTTCGAAGTGACACCCGTCATCTAAAAGATTTTGCCATTCACTAGGGATTAGTGCATTCAACTGATTAAAAACTTTATAGGGAAACATAAAAACTGTCAGTTTATATACAATTTAAGAACTACAGCACAGTATAATAATATATAGCTACATAGATTTCTGTTATTTACAGAATCTTCTTTGTGTATACAACTTCTTGAAAAATTCTAGCAGAATACCGTTCACTTTCCATTACTTTCCAAACAAGTTGCGCCATATTAGTTAACCTGTAATCATGCGTAACTTCTTCACCGTTTGAGTAAGAAGTTACTTCTCCTAGAAATTTTCGATTAATCGATTTAAATTGATGGTTGTACCCTGTCCCTATAGAGTTGGGAGCAATATTAAGTTTGTGCAAATGCAAATGTATGTTTAATATTCATAAGATGACATGGAAGACCTCATGCTAAGCATAGTCTGTACATACTTTCATGTTAGACCATCTAACTGTGGTGTTAGAGTGGTGTGGAGTGCTTTATTTTCTGTAGGGTAAAGTGGTTCACTCAATTGATGATATCTTTTCATGAATTGTCTAATTAATGAGAAGATAACATTTTGCATATTAAGAGTTCTTTGGATTTATTTCAAAATATACTGTCATAACTTTACTTAAACTGAAAACGCTTGCTTGAAAATTTTGCGTATTTTTGGTATATCTATAAATATATTATTAGGCATACTAGAGCCTATAAATAATTTTAGTTATATATTTTATTCTTTGTGAATGCTTGAAAAACCATTTAAGCAATTAGAGCTTAATGCATTTGATATTCATGCATTTCAAATCATATTTTGTGGGTGAACCACTCCACCCTCCAATTTTGCAAAAGTTCCATAACACTCATGTTTCAAAGTAACTATATTTTCTTGTACATTAGTTTTTCGAATATTTGCAGTAAGAGGAAGTTCCATCCACTAGCGATTAACTCATTCAAAATAAAATTTATGTCACTTTTATAGGTGGAAAAAAAAAACGAACCACTCCACCCCACCAAACTTTATTTAGAAATGCAAGCAAAACTCAACGACCGACTTTTAAATGATTTTAAAAATTTAACAAGTCTTTGTAAATTTCGCTGGTTGATGCAAAGTACCGCGTGTGTGTGTATGTGCTGTCAATAAGCAAAAAAGTTACGTAGCATGTGAAACTGTTGTTTTGTTGCACTTTGCCGATGATCTTTGCTATACGTAGAAAGATAACAAAGAACGATGAAATTGTTTGTGTAATTCATATGGTTTATATAAAGAGCTGTGAGTGTGTGTCTGACAATGCTCAGCCCATGTTGAGTAGCATTACAGAAAACAATTGTGCATGAAAAGCATACGGCCTGTTCATCTCTGATCAGGTTAATTCAGCAAAATATTGCAAAAAGAAGTTTGCTGCATCTTTAATGTTTCATATATGGTTTTTTTACCGACTGTCCTTTGGCACACACTGCTCTTTAAACGGCTTCATGGATATTGGTATATAAGGTATCATAGAATAGAATCGTCTTGATTGCGGGAGTAACAATTATGGAAATTATGCTTCAATGTAACGTAAAAGACATGTCCGTCTGGCTGAAGTTTGATAAAATATAACTGAGAGATATTAAGAGCTAGAGATACCAAAATTAGATATTTTGACTCCCCTGATAAATACGCAGATTATGTATATGCTCGCTACACGGTGTTTGTTTCCTATATGGACACTTTGATTCAACGTTAAGTGAAGGTTTTCTCTTGATTTTTTAAATACATTTTTATAATACACATAAGTAAGAAGGAAGCCTACTTCGAAGTCGTGAACTTACAACTGCAGATTTCTCACTTGTTTAATTTCAATCTTTAAAATATTCACGTCCACGCACTGTATTTGCTTCAAAGTGCATAATAATATCACAATTAAGCACAGTGGACTTTAGACAAATAAACCGTGGGACAACTTCTCTACAAACCAGCAGCCATCAAACACAAAATATGCGCAAGTCAAATAAAACTTTTGGCTAAATGCAGCAAAAAAAAAAGGAAGGAAAATTTCGGCGGCGTGTTTTGAAAGTAAACACAGGTGGTGCTACTTCGAACTCAAAGATAAATTTCCAACAAAGCGAAAATTTTGCCATTCAGAGAGAGAGAGAGAGAGAGAGAGAGAGAGATGTAGGAAAAAAGTTTACTTTAACTGGGTTTACTTGAGCTAGGTGGAAAATTAAACAAAAGTGGCAAAAGAAGCATCTTGAGGCAACTTAAAAAGCAAACAGCAACAGCCACAGCCGCAGCCAACAACGCATTCATGAGCCATGAAAATATGCGGAAAAACGCGGAAAATTCTTGGCATATGGTTAGCAGCAACGTTGTTGTAGATATTTTTGATGTGGCTTAGACGCGTTTGAGAGAGAAGTAGAGAGAGAGAGATAGAGGGAGAGAGAGTTGATAGAATGGCAGTTAGGCTGCTGCTTTATGCTTCATAGACAAAGCCACAAACCGACGATGACAATGATGACGATGATGACGACGACGTCGACGATGTTGTCTTTATGTTGCTATATAATCCTGCCAAAGGAAATGCTGAGGCTTCTGGGAAATTGACAGCTATATATCCATCCATCTATGTACCTAACTAACTATTGAAACAAAGCATAGGTGCATACCATGTCAACATATCTTAAACTGCATGCAGCATCCACGTATTTTGTAGCTAACGTATTCAAAGTGACTAGAGCACATGTCAGCTGCACTTAATCAGTTTACTGCCTAATGCGCTCATTGAAGCGGCTTTCTAACAGCAATTCTATGTAGTATAGACCGACAACTAGTAGCCTCATGCAAAGGCGCTTAAGTTTCAGCTACAACAGCTATAGCCAAGAACTCCTTCGGTCGTTACTGTGTATCTTTTGTGCAATTTTGCTAAGAGCTCAATCAATCATTTTGTGTCGTACTAAACTTTTGGTAACTGCGGCTATACACTGAATGACCAGTGTCATCTTCTACTTCTTGTTCTTTGTATTTTTGCTGTTGACGTTGCTGTGGTAACGCTTAATATGCAGCTTATATTTTGTAAGTCTTAGGTAGCATCATTTAAGCAACTTCATTGTATAATTTTAGTCTAGTTCAATACACAGACACACCAAATTTTAGTGGATTCTACTTAACTTGTTCTTTTTTACAAATTGCTTAAGTAGTTTTAAGCCGATTTACAGACGATTTCTGATGTGCTACTTGCAATGTCTAGATTAAGTTTTGAAAAGTTTTTTTTTTAAGTTAAGTCATATACTCACTGTATGCTTTTTATTTTTTGTTTTAGAGTTTAATAGTTTAATGTTTGCCGAACATACCTGAAATGAAAGGAGAATAGGTGGCTATTAAAATCAAAAATTTAGTAATTTTAGTAAATCGAGATATACTGAAATATGTAAAATAATATGAGAGATCAACTTTATATAAATATTAGAGAATTTGAATACCCCCTGTAGCTTCAATTCCTAACCATAGAACACATTTTAATCTCGATTTTTGAGGTTAGGAAATGTCGCAAGCTATTTTCTTCAAGTGAATCTAACAAATTACAAACTTTCAAGTCGTTTAATACTCTAGTGATAATTTGACATCTTCATAGCTCGCAAAATAGAGGATAGCTCTAAAATGGATGGTTAAAGTGGGCGTGATATGGCCAATTCGGCTTATAGACAGCTTAGGAATATAAAAAGCCATACCCGATTTAAATTTGATATGTTAAAAACTGTTGGAGTAGTTTTGATACACACAGACAGACGGAAAAAAGACGGATGGACAGACAGACAGACAGACAGACAGACAGACAGACGGGCAGACAGATATGACTAGTTCGATTCGATTCAATTCGCCGTGCAGAGTATAAAAAACTCACACTCGCTTTCACATCGCATTCGTTCGATACGGTTGGTACTCGACACTGCATGATTCATTCATCTCTTTCGAACTTTATGTTTGAAACCATATCGTATCACGCCTAGCTGCTCTCTTTTTTTTGTTCCTTTCGATTGCTTTATTTTCAATTGCTTGAATAGAGATAAAACTTTCATTTGTTCTTGTTATAACTGGAAATCTTTATAACCATTTGGTTTTTGATATATGCTAACTCTGATGTGTTTGGAAAACGAAACCAACGCCATACAAATCTATAAATGTCTGGTTTGTCTTTTCGAATGCATTTATGCAATGCTTTAACACCTTTCTAAATTTTAATCAAATTTGCACTTTTATGCAGCTAAAAGGAACTTCTTTAGGTAGTCAATTACATCTTTTTTTTTTCTACTGCGCAAAGCAAATGCTACATGCACAAAAGTATGCAACAGTTTGTGGCCAATCAACGCAGCCAAGCAGTCTGTGCCAAAGTACTACTTGCTTATTTCGCCTCAAAATAAGCATTTACATAAAAGAGCAGAAAAGCGAAAACAAGAATATAATTATGTCTGCGTTTTTTTTTTTTATGTTTTTAACAATTATTTCAATTATAAACACAAGCTGTTGCATACAGACAACCAACATCACCAAATGCAGCCAACAGGACGAAAAAAAAAGAGAAAAATGCGCGTACATTAGCCTAAAAGCAGACAACAGAAAATAATACAAAAAATAAGGCAAGAAAATATATGCATTCTTAATGTCTGCTTTGGTGCAAGCATTTCCCTAATAGAGACATAAACTTCGTGGTGTGGCGTGGCGCACAGTGAAACGCCTTAGAGTATGCTATGCTGTCCAGACGCAGACAGGCTTACAACATAATTATGCATTATACGAGTGCAGCATGCTGCTGTGCAGTCCACATTAATTCCCTTTGGCTTCTTGTCAGTCGTTGTAGCATGTTTATATCAAATAGATAAAACTCCTTGACGATTTAAAAACCATGTGACGAAAGCCTACTTGCAACACACATAATTTCGGATATCAATTTTGTCACGAAATCATTTTATGTACTTGATCAGACTGATCAGCTGTCAAAATCAAGAAAAACAAATCAGCAGGAGCCGATGCTATTTCTAATCGGCAGTTTAAATTCATACTAACGCACTTTATTCGCGCACTTTGTATTTAAATGAATACAAGAAGAAGTCTTCGCATCTAGTTGGAAATAGACAGCTTCTGCTGTGATTGAGTGCACTCGGTGGAAATGTGATACTAAGCATTATTGTCTAGCGTTAACACTAGATGTAAAAAATGCATTTAACACTGCCAACAGGAGCACGATACTTGAAGCAATTGGTTCATTCGAAATTTCCAACTACTTTGCGAAAATTATCGAGAGCTATTTTCATAATCGAGAGTTCTTATACCGCACTGATGTTGGAGAGAGAAAGTACAAAATCATCTGTAGGTGAACTTCCCACTATTGAAAGTCTTTTAGTACATATGCAGTGTAACCTGCCCTGGTAGCCACCATTGAGAAAGCACTGTACCACAAAGAATATACACTGGGAGCGTTCCTAGACATCTGAGGCGCATTTAATAATGTGTCCACGGAAATAACAATGCGAAGCCTAAGAGCAACAGCAACTTACACGGCAATATGCTTTTGGATACATAACCTGCTGAGCTGCAGAAGGGTCCAAGTCGAGTGGGGAACCATAACCATGACGAAAGAGGCATATGCAGGCACGCCCCAGAGTGGATTCCTCTTACCCCTATTATGGAACTTAGTGGTAAACGCAAACATTTTACAAGCCTTTAAAAGCTCCTGAACGATCTCCATTATCGGCCTCACCATATTGATCCATGTGTGATCTCTATCAAGAGGTCAGCCAGCGCAACATAATCTATGATAGAATATCCTCGTGCTGCAACTAAGCTGGGTTTTCGTCACTTGCGTGGGCTACCGTTCACAGTAATATGCAAAAAAAACAAAAAAAACAAAGAATGCTTGCACTGCCCTAAAGTATGCTAACATTCGTAGCTGGTGCATGTAATAGTAATTGTACAAGTATGACACTGCATTGCATACTTTTCGGTTTTTTTTTTTTTCTTTTTTCTATTTTGTATATTCTTATTTTAAGCTAACATTTTTATTGTTCTACTGTTTTGTTTGGCTCACGTTCCTCTACAAGCATGTGAAGTGTAGTACAGTGTGCCTCTGGCCGCTTATGGTAGTTGTCTGTAGCCAGTAGTATAGCATAGATCCATGCATGCATGCATGCATGTTGAGTTCATCATAAAAGTTTTACTATGACAGTAAAATTTTAATGAAATCACTGCAAGATACTTGTGCTACTTGTGCTACATATGACCGACCGACCGACCGACCGACCGATAGACGGATAAAACAGGCAGACATACATATCTATGTATATAAAAACAGCTGCGAAAAACAAAAGAAACGAGTTGCAGCCACTTCTATACTTCAGAACTATTGTTGAAGTTGCTGTACGTGTGTAGCACACTTTCAGGCTGCAACGCGTCGTATGAAGTATTTTTGGATTTTATTTTTTAATGAATTTATTTACTTTTAAGTTTCTTTTTAGAAAAATTTTATTTGCATTTTATAATATGAAGGTCAGGCGGTCAGCAAGTCAAGCGGTAACTAGTATCGAAAGGTGTGTGCAGAGTTATTAAAAAAAAAGAAAGACTTTATATAAGTATACTTTTGTGCACTGTTAACATAGTTTAAACTTAGTGTTAGAGTGGTATCTTGAAGAGGCTCTGAAGTGGAATAGTTAGTTCTTGTTTCTATGCAGATTTGATTCAGTGCAGTTGAATCTTAATTACATTTATTTTCGACAAGCGCTAAACTCTGAGGTAAGAATTTTTAGAATTACAAATTGCAAAAACGACTGCTGCAACACTAGCTTGATGAATAATGCAGTGTTTACAACTTTTTGTAAGGAGATTGTACAAAATACGTCAGCAAATTTAACAGCCATATCAAACCGGTAAAATAAACCGTTTCGCAATCAGAAGAATACGCAATATGCAGAGACATAGCTTCCGCAGCGGGTATAAATAGCGGTCAGCCAAGAAAGCAGTTAACATCTCCGTGCATTATTAGTAGCTAGTTGTCTCTTCCAGAAAGCGAATGGAATATCGCCTTAAAGGTAGTACGGTGAGGCGTTTTGGTACACAGGCTATCAGGAGAGCTAGGCGTAAAAATGGCGCAGACTGTAAATTGTTCACTCGCTTCGAAACTTAGTTCATCAGAGTCATTTATGGTCTGCATAGAACGAGGGAATAGGGTTAGCGTAGTGGTTACACTGTACCAATGTAATTTGAGCAGCGTTCAGCCGGAATTTTCCAGAGAAAGCAGTTTTTGAGTTGAACTTGTTAAAATAAATAATCAAAAAAATTTCAGCTGCGACAAAATGCTAAACACACTCTAAACTATATCAGCTTGTTATGAACATTACAAACATGAAATTTACATGAATTTGAAAAAAAAAAACATAATTTCTTTTGACTTTTTGCTTTCTACACTTCAGTCGAATTTTAAGCCATGCGAATCGCCAATGGTAGCATCTTCTTGGACTATGCGCTCCAAGGCATGTGGTTCTTGCTTGTTTATCATTTGAGCTATCTTGTTCTTGCAGTAGTCATACCAATCCGGAAAACGCTGTAGTGAATACGTTGCAATGCCAAACAAAAGGCCCAATAGCATGCCCAAAAATGCAGTGAACACCAATAATGCTCCAAAGCTTATATCGTCTTGTAAATAGGCCATAAAGTCAATAACTTTTTGTATGTAGTAGCAGGTAGATTCCATTTTGCTTGCTTTTCAACAAAATTTAAACTTGATTGCTTGTGTTAAACTAAATTCTGTAGACTGAATAATGTGATAGAATAGGAAAAGTTAACTTGTATAGTAAGTTGAAATCTTTGAATATAAAATTTCCGACATAAATTTCCAGGAATTGTTTAGAAAAATAACAGAATGGGTGATTTTATATATGATACTGAGATATACGAAACTTTCTAAAGCCAAATGCATTTCAAAAGGCAAACAAGGCATTTATAGACATGCATGTTTTCATTTGCGTAAGCTTTGGTTTGACCCAAACAAACCACAGCAAGCACTGTGCGCATATTCCAAAAACAAAAAAAAAAAAACAAAAGAAAAAAAAAACGAAATGCTTGCGCGTAGTTCAAGTTACAATGAGAACAAATGAGAGTAAACGAGCCATAAGCTTCAGTATACTTTTTCGCATGGCACTCTGTCCTTTTTTTGCTTTTCTTTATCTAAAAACATGTGTGTAAGTATGCAGAGTTTGATGGTTTGTGTTCTAGTATGTAAAGCGTTTTTTAATGGTTATGTCCAAACTTTGATGGCTTATTGCTCTGACGTTTCAGCTGGCATCCTTCGAACTTTGTATTCTGACACCAGTTTACCAGTTTCACAATTAAGTTAGCTGATTGTGCTCTGGATGATTGCGCTCTTGAAGATGCATCCAAAGTTTGGCGAGAAATCATGTTTAGTGATGAAGCACATTTTTGTTTGAACGACTGCGTTAACAAGCAAAATTAGCGCATTTGGAGAGACAGTAATCCATATCAAGAGTCTCTATTTCAAACAGAGAAACTTACTGTTTGGTGTGGATTTCATAGACAACATATTTTATGCAACTTTGAAGTTCAGACACGCCTAATGGCACATTCTTTACAAGTGATGCAGTTGCACCCACACACACACATACACACAAATGGTTATACACAGGTAAAAAACCAGAATCTAACTTTTTGCTTGTAGAGAGCAAACGGAACGGCAGTTAAATTAAGAAAGAGTTTGACAATATAAGCACGGTTGAATAGCAAGTGAAACACTGCTCTATTTGTTTTACTTAGTTGCCTTGTCTTTTCATTCGCTTTGTTTGTTTCTTGTATCGAACCAAGTTCGCTAAAACTTACAACTGTTTGAAACATTTCCAAATTGAAAGCAAGCATAGAAATGATTATAAATTTCTTTGATTTTATTTATAGAAACTTGTATTAATTTACCGATTTTACTCAGCTAAAGCACGAGTCTTAATTTAATTTGAAATGAACTATTTTCAAAGTATTTTTAAACTATGCATTTCATGTCATGTTCGAAATCTAAGCGCACAACTGCTTAAAAATTCAGCTTGTGTAAGTTCTGCACGACTTAATACTTCGATTGGCAACACATTCATTAGCTTACACTTGATGCTGGTATGTGTTGCTCAGCTACTTCCTGTCGCTACTTTACTCAATTTAAACTGTTTGTAAAAAAATTTGTAAAAAAATTGTGAAAAAAAAAGAATTGCATTCACTTCCTGCTCAATGCTTTTGCAACACTTAGACTGTCTCAAGTAGCTTTTAGCTGTTAAGTAATACAAAAAGAAAAAAAAAGTAAAAAGCATACCTCACTACCTACAGCGTACACTCCTTTTATACATTTAATTTTGTAATTTTGCTTACCACTTTCACATCTTATTTTGATACACTGTACGCGTGGAGTAAAAGCGTATATTAAGTTTGTGTAAATGTATGTAACAGACAAAAGAAGGCGTGGCAGACAGTATAAAGTATCTATTTTTTTAATCAGCATCGGATGATTAGTCGATATGGACATGTTCGTCTGTCCAACCGGCCGTCCGTTCGATCGTCTGTTTGAATGAATAAATCTCGGAGTCTATAAGAGATAGAGACTTTGATTTTAATATTTATATTTTCCTTTTCCCACTTCAGATAACTAGCATTAAATAAATATGTCAATCCTACTCTAAGGGAGTGCACCCATTTGAGGGCTGCATGACTTAATTCATTGAAGCGGCTTTATCAATATTCATTCATTTAAAGTCAATTCATGAATTCAACACATTCTAAGTAGTCAACATTCATTTCATTCAATGCAGATTAAAATCAACTTCACTAATATTCACTTTGAATGAAATATCAATTCATTTCAAAGTGAACCGAAGTGCAAAGTTAACCGAAACATTCATTCATTAATTCGAATGCATTGAATATTCGAATAGATAAATAATGACAATAACGTAATCTGCGTTTTGTGTGTGGAGTGATAACGTGTGTATTGTTTATAGTGAGAACGTGCGTGGATTTTAACAATGGAAAGCTAAGACGCTAGAAAGAATTGGTTACAAAAAGCTCAACACGCCTACCTCTTTTAAAATTCCGCACTTTCACTGCAAGAAACAAGTAAACAGAGAGAAACAAACACACTAATATGAACCACATTCATAACATTCGAAGCTATCGCATTCATTCATTCATTCATTCATTCATTCATGACATTCAACTTCATAAGCATTCGAACATTAAAAATTCACAAGCTTCGAATGATTTAGAATGAATGTGAACTTTAGAAACTCATTCATTCAATTCACGTTCATTAGAAGAATGTGCACTTTCATTCGAATTCATTTTAGTGTGAATGTGCCATTTGCCGTTTTGGCCGCATTCATGCAGGGCTCTTGTTCCCATACAAACCTGAACCCTATATTTAAGTTTTTGTATGCATTTTTTTTTTTGATTTTGCTATTAAATATGCTAGAAATGCCATATTTGGTGTATCTTACGTAAATTCTAATAAAATATACTGCATAGATGCACTACAAGCGGTAGCCTCCATAAAAACTTGACTACCATTTTTAAGTTTTTGTATGAAATTTTTTTGTTTTTTTTTGTTCTTAGTTAAGCTTGAAATGCCATATATGACATATTTTACGTCAATCTTTACAAAGTATTCAATGTACGGTCAGATCGGATCACTTTAAGTGGTAGTGATAGCTCCATGCAAACCTGCTCCACTTTGTTTTGTTTTTTTTTTTTATGAAAATTATTGTTTTTATTATTAATTTAATCTAATCTTTCAACAATTCTAACGAAATAGCCCACATATGTCTAGATTGGATCACTAAAGAATATTATCAATGGTGCACATAAAGAGCCTTTAACAAAGTACAGGATATCTTGAGATCGAGTAAACTCGACTGCAGCGTACTATCTTGGTTTTTTTTTTGTTTTTTTTTTTATTGCCGCTACTGCTTTTTGCAAGTTAAAAATGTTTTAGCAACCATGAACCATGTACGTCATTAACAGTTACTTTGGCTTTATTTATCCCACCCAACGTTCTACAGACCCCCAAACACCTATTTTAGTGGCTGTGTAGCTTAAATACAATTACTCATACGCCATGTACAGTGAGGTAGTGAAGTGTTTTTTTTTGTCCTTGAGCATTTTGCTTTGCTTTATAACCTAACATTTTTAACATTTTTGTCTCACTCTAAATTTTTTGTATCTTTTGTGCTTTTTGTATCTGTATCTCAATTTGCACAAGAAAGTAATCAATAGGTTTTTCTTTTTTGTAGAATTTCCATAATATCGCTTTGAGCGAATAAAATATTTAATATAATATTTACAAAAACAAATATTTTCTGATTTTATAAAAAAATATTTTTTTTGTGTGTTTTTTTTTTTGTTTTGATTGACGTTTTTTTTTTTTTTTTGCAAATACGAATAGCTCAAGGCTGTTTGATTTATTGTGTGTGTTGTTATAGAAAATATTTTTGTGTTTTGTAATCTGTAAATGAAGGTCATGTTTGTATATTCTATTTTATCATTTTGTAATATAAAAATCAATGACACTTTTACTAGACTGAAATAGTTACATGTAAGCGAAATAGCATATAGAATTGTTTATGACATGAGATATAAATGCTTTTTACACAAGCTTCCCATTAATGTGGCATTTTTTTTAGGAAATTTTAAATTTTACAATGTCTATTTGCAAAATGTTTCAAAACTCTTTACATACATTTTCTACTATTAAGAACGTTCAATATAGTAACACAACACAATTGAATTCATAAACATACATACTACGAACGAATCGCACTAATCAAGTCACAATGTATGCAGCTCTGTCCTCTTATTCCCTTTCACTCTTCAACAACGCTCATGACACGCAGTTCTCTAACAACGGCACGTGCTGCTCTCTACGTGCTCTCTCTGCCATTATATGCCGCCAATGGAATACGCATATGCAGTACGCGAGAAGAGAGCGACAAAGAGAGTTATGCATACGTGTCGCTTAAGTGTTTGCTATTTTTTTTTTTTGTTGTTATGTCTGATGTACCTTCAATTTTCCTTTCTCTCCTCATTAATGTTTTTTTAAAGCTCTTATTTAGCTTCACTTCGTAGTAAGTGATAAAAATATCTTGATGAGTTAAAAAGATATGTAATGAAAGTCTATCAACAACTCGCAACACTTCTAAAAGCGATTTTGTAACTTGCGATTTGTATTTTTTATTTGTATTGTTGAGATTGTTTGTAATTTACATTTGAACGTTCGTCAATTGATGATGATGATGATGTTTTTATCGTATGAGAGTGTATGTGCGGTTTGAGCAGTTTAAGTAAGGTTTATAGAATGGACAGAAAGACAAACATGCAGGTTCGCTGAACACCTTGGTAACTGAAAATAACAAATTCGGCACCGACATTCATTCTGTCCGTCTGTCTACCTTTCATGTTTGCCTTCAATGGGTGTCAAACAGAAATTGGGTTATGATGCAGTTTGGGCACCTCAGGAACTGCACTCAAATCAATATCCTTCGATATTCAAAATGTCACTCGAAATATGAGCACGCAACTTTGGGCTCAATTTTTGGCAAATACTTTGCAACTAAGCATTTGATTGATAAAAGTGACACATTAACAACTCATTTGCTATACTGTAGAACTTCGATTGTGCACAAGCACGCGAGCGTGCGAATAAGAATTGTTTGTGTTAAATTGTAGCATAACAGACACATGTGCTGATAGCGTGTTACTCAATGTGTTGCTAACATGAGCGTTTTGTTAGTGTGCTGTTATTTAGGTATCCTGCTTTTAATACAATTGCACAATTATACGTAATAGTCTAAGTCATATTCACTTTTATAGCTATAGATTTAAAGTATCAAGAAAAAATAATTGATACATTATGCTAATTACATATATTAATGTAGAGCAACTCGAATATTATTCAAATTCATGGAGAAGTTTTGCAGTTCTCAAAATAATGTTACCAGATAAGCAACGGTTCAACTACAGCTGGCTGTATAAACTGATAAACTGAAATTCGGCATTTAAAACTTGAAGAGAAAGTTGATACGCTTTATGGCCAAGTAAGTAATAATGAATAACAATGATGATGTATTTTTTAAATGTGGCAACACTCACAAGAATTTATGTCACAGCGACTTCAGTGATTGGGTGCCTAAACGGTTGAAAGTCGGACCTCTTTCTTACTGCAAAATTTAGTTCAGCGATGAGACACTGCCGGAATGGCTTTGTCTTATTGTAATCCATCAGCTACCAACGCACTTCGATAATAGCACAACTTGTGTGGCTTATAGTCTGTTGGCACCCCATCGTGACATACTTCTTCCAAACACTTTTTTGTTTTCAAAAGTACGTGAACATGTTCTGCAAGGCTTTTGGTTTCCGCAGGATGATGTCAGATGACATACTACTGGTGCAACCATCGACTTATTGAGAAAAGAATTTGATGACAACATAAACTTTAGAAACGGACTCATTCTTTGGACCGCAACATCATGTGATCTGACACCGCTGAATTATTTTTTATAGAGATGCTTGCAATCGTTTTTTTATGCGGTTATTCCTGAATCGATTTCAGACTTTTACCTTCAATATGCAGTTTATCAGACATTGCGGACATATGCTCCAAATCATTTTCTATCATTAATTTCATACAATTATCTAGCAAATAAAGCAAAAATTTAGTCCATCCATTTGAATTTCAATTAAAGTTCTATACGACTTAAAAACACACTGTACACAGTGCATTTGATTGAGGCTTTGAGTGATAGGCGATTTCACCGATGTAATTTTGTACCATGTTTGCGTAAGAATGTGAGCGAAGATTTTCATGGCGATCATGTTGCTTGATCTGTTCTTAATATTCCTGTTTTTTTATTTTTCAGACACTAAATCAAATCACCATGGTAAAGTACAGCGTCGAGCAATACGTAAAATCCAAAATTTTATAATCAACATTTCCGATTTCAGCAAAAAAAAAAAGAAAAACAAGAAAAAACGTTAACTTCGGTTGAACCGAAGCTCTAATACCATTCACACGATACTTTAAATAGTATTGTAATATATAAAAGTGGGGGTTTAAATAGGGGGTGGTACACGCTCACTAGTAGATGTGTATGAAGCGATCTAGTAGATGTGTAAGATGCCGCCATATCGAATTTCAAGTGGTTATTGACGTTTTCCATACAAATGCATAAAAGTGAACTGTGGGTTTATATGAGACTACCTCAAAAAGTGGGCGGGCTACGCCCAATTGTCTATGTATGTTTAGCGGCTGTCTCTTAAAAGGCACCATATAGCATTTCAACCTAATATTGACTTTAATAAAAAAGTTTTTCTTACAAAAAGTCAAAAGTGGACCATAGGTTTGTATGGGAGCTACCCCAAATAGTGGGCGGGCCACGCCCGTTAGTCTATGTATGTTAAGCGGCTGACCATAAAAAGGCACCACATTGCATAGAACAGGAGCTCCACCAAGTGGCAATACATCTGCTGAATTTTATTGTTTCGTGTGGATTGTGAGCTGGCGGCATCATCGGTTCGTTCTTCTTCTAAAAAGACAATGGCATTGCCAACACCGAACGATATTGAACAATTTCTTGTAGCCCAAATTGAATGATGAATGAAACTACTCAAAGTGCTCTCAATGTCAGCATTATGGTATTGCTCAAATGCGTTCAATGCGCCAGAGTCATAGAAAATTGCCACACTCGGCTGCGAACCATCCAGCGATCGCCATTTGTATGTTGTCTGATATTCCATACACATAAATGACATTTGGCGTATAGTATAATGCCTTTCCCATATATATAACCAAAAATTCTGCGATATCGAACACACACAACTTGTTTTATTAAATTTGGGCATATTAAAATTTGTTCGACCTTATTGGAAAACCTTTCGCTAGTTTGATATTACTACATTACACAAACAGAAGAGTTTCAGGGGTGATTGGCTTTATTGTTTTGACTGTCAACATATTTATAAACAATCATATATCATGTCTTAAAAGGTGAAAGTGTTTTCCATGGAATATATAGAAATGCATATGATGCACAACAGATTTTTCCTGAGAAGCACAATATATGTAAGTAGCATGCATACTGATGAGAGCTTGTAGCAAAGTTCAAAACACGTGTATATGCGCCTAACATATTTCTGTGTAATAAAAAGTTGTTTATATTATTCTCCCTTCGCAACTTAAATACATATATAAACAATTATAGGAGTAAAAGAAAATGTAATTGTTTATAAATAAAATGTAATTGTTTATATGAAACAATTGATGCAAAAATTATATTTTTCAAAGCTTACAATCAACAAGCATTAAAACTTATATAAAAAAATGTAGCTCATACGAACCCAATCGACTGCATAAAATTTTTACAAATGAAAGCCTCTCAATTTGCATTGACCCAATTCGCAAAAGATTTTTTTCTACATATGTACATTGTGGTCATAAATAATATGTATTTTTTGTTTCGTTAATTTCAGTTATAACAAGTGCACCACAATGCAAACCAGCAACAAATAAAAAAAAAAAAAAACAAAAAAAAACAGAAAAAATATGTGAAAATTCTTATGAATTACTTACGCAAGCATAAATGAAACATTACAAGTGTATACAGCACTCAACGCATTGCAATGCCATGCAAGGACATGGTCTTATCAACATATCCTGTATGCAACAGTCGGGCAAAAAGGAAACTGTAAAGGCAACCACAGCACATGAAAGAACGAACAAATAATTTTCATATGCGCTGCTGTTTTCTGCATTTCTTTTAATACACTACACTCAAAGTATGAAAAATGGGTAATATCAGTTTAACAAATAGTTATAAGCAGCACTCAGTGTACTATGTGCAGTGTACTAGGCGTGAAATGATACATTTAAGTTCAATACTACACAATTTTGGATTTCGTTTGTCCAAGTATAAACTTCGTTTGTCCAAGTATAAACTTCGTTTGTTCACTTACCAAACTAATAAACTCAACAAACTTAAAGTGTTTTTTGCTTATTTTTATAACTTTTTGAAAATTGAGCAAACGTAGTTTAAACTTGGCTGAATCTGAACGAAGATTGGACAAACTTACTTCATGCTTCTATTGTGGAACATGGTTTTAAATTACAATTTCGACACTTCTCAAGTCGATTTCAACTTTATTTTTGCTTATTATGTTGATTATTCCGAGATATTATAGTATAAGTATAACGTTTCGGCTAATGTAGGACACTTTGGTTTAGAAATAGTTTCAATTATGCTGAAGTAGGTTTCGTATGCTTAGCCCTTTTCAAGATCCTGGTTGGCCATGTTTAAAAAATGATATTTAGGCTAATGTGCAACACTTTCAGTTTCAAGCATAAAATTTCAAGATTTCTCTAATAGTTGATTGATTCGTTAATTTAAATTATTGTAATATTCTGTAATGTTTTAAGAAGACACATTTCGGCTAATGTGGGACATTTTCGATTTGATAAACGCATGCATTTATATAATATTCTGTAATTTTTTAAGGAGAAATATGTAGGCTACTTTCAGTTTGATACATTTTCACATTCTTAAACATACAAGCAAGGCATGAAATTATGCTCATATTTTTTCAATGTTTGAAAAGTAATCATTTAGGCTAATGTGGGCCACTTTCTGTTTGATAAATTTTAATGATTTTTTAAGCAAATGTCGCGTACAAAGCATAAAATAATGTTTAGTTTCATTTAAAATGTTTAAAGAAGAATAATTTTGGCTAATGTGGAACAATTTCGGTTTCTAAAATATTCACTGCACGAAATTGTGGTCATATGCAGTAAATTTTATAGAAGACGTTTTGAGGTTAATGTGTGTGTATGACGCATTTAATTCATGAAAATATTATTATAATTATTCAGTAAGGTTTGAAGTAGCATTTATGCTAATGTGGGACACTTTCGATTTGTTACATTTTCCGGGTTTTTCAAGTGAATGTCGTATTCAATGCATATACTTGTAATTATATACACAATTATTGAAGAAGAATCATTTTGGCTAATGTGGGACACTAACAGTTTGATAAGGTTCTATAATTTTTTAAGTAAATGTCGCATACAATACATGAAATTATGCTTATTTTCAGTAATGTTTGAAAAATTATGATTTCGGCTAATGTGGGACACTTTCTGTTTGCTAAAAATTTCATAATTTTTAAACGATTGTCGCATACAATGCACGATTTTATTCTTATTCACATGTAACGCATGACATTTTGGATATAGGCAGTAGTTTTTGAAAAAAAAAAAAACGTATTTCGCCTAATGTGGGACACCGTCGATTTAATGATTTTTTCTTAAATCTGTGACTTATTCAATGCCTCTTTTAATTATGCTTTTAGGTTATGTTAAAAAAATGTATTTCGGCTATTATGGGACAATTGCTTTTAGGTTATGTTAAAAAAATGTATTTCGGCTATTATGGGACAATTCCGTTAATTTAATTTTTCAAAATATTATATATTTAACCGCATATACCGCATACAATGCATCTCTGCATGATTTTTATTACTCATATTTAAGATAGATACGATTCGGTTATTGTGGAACATTTTGAGTTAGATAAATTATATTGAATGCACCTGTTTGAACATTCCGTGGGAACATTCTGCTTCAAAAATTTGTATCTAGTTTCCAAAAACTTCGGTTTGACCGAAATAAAAATGTGCTTAATATTTTTATTTCATTTCTGTGGTAGCTGCTTTTAAATATACATATAAAAATGTTTCCACGTCCTTTGGCAAAGTTGTCCTTGCGCTTACTCGCTTACACTGTGCACAGTGCAAATATGCAAAAATAAATATTGTACAATATTTGTTCCTTTTTCCGCTGCGCTGCGCTTATCAGTGCGCTTATATATGAATATATATTGTAGGAAGAAGGACCTTCTGTATGTGCGCATGTGGGTAGCAATGAAAAAGCGGAATGCCGAAAATCAGCAAGTTTAAAAATAAAAAAAAAAAAAAAAGAAGAAAGAAATTTCTTACAAAAAAGTTCAAGTGAAAGCCCCAAAGATATGAATTTGAACGCGCGCGTATCTGCGGTTGCGTCTTTTTATATTTTTTTTGGTGTATCTGTGTGTCACTTATTGCGTACTTTTCGTGTAATTTTCAAGTTTTGCTACAGTTGCAAGGGACCGCTTTTCACTGCTGCATATATCTTTATTTTTTTTTTCAATGCTTTCTTTGCCTCGAGTATCTTTTTCTATAAAAATGTATCTGTCGCTGTTACTGTATCTATGTGTATGTGTGTGTCTGTGTGTGTGTGTGTTTGTCTGTTTGAGTTGCAGCTAAGTAAATAACATTTTTCGCACTCTTAGTCACGTTCCTAATCATTTTTATTTGGTAACTACGATATTTCGAAAATGTTTGCACTCGCTCGCTCGCTACAAAAAATTTGTGCTGCACGATTTAATATTTTTTTCGCTTCTGCTAACAGTTTTTTTTTTCTCCTGCAGCAGCTGTAGAAAATCTTATTTACTAAGTTCATTTATTAGCTTTGGTGCTATGAGTATTTAAATGTTTGAAAATTGTTTGCAATTGGCATGCAAGTGTTTTGGGATTGAAATTTGAAAGCTTAGAGCGAAAATAAAGTATATTTAAGATATTGTTGCATACTTTTGAGCTTCTTAACTATATTTTAAGTTATAATTTAGTGCTGTGATAAGATATGAGGCATAAATGGTTAAAGGAGTTGAAGGGAAGAATGTTAAAATTAGCAGAAAGCTAAAGGAGTTATAGGAAAAGATAGTAAGACCATAAGTCATAGAAATAATGTTTACTTTCTAATTGATTTAAACTTAACTTCAAGCATAGTCTTGGGTGGCTCTTTACTCGAGCTTTGAAAGTATGCAATTGACAAATGGATGGCTGTCGGTTATACACACAAACATATGTACGTACAGTAGTATGTTCGCTGTTGTTTGGCCGGTGACTCAAGTTCCCAATGCACTAGCGATTCGTTAACTACTGTTCGTTACACTTAGAGCCAGTTTCATAGATCAACTTAAACGTTGATCCGCTGGGCACAAACAGTCTGCGTTTCATAGTGAAAAGTTACATTTTTTTGTTACAATTCGGAAGCACTTTCTTATTAAGCATGAATTATATTGCAGTGTCAGTAACTCGTTCAATTTAGCTGTTAGACAAAGATAACAATGCGAAATTTCTGCCTATAGTTAACTCACCAATTTTGGATGCTTAAACTCGTGCATAAATTTTGACGTAAATGGTGACTGTCAAAGTGAAAACTGTTTGATCAAAGATTAACTCGTCGGATTACCTCTGACTGTGAAATGGGCCCTTGAGAATTTAGCTAACTACTGGTCGTTAGTGTACAGCTAACGAAAATGTTTGCACTGCCGCAGTATCTTATACTATAGTAGCCGTTTATAAATTGAGTGCTTGGTGTCTGGAGTGGCTAAGATGTTAAGAATTCGCGCTCAGCGTAGTTCGAATTCACTTTACTTCATTAAAGTAAATATTTTTAAGTATTGATATAATTTTTTTTTTGTTTATTTCCGCGAATGATTAACTTTTATTCCATTAGCGACGAGCTTACTGTTAAGCATTAGCGAATTACTAACACTTTAAAAAAAAAACTGAAGAAACATAATGTAAACTTATTAACGCTCGGTCCCTGCCAATGCCATGTTTATGTAAACTTCGTTAGCCAATTGCAAGTATGGAAATTACTGTTCACTGACGGTGTTGAGAGAAATTCACTGCAGTGTTACAGTTGAAAAGAAGCGTAGGTAACTATGGCCATGTAGATGCAAAGCATCATTTTCTGTGAAAGATCTCAAGTCCGACTGAACAGACGTTTACATATGCAGTGTATCATTGTAGCCTTGTAGAGAACGTTCTGAAGATGGGCATTTCTGCTTAGTTTCATGTCAAGGGTCAACAATAAGAACTTTTCATCGTCGGAATAAAATAAAAGAGTGTTCTGGATATACACTGGACATACATAGCTCCTAGAGAAACATACTAAGACAGCCTTCTGTGCATTAGTACTGAGAACTTCCTTGGAACACCATTCGTTCACTATTTGAAGGGCTGAGCACATTACGCCAGCAAGAGTGTGGCCAAGCTTCGCTCACACCATAATTGCCAGATCGTCTGCATATTCAATAGTGTTGTACACTTAAATTGACGTGAATTGAGCACGTTTAGAAGATCAACTATCACCAGGGTCCAAAGTAATGGCGAGCGAATGCACCGCTGTGCTATTGTACTATCAAAAATTATTTTAAAGCCTACTTCTTGAAACTGCAACTTCGTTTTATTAAATTTTTTACAAAAAAAAAAAACACATAAAACGATGACTCTATTAAACAGTAATTAAGTAAATAAAACTTTACTTTAATTTAACCATTGTGCTACTCAAGTCTCTGTGAAACAGTCTCAAAAGTACTCACCCCGCATGAAGCATTGCCTCAACTTTTGTTTATTCATATAAATATACTTCTTAGTCACATTTTCCATGGGAACACATACTTAAATATTTAGCTACAAAATACTTCATAAAAACTTTCAATGCCAACGCTCCTCCACTTTACCCACGCATATTTACCATAAAAATTAACTAAGATTTCAGCATGAATTCACTTAAATGAGATTTCGGCTACATTTCCAAATGCAAACAAAACAACGTGCAGAGAAGCACACACATTCGAAACTGTGCATCTGTATCAATCTATGCATTGTTTAACTTAACATTTTACCTAAAATACACATATGTTCATGGCTTACATGGTTGTATTTAATGTGTGCGCAGAGTTTTCAAGTTGCCGTAGGTCTTATGTGGAAAATGAACTCAAAAAAAAAAGAAAACAGCTGACTATGAGTGTAGAGTAAAAAGTAGACAAAAAAAAAAAAAAAAAAATTGATAGTAAAGCACTTTGTAGCACTAAACCGCAGCACTAGCAGCAATAAGAAAAATGTTTAGCTTGTAGTAGTAGTGTAGTAGGGTGTAGTGTAGTAGGGTGGCAACTCTAATATAAATGCATCAAAAACTGCTGAACACTTAAAAATTTTTCGTCAGCGTCTGCATATGCTATTCGTACATGTGGAGTGGGTGTCAGTCAGTACACAAAGTATATACCCGTATTGAGAAAAGTGCAACTAGCAATGTATTTGTTAAAAAAATCGTGTGTGTATGTAAGTGTATAACTATAAAACAAAAAAAAAAAAAAAAGAGTTGCCAACTGCTGTGAGGCTATAGTTCTAAGTATTTAAAGTACTTTTGGCCACAGGCCAAATTTGCGCAAATTTTTCGCAGCACTGATATCAACAACAGTTCAGTCAAAGTTGCCGCAGGACAGAAAGAGCAGCATGTCTATTGTACAAGGTTGCAACACTGAACAACGGTGCTGGCAGTCAAGAATTAAAGCAGCAAAAATCTACATAGGCAGCAGGATATAGCAAACTATACAGTCATACCATATACTTGTATACAACAGTTTGAGCAAATAAATTTGTTATTTTGCATACTGCATACATTGCTCTAAGCACACTCGTTGAATAGAAGATCTAAGGTCCAAGCTATCCTAGCTAACATGTTGTTTAAACCAGCTCGAAAGTAGTGTATACTACTATCTTTGCAGTGCATAGAAGCTGTGTTGAGTATTAAATGCATTTGTGTAGACTTTTTGACATCAACGTTGTATTAAAACTAAAAATCTAAAAAAATATGTAAATTAAAATGAGTGTGAGCAAAATAGTTTCGAAAGGAAATTACTACTTGCTATGGGCAACAGCTTAGTTAGATGCAACAGGAAGTGTAAATGTATCTAGATACATGCTGAGCCAGCTTGTCATTCACTTGCGGTGATTACTTTTGTTGTCTTTGTATGTTTGCAATAGGAAATGAGTTTATTGCTAGTTTAAATATTAAGAAGCAACAAAAAGCAATAAAATGCCATAGTCGAGGTACGTGACTATATTATATCCTGCATACAATATATTTTTACTTGATCTGTGTACAAATTATGAAATTCCAAGATAAACTTGTTACGTGCGGCACCTAGAGAGGGTATATAGCAAGTTTAGTTTCTCTAAGTCGTCACTATGTCAGAGAGCGTTGATTATGGGCAGACAGGCGGACAGACAGACGAATGGACATTACTAGAGCTATAGTTTCATGGTTAGTAGGTAGCTACGCAGTTTCGTCTCCAGTTTCAAACCTGTAGACGAGCGTCTGGCCGCTTTACTTATCAAGGCTAAGTACTTCAACATTAGCCTGACGATGTAGCCAAAGACGAATTCTACGAGCGTCACGATGCCAAAATTATGTTTGGAGATTTTAATGTCAAAATCGAGAATTAAGCCTTCATGTAGCTAACTCCAGCAATGGATAGAGGCGAATCGTCTTCAACGTAGGTCGGAGCATGATAAACTGTAGCACCAGATTTCCATAACAAACCATAACATCCACTTCCACGCAATCAAATTGAATCTGTTGTGATCGACGTGAGGCACGTATCAAGCGTATTGGACCTTATCGTAGCCAAGGTACTGACTATGCACAGCATGGTGCATGCCACACGTCCCAACACTCAACGAAAGATAAACGTCGGAAAGCTGCAATCGCAACAGAGACTTCCGAAACCCTATCAGTCAGACACTCCCAACTCTGCAAAGGTATATCTATGGCCTCTGAAGTTAAGTGAGCAATGAGCACATATCTACCACTCCATGGTTATGGCTGCCAAGAAGTTGATTTCATTGATTCCACCAGATCTTTCACGCATTCTTGGTATGACGAGGATTATCACAAAGCTTCTGGGAGATAAAGACGTCGAAGAACTATACAGTCGTATGCAATGCGAGCTGTTGGAGAACGATATAAAAAGAATTTGGGAGAGGAGAAACGTCTTTTCAGATACAAGAGAAAGAAGCCAGAAAGGCGTGTGTTTGAGGATTTAAGTGATAGAAATGAAGCAGAAATATTGATGGTCAAGCATCTAACCGAATGTTTTAAGTATAGAGTTTCTTTCTACAAGAACGGAAATGGAAGGCTGGTTACAGAAGCACAGAAATCACTTAGAACATGTGTAAAGTTACTTCTCCAACCTTTTTGGAGGCGATGAAGGGATGAATAAAACTGTCGATAAGGATGTAATACTAGAGTCACCAGCTGATGCTGGCTCTCTTGTGGAGCCGCTGCACTAGAATGAGGTCGACTTAGTATTTAGAAAGCTGAGAAATATCACAGCGACAGGCTCTGATGATCTGCCAGCTGAGTTATTCAAGACCAGTGGAAAAGACTTGGCAAGGCATGTCACCGACTCTTATGCAAGAAATGGTTTGATGAATGTATGCCAATAATTGAAATCTCATTTTTTGTTTTGTCTTCAAGAAAGGAGACCCCACTGTTTCCGCGTACTACCGAACTAAACTATTATACTATTACGCGTACTGTCATATATACTTGGTAGGAAAATCAATAAAGGAAGACCAGTGACAATATGGTGACACTTCGACAAACACTGGAGAAGAAGACCAAAATAAGGGACACCCACATTATAAGCCCGCTTGAACACACCGATAAGAATGAAGTTTTACAACGCTTTATCTGAACTTAGTAACCCCAGCAAAGATCGTTCGTGTTTCCATGATAACGCTGTCACACACCCAAAGCGTCGTCATCGTAGTAATGAACCTCTCGTAGCTATTTGATACCAACAGAGATTTTTGGAAGGGAGATGCGAGCCACTATATCTATATTACTATATTTTTTATCTCCTGATGCAGAATAAATTATAACAAGACAACTCTCCTGAAGTATGAAGATTAAATTCTATAAGACAACATTTAAAACAGCATCTCTGCGAATGATCGAGGTGAAGATTCTTAGTAGGATAGTTGTGGCATTTCAGTTCGAAACGTGACTTTCCCTGTTTTTGGTGATGCTTTTTTATTTTTTGTTTGCAGTTCATTAACTTCCTTGAACAAATCTTCAGCATCTTGAAATAAGCTAGTGTCATAAAATTTTTTTCATTCTTTTACTCTAAAGAATTTTTTTCTTACAATTTTTTTTTTTGAAATGCACCGCGAGCGCTTCCTAACAACAAGTTGGCAGCCCTTTACACTAAAACCACTTTAAACAACAGCTGCCTGTAATAATAAAGTAACTTTAGGCTTTCGCAAACACAGGCACATTTATATAGTATGCATAGATATAGAAATCACAACGAACGCCCATTTAGCACGCAATGGCCAAATACATGGAAGGACATTAGTAAATGTCAAGAACGAGTTGAGTACGAGTTGTCTAGTATGAATATGCAAGCTCAACTTGCAGTGAACACAAACTGCTGAAATTTGAAGCGAACTATTGGATAGTTTTGGTATATGTACGAGTAATATCTACGAGTTGTTTTGTATATGTAAGGGCAACAACATCCGCCATTTCCCTTCATCTATAATGCATATGAGCAAAAGGTGTTCATCCGTTGATGGTCGCTCGTTCGTCCTGTACGGTCTGTTGCAGTTGATACTGAAGCTTTTGTATATACTGGTGCTGCTACAGATTCCTGCAGTACTGTGCGCTGTTTGCATATTGTTATTAATTTTCATTTTGAATGACATGTTGACAGACACTTTGACACTGACAGCTTTGCTAAAAACTGACTCAACTGAACTCAACTCAACTCAACTCATCTGAGCTCAACTGCCTCAATGTATGGCTGTCTAGCTGGCTGGCTGGCTGGCTGGCTGGCTGGCTGACTAGCAAAATCACATCTACACTTGGATATAAATTGCACACAAATGCATGAAGTAAACAAAATTCGCAGTAAATGCGCCTGCCTGGGTTTATAATTTCAGTCAACAGCAGTAGCAGCAGTAGCAGCAACATCAGCAGCGATAACTTTCGGCAGGTGCAAATGCCATTTTGTTGTTAACTTTACTCGTAGTTGCTGCTGGGCGGCAGTTTTTCACCATATTTATAAAAGTGTGTGCAGGTCTATGGATAAATGTGCTGGTATCAAAATTTTGCTGAGCTTAGCTTAACATGTTTTGCTGCTGTATGATGCATCAGCATCAGTAACTCTACTGAACTTTATTCGAGTTGTTTTGCAGTTGCTGTGTGGTTGTGGCTGATAAGCATTGAAGTGTTGATGGCATTAAATTTTTAATTTGGAAATTTTGAAATTTATGAAATTTTTTCAATTCTGAGTGAAAGAAATATCGTATTATAAAAACCAATTCAATCTATTCTTTACAGCTAAATAGATGCATGAAATCTCCCACTGTACGCTGCTTCGACTGACAATGAAATAACCTGTATTTTAACGATATCATATCATATTTATTGTCATCACCACAAGTACCAGATATTTAAATAAAGTCATTTTACCACTCACATGTTAACGTCAACGATCATTTGCCAGAGGAGTGTTTTACTTCGGAGCATTTAATAGCTAATGTGCCTTATAAAGTTGTATTAACAAAGCTCAATCGTTAAAATAGAAACCTCTTTTAGAGACAAATGTTTTGCGTAGGGGTTTTCAAACGATTGAGAAAAGATATTTCCTAATGCTATAGATTTTACCGTCAGTAGAGTGGAGTTTTAATCATACCTAAAGCAATTTTTAGTGGTATATGAACATCTAAGCATTTAAAGAACAAGCAAGTCAGTTAAATACCCTGTAAGTAGTTGTTTTCAGCGATTCATGGACGATGGGAAACTATGTTTGATAACGTTTTCATGGGATAACGGCTTCGATAACTGGACAACCTTAAAATACTAAGAAACCGTAAGAAGTATCAAACAAATTGTGGTGTATTTTTTTACACAAAGCGAACGTTTTTTAGTACTTCAGTGGTATTTCTAGAAATACAGTTTTTTTTTGTAGTATTTTCACATTTGTCTGCTATTTTTTTGGTGTATTCCGTTATTTTTGATTGTTTCAGTGCTGGACAACGTTGCCAAAAATTATTTTACAGTGTTTACAGTGTTGGGTAACATGTAGTGACGCTTCGTCTACAGTCTGACTTGTTTCAAAATTGACTGAGTATGTCGTAGCTTTAACGAAACGTCCATAGATTCGTCTACACTCTGTACAAAGCCAACACATTCTTAAGTAATTTTTGTAAGTGTTATGGCAGTTCAAAGACACTAGAGGTTTATAGCCACTCAATTTATTTGATACCATTCTATTGAAAGTCCGGTCAAAAGAGTTGCATTAAAAAAAAATACAAAAAAATGTGTTCGGAGACTTTTTCGGATATAAATTTCTTGTGCGATTATATCAGTTTTGGCTACTTGTAAAATGGAGAGGTTAGGAGATCGTTTGCAAGCGAACTCAATAGCCGCTTTGCTTTGGAATCACAGGTAAATCTTTTGTTATATTCATTACCGGGTTGTCGTTGCATTGCACCTGTCTTATTTGTATTAGAGATTCAAGTTTTGGAGAGAAAATATATGAAGGCCATTTGATAAGTTATTGACTTATTAAATTTTTCACATAGTAATTTTATATACAAAACTGCTCTTGTCTGCTACGATCTGTTAATAGACTACGTCAAATTTTAAGCAATCTGCATCATTAAATATGTGTTTGATAGCCATTGAATGCAGATATGAAAGGCAGACAGACGAACAAAAATCAGAAGGTTGCTACTCTGATGCGAGCAAAGAAAACCACTGTCTTAGCGCAATTTCAGCACCGATCTGCTTTCTGTACGTCCGTCTGGCTTTAATGTATGCTTTCAATGGCTGTCAAAGACATATCTAATGATGCATATTGTATGTATCAGGAACTACGCTCAAATCAATATAAATTGAAAATTCAGGCACAACACTCAAGTCAATATACATAATTTAAAAGTCAATGACTTATAACATTGCCGTCTTAGCTTTGTAAACAAATCAAACGTGTAAGCACCATTCCTATTTATATGCAGTATGAATGAATCTTGTTGCTCTTAATTTTTGATTATAGAATAGAATTTTTATAGTAACTAGCCAAACTAGTGAAAACTGCATGCTGATTCAACTATCTGGTGCCTGATTTTGGGAGAATATCTTAGTTTTCGATAATATTGTGAACGTTCTCAGTTTGAAGCTGACAGCATCTGTAAACAAACTCTGTACTAACAAGTTTGTTACTGTCAAAAATTGTATCTTTTTAATGCTTTTTCGCATCTTATACTCAAGTACAGTCCAAAAATGTCAAAAGGCATTTCCTTCACCTAATTTCTTTATAGCTTTACTTTTTACTGCAATCTGTTTTGGTTTTTTTTTTGCATTTTTTTTCGTCTAAGCTGCAACATTTTCTGTACATCCTTTTTTTATTTTATATTGCACATGTCTTAGTGGCTTCACCCACACACTTACACACACTCAAAGCTAAAGTGCAGCTTAGCAGAAAATTGCAGACATTAAAATTGCCTCAAGCTGTTGCCAGTGCAAGCAAGCAAGCAAGCAAGCAAGCAAGCAAGCTAGCAAGCAAACGAGCAATGAAAGTGCTCAGCTGAGCTATCTCAGCACTATAGTTTGTATACGAGTATCTATGTATATATATGCCTCACCCACTTCTTACGCCATAGCCGCCCATTTAGCTAACAATAACAACGACCTTCCCATCGACATGCACATAGAAATCTTCATCTAAGCAGCCTTGGCTCGTTTTGTTGCCTGCAACTTTCCAAACCATTTTTAGCGCAGAGCTCTACGCTCAGTCGTTCTGTCTGTGTGTGTGTGTTTTTTTAAGTATTTAACAAGCTCTAAACCGCGTTGCCACTTTGTATAATGTGCAACGTGCCTTGAATGCATGCATGCAAGAATATTTTTATGAAACTAAGACGCACGCACTAATAGTACATGTGCACACACATATGCGCTGTATGTGTTCTATGTATGCATAACGCATTGCTGCTGTCATCGTCGACGCCATATTTGGCGTCATTTTCAATTGCGCGCACTCAAAGAGCAGCAGTAACAACAACAACAACAACTACTAGAATAACCGCGTTGACAATTTTCATCATCAACATCAAGTGAAGTGGCAACACTTTTATGCGCTCTATATAGCAACTTAAAACACACTTCAAGTGGCTGATTTGTCGTCGTCTAACCTTCAAACATACTGTATTTGCATTTTAGTATAAAGTTTGTTACACCGTGTAGAAGGATCTAGCAACTCCATAAAATATATATATTCTTAATCATTTTGACAAGACGTCGAAGGAACTAAGTCCGTTTGTCTCTACGTAAATATGAGCGTCAAGAAGAGCTAAGCAGTAGATTTAGGATATTCAGATTTTCATAAGTCCTGATAAGTTGAACTAGGTATGTCAAGTGGTAGTGCTAGACTCTATGATAAGGGATATTTTTTTTACTTAAGCTAGTAGTAGCACTAAATTTGACCAGAATAATTCCAACGTTATTCCCAATAGATCAAGTTGGGTGTACTATAAATTATTCTTTCACAACAACTCTATCAGACTTACTAATAATCGATGGAAAAAGTCAACTGTAGTTAGTATCAGCTACAACTTTAGAGTCGACTCTAAATTCATTTGGTTCAGAAATAAAAAATTACTAATAAGACTGGGATTTTTATGTAAATTTTGATACCCTAGTTGTCTGTATCATTTTGAATATTCCAATTTTCTTCAAAGTTTTTTTTTTTCACATATATTCTTGACAATTAAATCCAAATCAAATGAAGGGTAAAATTTAGTTTATTTTTCGATTCTAAATTTGGGTAGCAGCTTTGTTTGTAACTAAATTTAATATCGACTCATCGAAAATGTCAAAACTAATTAACTTTGTCGATTTTTTGAGATAAAGTCGACTCTAAATTGTTTATTATAGCCACAGATAATATGAGCATATATTTTCCCCATCATTTTAAAAACGACAGAGTGTGCGAAAGGAATAGCTATATACACATATAACAACATTTTCACATGCTGAGTCGTATAGGTCACACTTGAATTTTGTTTATGTTTTTATTAAAATATACAGGTTCAATATAGGAAAGCATTTTAAAAATAATTGTATTGAGTATATTAACCATTTGCGCATGACATGCCAAAGCAATTGTCTTTGCATTATTCAATATTGTTTTCTTTTTCTAGTTTTATTGTGCACTTATACACTTTTAGTATAAAAAGTGAGCGAATGGTACAAAACGCCGTAAAAATTTAGGTAAATGTACTATTTTTGCCGAACTGTTGGTACATTGTCATCTTTGAGTGCAGCGTTGCCTTATCTTTCGCATACATGCTCATATATATATGTTATTTTTTTATCATTTTTCACTTCTTTCACTTTTTGATGAAACTATATTTCAACCTCCCGCACCTGTAAAATTTTTACTTTGTCTATTTTCTGATCTGCTCTAATAGCGATTAATAGCGATGTATGATTCAAATGAAAACTTTAAGACAAAATATAGGATATCTCACAGTCGAACACATTTGACTGCAGCATTATTTCTTGACATTTTGTTTTTGTTACACGGTTTTATTAGTTTTGTTTTTTTTTAGTTGGGAAGTCGTTTTGGACTTGACTGAAAAGTCTTAAGCATAATAGGTATATATATCAATTTCTACTCGAACGATTTGTTGAAAATTGTGAAAATAATGGCAATGTTAATAAATAGACGGGCGAACTGATATTTATGCCTAGATTGATTTATTTAGTCGATCGAAATATTTGGGAGTACGAGTATGTGAGTTATAAATAATTACAATATTTCTAACTAACTAATCTGATAAGTCGAAGGATTTCAAGATGTTGGTCGTATAGCGTTCTTACTCGAATTTAATACTCTCATGGAAGTATCTGTATAAGGTGGTGGACGCGTTAATTGTGACGATGATGTGAGACTAGACTTCGCTAAAATTCTTTGGAATTCTTTGCATTCTGGTGTTGATGAGTTGTAAGGATCAATGTTCTGTTAAGTTGCTGCAGTAGTTGGTTTCGAAGTTGAATGGTGCCCGAGAAGGCGCTTGGTGACTTTATGCTTGCCAAGTAGTGCTTGTTATTTCAATTGGCTGCAGTAGTTGGTTTCTAAATTTAACATTATTCTTGGCGCCCGAGCAGCCACTTGGAGACTTTATGCTAGTCAAGCAGTGCTGGTTGTTTCAATTGGCTACGGTGGTTGACTTCGAAATTATTGTTGGCGCCCGAGCAGCCACTTGGAGACTTTATGCTAGTCAAGCAGTGCTGGTTGTTCCAATAGTTGGCTGCAGTTGTTGGTTTCCAATTTGAACGTTATCAATGGAGCCCGAGCACGCACTTGGTGACTTTATGCTTGCCAAGTAGTGCTGGTTGATTTGTATACAATGTTTTGGTGCGTTATTTTATATTGTTTCAGCTCATACTGCTATGTGTTTTTATTCTAGGTGCCTATTTCAAAGTAAAGATAGTTTTTTTTTTCGTTGCAAATATGACTGATGTAACATTTTGCAAATCAAGCATTACTTTTTAAATATATTTTACCACATAGGTCGTAGCATTACATATTCTAGCAGAAATTTTGCAAAATGTTAACAAATATTTTTCAAGCCAAAACCAAAATCAAAAATACATTTCATACACGCTATGAAGTATCTACATAAACTGAAAATATACGCACATGAAATAAAGTGCTTGGTTTACCACATTTGTCAGTTAAGTGCAGTCAAATGTAATATATGAAAAGTTGCATTAATGCTGAGTAAAGTAGACAAGTAGCATCAATTTGAATTCGAACATTGCTGGCATGGTGCGTATACGAGTATATGACACAATGTCATTTAATATTGCTGTCGTTGTTTGTTGGCAAAGTTGCTGTCTTTGTTGATGTTGTTTTTGTTGTTGTTGTTGTTGTCGTCGTTGTGGAATTTCCTGTCAAGCTAATTTCCTTTGGGGGTGCATGCTGCAATCAATACCCAAACCAGGATAAAACGCCCACACACACACAAACACACATGCAGAGACACACACACGCGCTGACAACAATTCAACGCTGACAACATTGAATCAATTCACCTGCATGCATAAAATATTTTCATACGCTGCTAGGCACAACAATTTTTTTAATACTTGTCGGTTTATGTAAGAGTTTGCGTGAGTGTGTGTGTCTTTTTGTATGCATGCAAAATATTCAAACATTGCATATTTTATAGTTTATTGACTGCAGTCTATCCATTGCTGCAGCGATATACAACTTGTCGTTCGTTGCATGTCCTTTCGTGTAAATGCTGCTGTCAATGTAGTGCCAACTTCGTTGTCGTCGTCGGCGTCGACGTCGTCATCCTGACTGCCATAAGCTTATAACTACATATCCTACGTGTATGTAAAGCGTGTTTCTTTTTAGAGGTGTCAAATTACAGAATTGCATACAGGAAATTCGATTCTTTACAAAGATACTTTTAGTGTTTAAATACGTGGGCCTAAAAAGAACCACGGTTAGACGAATTAGTCGCTCGAATGGCCGACTATGTCGACCGTAAAATGAACGTAGCGTACAGTAAAATTTCCGAAGTGGACCACGATTTTCAAAATAGTCTATGCTGAACCAAGCTGAACACAACTGACAATAGCGTTGCCAGATCTGATCGACTTATTACAGTCTTATTCCTGTCGGAAAATGCAGCCTCCAAAGAAAACACCCTGTATATGTTTTCGTGTGCACTGACATGAAATGCCTCACATTTCGCTCTTAGTTATTCTCATGCACCCTTCAATTTCAATTCAACCGCCAGTTTGCGTATACCACCTTTGACGTGTTTACTCGCTTGTTTGGCAACTGAAGTTGGTTCCACATGTATCCAAACCGCCCACAAATGCTTCATGGGGTCACCTGCACTCGCATTTACGTTTACATTTCGTGTATCGCAACATTTGGGAATTGTTTTGTTGTGCTCATAACAAAAAAATAGTATAAAATAAGCATACATAAAACCCAATGCGCGTACCAAGAGGCACATTCATATCGCATATACCATAGGTGTATACTCCCATATCTCCCATGCTATGTTTTACATGAACAGGTCGCTATGCGTTATTAAAATTTATGCGCAAAAGGTGTCGAAAGGGCATACATATGTAAAGGTATCTGTATATAGCATATGAAGTACATAACTGAACATTTTGCAGCACTACAAACAATAAAAGTGTTGACTAACAATATTAAAACTGTACTGTCGCATTTTAATAGGTGTTTTTTGTATGCACAACTGCTCTATAAATTATTCGCTGTTATATTTGTTAATAACTATTCTAATAAAGATTGTTTTGCATAGTAAATTCAAAACAGAGAGCAGTACAACTTCCTGAAGTTGGGTATGCTAGTTTCAGTTGAAATGAAGAAAAAATGTGTGCAATTTGCTTAAATGAGTAAATTGAGAAAGTATGTAGTTCAAAAACAACGCAGAAGAGCTTAAGGACAACAAGATACAGAAAGAATGAACAATATTTTCAAATGCAAAGCACTTTTTGTATACAATAATCAGATTGAGAGAAAGAGAGAGATGCGGAGAGATGCAGAGAGAGAAAGAGTAAGTGAGGGAGCAGTAAACAAATTTCTGTTGAATTGTATTAAGTACATGACTGCATTCGGTTTATACTTGTGCTCATTAGTAAACACATAATTTATGTATTTTGGTGAGCTGGCGAGGACTGTCCCAAAAGTACTAGACTTAATAGCGGAGCACGATGTGTTGACGTCAAGCAGTCTTATTATCTTAATTAAAACGCAACGGGTAAACCTGTGACTATATTCATGTGAAAGCCTACTTCATAAGCTTCAATTTTCAGTAAGTATCATTCCACTATAGTGTAAACAACATATTTTTTGCGCTCTGTGCACATGTCGACTTTTGTTCCAACAAAACGCAATATACGGGAAGTTTGGCTTTTGTGCTTTTATTTGAAGAAAAAAACCAGCTGAAACCCATCGTACGCTTTGTGAGGCTTACGGGGACTATGCTCCATCGATTTCAATTTGTGAGTACTAGTTTCGTCGGTTTAACAGTGGTGATTTTGATATGGAGGACAAAGAACGTCCGGGCCTGCCCAAAAAGTATGAAGATTAAGAATTGGAAGCATTACTCGACGAAGATCCGTGTCAAACCCTTCAAGAATTGTTAGAATCATTAGGAGTTGACTTGTCAACAGTTGGCAAACGCCTCAAAGCCATGGGAATTGGATGCCGTATGAATTGAAGCCAAGAGACATCGAAAGGAGATTTTTCACTTGCGAACAGCTGCTTCAACGGAAGAGTTTTTTGCATCGTATTGTAACTGACGATGAAAAGCGGATACATTACGACAACCTAAAGCGAAAAACTTCATAGGGATCATCCGGCCATGCATCATGCTCTGTATTTGGTGGGATCAGAAGGGTATTGTGTACTTTGTACTGCTGCAACCTAACCAAACCATCACTGGTGAACGTTACCAACAACAATTGATGCAATTGAGCCGAGCATTGAAGCAAAAACGGCCGGAATATGCCAAAAGACACGACAGCGCTCGTACAAGCGCACTTTTAAGTTTTACAAATTATTTTTTATTTTTTCATTACTTATTGAAGTGAGTCCAAATATCTTTGACAAGTTGTCTATTTATTCGAAAATACCTTATTAAAGTGCATACAATTTACAGCTGAAATTATAGATTGTAAGACTCAAAATTCGCAAACTGTTTATGCTTTTATTAAGCCAAGTAAGCAGTCGTAAATTTCGGAAACCTGTTTTTTATCAAATACGAATGTCTCCATGCTCATTTGTCACGTACCTTTGGCACCGTGCGTGCAAGCGAGAGCGCGGAACAAGCGCTCTCGCTCGTTAATGGCGTTTGGCTTGTGAGGCAATGGCTTGTGAAAGGTATAGTTATGTGTGTGTGTGTGTGTGTGTTTGCGTATTAGTGTTAACTAGCGCGCGGTGGGCTGCGGCGCTGTGTATGTGGGACAAGCGTATAATAAGTTTGTTCGAATGTATGTAACAGGCAGAATAACTATGTAAATATTAAAATATATTATATATGTATATATTATGTTTTCTTATGACGTTATGTTATGAAAATTATCTTATGAAAATTATTGTAAACCGACTTTACAGACAACCATTCTTTTGTTTGTTTTACTCGTACTTTGTATGCGCTTTGCTATTATTTTGATAATTGTCTTGCATTGTTTGCGGTGAAATATCAATAATAAACGAATAAACGTGAAACTATATATTATTGCTAGATCTAAGTCTATTGAGTCGATCGCTGGTCAATCTTATTAGTACTCGTATACATAAAAATGTGTTTGAAAACTTTTTAGAATGTACATGTTAGCCAATGTACATGTTAGCCAACTTATTTTATGAATATTGGTTTCTTCTGGCTGTGCTCCACGTCAATAAATTGAGACATTTTTGTTACTAATTCGAGATGAAATGAAATGAAAACCACATGTTTCGAACTCCGCAACATGCTCCTCATCACTGTGGAAACATTTTGGAGACAGGATGATTTATGCTTTAATCATAGTATATTGGATTCGGTTTGGTTTTCTCTAAATGTTGCGCTATAAGTAGCGAAAAAAAAATGGGTTCATACTGACGGTAACTGATGATACACACGTAGCGCAGTTCGAAACACGTATCCCACTTACTAAAATAAAAATTTTTGTGAACAAAAAATTGCTGTATGTATTATACTCGAGCCAGCCAGAAAAAACTCATATAAATTTAACTTTATGTATATTAAATTAACTATCAATAGCTAAAGCTTCGGAATTAAATTTTTTTTGTTTCTATTAAATTCCACGTTCGTTATAACAAGCACTTAATCCATCTGCTACTATTTTTGGAATGTGACACGCTACTTTTCCACAAGTTTTTCCAGCTTTTATTTATCTTTATTTTGGGAAAATTTGCATGTCGCGCGCCATCAAGCGTATGCAATAAATCTGCAAATAAATACTTGAAAAACAAATCATGTGCGCATATCGATGAGATTGTCGTCGCGTTCTGTTTTACTATAGTACGAATATGCTACATATATGGAGATACTCTGTTTTTTTTTCTTTTTTTGTGACACAAACGCTACACGAACTGTACTGAAAAGTGCGATTGCAGTTTACTGTTCCTATAAGTATGCAATATGAAAATAATAAAAATAAAAGAAAAAACAAGAAAGAACACTATACTCTAGTGTGTTCGACTTCGAGATACTTTACTGTACTTTGTTTTACGCTCCTTATATGAAATTTTTAGTGAAATTTATGAACAATTAAAGAACTCAAAAATTAGGGACATATTTGCAAAGGGCTACTTTTTATAGTGGTTTGATCTGTGCCTATATGGAATATTTTGTAGGGATCAATTAAGGATCTATGCGCTATATTTTATTATGATTTACGTTAGTTACACTAAATTTGGCGCTTATAGAGCAATTACCAACAAAAATAAAACATAAAAATGGTGGCCAGGATTGGGGGGGGCGACCCCTTATTAATTTATTACTAGTTATCGTAAAAGGCAAAGAAGAGTCTACATTTATAAATTTGAACTCTTTATACTGGGTGTCTCAAAAAAAAGTTCACATTTGTTTTGCTGATTGCGTGAACGCAACTATTCCGAGGGTCGCGGGGGGTATGCCAATCGGTAGCCTAGCTTTTGTGAATTTAATCTCTATGGAGCGTTTCTCGGAAGCGGACCGTGCGTTGTGCGTACGTGAGTTTTACAAAAATGGTAATTCAGCGACTATAGCACGTAGAAAATTCTTCAGTATTCGACATGTTCGTCATTTAAATGATGCGCCAAGTTCTCGACTCATTGGAAAATGGGTCGAGAAGTTTTTAGAGACAGACCGGTTCAACCTTCGTTTGAGACACCTTGTATTATAAAGTCTAGTAGATCTTTTCGGTCAAACAGATGGCCAGACGGACATATCAATATCGACTCATCTTCTGCACATTTGCACAAACTCAATATAGCCTTTTACCCTATGCGTGCAGGGTATAAAAATGTTAAAGCAAAAATCTTATAAAGAATATGTAGCTATGTAAACAAATAAAGAAAGTAAAAGAAATTGCTATCAAATACATAAAAACTAAATCAAAGCAATTCAAATATCAGCAAGCAGCGAAGCAAAAATGTCAATGCACTACAAAATAGTCGTCGTACTCTACAGCTGCAAGTTTTTCCAAGCAGATCGCTTTGGAAAAGTTCGACAAGGAGAAAAACTAAGCGGAAAACATGAAAAAACGCTTTCAAGTTGCATTTGTAAATTTGTTTTCAGTTTTTTTTTTTTTTGTTTTTTAACGATTTTTATAATAGTGAATATTTTAATACAGTCGCGTTTCTCCTCTTTTTATATGTATTTACTAAGACTTCCTGCAATTTGCTGCTTACTGTTCGTACTTGTTGTTGGCATTTTTTCTGTCGCCATCACCAGCGTTGCCTTCATGAAAATTTTTTATACACTGCACTTTAAGTATTGAAAGCATTTTATTAGTTTGCTAGTAAGTTTGTAACGTATTAAATGAGTGCCCAAAAATGATGTTGTTATCCTCAGCTATCTAGCCATGTTCGGTTCCAATTGTTCCTGAAGATTTCAACAAGCACAAGATCAAGATGAAGAACCATCCATTCAAAAGTTATAATATGTTTCGTTTTTTAGCCATGCTTCAGTTTAACTTTCTGTAAGATTTTGGGAAAGTAAAAACGTTTCTTTTTTGTTACCGAAAGTTGTAGATAAATATAATCTTCGAAAGGCACATTTCGGAGGTTTGACAAAAAATAAGACCAAAATATCGTGCTCCAATTTCGTGCCAACTCTTTGTTACTCAAACGCAATAAAACAAATGTATTGAGTCAAGCGTGTCTCCACACGAACTCAAAGAAAAAACAAATTACCGAAATTTCAGTTAAAATTTAAACTGTAATCCGAAAATAAGTGACTACAAAGAAACGAGGTTTGTATACCAAGTACAAAGACTACTACATCTACAGCAACGTAGAATAACTGTGGAAAAGCTTCAGTAGAAATCATACAGACAAGTGTGCTCACAGTGCTAAAGGGCAGATTAAGGTTTTTGAAGCACATCTCAGAAATGTTTTTCAGCCAAATGGTTTCTTCTTCCCTACGATCTGTTGGGAACCTCTCCGAGTTCATAGACGTTAAACATTAGAAAAAACCAGATAAAAAAAAAAGAAAAGAAAAACCCTGATGGGCATGAAATGATGGTGGAATTTCCCAACCCAACTATTAAATATACCACAATACTTGCTTACGCAATATTCCAAATAAAGTGGAAGAAATCAATCAGCGTATTGCTACCGAAGACCAAATAAGTGTAAAACACATTTACGCTCGATAGAGTTACTTGTTCCACGCTAACTCTAAGAGCAACATTGCGGTTCCACAGACTGACGAATTCATGCATCTCCACAAACATCTCGAAAGAAGACGCACTTATAGTAAACACATCAGAGCCAACCTAATACATACAAACAAAATCTGAAGGCCAACTCCCTACATTGGCTTATTAATTCACTCTCTTTTTCTTAACACTGTATTACAAGTTTCTCCTTTATAACACAATAATACATATGTAAAGCCCATTTGGAGTTGTGACTCTCAGCTGTGGTATGTAGCAAGCGCCAGCAATGTGAAAATCATTCAATCAAACATTTTAAGAACAATCACTGTTGCAACATGATACAACATGAATTCGAATCGAGTGTATTTAAAATAATCTCAATGTTCCAACCGTACAATCTCCATCCAGAATTTTAATTTAAACCGTCGACAAACGAACGTTTGGCGTTCAGATGCGATCCAACAGTCGATTACGCCGCGGATGTATCGCTCGACTTCGAATTCGAATGAGCATTGTGTGTCAGAATTAATCATAGGAAAGTACAAAGTTGACGATGTTCTAATTCCACTTGTTCCAACCTAGTTGCTGTTCCAATTCAAGCGTGTACAGTTTCCGATTCGACTTGCATTCGCCATGACAATTTATAAATCGCAAGGACAATTGTTGGAAGTGTGTGAAATTGTAAACCTTTAATTGCTATGTTTTTCCCATGGACAGTAGTATGTGTCATGCTCGAGAGTCGGTAAAACATCCAACGGCGCTATTCATTTTCTCTTCGGATGGAATGACACAAAATTTCGTACAAATTTAAATAAGAAAGTTTATGAGTTGTAGTTAGGATTTCGTCAATGACTTTTTATATCGTCCAGATGTGTTTTATATCAAACAATTTGACTTTTGATAGTGTGAAGGGTATTCAAACTTCGTTTGCACTGTCTGTTCTTGTTTTTTTTTGTTCCCTTCTTTTTTTGCTGCTGTTTATTTGACTATGACAAATATTTTTATTTGCTTTTACAATTTTCGCGCATATTCGAAGCAACTTTGCGCTCTTTGCTGCATTTTTATGTTGATTTCTTTGTCTATATATCCTTTTTTTTACTATCGAGTGCTCAGTTATTGATTCATTATCAATACTAATGACGACAGTTTATTATATATATGCAAGAATGATATATAAATATTGATTTTGAGAGTAAGTTAAAACAAAAATATGGTGCTGACAAACGAGTTAATTAAAGCGTATTAATTTATTAAAGTTGATAGCTAAAGTGTTTATTCAAAGGCGTGGTTTTAATTTTTAGGGTATTCACACCAAATTGATTAAAGATTATTATTATTTATTATTATTATTATTGATTATTTCGCCCTAATAAATACCAAACTGATTAAGTAGTTTAAACTATAAGCAGTTAAACTATAAGTGTTTAAACTATAAGTGTTTCAAAACACTTCAAAGCAGGAATTAAAACTGAATTGCATTTCAATTTTGATTATGGTTTTGGTACGTGCCGAAACATGTTTATCGGTATTAGATTCTCTACCGGTTCCAATTTGTTTCAGTATTCGGTTTCAGTGCAGTTCCTGGATGTTAGTTTACCGGTATACCGGTAATGTACCGGTAGCGGTTAATATTAAAATTCTTGACCAAAGACCGTGTAACAACATAATAACATATTATTTAAATATTTTTAAATTAACTTTTCTCAAATCAAGAGTAAGTAAATACAAACATACACAAATTTTAATACTCTTCACACATAGTATGATTATTGTTATAATTTTGTCAAGGAGTTTGTAACGTAGGATTTTACGCCCCCTTAGAGTTGGCGTCGAGTTTGGGACTCGTATGAACCATGAGCTGTATGATGAGGTTGACATAGTCCAGCGCATTGAATTCTAGCGGCTGCACTGGGCTGGTCGTCTCATCCGGATGAACCCCGATGCTCCAGCACTAAAGGTTTACGACGGAAACCTGAACTTGATTGGTGGACGGCGTCAGAGAGGACATCCGAGCTTAAGATGGCAAGATCAGGTCTATGATGATCTGAAGAAGCTCCGGATTGCCAGCGACTGGCGCCGGCGCACTAAACTACACCGAATGGTGCGCTTTCCTACTGTGCGGCCTTGACCGATAGACGGTTGTAGAGCCACCTAAGTAAGTAAGTAAGTTTTTAACGCATTAAACGGAACAACAGAGCTCCCATAAAGTATATATTTTCTTGATCAACTCGAAGAGACGAATCGAACTAGCCATGCCCGTATGTATGAATCAAAACTAGTCCCTCGGTTTTTAAGATATCAACCTGAAATCGGATATGGGTACCTTCTAAGTTCCTAGGGTGAACATACGTCGTACAGCTATCATACAAATCCACTGCCCACTTTTCGAAAAAAAAATGAAATATCGGTTCTGTTTCCGGTTTCGTTATACAATTTGAATCGGTTAATTTTGATTAACGGTTGCGGTTTCGGTTTTATACACTGCTTCAAAGCAGTGAAATGAACGGTAGAGGTCGATGACTTTTGCTTACTTTTTTACAATACATTTTAATGTTGGAAATTATTCTCTTTCTCATTAACTAAGCTTTTAGTTAACTAGGTGTGAATACCTTTTTTATAAATTTTTGAAATTTTATGCGAAATAATTTTGAGCACAATATAAAAACTTCATTGTGCTTTATGTGCTCTTAGGATTATCTTCCGAAGGCCAATATACCGCGTTTTCTACTGAACAGTGCTATAGTTGCTTAAAAACAACCTGCAAAATTGCCATATTTCCAACAAAATGGCTTCAAAAATTAGCTAGCTGCTTATCGCTATTCGCGCATAATCATCTTATCTAAAATATTAATAAATTTTGAAACCATAAAAGCAACTACTTATCCCATATAAGTAAATCATTTTCAGTAAGCTTATTTTAATTTCCCGCAGGAACCGAAAACTTGAAGTAGCTAAGAAGCAACCACAAGAATTCACGAAAATAAAACCAAAATAAAATTTACTATTTTCGCTACTACGTATACCCGAAGGACACAATTTCGATGTAAACTAAACTGCAACAGAAAATATTTACAAAATGGCCGCATTGTAAAAAATGGCGCACAGAGGAACAACTTACAAAGGCTCTGGCAGCAAAAGACAGAAATGTGCCGTTGGCGACAAAAAAAGGACATTGACGTTGTTGTTGTTCTTGTTGCTGTTGTTTTTGTTGTTGTTGTTGGTATGGCAGCATTCGCGATGACAATTTAAGAGTCTATAAACAAGGCAACTAAATATTCGAGCATTCAAAGGCTAACCGCATAAGGTCGTTGGCCACTTTTAGTCTACGTCGCGACATTTGCCTGCCTGTTTCAGTTTTAGCAGAAAATAAATTTTATTTTCTAACAAAATTGCGTGACAAAACGAAGACGATGACTACGATAGCGGGAAGCGAAAGTTGTAAGGGCTTAGTTCTATAACTATATATTTATATATAGGGTGTTTTTAGATGTTCAATTTTCGGTCCGCTATAAAACTGCCATAAATTGGTCCGATCTGGCAACGCTGTTGCCATTTGTGCACAGTTTGATTTGTCTTTTTATCATGAATAAACTAGTACGCTAGAATAACGTTTGCAAATTGTGGAAATTAATTTCGAAAATCGCGGTCCAGTTCGGGAATGTTACCGTCCAGTTTATGTTCGACATAATCGAGCGATTAATACGATTAACCGTGTATCGTTTTCGCACCACATATACTCTAAATAGAAAGCATGCGGAAATTCGACTTCTAAAAGGCGCCACATACGAGCCCACATGTCCGAAATCATATTTAAACACTGATGGCATAAAATTATCTTTCTAATAAAGCCATTCTTCAGTTTGATATTATAACTCACTATTTTAATAAAATTCAACCCTAAAACAAACACCCACTATAATTACTAGATACAATCGTTGCAAGTAAATTCGCAAGAAACCTTACAAAAGCAATATCCAGCCAAAGACGTCGACGACGACGACGGCAAAGTATATTAAAATTCGCAGAAAAATGTAGTTTGCAGTTTGAGGCGTTACCATAATATAGACTGGATGAGACGGCATAGGACGCGTGCAAGGATTTTGCGTCTAGTCGCGCAATGCAACAAATAACTGTGGCGCGCAAGGATAATGTTATATTAGAAAGCAAAATAGGTTTTCTGCAACAAAAACCGTTAGAGCTGGCAAATAGCTACGCTAGAGCGTACGATAATTTATTTATTTTGTCTATATTGAGCTCTCTATACGCTACATAATTTCTACTAAAATGAATGAAATCTATTATTTTGAATTAAGTTCGGTACACAGCCTTATATTTTAGAGCTACAAATCTATATACACACTTTCACACGTAAACTACGTAGCTCATTAACAATGGCTGGTTGCGATTGTCCGGCCAAATACACACGTTTTTTAACTGCGAGCTGAAACGATATGATTCCGTTGGCTTGTAAACAACATAACAGACTGACGCTTCACAAAATAAGTGCGCGCTGTCATTAGCCGTTTGATTACTTCAGCAGCGTGAATTTTGTAACACTTCGAGCGCAGACCCATGTATATATGATATTTATGAATTGTGTTAGTATCAATCAAGAGAAGGCTTTAAAACAATAAGCGGTGAATGGTATTAGAGCTTCAGTTCAACCGAAGTTAACGTTTTTTTTTGTTTTACTAAACTTCATGAGTATTTTTATAGATGAATGATGGATTTACATACACGTATGTAAAGGAGATATGCACTAGAACACTATGAGTGGCTTGTGGAAATAAAATCACCATTTAGGCTAATTAGACACGTTGTTGCATTACCAATCTTTCATTTTAAAAGAGCGACTACTCCTTCTACAGCCATTGCGACGATTAAATAAATTTTATTATGTTAATGACCTTAGTTTTGTACATATGTGTAAGACCATTTAGAAAGTATGTACTACCCCATGTGTATGAATCTTGTAGTCATGACCGGACAGCTACACAACAAGTGCTGGGTGCTATCATATTCTTCGCAGTTTTGACAGCTTCTACTGGTATATAGGATGTTTTGATTGCCTCCCATAGCATGGGGGCAGTGCCTGTCTATCAGGCAGTGTCTGACACCTATTAGAGTAGATATAGGTTCTGTTTAACCTCAAAAAATTGAGCAAGTTATTCTTCTCTCATATCAAAGTCAAGCTGATGGTTTCATGCATAATGAACATCTTGCATATTAACAGTGGCTTTCAAACCGAGTTCTGGCTATTAAGGGTCTTGACGGTGGATATCTAGTTTGAATAATTTCAAGCCTACACATAAAGTCGCAACTGACAAAAAGCTTCATTGATTCTTTGTTAATTTATTAATAGGAAAGTTATATATTTCGCTTGAATTTCGCTTCAAATCCAATTCAACATGCCACATACCTCATTTTCAAGCGAAATGTAATTCGCCTGCCCGGGATTTGACTAAATACACATCTAAAAGGCTGTACAATTTCTGATTAATCTACATCAAAATAATTAATCATTTCATATGTTTTAATTAATAAATTAGCATTTTACTACAGCATCCAGTAAATCACTAGTTAAATTTACCATTCACTGCCGACAGCCAAAGTCTGCTAAATTTCAGTGGTGCCACTTTTTTGAAAAGATTTTTGAACTTAGTTTTTAAGTAGATATCATGCTCCTGTTTATGTAAAAATAAAGCTAAAATGAATTGTCAAATCAGTAGTAGCGAATCCTATGGCACTCTTGATTAAGATTCGACTTGACATATACTCTAATTTTTGAGGTTAACAATTTTACATTTTATTTTAATTGAAACTCACATTAAACTAACTCAATACATTACAAATCTTGCAATAAAAACTCCAAACTCTATTCAAACTAAATGTGTAGCGTACATAAAAGCAGCCACAAACTCTGCAAAAACAATCATAATAACGTCTAAAAGCAGCGAGTTGCGTAGAGTAATTTAAAGAAAGTTTGCATTTGGTAAAAGTAACTTGAAATAAGAAAATTAAATTTCTATGCTGCTTACTTAGACTTGGCTTACTCAGACGCATTCAAATTAAAAACGTATAAAAACCATTTTTGCTAGCGGCTCTTTGGCAACTTGGTCGCTTCGTTCTCGTAGGCAGTCAAAGGAATTTATCTGCATTTGTATTGCATACTTGTAGACGCTTAGCAGTTTTCTTCTGCATGGCATGTCCTTCATTAGGTAAAGTTACTACCTAAAAACAACAAAATGGCAAATGTATGCATATAAAAGTTACTTTTCGGCCGCTTTTCTGCTCCCCAGGTGGCAATTTCTTCTGTTTTGTGCAAAGCACCAACTTGCACGAGTCTTCGCCATTGAAGAAGTTGCCTTTGATGTTTCTCCATATAAAGTGATTTGGTATATGTGCGTCATGCACGCATGTTGCTTCACACCACGCAATTCATGCTGCATGCCATTCACACATTCATTCATTCACTCATTTATGCATTCATTCAGTTGAAATTGCTTCATTCACTGCCGTTTTTATTGATGTTGCGCGTAGACATTGTTTTTCCTTGGCTAAATGTGTGTGTTAACGTGGTGTATGGGGTTATTTTTTTTATATTTTAATACATGGCTTACAAATAAAATCCTAAAATGATAAGGTTATAATTTGGATGTAGTAGTCTGAGAAATTGTGTTACCCACTGGGTTAGAAAGATCACTCTTTAAAACGCGCATAATCATTAAGAAACAGTTGAAAACAGCTGTAGAAATTTGGAGTGAGTTTCTATATGTGCCCGAAGATCAGACAAATATTGGCTGCCACTATCGGGGGAAAAAAAAAAAAACGCCCAAAACGTCTCCATTGATGTAAACAGCAGCAAACTTGGTGCAGGAATTATTGATTTCGGATGAATTGAATATTAAACTCTTCGGATCGCGCGTAAGTTCGTAGGTGCGGAAAGAGGTTCAATTTATTGCTTAATCGCTTTTTTATTTTTTTAGGTAAAAAAAGAAAAATAGTCAAATGTCAGCATTTTTCAATGGATTGACCTGGCAACAGTTCTAAATAAAATTTCATTGAGACCCTTTAGACCATTGGCAAACAAATGGTTGTAAACTATACAGAATTGTGCGTCTTACATTTCTTTAAATACAACTAGAAAAAAGAGCAACAATGAATAATGCAAAGACAATTGCTTTGGCATGTTATGCGCCAGTGGTGAATATATTCAATGCATGCATTTTTAAAATGATTTTCTTTATTGATTCTGTACATTTTAATAGAAACATAAACAAAGGTCAAGTGTGACCTATACGACTCGATGTGAAAAATGTTGCTGTATGTTTACTCGTACATAGCTATTCCTTTCGACAACCTAAAATCTTAAAACATTGAAGGGGAAAATATATGCTCATAGTATTCGTGTGTCATACGGCCATTATTGATGCTTGTCATACTAATGCCCATGGACGCCTCCACCTCACGATGTGTCACATGAAGTTCTTCATTTATCAGTTCGCCCACAACATCGATGTTTTCTAGCACAACAATCGATTTTAGACGACCTTCACCGATTTCGCCTTGGAGAGAGCATCGACCGCAACAGAACTTGTTGTACCAGTTTTTCATCGTGCTTAAGGATGCTGCTGGATCACCGTAAAAATATGTTAGTTCATCGAATCACTACTGCTTAGATAGTTCTCATTGAATATTATGAAAAATGAACGCACGAAAATGTTCATGGTTTAGTTCCATTTTTAGGCCGAGATGATTTTTTCAAGCTACACTAAACAGTACAAATATTGCTCGTACGTCAAAATGTTCGCACTACGTTTATGCTAAAAAATGTCAAACTTTCCAATGGAAATATCAGCTGGCACCTAACAATACTTAGTGTTGCTGAGGTCACGTATATAAGTAGCGAACATACACTATTTTTCAATAGATTATTTAAACTGATGTCTCTAAACTTGAGAGAGAGAGATAGAGAGAGAGAGAGAGAGAGAGAGAGAGAGAGAGAGAGAGAGAGAGAGAGCAAAACAGTCCATAATTGTATATAGAAGTTCAGATACAAGCAACAACTTAATTTTTCTGGCTTTATATATTATTTTATTCGGTACGCCATATCTCCTTTAATACTTTAATAACGTCTGCCATACACAGAAAAACCAAATTCGTCATAGCTCAGTAACTATTCGATCGATGGTTATGATATTCATAGAGTGTGTTACTATCATTAAGTGAAAGGGTTCTGTCTATAGACATTCTTCACGGCCTTTTATAAGAAAACAAAAAAATTCGTCGTACCTAAGCAACTTTTTAGTTGACTGACATTGCTGAGATTTGGTAACTAGATAAAGAGCATCGAATGAAATAAGTAACATTGGCAAAAGTGGACGATGTCATGTGCTTAAAGTGAAAATGCCATATTTCTGAAATTGTTTATACTCGTATATATAGATATATAGATACTCGTATATAAAGGTATTATGATTTATTGAAAAAATTGCCAGTTCTACACACTCTATAAGAGAGAACAATTAAGGACATAGCAGTGCACGCCGGGCACGCTAGTTTAAATATAATGATGCTCATAAATTTGGTGTTGGGCGTTTACACATACACATACATTTTATTCTATTTTCTATTTAAGTTTATGTCTTATACAACAAATATTAGTTTTTCTCAGCTGAGTTTTATGAATTTTCGTATTTTTGCAACAGTTGGATTATTTCTTCATCTGCTTATGACATTTTTAAAGAATCTTGCTCGAAGAATATCAAGTGATATAACATTTCAACCTATCCACAAAGATTCGTTAAATTTTTTACAAGCCCACCCAGTTCAAAGTTTTTGTAAGAAGAAGTTGCGTCATCAGTGAAATTTCATAGTTTCTTTGTCTGTCCTTAACGAACTTTTCCAGCGCTATTCAAAGCATCTAAGTACTATTTTCTTCAATTATCTTTTTATCATTTACAATAGGCAAACAATCTATTTGAAGTACTAGAAAACATTCAGCACAAATGAAATTCCAATAAAATAATTTTTTATTACGAGCACAACACGCGTTCCAAATGCGCAACAATAGATTTCTCTACAGTTGCACTAGAAATTTGAAGAAATCACTGGTAGCAACAACAAAAAAATCGACTATATATATAAATCGTATATCGCTAATATATAAAAATAGCAAATTTTATTTGCCAATGGTCTCTTTTCGTTTTTTTTCTTTTTTCTTGTCTATTCTTCGTATTTATTTGTTATGACGACGAAAATAATGTTGTCAGACGGGCATCCAAGTTTTTCCTTTCTATCTTTTTTGTTTTTTTTTTAGATATTTTACTTGAGTCGTCCTATGTCTATGTTGGCTTTTTCAGCTCGCCTCCTTTCTTGCTTCGCAATTCAGACATAATGACAAAATGTTGCCAATCAATGAAATTGTCGTATACGTAATATTTATCAGAGTGTTGTCTCCGTGCCGTGCGCCATTTTGTTTGACAGGTTTTGGTGCCTGTATGTGTTGCATGTAGTATGGAGTCCTGCAGCAATGTCCTTTCTTTTCTCATGTCTTGAATGTTGTTATTGCGTTGACATTTTCATTAGCAAATTAATTTTAATTGATTACATTTTATGCGCAAAATTTGTGCCAGATATTGAATTACATTTTTATTGAATAAGTATTGCCATGAAAGTTGAGGCAGCGAGTGGCTTTGGAGGCGAGTAACCATAGCAATATGCGTTGTGGGTGTTTCATTAAAGGAATTGATATTGTTAAGGCGATTAAATAATTTATAGAGCGATAGAAAGTTAGATTGGGAAGCTTTGCAGATAAGCTACTAAGTATTTTTATACATGAAAATACGCACTGGTCGGAGTCTACAAATTTTGGGCATAAATACATCAAATAAATTTAAGATTTTAGAAACAAATTTTGATTACTTCAATAGAATATATCTCTAGGCATACAAAAAAAAAAACGTGATTTAACAGGTTAAGTTTAAAATCTCTGCTTAGCGAAGTTCTGAAAATCAGTTTTATTTTCAATGAAATTTTTGTACCCCATATCCCCCATAAGGTGAAAGGGTATATTATGTAACAGACAGAAGGAGACATTGAAGACTCCATAAAGTACGTATAAAGGTGACCTGCATCGGAAGTCGAGTCGATATAGACATGTCCGTCTGACCGTCAGACCGTCTAACCGTCTGTATTCACGAACAGATTTTGGAGACTATAGGAGAAATAGACTTCAAGTTTAGATATTTAGACTTTCCTTTCCATCTAGTTTCAGACCTTCCCACCATTCTATATTGAAAAGGTTTTTGTAGGTCTATCCTCGTTGGTCCTCATGGTTCAGTAACGAAAATATCTACACGGTTGTTAATAAAACTATTTAAGTATTCTTATCTGAAGATAATCACCATACAACTTTAGAAGTCTCCTTTCAGCTTGTAACAATTTGTTGCTTAAGCTGTACATCGAAAAACCTTATAAAAAAAAAAATCAACACTCCAAAATTTTCGGCACGAACTTTTTTTCATCGAGTACTCAGATACCAAAAGTGTTTGCTACCGAAAATGCTTTATAAACTCAAAAAACAGGTGACAGATAGTGTAACCTTTTGCATTTCCGTTAGAAAAACCCAAACAAAAATCAATATGTGTGTACTTTTCACCAAGTATATATCTTATTTTAGTATTTTATGTTGGTTTGGGAACACTGTTTTTTTTTGTTTGTTTGACATTGCAGTAATAATACAGTAGTAATACAATTTCGGTAGCAAAAACTTTCATCGATTTCAGTATTGAGCTTTACAAGACAACAATAAATCTAAGAAATTGTTTGCAGACTTTTTTCATAGTATGTATTGTAATAGCACTGTAAATCCTACTTTTCGACATTCATATAACATCAAATCATATGATTTTATATCTCTTATACTAACATGTATTGTAACTCTTAAATTTTCTTTCCTGTCTGGGCCTGTTAGTGTTCCCGGTTGCATACTAACCAGTGTTCGAACTGTATTTGTTTTGCCTTATATATTCTTTTCACTCTATACATTTGGTTATGTAATTTTCTCTTTCTCTTTGGAAAGAATTTTTCATTATTCCACTACATAAAATGGGCAGCAAATCTGATATATGTTGAATTATAGGGGTGTAGCTAAACTGAGTGTCAGCCCAAAACTGTTTGAAAAAATCATTACTGTTCTGTTACAACAGCCGCTGTAGTCTGTTATCTCTACTTTCCAACATGGTTTTGCTAGAGCGGCAAATCTATTTGCACTAACCTATTCGAATTTTCTTCTGTTGTAAATAATGTCAGAACGCCAAACTGATGTCATATATATATATACAGACTTCACAAAAGCGTTTGATAGCTTGTGCTAATGCACAAAATTAAAACTTAACTTAAGGATTACTTGGATTAAGACATACTAATCAGGTAGAACCCAAAAAGTTTAATTTAACAATCGTCTTTATACAACCACTGTTGTCTCTCCTGGTGGAGGGAATCACGTAGGTCCAATGCTGTTCAATATTTTGATTAATTATCTCCCTTCGGCTCCCTTCCCGTCTAAATTCATAGAATTTTTGTAAGGTACATTCCCTCTGTTATGAGAGTTGTTTTGTGATTAGTTTTTCTAGCTGTTCGCTACATATGGACCCGAAATGTATTTAGGTATTAACAAATTTTACACCTGCTCCTTTTTAAACCCATCTGAATGAGGTTTGCAATAGTTAAATTAAAAACATAAAAACAAACAAAAGAAATAAAAGAAATAATATCAAAAGAAAATCGTTACACATTATTTTGTTAATTCACAACTTAAGCAAATCGAAGCATAAACTGTTTGCGTATTAAAAAAATATTTACACTTTTAAAAGGAAAATACGAGCAGTATTCCGTTAAAGCTTTGAATTTTTTCGAGGCTGTTTGCAGGTACACAAAGTAGACGTTGACGTGATTACTTAAAAACTTGTGAAGTCTTGACACTTTAACCAGGGTTGCCTATTGTAACTATTCAATTAGTTCTACCTTAGTTTTATGCGGTGATCTAGAATTTAGGTTAAAATACATGTTTTGATCATAACTTTCAACATATTAAAAAAATCGTAACGCAAACACAAAACATTTTTGTTGTTATACTCGACTTCAACAGTATAAAGTCTGAACTATGTTGTAGAACAGTAGTTATCGCGCTAAAAGTGACAGTAGCTTTTGAGTAGCGGTCGAAAAATGAATTTCTAACAAAGAGAAAATATTAAGTTCTGTTTTAAACTTGCTAAAACATTCACCTAAACGTTCCAAATGATAAAACAAGTTTATGGTGACAATTGTCTATCCCGTAGCAATCTTCACAAGTGGTTTAAACGTTTTCAAGAAGGTCGTGAAGACCTCTGTGACGATGAAAAGTCGGGTCGGTCAAAATTAGTGGTGATCGAAAAGAACATTGAATAAGTGCGTGAATTCATACAAAATGAGCCGAAAACTTCATTGCGTTATATGGAAATAGAATTAAATATTGCCAAAAATTCGATTCAACGCATTTTGACGGAGAAATTGGGTCTACAAGTAAACATGTCCGTCTGTCTAACTGACCGTCAGTCTGAACGAACAGATTTTGGAGACTATAAGAGAAATAGACTTCAAGTTTGGATATTTAGACTTTCCTTTCTCTCTCCTTTCAGACTTTCAAACAATTTTTGAGTATTTTTTAAAACATACTCGAAAATCGCTAAGTTAATGTTTTTCTCATGGATTGCATTATCAGAATTTGAAAAATTTGAATGAAACTGTCCCTAAGCTACCTGTATGTAATAAAAAACCATCAGAATCGGTGCACATGGTAAAGAATTGGTATAGAATTGACAACCTCTTAATCCTCCTCTCTTGAAGTCGGTTAAAAACGGATCTCAGTTTCCATTTCCATTTCCATTTCCACTTTTCTTTTTCTTATATTTCTATCATTTAAACAACAAAAAAAAGTTTTTAAGCATTACTTTAATGCGTGTTAAACAGTCAATTTTGAAAAGTTTTCGCCCTCAACTCAATACAACCACAAATGACATTTAACTTTTCCCCAAATAATGCCAGCAGAAAAAAACATCATTACGGAGAGCAAATGTGTACAAGTGACACGACAACATTTTGGCCGCCAAGGGTTGTTGGGGCTACTTTAAACGTCAAATCGTAAAGGAAAATAATAAAATTTAAAGCACACTTACCTTGTTGCAAGATCCCGATGTACAAAGTTCAGCTGCTCCAAGTGTTTCATGCCCGATGCAATTTGTGTGGCGATATAGACTAAACAGCCATAGCTATAGACGCAACGATGGCAGATATAAACGCACATCACAGCACAGCACAGCACAGCATAGCATAGCAGAGCAAATGGGGATATTTGTAAAGTTTTATAGCATTCGTAGAGCAGCAAGGATGCAGGATACAACATTGCGTGTGCAGCAGTGGCAGCGTCAAGTTAACGAAGTTTTTACATCCGTTTACATTTCGGTGGTTGAGCCAAAATCAACATTGTCAGCAACATCGTCGCCATTATCGAACACGAGACCGGAAGTGTAACGTCGGCAATGGCGTCGGTACAGGAAACAAGATAAAAACACCGAAAAATATAACGCACAGACATGTAATGAGTGTGCAAAAAAAAAAAAAAAAGAAAAAAGAAAAAGAACACCAAAGTATTTAGATAGAGATATTAGCAAACCAATGCAAAAGGGTGTGAGAGTTGAAAAAAAGTTTTGCTATAAAAAAAAAAAATTGTGCAAATTATTTTTAATTCATCCGTCGACAATGCATTACCTTAGACTTTTGCTTGCCATCAGACCGCTTGTCTCGGCAACATGTTCCTGCAGAAATTGATTCAAATCACCGAGACAATTGGAATAGTCGAGCACCATGCAGATGGGTTCATCACGCAGACAAGCGCCGACCAAACGCGCCACATTTGGATCATTGAGACGCGCAAGTTGTTTGGCCTTGCTGCGAAACTCTTTGCGCATGTGATCGCTGGCACCGGGACGCAGTGTTGCCACTGCGACGAGTGTCGCGCTGTTTGGGGGAGAGCGGAGAGCAGAGAGAAAAATCGAATTAGTATTAAATAATAAGAATATGTGTGTTACAAAAGAATTGATTAAATTTAACTTAAATAAGTAAGTATAAGGAGAACCACACTTATCCGATGATTTCAAAAGAGATAAAAAAAAAAAAAAATTTCCCATACTGTATTAGGTTAAAATTTTCTCCATTAATAAGGTTCACAACAATCTAATTTCCTCGATCTATTAGAATTCTGCTTAGTTTCAAAATGTTCTAACGTGACTAGCATATTCGTCTTATATAGGGTGGTAACACTGTTACGATAGCACTCGAACTGAGTATATAATCTTAAAGTATCTTATTAAAATTCTCTAAACTATTTACAGATTTAACTTCAGTTCTATGCTTCACTTTTCGAAATAAAAAAACATCATCTTAGATTGCTCGCTTTAACTGAGAGTCCTTTATACATATAGAAGTATCCAACTGCGCGATTAAGTCAATATGAAATTCATTGGAACGATTTTCCTACTCAATTTCTAAGCGAGAATTATTAGATCTATAGTATATTGATTTAAATAAAGAAGTTTTTCATACAAAAAACACAAGAGCGGGCGGCGGGTTCGCATGAGAGCTACCCTAAAAAGTGGAGGGTCGCAGTGATTGATATACATGTGAAGCTTCCGCCCATTGAAAGCTACCATATCAATTATTAAGTTGATTTTGACTACAAAGTTTTTCATACAAAAAGGCATTACTGAGCGGCGGGCTTGTACAAATAGTGGGTGTGGCGGATCAGTATAGATAAAATCCCAATTCGCAACTGGATACTAGAGAATTGGTTTTTTCAACTTCATGGAAAAATTTTCCAATGATACCTTATATACTTTCGGACCACCCATGCGACAGTTTTGCTAGAGAGTGGTGAATGCACCTTACATATGAGCCAGTACGGAACATCTTTAAAATTCAAAAAAAAAAAAAATATATATATATTTAGCTATGATATTAAAGTGTTTTGTGAATGTTGAAGCTGTCGAAAAATGCTTTTACCGACATTTTGAAGGACAACCTTGGCCACGAAACGAAATAACTCCGCTACCAGTCAAACAAATGGCATCACATTTTGACTCAAAGTAAGAATCACAAAGTTCCAAAGCACTAAGTCACATAGTTGTGTCGCCACTAGAAAATGCTCTTGCTTACTTTTGAACGCTCATTTTAGAAAAACCAAACATGTTGGTGTGGATGGATCTTATGTTAAATCTGAAATACTAATCCTCATATGCACTGATGTAACCAATATAGAATATAATCCACATGCTTATTGTTTCACTAGGTAGTTTATATCTTCATTTCGATTCGAAACTGATTCATTTAAAAGCTATTTCATTTGATTTATACTGAAAGATTTATGCTGTTTTATTTGTGAATCGGTTAAACTCTGGATTGGTAAACTGGTTCCTTGCACACTTTCATTGATTCCAAAACCATCTTTAGCAACCTACAGAATCTAGGAAACAAAGTATAAACAATAAAACTCTCTTGTTCACAGTTATTAATATCACTGGAAAAACTATGCGGCACTGCTTGGTTGACAAGAATTTTTATCAGAAACTACTGCAATTAATCAATTTATTTTTTTAGAAACTTCAGTTAGGAGTTTTCGAGCATTTCAAACAATTCAATTCCAGCTACTCTGATCAACATTAAAGTGCCTTCGATTAATTTTAAACTCTTTTGTCTGCAGTAAGCCACTTGATAGTTTAAGTATCGAACTTGAACACAGTAACTCATCTCACCGTATGTTAGACATTGTAATCAAAAACTTCTCGGTATTGAAAACCACAAAGAAAGAGCAGTAGCAGATATCAATTAGACTGACTTCAATCAAGTGCTTTTGTAATCGATACAAATGCTTCTGTTCATGTATCGTATGCTAACTATACATTTATGTGGAATGTCTACATTGGCTCGGGTTATTTTAATAGTTTTGCGGTTTGTAAGCCACAAATCGTATAAAACTTCTTAACTGCAAGCGCATACACCTACATACAAAACTATATACGGAATTGTAGTGTATGCAAAATAATTAACAAGCTGTGTAAAATGTACATGAGATACGCCCACTTACACATACATATACGCCCACAACTTCCAATCTAGGATGCTCATAATGTGCGACAGTCTGATAAAATATTAATAGACAGCCGGATAGACAGTTATCAGACAACAGATGGACTTTATTGTCGACCACAGATGAAAATTATAATAGACGTCTCCACACACACACACACACACACACACACACACACACACATACACAATAGCACGCATTTGAAGTGTGCAGATAGTCAGTGTAAAAGGGTCTTGATACGCCAAGGGATAACATGGCGTATGCGTATTTTGCCCAGCACAATAAACTCCTTCCACATTGTCCGTCTGTCTGTCTGTCTGTATGTCTCTCCGTCGAGCTGTCCATCTGTCTGTGCAGTTGCAACATAAAACTATGCAGCACAACAATTTCGATATGAACGTCAAAATATTTCTACATATGCATGCATATGGTTTGCATGTGTTTGGTCTGTTCGTTGTGGGCGTGGCATCTGCCAGTTGTGCAATAAAAGCTGCAATTAAACGCAAGCCAAATCAAAGGTAACACTCGTTCAGAGTCAGAGTCAGAGTCAGACACAGACTCAAACCTTTTGCATTCCATACTTTCCAACAATTTTGGCCGTCTGTCTGTCTGTCTGTCTGTCTGCTTGTCCGTCCGTTTGTCTGTGTGTCTTTGCAAGTTTTTATAATGGAATTTCTGATAAGCTTTTTGTGGATGATTTCATTCTTTGTTGTTGTCACCGCAGACATATGCACAGGCAACTTTATATATGTATATACGAGTAGTATGTGTAAGGACACCTGATAGCTTTAACTGCAAATGTATATTCTTCTATATGTATTGCACGTTTGTGAGTGTCATTGCTGCTGCTCTGCAACTGTGTGTGTCTGTGAGTATCTGTGTGCATTAAAGTATTGCGGTTTTTGTCATTGTCAACTATTGTTATACGAATTTCTGATTTTTGATGTTGTTCTGTTGTCCTCCCTGGCTGCTGCCTGCAATTGCAGCTTTTTGCGGTTTGCTCTGTCAAATACCAATTTTTTTTTTGTATGTGTTGTTTTTTTTTTTGCCATCCATCTGCAGCTACTTTTGAAGGACTTGTTTTTTATTGCTACATTCTTTACTGAATTTAATTAACAATTTTGGTTTTATAGAATTTGAATTATTCTCAGCATAAATAACTATTTTATAGTTTATGAAATTCTTTTTCTTTTTTTACTCTAGAGTCTATATAAGAAGAAATATAAATATAAACAAGTAAAAACGTTAACTTCGGTTGAACCGAAGCTCTAATACCATTCACACGAAATTATAAATAGTATTGTAATACATAAAAGTGGGGGTTTAAATAGAGGCTACCCCAAAAAGTGGGTGGTACACGCTCATTCGTAGATGTGTATGAAGCGATGTAGAAGATGTGTAAGATGCCACCATATCGAATTTCAAGTTGATATTGACGTTTTCCATACAAATGTGGGTTTATATGGCATTACCTCAAAAAGTGGGCGGGACACGCCCATTTGTATATGTATATGAAGCGGTTGTCCATTAAAATCCACAAAATAAAATTTCAATCTAATATTGATCTAAATGAAGGATTTTTTCATAAAAAAAACCAAAATTGCACGGTTGGTTTGTATGGGGGCTACCTCAAAAAGTGGGCGGGCCATGCCCAATTGTCTATGTATGTTAAGCGGCTGTCTCTTAAAAGGCACTATATCGCATTTCAACCTAATATTGACAATCATAAAAAAATTTTTCTTACAAAAATTCAAAAGTGGACTATAGGTTTGTATGGGTGGTACCCCAAATAGTAGGCGGGGCCCGCTCGTTAGTCTATGTATGTTATGCGGCTGATCATAAAAAGGCATGGGAGCTACCCCAAATAGTGGGTAGAGGGTCCCACCCATTAATTATATGCCAAGCAGTTTCAAGAACGTCGAGATATGTTTTATCTCTTTTTCCGAGATCTCAGTTAAGTTATCCAGGAAGAGACGCCTTAATAACGTCAGTCTCTTCCTACTATGGGCCGCGCAGTGACATAGTAAATGCTCGACCGTCTCATCCTCCTCAGCATTTCCACAGCTTCTGCAGAATTCCCGGGAGTTTACGCCTAGCCTTTTGGCGTGTCTTCCTATTATGCAGTGGCCTGTGAGGGCTTCCACAATAACAGCTAACTTATCTCTCTTGTGCTGAAGTAGTGTTATTGTTCTTTTGAGATTATATTTTGGCCAGGTGTCACGAGATTCTACACGTGCCAAGGTTGCAACATCCATCTATTGGCTGCTATACCAACTATCTTTGCTGAGATCTGTAGTTTACATGTAGCCATGGGTATACTTACTGTGGCCTTCCCTGGAAGGATATCAGCAGTGGTAACTTCTCTGGCTAGTTTGTCTGCTTCACAATTTCCATCTATATTTTGGTGACCAGGCACCCAGATGAATGGTATAACATAGTGCTCGGCAATCTCTGTAAGAGAATTACGGCTGAATTAGGGCAGAATTACGGAGCTGAAAGAGTTCAGCGCTTTCAGGGCAGCCTGACTGTCCGAGAAGACAACCAAATGCTCTTGTCATGCCAAGCTGAAGATTCCCTCATTCTTATGGCTGTAACTATTGCCCTCTCTCTCGCAATGAGATCAAGTGGGATCAAATGGAGCAGTACGTTTAGTGCATCCGTCGGTGTGATACGTAGAGCTCCACTGATATACTGCTTTGCACCTTAGGCAATTGCTTAAGAGTAGAAGCCCTTTCTAGTGCCGGCCACCATTCACATACTCTGTAGAGCAGAAGAATTACTGCACCATATGTAAATAATATAAAAAACCCGAATGCATTCTCTCTCATAGACTCAATTTATCTTGTCACTATTGGCGACTCCTAGTATAGTTGGGCACTAAACCGCCTTATATTTTTGCAGTTCACTTTATCTGACTGATAGAACATGTTTCGCTTCAGAATTAGTCAAATAAAATGATTTGTGAAGATGTTGATGTGGGTTGAGAATTCGGTCTCACAAAAATTAAAAACATAGTCACCGTTCACAACGTGACAAAGTGTTCTCTTCAATTAACGATGTTTGGTCTACAGATAAATTTCTTAAATGTTTCATTTCGAGATTCTTGAAAGAAATATGAAATTTTTACATACAAAAACGGGGTGAGCAGAATATACATATTTTATACTGGTTGTAGTAAAATTGTTTCCAGTATAAAAACTTTACCTCCGAATAGGTAAATTCAAGGCATATAAGCCTCAAATTCAAGTAAATGGTGTCTGTAATAAAAAAGTTTTAGTACAAAAAACTTTGGATTTCAATAAGGGCTACATCTAAAGGGGGTATATCATGCCGATTTGGAGATACTGAACAAATACCGGCCCCTGAGATACTCCATACAGAGTTTAATAAAGATTGAATGAAAAATGGGGAACTAGTTCCCATATACTTGGCTAGATCGACTTATCTCGTCGAGCTGATCAAGAATTTAATTTATTCATGGGATCTATAATGTCTACTGCTGGACTCTGTAAAATTCGTGCCAATTTCGTATCATCCAATATGAAAAAAATTATATGAATTAATATCAATTCAAGTAATATTATATACTATATCGTTGCATTAGATACAACTGTAAGCATTTTCAATCGATCTATTTAAATTTCACTTTGCTATAATCGCTTAGAACTAGTAAGCTCGCTAGAAAAAAGGACTCTCCGACCATTAACAACATTCACACTTCGTTTCTACTCACTTGAGCACATTTGTCTCGCACAAATGCAATTCACCGAAAACACCACAGCCCAATTTCTCAACGATGACCAGCGATTGGCGCGGAAATTCCTGTACTTGGCAATTGGCCTGCTCTTCGTTGATGTCGGCAAATACGCTGCTGGCGCTGATGTCCACGCTGTTGTAGTGATGATGCGGTTTGCCGGCAACTCCTGCTACACCCACACCCACACCCATACCCACACCTACATTCGCACCCACACCCACTCCACCTACTCCACCGACACCAACTGCAACTGCAGCTAATCCTCCAGCGCTTGTGGGTGTATTGGCCGATGAGGCAAGACTTAGTGTGCCGCTGCTCTGTGAGCCATTGATGCCGGTCGTCGTCCCGTTGTTAGCCGCATTATGCAGCAGCAGCGTTGACAGCGGCGTGGTCACAGTGGTCGGAGCCGTTGCTGTCAGACTATTTGGTTTGCAAATTGGCGTTGCTGCATAGTATTTCTCAGGCGGTGGTGGTACTGGAGCTGGTATGGGCGGCTGGGTTGTCGCCGTCACTACCGATGTTGCCGCTGCCACAGCAGCTTGTTGATACATGGCATTCAATGAGTTACGCGCTGCCGTATTTGTGCTATAGCTGCTGCTAGAGTTGCCACCGCCACCAATACCACCTACACCTGAAGCATAGATGGAATTTGATTTTGTTTGTGATGCGGGCAGCAGATCCTGCATATGTGGCACTGCATATTCCTGGCAGACAATGTCGGGCACATCTGTATGGTAGGATAAAGAGATATGGGAAAGTGGTTAGTGTTTGTAGCTTCTAATACTAAAATTTGATTTAAATTGATTTTTAGCCAATTAGATTGTTTCAAGTGCAATGTTTTACAATTCCCAAGTAAAATTTTAATTCAGTTCAGTACTACTTGATATATTCGGCATTCAGTTGGTATTATTTTGTCCTCTGTATACCCTTGAATTCTTCGAAGTCATTGATTGATAGTATATATATATATATATATATATATATATATATATATATAATATATATATATATATATATATATATATATATATATATATATATATATATATATATATATATATATATATATATATATATATATATATATATATATATATATATATATATATATATATATATATATATATATATATATATATATATATATATACATATTTGCAGATGAGTAACATAATTGTACATTTTTCAACATCAACATTAATGTTAAAGGTTACTGCCCATGTGAAGGGTTTCACTTCCACTTCACTTCAACTGGTGCTTTCTGCTATACGAGACTCCCAACTCTCAAGCAATGCTAATACCAAATGTTCCATCGAGTACTATAACTATCAAAAGATAATTTAAAATATAAAACCCTTGATCTGAGTATAAAGGAGAAAAAGAAACGCTTCAATCAGGAAGACTTTTATGTACTTGTCAGAGATAAAAGCAGATAATTTACTTCCGTCATGTTATTTCTATTTGCTTTGAGCACAACAAGTTCCAAGTGTGTTCCTTTGTTTCTACACGTTAGAAAACTGTTTTTTCTTACTCGTCATAAGACTCGAAATGCATGCTCTCGTTACTGATTTTGATCTCATCCACAACAACAACACCAACAACACTTGCGTCTTACTCGTTAGAGAAGACTCGCTCTCATTCTCAAACCTTGCTCTCAGCTGCAATGAACGAGTGGCCAGAATAAATTAACAAAACGAATGAAAGTGCCGTCACTTATTTATTAACATCTTATAGCTATTTAAATTCATATTAATAGCTTTGATGCTTTTTATATCCGTCATACTAATTTAACTTGACGATTAATTATTGGATGCTTCTTAAAAACCAAACTACGCTATATAGAAACTTCACACGAAAAACTTCAGCAGTTTGCATACTAGTATTAAAGTTCAATTTCAGTCGCTTAAATATGATTTAATGGAACCTACAAAGTCAAGTACTGTTTTAATCAAAAAACTAGCCAAAGAATTTGATATAGTCAAAAGTTTGTTGGAACGGAAAGCATTGCTCGTTATTCTCTACATGACTTCAGCTGCTTATGTACTCAGAAACTACATTTCTGCGGTCTTGAAAGACCTTCTACGTCCAAATCAAATACAACATAAAGATTTCTCTACGATTACACTTTAAAAAGTATAGAAGTTTTAACATGCTATGCCGCTTAAATTTGCCAGTAATGCTATAAAATTCTAACCTCAAAACATTGCTGCTTTAAAATACTATTTTGTGAGACAACAACAACAACAACAACAACAACAACAACAACAACAACAACAACAAATAAACTATCCAACAAACAGAATATAAGTATTAGATGCAAACAAAGTTTTTACGAATTATACAAAAGATTTACAGCAAATTCAGAATTCAAATTCAATTCCCCCACAAAACAAAACAAAAAAAAACCAAACAATCTAAGTATTCAACAACACGGCAAATAAACTTTTATATATGTATATCGTTCGCATTCGTACATATGAACAATCTATATTGTCTTCGCACTCACTCCAACATACATGGTTTATTTTGTGGAAAGTTTTGTTTTTGAGAAAACTAACGCACAAAGCACATATGTCAAATAGGCTGTGTGCGAAAGAGAAACAATGAGTGTAGAGTGCAGGAAAAGTTCAAGTCATAAATTGAAACCCGACAAAATGCAACGCTGCGAAAATTTGCATGCTTATATGTGCGCTTGCCCTTTGACTTGTATATGCTCTTACACCTTCCCACTCATGCTAGTCAAACATTTATGCTATCTCTTTTCCACAATATACAATTTTTGTGTGCAAGTCCGAGCAAGACTTTTGTATATAACTTCAAACTTTTCCCATTTAGTAAAACTTAAAAAGAGAAATGATGTGCAAAAGTTAGAGCCGGCGAGTGAGAGAGAGGGTGAACAATTGCAGAAATGAAATTAATTGTAACATACAGCTCATATAGATAATAGTTCTATCTCTTTCTCATTTTAACTTGCATAAGTTTTTAATTTTATTGTTGTTGTAATAACATTATTCGCGCTGTCTTGTTCTTTCTACACAATCTCTTTCTCTCTCTCTCTCTCTCTCTCGCTCTTTCAGTAACTCACTCAATCCATTCGTATGTATTTTGACAGCATTTTGCATTTTTGGTGCAAAATAAACGTTAATGACAAAAGTTTTGACTGTGCGAGAAATTTGTTTGTACATTTGAAATCGCAGTCGGTTTTTCGCAAAAGTTTGCACTTCCTCGAACTTCTCATGCTTTCTCACTCTCTCTGTCTTGCACTTTGAAAAAAAAAAAACAATGCAGTTTGTAGTTTTAAATCCAATCCGAGCCAAATGCCTGGTTTTAAAGCCTGTAATGTACGTGCCGGCGCCCGAGCAAGCTAACTTATTAGTCTCAGTTCAAGTAGCATCGCATGCAATATTATTAGTTCGACTGTAAAATTAGTTGTTAGTAAGTTGATTTCGTAAAATTGACTTTAATGCGAGTTGTTGTCTAACAAGTACAAAAGCAATTGCCAGCTGTTGAATTGTGAAAATAAGTATTCGTAAGTAGTAAACTAGTTTGAGTGTTAAATTAACAGTAAATTTTGCTAAGTTGTTGAATGATACGGATGAAGTTTGATTTGTTGCAGTTTAAACAGAGTGAGTATTATTACAGTAAACGAGTTGATAGTTAACAAGAGACAGACCGAAATTGGAATCTGGCACCAGAGATGAAGTCTGTATGAAGGAACTTATATTTAAAGCTGCTACAAGTTACTTGATGAGTCTAGTGTACTTCAGGAGAAGTTTTGTGTCGTAAAACAGAGATATCAACTCAAGGAAGCTGTTTAGATATATCGGCTTGTGGAAATCTTTTCCATAGAATCTAGGTATCGCAATTAAATAAGAAAGAAAAATAACTTTGCTGAAAAACCTTTTCTAGTATGCAGCAATCTTCCGAGACGTCTATACTCTACAGACTATCTTAAACAATAGTACGAAGAATGATGTAACCTTAGAAGGGAATCGATGGATCAGTTTCTAGACGTCCAGGCTGCGCTGCCATATATAGTAATGCCAACGAGATTTCTAAGCATCAGTCACTCTAAAAAGTATGAGAAGTAAGTATTGCAACTTATAGCTGAATATGTGATGTATCTTCAGTAACATTAATATTGAAGTTCAATCGCGATATTAAAAAATCATCTCTAGGTACGTAATTTTGGAACACTGGAAAGTATTAGAATAACTTTAACAAATTAACTCAAGACTTTTCCAAAATCCGATGTCAAACACTGCTATAAAAGTGGAAAAACTGTCTGCAGTGCGTGTCTTGCTAAGATAATTACTTTGAAGGAGTCAATATTAGCGCAAGTACAGCATACCAGTGATCAAATCATTCTCTGGTTTTAACAGATCATTAAATAACGCATCAGTCACTCTAATACGTTACTCCAAAGTATCGTACTATATGTCGATCAACTTATTAGTAACTATCGTAATCAGTCATTCTTTATAACACTAGAAACATTTCTAAGAAAATCTTCGTCGGTCACCATCAAGACGGGAGCAGTTCTCCACTTTCTATAAGTATTGTTTCGACAGTCATAATGTTAGTATTGATATCTTAAAGGTTGCTGCTACTCTTGGAAAGTCAGAACAAGAGGTATCCGGCATGAAATTGTCGATTTCTGTTTGTTGAAGATAATAGAAAGCCTAGTGCAGAAATCCAAGAAGATGTCAGATGGGACGCCTACACTCTACAGGCAGCATGCATGACAGGCACAGCTCTACAACTCAGGCGAATGCTTGCTATTGATGGAGTCTCATCCACGCTAAAATTCTAAAATTCACAAACAGTATAACAAGAGCTACTGATTACTAGTAGGGAACAGGCTTGTTGGTTGAACAGTGTTAGCCCTTTTGGCTTAGATTTGAGAATTTCAGTCGAAAGTGTATCTAAAACTCCACTGCTGCGATCCAATAAACTTTTCCGCATCTATGTTAGATGTGTTTTTTTTTGTAAAGGATAATAATTATAGGTTGTAGGTTGAACACCCCTTATAAAATCACGTTAAAAGTTAAAACACCTGAGATTGAAAATTTGTTTAATTTTGTTCATTGAAAATTATTTTGAACTTAAAAATAAATGATAATTGGTTTGCATATTGATGCCAGAAACATGTCATTTCATGCAATCCATTCGACGACAGTTCTAAGCATCAAACATAGCTAAAAATAGTGTTCAACCTACAAGCTTACAAAATTTTCAACATATAATTTCTGTGAAAATGTTGGGTTATGATACGAAAAGTTTGGAAATATTTGTTGGTATTTTCGCTGTCAATTTTAATTTTTAATGTAATTTTAATGGTGTTCAACCTACACGCATGTTTAACCTAGACGCCTATTTTTTGTATAACATCTATTATCTGTTCATTAGTGGTATCTAAACTTCAATTGCTGATATGCAAAAATGGGAATACACTACCACTGAGGAGAAATAACCGATATTTCCGCATTTATGGTTGAGGGTAAACCTAACGGTATAGTCAGAAGAGTAGTGTTTTCAAAGAAAAAATATCCGTCTTACTTCTTTTGGGGCCACCACTTCACTGTAGCGTATTTCCAGCAGAGCTACTCATAAGCTGCCACAAATCAAGATGGTCCAGCCATGTAATATACACGTAATAAGGAAACCGGGTCATATCAATATATCAGCTAATATTGAAATATAACACTTGGTATGACTGCGCTAATGCCTTCTGGGTGCAAATGTGTTAGCATGACGGTTTCAAAATTCACAGTGTACAGAGAAGTCATAAAATAGTGAAATAACTGGCAATGCAAGTATGCTAGATACATCTGGTTTTTTCTACATCTAAAAACCGCTGGTACTTTCTGATTATGGATAATGAAGTCTTACCTGTAAAAATAGTAGACATAACGGGACATATTTTTATTAAAATATTGGTCATTGTGGTTCAAGAAAGTTTATTCCTCATATACGCTGTCTGTAACTATCAGAAGAATGCTGAATTATGCACAAAATTAGTTGCTAGCTCAGAAATTGACTACCAGAATTCAAATGGCATCACATTGAAACAACTATTCTGTCAACCTGAAACATTATTTTTTAAAATATATATATATTTCAACAAACTAATTAAAAATGTAACAAAACAAGAGACGATGGTCTAACTACCTTTTACTGTCAATTAATGCTAAAATGAAATTATTAAACACACATGTACTGCCTCAAAAAAAAAGAGAAGCAAAACAATATAAAGGATCATGCATGCTACTCGCACAGCTAAAACAGAGAATGACAAATATTTTGCAGTTATAAAATGCACCCAGAGGCAACATAAAACTTAGTAAATGACACAAGCGCAAGGACAATAAAACGATGATGGCATATGGCAAAAGCATACAGAAGCCAAGGCATTATGGTCAAACAGGACCAAAGGAAATGCGGGTGCGGATGTGGATGTGGCTGCGAATGTTGTGCATGATACGACCAGTAGCGTTGCATGCCGTGTCAACAAAGTGCTTGACAATATTGCATGTAGTCAATCTTTTTTGGCCTTTTTTTTTTTTACGAAAAGAAAGCACTAAAATTGTATACAGTAGAAGGGGTCAAAAGTATAAAGGATAATGGTTATGAAGTGTTTGCATTGTGTGCGTGTGAGTGTGTGTGTGAGTGTGTGTGTGTGTGTGTGTGTGTGTGTGTGTGTGTGTGTGTGTGTGTGTGTGTGTGTGTGTGTGTGTGTGTGTGTGTGTGTGTGTGTGTGTGTGTACTTACTTTTTACAGTGCCTTGCGGCCAAGACATTAGAATTCATTACAAATTGTGCAGTGTGCAACACAAGCGCTTTGGCTTAGAGTTGTCAAGTGTTAGTAGTTAAATTGTTTTTTTTTTTATTTTAGCTGTATGAGTTAAGCAACTCAATTTGCGCAAACAAATGTAATAAATTCATAAAAATGTGTTGTCTATGTTTGAATGGGTTTTTTTTTACCACTGTGAACATGCATTGTAATTAAAAAGCGCATGTTGAAAACTCTGAAAAAAAAAAAAATTCTTCGACATATGTCACAAAAAAAGCAGAGAGGTAAAAAATTGCTTTTGTTACTGCTGACAATTGGAAAAGAATGTCAAATAAGAAGAAAAAAAAATAGATTGTAGCTGGAATGCAATTTCGAATTATGTCCTGCAGCATACAGTGTTGCATAGCGTATTTCTTGCACGAAGTTTCAACTATTTATTTTTTTATTTTTTGTTTTTTTTTTCGTCATGCACAACAACTTCTAAGCTTTATAACGCTGTTGTACTTTACAATTCAACTCTTCGCCTCAGCGGAGTCATGTTGCGCGCTAAATTAAGCATTACTTTTTTTTTCATTCATTTCATAGTCTCCATGATGCATTGTTGTCCTGCAGCATTTGCATGTCCTGTCAGCTGCATAGAGAGCAGCATGGCTAAAACATCAAACTCATCATCATCTTCATCGTCATCGTCATCATGCGAGCAAGAGCAAGCAACACGAACGTCATTGTCAGCAGGACCAGCAGCAGCTTTAGTGCTTTATGGCCAACAACACATCATTGTCATTCACACCAACATCAAACACAATGATCTCAACCCTCTAACGCTGTATGCCAGCGCACCCAAATGCGCCTAATACAATGCCCCCGGCAAGTGTAGTGTTAAGCTCAAACTTTGCCTTAACTGAAAGTAACATACTCAACCATGCTTCTGACCATCCATTCAACCATCCATACATCCATACATCCATCCAGCTATCCATCTATCCATTCATTCCATGCCATATCAATCCATTTACTCACCTGTATAGTCCGGCGTTACATGCTGACGTAGCTGCTGTTGCTGCAGGTCATTCATTGAGCAACCGCTTGCCGCACTTGTGTACATGTTCACATTGAATGGCTCGTGATAGAGACTGTTCTTGTCGATGGAGGACTCATTGTCATTGTCCATAGTGGTGACCACCTGTCCAAACGTTCGACAACGACAACGTCCAAAGAAAACAGCATAGAACATAGAAAATATGTGAGTGAGAAATTGTGAAAAATGCTGAAAAATTCTGCAAAAATGTTTTCGGGGCATAGAGTAAATGTAGTTGGCATGTTGTTTGATTTTTTTCCCCGACACATTTTTACCCTAATACATAATGTTGGCTTCTTCTTCTTCTTATTTTTTTTTGTTCTACTATAGTTTTAGTTGGAGGTTGGAAGTAGTGTGTGCCGTTTTTAATCATGATTTCTGTTGTGTTCGTGTTGCAGTTTTATGCGTTAGAGATATCGCTCTCTCTCTCTCTCTCTCTCTCTCTCTCTGTATATACATCTATCTAAGCTCCACTTAAGTTACTTCTTTTCGGTACAGTATCTTATTTTTGAAGTTTTACTTCGCTTGACATGCAATTTGGGTGGTTCATTTTTGGGGCGTTGTGTTTCATGTGGCTTAAGAAAAAAGCATATTGTAGTTCCAAACCTGGAATGCATTATGCATGGTTTTGCTTTACTTTGAGTCGAAAGCATTGCGTCTTTTTATTCAATGATTCTGCAATAATGGAATTTGACAGAGTTGTAAAGAAAGTACAATGAATTAAGTTCGGTATACATTTGCGAAGCCACATGATATTGCATTCTTAATCAAGTTCTTAAAGACCTTATGCTAAGGCTTTCATAAGCTCGGCAATTGTCATGCATATGTTCATGCACATGTTCATCAGAACTTGCATAAAATTATACCGGACCGCCCCTAAGGCAACCACCACTACTAAAAAAAGTGTTATCTTAATTACTTATTTGACTCTGCAACCGTTAATAGGTTATGGCTCCACGTAGGAAGGTGCACCAGTGAGCCTGGTGCCAGTTGTTGTTGACACCAAGTTTGCGGATGACACCTCGGACTTAATGTATAAATCGCATGTTCGCCCTGTTGTCCCGAGAGTCGTCATTAAAAAGGAATCGTAATTGAGGCTTTCTCTGTAGTAAAAGTTTTGCGGTGGCCAAACCCAGCGCAGCAGCCCTTTATAAAGGAGGTTATCTTCTCATCATTTTCTTACCTCGAAACTTGTGTTCAGGGTAGCTTACCCAGGGAAAATATGTTCCAGCGGACGTCTGTTAGCTAGTTCGGACATTTGGCAATTAACAAGTGAATGGCAATCAATAACTTTTCCCACTAATGTGGGCTTCTGCAAACGGCCTTATCCTATCGGTCCACGTGGTGAAGAGTTATTCATGAACGTATATAAAACACAAAAAAAGTAGTTCTGGCGAATTGAGAACCTTCGCTGTATAGTTGATTGGTATTCGCCTTCGTCAGAACTTCGCGAACTTAATTTATTTAGCATTAAGCATGTCAATTGCACTTGGTCGTTTAAAGTGATTTTTCAATCTCGGGAAGTGGAGAAAGTCAGAAGCACTCAAGTCGGGCGAGTAAGAATGCTGAGAAGCCACGAGAAGGAATATTTTCACTGCCCAATAACTTGTTCGTTCACATTTTGGAATACTGAAAACCATTTAAACGACTATAGTCGAACGTGTTATGCCAGTATTAAAGTTCATGCACTGCTATGCGAAGTGAAAGAGCCATTTCAAAAGCTGTGCTGTTTCTCAAGACAATGATTTTAAAGTGGACAATGTTGTATTGTTAATCTATTTGAAATCTAAAAATGAAAATCAGTTCCATTAGTCATTTTACCCAATATGTCGGTTGGAAGTTTATCCAGTGCGCTCGCATGTGAGCAGGGTGGTTTCTTAGGATCGAACTGACTGCTTGAATAAACTTTATTCAATGTGGTGTCTGGAATTTTATATATTTCTGCCAAACACAATCGCTATGAATCTATCTCCCTCTCCCTTTAACTCTCATTTTCTTTCTATTTTGCTCTTACGCTACAAGAATTGTGCTTTACGATGTTGTCGAGACTATATTATCTATTTCCTCCAAAAAATTGTGCTTCACACAGGCAACTGAACTGCTCTGAAGTTCTCATCATTGTTGCTGTATATTATAGAAGTGTGTAAAGAAATTTGCGAATTTCTTCCATTGCTTTTGCTTGATACTTCGACCCCATTTTGAGTGCATTTAGCTGCAACTGCAAAGTTCGGCCAAAGTTTTTGGTTCGTTAACATATGTCTGAAAGTCTGTAGGATCCATATAGCCATGAAATTAGATGCGGACTTAGATGCTCGAAGAACAGCCCGAACCAAAGACTAACTTTTGAAAGGAGAAGAGAAAAGAGGTTATCTGTTAAAAAAAACTATCAAGTAGTTTTTACATAAAAGAATCTTTAATAATTTTCTGCTGATTAGAGCTGTCGACAGTTGCAGCTGGTAGGACTATTGGGACTCTTTGAACACACTGGTCTATTTAGCTCCCTCTGTACCATATTAGAAGGCAAGTTTTTTTCCGCGTAAGAAAGTTTTTGAAAGGTTCTTTCTTTGTATAAGCCAAACAACTTTAAAATGCACTAAACTGAAAGCGTTTTTCAAAGAACTGCACTAAACAAATTATAACCACAAAATGCTCCAAACTACTTTCAAGTTTTGCAACTATGTACTGCATCTTCATCATCATCAAAATCTCCAACATCAAACTCCACATACATCATAGCCCAGCAAAACAATCACTACAACTACCACTTACCTTCACGGTGCCATTTCCATTCGCCAAACGCTTGTCAACGCCGCCAAGCGTATCCGGATTGAAATTATGCTGGAATGCGTCTAGTACATTGCCGCGCCCGCGTCCTAGTCCGCGTTTATTGCGCGCAATTATCAAAAGTATAATCGCGACTAGCAGCAAAATAATCGTTGCGAGTACAGTGATTATCACGCCAACGAAACTTGTTTCCGGTTCTTGATGGTCGATGGGTTTCGGTGAGATAACTGCAATAAAAATATATAACAAAAAAAAAAAAAAAAATAAATAAAATCCGTAAAAAACAAACTTTACAATGGTGGCGTTAAAAAAATGCAAACATTATGAATAGCTTAAATATGAGATGAAAAAGTGAGAATACAAAAAAAGAAAAACTACTAAATTCTGTTGCTACTTTTTCATCAACATCATCATTCCAAGCGCATATTTGAAAAGGTTGCCACTCACTTTGGTGTGGGAAGACTTTGTGGGTGTTTGAAAAATAATGAAAAATACTGCCAACTTTTTATATACACAGATTTTCTATAAAAATATAAAAGTTTTGCGCTATTCGAGAATTTTTTTTTTTAAATTTTTTATTTTCCGCCTTTTTTTTCTACGCCATTTTCCGGCTTTTCTTGCGTATTTTGTTTTGTGTCTGTGGCGCAACAATTTTTACGCTTACGTGGCGTAAAAAAATGAAAATTATTTGTAATATCAACTTCCGGATTTATTGTGTGGCGTTGAAAGTTTATTTCACGCCTTTATTTTGTCTACAGTTTATTGTGTGCTTCTAGTTGTTGCTTAAATATTTAAAGGTATGCTGTAGTGTACTTTGATTGCTGCTGTTATCGGTCTGATTTTGATTTAAATATTGAAGTAATTTCTATAGCAATACGAATTATAAATTGTTTAATTCAATTGTTAGTAAGCTCAATTGGTGACAAGAAAACTTAAAAATTATTATGCTTTTCTATTATCGGTCTTACTTAGTATCGAACTGTTAGTTTACTAAATTGATTATACAACAACTGGAAAAATTCTAAACATTCAAGTGTAGATTTGCTAAGTGTATTTAAATAATCTATAAACGCAAACTGAAGGAAGCAGATTGTAATACAATTATATAAAACGCTTTTAAGATAATCATATATTATTTTTTTGTGTATTAAAACGAATAAATAATATATGATTATCTCAACAAACTTTCATAATGGGAATAAAAAATACAAGTTTATAAAACTAGATAAGACATAAGAGATTTTAAAAATTTGTTATCGGTCTCATGTCTTATAGAGTTGGTTACGTTTTTAACATTAAAAGCTTGCTTAGATTAAACTTATCTAATCGTATATTAACTATCGAAATCACAAGACTACAACTACAGTTTTTGTAAAAGTATTATCATAGATTTTTAAACCAAATGAATTTATCGGTTTGATGTTGGTCCTGAATACTAAATATAAACAAAAATATATAATTAAAACGGTGCTTTTGGTACAAGCATTCAAAAAATCATCTTATCTGCAAACTTTCTTGCTATCGGTCTCATTTGCTATCGATTGACTACCGATTGATTACTGATTGAGCTTACACTGCTTACAATAAGGTGAATTGATCATATTTTAGCCAAATAATTCTTAAACGACGAACAGCAGCATTCATGAAAATATTATTCGAGACTCAATAAAAGTGGAACGAAGTTATCGGTTGGATTTTGGTCTAAATTAAGATAAAATATAATTCATAGCTTTTTCATCATCTGCTACATTTGTATATAAAATTAAATTGCAGGCAAGTGTTTTATTTTAAAATATTTTGTTAACTAATAAAAAGTTATCGGTCTGATTTTGATCCAACCGCTGCATTACTACAGAAGTTTCACTTGACTGGCAGAAATAAATTGGAAAACAAATACTGTACAAATTATTTACTTAATGAGCATATGGCATATGGTATTAATAATCGGTCTGTTATCGAATGCATCTTTTTCAGTCTGATTTGCTCTTTGAATATTAGAAACGGTTGAAAACACATGATTGTATGAAACAGACAAGTTAATATATAATTCATAGTTTCTTCGATATCAGTTTCATTTGATACTGTTATGTTTTTTAATAGAAACTTATCGGTCTGTTTCATGCTATAAGAATAATCAGCCTTTTATAAAAGTTGCACTCGATTGATAGAATCAAATTGGAATGTATATACTGTTTTTGTTAGTGATCATATCGTATGTACTATCGGTCTGTTATTTTTTTTTTTGTGCTTAAACAATGCTTAATGGATAGTAGCTAGTAAAGCCACAAACGAGAAACTATAACTTTTGTAAAGGAACTCCTACTTATTCAATGCAAATTCTGAAGTTATCGATTGGAACAAGCAAGCTGTTTGTCACTTTTTTTACATTCGTTTGATACGTTACGAGTATATATGTTTTTTATATGTTATGGTAATATTGAATGGCTTTAAATTTAGCGAAGTATTGTACTGAGTTTAAAATGTATCACATGCTAACTAAGCTGTTAGAAAGTAAAAACTGTAATTACAATCGGTCTGTTTTTTAATTTAAAATTATAGTAATAAAGCTGTTAAAAAGTTTTTCAGTTGTAGAATGCTAACAAAATGCTTGACTAAAACTTAAGTTCACGCCATTGCCAATTGATAGAATAAATTGCTTGCTTATCGGTCGTATTTATAAATGAGCTTTTACTGTATGAATTTTAACATTGCTTAATTTTTTAAACATAATCAAAATATTTGTATTTAGATTACAAAATATATTAAGCATTACACTGCAGTTTTAAGTTACATATGCACATTTAAGTATATTACCAAAATTAAAAATTTATCGGTCACATAGTATATTTTTACAAATTAGAAACAAAATATTATAAAATACACACCTTGCGTTGTCAGCTGACTACGCTCATCACCATTCACTTTACTACCAGCGCTGACAGCACGACCAACCTCATCACGTTGCAATGGATACTCCGATGTATCCTGTACACTAGAGCCATTTGGCAACTCTTCGTCGGTGAAATTACCAACAACGGGCACTGCAATGAAAAAAGTTTAATACAGATAGTTAAATAATATGACAAACAATAGAAATTTAAAACACTAACCCACTAAACTCGAAATCCATTTACCAACCAAACAAAACAAACAATAGCCAAAAAATGACACCTGCACCAAAAAAAAAAAAAAAATACTGTAAAAAAAACAGAAGAGAAGTTAAAGAGGAGATAGCCTAGAAAATATAGGTAAAACCCAGTAAAACTGCAAAGCGTCATTTTACAGCCGGATGTCAACTAACAATAGTGTAGCTATATAGTGGAGTACAATTTCTATAGCATTTTCTAGCGAAGTCTGCTGCATGGTGAAGCTTGGTTACGATAACTGCAAGCAGCAACGTCAACGTCAAGCGTTGTCAGTCAGTGTGCCAGTGAGTCGGTCAGGTTGCCAGCAGTTGGCAGTTCTGGTTTGAGCGGAAGCGGTTTGTGGCTGGCAATATGGCTGCGTTATGATAAACTTCCGTTCCATGGTTTGTCTCCCTGCATCTATGTATATATATTGTATGTATGCACGCTAATGGCTGAGAGATTTCATAACTGACATTGTTGTACTTCTCAACATTTGCAGCTCGGGTTTCTAGTTACTGCAAATGCTGCAAGCGGTCGTCATCATTAGTTGCATGGTCGCAGTAGTGTATTTGATGGTAGTACGTAGTACTTAGTTAGTGTTGCAAAAGGTGTGCAGAATGAGTTTTGTAAAGGGAGATTGCAGAGCTGACTCAGTAGTGCTTTTGTAATTAGGTGAAGCTGACGCTTTTACTGTGTGCTCTTATGATAAATGAGCATTTTTATGTCAGCTGCACATCAAACTGGAAAATTATAATTTTCCACTTAATTTTTATTTAAATTCTCAAGTTCTGTTGGCAAAATTTGCGTAAATTTGTATGGGTTGTATTTATTTTCGAAATTTATTTTTTATTGGTGTAACTTTTCGCTTTGGAACCACTTTAAATAAAATAAACGCCATCAGTTCTTTGCACAAGAATTGTAGAATCATGCTCTTTTATTTTAAGAAACTCTCCCACCACATATCCTTAAACCATTTCAAATGCATTTCCGCCTTAAGCAGTCTCGTTTGGCTTTTAGAAAACACGCGCTCTTTATAGGAACTCACACAGGGCATAAATCCCTTCCCCTCGCTCACATAGTAGCATAAACCTTTTCCGCTGCTTGTTGATATTTGTCCTTGTTGTTTTTTTTTTTTTCAAATTTGCATTAAATATTTCCCTTTTTTTGTCCAAAAAGGGTAAGAAATGCAAATTTTTGCAGCTTTTGGCATTGATTTTGCACTTTTTCTTTGAGATTTTGTTTATTTTGTCAGTTTTTTATGCTTTTTTTTTCAAAGTTTTTGTTTGCTTTACAATGTTGAATTTGCTATTTAAATGCCAGTTAGTGAAACAAGTCTGTGAGTGCGAGGGAGGTACACTAAGTTGCAGTAAAAATATTTGTTTTGTCGCCGTTTGTTTTTGAAGCATTTGTTTGTTGTCTGGGTGAATGGGAAATTTATTTTGAAGTTTTTTGCCGTTTAAGTTCGGTTAAGTTGAATTGGTTAGCCAATGGATCCCATAGCTTCATAGCATAGAACGCAATGCTTACTCGCCGTTCGTTGATGCCTATGATGTCTATGTCATCAGCAAATGCATGTGGCATCACTTCCTTATGGAAGATCTTGCCCGATCGTTCTACGTACGTTAGGGCGTTGAAGAGCTTCGTTCTTATCGGCGCTTCGAAAGAGGCCTTATAATCGACAAATAGGTGGGGTGTGTGTCTTTATTGTACTCGTGGGTCTGCTCCAGGATTTGGCGTATGGTGAAAATTTGGTCACTGGTCGACCTCTTTGGTCTGAAGCCACGCTGATGCTGGCCTATTAGTGCATTCGTGTTTGGCTCCAGCCGTTTACACAGTACGCGAGACAGAATTTTGTATCCTATTGAAAGGAGACTTATTCCCCTGTAGTTCGCGCAGACAGCGGGCCCTCCTTTCTTGTAGATAGAACAAAGAACACTGAGATGCCAATCGTTGGGCATGCATTCATCGGAGCATATTTTGCATAAGAGTTGGTGCATACGCCTTACCAACTCTTCGCCCCCGGTCTTGAATAACTCAGTTGGCAACTCATCGGAGCCTGCCGCTTTAGTATTCTTCAGCTTTTTAATTACTGAGTCGACCTCGTTATAATCCGGTGGCTCTACAAGAGAGCCATCATCAATTGGTGTTTCTAGGTATGCTTCTCTATCGGCGGTATTATTCTCTTCATAGCTCCCAAGTAAATTAGAGAAGTGACTTCTCCATAGTCTCAGTGATTCCTGCGCATCTGTAACCAGATTTCCATTATTGTCCTTGTAGAAAGTTTCAAGTTTCTACAATACATTATTAATTGTCAAGAGAAAATTGATACCAAACAATATTAAGATGACGTGGCCTTCTAACATTTGTTACAAACTACATATTGCAGTATGTAAACATTTGATTAAAGCATTAAAATTTCAATTTCATGCTCCTATTAATAAATATAAAAGCTGTTTAAACTTTACAGCACAGAATTTCTATAAAAGTTAAGTTTAGAAAAGCATTCAATACAGTCTCAAAGTGAATTTCCCAATATGAAGTACTACGTCTTGATCTGCGGTAAGTAGCTAACTCAATATTAATTTTATAAAATAATAAACTAGTGTAAATATATATTATTAATTTAAAGCTTTCTTGCTTTTAAATGGCGCCTTAGCGAGCCCGCCAAAAGGAGTGTGGGTAAGGCCAGAATCACAATAAAATCTTCTGACTAATAACCTTAAAGATGTCTAAGATTTTATGAATAAATATGATATTGTGTACAATGAATATGTTTAGCGATATTATTTATGAATAAAATGTGAAAAAAATGAATAAAACAACATTTCTTTAGCAAAAATTTTATTTGAGAGAGTAAATGAGACTCGTGTTTCGAACTCCGTCGTTAGTCTTTGTTGGTATGAAATAATTTTTTGCTACTTATATCATAACATTTAAGAAAAGCAATATGTAATCATAACTAAAAAACTTCAAGGCCTTAGCATGCATTGCATAAGTGAATGCTGCATCATGTTCGTGAAATGCATATAATTTTTAGAGGAAAAGGTGACATTGTCAGGGCAAAATACACCCACACTGTGTTGCTGCTTAATGTGCTGGAGAACTTCCAAGGAACTTGTTTGAACACCACTGCAATGAAGATACTTTTTGAATTTGCAGAAAACGAAAGTGATGACGAGACACAAACCAATTAAATTTTGAAGAAAAAAAGGTTTCTGTGTATCCTGTAATAAAAGACGTGTGACACCGAAGTTCTTCCCGCTAAATATTGTCCAAAAGAATCATCGCATGAGATTCGCTCAGGAGCTGTCAATGACTATCCATATTTTTTCAAAGGGCTTATAACTGATGACAAAACATAGGTAAATGGTGTTATGACGTCAAAACCAAAGCCCAATCAGGTCATACGTTCAATAAGCGATATTATCTTCAAGTAATTCGACGTTTGCGTGAAGCAAAACGCCCGGATTTGTGGCAATATATGATATGTAATCGTTGCTTGTTCGTGATTTTTTTTAGCCAAAAATGACACCGTAATTATTTCTCTGTCACATGTTCCCAAAATTGAAAATGTTAATGAAAAGACGGCGTTTTGCTACGATTGAGGCTATAAAGATCGAATTGCTGGAAGAGCTCAAGGCTTTATCAAAAAGCGCATATCAGAACTGTATAAAGAATCGAAAAAATCGCTATAGCTGAAGGATTACTCATATATTTGTCACTACTTCTTCAAACTAGCAGCAATTTTATTAGTTCAGTGCACTTAAAAAAAAAATATGTAAAAACTATTTGTGAATTATAAGTGCTATTAAATGAGAGTTGTGGTTTCTTATTGCATTAGGAAAAATAATCTGGCCTATTTAAATGAAATTTTTATTAATCAATCGGATAGTTGAAGCTCTTATAGTTCTAATATTTATTACACGATTTAGTCACGAGAGTTAAACTAAACGGAAATTGAACTAAATGTTGCCATTTAAATACTTTGTAGAGCACGCAATTTTATTTATTAGATCTTTCACAGAATTTCTACTCGCACAATTTCAAAACTAGCATTAAATTTTAGATGCAACTTCATTTTAAGTGCACTGAATAACTCTAATAAATAACGTGCCATATTTCGCCTCAAGCAGAACATAGATACTGAGCAATTGAAAATTCTTTGAAACTAGTAAGCATATTTAGTGCGCATTTCATTACAAATTGCACAACTCGTCGTTGTAGAGCAGAGTAACATATTTACATAACTGAGTATCTGAATGTATCTGAATGTATCTGCTGTCGGTAGTGCATAGTACGTTTGAATATATATTCTACTTAGTACTGAGATAGATGCGTGAGACTCAATGACTGTTGCCTATGTAGAGTTAGTTACTTGTACATTGCAAGCCTTTTGCCTTTGCTCGTGTAGTTGAACCATTTTTACTTAACTCAATGAGGCTTTGTTTTTCTACTGTGTGCAATTGTGCATATCCGGATACAAAAAGCAGCAGCAGCAGCAGCAGCGATGGCTTTAAGGACGAGGCAACGACAACGACGACTGCGAGGATATGGCACGGCACAGTACAACAAAGGTACTCATATGCCATTGTAAAAGTTGAGTCGAGGCTGAAGCGGAAGTTTTGATGCTACAGGTCCTACATATCTGGGGGCAGCCAAGGGCATGCAAAAGATATCTACACAGAAAAAAATTTTTGTTAAATTTAATAAAAAATTTAATTTCAATCCGTAAAATTAGTTAGTAAAATTAAGCAAGCCCAAGAGTAAGTTCACATTTAATTGGAGATTTATACATTGAACTCCAAAAAACCTATATTGGACTAAATCTAGATAGCACAAGTTTACAAATTTCGATTTTAAACCGTTTGAAATTTTCGCTTACAGTTTTTAGAGAAATTTAAGTGCGCTGAACATGAAAAACATACTGATTTATTTTTCAATTGTGCCATTCAACTAGATTTATTTGTATTTTTTTTGTGTTTTCTTGTTGTAGAATTTTACCTAATTGTCTAAAATATATGAGGTTGGAAATGCGCGATATAACGCTGAAAGGTGATTAAATTACACGTCTAACGCTATCCAAATTTTTTAGCTTTCTAGAACGCTGGAAAGTGGGAAATAGTCGACTCTCATATTTTTTCATCTCACTGAAACTCAATGCTAACATATCAGTTTGCTCAGTAACATATTTCAGTACTAAGCCAACTGGAAGCTCTAGCCCACATACAAATCCAACTTACACTTTTTTGTACTTTCTTGAGCTATCTTAAAACTTTTTACGGAAGAATTTTCCAAATCAAGCTTGAAGACCTTCGAATAGAAAGAAGTGCCTCATATACAATAACTGTCACCATTGTAAAAGTTGAGTCGAGGCTGAAGCGGAAGTTTTGATGCTGCAGGTCCTACATATCTGGGGGCAGCCAAGGGCATGCAAAAGATATCTACACAGGTTAGCCGCATAGGTTAGTACTTATAAAGACCGGTGAAATACTTGTATAAATATTTGTTGTGTAGAGTATACAAACCGAGTTTACTAACAATCGGTTGAATAAAATTAGGGAATCAGGGAACCCTGCCTTAATGACAATTACACAGGTCAACATGGTTTAGTTGTTGGAAAGCTAAGTATCATTTCCAAAGTAATTTGCTATCACGTTCGGATTTTGAGATATTTGAGGTTATGTACCCAAAAAACGGCGTTTTTTCCTATTTTTGAGGTTATGTACAGGGTGCAAAAAATTGTTATGCTCTGTCTCTCCAGTTACATCATTTAGTACCACTCTTGCTCTTTAATTTAAGAGTTAAAGAGATCAATTATTTTCGCAAAGTAATGGCTAATCGAATCTACGAAATATAGCCCTTCGACGTCATTCTGACCCCGGATTCGGATTCTACGCAGCAAATTACTTCGGAAATGACCATCAGCTTTCCAACAACTGTCATGACCCCGGTATTTGAAGACCTGTGTTATTTATCATTAAAGAAAATATTGCCTAGAAATCAGCTATTTAACAGTTGCGGTTTAGGTTCTGCGTTTATCCGTCAGATCAAGCTTACTTACTGCGTTTGCAGAATAAAATGCAAAATTTTCCAACTAGCTTGTTAGATAAATCTATATGGCATTGGTATCGCGCAGTAACGGCATGAACATACCAATAGATGGCGCTTCTTTTAGACACTAGACAGCGCCATCTATTGGTAAAGTTTGCATATAGCCATTTTGTGAAATGTGTTTAAATTATATCTATCTTTTATAGTTTCCAATTTTCCGAGGTTCACACATATGAAGGATGGACGGACTTTTAATGCTGATCAAGAATATATATATATATATATACTTTATGCGATTAGAGAATAAAAACTTGACAGTTAACTTCATTTAATTAAAGCAAATTCTTTTCAGTGTATGAATTTTCGTCTGTTTGTATGTGTGCAAATGTGTTGGTGTTTGTACTGCTCCAAGCAAACGGAAGCAAAGTGCTCAAGTAAAAAGCTGCAGTTGTGTGATTCTTTCTTTCTTTAGTTCATACTCCCTGCTTACTTTTTACTTCTGGCATATGTCTGAGCCGCTGCTGCTGTTTGCTGCCGATGTTCTTGCTGCTGCTCTTGCTGCTGCTACTGCCAGTGCAACAGGAATAATACAAGCAACGTAAGCAAGGATATTGTGAAAATTAAATGAGTTGCATTACTTTTGTGCATTTGAAATTTGCAACTCAATGAGCAACGAACGAAACAGATGAAGCATACACTCGTCGTACAACGAGTACACGGGAATGAGTGCAAGTGTATTTTAAAGGATAATAAAGGATTTCTGCTTTTGTGCTTTGCTCTGTTGCACTGTGCAAAAGTAGAGCAAAGTTTCCGTTGCGCTTGAAGCGTTTTTGGATTTATTTCCATTGAGTATTTTGTTGTTGTTTTTCTATTTTTTTTTTTTTTCATTTCGAATGGCTTTGCTTTTGTTTCACTCTTGTATATCCTTCTTATATCTATGTATATAATATATATTTATACTTGTACATTTGCATCAAATAAAAAAAAAAGCATTTTGAGAAAGTGACGAAAGCCTACTTGCAACTCACTTCTGATATCAATTTTGTGATGAAAGATTTTTGTCTTTCATTTATATTGTTGGGATTGATTCTAATATGTAATGGATCGTTCGTCAAAAAGTATATTTTGACAATGAAAACACTGAAAAATCACGGCTTTATTGTAACATAAAAATATTAATATTAATATTAATATAAAATGCGTTTTTACCTAATAGAAAGTAAAGCCCCACTTGGCTTGCATGACCGTTTGAAGCATCGTAGTACTGAATCTAATCGTAGCTATTCAGTCGAATTCTCATTCCAAATGGAAGTCAAGTCCGGCTTTGTGCTAGCCAATCGAGACTGAAAAGCTGCGAAATTGTTTTAGTGATTTACGTCTGATTAACCAATTATAGTTTATCTCTTGAGTTGTATGCATAATCTTTTAAAGTATGCAAATTTTGGTTTATGTCTATGGAACTAGTGATTGGCACAAATTCAACTAAACCGCTGTAGGCAATGCATGCCCAAAACAGAAAAGATTCTTTCACATTGGTTACGTTTTTGGCAAATTGAAACCTCTTCATTTTGCCTTAAGATTGTGGAAGTCTTACATAAATCAAAATCCAAAGAACGCTCTGCCGAAACTGTGCTGGCTTGTAGACAAGCATCTTAGCGAAACTTAATCACTTGACTTTGTTTTGCTTTGGCATATATGGAATCTGTATTGCTAGATAAGTCTTGGAATTTACTTCACGCAAGGGACGTCGAATCGGCGACTTACTAATTGAAGTTGTCTTGGTTGGTTTATTTTTTTTTGTTTCTTTTGTTTCACTCATGTATATCCTTCTTATATCTATGTATATACTATATATTTGGTTGACCTCTTCCATTCACCTACAACATCTTTATGCTTCACTTGAACATCTGATTTAAGTCGCTCAATTGTGGTAAATTTTCTACACCATTTAGATTTTTTCATCGGTTTATCTGATAATAAACTGTCTGATGCGATAAATTGAATTGAGTGTACATAGACTAAATACTTTGCAGGCATGTTCTTGTGAATATGATCCTGGTATTTAGAAAAAAAAAAATGTACCGTTATCTTACTCATTTCAACCAAACATAAGCCGTTAGTCAAAATTAGGGTTTATCAAAATAAGTGAACCCATAATTGTATGAACCATAGATTTGTATGCGACAATGTGGTTTACTGATCATTTCTAAACATGTACGGGTTTTTCATACAATTGACAAAAAATTAAAATTATATCAAAATAAAAACATAACATTTTCATATATTTATATATGCATAAATACATATCTATGAATACATACGAATATATCCAAACAAAAATAAAACGAAGAATATAAGAGTATAACAGGTTTATGTCAATGCTGTGTATAACAGATGTAACAAGCATTAGCACGATGCATTAGCACAGATAGCTAATATTGCACAATCCGATATTTGCAATGTTATAACTCGGCGTGCGGGATTTTCACAAAAAAGTATAATATATCAAAATTAGCCCAATCTCAGAATGTTCTATCACTCGAAATATGAGCACGAAATTTTGGTCTCATTTTTTGGAAAATTGGCAAAATGTACTTTTCAACATTTTTTTCAACCTATACGAGGCCTGCTATTTATATTTCGGGAACTGGCAACACTAATGTCAAAAGCTAAAATCTGGCAACAACATAATAAAGTTTGACATTTTTTGGTATAAACGTACTCACAAAGTTTTGATGTACAATTGCTATTGTTTTGTTTACAGTGAGTTAAGAAAAGCAATTTGGCCAAAAAATGGAAATTTCAAGAGAAGGTTTCCGTTGCATTATTTTTCACAACTTTCGACGTGGATTATCTCAACAAGAATGTGTCAATGAACTCAGTTCTTTGTATGGCGCTAAAGCACCATCAAAAACCACAGTATAGTGAATTCAATCGTGGTCATGATTAAAAAGTTCGGCCGTCGTGCTTCAAAAGACGTCAATAAAATCGTAGCAGGTGACGAATCATGGATATATGCGTATGAGCAGGAAACAACACAGTAATCGACCGTGTGGGTATTCCAAGACGAGCCAAATCCAACAAAAGTAGTGATTGTACAACCCCACCTAAGGTAGGTATATAAAACAGAAAAATCTTAAAAATATAGCCAATTGAAATCGGAGCTTTCTTGGCTTTTCCCGCCAAAATTCATCAATCTGAAAAAAGTTTCTTAGTTATTTACTTAAAGTACTAAAATTCTGTAAAAACTGTAAGTCCTGCATGGTATTTTTCTTTATTTTTAACATTAATGCGCGTACATTCCGCTTAGTATTATTATTAATTGGCATCTCTCTCTGCACTCTTCTCTCTTCCGTGTCTCATCGGCACTCGCCTCACACGGTGCTTAAACTATGCTTACACTACTACAGGGTGCTTATGATATACTTTTAAAGTAGGGTGCTTATGATATACTTATAGTTAGGTTCTTATACTACGCTTACAAAACTTAGGTTTCTAAAGGATTCAAACAAACAAACAAACATTTTTTTAATCTTGGGATGGTTGGACTCGTGCCCAGAATTAATTAATAAATTGAGAGTGGGTATTTTCAACACCTTTATATAGAGGTTTGGAATGATCCCATTATATAAATTTATATGCATTTTCTGTACGTGTACGTTTCAAGACCTTTTTAATGGCATATGTATGTGTATTACACGTCGCGATCGAACTTATCACTAAAAGATTCGTTATTGCCATACTGAGTTTTATCTACAGCACTTGAATGGACTACCTTCCACAGTTACAAATACATATATCTATATTTTTCGAGTGTATTTAAGCTTACTGTTGCTTTTGTCGCGCAGCCAGCAATAAATCAATATCGATGCAATATATTGCATCTTGCATTTGATTCATTTCAATTTTACTGCTGCTTTAAATCCTTTTCAATTTTCAATGCATAATCCTTTCTAATTGAAAACTTTTTGAAATGTGTACAATTGCTGTTCATTCTATTTTATAAATACTATACATACTATATACTAGTAGAGCGTCATGTGGTTTTCCCTTTGTTTTTGGTTTTTTTTTTGTTTTTTTGTATCTAGATACATTCGTATCTAGTATGATTATTATGAGTTGTTGGTGTTGTTGTTGTTGTTGTCTTCACATATGCATTCATACAAATGCATAAATCGTTTGATAGCATACTTAAATCAATGCGTGCTCAATACATACACTACATATGTATGGTACATCGACAATAAGTGTCCTTGAGTATTGAAAAATTATGACTGCAACTTTTTAGTTGCTTACTTTTGTTTGATAGTTAGATACATGCAATTGATGCTGCACTTGAAGCTTTGTGCGTCTAATTGCTCCAGTTGTATTGCTTTCACAAGAAGCTTGTTGTATACTCGTACTATTAAAGTAAGCTTTATGCTTTTATCTTTCAAATGCTTTTTTAGCATAATCGTTTTAATTAATTTTGTAGATACATGGTTTTTAGAAGTAATGCAAGTGAGTAGAATAGCTTAAATAATAAGTGTGTAAGTGAGATGCAATTAGTGGAAGTGTATCATGCTTCAAAATAGAAGAGCTTGCTTTATGGATTTCAAGGAGAGAAATGAAAAACTGCGCTAAAAGTTTTTCTTTGCTGAGTCGGTAATAGCATATAGAACCAGAACCAGTTTAAGCTCTATTTTAGAATGAGCCGAATAAATTTTGAGGTACCTGTATTTATTTGTTAATTTATTATTGCCACAGAACTGCTGGCGATGTTGAACCGATATAGAATATACCAAAGAGTATGAAAATCTTCTTTAACCTTTGGTTGTTAAGTAAGAAGAAGTCATTCCCATCTGTGGGGTAACTGGTTGAACATTGCGTGCAATGCCGGACACTAGGTACTATTTAATTTTATAACTACGGTTTGCAAGAGGCTTTTGCCAGTCTATATAAAGTAGCCTAAATATTCGAGTAATTTTCTCTCGAGATTGCATAAAAATTCACACGATTGTTACAACTTCTGAAGGTCGGCCAAATTCGGCTTAAACACATGAATTGGAAGTCACCAACCTTGGCTAATTTCCTTATAAGTACCGGTTGTATTCTGGATATTCTTGGAATAAATTAACTTTTTCTTGCAGCAAACGGTTTTGTTCGGCCTCAGTTGTGGGTTGGTCATAATGTTTCTTTTACCGCTTCCAATATTTCGGTGCAGAACTTCTCAAATCTAAGCAGCTACGCATACTTGTTGTAGCGCCCTTTTTTTGAGTTGGCTTTCATCCTCTTGGCTGACTGCGAGAGAAACATGATGCTGCGTTGCCAACCGACGACTGCAACTCGTCTTAGGATTATACTTCATAACAATTGAGCTGTCAGCCGGTTTCGCAAATACGTTAGAAAATCCTATTTAGTGACTAGTACCTTGAGGTTTTTTCGTTTAAGCGTTCGTATGTCACCTCCAAGTAGCGAAACTGTCTATCAATGGAGTCACCGCACGTATTTTTGATTAGCAATGTCCAACCATAAGCATTTGCTTTTTCGTCTGGGATCGCGAAAGTTGTCTGTGTTCTACTTCAATATATTAATATGAAGAAAACTGCTACCGAAAGCAAATGATTTTAGTGGAAGTTTATGGAGAGCATGCTCCAGCTGAGCAAATGTATCGGAAGTGGTTTGCTCGGTTTGAAAGTGAAGACTTTGAGCTGGAAGAAGTTTAAGATGAAGAGTTGGAGTCATTGCTCGACGAAGATCCATGTCAAACTCTTCAAGCATTGGCTGAATCATTGGGAGTTAACTTGTCAACAGTCAACGAACGCCTCAGAGCCATGGAAATGATCTATAATCAGGAAAATTGGGTCCCACATCAAATGAAATCAAGGCACGTGGAAGTGCGTTTTTCACCTGAGAAAAGCTGCTTGGTCGACAGAAAAAAAAACGATTTTTGAATCGAATTTAAAGTATATTGATGCGATCAGATTTATATCATTTGGATTCCATGTGGCTTCTTTTTTATTTATAACACAAATTACACTAGTGAAAACATAAACCAACATGGCTGAGACTTCTTTATGCGGGGAATTGAGGGTCGCTGAATCAAAAATTTACAATCAATATTTTTCTAGCACAATTTCACAGAATCGCCAATATAAACGTATAACTTGTGAGTTGTGATTCCGATCTCATTTCTAGTTTAAATTGAAGGCAAGTGAATATCCTACTGTGATGGTTCGGGTCTAACGTGGACACATTCCGAAGGACAGGGCAATGAGCTTAATACATCAAAAAAAAAAAAACTTAATAGGCAAAAACTCTCTGAGAAAAATCAGTAAAAGATTCACTCACTTATACCATAATTCCACTAGCTGCATTGATCCACTACAGAAAAAAGCATAAGCAAGTTTTGAATTAAATTATGCAAATAAAAGCAGTTGGTTAGGGACAGGGTATGCTTCTTAGTTTTCGAATTCAATGGCAGCCTCTACATACTCGTTTATCAAATATGTATTGCATGTAGAGCCCAATTAACCAACTCCGTTTTAAACACCTACAACTTTCATACACTCTCACCCCAAGAAGATTCTTCGAAAAAATCAACCAACTGGAACTTATTATATTGTGAGCAGCGCGAAAAATATGAAATTTTCACACCGCTTAAATTGTTATTTTATATAAACAAAAAGGAAAACTACATTGGTACTCACCTGATATGAAAGTAATCTCGCTGAGCATCATCCAGCGTGCTGCGAAATACAAATGCAACTGCAGATAACGCCCCAGGCGATGATGTAATTTGATTGTCACGTCGCGTGCATGATCCAGCACTATGTCGGGCATATAGGAGAACTGTACCGGCTCACCGCCAAACTGACGTCCACCAATGCTAAAGAAAACTTTGGCGTGCACAAACACCTGCAAATAAATTGAAATAAAGAAAACAAGAATGGTTGGCTGTGATGAAACAGGTGCGAGTACAACTACAACAGTATAAAACAAATAAAATAATAAAAAGTTATCTCTGGAAAAAAAAAAAATATATGAAAAATGAAATAAAGTTTCTGCTTTTCAGTTGGACAACAAGCAAGTAGCTTGACGTACTGCTTGCCCCTTAAAGTTGGAACATGGAACATTTTGAACGGCAGGGACCGGATCACTTTCGAATTGTGTCTGCCCACAGTTGACTCGACTGACTATTGTGGTGCTTACTCATGGTTGCATTGTTTGCCTGTGAGTGGCATAATAATTAAAATTATATTTCTGGTTGTGCGGTGCGTTCTGTCTTTCTTCTTTTGTCGTTCGTTTTCTTGTTGGTTTGGACAAGTGTTGACAGAAGCACACAAAGTGAACGAGTGATAGAACAATGGTCTCTGAGACACGACACTCAGCGGTACGAGAGTGGGTTGAATGGTATTTAGCTGGTATGGATCAAGAATTAACTTAATTTTAATAAAAACTTTGAAAACAAGCTGAATTTTATATTGAAGATAAAACGAAATGTCAGCTCCACTATTTGAGTTCTATAAAAATATATAGAAATTTAATACTTTCTATAATATTATTGAATATTAAGAACATACTATTAAATATAGTAAGAGTTTCCAAAACGAACCACAGTAGCAATTTGAATGATTTCTTGTTTAAATCTTTAATATCATAAAATAGAGATCAACTAGAAGTTGACGATTGAATTTTGGTTCAATACTTGTTCTTTTGATACATCTTAAAGTTCAGACGTTCTTAATGGTCAAATTTTTTGACGAACGCTTTTCTCAAAATGATAGAATTTGTATTACAAGATATTATCACACGATACATGACAAAGAAACATTGGGTTTCAATTTTCATTAAATCGTCAAAATATGCCTTTTGAAATCTATTTTAATCTCGTCATGCTGCTACGCCAATTAAGAGTTCATTGATAAAATATTTGAAAGACCTTTCCTTTTCTAAATGGTTTTACATCATGGGGCCGAGAATTGTCTTTCGGCCGTTTTTTTCTTTAATACTCGACTCATGCGCATCAATTGATGTTGTCAGCGATAACACGAGATGATTTCATTGGATTTAGTTAGCTTATAAAGGACTTCACCTAGTTGATCCCACCAAATACAGAGCATACGCTTGGATCCATGGGTACTTGGCTTCGCCGTTGATGTTGATGGCGTAGGCTCTCACGTAGGCACGTTACTCGTAATCAGTGTGACTTAGCCACTCTAATAGCTTTCCATCCACACTCGTTTTCAGCGTTTCACATTGGTCAGCGCAAAGTTCAATTTCCAGGCGCCATATAAGGCAGCGGATGTTTCTTGTAAAAGTAAAGGTGTTCACTGTTTTTGGCATGCGTTCGTTTTCTGTGGTAATATTTCTCAACTTACTACCTTTTTTTCGTTTTTTTTTTTTTCAGTTATTTTTTTGTTTAACAATCGGATATGTAAGTGTTGACTACGCTGAGCGCATAACTAATGAGTTGCCTAGGCATCTTGGAAGTAACTTATTATTTATAGCTCGAATGCAGACAGCGGCTTTTCAGATTGCTGCCATATCTCAGACTCGATACGCTTGCGAAATATTTCAATGTGCTGTTGCTGTTGCTGATGCTGCTGCGGCTGCTATTCTCAGAACATGCGTGTGCCTAATTACCCGCAAATAATCGGCTTAGCGAGGCTTTACCTACCAAATGAAACCTATATATATATATATACACACGGAACGCACTTGAATGCTCAAAAATTCAATTACCACAAAAGTTCATTTTGATTTGTAGTCGCCGCCGCAATTGCTTTGCTCCTCAAACTGCTCCCCTACAGTGCGCCATACGAAAGATTTGCTTGCGGTTGCTTTTATTGGATCATAATTTACAGTCGACTCATTTCATGACTGTGTTGACGATGTCTCTGTCGTTTGAGGCAATAATTCGCCATTTTATGATTTTTATTTAAGTACCTCAAACTCAGAGCTGAAAATAGCTGACCACAAGCAACGTCTTTTTGAGCCAGAAGACCACTTAGCATGTGATGACTTTTCTGTAAAATTTCAAATAGTGGGTGTTTTAATTAATTCGTTGCCTTTTTTGAAAATTGAAAACTGTGGTTTTATTGTCCAAAAATGGATACAACTAGATTATTCGAAGTATTGTCGATGGCTACTCGCTAATTTTTCCCATCGGACTCCGCGTCGGAAGCAAGAATCGTTTTTAGAAACAATCCAAGAATTATGCCAGTTTTTGGTTTTCTCGAAAGAAGCAATATCTTGTAAGTACAGCGGCGGGGATAAGACTTTCCATTAAAGCGTTTCCAACTTGAATTTAAATGGTTTTACAGCATGGGACAGAGAAGTGTCATGTTGAAAAATTACTTCATCGTGACTCTGTGGTCGGGGTATAGCTACCAATTGTTGTTGGTAACGATACCCTGCGATGATTTTAATAGGTCTGATTAGCTTATAGTGGACTACATTCAGCTGATCCCATGAAATACAGATCATAAGCTGGCATTCATGGATATTTGGCTTCGCCGTTTATGTTGATGGTTGTCCCATGTCCCAGGCCGAGGATATACTTGGTTTGTGCAAAAGAATGTAACAGGCAGAATGAGTAGTGACAGATCCCATATACTTAATACACTCTTCATCAGCATCAATAGCTGTCCATCTGTCCATCCGTCTGTATGTTTGAACATCAAGCTCTCGGAGACTATAAAAGGTAGCGCCTTCAAACTTGGACGTTTAGATTATCCGGATAAGTATGGAAATCAAATGTACACAAAATTTTTCTGCTATATTCTTTCTTTGGTGAGTTTGGGATTTTCATTGCCCCAGTCAAAATTCGATTTAAAAATCTATTTTTTTCTGTCGAACAAGCAGCTTTTCTCAGGTGAAAAACGCACTTCCACGTGCCTTGATTTCATTTGGTGTGGGACAAAATCTTCCAGATTCTGGATCATTTCCGTGGCTCTGAGGCGTTCGTTGACTGTTGACAAGTTAACTCCCAATGTTTCAGCCAATTATTGAAGCGTTTGACATGGATCTTCGTTGAGCACTGACTCCAACTCTTCATTTTAAACGTCTTCCAGCTCAAAATCTCCACTTTCAAACCGAGCAAACCACTTCCGATACATTTGCTCAGCTGGAGCATGCTCTCCATAAACTTCCACTAAAATAATTTGCTTTCGGTAGCAGTTTTCTTCATGTTAATATATTGAACTAGAACTCTCCGCAAAAATACTTTATCCGGCACAAAGTTAGACATATTCAATGAAGTAAAAAGTATTAGTTACGCTTCAACCAAATGACATGTACTAAAAACGATGCTCAAGAAACGATGCTCTAGAAAGTGGATTATTAAAAATATCACTACGCCATTTCTTAGGAAACACTACAAACTAATTGAAACACCCAATTACGTATAAATAGCAGATACTTTTAGCTATACTTAGTGCTCCTAGCCTAGCCAAGCTGATAAGCCTAAAATTATGCTAATTGTACTTTAATTATGACACGCTTAAGTGTTTATTTCACTGTCAGTGTGCGAGTTTTGTATGCATTTAGATTAAGTTATACGTGAATACCATTCACTCACACAACTGTTGCTTACTGTCAATGGTATTCACGGTTGTACTGATTAGATTCATACACATATGTATTTGTGTTTAGTTAGCTGTCAACACGCAGCGTGTTTGTTTATTCATTAAATCTTAGATTTTTCTATAAGCTTCATTTTGTAAATACTATAAACAATACCTACAATAAGTATTTAGCATAGCTAATGAGCTTCACTATTTATATTTACATTTATTTAACTTTGGTGCTTTTGAGACTTCTAACAGCTGCATTTGTGTGGTCCTAATTGAGGTGTATGCTGTTTATTTCCGGCATATTATTTGATTGTTTTTTTGTTTTCAACAAAGCATTTTGAATTGAAATGAAAACAAGAAGAAAAAATCGGTAACTACGGTAGAACAGAAGCTTTAATACGCTTCAAGCGTTTAATATTGATGAGATAAAAGTAAGTGTTTTATAGCATACCGACTTAGGAGTTAGTGAGCAGTTAATACACAAAACCGTCATTAGTTCAGTAATAAGAACATGTAAAAACTATTGGTGTATTATAATTGCTATTAAGTTTAAAGTGAAGGATAGAAAGCTATGCAAAAGTGGAGAAACGAAAAGATAGACACAACAGACATATGAGCACAGAACGATAGCAAATGCATTGACAGACTCTTACTTTGCGTATTCAGCGGGAAAGAAAGAGATCTAATTTTAAAATTCGAATATTTTTAATGGTACACAATTTATATAAAGAGATTTGGTACATTGTGCAAATGGGCCATAAAATATTGAAAAGTTTCAATTGAAGACGCAAACCTATACTGCGTAAATAGCTACGCTATAATTCAATGAGCTGTGTGTGGTCTATTAACTACGAGTATATTGTAGACCAAAGTCTCCCTTTCTTTAAATTCGTCATCGTTCATTAGAAAAAGATGGATTTTACCAACCAAATCTATTGGAGCGACCTTTTTTTGAGGGGCCCCATGCTCGTGCAACCGCTGTTGAATTCAACTGACCAATATTTATTGTTAATATCGATGTGAATCATGAAACATATAAACTTATTTTAACTCTGTGTTGAACACTCACTTTGAGGTCACTAACTGGAATAAGAAGAAAGTTGTGTATAATAAGTTTCCTATATTTAAGAGTTCGATCTAAATATTTTATGGGTATTGCTTTATCTAAATACTTATATTACATTTTAGGTTTAGCTAAGATATTGGAATAACGAAGTTTACCGTTCAATGCTTTCTATCTGGGTCTATTTTTCTCAGCTTTATGGTAAACGAATACCGCTTGAGTCTATGAATGTTTTTCTTTGGAGATGTTATAGGAAAGATTTGTTTTCTATTTGCGGTCTAAAACTTAAGTAAAATTTAAGTTCACCTTATAATTGAAACCAAATTTAATAAACGATATTTGAAGATTTCGATCATCCCCAATGGTTTTGAATATGATCTGTGTTTCATTGTGGGTTCCATTCTACAAGGTCCGTAAGCTAATATACAGTATTCAATTTGAGTTTCCACTCATTATATTAAATACAAAGAGTGTAGCACGCATATAATCACAGAGTAGGACTTGTATTAACAGATATTAGCGCCTTTGTCCGTATTATAGGTATAGAACTATACTTAATTTGGTACCTACGCCACAGCATTTCAAACTTTTCAACAAAGTAATAATACTCATTTCAGAACATGTGTGTAGGGTATAATAATGATTGTGTGAGTGATAGCAAAACTGTGTCAGACACATCTAGAAAATGAATTTTGTAATTATTGTCATGATTAGAGCTTTGCTGTTAGAGAAATTAGATCCCAAGTGATAAACAATATTCAGAACTATATTCTTAGTACTTTCTCGTTAAATTAAAACACAGTGCTGTTCAGTTTTATGCATTATTAGTGTTGCTGTTCAAATATATTGTAAGCAGCAAAGACAAATTATTGGAAAACGATTACGTGCGTGTAGTACGTGCGCAACTTCTAAAAGGGGCACCTTCGCTAGAATCGATGTAAACTCAGTGACTAGTTCCCGTATTCACATACACACACAGCTAGCAAAATAGACGAACTTGGCTAGATCGAATCGTTGTGTTGAGCTGATCAACAGTTTGTACACTTTATGAAGTCTCTGAAAGAATGACGTGGCCTTCTATAGAGTACAATAAAACAAATATATATATATATACGAGTATAGTATATATATTAAACCGTTTAAATGTAAGTTACATGCTTCTATTAACAAATCTTCATAAATGTTTAGTTTAGAGCTGCCATAAATATAGTTTCTCAATATGAACTACATTTTAGTTCTCTGATGTTGGAAAACACAGTTGACACGGCCCGATATCGTTCGACATTGACAGTCACCGTCTAGCCATTTTTATTTCGGAAGATGTATGGCCCAATGATGCAGCCTGAACGAAATGCAAATAGTAAATTTCTCCGGATGCAATGAAGACTCTATATACTACTGTGGATAACTTTCTTCCAAAATGATGAATTTAGCTTGCTCATGAAGCTGTTCAACCAAGAATGTGCTTCATTAATGAAGATGTTTTCCACCGGTGACCCATTTTTCTTGGCAAAACAATTGAATTGATTTTCCTCAATAGGAAATGAATGTGGCTGAAAGAAAGTACCAAATTTCCATCGTTTTGCATATCACAACACCCCAATGTATAAACAAAAACTTAACTTGTTCTTCCCCTTCTTCTTGCTACAATATTTTTGAGCTGAATTTCATGTTTGTCAAGCCTTTGGAGATATTTTTGGCTGGCGTTCCTGACTACGCTCAGAAAAGTAGTAGGGACTTTTGTTACTTGTAGAATACATGAAGTATTATTCATAGATTATGGTCTTAAGCAATTTGTTAAATCGGAAGTTTCGTAATATATTTCAATTTATATATGAAGTTTAGCTGGCTCAAGTTGATTTTTACAAGAAATATTCGACATATTTTTCTCTATGTGAAGAAAGAAGAATGTTTTAGTCGCGAAGACATTTGTTTCGAACTTAGCTACGAGTTCTCATCAGTTTGTTGCCCGCACCATGAAAATTTTTGCACGAAATTTCAGGAAATTTGCCCTTTGTATCATATGCGATTCTATACATCAAACGAGGAATGCATATACATACATATATATGTTGCATTCTTGCAAGTACGACTATCTTTTACACTTAGTGTATTATTTTTGCATTATCCCGTTATAAACCACAACAATGGCTAGTAACACCGTTATTTCCAAAATTGTTAAGCATGTAATGTTTGTTTTGGAGGAAAGTTTATTATTCAACATCGCACAGTGGCCTGCTTTCTGAAAATAGGTTAAAAAAATCATAGCTTCTGATCAAATAAAAATATTGACATGAAGTTTAAAGTAGAAAAACTCTACAAAACACCAAGTTAACAGTGCAAACACCCCCCAACTTTTCCACAATTTTGTGTAATGTATTTATAAATGTGGGCTGTATCCCGGCGGTACTACAATACCGGGCCAACCCGTGACAGAGGTAGAGCAAGCTCAACACTCCATCTATTTCCAAAAAATCAGCTCAACATTTGTTGTCCTTCAATGAAGAAGCTATCAGATGTTAAGCTAATAACCAGTTACCACATCTTGAGCCAGAATGTCTGCCGATATTGCATAATTAAATCCAGCAGAACGATGATTATTTTCTAGTATTTTGCATAAACTGTTTGCGAATTATAAGCTTGAAACATGTAAAATTAAAAAGGCAGACAACAACAACAAAAGCAGCCAACAACAACAACAAAAAATGTATGTTTTTGTGAAATAGGATTATAAAAAAGATGCAGCAAACATAGACTGAATAGAATTTTAGTAGAAAAAGATGAAAACATTTTATTTATGCTTCAGATACAAATCTATTTTTTTTTTTTTTTTTGTAGATATAAATCTAATATCTTAATGATTCTGCAGGTTATATGCGCTTATATTGCATGTTATGTGTTCGAGTAATAACAAAGTCAAATACTTTTTCTGTAATCTATGCCGATTCATTGACTTCCTAAGTTGATTGGTAAAGACATTGAAAGAAATTCTATGGATTTGACTTAAAAAATACAACTCTCATTCAGTTTTCTATAACACATTGCTTTTATACGTATATATAGCCAACCTCATTGTAAGTAAATCTCATGTAAAACCCCTCCTATTTTAAGATTTTTGTTATAATCATTGCACAACATAAGTTTTTAGATTAAACCATATACTCAATTTTTTTAGCGCTATGTCTGCACAAAAAAAAAACCGATGTGTGTTAGCTTGTTGCTGGCTGCACTACATCGTAGTCAATGAATTCCACAATCATTTCATCGATTTCGGCATTAATTTTAATTTTAAATCACTTTTTGTCTACTTTTATACTGAATTGTAAAATACACAACACAAAACAAACTGCAACAGTTGTTTTAGTTCAAGCGAATGTCATTTTGGTAGTCACATGTTAACGAGAACGAATTTTTGCAAAACTTAATTAATCTATTGCGGACATCATGCTGAAAATTCTCCATATCGGATGAGAAAATAAAGATGTCTAACAACAAAAATAGAATCGGTACAGTTACTATTCTTTAATTATTGCTTTAATTAGCTTTAATTAGCACCATTTTCTGTATTTGAGTCGTCTTGACTTTCTATTTACAATTATAATGTAAAAATGTTGCAGCTATTAAAAATATACACAATTATACTTATATTAAAATATCTAGTATTTTCGTCTTTCTACAGACCTTACTTAAGTTTTAGAACAAAAATATTCTCCGAGGTCCGGTTTTCGAAGGCGAAAAACCATTGCGATTCGTTTACGTTAAAATATTCCGATTTTACTTTCAAAATAATGTCGCGATTTGAATTCACCTGAAACTGGGCACTCTGAAATTCATAATCTCAAGATCTGGTAATGCTACTGAAAGTGAAATGCGCACCACTTCCACCAAACCGAATCCGAACAATTTAATCGAATTCGAAAACCGCAGCATGGGGAATAGTGTAAATAATAATATTACTATTCAATTTCAAAAGTGTGTCTTCCCTATATTCTATGCCACATAGCATAGGGAAGGTATAATTTATTATGTATAAATTATCACATGTGCTAGATTATAGTGAATGAGTAGATAAAGTTTTACAACATTGAATTGATTAATTTGACACAAATTTGACAAGCATGGAGCACAGAAAAAATATTGTTGGATACACAATTATGTTTCAACGGACAATAAATTTTTTTTCGAAACAACTTCAATAAATATTATCAGAGTAATCAACAAAGTTTACTGCAACATATTACAAAAAAAAACAAAAAAAGAAAAATTATTAAATTGTCAGTGAATACTTGAAACTGTCACCAATGCAATATTTTTGATGTATGCATGTACTACATATACCCTACATACATTTTGTGAAAAAGGGTATAATAAGTTCATCGAAAAGTTTCTAGTACATTGAAGAAGACATAGAAGAGGCTTTATTTTAGTTGAACAGCGCGCTAAGACTAAAATTTTGATTTTGAATACCACTGATGGACACAATATTTTAAAGGAAAATTTCGGAATTAGTAATTATGGTATACCAAAATTGAAAGAATGTATTCGTAAAGATATCATCGACCATACAAGAGTTTATGGAAGTGTATAAGTGCAGTATTCTTGCCAAATTCAGAGATGCTTTCAGTGCTGCTTGATGCACTTTTTTCTTTGGAATATTTCAGTTATTTTCAGTGGTTATTTGAAGCTGATTCTGCAGATCACTCAGCAGCTATGACTGCCAGCATGAAACATAGTCTACATTATGTTCTAAACTGTACAATAGGTGCGCATGACCATACATAGTTTATATTCGACGCACAATTAATACTAGTAGTGCCAGATGTCTTGCTGTTAGCGGCAGTGTTGCCAGCAGTATTGTAATTATCGAATAGACTTAATTATGCAAACCAGCAGATTGTTGTTTAAGCAAAATGGTGATTTCAAACCTTAGTTTCAGTATACTACGAACAACTTGAAATAATTAAAGCGAAACTCTTTATGGCTGACCTAGAAGTAAATGTACCAAATAGTTATCAAAACGTCAGATTAACAGATATATTGGTGAAGAGAGAAAGAAAAAGAGCTGTAGCAGCAAACAATAACAATAAAATTGTGAACATATGTTTTGAATTCTTCCTATCTCTTTATATGTGTGTGTGTGTGTGTGTGTGTCTTTCAATACACACGCGTTCTCAGTGAGCTTCAAAGATAGAGAAAGACGGGTGCAGCAGGTAACGCTGTTAGATTGGCAACAATAGATTAATGTGATCTCTCTGTTTTTTTCCTTTTTTAATTTTGTATATTTAAAAACCATTAAATAGTTAAAAACATTGAATAGAAAGTCATAAATTTGCATATTCCGGGCGACACGCAATTTGCGGAAAATTTTGCTTTTGTGATTTTATTTCAAGAAAAAAGCAGCTGAAGCCCATCGTACACTTTGTGAGGCTTACTGAGGGGACTATGCTCCATCGATTTCAACTTGTGAGTACTGATCTGGTCGGTTTAAAAGTGGTGACTTTGATATGGAGGACATAGAACGTGCGGGCCAGCCCAAAAAGTTTGAAGATGAAGAATTGGAAGCACTACTCGACGAAGATCCGTTTCGAACCCTTCGAGAATTGACAGAATCATTGGGAGTTGACTTGACAACAGTTGGCCAATGCATCCAAGCCATGGGAATGATTCAAAAGCAAGGAAATTGGATTCCATACGAATTGAAGCCAAGGGACGTCGAAAGAAGATTTTTCACTTGCGAACAGCTGCTTCAACGCCATAATCGAAAGAGTTTTTTGCATCGTATTGTTACTGGCAATGAAAAGTGGATTCATTACGACAACTTAAAGCGAGAAGAATCATGTGGACCACCCGGCCATGCTTCAACATAGACGGCCAAGCCGAATATTCATGGTGTCAAGCTCATGCTCTGTATTTGGTGGGATCAGAAGGATGTTGTGTACTATGAGCTGCTGCAAACTAACCAAACCGTCACTGGTGAACGTTACCAACAACAATTGATGCAATTGAGCCGAGCATTGTAGCAAAAACGGCCAGAATATGCCAAAAGACACGGCATGGTGGTTTTTCAACATGGCAATGCTCGGCCACATGTTGCAAGATTCGTCAAGGAAACGTTGGAGGCGTTGAATTGGGATGTGCTACCCCACCCGTCTTATAGCCAAGACAGAGCCCCTACTGACTACCACTTGTTAAGATCGATGACCTACGCCCCGGCTGAACAGCGCTTTACTTCTTACGAGGAGACCAAAAAATGGGTCGATTCGTGGATTGCCTCAAAAGACGTGCCGTTCTTCCGACGCGGAATCCAAATGCTGCCAAAAAAAATGGGAAATGTTGTGGCTAACGATAGACAATACTTTGAATAATATACATTGTAGCTTTTTTTTTTAAATAAACGCTCAAAAATTGAAAAAATTTCTTTAAAATTAATTCCAACAGCTCAAAATTTATTTCAGATGTTTCTTATATGAACTCTTAAAAAATGTCCAACATATATTGGTTCACAAGTTGGACAGAACTTTTTTGTTATCCAATTTAAATACTCCAAATTTGATATGTTAGCAATAGGAACTCCCATTAAATTTCCAACAGTTTCCAAATTTCCAAAGTTTTTCTTGTTTTCAGTTCATTCTTAAATTTTTTGGAAGGCTATTAATGCTTCGGTGTCACTGCAGCTAACTTTTTCCTTGGTTTTTTATCACCCCTTAACTTTCTATATTAACTAGTTGATGTTTTGCTATAAGTTGAAAGTTGCGATATGGCAAGGGTTAATCACAGGCTAATAGTTAAATATTGTATAAATGAGCTTGTTGATAGATGATATAGTATGGACTGTAACCAGGTCATTGTACTCGAAATGTTGTATGCATTCGATTACCTGAGATTAAATAATTTTAGATTGCCTGAGAGACAGACAGACAGACAGACAGACAGACAAACGAACAAACTGACTGTACGTGAGCATGTTTTTTAGCTATCAGCGCGCAATGGTCTATAAATTTTCATTTATTTAATGGCTGCACTTCTTGTATAAACAATAATACATTGTTTTTCATAGACTTTTTTTTTAACTTTTGCTTAAATCGAATAGTAACAAAGTGTTCAAGTACCACCTGAACGCTGTATCGCGCATTGTACCGAGCACATGCAGTCATACTTCAACAAATCCAATCGATCCGACTCGAATTGTGGTTCGATTTGTTTGGATTTGGCTTTTCGTGTTGTTTATCGAAGTGAGTGGGTTTTTTTTTTCATATTGTTCACTGAGCTATTTGCTCAGTTTGCCGCCAGTTTGTCTGGCATAAACGGCATTGTATATGGCGAGTTTCATTTTTATGATTTCCAAATACAAACACTGGGAATTGTTTATATAAAGCGCGTTTTTTTTTTCTTTTTTTGGTCTTTTATTTTTATAGTCATCGTACACTAATCGTTGACGAGTGCAAGTCTAAGACTTTGTATGAGTAATTGTTGTTGTGTTCATTTACTAAGTACATCTTGAAGTACCTGCCATAAAAAACCATTTCAGTCAAACGTTCATTCAACTTTGTGTTGACATTTATTGCTGATACATATATTGATTGCCCAGCGTTATTGATTGTTTATTTTTTATGTTTTTTATGTTGCAGCTGCACAATTTGTGTGCATGCTTTGAATTATATAGACTTACCTGTACATCTTTGGAGAACATATTATTTGTATGTATTATGACTGCACTAAAGTTGCGTACTCCATCGAATTCGAAGGTGATTTCAATGGGACGTCCAAGTAAATTGGGTGTATCATTGCGCCAGCCAATCCATTCGTAGCCTGCAAGAATTTGAAATGGAGTAGATTTTATTAAACACGAAAATTGCATAAAATATTTGAAATAATATTAATTGTTTGTAATATTTAAATGTGGTATTTAAAATTTAATTCACAGTTCTTGATTATTGAGCTTTTGGAATACTTGACTTGACTTGGTCTTCACCAATTCGATATGAGTTACATGGACAGTTTGCTTCGAACACAGACTCTATGCATACAATATTTCTGAGAAGTGCGCGTTGAACTTATGCGATTACATTCGCATACGTTAGTAATTATTCGTATTTATAGTTACAGCTTCAGACTATTGGAGAAAGAAGTCTCTAGTTGACAATTGGCCTTAAACGCAGCTACTATTTTTGTTATGATATCCGCGTTTAGTGCTTCTGAAAGTCGAATGATAGAAACGAAGATTAATTGATAAATGAGTGCATAATTTTCATGAGCCGCGAAGAAGGTAACTGATAGGTCTGTATGACTAAATGTAATTTGTAATACGTAAAGCATCTCCCAAAATGTAGCATTATTGTTACTTCCAATGAGAATTCTTTCTGGACTTCTTTCCTTCCGTCTAACTAATTGATGTTGCTCACCTTATTCTATACGAAATTCAAAGCTATCCTCCGGCTATAATTCGTAGGCAAATTTTTGTCCTAACCCTATAGAATATGTCTTAACAAACAGCACACACCAAAACATAAGAAGTTGTTGTTGTTTGCCTCTTTGGTATATGCACTTGGCACTTCGGTATACACAGAAATATAACGGGCAATGATGAAATTGTTTGTGTAATTCATATGGTTAATGCAAAGAGCTGTGTGTGTTAACTCACAATACTCAGCATATACTAAAGAGCATTACAAAGACAAAAGTGCATGAAGAGCATATGGCATGAGCATCTCTGTAGTATAATATCTATATCAAAATAGCACACCCACATTGAGGCTTGTCCCCTTACAAAACCACAATCTTCTTTGGAGTTTTTGTGTCATATATAAGTTACTTTTACAGTTAATATTATACAGTTAATCATATACGTATATCATAAGCCGTATCACGACCACTTTTAGGGATAGCACATACAAATGCAGCACTCACTTTAGATTTTTAGGTCAAACAAATAGTTTTTTTTTTCCTTTGTTGTATAGCTGCTATATTTTGTCTGCATAATATTAAATATTCTTTTACTTACTTCTCATATGTTTGTTTTTTCTAAACTTTACTTTTTGAATACAGTTTACTCGGAGTGCTTCTTGAAAATAAAGTTATTTTAAATGTTTTGCATACTTCTTGCATTATCGAAAAGAGGAACTAGTGTTTTATTTCGTGATGCAGCTATTACATACATCTGAAGAACATCTGAAGCAGCCTTGATATTGACTTACTTCAGTAGGATATAATAACATTTTATCTTATTAAATTTTCTTACTAGTTTGTTTTGGAATTTCGTGCTTCCCCACTCAATATTAGAATAGTATACAACTATTGCGAATATCGAAAGCTTGTGACTTATTTTAGGAAACTTTGATCAGGTTATTTAGGGTTTATCAAAGATTTTGCTTTAATAAATGCTGTACATATACATATACTGAGCAAGATGATATGAAAAGCTCAGAGTATTGTTCAATCTAACAGCTAATTTGTTCAGAATAGATTTTTTTTTTTTTTTATCATAAGTTTCATTTCAATGCGTATCAATCTTTCGACCTGCGAAACGAAATGTTGCTATACGTAATCATAACGGAGTATGGTGTAAAACCGCCAAAGCTAAGGTTGAGGCATTTGCACAACATTTACACTCAACATTTCAACCAAATTCAAATCTTGCGACTGAAGATACTGAAATAATAGAGTTTCTGGTTGTACCTTGTTAAATGTGCATGCCAATTCGTAGAATTACTGTGTCTGAAATCAAAGAAGAACTCGCAAAACTGAATCAAAAAAGGTCACCAGGCTATGATAAAATAGACGGAAGAGTTACGAAAATGCTCTCTCAAAAGTGTATTAAATTTTTAGCACTAATTTACAATGCGATTTTGAGGCTGGATTACTTTCCTACACAATGGAAATGTGCGGAGGTGATAATTATTCCAAAACCAAATAAGCCTGAAAATATTCTCTCGTCCTACCGTCCTATTAGCTTGCTGGTGACATTCTCCAAAGTATTCGAAAGAATATATATGAGTAGATTGTTACCAATTTTGTATGAATACAATATAATACCGGAATATCAGTTTGGGTTTAGGAGAAGTCATGGGACTCCAGAGCAATGTCATCGCAGAGTGGATATAATTACAAGTGGATTCGAGAAGAAACTGTATTCTGCGGCAGTATTTCTTCATATACAACAAGCATTTGACCGAGTCTGGCATCCAGGCATGTTATATAAAATGAAAAAACTGCTTCCTGCTCCATTTTTCCGCTTATTGAAATCGTATCTAAGCAATCGACACTTTTATGTTCAAGTGGAAGGAAAAATATCGAAACTATATAGTATGCATGCTGGTGTCCCGCAGGGCAGTTTTCTGGGATCTGTCCTTTACACAATATTCATTGCCGATCTTCCTGTTGTCAGTGATGTTCAAGTAGCCACTTATGCTGATGATACAGCTATAATTGCATCTAAAGACACTGCGGCAGAAGTATCTCAAGATATTAAAAATGAAATACTTGAAATAGAGTAAAGGTTAATACTGTGTTGTCGAAACATGTCACATTTGCACTGAGAAGAGGAGATTGTCCGTCAGTATTTTTAAATAATAAACAAATTCCTCATAGTGACTCCGCAAATTATCTTGAACTCGATATAAATCGGAGAGTAACTTGGAAAAGTCATATAAAAGACAAGACAAAGAAACTCAATATAAAAACAAACAAAAAAAAAATGTATTGGCTGCTTCGGAGAAAATCGCAGCTCAGTTTGGAGAACAAAGTTCGGCTTTACAAGGCTATTTTAAAGCCTGTGTGGGCATATGCTATCCAATTATGGGGTACTGCAAGCTAGAAACGTAAAACGTCCGCCGGCGATCCGAAAGCGAACGATTTGCTGCAAGAAATTGTGCTACAAAGTGTGTGACTGTGCATTGTTTGCGGATCTGCATACGATAGTTTTATCCGCAAGCGATATGGAAAAACGATCTCCTGCGAACTCTGGGTAGGTACATATAAATCTTTTTATTCTGTAGTATTTTCATAAAATAGTGTTTTCTTTCTCTTTTTGTAGAGTTCACACACACATACACACACACACCCTCAAGAGAGCATTCTGGATCCGGCAATGGTCTGCAGTAAGCCTTAGTTAAATTAAATTGGTAACTTTTATATCATGAATAATATTGTTATACAGTTGAAAAAAGCAATCTACCTATTCAATAATTTCAATGATAAAAATTCATTAGTTTAGATAAACATATTCAGTATACGAGTATATGCATTCATAATATTTCTATATAATTCCGAAATCGTAATCGCAGTCTAGACACTTATCACCTCAAACTCAGTTACTATTTTCGCAAATACAGATCATAAGCAAAAATTTTTATTTTTTCATAAATCACAAATGTAGATAGACAAATTTGCTTGTTTATGCTCAATTCACTGGACAACAACAACAACACTCTTGGAAAAGTAAAGAAAATTATGCTTGCGTACGCAATTTTTATTACCAAATATAATTTTTGCTCCATTTTTTTTTCTCTATTTTCATGTGATCAACAGACAAACAACTTCATAAATTTTTCACTAATAATAATTTTCCATTAAGTTATCAAAGTCTGAGAGAGCAAAGGAGACTGACGGTCTGCTGTTGTTGTTGGTCAGACATTCGGTCAGATACTTCATGTGACATTTATATGAGTCTCTGTACTCGTTGCTACGCATATGAATATTAGATTTTGTTTTTGAGTGCTGTGAGTGTCACTGTGAATGCTGCTGCTGCTGAGTACTGTGAGTGTCATTGTGATTGCTGTACTGCTGTACTGCTGTTATACGAGTATATTTTCGACTTTTTGTTCATAAATTTTTAGTGAGATTTTATATACCGTATACTCGTATATGAAGGTACTTGAGTTGTAACTTTTCCATTGGTCATTTGCATAGTTACTACTACTACTTATTATATGACATGATTTTATGTGTGGCATTGCGTATGTAATAAACATAATGTAAGTAAGTACATAGTTATTTTGTAAGGTAGTCGTTTTGGTTAGAAATTTTATTTGACATGTGGCACATGAATTTGTCATAAATAAATAAGTGAATATGTGACAGAGTTACTTATCGTATCTAGAACAGTTACAAGTTTATATAAGTTAGAATTAGAAGATGAAGAATCAGCTAAAATTGCACAATCACATGAAATGTGACAAATAAATAAAAGTTCTAATTTCTGAAGAAGCGTCAAAGTATGCCTTACGAAACAATTTTGTATCTATAACTTTCGAAGAGGCCATCTAATTGTGTGTTTTAAGTAATAATTCGTTCGAAAGTAGAAAGCTCACCGGACGATAATCGAGTATAAGTATAAAAGTAGCTCTATATATTGTTTCAAATAAAACTCGCCAATACAAATAGATCAATTGAACGCAAATAAAAGAATTACTTATCCGTTATACCATGCATCTAATGCATTGAAAAGTGATTAACGTATACTTTTATGCGTATCGCTGTATCTGCATATATTTTTCAATACTGAGTTGTTTAGAAATCTAAACAAATAAATGCGGTTGAATGTGTAAAGCTACATATTGTACAACTCTCATTTCATATAGAATTCTATATGAAAGAGAAAGAGATAAACGTATGAAGAAAACATATGCGTGCGTATGTGTTTGATGTAAGGCGTGTGCGTGCGTTTTTTTTTTTGTTTGTCCATCGTATGAAGATTGTTCACTCTCATTCGTCCAAAATATACGAAAGAATTCAAAGATTATATTTTTATACTCTGTAGCCATAGGGAAAAACGGTGTATTAAGTTTGTGCAAACAGTCAAAAGTATATATACTATTATTGATTAGCATTAACAGTTGAGCCGATATAGACATGCCTGACCAACTGTCTGTTTCAACGACGAGATCTCCAGGACTGATAAACAATTATTTCGAGCACATATCCGCCATGGGAGCGTGTGATTAACTGTAAATTGGAGGTATAATTTCTAACACCTTTTTTATTTATGAGACTCTCTTCAGCCTCCCGAAAAATTTTTGATTTGGTGCGGTTTATGGGCTGGTGGGATCATCAGTTCAAACTGCTTCAAAAAACGGAACAATGCAACGTCAACGTCAATGACGCACGATATCGATCCATATTGAATGACTTTTTGTTTCCAAAAGTACGTGAACATGGTCTGGAAGACTTCTATTTTTAACAGCTCGGCTCTATACTCCATACTTCTCGAGCAACCATTGACTTATTGAGGGAAGGAACGGACACATTGCCTGTCTGTGGGGATACTAGAAATCGTTGTTCTATGGTGAGAAGTCACCATCGATTTCTGCCTTGAGCAATGAGATATACTGTTCCAAATGTTTGAAAATATCGTGGAAAATGAGACCTCCAGGCTGCAGTTCGTCAGACGTTCACGTGGCAGTTTTATCATTTTCCATAATTAGTGTCACCCACATGGGACTTTTTTTTCTTTCTTTTTTGCATCTCAATCACTAAAATAAAGACCTGAGCTTTCACTGAGCAATACTGTTTCTGAAATTGATGATGTTTAACATAGTGATTAAAATCCATAATTTCCCCTCTCAATGGAAGTGTGGTGTGCATGTATGGCACTGAAACCGAATTTTTGAAAGCAGGAAAGCCATATTGCGCCGTACTGAGCTCTATTAGTTTGCTCCTAACAATTTCTAAGAATGTTAGTTCATCTATTTAGAGTTGGAGATCACTACATACAATAATATCGAAGTATGTGCATTGCTTCTTTAAACACATTCTACAATAAAAGGTATTGAGAGTAAATAAATCTTCTTGTAGCTGTGTCCAGTTTTATTGTAGGGCTTTTTTTATTGTGGGACTAGCTGGAAGGTTTCCTATTAGATTAGTTTTTATTGAAACTACCACCATCGTAGTATCTACTTTTGACATCTTATTTACACATATACGAATTTACTGTTTAGATGAGATAGATACATATGCTGTCCACACAGCCAATTTTGTAAACTCAAACTGTCCAAAGCTTGCCAGGATGTATTCCATTCAGAAATGGGTTCAAATTTCCTTCAAAAACAATTAATAATCGAGTACATATGCTACAGAAGAAGGCCCTTTAAAAAAGCAGCAGCAGCTGCATTGATGCTGCATTCTAATTTAAAGATCAATTTCCAAAAAAACACACCATATAATCGATTCAAATACGGATGCTCCAAACTTACCTCTACCAAAACCATAAATATCTGTGCGAAAATTATCCTTGCCCTTTTGTCCATCAACCAATTGACCAAGTCCATCAATATAGCGTTCACCATCTTCATGTCCATCATAGGTTTTATCGGATAAATCAATTTCCATGCCACGTTGTACACCTTTTGGTATACTATAGGAGACAATACCGTCTGAAAATTAGGAAAAACCAAAAAAAGTTTATTGTTAGTTAATTGCGTAACACACAAATACAATAAATTGTTAAACAATACTAAAATGCATAAAATTAAGTAGAAAAACGTATGTCTAAAGTGTCTATTTCCATTACCAGAATGGTTAACTTTAAGCTTTGAAATATTTTAGTACACAAATAGTAGTCAGCTGCTGTGTGAACAGTGAAAGGCATTTTCCATTTAAATGTTAAGCGCATTGGTGGCAACGGCGGCATCGGTTGATTTAATAGGATTTTAAAATTTAAATGCCACTTTAAATGCTGCCACTAGAGCATTCAGTCGTTTACGTTTGTTATAGAGTATCTAAAACAGGAAAGGCGCATGTGTAACTAAGCTGAAATAACGAACTGCAGCAACAGCTACGCCAGGCCAGTCCAGCATCAAGTATCATGTGGCAACTGCTTGGCATGCTGCTCTCTAGTATGTTGCATGGCGCACAATTAAATACGCGAGATCTTAAATTGCACAAATGCCGCGCTTAGTTGAAGTTTTGTATCTTTTTTTCTTTATTTTGTTTTTTGCATACTCGCTCTCATTTTTAGTTAAGTGGCTTTCGTAGAGTTTATGTGTGCAGCAAATACTTTCGAAAAACATTTTTTTTTCTACATATTTCAAATAAACGCCCCTGTTACTGCTGTACTGCCCTTATTATACTCTTCAAACGTAGTATGTATAGTAGTATAATTTTGTCGCGGATTCTGTAACCTATTAAAGTAAGCATCCGAGACAGTATAAAGTATATATATACAAGTATTCTTGATCAGCTCGACGATGCGAATCGAACTAGTCATGTCCGTCTGTCTGGCTGTCCGACTGTCTGGCCGGTTCGCTGTCTGTTCGTCCGTCTGTCTGTCTGTCTGTCTGTATTTGAAAGTCAAAACAAGTACAGTTTTTAAGATATCGTTCCAAAATTGGATATATTCCTCGGCTGAATATATGTCACATTCATCATGCCACGCCTACATTTATGGGTAGCCAACATACAAACCCACCGCCCACATTTCTTTTTTTTTGTTTTTGTATGAAAAACTTCTTTAAATATTCAATATCAACTTGAAATTCTATATGCTGACTTCTTATAGACGAATGCTTCACATAGTTATTAATGTGCGTGTCCTCCCCACTTTTAGAGTTAGTCTCCTTAAAGACCAACCGCCCACTTTGTGCTTTTTATAGCTTAAATTTTCAAATTTTTCGAGCTAACCACAATGAAATGAGGTCTTCAAACTATCACTAGAAGATTAAAAAACTTGAAAGAAAGTTCTTAAATGCTTGTGCAGAGTATTGAAGCTACAGTTCGACCGAAGTCAACGTTTTCTCCTGTTAAATATATCGAATGCCATGCAATTAAAATTCACTGGAAAATATACTTTTTTTTTTAAGTATTATAAACTTTTGATTTACAATTGAATTGCATGCTTTGCCATGCCTCGTGGTTTCTTAGCACTGAATTTATACTTAAGGTAGCCGAACATGCGAATTGCATTCTTGTTGCTTGATAATTTGTCTGCCTTGAATGGCTGCCCGCCTTCTAGTGCCACTGACTACATGTTCTTAGTATGCATTGTGGGAATATGTTGGCTGCAGATACTTTCGTCAATGCAGTGGCTGCGTGCCACTATACTATGTACGAGTACATGCTTATTAACAAATTTTTTTATTTCTTTTTTGCTTAGTTGAAGTTTTGTTATTTGCATAATTTTTGAAGCAGGTGGAATGCATGCATACTTTGGTTTATTTTTTCAATATTTCATCGGTTAAGTTGAAGTGGTTCAAAATCGAGCTTCAAGTTATGAACATATCAAACAAAGAATGTTCAGTTAATAATCATTGTCCAGTTTTATACACTTTTTGTTTTGAATATATCCTAACGTTTAGCAATGTATACTGTAAACTTTTAAAAAGCCGCATTTTGCAATATCAGAAATTAGTTTACGCTTTGTGCACAGTGTAATCCTTTAGACATACAAATAACAGTTTAAAATTAACAGTGTTTTTGTTATTTCATCATCCCTTACACATATATTTTGTTGTTGTTTTTGTACATTATTATTCAACGACAAACAACATGCTTATAATTCGCAAGCAGTTAATGACGTATATTACTCTAGTGACGTATGTTTACGGTTTGTAGTTATCGCTTCTCGGCCTTATGGCTAAGATCAAAGTGTAGTATCTGTTCTTATCAGCTTAACATCTGATAGTTCCTTCATTGAAGGACAACAAATGTTAAACTAATTTTTGGAAATAGACGAAGTGTCCAGGAGCTTGCTCCACCTTTGTCCAGGGTTGGCCCGGTATTGCACTACCGCCGGGTTTTCAGCCCAAATAATAAATACATAAAATAAGCACATATTCTAAGATTTATTGGAAACTCCTTCTCTCGAGTGTCTATTATTAACTCGTTAAATCGTATTGGTTTTTGGCCTTAGGAGTATTCGTTGAAGTATTACGTAACGCGTTTTTTTTTCACCATTCTCTTCTCTCATTGTAATACTTTGTTACAAATAGAGCCATCGCCTCCCTCGCACCTTTTACGTTACGACGTAATACTTATACTGTATTTTCAGCACCGTAGGACTTGTCATCAGTGTAATCTAATCATTCTATTGCTTGGAATCTATCATTCCATGCATGTTGCAAAAAAAGAAGATAGAAACGGATTGAGAAAATGTTTTTTTATTTCATTTAGTCACAATAACGACATACATAAAGAGAAAAATCCGAACAATTTCTCCAATACTTTCATCATTTTTCATAAAACTTGAGTAAAGTTAATGTTGCTTATGCAAAAAGTGTGACATTTACCATTTATAGAAAGAAAGAACCATTGCTGATACGCAGATGTCGATATTTCGGACACAGTAGCCAAAATCAGTCTTTAAAATATTTTAAATCATACAGCAGCTCGGCTGATTGCTGGAGAGTTAATGATCTTTTGTTAATGGAAATGAAAGACAAAAAAAAAAAAAAATGTTCTAGCACACTTCCACGTTTACTAAAAATCAATAGAAAGGTCGACTTTAGATGGTATCAGAAATTACTTTAGTGTCGACTCTAAATTCATTACGTACCAATAAACCATTTAGAGCTGCTACTAAAAGGTCTCCGCTTTTTTTGTAAACTTTGATGCCACAGTCGTGTTTGGCTCTTCTATTGCAAATTCAGTAGAAATATCAATCAAACGGCTAATGACAGCGCGCTCTTGTTTTGTTGTTGCTTTGTGTTTGGCTGGAACATCGCAACCAGACATTGTTAATAAGCTACATCATTTACGTGTGAACAAAATGTTTGTGTATCGGACCATTACACGTTACAATGACACTGGTAACCTCAAAAAACGGAGGTGGACATCCAAAAACGGTAACATTTGCATGTATGGTTAGAAAGGTGAAGTCTAGAAACCATTAGATGTTTCAACGACCCGACAACATCCCATAAAGCAGGAGCAACCCAATGTTTTTTTACGAGATAATGTTCTCAGTTTCATTTTTAATTAGTAACACTTCGTGCGCCGACCCCTGTATATGAATACAAACAATTTTTGTCAGAAATTTTCAGAGAACTGAATAAAATCTAACGCAGAAGACGAATCAATCTTCAGCTTGACATTGCGTTAAAGTCGAAGTCATCGCTCAATTAAACATAAAGTATGTAAAAACTGTTTGTGAATTATAAGCGCAATTAAGTTTAATTGAATGGTACACTTCGCAATTAGTTTATTAAGTGTTAAGAGTACAAATTCAATAGCGCAACTTGCAAAAGTTAGCATCTAAACAGTTATGAATTTCTTGTAAAAAGTTTATCTTCTTTTATAAACCTAGCAACCGCTTAGGAACTAGTGAGTTGCTATGTTCTAATTATTGATTTTTCAGACGATAGTGCTACAATTTGAAGTTGTTTAGCATACTAAAAAATAACTTAAATTGGTTTTATTATGGCACTCAAAATACAAAAAAAAAAGAAAAAATCTGCTGCTGTATTCGAGTCTTTCCAACTAAGTGTGACGGTAACTACTTGAATTGCATAAATAAACTTCAATGGCTGCAAATATTACAAAATCGATATATGCAGAAAAAATATGCACAAAAATTGCATATTTCATAAATCAATTTCAAGCATATTTCCCACTTTTCTCATACACAATTATTCAATTAGGGCATATTGAAAAGCTTGATAAGATAATGACATTATTTTGGATTTGCTTTTTTTTACATAAATGTACGCCAACAGCAAACAAAGTCATCAATTGTTTTAAATGAAATCGAAAATGCCATTAAGTAAAATAAACAGAAAAAAAAGAAGAAAATCGAAATCGAACAGACAAAGCAGCGGGCAGCAACAGATACTTTTTTATTTCGCTGTTTTATAGATACTTTTTTACATGCAGCGGGCGTGCGAACTTGCAACAGATAGATGCCCAACGGCAGTGTGCGGCAACTCATGCCTCATCGTGTTGGAACGACTGCAAAGGAGTACGAAAAACAACAAAATAGCAAAGCAAAGTTAGCTGCAGATACAGCTACATATGCTGCAGAAACACTTGGCAGCCATAAACCTCAAAACAGCATAAACGAAACGGGCCAACATTGGCTATTATACATTATAGATGCATTGCATGCAGGCAAACAGATAGACAAACAGACAGACAGACAGATAGACAGACAAACTGACAGACAGACATCGCACAACAACAAGTGCCGCTTTGTAGCTACATATAGTATAATATATGAAAAGTATCTGCGCATCTATGCGCTACATTAACCAATCTAGCAATATGTACGTGCATGCTGCGCTAAAACGAATTGTTTTTTAAACTCATGCGGCATGCGTAAAAATCAGATACATTTACAAGCACGAGCAAATAATAAAATATTGAAAGGAAACAAAAAGAAGTATCTGTAAAATTATTGTATAAAAAGTTATGCGATTTTAGCACGCACCTTCCCAGAGACAGCCGACAATCTCAGCGCGCAGACAAACTGTACGATCATATTGGCTATAGGGATAAATGCGCACCTTTGATGCGAATATAATCGGTGCCAACGTGTTCTCCACTTCGCTATACGTATTTATATTACCGGGCAGTATCTGTAAAGAGTGAGAAAAATAAGTAAAAGATGTAATATGAGCCACATTCAAGCTGTAAAAAGGTACTTGTGTAGGTGTCAGTTGCTGTTAGCTTGTAGATACTTTTATGCACTGTACGATTTTATGCGTTTATTTAGGTTTTTGATTATAAATTTTGTAATTTGTAAATAGGTTAAAACTTTATCTAGATCAAGCAGCACTTAATTAAACATAATGGTTTTGTTTTTACTTGCAGTATGTAGCTTAGTTTCTGTTTAGTTGAGTTGTGTTAGTTTCTTTGCACTAATGCAGTTCTTATCGTGTAAATGTATCTTTTCTTTCGTTTAAGTTTCCTTTTATTTTTCATTAGATTTTATGTTGTCATAAAATGTTCGTTTACTTGAGTTGTCCAATTAGCTGCAGGCAAATGTCTAATTAACTCAGTCGATCGCAACAGTTGATCTACAATTTAATAGTGGAACGACAGATAAACGTTTAATTTAGTTGTTTAGATCGTTTTAAATGATATTCGGTTTGACACGTAAATTTTTGGTGTTTGGATATATAAAATCTAAAAATCTTTTTTTTATAGGTTTGCTTTAGATATGAAGCCGTTGTGCAATATTTAGTTAGAAAAGATTTTTACTAGCATTAGTTTAACAGTTTTTATATGATTCAGTGTAACAAAATCAAATACGGAAGACCCTCACAGCGTACATCTCCTTTTTTATATTATTAGATAAATTTTGATGAACAATGCACCTTTTTAAAATTAGTTTGCTGTGAAAATTGATGAAAATTCTCATCGGTATGCAAAAATAACAACCAACAAGGAAACAAACGACATGCTCTGATCAAAATATTACACCAAGAACATATAAAGACTTTCCCATTATAATTTTGCTTTTGATTTTTTTCCCTTAATTCTATTTTTGCTGACCTCCATGCAAAATGTGTTACTTATGCTATGCCGACCACTTTGTATTTGAATTGCCGTAGAGAAGTGTTGGCTTAATGATTATAAACCAAGAAATTAAGAATTTATCGATAAAATGCGCAGAACTGGAATACTGGTGAACGTCAAACAAGTAATCACTGCTCTGGCCGAAATCAATTCGACCTAGAAGCCTTTCCCGTACCACTCTATGCCAGATTCAGAATAAAGAGCTCGGTATGTTTGTGTACAAAGTTCGAGCTCGTTCAGGAATTGAAGCAAACTGACCATTCTTAATGTTTTCGCTTGGCTAAGTGGGGTTTAAACTAGTGCTTCAGTGACGCTTTTCGGTTGAGGTGTATTTTCATCTTGAAGATTATGTCAGGAAGAAAACTGTACTAAAAAAGTGAACTTGAGACACAAAACTGGATCTATTTTTCGTCACAACTCACAGTACGATGTAGAAAACGCTTTTCTTTTTTGCCGTTGAAGCAACTGTTCACAGCTAAAGAAACGTATTTCAACTTCTCTTGTTTTGAATTCGTACCAAGTGCTTGTAAACGATGCCTCCAATTCTTCATCTTCAAACTTAGGCGATAATTTTGCTAGGATTTTCAGCTCTATTACCGCCATCTAATTATTTTTTCTTTAACGAAATTTTGAAAGATTGACAAACATTTATGTATAGTTTGCATAAGAAACTTGGCAGGATATTTCATAGTTGTGAACTCACGACCGCAGCATTCTTACTTGTTTTATCCTAGAATAGAAGCCCATGCAACGTGTCTGCGTAACAGGCATCATGGCATCTCAAAACATAGACACTATATAGCTCAGTTGGCATGGAGTTCAGCAGTAGAACGGACTACATGACTCCTAAACCCTACTGTGCACAAACACCAACCTTACTGAGACCATAAAACTTTCACACAGAACGGGACCAGCGCGCAACACAAATATTTACAGACGGCTCTCAAATGGTGTCAGGAGTTGCAGCGGCGGTATACTGCACAGAACGTGATCTGAAGCTCTCGTATAAACTACCCAATTACTGCAGCATATTCCTGTAAGGAATAAGGAAAGCAGTAGAAGTAGTGTGCATATACATCTCGCAAGAACGAATAAACATATTCGTCGACAGCCAAGCTGCTATAAAACCCCTGCAGGCGGCCTCCATCTCTTCCAGTAATATCCTGACGATGCAGTTGATGCTCTCAGCACCACAAAAAATACAATATTGTTCTATGGGTGACCTCTATCAAGGTCAGTCAGTCTTAATATAGAATTTGGCTTCTTATTTCTTTAGCAATCTGATCATAGACACATTTTTGTTGTATCTAGTTAATATTAATGTGTGTGTGCCAAATTAACACAAGCTTGTGTTGAGCATAGCAGTCGCAATACCTTATTAACATTTGCATTTGGGTAGTTTATTTGCTCTAGCTACAGGTCGCTGAATTAAACTGATATTTTATGTTGCATTTTTAAACACACTTCATATGTGAAACAGGAAGTGGAACTATCTTTCTTTACTTTCTATCTTTCTTCTTGGACTCTCTCTCATTGTTGCGCAGTCTATTTCTTACATAAACTTCTACTCTATAGGCTTATTTGCGTTTCCATTAATGTCTTTATGAGTAAGCACTTACATTATGTGAATATCATGCTAACTTAACCATTCTTGCCAACTAATGACCTCTTAACTATGCTCAGTGTACCATAAATGCAAATGCCTGCTGGAAACTAAAAACAAAAGCGCAGAAATTGATTTTCAAGCGCGCCGAAAAAATTGCCAACATAAATCTAGCAAATAAAATATTAATAAAAAAAAGAAAAAAAAAAGAAAAGATAAGAAGACACCTACGCAATTTAGTATAATTCGCACGTAAATTGTGCAGCAAAACGGGCGACTACAAAATGCAACCAGATACAAGATACAAAACTGCAAATGCAACAAACGAAGAAGAGTTATAACGCTTTTGCTGAATTATAGTGGCTGTTGCTGTTGTGCTTAAGCAATCGTATAGTTTAGTTTTGTAGACAATTGCAGCGGCAGCAACAACGATTGTTATCATTCGAGCAGCATGATTAATGTGTGAAGTAAAAGATACTATAGTGTTGTGCTTATAGCTGTGTTCGGTGTATTGCACATGGGCGTGTTTGGACTCACCTCTTTGCCCTGTATGCTCTTCCAGCGTAGCCACTTCTCAAAACCGGGACGCCAATATTCTAACACATAGGCCTCTGTATACTCTTGACCCTGGCCCTTGCCAAAGCGACCCTGTGTGCGTATGGCTGAGACAACATGCACCTGTAGCAAATCGATTTGCAGATACTCTTTCAGTGCACGCGATACCATATGTTTGGGACACCAAGCACCGCCATTATTGTCGACTTTTAATCTGTAATAAAAATTGTGTAGTGATAAAGTTAATAAAGTGAGTAAAAAAGTAATATTAATTAAAATTATTTATTTGTAATTTAAATATAAATATAAATAAAATGTGCTTGTTGCATTGACATATTGATGCTAATTAATTTTAATATACATTGACACACTTGAAAATATGTTCGATTTAATTTGATTTTATGCTATTTGACTCTATTTGTTCGGAACTACACTCTCTTTCCCACTCTCTCTCTCTCTCTTTACTCTGTTGATATGGCAGTTAATGATGTCATTATGGCGACGCACGCCATTTTGTCTGTCGCTTGTTAACTGTTATACAATAAATACCATAGCTACGTATGCAACTCTGTGTCTCCTTTGTCAGCGTCATTGTCGCCATTGTTGTAGTCTCAATTATTTAATTAATTTAAATGCGAGCTTTTGTCGAATTTCACATTGTAATTGAGATTTGTGCGTATGCACAATTGTAATTAATACAACACATTAATGATTTAAACAGGTTTTTGTTGTTGTGTTTGGTTTAATTTTTTGATCATTTTTACATATGCAATTGTTTGGTTTACTTTTTTTGAATATAGTAGTATGTAAAAAACAACTTTATTTTTTGTTGCTTATTGGATGCGTTTATTTTAATCTGTTGTGGTTTTAAAAATGCTTAATTGTTGTAGTTGTTATTTGTGGTTTTTTGTGCGAGTACTTAATTTTTCGTATTGTTGTGCGTTTTTATTTATACATAATTTTTTTAGTCCGGTGCTATTTGTAGGCTGATCAAAATTTTTTATACACATAAAAGTCAATGTAAATTAAAATTTTTGTTTTCACAAGAGTCTATCATGCGTAGACGGTATATACAAATATTATGCTCGATATCAGTGCCGTAATCAAGAAGAGTCTGGCGATACCTTTGGACTGCATATGTCAAAATCCATCAAATAAAATAATTTTTATTTTAAAACTCTTCTTCTTTATTCGCTGACATGCGCTGCTTCGTTCCCTCTTGTTTTAATATTTTGATACAACCAATTTTTCCAGTATATCTTATTTTACACGGTGTCCTTCACATATATACCAAATCTCATTCATATGCGTCAAAAGTTGATGAGATATAATGGGAATTGGTTTTTTCTCTTATATTTTCGGGCAGTCCGGCGTCTTTTACATATATACCAAGTCTCATATTCGTACAATATTGTAGTTACTGAGAATTAATGATATTGGTATTTCTCTTATGTGGGAGCGTGAAACCACCCACACCCACTTTTCCAGTGGCTTATACATCTACCAGTACCCTACCCTACCTACCCTACCCTATCCTACCCTACCCTACCAGTTGTAACATATTTCATTCAAGAATTTTGAGATATAAGAAATTTTATTTTTATCTTATAGAGGGAGGGAAGGGGGTATGGCATGCCACACCGAATTTTTATCCCGTTGCACTTAACATATGTACTAAATCTCATCCATCTGCGTCTAATAGCTACTAAGATATAAATGGACTTTCTTTCCGCCTAATATGTACTTGTACCTATACCTAAAAACCTTCCTCGGAAACAAGCCTGTCTCGGAAACAAGCCTGTCTATTTTGTGAAAACTTACAATGCGTGTCGAAGAATACACAGGACTACGTACATAGATACAATAGGGTTTCTTCTTATTTTAATAATTCCTTCTTGTTATTAAATCAGTTTTGTCAAAAATATCGTTTAAAACGATTGAACTGTTGAAGGGTTTCATTGTTTTTTACCACAAACTGTCACTTTCTTCCTTTGTCTGAAACTGTTCCTCAGATCTATCGTATTTAACGATTTTTTCAACTATTTATCGGTTAAATCTTTTTGTCGTTTCCGACTCGAATAACATTTTCTCAGTATACAATGATCCACACAATGGAGAAGAAGTGTCTCTTAGCGTTTCTTATTAGAAATGAGCTTTATGTTTTCGCTAGTTTGTAGTGGATTGTGTACGATGAAATCATTGATAGAGCTACATTTTTCAGTAGCAAACGACCAGCTTTTACATATTATAGCTAAAAACTATGTCTGGAGGATAGTTGAAGCATTGGTATGAAATAATTTCCATAGTGCATTTTTTTCTGAGAGAATATCAGTTCATTTTGTAGCCGTTTGTCACGGTACATTGTATAAATTTCTGTTCTGCGAGACACTTTCAGAAAGTTAGTATACGGTATACCTCTCGTGCTATGAGTTTGGAAATATTGAGTGGTAGTAGGCTTCTACAAACTATGAACAACGGTCACCCTAGTAAGTTGGAAACACGATCACAAGCGTGGAAGACCTTCAATATTGATCGTTGATTTGGTACAAAAAATCGAAGAGACCGCCGATTGACAGTGGATGATATTTTTGTGCCGTTCTCACAACTCTCCAAATCTTTCTTATACGCATTGAATTCTGCGGAAGATGGTTCCCAAATTAACTAACAGATCAGCTATCACTCGAGAGTTCCTTGAATGTACACGGATAATGAAATTTTGAAATTCCCATACCTAGGTGCCTACAGACTTTCATTTTTGTACCTTCTTGGTGCTCTCACTTACGTGGAGGAAACTTCTCATAGCAATGATGAGGTGAAATCAGAGCAAGAAGGAAATGGCGGTAGAAACTTTATGAGGAGAGCAGCATAAAGAATGTGCTTTTTTGATTCCGTCCTTCGAATATTACTTTTTAACTGCCTGCCTTTTTTAGGACCTGCTGCTATGTGAAGATCGTTTGGTAGAAAATACAGTGTGCTGTTTAAGTTATCATTGCTTCTGTTGCAACTACTTATGCAGCTATTCATAACATACACATCTTAGTGGAAATCTACGAATTATTTATGCCTCCAAGATTTTAGAGACACTTTTCACAAGAAGATGCTGTGCTTCAATTGCTGACCATTCACCTTCCAAAGATCGGATTGTGTTGTATTTTTTTCTTCTAACAGCCTAAATTAAACACAAAATAAAACTTTAAGCACTTGAGTTACAAAATTTAAAAATTGTGCAATAATTTTGAGTGTGCATTTATTATATAGAAACGTCGCACGTACAATACTAAATTCAATTGTTCCAAAAATAAACTTTTATCACAACGCAACTGCCAACTTGATATTCATATTTTTGCACAAAATAAATTATGCAGATACACAAACAAACAAGTACGTACAATGTGAAAAATTGTAACAAACTTTGTCACATATAGTCTATGCCATATATGCTGCATATGTGCCAGTTTTCACTTTCAATTTCCGTCATGCGGCAAACAAACAAAAAGTTAACTTCGCCACAAGTGAGAAATGGAGCCCCAGAGCAAACGAGCCAACAACTGACTAACAAACTTCAAGCAGGAACTTCAAACTAATAAACTCTAACTGAGTGAATAACTGCATTGCGACAGATACTTTTCTTACACTGCAACCATCTGCACATGTAAATCGCGCTTTTCCCCTATAGATTATTACCATATATGAATATATGTTCTTAACTAAGGTAATATTATGTAGCCATGGCATATGTTAATATATGAGTATAGAGCGGTTGACAGTCACTTGAACATGTCATTATAAGTAGAAAGATATTGACTCATGCAAAATCGTTTAAAAAATTCACAAGAAGTTGGTTTTATATACGATTAGTTTGCATAAGTTGCCATTTTTAGCTATGAGAGCAGGCGAATTAGGTTGAATAAGCTTTGCGGGAATTATGCTTCCGGTGTACTATATTTTGTTGCATACTTAGAGGCATGCATAACTCTGTTATTGTATTCAGTGAACTCACTTGATACGATATAGTATGCCTTTGGAGCAAAATGAGCCAATGAAGTATTGCTATCCAATTTGACAGCTAAATCTTCAATAGTCGAAAAAAAAGTGTAAAAGAAAATTGGCTACCCGAATTCTACTGAAACTCTGAATATTTTCTTATTCCAACAGCCCAATTAAAGTATTTCATCGTAGTCTCTTAAAATAACTTGATAAATCGGTGAACTTATGAAGTATGTCAACAATTTGGGTGAATGGCCTATAATTTTTGCAAGGCTGACAAAATTGGTTGCCTAAACCATGTGTATCATGCACCGCTACTATTGCACATTTGCACAGAAAATATCTCTACGCATGATCGCACTCTTTGCTGGCATCGATACAATTACAATACTGGGTTATAGGTGCTGAAAACTGTGTAAAGAGTTGTGATCAATTGCATTATCTATATATAAATAGGCAAGTGGAAAATGTACATACACTTTTTGACCCTTTTTTTTTTTTTTGTTGGAAAGATTGTGAAGCGAAGCAGGGACAAATGTAATTTGTATTGCGTCTGAGGTAGGTAAAAACCAGGTAACGTCAATCACTAAGATCTGAGCTCTGTCGTTCTCTCAGCTCTCTCTCAAATTACTAAAAAAAAAAAGTAACAACAAAAATGTCAAAGTAGGTAACGCCATAGGAATAAGCAACAGAGGAAAATGTGTTGTTTTGATTTGGCGCCGCTGAATACACACAATGAAACGGAGGAATTTAATTTGTCCATTTCTTTATTTACACGTTTCTATGAAATTTAATGTTTAACGTAGAATAATATAATAATGTACCGCGTATTCGGAATAGCTGCACTCTTTTTGTTTCTTTCGGTTACTTTACTTTCAGTAGAAAGAACAGTATAGAAAATATTATGTATCTCTGTCATGTTCTCAAGTGCGATTCACATTGTAAAGCATGTGTGTCGAGCAGCACGACGTTGAATTGAAACTTTTGTGTTCGCACTTGCCAACATGTTGTCGAGCAATAGTTGAGTGTGTTTTTTATTGCGTGACACTCATGTAATATTGATTTTTTTATTATTGGATACTTTTAAGACAAAGCACATTCTTTGAAAGTTAGGGTGGTAGTTAGGCAAGTGGTAATTACTTCTTTGGCTTTGGCCACTTTATTAAAAAAAACAATGCAGAGACTCGGCACAAACCACCTATCAAGTGCTATATCAGCGTTGTTTGGCAACATAAGACACTGCTCAACATCTGCGTTTTTTAGATATGCAAATTCATTTTATATGCACTCGTGGTAAACCGAGATGCATGTGGTTCAGCAAAATGACTTGATTAATCAACGTCGTCTAGTACACAGTGAAAAGCATCGTAGCGCGCTGCTCATGAAATCTGTTCGAACGATCAGATCGTTTGGTAATTCATTCCATCTCATTGCGACCGCTTGTGAATGGCGGATGTGATGATGACAAAATATAATCTTTATCGCACAATCGGTTTGGCGCTTTTATGCTTTGATGAGCTTCGGATATTAATAGCATCAATAATTATTTATCGACCTATTGTACTACTTTCCGAAAGCCCAGAATATCGAGATGTTTTGACTCCGAGGCACTTCATTACGTCAATAGTGGTATAGCGGTCGAACTTAAACTTCAGTGGACTTGGTGTATTGCAACGTGTTTTGTACTATCAGCAAGTTTTCTGGAAGAGGTGGATCGAGTAGTATTTGAAATACTTTCTGCAGCGCTCTAAGTGACTTACTCCAATACCTGGCAAGATAATCGGCAATGTCATGTTGGTGAAGGACGAGTACTTTAAGTGGCTTTTAGGTAAACATCATTGAACTTATACTATGTAGGAGTGGTTGGTCACGCGGATAGCAACTATATTGGTGTTACTCGGCGAGAGGTTGACAAGCTGTAAAGTGTTGCGGTCAGTGATTATGTTGAAAGTCAGTTTGAAAGTCGAAAAGTTTTGAATATAAATGATATATTGAAACGAGATATATAGTCACATCGTAAAATTTATGAAAAAATATCGATATATATATATATATTGTACATACTACAATAATTTTTAATTAGTAGTGTTTCCTCACTACACATAGATATCCTGCTGAGATTAAGTGTACTGTTGTTACTAATGATTTTAATTTTTTCAACTAATAGTAAACGATTTTAAGATAAGATCTTAAGGATGTACATATATTTCAAGTTAATATTGGTCTTTAAGGCCGGGTCAGACGATCATATATTTACGTTGTGTCCGTTTGCTAAGATAGTTGCGCCACCTCGTGTGAAAATGTATAATGAAAAAATGTATCTCATCAGGCATGTCGCGCGACATTTTTGGAAATAGTGTCTCCATTTCGGGTCATTTTGTTAACAGTGTTGTGTATTGTTGCCAAAAATATTAAATAGTGTTTTTAAACACGCAACACAAGTAAAAATCAGCTCATTTTATAAGCATTTTTATACAAAATAGTATTTTTACTGTCAAAAACGACAAAATAAGCCAAGTTTAATGCAAAGTATAAAGCTGCACACGTGTATAATGCTTATTTCACGCTAATTTCTGCTCTATATGCCACTTTAAAATAAATCCAGTGTTGGTAAACTTCACATTAAACAACATTTACCAACCACAATGCAAATTGCTGTTACTGATGTTGCTTTTGCTGCTCAACTAGGTACTATAATCTAATGGGCACTTATGGAGCAACGACGCTTGAACCGCGCATACACTTGCGGATAGTGCTGCCGCCATGACCTACATTAAGTTTATATTGCATGACATGCATACTACAAACACACGCATGCAGAAACAAACAATATTTTCCCACGCTATATATTTATTTTATTTTCATATTTATTTTTGTTTGTTTGTTTCTCAAACGCACTTTAAACTCACGCCTTGGTCAACACTGGAAACAAAAAAATAACGCGAGGCGCAAATATGTAAATGAAGTTTTGCGTGCCTGGTTGCCGTATCGGTCGGGTCGGGCCAGGCCTGGCCTGGCCGGGCCGGGCCGGGCCAACTTGACAACTTGACTGCGGCCATATTGCGTATGCAGTCGAGCGAGAATGCATATGAATGCGAATATATCTCTATATGTACGATACATATAAATGTGTCCTGGCCGGGCACTAAAATATAATATATGTAAACAGAAAAATTTCATGCATTAATATCAATTTTGTTGTCATAAATCCAATGAGACGTGCTGCCACCTCTGTTCATATATAGTAGCATGAATATCGGTCGCATTCGCTGTGAGTGTGTCTATATATTTGCTTTTTTCTGTTGACATTTAGCGTTGACTTTTACTTTTTTCTGCTCGAATCTACACTCTTTTAAAACACACACACACGCAAACACAGCATCGACTGTGTTTGCTCCATTTTCTTTATTTTATATAGCGCCATGCTGTTTATTACCGGTAAAATATAGGTCGCCTGGGAGCACACTTTAGCACAATTTACATAAAAGAGCACTTCAATAATTTTTGCTGCCAGAGTAAAAATATATTGTGTACATACATATGTGAATTTATATATAGATATATATATATTTATCGTACTTTTGTCGCAGTAAAAATGTGGCTTATGTCACTTCAAGTAACAGATGCATTGGAAATATGTTGCGTATAAAAAGTACTTGTAAAAAGTTTAAAGATTCAACTTATTTCAATTCGAACAACTGAGCAAATTATAAACACAAGTTAATAAGTTTTTTTTTGGGAACAAAGAACTTTAAGCTACGGAGACAATTGTTTCGGATTCAGCTACGAACGCTCATCAGTCTGCTGTTTGGGACATTGCAAATTTTTCTTACTTATAACATAAATTTTTATTTTTTCGCAAATTAATAAAGCAAATTTTGGAAAAGCACACAAGGTAAAGCTATATTTGAACAATACCACGTAGTACACACGAAACTGGAAGGGAAACAAAATCCGAGACATCACTAGTGCTTTGTCAATATGTCACATAATGCCATAATGGCCGCCATGATCAGAAAGCGTAGCTCATTGCTTTGAAGCGGGTTAGCTTAACTCATGGTGCAATAATAAGCTAGTGTATTGAGAGCGAGTGCCCTCGTTTGCACAGGCCAAACGTTAGTACGCTTTGAATGCTTTGTCTTATTCCTCTTGTGCCCAGTTGCTTCTTGCTTGGCTCTATTACCTTATTATTGTACCATGGCTCAACGAAGCTCAACTTAACTGGTGCCCTAAGATATGAAGTTGGAGTGAGTGGTATCTTTGAAGATTTATGGCAGACTGCAGAACATCGTGGTCATGTGGCTAAACAATATGGTTGCGTTAGGGTAATAAACTGCCGTGGCTTAGTTACTTAGTGACATAGTTACTTGCAAATGAAACGAATTAGAACCAATAATCTAGTTCAGTAGTTCAATTAAAAGAGCTGTTAAATTGAACAAGTTAAGAATTTCATTATCAAACTCCAGTCTCCATAAGTGACCGATTATTATGCAGAATCAACTCTATTTAACTTGAATAGAGCACAATATTTTTGGAGGTCTGGAAATGCGTGTTGTTCAACAATATTCTAAATTATGTTTGAGAAATAGGAGAGAGAATTTCTTAGCAATAGAAATAATAGGCACAATGATAGATTCCAGGCTTTTTAAACTTTGCACTTCTAAACACACTTGTGTCACTTGTAGTAGGGTAGGGTACACACGGCTATGAAAACCTCGAGGACTTCTTAAGTAAGCAAATTAAACGATCTACACAATTTCTGTTTCTCAAAAACATGTAATAAAAAGTGGAAAGAATTAGAACAAATCTACAGAGGCGATGACGTTTCCAACACCACAAAGATGAGCAACAGAAGATCATGCCTACTTCAAAAACAATTAAAATCCGATATTTGCTGGCAATCACACTTTGTATCGCAACTGCAAACTTTTAAAAGATTGAGAAATCTGACACGGAATGTACTTACGATGTAAACGATGCTGCACTAGTTATTTCTGAAGTGACTCCGATTGATAAGCTAGTAAATGAATATGCGGAGACCCTTAAAGAACAACGAGCCGGTAACAGAAACCTTGCGCAAAAACAATGTGCAACGTGCGAGAATTCGTAGCTTAACCAGATGGCGAACAAGATGGGATTCGTTCATAGAAGTACATTGGACCCTTAGGCTTATGTCGGACGTTGAAAACTGAATAAAGATGGATGTGTAAACTTCACAGCTAATTAGCGTGCATGGTTGCTTCCGGTTGCTTGCGGCATGTATACCTCTAAAAATACTTTTTTCTGAGTTTTTAGCAAACAGGAAGCGCCAACACACTTAAAAAAAAGAATTGCAGCAAATGTTCATAGCCAAAAAGTGCGCTACAATTTTACATTTGGCTGATTTGTATAGTATACCTATACGTATGTACTATAGTCCACAGACGGTAGGCAGGCAATAACTGCAGGCTAAGCAGTTGTAGTAACTAGTACAGGCTTTTGCACAAATTGCATTTAGTGTTAGTGCAAAACATGCTAAAGCATACTTTTAGGCGCTGGTACACAGTTTCACTCCAATACGATAAGAGTTGCACTGAGTACATGCAGCATTAACTACAAATTCTCAACTAGTCGCATTGGACGCTTGCATATGTAAAAGTGCAAATTACTTTCATTTTATATGTATTACAGTGTATTTGCTTGAAACTTTCACTCTATCTCATTCATGCATACAGACACATACACACACACACACACACACCTTTTTGCATCTTGTTAGCCAAGTTCTCTGTTACTGGTTTCAAATATCTCTGTTTACCCACATATACTCAACCAATTTTAACACTGCGCTCGTTAGCTGTTGAAAACAAGATACATATACATACATACTCGTATGTATGTACGAGCACAGATATTATATGTATGCAACCACAAAACTTGTACAACGACCCAAAAAGTATGCAATTGTATATGCATCAATGCAAAACGAAGCTAATTTCAAGGCGCTCAAGCAAATGCACACTACCACACACACTCACACTCACATACACGCAACTACAAACAACTGAATACGAAAAATCTCTTTCTTGTGTGCTATCAAAACACGCGCGCTCATTTTACCACTTGGCAGCACAGCAAACGGAAAAGTGCTATAGAAAATTGGTGTGGAGAAAAATGCAGTGCTTCATTTTCCTTCTGCACACCCATACTAGTGATGTGCGAAGCCACATTTTTTGAGTTCCGAAACTACGGATCGGAAACTAAAAGAATTCGAGTAATTTAGCACAAATCTAAATCCGAAGAGAAGAAAAAAAACCTACCTAAAACTTAATTTCACCAAAAAAATTTAGCACTTCCATTATTTATAGTTTTTTTTTTTTTAATTTACGACTGAAACTTGTATCAGCATTCTATAATAATATTTTTTCTATTTGATAAATATTTAATAAAAAAAATCAGCTTAAAAAGTCGAACTACACTTTTGATATATTAAATTTGATCAGTCGCATGGTGAATATTTTGTGTTAAGTACTAATTGTGTTAGCTCATGAATGTCTTTATTCTCCTCTCCTTGGTTTTTTTTTTTTATGCTATCAAAACAACAAAAGCATACATATAGACTCCTAATAACACAACGTGTGACCAGAATAGTATTCGATTCCACCATGCGTGCAGCGTCTCCCTCTTTCTCACCACATGCTCTGCTTCCATAATTTCAAAGCGTGTGTAATAGAGAAAGTAAATACGGATATATTGCTCATACTAGAATGTTTACTCACACTCTAATCCAGTTTGTTTGCATTTCATTGTTCTGTTCGAGTCTAGATTCGAGCGAAGATTCGACTCGAGTATAGATTCGAGTCAAAACTCTAGTCTAGATTCGAGTCAAGACTCGAGTCTAGATTCGAGTCAAGACTCGAGTCTAGATTCGAGTCAAGACTCGAGTCTAGATTCGAGTCAAGACTCGAGTCTAGATTCGAGTCAAGACTCGAGTCTAGATTCGAGTCAAGACTCGAGTCTAGATTCGAGTCAAGACTCGAGTCTAGATTCGAGTCAAGACTCGAGTCTAGATTCGAGTCAAGACTCGAGTCTAGATTCAAGTCAAGACTCGAGTCTAGGAGCGAGTCAAGACTCGAGTCTAGATTCGAGTCAAGACTCGAGTCTAGATTCGAGTCAAGACTCGAGTCTAGATTCGAGTCAAGACTCGAGTCTAGATTCGAGTCAAGACTCGAGTCTAGATTCGAGTCAAGACTCGAGTCTAGATTCGAGTCAAGACTCGAGTCTAGATTCGAGTCAAGACTCGAGTCTAGATTCGAGTCAAGACTCGAGTCTAGATTCGAGTCAAGACTCGAGTCTAGATTCGAGTCAAGACTCGAGTCTAGATTCGAGTCAAGACTCGAGTCTAGATTCGAGTCAAGACTCGAGTCTAGATTCGAGTCAAGACTCGAGTCTAGATTCGAGTCAAGACTCGAGTCTAGATTCGAGTGAAGACTCATGTCTAGATCCGTATTCGCGAATTTGGATTCATGCCTTCGGATCCAATTACTTACTTGGAATTCATTATTTACGAATGTTTCCAGCATCCGAAGCCACGATTCCGTATCCACGAATCTGTGCATCACTAACACCCACTGGTTTTGGTTTATTATCATTTCTCTTATATTTTTGTTTTGGGGTTTTTTTTTTCACTTGCACCATTTCTTTCCGCTATTATTTTGATGTATGCATGCAGCATATAAACTGTCTCTGTGCTACTTCTACATTTACAGTGGTATGGCGCCTGAAAGTATGCTTTGCTTTTTTGCATTTCCGCTAGTAGCTAGTACATCTAAGTGTATGCTATGAAAATGGATAGCTCAGCTCGCTCGCTCGCACGGTTCAGCGTCTCTTCAGTATTCAACAATTGCTCATTATGCGAAATATTTTTGACGTATTTTCCAAATGCAAACGCAGAAATGCAAATTAGTTTTGTTTGGAGTTCGTCTTGTTTTCGTTTCGTGCGAAATTAAATATTTTGTATTTTTGAGGTTTTAATTAAAATTGAAATCGAATATTTTACTCCTGATGATGTTGTTGCTGTTGCTGTTGATGCGCTTATTGCGTTGCGTTTGCCCTTTGGTAGTGCATCGTTTGGATTTTAATTAAGTTGAAAATATTTACTGAAGTATGAATGTTCTGAATGGTGTTTATATTACACAAATGATGAAGGCATTTCCTCATACTGCATCCTATTAAAAGCCTAAAGTTAAATAAAATATTTAGGCATTAAATTTTACGTTTGAGATAATCGAAAGTTTTTGGTTGTTTTACTTCAGCAGCAATTAAACCTAATTTTTAATGCAGCAAGTTTTCTAAATTTTAACTAAATAAGCGTAGTTCTCGGCGCTAATTTTGCTTAGAAATGTTGAAAACTGCTACCGAAATCCGTCGAATATTTGTGAATGCTTATGGTGATGCTATTTCTTTGAAACATTGTGCAAGTAATGGTTTAAATGTTTGCAGATTGATGTTTTTAATAGACATGGTAAGTAGCTAACTAGGCGATCATTCGCAGATTGGGTACTCTTTGAGGCAAGGCAAGTTAAATGGCGAAAAAAAAAACATTTTGTGAACTGTTACTTCAAAAATGAGTTGTTTTCATAATCCCAAACTTATTTTTGACCATGTTTGGTCCTCCAAAGCCATGTCGCAGCGGAAGAGCTATTGAATAAAAGTATTTTGTAGTAAGACATGAGCATTTAACATGGGTCAAACAGTCACCAAAAATTTCTCAGACAACAAATGATGGATGAAAACCGTGTATTGCATGAGCTTCATCCACAAAACACGACAGAAGATGCTTGGAAAAAGGCGAGGTCTTAACACAAACCTGACCGAAAATAACTGACTTAAATTATTTTATTAAAAAAAAAAAAAAAAATAAAAAAATATTTAATGCTACAAAATGCTTCGACTCCAACGCCTCATGACTCCAGCATATGTAGTACATATATACAGCCTAATTTCAGGCTTAAAGTCATACTATATTATATATATATATATATATATACAATTTTTTCTATGCAACCAGCAACCATTTTAATTTTTATGTATATTTTGTACAAAAATAGACCATTACAACTTATACATAGTAGCTAACTAACACAATGTAGGTTACCTATATGTAATATACATTTCATATTATAAAGAGGGTTTCATTAAGCGTGTCTGAACTTTAGAATTGTATATAAAGCGTTGTCTGTGAGTTCTGATAGAAACTCTTATTGCAGATTAAAGTAAATTCAATGCCACTATATTTTGAGAATGATAACATTGAAATGGCCTGCCCGGCATCGTTTAGAGAAATCGAGATCTGAGATGTCTAATTTTGTTTGACACCGTTGCATAAGTCGGCATAGATAAATAATACGTTCTCGAAACTTTTCTTGCTACTAATCCAATGCAGCGCCATCTTGTTGGAAGAATATGTTGTTCCGAGCCAAATCATCCAATTGAGGCGAGTGAATGCAGTTATCATGGCGTGACACCGTTCGCCATTGATAGAGACCATAGTGCCATTTTCGCTTCGGAAGATATAGGACTACGTCCCCAAAATCGTCACCAACCAATAAATTCTCTGAATGCAATGGAAACTCTGGATACCACTCTCTTGAAACTACTTTCTACCCAAATGTAGCAATTTTGATGTTCAAACAATAATATGCTTCTCCACTGAAGACGATTTTTTTTGTTTCATCAAAACTTGAATCCGTTTCCAACTGTTCTAGAGCCAAATCAGAACACGTATGACAAAGATGGTGGTCTTGAGACTTCAGTTGTTGTCTCATTTTTACTCCAAACTTGAAATTTAGATTGTTCATTGGAGTCTTTCGGCCTTAAACTTTTCCTAGCGCACAAAACGAACATGGACAATTTCGTCGCTTTGTTGCATGCTGTAGTGCGCCATGGTAAAATGATGTCTATGACAGAACTCAAAGGTTGAAGAGCGTTGAAGAGCGTTGACAGCGTTGCCAACAGAAAGAATAGTGCAATAAGCAAACAAAAAGTTTGAGCATAACTATTGAAAAATCCTTTAGTTACCCGCATACATGCATTGTGGCAGCCATATGCATGCACATAACGTTAGTTAGATACATTCATACACCGACATATATAGAGAGACATGCATAGATATGAATATGTGTAACTAAAATAACAAACGCCAACTGGCATAATATGATCCAACTATGTAGGTCTCGGTTTTCTTTACGACTTGAAAATGCGCATATAGCATTGTATTTTCTATATATGTACTCATATAGTTAGTTGTGTGTAGGTATATGTATCTAAAAGTATCTGTATTTCACTGTGTACTATGTGTGCTCATTTAGAATTAGCGTCGCTGTGCAGTAGCAAAGTTTTTAATATGAATTCATGGCTAGTATGCGGTTACTTGCAATGTGAATGTGTTGCATTAATTTATATTAAATTTCCAGCACACTAAGCGGATTTGCTTTAACACAAATTAAAAGCAAAATGTGGCTTTAAATACTGATTTAAAAAATTATAACGCCAATGAAAGGAGTGAAGCAGAACAATTTCCAGCAGCTGACGCCTGCAAATTAATTTATTGAAGCATTTCGAATTTGAATACCAAAATATACGCAAAAGGACGCGCCGAACTCTTTCCTAAACCAAAAGTGTCGAAATGGAATGCACAGAAATTTCTTAATTAAAAACGTTTGCCGAAAAATGGAAAACGACAACAACAAAAAAAAAAAAAAAAAAAATCAACAAAAAAAAAAAATCAACAAATAACAAAAGAAAATTGTTTTTAACAGGAAAGGGCGGGAATCCTTTTACCAAAATAAAGTAAAAGCACTGACGACGTCTTTATGGCAATCATAAAAAATAATTTTTAGTAGCTTTTGAGAATTTTAATTGCATCAAGTGTCATTAAAAAGCAAAATTGTATATTAAATGAAAATGAAATGAAAAATAAATAAGGACTCAAACACACACACACACAGACACACATATGAGTAAAATATATTTGTAGCATACTTTACGGCGCTTTGACTTTTTAAATGTATTCAAATATAAAATATATATAAAGCTACTTCTTTGCCGCTGTTTCACTCTCTGCTGTTCCACTTGAGTCTAATGACAAAAGGAAACAATACGCACACGTGCCAGTTACAGGTAGTACGAGTATCTACCAATAAACCATGTACAACCACTAAAAGTATGCTTTAACTCTCAATGCACCCTTTTTTCAGACTACTTAACAAACATATTTCTTTAGATTGTTATACTCTGTAGCCAAAGTGTTTCAAAGGGCATATTAAGTTTGTGTAAATATGTGTAACAGCCAGAAGAAGGCGTGGCAGACACTATAAAGTATATTCTTGAATAGCCCCCATACAAACCTGGCTCCTATTTTTAAGTTTTTGTACGAAAATTTGTTTAGTTTTGTTGTTAATTACGCTAGAATCGAAAAATTTGGTGTATCTTACGTAAATTATAATAAAATATATTGTCTAGATTCAAATCGGATCACTATATGGCATAGCTACCATAGAAATTTGCTCTCCATTTTTAAGTTTTTGTAGGAAATGTATGACAATTTTTTTATTTTTAAAAAGTTCTAATTTTTCATTTTGAGTATTAGGTAAAATAACCCCATCCAGATCGGACCACTAAAGAAAATAATCTATGATTCATAGAAAAGGTCCTAAACAAAATACAGGGTATGTCGAAGTCAAGCACACTCGTGTTCTATCTTATTTCAGTCTACTTTACGAACATACTTCATATGTTTGTAGTTAGTTGTTCTATTAGATATTTTTGCTATTGTTATATTAAATTTTAAGCCGCTTATGTTTTTACTTTCTTGGTAGTAAGTCTTTCTAGTAAGTCTTTGACTACTAAAAAGAAGCTTGCCTTGAAGCTGTGTGTGCTTCATACTCGTATGTGTGTGTTAATATTTTAAAAGGTAACTATTCTTTGTACTATATTGTCTGTTTGTGTCTCTGTCTGTCTGCCTGTCTGTCTGTCTGTCTGTCTGTCTGTCTGTCTGTCTGTCTCTCCAACTTGACTTGCTGCTGCGTTTGACAATCCCTTTTCATTTAGACTATTTAGTTAGTTGAAGGCAAATGAAAATCTGCTTAACAATTGGAACAATATTTCTTTTTCTTTAATAAGTAGCTCAAAAGAAATGAAACGAATGCAAAATGTTGTGTGTTAACAACTGTGCGGAAATTTATGCAAATAAGTAATATTAATAATAAAACATAATTCATATTACACATCAACATATTTAAAAATGAGCAAATAAAAATAAACAAATAAATAAAAGTGAAGGTCACAAACTTTGTAACACCCAAAAGGAGCACCAAGATGCCCCATAAAGTATATATATTCTTGAATAGCTCGATAAATTAGCCAAGTCCATTTGTCCGTCTGTCTGTCTGTCTGTCTGTACAGTTTCATCCAATCTTACTTAAAATCGATATGGAAACTATCTGAAGCCGGCATTCATTCATAATTCGTTTTCCATGTCGAAATACCAACCTTTCATTTAGAAGTACTCCCGAACAAACCCACAACCCATTTTTACCATTTGTTTGTACTGAAAATTTTTGTTATTCACTATGTTTAATATTAACTTGAAGTTCCAGTTGGAGAGGCTAGAATGGACCAATGTGATTAACAAGATGATTAACATTTAGATAAATGGGCGTAACACGTCCACTATACGCTACTATACGGCCACCACAACTTATTTAAAAAATTGAATATGGATATAATTTTATTTGAACTAGAATATTCTTATATCTTGAGTTAACCCATTTAAACCGGGAATAGAATATTTAGTAACATGTGATAGCTTTGGTTTTACCAAAGAAAAGGCTTTCTCTAATTTTTGAATGAAGTTGAGCTTCTCCGAAGAAGCTAACAGTTTTTGAGCAAACTACACAAATTAGTTTGTGTATGGCAGCAATTAAGCACGAAAATGAAAGCTAGACAGACGGACAAAAAGCAGATGTGTGCTGAAATTGATCTCAAATGCAATCGTGTGAAGTATTCCCGTTCGTTAACCGCAATATGGTCAAGTTTTTTTTTCGTATCGTACAGCTATACATTAAACACAACGACGGTGGTCGACGGAAATGTCATCCGTTGGGTAGTCCATTGGCAGATCCAAAAATAATTGCTTTTTTTTTATTTTAGTAGAGTTCCCCTAAGAGTAGACCAGTAGTGACCCGAAGTGGAGAGATCATCACCAATATCTATCGAAAAATAGCCGCTATACAGCTCGAAACACTAAGAAATGTGTGTAAAACTGATGAAGCGATTTAGCTATAGCATTTCGAAAATTAATTTAAACAAATTTTCCATGGTCGAACATAAAAGATTAATCACTTTTCGCAACAAAAATATGATATGTATCTTTCGAGTTATCAAAAAAAAAAAATATATGTCAGGTTTAGATTTTTCATGCTGTATATAGAAACCCATAAGAAAGATAGCATATACAAATCAACTACAGAGCCTTATTTATAAGTAAATTCTTTGTTTTGTTGTTGTTTTCTACAAATATTTGGCAGCTTTATTAAATTCATATGTTCTAAATCTCGTTATTCAACTCGCTTGGACGTTTTATTTTGCATTCACTCATATTTAACCGCTCGTTCTAAGAATTTTTCAATACATAAGTGCGAACAGTTCGCCATCAATTTAACAAATGGCTCAAATATTAGTTATATAGTAGTTTAAATTCAAACGGTGACTTTAAAGTATTGATTAAAACTTGTTCCTTTCCAAATTATTCCACTGATTTTTCGAACTTTCATTTCAACTCAATGCCGTGCATTGAATCACGACTACTCATTCTGACTTGGTTGCTCAAGCTTTCTTCCCTTTCTTCCCTTTCATTCATTTCTTTTTACTAACACAGATTAAGCTGATCTATCACTTTAAGATCTTTAGTTGGCTTTAAAGACACTTTGAAATATTCCTCCTCAGCAGCATTTTAGTGTACTATCCCAAGATGTTCACACACAAAATTTCTTGCAAACGATGTGTATTGACTCAAAGATTTAGGTTGGCATCACATATGGCTGACTCTTGGGTATTTTCGTATAACTGCTTTACTCTATTGTTAAACAAAAAAGGTTTATGTAAAAATTGTACAAAAAAAGGATGCAACATTCAAATAAACTATACAAAAATTTAAGTTTGCTTAGCACAAAGGCTTAAAGTTCCTCTAAGTCATGGGAGTCTATCTTATTCTTTTTTTTTTTTCTTTTGTAGTATGCGCTGCATAATAAAATGAAATAGTTACTCAAAATGAATGCATATCTTATAGACTACAAACAAGATACATAGAGCAAAAATAAAGAGACACAGCTGGCTGGCATAGACCCTTCATAAGCTATACATATACATATATATGCAGATACATAGATACAAGCTCATTAAAAAACAGCAGCTCGACTGCTTTGCTTATGTGAATTTATATAAATAGCTGGCAGTATTTTTTAGTAGTTTGTTTGTGTATAAATTTTGGGTGAAAAATGCTAAGAAAGCAAAATTTAAAATAACAAAGCATCAAAGTTGGCTCAAAGGCAAAGAAAAACAGTCTAACACAGATACACACACACTCACACTCATACTCATACTCAGGCAGGCTACTTAAATACCCAAAAGCATAAAAAAAAAAAAAAAAAAAATCACTGCATACATCTAGGCGCTTAAACGCTTTTTTTCAACATTTTCCCATACTCTTCAAAAGCTTTACCAGGGCAATAACCAGTCATCTAAATTTGCTCAAAAAACAAAAAAAAAAAAAAAAAGGATACAAGCCCATACTAACTAGAAAGATTTAAAATATGCCTTGCAGTATGAAAAGCTTTTATGCTGCTGTTGCTGAAGGTATTAACCTCCTCTGTCTAGAGTATAGCAGAACACATGTGAAGTAAAAATGTTGAAATTTCTCTGGGTAGTTATAGCCGCTGAAGGCGTTTCCCAAGATATTAACAGGTGTGTCTGTGTATGTGTTTGTCTGTGTATCGGTTTATATAAACATATGCAAATTAGATTTTACACAAAGGTGAAATACACTTTAGACAGGTAGGCAGCTGTTGTAGTCTTGTTTGCTGCTGATTGTGTATAAAAATCAAAATAAGTAATAATAAAATTCTACCAAAATGGCGCACAATGGCGCCAAATTAGCTGAAATTTTCTTACTGAAAGCAACTGCTAATGGTTTGATTTGGGTTGGTAGTAGCGCATTTTATTGGTTTCTCTAATTTTTTGGTTGTTTAAAAAGTGAATTGTGCTGGTTTTAGTTGCTAAAAGTATTGAAAATCTTATTAATCCATGAAACCGGTTGACTTAATGTAAGGTCAGCATGTATAGATACTATTATGGTGCAAATTAAATGTGGTTTGAAATGTAATGCCTGAAAAAAAAAAATGGATTTTAAGACACCAGATTTCATTAACGTTCGTGCAGAATACTTCTTATCGCTGTGCAGAATATAATTTTATAATTTAGGAAACTTTTCGAAAAGTTTCACATTTAAACTTAAAGCACTTTTTAAAGCTAGCGAAATAACCTAAAGCTTTTAAAGTCTTTGATGTAAGTATTTAATCATTGAGCTTCAAAAAGTATAAATATCTTTGCAACTTTAAGTGAGACTTGCTTTTTGAAACTAGGCATATTATAGTAAACTGATCGCAAGCTATGTACAAATGAAAGTTAGTTTTTATTAAATATATATTTTTTTTGTAATAAAACACACGCCAATACAAACGAATTGTTTGAACGCAACAAAAAATGTGCATGTATAACATACACAATATACTCGTTGAGATGGAGAGAGAGAGAGAGAGAGAGAGAGAGAGAGAGAGAGAGAGAGAGAGAGAGACCATGTACGTCACGCACACTTTCTACGCTAGAGAGAGTTAGAAACAAAATGTAAATGTGCGTATGTATCTTTTGTGAGGCGTATAACTGTATTGCTACCTTTTTTTTTTTTTTAAACAAATATTGTTGATGCTTCTTGCACTCAAAATATTCAACAGTTTAAACAAAAAGCTAGCAATTTTATATATGCCCGCCTGGTCCGGTTTCCGAATCCTAAAAAGTTGTCGGAAGTCTTTTCAATAAAAAGCTCCGTTGTTAATTTTTATTAGGATTTCGCGATGATTTTCGTTAACCAACATAATTAATTGCTATCGAAGCAGTTCTTATTAGGTGCGTATAGAAGTAATCAGCGCAATTACGACAGCTGTTTCAAATCGTATCCGAGATGGCAACTGAAATTTCTAAAAGTGTGTGTCTCGATTTGCAGCTCCAGAGGAGTGCATTTATAGATGAGGTAGGGCTCAATTGCAATAGATGCTGTTGACGAGTCAAAAAACACTCTCAGGCATAATATTATGCTTGGTAGCAGACCGCCATCTATTGAAGAGCGCGAAAAATGTTTCCTTCGTAACATCAGTACTAAATTGATACAATTTAGATCCGAATGAAGCTATATGCTCCAGTGTTACGAGTGAAACGAATCGGGATCAGCACCATTTATTCAGCTCTTCAACTTTCCGTCCCGTCCGACGACATTAAACACTGTGGATCTATGAATGCTTAAAATCGAGGTGGCCTCATTCTTGGAACTCAACATTCTGCGAATTTGACACCAGACTTGTCAGAAGGTGCATTATTTGACCGTGCATTTATAACATTGCCTGTAACATATCCTGAAAGTTGGCCATGAGTGCAGCGAAATTTTAATCCAAAAGGCGGATTCCTATTAATGGCAATTGGGTGCGATGGTCTGGAAGCAAAGTTAAGTCGCATGTCACAAAAGTGTGAACCAGTTTTGATTTACACGCATGGATACCATTTTCTGATATACTACACACCCTCTATAATTAGCCGTATGAGCCTCTTTACAAAGAGCACAGCACTTAAAAGACTGTGCGTTGGATTTGAGGCAATCAGTAGAGCGTGGCTATCATCGAATTTTACAAATCGAAACTGTTTGCGGCAAAAACGTTTGGTGTGACCATATTCCTGACCTATGGCTCTGAACCAGATTTTCATCTTCAAATGGAAAAGCCTGGTAACATCATAGACCTCTTCATTATTGTGTTTTTGCTCTAGAACCACGAAGAACATGTTCAGCGACGACCCAGTAGCAAGACTTTCTGGATTGTGCGCATTTCTTACTTCGTGAGCCTTGCGCAGGATGTGTTGCTTAATGGCATCAGAAGAGGTGATGTGGTGTAATACTTTGATTACCACCTTATAAGACCGCTCATTTTTAAGTGTGAAAATTAATTTGTTTTTCAATATCAGAGTCTTTAGAAATTACTCGGAAAGAGTGTAAGTGTCCGCGCTGGTTACCTTATCGATAGTTTGCCATAGCCTTTGCGCCTTAAACGAATATAGGTGGTGACTTGTGAGCCTTGCATCAGTTGACGTACTAGAAAGCATAACATCATCGTTATCGTTTGCAAGTCGACTAAATTGATTGCTCGCAATTAAGCTCTGAGATAAACAAACTGATTTCAGACTTCTAGGTCTTCTCTGCGACCCAGTCAAATGACGCTGACCTTCTGCCAGATAATTTCATCAAGGTCAGAAGAATATTCTATTTTTTGACTAATAATAGGCATTTTTAGACGATTTGTTTTAGTCTATCTATGTTAAGCGGCTGACCATAAAAAGGCATCATATTGCACTTCAACCTAATATTGACTAAAATAAAGAAGTTTTTATACAAAAAGTCAAAAGTGGGCAATAGGTTTGTATGGCGGCTACCCCAAAACAGTGGACAGGCTCCACCAATGTATGTATATGTAAAACATCTGTCCACTAGAAGTTACCATATCAATTATTAAGCTGATATTGACTATAATAAACCAGTTTATCATACAAAAAGTCAAAAGTAAGCGGTGGGTTTGTATGGGGCTACCCCAAAAAAGTGAGCTTAGCGGGTCAATCTTGACACTCTATTAAACTACCATAACAAGAATTTGCAAAATTTCAATTGGATAGCATAAAAATTGGTCCCCAACAAATGCGCAACAACATACAGACAGACAGACAGACAGATAGACCAACATACGGACAGACAGACGGACATACAGACGGACAGACAGACAAACGAACATGGTTAGATCGACTCGTCTCGTCGCGCTGATCAAGAATATATATATACCTTATGGAGTCCACGATGCCTCCTTTAATGCGCTACAACCATTCAGACAAACTGATAATACCATTTCACACTATGTGTGAATGGTATAAAAATCACTCGTGTAGAGCATTGCAAAGACATAATTTCAGCAGCTGAAAACGATCCAGATTTTCTTGACTCGATCATAGTTGGTGATGAAACATTGTGTTTTAAATATGATCCTGAAATTAAGCGACAATCTGCAGAATGGAAGACAGAAAACGAGCCAAAACCAAACAATTGCGTTTTCAAAAGTCAAGAATCTTGACAATGTTACTAACTTTCTATGATTCCAATGGTATTGTTCACAAGAAAATTGTTACAGAAGGTCAAACTGTCAATGGGGAATATTATTTACAAGTTTTATATCGTTTGTGGTCGATAGTTCTACGTGTTAGGCCCGTATATTCCAGCTGTTCTCATTGCATGATAATGCAAGACCTCACAAGACCAAATCAAAGTCAACGAATTTTTGTTGAAAAAACAGATTTGTCTCATCGAGCACCCCCCGTATTCGCCTGATCTATCACCCGTGCGATTATTTTTACCCTTCCCAAAAATCAAAACTGCAATGATAGGAGCTTTTTACGATGACATTCCAGCCATACTAGCAGCCGTGACACAGGTGCTAAAGAACATGCCAAAAAGCGAGTTTAAAAAGTCTATGGATAAATTGGTGAGCGTTCCAAACGTTGTTTTGAGTTAAATAGATCATATTTAAAAAAAAAAAACATCAGCTTTGAAACATAATACTATGCTTATCTTATTTTATAACTAAAAAGTTCGGTTATTTTTAGATCACACCGTATAAGTAATATCAAACAGAATATAGAAAGAGTATGCAAAATTTTTATAATAACATTTTTTTGTTTAGTTTATATAATGTGACACATTTTAGCTTTTATGACTTCAAAGACAAAAAAAAGCAACAAAAAAATTAAAACAGAAATTATGCAAAACGAAAATAAAAGAACAACCTTATCGAGTATGGCGAAAAAATAAGCAGAAAAAGCTTTATTTAAAATGGAAAACATAACGCTTGCTATCCATATAAATATTTTTTATAGATGTAGCATAATACACGTACACAGCCAAAGCCAATGTATTGTGGAGTGCTGCTTTTACTGCTCGTGCTTCGCTCCTTTTCCCACCAGAAGTATTTGCTGCTCCATTTTATGCTTTGCCACAATTGCAACACGTATCACGATTATCGATTTCTTATGATGGCTGTTTTCTTTTAGGGAAATATTTTGCAAAAAAAGGGTTTTAGAAAGAGCTGCTGCTGCTACTTTCCAACAACAAGTTATAATGGCTGCTGCAGTAGGCACGTCACAGCCCACTTTCTCTTCGGGCAACATTTTTCATATTTCTTGTTTTTTTTTTTTTTGCTTTCCGTTGGCTGCCATTTTGCACATTGAACTTTAAGCCGTTAGCTGGCATTATTGTTGTTGTACGTCTTCGCCTCCATTTTGCCTAAGCTGCGTTGCCGCCATTTTTATTGTCATCTTTTCCGTTTGTGCTGTTTTGTTGCTTCCTTTTCTTGTTTTTTTTTCTTTTTCTTTTTTTTTTTGGTTTACACTTTTTCTTTCTGAATTTTGTTTGCTCGTTTCTTATTTGTGTTTTTGGTTTTTCTTTGCTTCTTTGCGACTTATTCTTTCATATTTATTTTATTTTTTTTTTGTTTGTTTGTTTTGTTTTTCTTGTTTTAGCAATTTCCACTTGACACAATGGCACACAAAATGCAAAATGCAGCTGGTGTTGCTTGCAGCGTTGCCATACTTTTCCTTCTCCTTCAACGTCATCGTCGTCGTGGTAGAGGGTATTTGAATTGAAGTGAAGTGAAGTGAAGTACCAGTACCAGATATAGTCACAGTCATTTCTGTTTGCTGCCATTTGGCTTAAAAGCTGCTTTAATGTGCCGCAACTTGTTGTCTTGTCTTGTGTTGTGTTGTGTTGTGTTGTGCTGTGTTCTGTTCAGTTTTCTGTCTTTAGTGTTTAGCTCTCTACTCTGCATGTCATTTTCATTTCCAGTTGGTAGTCTATTTTTTATGCTCTTGCGCCTGTCATGTTATGCTTGTTTGTCTTTTTTAAGTCGGCTTTGTTTTGCATCTATTTTTTCAACCATTCTACCGATTTTTGTTTCCCATTGCACACTTTCTAAAGTCATTATTGTCAAATTGTATAGTAACGCATCTTGACTTAGGATAACTTGACTATATTTTGGTATTTTACTTTGTTTGTAGTGGGTTTTCTTTGTGGTTGCTGAGTAGTTGTCGCTCAAGGCTGTAACAAATTTCTTTAGGATAGAATTTAATAGATTTTATGGCTTAGTTTCATAGCTAACTGCTTCACTGTGTTGCCATATATTTTCATATTTTCTTACTTCGCTCGTCTGATGTGTGTACCTTTATATATGCCATCGATGTCATATTTATCTATATCATTCACACATAATATGAAATGGTGTTATTAATTTGTCTTAACAGTTTTGAAGGCATTAAAGGAAGCACCGTCGACGCCATAATGTTTATACCTATATTCGACGAGACTAGTCGATTTTACTATGTCGGTCTGTCGGTCTGTCGGTCTATCTGCATGTCTGTCCATCTGTTCTTGCGCCTTTGTTGGGCACTAATTTTTAAGATATCCGCTTGTAAGTCGGCACATAGACTTCTTTTCATTGGTAGTTTAATATAGTATTAATATTGCCATGCCACGCCAACTGTTTAGGGTAGTCTCCATACAAACAACCTGAAAACTTTCGTCTTACTGTACGCACATTTTTTTTATTGCGCTCAATAGCATTTAAAAAATTCACTTGGTGGCTTCCTATGACATTACTCTTGACATATATATCAATGGTACATTCTTCTACATTTTGGGGTAGCCCCCGTACAAACCACCCGCACAGTTTTATCTTTTTGTATGGAAAACGTTTTTATTATATTCAATATGGACGTGAAATTTGACATGACAGCTTCTTAGTCAGTGAAGCTTCACATCAACATCCAGCAGCTGTTTCCGTACACTTTTAGGGGTCGCCCCCATAAAAACATACCGCTCAATTTCGGGATTTGATATGAAAACTTTCCTGTTACAGTAAAGATCAACCTAAAATTTAATACAGAGGTTTCTTATTTACGAACGCTTTGTATATATAGAGTAATACTTGTCTATGTGTTTTCCTCTTTTTAGGGCTAACCCTATACAAAACCACCATCCACGATTGTGATTTGTCATAAAAATCTTTATCATTTCAGATAAATGAAAATTTAACATTTAACATGGTGGTTTCATATGGACGGACGATTCACATAACTATCAAGGGGTGTGTCACGCTTACATTTAGGCGTTGTTAGATTTTACAACTATTTTGTTTTAAATCTACTAGGTTTACAGCTTGAAGCTTCATGTGAGTGGTATTAAAGCTTGGATTTCAGCGTAGTTAACTTTAGTTGTAGTTGCAGTTGAGCAATTTCAAAACATTTATTATTTTAAAAATAATTGCGATTAATCGAACATGTTCGATACAACAGAATCAATACAGGAACGAACAGAGAGACAGATGAACAGATGGACGGGCAGGGCATAATAGATTCGTCTCATCGTTAGGATCATGTATATATATACTTTATGAGTTCTCCGATTATTCCTTTAAGGCGTTACAATCAATCATTGTGACTAATTTATAATTATATTTACACTCTGTGTGAAGAGTATAATAAAGAGTCTTAGAGAAGATACAGGGTATTTCGAAGTCGGACAGCGTTCTTTCTAGATAGAAATTAATTTTGTATAATATGGTATTCAGTAAAAAACCAATAAAATTTTCCAGCGTTTGACTCAATCGACTGCAATCTAGTGATATTTTTGTATATTATTGCGTTGAGGCGTTTGTTGTTATTGCTTCTTCAAAATTCGCCAATCACAATATAACTACAAAGAGAGCGACAGTCACTTAATTATGAAGCGTACATATCTAATTTCCTATTTCATTCACACTCGTAGAGTTTTAGCAATCTACTGCTCGCATGCAATTGTTTAATACTTATTTGTGTGCGTTTGTATTTCATGTAAAGGATATGTGTGTTTGATTTGTAGTTTCAGTGACGTTACTTTAAGCATTTTACAACCAAAACATTTAACCGATTTTTATAAAATATAGATTATGCACATCTGCAAATGAATAGCTTTCAAATGTATTTTATAAGCGTGGCGGCCATCACAAAAATTTGCTTGCCTTTTAATGTACATATGTATATATAGATATATATTTTTCCGGAAATAGTCTAGCTTTTCTTTTCTCAACGATATTTTAACCTCTCTCTCTCTCTCTCTCTAAAATACAGTTATTTGTATGTTCTTTCCGACAGCGACAGCTGCTCAAATAAATAGTTTAGACCTATTCATTAAGTGCCATATTCGTTGCGCAGGCGCAAACAGCTTACCAAATATGCTTAAACCGCACTCAGCACTCCCAGAAAAAGTAGCTAAAACTGTATTTGATGTTTATCTTTTAAAATGCGAGTATATAGACGAAAAAAATAAAATCAACATGTAGATAGATAGATAGATAGATAAAGTAGCAGTTGCAGACGATGCACTATGTAAACAAGTAGCTTGCAGATACAATAGAGGTGCGCAGACGTAGTCACAGATACAATGCAAGCTAAAGCAAACTATAGCTACCACTTGAGCCTAGAGTAGAGTTCGTGGAATGCAGCAGCAGCGACAACAGCGGCAGCAGCTAACAATTGAGTTGTAACATTTTATTTTGTTTTCACACAACTGTTATTGCTTTTAACTCAATGCAACTAAAAGTATATGCGAGGGCAGTTTCATAAGTCAGTGACTTTTTGAATTTCGAATAACATTGATTTGATGTTAGTCCCTGAAGTACTTAATCTACAACATTTAGTTTGTGTTTGACAGCCAATGAGTGCAAACATGAAAGGCAGACAGACGGAAAGAAAGCAGTTCGATGCCGAAATTAACCTCTAACGCAATGTTTACTTCGAAGTACGGTTTGACGTTGGTTAACCGCAATATTGTTAAATTTTAGTGCCGTTTCATGAACGTCGGATCGGTGTGGAACACTTCTGATATCTGTCCGTCTGTCTCAATTTTATGCCAAATTTTTTGCTATAGCTTTCCCTCTATAAGGAAAAATGGCGCAAAGTTTTCTTGACTGCAACTGATTGGTACATAAACGAAACAATCAAAAGCATATCAAACGGAAACGAGTGTAGAAAATATTCGTATTGTGAGTGTTCTGTGTGGGTTTGGATGTGGATGTGTGTGTGCGTGCGTGTGTGTGTTGAAAATCTGTATCCGAACATGCAATAACGAAAATCAATTGACCCATTTGGTTTATGTACTGGAAACAACAAAAAGTTGTTTGCGGAACTCAGAAAGTCAAAATCGAACTCAAATTGGAACAATTTTTGGAGTGAGCAATGTAAAACGAAATCAAACTCAATTGAAATTCCGATGCATGCAAAAAGACTTACTTCAGATTGAGCTGCTTTAAAAAAAGGCTGTTTAATAAAGAAGAATTGTTGAATGCGATTGGTTTGCTATTGGTCGATTGTGCAGTTTTTATGATTTTTTCGAAAATCTGCAGTTCAAATCGTCCCTCAGCCCTTTGTGCCCAGGGTATCGTGTTACTATTTTCTTTTCTTTCTTTTTTTTTTTTTTGGTTTGTTACAATACAATCTCAGTGAAGTATAGGATAACTGAAAGTTCAGCAAGGGATGAACACAAACGCGACATATACAAAAAAGAGGAAGAACCAAAAAGTTTGGTTTTTTGTAATTGCCTGTTGAATTTTTGATCAGTGGAATGCACTAATCCCTAGGGAATGACAAACCATAACTTTCAATTACTGCAGCTTTTCTAAATGCTAATTTATAAGAAAAATTTAGCTTATACTATATAAATATTAGCTAAAATTTCTTTAAATGTTTGTTGAAGGCTTTTTGAAGGTGTGCATATAAGAAATTATAAAACTTAAATTATTTATAGACAGTACTATATCCATAAAAATATTTATAGATACGAGTATACCATGATTCAAATGCAGATTTCTGGTACAAGACTGTCCGATGGAGAAGTGGCGAAAATTTCTAGTCGAGCTCTGCAATCTTGGTTTTCCGGAGCCTCGACTTGTCGCTTCCATCATCTGAAGACTTTGAGCAGCGCAAAGCAAATTTAGGAAACGCTTTCAAGGACTACTAAAACGACCACAGCGCCTACAAAAATATTTCGAACGATTCATTTCAAGATGCCGCACATCAAAAACGTAGTATCTACTCATTATAAGTAGCATGTAACATAACGCATATTTTAACTAGACTTTTGCAACAAATAACATGTAAAAATATATAAAACATATCAAAAATCCATTACTGCTTAATAATTCATGTTAAAATCTTCAATTCGATTTCAATTCCTGCACTTAAACCTAAATCACTGCCACAGTGAAATTCAATAAATTGATATAAATAATTCAATAAGCAGAAAATTTATGTTATTATAAATGAAATATACTATGCCAGCAAAATGAAGAAACAAACGTAGATGGGAAATATCCTGCTGCTGTTGCTGCTTCTTTCGGGGAATACTTAGAAACACTTCAGTTAAATGGAGTAACACTTCGATAAGCGAAAGTAAACTTAATAGTTTGAAGAACATATTTTTTTGCTTAAATAATTTGTTCTTCTTTGGCTTGTTTTATGGACTTACAATATACATATTTGAAAAATACATCGTATATAAAATAAAGAATAATAAAAATAAGTTTTAAAACTAGTAAATCGTTTTAATTAATTGTTCCTGCTCGGGCGCCAATTAATATTTTGTTACAAAAATTGAACGAACTCTAAAAAACCTTCAACAGATACGCAACTTTCACGCTAAATTATATTTTTTAGGCACCTACTTTCAAGCAATGTAATAAGTATAAACATATATCAAACACTTTCAGTATTACCTCCGATATAGCAACAAAAATGGACAAAAAAAAATCACAGAAAATACAAGCTGCCAAACCGTTATCAAGCTAAGCAAATGTCAAAATCAAAAGAACGAATGAACAAAACCAATGAAAATGCTAAAGGAAGGGCAACAAATCGAAATGAAATCAAATTCAGAATCAAATCGTAACGAAGCAAGTAACCATTCAACGTACCCAATACGCATGAAATAACATAAAAACATTAAATCATAAAAATTGACTCATTTGTAACATAAAAAGCACATTAACACATTACTGAAACGATGCGAAGCGAAGCGATACAATTCCGATAGACGAAAGTATCTCACACTGCCTACCACCATCACTAACAACAGTCACACAGAAAACGCAGACAGCGAATATAGTCCCAAAAGTCGATAGACGACGTAGTACCGTACCTATAGCCAGTCTAGCACAGCAACCAACCGACAAACAAGCAATCAATTCAATCAGGCCGACATTAGCAGATACCATAGACTCTGGTACTGTTAGAGAGATATAGCACACAAGTGGGTTGGGTGGTTTTGTAATAGCTATCTGTGCGCTAAAAGAGTGTTGGACGCAAAACCGAATCAAACATTAATGCAATAAAATGGAAAACGCGTTAACAACAATTGTTCAGTAGGCGAAAGAACTCACACCAAACTATTGTAAGTATACTATAACTACATATACATGGCTATATAGAAGCAATCAGCGCGCCTAAAAGTAGACTATACGTACAGCAAAGTGAAAATCAATGCCAGTCAACAACAAAAAAAAAAAGCAATGTCAGAGTAAAATCAGACGTTAGCAGGAAACGTATTGTGTTTGATTGACTGACAGACCGACAGACAAAGACAGGCGGCAGCTAGACAGACAGACAGACAGACAGACATACCGACAGACATTTAGGCAGTCAGTTAGTCGAATAGTGTGTGTGTTTGAACGACAATTGCCTCATGTACGCTATACTAAAAGCCAGTCAAGCGCATTCTTATGCCCAACCCTAGTCAACCACAACGCACGACGCACTCGCTATTACTCGCAAAACTTTCACGTAATTGTATCAAAACAACGCCAGGCAAGATATTTTCGAGGTCGAAGTTGAGCTGTGCAGTGCGACTTGATAAACTTATACGCTGGCTGCTGTTAGTACTGCACATACTTTTACAGCCAGCACGGAAAACTTTATCCAGCGCAATTTTTACTTTATTTTCTCCTCTACTTTTTTTTTTGTTTTTGTTGACGACATTGACATTTGGCCGCATTCACATTGACTTTGACAACACTCAATTGAGACGAGCTTATGTTGTAGTTATTGTATGTATCTGTAAGATACATATCTACAGCACTAATATACTCAACATCACAACCTAAAAAAGAAGAAGGGGTAGGTACGTACAACGTTTTGCAATCAATGCAGCACTGTCTGCTGGATTTTAGATGCTTTTTTATATGCTCTAAAAATGCATTTCTATTGATTTTTGATTCTAGTTCATCTGACCATTTTTCGCGATATTCCGAACAAATTTATATTCAGTAATGAGGCCCATTTCTCACACTGTGGGTATATAAATAAGCAAAATTGTTGCATTTGAGGCTCTGAAAATCCCAGACAATGTGTCTGTGTGGTGCACATTATGGGCGGAAGGCGTCATCGAGCCGTTTTTTTTCGAAAACGGATAGGCAGAGTGGTTCATCTATTGCAGCTTCCTCGCCAAAAGACGCCAAACAAAATGCCGATCTAATCGTTTTACTTATAACGACGCCTAAGAAGAGTAATTAAAGCAGCTAGCTTTCTCCTGAATCGAAGCTCAGGTTTATGTTAGCTAAATAGTTTAATTCGAGCTTTCAAATCCGAAGAAATTTTTTCGCAAAGACGGCTTTCTTATACCTGATAAAATTTTCACTATGGAAGGCTGAATATTTCCCAAAGCAATCGAAATTGTTAATTAATTAAAATGAGTCAAAGGCCCTGAAAGGAAACAATAAATACCGAATCGTATATACTTGCTTGTTCTCATGGCTATCAAAGTTCTTTGCAAAAGTACTCAAAATAAATCAACAGCTCAGCTGTAAATTCTTAACCTTACCTCATCATAAGTTTTCCGGAAAGATAATGGAACCATAGAACAACTCAATCGAAATCAGCAAACATGAGCTGTGCTATTAATTCACGTAATCTGCTGTGCGTGAAATTGAAATTACTTCTCTATAATAGCATTATGAATCCCAAATAAAGAGAAACGCAAGCAATAGCATTACTTAAATCATTCAAAATTTCACGAATAAAATGACCAGTAGTTCCTGCTACATTCGTCGGGAAAATATTCACAGAGATTTGAATATTCCAATTGCTTAAACGGAAATTACTTATTTAAAAACAAATATACCATAAAAATGACTCAACACTCAAATCTACTCGCTCGATCGCTTGGAAGATCCAATATGACACCCCAACTACGTACAACAAAATTATAAAGCTCACTTCCCTCAACAGCCAGATTTATATTTGATTTTGATCAGCTTTAAAAAGCTGAGTCGATATAGGTATGTCCGCCTGTCCCTCTGTCTCTTTAAAGAACGAAATCTCGGAAATAGAGCTCCAAACTTTGAATTTTTGATTTGGCTGCCATGCTCACCATGCTCACAATTACGTTTTTTGACTTCCATATGTATACTTTACAATATTGGAACCATCTAGGTGGCTCATCGTATAGTTGCGCCCTCTAACGGCATTTCCAAAGTCACCTAGCTCATTAACGCCATCTAGTTTTATTTTTTTGCAGTGTTTTTCGTTGAATCATGAACTCACGATTACAGCTTTATTACTTGTTTTTTAAGAGTTTTAATACATAGTATATCAATTTATTTTTAAAAATATACAAGTTTTGGTGCGCTTTATAGAGCCTACTACTTTAATAACAATACTGGATTACTAGATTAGAAATTACTTACTAGATTTCATTTCTTTAAAGTAGTGTTGCTTCAAGCATCTAGTCTTCTTAAAGAAAGATACATATATAGAATATACAAAATAAAAGATACATATAAATGTACAAAATATAGTCATAATTTATATTAGAAGTAACCGGTCCTAAGTTTCAACTAAACTACATTCTTTAGCATAATTTACAGCCAAAAGAAATTTACGCCGCATTACAAGTTCCAGCGCCCAAAATGCTGCTATAATTCAATAAAACCTTTAGAGCACATGAATTACATAATTATAATATCATAAACTAGCCAAAAATATATGTATGGGCCGCTGATGCCGCTACTTGAGCTAAGAAGTATGCAGCACAGATAATCAATATTTTTTAGCAATAAGTTAGCCTGCTAGCCTACTTATGGGCGCTTGCAAAAAAATACAGCCATATAATATATATATATATAAATAACTTTATAAAAAAATGAGCGTGAACGTGCTGAGAAACAGAACAACAACAAAAGCAACAACAAAAAATAGCTAAATGCTTGGAAAATTATGCCATACACTTTTTTATGAGCATTACGTGACCAAAAACTCTTTGCTATTTAGTTTTACTTTTTATTGCTAGGCGCTGCGCCCGATTCAGGTGCTAATAAAGAGCTTAGATGCCTGCAAAACGATATGTGTAGCATACTTTTCGGCACGCTGACTGGCTTTTTTGCTATTTCAATTTTCTATTTTATGATTTTTTTTTTGTAAATAGCGATGGCAATGGCGGCGGCGTCGGAAATTACAGCGCGCAGCTATTTTCCATATATGTTTTTGATGTTATTTTCTTTAACTTCAGCGTCAGCGTCAGCGCCTTGCAGTATGCTAGGAATTTTTGTTTTTATTTTCTTTTTTTTATATTGCTTTGCTGTTATGAAATTGCTTTGCTGTTATGAAATTTTATGCTTCCCTAGCAACACCAGACAACACTGCCTAGCACCTTTATAGGTATACCTATTTGATACATATGTACGTGTATATGTAAAGGGAGCCTCCCTTATCACATGTCGCAGGAAATGACAATGTATTCCTCTGTTGCTACACGAAAAGTCCATATTCATGCGTAAATTTTGATGGATGTCTTCTAATGAAAATGTATGCGACTGTATATGACTCGGCGTTTCTGCTGCTGTGTGGCATATGTATGTAACATTTTTGACAGTTGAGTTATTTCAATGCTGCATGTGCTGTGTGGGCACCTAAATATAGGCTACAAAAAAATTTCAGACTTTTATTTTTCAGCCTTGTTTATTTTCTACACAACATTTTTGTATATATTGGGTGTTTGATTTAGTTCGTTGTGTTTTCTAAGAGATGGCATGACTAGTGCATTTATAATATTGCGCTGTCCAAGGAGCATTTCTCCCTAAACCTACTGTCAAACTTCGCGGTGTCAATGCTGCTGGCTTCATAAAAAAATAATTAATTTTTCAAAACTAATTTCCTTCTTTATTAATTTTTGGGGGTGTATTCAAACGAAGTTCAACATTGGACAATCCTGGATTAACGTTGGACTTTTGAACTGCATTTACAAAAATGAATATTTCACACTACGGAGTACCAGCATCACAAGCTAATAATTTGAATTTATAATGGATTGTTCCTATTAAATATATTTTGGAGGTTGGACAAACGAAGTTCTGGCTTGGACAAACATAGACTAAAGTTCGACAAATTAACTACATTTAAAAACATTAAAATTTTACGATTCGGGGTGCAACACTTCACAGAATATATATTTTTATTTGTTTCTAACTATTTTTTTTTTTTTTTTGTATTGCACAAACGAAGTTTAACCCTGGACAAACATAGACTAACTTTGGACAAAGGAACTAAATTTAAAACAATTTAAATTTCACACTTTTGAGTGCCAACTTAACACTGTTCTGTCATTGTGCAAAGTGTTTTTGCGGGGAGTTTCACTTCAGTACTTTAACATGAAGAAAAGTGCTGCAGAAATCCATCGAATTCTAGTGGAAGTTTATAGAGAGCTGATCAAACGTGTAGGAAGTAGTTTGCTCGGCTTGAAGCTGGAAGCAAAGTAATGATCTGCTCGGGGGAAAATGTTCGATTGGGAGTTGACTTGTCAACAGTCAGCAAACGCCTCAATACCATAATCCCAAAAAAGGGAAACCAAGAGATCTGGAGTGGCCTTTTCACCTGTGAACAGCTGTTTGAATGACATAAAAGTAATAGATTTTTCCAGGCATTGCTCCTTCCGTTTACCACTTCTACCGAATGAAGAATTTTTGTCTGGCTATGCAGTACACTCGTAATTACACGTAATAACTTAAAATTGGGTTGATTCATGGACGAGTCGTGCTTCCGACGCGGAATCCGTATGCTGACAGAATGCTGGGAACAATTAGTGACTAGCGATAGTTTGATAATACTTTGTATAATCTATTTGTAAACTTTTTGCCTCATATTTTGAAAGAAAAATGAAAAAAAAAAAGCTAAGAACTAATTCAAACACTCCATAAATAATATTCGGTTTTTGATATGAGTTGCACAGTTTAAGGATACCATAAAACGATTTAGCACTGTGCTGGCATGGAAAATATTTTCGAAAATATAAAATTTTAAACTTTAAAGCAACTAACTTATTTAAGCTAAACAAAACCAAAAAGTCCAGGTATTTTCTTTGTATAGAACATAGAAATTGCTTTAGTCCTTACGCCTTCTTGTAAGGCTTTGCTTTCTTACGCTTTTTGCTCGTCTGCAGCTGTCTGTGTTTACTTACACAGCACTCACACATAAACACGTTTCACATGAAATGTAATGAAAATATCCTTCGGTGTGCTTTTTAATAAATGAAATTAATAAAACATATTTTCCTTGTGCATTCAAACTCTGCTCCAGCTTGTTTGGTAAAACGAAAAATAACAAGTCAGCCTGGCATTCAAGTAACTATAGCTTCTAAACTGCGTATGAGTCCTAACTTTACCTCTTAGCTAGTAAGGCAGTCATATACCAGTCTGGCTGTCTTGTTAACCTGCACAACCTGTGTTGCTGTGTATGTGTCTCTATTTATATAGTTGCTCAACTCATATATATATATATATATATATATATAGTATAGCTTTGAATGTAGTACGTCTCTGACAAAACGAAGCATGTAGCTGCTCTTGCTTCTACGTCTGCCAAGGATGTTGATAACGCCAACGATGACGAAGTTGAAGACAACGTTGCGTATAAAATAAGTGAAATTTTGTGCCAAAAGTGAATTATTAAATAAAGTTAGAATTTTTTTCTTCAAGTTTCATTAAATTAAGTTAATCTGACGCAAACGAAACTTTCAGTTTATGCAGCTGAATAATTATAGAATTTATATTTATTTAAGGAATTGGTATATTCATAAATTTAACTCTATGTAACGAAAATAACCATATATAATTTCATAGAAGAACATAAGCAGATCGGTGGAACTAAATTTTGGAGTAACAACTTCATCCACTGAAAGTGAACTTAAGGCGCTTATAATGAGCTGCAGATAAAATCATAACATTAAAATGCCAAAAACCCAAAAACCTTACGAAGATAATATATGAAACATTTTCTTCCTAATCAAATACTCATTCTCCGAAGAGAAGTATTTCCCAATTCAAAGAAAGACTGAGATAATAAGAAAGAGATAAAAATTTGGTTTCCTATCTAAACATTCCGTGTAGGAGCTCTGTTGTCCATTCTGACAAGCTGACCAGTCCAGTCAAGCCGCTGGACTACATCCACCATACAGCAGGGATGGTACTATCAACGTCTTATACAATTTTTTATATTTGTACTTCGAGAGAAATAGCTCCATATAAAATTTGTTTAGTGAGCCTAAAGTGTCGATTAGCAAGCGTAATATTTCGCCTGATATACTACAGGATGCTGGTTATCTCTTTTCCCAGATGGATGAATTTTTTTACAACACTAAAGTTGAAACTCTTCATCTTGTTCTTGTTTACCGCTAAACTAGTGGGACGTGACTGTTTCTCAAACTCCGAGAACGCATTGCTAACTCGTCTTTCATTCAAATAGCCCGTTGGATCTACAAGAGAACCGTAACCAATTGGTGGCTCTAGAAATACCTCTCTATCATCGGCATTGTTTCCTTCATCAACTCTAAGTAGGACTAACTCTAACTACTCAAGAGTTTCAGTAATTCTTGTGCTTCTTTAACAACAAGCTTTCCATTTTCATCCTTGCTGAAAGAGACTTCATTCGTAAAACTTTCGGTTATCACTGACTGCCAAAAATCTCTTAATGAAATGTCTGAGCAGAACAGTATTAACCTCGTTTGGTTCCCAGTGCACAGCAGGGGTCACTGCTTAGCAGATGAGCTTGCAAGACTAGGTACAATGACTCACATTCGACATGAAAAGCGGTCGATTGGCGAAGCGCTGTCAACTTGTCAACCAATTCTATTAGGACAGCAAAAAATAGGTGGTTTAGACTTACCACTTGTAGCACTTCAAGGCAGGCGTGACCAAACTATGACTGGAAAAGAACTCAGTCAATACTAAGGTTGAGTAGAAGAGATGTAGCAATTTAAATAGGAGTGGTAACAGAACACTGTCTCTCCGGCCGGCATGCCAAGAGACTCTGGGCCACCTCACAAGACTTCTGTAGAAGCTATGATAATTGTGATAATTGTCACTTTCTAAGTCTTGTCCCCGAACTTTTGAAGATTCGAAGTAGATTCTTCCTAAATGACGTATCTGAATCTTTAAATCTTGAGGTAAAAAATTTGGTGAAGTATGTAAATGTACTCAATGGTTGTAAAAGAACAGGGTCTTAAAAGAGATTCATGTGGTATCACAACGCGGATGGGCGTTTCTAACTCACCGAACGATTATAACTCAACCTAACTTAACTCAACCTAAACCTTCGGTCAGACAATTGACCTTTACACAGCTCGAGGATGTGAACATTCCAGGTGCTTATACGCAAATCATGGTCTTTAGGTAGTTTTGTCAAATAGTTTGAGTAAATAGGTAATATATGAGTATATTAAAATCTTGCAACAATGTTTTTGAATTGGAGAAGAAGACTTGCATGTTTTCGTTTTCGTTGAGTACAAGTGAGAGTATTCGAGCAATACGTTTAATTATGTCGCTCCGTTGTTTTCTTAACCCTTTGACCACCACTTGTACACCGGTGACCCCCTTTAGTACCTTTGAAATTTTCCTGAAATGACTATTGAATCGATTTACTTCAACAAGGTATTACTTATTCAATAGGGAATGAATGTGGCTGTCAGAAAGTACCTAATTTTCGAGGGCATAATCCATAATCCTTTTGCCTAACATTTCACTTCGTGCTACAATTTTTTGGAGGTGTGTTGGGCTACAGATCCAAAGCTTCTTGGAGAAGTTGTGGGAAACCTTCGCTTCCTCGGATGGTCTACGCGGTGGACGCGGTCGTCAACGGTAGTAAGTCATCGTAATAAATGCGTTCCCGTACTGCCAACTTGCGAAAATAGTCGCACTTTTTATCGTTGACAACCATTTATGACATGTGGGTTCCATTACACTTGTATGTGCGATTTTTCACACCTTTTTCAAATTTAATTTTTTATTTTATTTTTAATCGTAATACTTTTCTGAAGTCGCTGAATACGAATCCGGTGTCGGATTTGCAAATTTGCTAGTAATTTAGGAGCTGTCGTCAAAAGGTTAATCCAAAAGTATGTATGTACAATTTGATGGTTTTTACTCTAGTATGTATGAATGATGCTGTTGCACAATTTGGGGTTTTTTTTTTCTTTTTTTTCCTTACCAATTACACATGTTGAGCTATGTCATTCACCTTAAATCGTACTAAGTGTGTAATTTTTATGCAGTTATGGCTGCTTGTCTAAAATTATGTCTTATTGTCAGACTTTTATATAAAATTTAAAGCTCTAAGTGACTTTTTGTATGAAACATAATACATAACTCTGATCACACCTTTAACAGCGTCTTTTCTCCCCCCCCCCCCTCGTCCAGTTGCTGCCTCTACAATACTCCTGTTTCAAACTTCATATATGTATGTAAAAAAAAGAAAAACAGCAAGCAACTCCATTTATCATAAAAAGTCGTCGTTCTGAAGCTTTTACAACATTATGTTAAATTTTTTATGCTTTGAACCTTTTCATTTGTAATAAAATGCATGTGTATGTGTCTTCATATACAAATATGTATGTATGTAGGTATGTGTATTTATTTCTGTTTGCCAATGCCTCATGCTGCTCATTACCCTATAACCTGACTGTCAGTAAACTCTCCTACTACAATTTTTTATCTCGCGTCGCTGACACACGACAATCATTAGACGCAAGCACGAAAATTCCAGACCAAAAAAACAAAAAAAAAAAAAAATATAGAGTAGAACCGTCTCTCCTCAAACACTTTTGTTCAGTTTTTTTTTTTCATATGCCATGTGTGACATTTTTACTGCAAAGCATTTTTCTTTTCATTTTAGCCACGGCAACACGTACCAGGCTCGAACATTTGCCTTTGGTTTTAGACGTTTCTGTTGACTTTGCATAATTTTATTGCTTTTCTTTTATTTTTATTTTGTTCGACTTGACTGTCGCGTGGCAGTCAAAATTGCCGCTGCTCCCTCAATACAGTCTTCGGGTATTTTCCAACACCCACATTGACACTCACAGTAATACAAACGACGCCCAACACTCGCTGACATTATAATCAATATTTTTGTTACTTTAGTCATACATTTTATTTCCTCGACATTCCTTCACTGGTTTTATATCATTTTTTTTTTTTTTTTTTTGTTTCCCAACAGTGTTTTGGGCATTTTCATCGACTTTGGTCAGTGCTGTGTCCGCGTCGGACGGCGTCGACATTAACTGTCTGCATATCATTATAGTCTACTGACCTTTGGGGTCATTTATTTGTGTGCACTTACCCAGTTGTGGAGTTTTTTTTTGTTCTTGCCTAGACACAAATTCCTTCCTTTTTTTTTGGATTGGTTTGTGGAGTTCGCATTTTATTACCATACTTTGTTATAATTTCTTGTGTTTGTTTTTCCACGACTTTGCTGGAACTTCATCAAGTCGTTCCATATGGGAGGATTTGTGTGTGTACTGTCACATTTTCATGGAAATTATTTTAGTGTCTAATAAAAATTATATGTTTGTCTATAGTATGTTTATTATTCATGTGTTTTTGTCTTCATAATGCTTATGGGCAGTTTTCTACTAGCGCGAATTTTTTCTGTTGACTTAGGAACGATAAATGTGTACTGAGCTTGAATAGGATGGATTTGATTAGAGAACATTAAGTTAAAACGAAAAAGATTTAGTATTAATTTTATGAAAAAATAGTTACTTCTTAACTTTTTTTTCGACTAATAAGCTGGAAAATAAATAATTTGAGCAAGACAAAATAATTTTATTGAAGTATGCATTTTGCATTGCAGATCTGAAGTATTAAAAGTGTGAATAAGCCGAAGCATCTTACTATACGAAATCTTCAAGTGGTCAAGTTATGACAGAATTTACAAATGTTGGCAAACGTGTTCACATAATTTTATACCGTAGCTCACGAGATGTCTTGTAAATTACCACGTCATAATTTACAAGAAGACCATGTATCTGTTGCAGTGATCTGCGTTAAATAATGTTTTGTTTGAGGGCTAATTGATAAAGAGTGTGCTGTGATGTTATGTTTTCTATTTTATGAAGCTTTGTTTAGATGCAATAAAAGCTTTAAAGTAAGCAAACTTCCATACAAAAACTGCAAAATGGTTGGTGTCTTTGTGCAGTGGCTATGCTTCATTGAAGGCGTAATCCTACTATAAAAACACTGCATAAAAAAACGAGTTTCGGTCTAATTGAAGGAACACGGTCATGGCTATATCAAGTTGAGCTGATCAAGAATATATCTTCATACAAATATAGATGCTTTGTGGAGTCTTCGTTCCACTTTTTGGAATAAATCACCTTTCAAACGTTAGGATAATTTAATAAACTTTAACGATGCCAAATTTTACCAGCAGCTTCAACCTCGCCTGCGGTCGTTGTTCAACTTAATATGTATTAATTTTACGAAAAAAGTTTTTCTTTTTAAGAGAATGTCTAAGTTAAATGCAAATTTTTAAAGTTCAGTCTCTCTCTAGCTGGATGTTTCCGGTATTCCCAACTTTTTAGACTAATATCAACAGAAAAGAGATGTAATCATTTTAAATATTTGTTGCTTAGATCGTTTTATTTTGTTTGTTTAATAGATTTATTTTTATTTTTATTTTTACTTGTACCAATTATTGTTCAAATAAACAAATTTCAGCGAAGCTCTTTAAGGCTAGCTTGTCTATTGAATGTAGAAAATTGTTCACAAACCGACAGATCATCAATAACGATAGTGAAATATGAAAGGGAAAGAGAGGGAGCAACAGTCGTAGCAGCAAATAACAACAGCAAACGTATGCAGGAAACATACGCACATTTTCTCCCTGTATGACTCTCTCTCTCTTTCTTTCTCTCTCTCTCTCTCTCTCTCTTTCTCTCTCTCTCTTTCTCTGCCACTCAGTATAATATACTTCGGTTCTTGAAGAATTTGGGGCGTAGGTAGCTGCTTGCGTTCTTAATTTTGAAGTGAATAGATTCAGTAAATTTAAAACTATTTTTAAAACCCATCGAGATAATATAGCTGACTACACTTCACTCAATATAGTAACCAAATATTGTGTAGGGTGCATAAGTTGTCTATATAAATTTGAGTAGTTATCTTTTAAAAAGTTTAAGTACTAAAATAACTATTTTTATTAGATTATCGATGGTGTCAATTGAACCTCTTAAGCCAATTGAAGATTATGTTTAACAATATATCTGAAGGACATATGTAGGTTCGTATTAAGTGATAGACACTGGTTCATTTGGAAGAATGTATATATGAATAGTATATTACTTGATTTTGCTTAGCACTTTCGGTACTTTTACAGATTTTGAGTCATATTTGGAGTAAAATTTATATAAAACAATGTATTTTTGCTCTAACCAACGTATCATGTAGAAAAAGTAGTTGGTTTCTGATATATATATCAATAGGATCACACCCATTAATATATATGTGAAGAGTCCGTTCATAAGAAGCTACCATACCAATTTTTAAGGTGTTACTGACAGCAGTAAACAAATTTTCATACAACAAATCGAATGTGGGGGGAGGCTTAGGGTAAGAATGGTATAATGGTACAATAAAATGAAGTCTAAGTCTAGAAATCAGACCTATACCGAATATCTTAAAAATTGGTGCTTAAAAAATGCACAACAACGTTCGGGCAGACAGACGGACTCACATGGTTAGATCAAGCTGATCAAGAATATACGATCTACGATGCCTCCTTTAATGCGTTACATACTTTCAGATAAACTGATAATACCATTTCACACAATATCTGAATGATACATGAATTAAAAATGAGCTATTTTTCGAAATTTACGGATTTATTGTACCAAAATAGTTACAAATATATTATTCAAAGTATTGTCCATCGCTGGCCACAACTTTTTCCCATCTTTCAGGCAATTTTCGGATACGACTCGTCTTTTGAGGCAATCCAATCATCGACCCATTTTTTGCACTGTTTATATGAAGTGAACTTGTGCTGGGACAGACCATGTACCATCAACCGATAGTAGTCGGAAGGCGCGATGTCTGGAGAATACGGCGGGTGGGGTAGAACTTGCCATTTTAGCGTTGCCAAGTAGATCTTTACCGGTTTTGCAACATTTGGCCGAGCATTGTCATGCTGCAAAATCACTTTGTCGTGCCTTTTATCGTATTCCGGCCGTTTTTGCTTCAGTTCGCGGCTCAAACGCATAAGTTGAGTTCGATAGCGTTCCACCGTGATCGTTTCATTCGGTTTGAGCAGTAGATCACGCCGCGCTGGTTCCATCAAATACAGAGCATAAGCTTCATGTTGATGACTGTCCGGCCAAAAATACTTTATCTGGTACGAAATTCGACATGTTCGTGGCAATATTTAATATTGTTGTTTACGTTTCAAACGTATGACACAAGCTGTCAAAGACGATAGGTTTTTGGCGGCAAGAAATTGGAAACTCAAATATCGGCCTCTTGTGTGAAACGCTCATTACACTGGTCTACATGAGTTTTACGAATAAGATGGGATCTAGTGTTTCCGAATAGATTTTTCGTGCTGAACACGAATCTGAATTGAAAAACTTTCCATCACGTCACAGCGTTTTTGGCAGTTTTGAAAAAATCGTGTGGAAAAATCCTGACGTGATAAAGACTTCGTTAATATCAGAAATTAAAGGCGGAAACAAGCCCTTTGAAATAAGCCCAATGCCATTTATTTATTCACATGCGCCAAAACGTGACGTAATGAAAAGTTTTTGAACCCGGATTCGTGTTCAGCACGAAAAATCCATTCGGAAACACGCAAGGTCCCATCTTATTCGCATCCAAAAAATTGGAATTTGCCGGGCAGTGTTATTAATTCAAGGTCCCAATATAAAAATCAATTTCTGCATAATTAATCGATTAAATGATCAAGTGAAGATTACAAGATTATGGAGAAAAAGACTAAATCAAATGAGCACATATGCAGAAATTCCTGTTCGCTTTCTCGATGCAACAAGTTATTCTTGTTGCTTATAATCGTATTGAGCCAGTGGTTCGATTATTCAATACATTTTTTCGATAGTATCGATATAAACGATATTCACCAATATCGATAAAGAGAAATGAGCACAGCGACAGAACATTGTATATTTCAGAACTATAATTCAGAAATATAATATATAATGTTATCCAAAAAGCTACACAGAATTTTCTATATATGAAAATCGTATAAAAAATTCAAAAATTTGCCCAATAATGCGTAATTTTGATAACATCTTCGTGAAGCGCGATTGTACAATGCGGATGTAAAGCACTGAATCATAAGTCACCATCAGTTGTCTTCTGGTTTAACTTCACACCAGCAACTCTAGCAACTAACACAGAACTTTTGCGTGCCAGTGTAAGAACCAGAAAAAAATATATATTGTATAAAAATAAGAAATACCACACAACGCTTTCTAAATAATTACAAGATTATTGTCGCAGTGTCGCTCGCTACCAGGCATCAAATATCTATCTCTCTAGCTTTGAAAAATGTGCGCTGAAAAGTATATATATTTAAATACTTTTCATACTTTTCTATATAAAAAAAAATATTTGCGTTCGTTTACAAAGTGATAAATCATCTTTAAATGTCGCGGAAGAGAATACCAAATAAAAAAAATTGCTGAGTTCAAATCGCTGATGAGAAATGTTGCCGCGTTTCGTTCTTGTTCTTCTTCTTGTTGTTGTTGTTGTTGATGATGATGTTGTTGTTATTATTGTTCTTGAAGGCACTGTGCTCTATATACAATATATATGTATATATATATATATATATATATATATGGTAAAATAATATTGGTTCTCATGAAGGACTTCAGCAGCTGACTTGACGTTGACATAAGCAAATAAATGTCAACGTTTGCAGAATGCGCGTAAGTTGTATCATTATTTCAAATGCGAAATAATGTTTTTGCTGTTTTGGCTTATTTTTACAACGATTAATATAAGCTTTTATATATAGAATTTTTAGGTTTTTTTTTTTGGGTTTATTTTGCGTGTGTAACGAGAAAATACTTACTTATTTTTTTTTAGTATGTATTTTAATTTGTGTCATGCGAGCAAAAATGACATAAAAGCATTTAAACACGCCATAAAATAATTCATAATTTTGATACGCATACAGAGTAAGACAGACAGAGAGACAAACAGACAGACAGACAGACAGACAAACAGACAGACATCCAGACAGACATCCAGACAGACAGACGTATGAACGGATGTAAAACACTTTATGTTCTAACTGACAGCAAACGCTCGCACTCACTCGATCTCTTTTTCACTCTATATGGTATATATACATATGTAACTCACTATCTCACTTTATATAACATGGCTAAACATTACCATTTCCGTTTTATGTCGCCATTTTGATATTTTTATTGGTCGCATTTAATGTATGTTTGCTGTATATCATATTTTGCTGTTTGCTCAATGACATTTACATGCAGATGGAGAATTATTTATATGAGTCTATTTTTTTGTTGTTGTTGAGCTTTTAGTACCATAGGACATGACTTCATGTAGATTGTACTGAATTGTATAGTGACTTACCTTGCATGTTGTGGTCCTACATTGCCCATGTCGTGTGCTGAGCTGGCAGTGATTTGAAAGTCTGCAATGGCACCGGATTCCATGCCGAGCGTTTGCTTGCAGGTTGCTAGAAATTTAAAAAAAAAAACAAACAAAATTTGGTAAAAAAATATGACGAAATAAATTTAGAAGCATATATTTTAGAAAGTTGCACTTTAGCAATTCATTTATATACTACATTTTATAATAATGAAGTAGGTATATTCGATAGTGACTCAGCAAACTCTAGATACTTCGTCTTCGGCGCGCGAAAGAAACCGTCGTTGCCACATAACTTTACGAATTTTAGTTTTCGAACTTCTTTGCTCGTATTAATTACGAACTAATGACCGCGCGAACTGAAAGTGTTGTCAGCACTCAAAAATAATTTTCAAAATTATTTATTCTCATCTCTATTTTATCTCTATTTTTGATGAACAAATTAAAAAAAGTGTAATTGATATTAAGTTGCTTGTAAACTAATTACAAATTTCTCAAAGCGTATGACAACTCAGTTGCGTGCGCCAGTTTTAAAATTGTCTGTGACTGTCAAATTTCACCTGTTTGTTTGTTTTTAGTAAAGAAAAGTAATTAAAGTACATAAAATACCAATTACCTGCTTATTTGACATTGATTTACTTCAGAAAAGAAATTTGGAGTAAGAAATAATTACAACGCAGGCGTCTTAAAAGCATATTTGATCATTTGTCAACTCAGACGTCACATAATACCTGAGTTGAATTGTAAATTTTAGAAAACAAAGCAATTCTACTTCTTCAATTAGGTATTTACTAATTCGTTTCGAAGACTTATCCGCTTAGGAAAGTCAAACAGAAAATCAAACCATGATGGTGATCAAATGAAATGCGTCTTCGCAGGTAGGTCCTTCTTCAATAAAATGAAACCTAGTAATGCGCGGACCCATGCGACTTTCATGGAACAACTTTTTTAACGTAATTGAATCAATAATGAAGGCATCTTGGTTCACAAAAATTATATTCTTACACAGCGAAAACGGAGCTCATACTATTCACAAGGAAATACCCGACTACAAAACTAGTGCCTTCTGTTCAACCGATCTAACTTTGGTAATACAATAATACGAATTCGTGGGAACCACCCTAGATGATTGGAACGAAAATGCATTAGAACGCATAAAAAGCTACCGTTGATGCTTCTCTTCATCTCTCTCCATTGGATTGATACAGCCGATGCCGATTACTCTATGTAGAGCTGATCTGTTGATGAGTACTAGACAAAAGCAGCATCAGATGCCGTTTAGAGCGAAAGAGAAATAGAGAGAGAGAGAGAGAGAGAGAGAGAGTTCAAAGAAGCTCTGCATTATGTATTAAGGAATGCACTTAGTACGATTCTATATCTGCGTACAGGTAAAGCTTTGCGTTATGCTAATAATGGGAATGCAAGTATACTGAAAACGTAACTCTAGCATCCAAAATCAACGGTTTACTCTCGAAACTTTGACTTAATATACTCTATTACAGTATCCACTCGACAGTACTGGATGATTAAGACACACAGGCAAATAGATGCAGTCTATATTTACATGGACAGTTCCAAGCTACAATGCATCGTAGGAGGAGAAGTATTTTCATGTTAATATTCAAATATTCAAAAGTGTTTTGGACTACCGACCACTGTAGTGTCTACCAGCAGAGGTTGTTGCTATCCAGGACGCCATGGTCTGCATAAGTAGATGTGAAGTTAGTGTTAAGATCATCTACGTATAGTTGGACAGTCAAGTTGCTTTCAAAGTCCTTGATATGCTATCCTTAAACTCAAAACATTATTTTTGAATGCCGCTCATTTCTAAATGACATGGTCAAGTACTTCAGAATCCATTTCATCTGGGTAGCCGACCGTAGAGATTTCGCAGGCAACGAAAAGTCGATGAACTTGCTAGGGTGGGAAAAATTATATGTAAACTTTTGCAAGGTAGAGTTTAATTGGGAAACTACTACTGGCCACTTGCAAGCTTCTTAAAAACGATCAAGGATGTATCAGCTCAATAATATTTTCAAAATTCGGTGGCAAGGATGGGACTCCAATGATATTTCTAAGTTCTTGTGGTCTGCTTATAACCTTAAACACAGCTTAGCATGCTTAAAAGAACAGAGCACTATATATTATAGTGCTGTAAAATATTAATATTTCTTGCATCGCGAATAATTTTGTTATTTTAAAATAATGATAAGCATTCTAAACATAAGTTAACATATTCTCCTCTTCTTCAGTCCAATTTAAGTCAGTGCGTATCGCCAATCGCAGCATCTTCATTGGCCAGGCACTCCATGACATTAAACTGAACTTCATTGTTTTGCTCGAAATGCGTTTCTAGCATTTGAGTTATCTTGTTCTTGCAGCAGTCATTCCAATCCGGAAAGCGCTGTAGTGAATACGTTGCAATGCCAAACAAAAGGCCCAATAGCTTGCCCAAAAATGCGGTGCATACCAATAATGCTCCAAAGCTTACATCGTCTTGTAAATAGGCCATAAAATCAGTAATCTTTTGTACACAGTAGAAAATAGATTCCATTTTGTTTGCTTTTCAAAAAATAAATAAACTTATTGATTTTGTTCATATTAAATGCTATAGACTGAATTATGAGATTAAATGTGGAAAGGTAACTTGGATTATTAATTGAAATAAAATGATTGAATTTAAATGTTTAAAATATTTTAATACTCTGCACAAAATACATTTGTAATGAGGCTGTATTGCTTTGTTAAAATGTTCAATATCTGCTTATCCGTTCGTCTCTAAATCTTTCTGAGAGAAACTAAATTTGCAGTAAAAACTCTCTAGGTGCTGCACTGTTACAAGTTTGTCTTAACAACGTTGGCAACGTTGTAAAATGTATGGCAACACCGCTTAAAAAAAAAAAACAAATGACTAGACCGAGAAACAAGTGGGAAAGGGAGATAGATATATGTAAAACACTTTAACAGTTGTTCACAAAACAAACACAAATAAGAAAGAATGTTAGCTCCAGTGGAATCGAAGCTTTACAACCATTCACAGTAAACTTCAAATCGAACAGCAGCTGTAGCACCATATCAGTGAGACAACTGTGCGTAAGATTGTTTGGGGCTCTACGAGGATAATCCAAACACGATTTCAGGCTTGAAACGGAACATAGCAACGGTTATTAGAGCCATTTCGGACACTTTTCTTCAAAATGTTTTTGAAAATATGATCAAACAGTATAGTTTCTACGGAACAGTCAGGGGAATATAACCGGGAAATAATTTTCCATAAATAATCAAATTATCTGACCTTTGGAACAAAATAACATATTTGAAACAAAATCATATTTGCGTTTGCGTTTTATTTAAAAACTAGCGGCGAATTAAGAACGCTCTCTTGGAAGGGGGTGTGGTCAGTGTACTACACTTGGAGGAGGGAGGTAAGCAACTCTACTAAAAAACAAAAACCGTGAAAAAAAAACAAGGCGATGCTTTGTAGTATACCCATTTTATATGCAACGTTCTTTATTATTTTTATTTACCTACAATATTATTTTATGAAAATGAAGCGAGAAAAAACAATTTTGTTATGAACAAAAATTCTCTTTGTGAGAAGGGGAGGTTGCCCAGTTCCCAGAAACACGCTTGAATCCACCAAAGTAAAAACAAAGTGTAATCAATTAATTCAGTTTTTACTGTGTTTTTCGGCATTTCATGCAATTTTTTTTACTTCGAACAATTCGATGTTGACAGTCACTGTAAACAAAAACAGCTGAGTGCCGAAAAATCTGTAGTTCGCTACAAGTTAAGCATGCAGCAATGACTACAGATGAGCTGCATAGAAATTGACGTGAATTCCTTAAACACATTGATGCCTTTGGTTTAAACTTCAATTAGAATTGTATACAAAAGTATCTATGACATTTAACATAAAAGTATCTATGACATTTGTTTGTTTTATTTCAACTATAGCTAATGAAAATCACTTCTATAAAATTAATTTAACAACATACCATTCAACAGATTTTTCAATCAACAATTCCAAAACGCTAAAAATGTTGATCCAACCTCAATAAATGCATTGATGATGATCAATTTATTTGAAATATGAAGACTAATAATTCAAAATGGAAAACAAAAAACTCAAAATAAATGCACATTTTCCACACCTGTCAGTCAATCATGCTGGTCCATAGCAAGAGCAGTCATTAAGTATAAATTAATTTCCATCACTATTCAAAAATTAAAGCGAAAGAAACAAAAAAACAAAAAAAAAAAAAACGAAAAATTCCACTCAAGAGTTTTATCATTTGATCATTTCAAGCGCACTAACTTAATTTTCATTTCATCAATCTGTGCACGAATTGAACAAATAAATAAAAAAATGAAATGCTGCGTGATTGAATGAGTTGAGTTGAGATACGATGAGATGAGATGGTGAGTGGTTGATAGATAGTATAGTATAGTATAATACAAATGAAAAGCGCAATTATTGTTTTAGTTTTCGAATAGCTTTTTCACAAGAGTTATCAGCGAGTAGAAAGGTTTACGGATGAGCCAGCGAAACAAGTTTTTCCAGGCAGACAGACAGACAGAGAGATAGACAAACAACATTATCATTCAGTGAATAATTAGATGCAATCAGTCAGTGCTTAAGCAACATAAGTCAAAGTAACATAAGCACATAAAATACACAGCGCAGAGGTCAACAACAAACAACAAAAAGATACAAAGATACTTTGAACAAGTTGAAAGTTCTAGCGTCCAGCTGCTGCTGTAGTGTATCTTTTAATCATTGCCAGGCAGTGTCTTTCATATGTCTATATAGAATGATTGTCCCTACTGCTGTGAAAGTTTATTTTTATACGTTTTACGCATAGGGCGAAAGGGTATATTAAGTTTGTGTAAATGTATGTAACAGGCAGAAGAAGGTGTGGCAGAGCCTCTACAAAGTATATATATGCTTGATCAGCATCCCAAGATGAGTTGATATAGACATGTCCATCTGTCCGTCTGTTTGAATGAAAAGATTTTGTAGAATATATGATATACTTGTAGATACTTTAAGTTTTCCTCTTTCGACTTTCTGTTTCCGCTTTAAGTAACTAGAATTAAATGAATATGCCAACCTCCCTTGAAGGAGTAGATCCTATTCAAAACTGTTCCAATTTGTAAATTTTTGTATGAACATTTTGTTGGTTTTGTTGTTTTTATATGTTTTGTTTAGCTTGAACTGCCAAATTTGATGTATCTAAAGTAAATTGTAATGAATTATACCGCATATATCCAGATAGAACCACTAAAGAATGTAATCTATGATTCATATAAGAAACCTTAAACAAGGTACAGAGTATCTCGAAGTCGAGCACATTCTTTCCTGTTCCATTTGGTTCTTTTGCAGTTTTTCTTCAGCAAGAAAAGAAAATCTCTTTTCCATGCCTCCTCAAAATGCGTTGAAGCAACGAAGCCGAAAAACTCATTTGGAAAACGCAATTACTTAATTATTTACAGACAAACTAAATTTGCTGTAATCACTCACTAGGCGGGGTAGCAGATACAGCTGCTTCATATTTTCTCATATTGTAAATACATAAAATATATTGAATATATATATATATACATATATGTGGTACGGAGAAGAAGAAGAAGAAGTAGGAGTACAACTCTATATGCTGTGCTTTCTTCACTTTGAGTTTGGCATATTTACATTATGCATGACAAATTGCTGCTCATAAATTATTTTTAATTATAAATATTAATTTTTCATAGCTATTTTTCTATTAGTTTACGAAATTGCATAAAACATAACAATAATATTTGAGAAAAAGAGAAAAATTAATGATGATGTATAGTTTTTGCTCAGCATAGTATTAAAGACGCAACTTGAAAGTTGGAATGAATTGCATAATAAAACAGATATATGTCTATATAATATATATTTATCTATATAATGAAAAAAAAAGAGGCAGCTAATTAGAAAATGTTGTTTAAAAGTCATAGATTTATATGAAACTTAAAACTTCTTTTGTTCAATTTGAGACAACATTTTATAAAGGTTTTTCTTATGCGTATAAATTTTAAATTCCAGAAACTAACAGTAAAACCTTTGAAAAAAGATGAATTTCGAAATAGTCAGTCAATATTTTCTTCAAATTCACTCAATCAAGTTTTGATAAGAAAAGATACAAAAGATATAAAGATACAATCCTACTTAATATTATAAACGCGAAAGTTTGTATGGATGTCTAGATGTTTGTTACTCTTTCACACAAAAACTACTGAATGGATTTTAATGAAACTTTACACTAATATAGCTCATATATCAGAATAACACATAGACTAATGAAGATATTTCTGCATTATAATAAACTGTCTTATCATAAGTGGCACTATCTAATATACAGTTAACATACAGTAGCGTCAACTGCTTCGATTAATGGTACTGTACTATCATTGTGCACTGTCTTATAACCGCTCGCCATCTGTCGTCAAAATTGTTGTAGCGGTTGAATCGGATTTTTTCGGAAACGAAATATATTTGTTTTCGAAAATGTGAATCAGATATCAACCGGATGAACGAATGCATAGAAACAAAAACGGAAGCAAATGACCAGCAGACGCGTGACGGCCGACTTGTGAGGACAGATGCGTGAGGGTAGACAATTCTTAATCAATGTCTGATAAATAATTGTGGTTAGAGGCTCTACTCGCATAATAAAACGCGAATAATAAGTAATAAGGGAGATACTTCTCGGTTGAACACTTATAAAAGCATTCTCATTGTGAAATTTGCATCGGTAGCGATTTTTTCACTTACTTTTTTCACTAACTCAGCACGATTAGATGCTTCGGGTCGTCCAGTTCTTGGATCAACATTTAAATCATCACGAACGTTTTTAAATTGTGCACTGAAAAGTTTCTTAGGTCAAAGTTGTAGATTTTTAAGTCCTCCACTGTGCCACATTAGCGGCCAATCAGGCTTAGAGAATGTGCTTGTTAAACGCATGGCACAACGGTCCATTCAATAACACTAAAAGGAGATAGAGAGCTACCCGGAAGTACAGATTATTGTCATTCGATAAATAAGAACATGAATCAATTATTTATTATACAAGTACGAGGGCAAATTGTTAAGTTAATGACTTTTTGCATTTCGAATCATATGGAATTGAGGGTAGTTCTTGAAGTATCAAAACTGCATAATTACGTTTGTGTTTGACACCCATTGAAAGCAGACATGAAAGGCTGACACACGGACAGAAAGTAGGTCGTTACCGAAACGAATACTAGTACACGTGTTAACGTTGCTTAACCGCAGTTTTGTCGAGTTTTTGGGGATGATTCATTAACCTGGATAAAATATGAATCCATTGCAGTACCGCAGCGATCTAGAACTTGATGAAACAGTGGCTCTAATCGGCGAGGTAAGTTACTGAACTTTGGCCGTCTGTATGCCTTTCATGTCTGCTTTCAATAGCTGTCAAACACATACTTAATGATGCAGATTGCTTAAAATTTGAACGTATTCTATTAACAGATATTAGTTGACAGCAGCCGTGTTGCACTTAAAGTTACTAAGTGTAAAATTCGAAAAAAAATCCAACCTTTCAACATGCCCTCATGGCTTTGGCTTTATTTACAAATCAATTAGCAGCATTTTACTACTCAATAAAAGTGCTAATTAAATTTTGTGTATTTTATAAACTCAAACTTTTGAACTTACACGCTTGACTGAACGCACCATATCAATAACAAACGCTCCATAAAACAATAAAACGAAAAAGTAGCTAACAAATACAACCTTAAAATACACAAATTTACATATGTATTTCATAAAAAACCGCCGCATTAAATGAGCTGTTAATTATGTACGAGTTGAGTACTAAATTCAACAACGAAAACTATCGCACAAAACTAAAATAGTACTACAAAAACTTTATAGTATGTACACTCTACAAGCAATACAAAATCAACAACTAATTATAAAACTTTCAATTAATCAAATGAGCGCTAAAACATTTGAAGATATAATCAATGGCAAGCCAACAATTAGAGACAGAAAGCGAGCGTAAAATGGGAACACTACATATTGTATCTGGCATAAATAATGTTGCAGCTAACGAATGCATTTATGGCAATAACACACTTAGCAACGGCATTGTTGCAGTTGCCAGCATACACTTTGCATATACACGTATATATATATATATATATAGAAAGTATCTGTGAGATACTTTTACAATGCTAGCTGCAGTTGCTGTTGGTGTACTCACTGCCTCGCATTATTGAAACTCAATTAAAATGTATAATTTGTTTATTTTCGGGGTATCGTACGTCTTGCAGCCCTAGCGTCCCTATTGCTAAACGAACCATGGAGATTCTTGGATTGTGAAGTCGTTGTTGTATGCTAACATCATCGTTGGTAATAAAGCACGCATTGTTGCTTTTGTTGTTTATGAGTTGCTACGTGTCACTGATTTGCTGCGCTTTTTTGCTTTATGTGGGGAGGGGGGGTTGTGTTTAATTGGGTGGCAACGCGCTGCGCGTATCCTTTACCGTTAGCTATGCCATGCTTGCTTGCAAAAGTTTTTTTTTTTTTGTACCCTATTGCCATAGTGTAAAAAGGTATAATAAGTTTGCGGAAATGTGTGCAACAGGCAGAAAAAGGCGTGGCACACTCTGTTAAATATATATATATATTCTTGATCAGCATCGGAAGATGAGTTGATAAAGGCATGCAATTTACATTTATGCTCTATTTACGCTCTATATACGAACTAGCTAACACCTGGCGCGTTGCTGCCCTTCTCCTTGCCCCACTTTTTCACTTCGTCATTCTTCATGACGCTTCGGGTAATAAGACTGTTCATACAAAAATACTAAAATCGCGATTAAAAAATTGGGGCTGGGGGTAGGAGGGTGAAAAATACTTAACAACCTATTCTCATATGTATGTATGTATATAGTATATATAAATTTTCATATTATATATAAAAAATTATAGAACACAATTTGTGAAACTTAATCTTTTTCAAACAAATGCTTATTTTGGAATTACATTAAAACTCATACTCTATTAAAATTTGATTAAGTAAAATTTAAACATTCAAAAAGCCAACGGTTTTCTTTCATTCTCTGCCACTCTAATATCATCCCGCACACATGACCATTTAAGGCAAACACATGATCACTAGACGATTTTGAAGCTATCAGCTTTTTATCGTCTATGAAAGTAAGTAGACGTGGTTAAAATGTTTGCGCTTTCAATAAATGCGGTAATTTAATCTTCATAAATTATGTGCTATGTGCTATTCTGATAAACGAGCTATATTATTGTAAAGTTTCATTGAAATCCATATAGTAGTTTTAGCGTGAAATAGTAACAAACATCCACACATCCATACAAACTTTCGCGTTTATAATATTAATAGGATATATTTCCACGCAATCTACCCCCGGTCTTTCAATAAAGTGTTGCTAGGAGACAAATATTGTCCTTCTAATGATAAGATCACGTAGGCAAAAGAAGAATGTTGTACTAAAAATATAATAGTCATTGCACAACGTGCGAATGTGCTACAAGCAATACTTGATCATACAGTAAGAAGGTTACTATGTTCTTTGGATAGTGATAAATTTAACAATATTTAACTTTGAATGGAAAGTGGAGAATGGATGGATCTTCTGGTCAGTAGACTTTAAACAAAAGCGTTTGAAAGACACAACTAACATGTGCACAATGTGATGATAATATTCCGTCTGCATATCTATCAGTTAAGTCAGTTTTTTGTCTTTGTTATCTATTATATTCATTTATCTTCAGAAAAAGATGTTATAGTTTGGTAAAATGATTGTTTGTAAGATATTGCCGACCTATTAAAATTGAATTTTTTTAAGAAAACTCAGGAAGTCTCTACACTGGAAACCCAAAATTTCTACTCGGATTGGAATGGGAGAAATGATCGATGATAAAGGATGCAATGTGTTATGTGGTTAAAATATCGTCTTACTTGTGCAAAATTTACGGAGCTACTCCTTAAATCCAGGGGCAATGAATATAATATAAAAATTTTAAAAACAAAGTGGAGTACTATGAGTTTGGAATATCCATTTTACATGGTTGGATACGTTTTATGCAGTTCATATTACATATTGCATACAATTTGGATTTTAAAAAAAGATACGCTAGAGGAGATAATAAAATTTGGAAAGAGAACGCTAAAATAAAATTCAGAAATGATTTAAGGACAGAGTCTATGTTTTCAAACATGATTATGGTACGACAAATGTTGGAAACACCGGCTAATGTCGACTATTCTTCGAAGTTGTCAGAAAAATACTTAAAATCGATGAATCTCTTATAAAAATATTGGAGTATATTTTTCAGGCAATGGCAATTAGTTTTGAAATTGACTGATACCAGTTCAAAGAGTATGCTAAAGAAACTTTAAGCATGCAGTAGAGCTATATCCATGGTATACTCTACATTCATCTGTGAACAAAATGTTGATCTACGGAAGTGACATAAGAACAACCGCAGGATAACCATTAGTATGTCTCTCAGAAGAAGCTCAAGAAGCGTATAGTTAAGTATTTAAACATTCATCACCTACTTATATCAAAAGATCCTCGAATAAGAAGATTACGATTGGAAAAATACAAAAAAGTCTATGCGAGTTTGTGATTTCAATTTGTATACATTTAGACTCTCCTTCTCCCACTTCATATAACTAGTATAAAATGAACATGACAATTCAACATAAATTGGTAGCTCCCATACAAAACTGCATCAATTTTAAGTTTTCGTATGAAGACTTTTTTTTTTGGTTTTGTTGCTAATTACGCTAGAACGCCAGATTTGCTGTATTGTATGTAAATACTAATAAAATATTCCACATATATCCTAATGGAACTACTAAAGTAGAGAATTTATGGTTCATATAAGCAGCCTAACACAAGCTACAGGGTGTCTCAAATTCGTGCACACTCGACTGCGGCTTTTCTTTCTCTTTTTTTTTACGATTTTTGGCTTTGCGTGGCTTTTAACTTTGCCTGGCATTGTTTTTCATAATTTTTCGCAGAGTTACTTGCTGCTGTTTGTTTTCAAGCGTTGCCAGCTCGTTTATTCAACTATAAAATTGTGCAATTTTCAATTTCATAAAGTAAGTTTATCGCTACGAGTTGTTTGTGTGTTTGTTTGCCAAAAAGTTTGAATTATGATTATCGCTAACACACACACTCACACTCATACACACACACACACTCACACAGATACTTTTATATCCATTCACCCGCATTATGTGCAATTGTTGGCAACTCTGTACGTTCGATTCATTGATGTTAAATGCAGTTAATTAAATTTTATGCAATTTATTTTACGCAGGTTGTATTTTTTTTTTCTTTTTGTGTGTTTGCACTTTGCTTTGTGCATTTTTTGGGTGAAAGATTTTCAAACAAAGCTTAAAAATGTTTTCCACTCGTATGTGTGTATGTGTGTGTGCGTGTGGTGTATCTGTGTGTATGTATCTGAAAAGTGCTGTTGCTTTGCTGCTACTACTACTATTTGCTATGTGCAAATACTGGTAATACTTGGATTTTTGTTTTGTATTTTTCAAGCGTATATTTTTCGTATTCACTCAGATATGCAATACTCAATGCTGTGTGTATGTATCCGTTTGTAAATAGTAGCAGTTTGTTTACTTTGAAACGTTTCGCTTTGCATATGAAAATATATTTTTTTGTTGATTTGACATAGATTTTCGGCGAAATTGAAATTGGTTTTTGGTTTTGAATAAAATTTTTGTTTTTGTTGCTCTTGAATATCTAAGTTTGTTTATAGTTACAATGAAAAATAAGATATTTAAGTTTTTTTTTTTGTATCGCATAGGGATGCGAGTTAGATAAAATCATTAAAAGATTTGCTTTAAGCTTCGAAGCCTGGGAATTCACGTCAAAATGGCATTTCTTCATGTTCAAACTCCGCACACTTTGAGATTTCTCATTGAAACAAACTTGTGATTTGCTGCTGGTCCTAAAATTTTTTAAAGAGCGCTGTTACGGATATATTATTTCTCAGAAGAAATTCGCTATAAGCTCGAAGCATAAACGTTTGGGAAACATTCAATATATTTCCTGGACTAGAGTCCTAAATGTACAATTTATACAATATCAATATTATTAATTTGATTCACAATTTGTATGTAGTTGCTTTAAGTCAAACATGTTCGATACAACAAAATATATACAAAGTGTCTTTGTATGGCAGGTATATCTTCTAGTGCATAGATTGCGATCATTTTTCAATTTGTGTTGTTTATTGTTATAAAATGTCTCCATACAAATTTTCAAACCAATATTTCCAAGATTGAGGGAATTCGACGGACAGGAACGCACAGAGAGGTGGACAGACGGACATGAATAGCTTGGATAGCCACCATAACGTATAAATTTGGATATTGACCGTAACAAAGGTTTCAATATAAAAGAACCTAAGAATCTTACGTGAATCTGCATGGGGACTACCTCCAAAACTGTGTGGCATGCACCCACTAACATATTTGTGATGATTATGTTCAAATTCTTACTCAGCAACTTTAGTAAGCTGTCAGAAAGCCAATTACTTTGCGCACAGTTCTCGCCAACGCTTACACACAAATACATGAAACTATCACAAATAGTTGCAAATATTAACCAAATGCAAACAGCTTCTTTACATCTCCCTATATATTTTTTTGTTATCTCTCTTTATCTCGGTATACCCTACTGTTTCAAAATTTGCTTTAGCGATCTTATTATAAAAAGTATTGCAAACGAAATCGAAATTGTTAAAACAGTTGTAAGTTGTGGTAAACTTGGTGGATACCAAAAAAAAAAAAATAAAAAAAAACGAGCAAACCGAATGAAAATAAAAGGCAACAGAGCACTTTTGCGATTCACTTGCTCTTTAATAGTTATTGTTTCGTTCATATCTTTCACAGTTTTTCTTAAAATCAAGCTGAGTGTAACAAGTTTAAGAATTTTAGGTCTGTTTTTTGAACCAATGAATAATTTGTACTTGATTTAAGAAATTCAGTACACAGCATATTTTCGCTAGAGCTATGGATCAATTCAAGTACGGAAATACTGTTTCTTTTTCTATTAGTCTACTCGCTTGTATATATTGCATGTACATATGTAACTGTGTCATACGTACTAGAGCACAAACCATCAAATTCTATATACATATTTTTGTAATAAGAAAAGTGAACAAGAGTAGAGAGAGAGAGTGTAATATGACATAATAGAGTGTCATTTACTCTCACTTGTAATCTTTAGAAATTAGAGCAAATAAATGGTTTATTGAAATGTGCACACATTGCTTGCTGTGGTTTCTATGATCAAATGCCACACAATATTGCCTCAGTTAAGAGTATTGGAAAATTATTTTAAGTGTCAAATAACAATAAGAAAAATAAATAAATAAATAAAAACTGAATATATGGTATTTATGGTATTGCTTATTCAAAGCGTAAACTGTTTGTGAATTATGAGGCTTTTAATCTTTTAATATTAGAGCTGAAACTTTCAGTACAAATCTGTACTCAAGTGAAGTACAAAAGTCTCAGAATAAAAAATAAATCGTCTTTGACTTGTGGTAAATTCTTAAATCAATCTCAGAGCGAAAAAAAAACTTCAGAACAGAATCAAATTTACTCTCTCAGTTGCTCCAATTTCTTCTCAGCGATAGTAAATGGAAAAATCAATGGGTTGTGATTGGGCAATGCCATGTGTCGCGTGCATGTGTAAGTGTCACGGCTCGATACCAGTTTCCTTTTTCCACCAAAGAACATTTTTATAAAACGTGCAGGAAAACAAGAAAATTAGATTTGTATATTTATAAAATATAACATATATTATAACATATATTAAATGCAAGTTTTTTTTCTGTGTACTAATTTGTATGATTTGCTTAACTATAATTGTGTCATATGTATTAGAGCACAAACCAACTTACGTTGTAAGAAAAGCGACCAATAGGAGAGAGAGAGAGAGAGAGAGAGAGAGAAATATGCAATATAATATACTCAATTTTGCTCAATCGCTCTTACTTATACTCTTTAGAAATGTGAATAAACTGTTTGAAATATGCGTACGTCTCTTGCTTTAGTTTGTTTGGTCAAACGAAAACAAACAAAAGCGTATATATTTGCCTCGTTTGCCAATTCGAATACATTTCATGCATGGTTTTAATATGTAACTATATACTATATTCCAAGCAAAAATTACCCATATAGACCAAACAATTTTATTTGACAACAATAAATCTAAAAACGACAATATGCTTGAGCATTTCAGACTGCGTTTGCTGTTTATATCCACAATTTTCCGCTGTTAAACTTTGCTTAACACGATTTCCGCCAAGTTAACGCAAACCCACATTGTAATTTAACACACTCCTTATGCAAAAAACTTGCTATGCACAACGCCAACAACTTAGTAACAACTAAAACTATATAATTTAATTTCAAAGCACTTCAAACAAAAAAAAAAAAAAAAGTGCGCACAGTGGCGACTTCATATGCCAAGACAGACGGACAGACTCTCTCACACACACACACACACACACCCGAAATCAACTTGAAAAGTATCTGCCACCAACTTGAAAATGTTAAATATTTCTTTAATTTGCCCAAAGGCGTTAAGTAACCAACGCCAACTAAAACAAGCTATCAAATGTAGCTGCTAACTGTAGCAGACTGGTAGCTTAAAATCATAGATACATGTACTATTAAAGTCAGGCAGGCAGTCAGTCAGTAGAGCAGCAGATACTTTAACTGAAAAATCGAGAAAAGAAAAACAAGTCTCGCATATATCATAAGTAGTATCATATGTAAAAACGGTGAAACATATTAAATGCATTTAAAATATTTCGTATTTTTTTCCATAATAAGTTCAAACATGCACAGAGTTAAGCTTTGGGGGCTTGCATGTTGATAGATCACCAGCAACACCATGAGATGTCTAATCTTGAGTTATGTTGGAGAAATAAAAAATATATGTTCCTATTTTTTCTTTTGTTGTTGTTTTTTTTCTTAAATTGTTAGATTGTTTCAAGCTGATAATGTTAAAAGACAAGCGTGAATGAATAAATAGCGCAACACACTTCAAGACATGTTTTAAGATACTTTTTGTTTTTTTTTTTGTCGTTTCTGGCTTCAGATACAAGTCGAATTGAGTTGAAGAGTGTTGAAAAAATTATAAAACAATTAATAGTTTGCCGCAAGCAAACTTCAGTTTGGAAAAAATGCATTGCAGGCGGTTTTAATTTAGGTGCTTTTTTTTTTTCTTTTTTTTTATGCATATGAAGTCTTGACTTCGTTCAATAAATTTAAAGTTGTCTGGAAATTATTTGCGCTTGTTGCTGATAACTCGGCAATGATTAGCTTTTGTGAGTAGTAGATACATGCAACATATATTTTAAAGTTTTTTTCTTTACACACTACTTGGACGTTGGAATTAATGCTGCTGGGAAGTGTGATGCATTCAAACTCATTCTATGCGATGGCTCGTTGCATACACGAGTATCTGTTTATCTGTATGTGTGTCCGTCCGTTCGTCTGTCTGTATGTCTGTCTGTCTGTCTGTCTCTCTGTCTATCTGCATGTCTGTCTGTCTGTGCGCAATGAGCGTAAAAGTGAATGTTCAAAATGTGGTGACATGCATTTAAGATACTAAAACATAAATTATGTTAATTTATTGCGTATCTTTTGAGTATGTTTGTCAGTTTGCATTTAGCATATTTTGTTACAGATACGCGCGTAGTTAGTTTTAGTTATGTATTAAGTTCGCGGGCGTTTGTGTTAGGGCAATAAATGCTTTAAAATATAATATTTATCTGTTGCATTTTCGAGGTGATAAATATGTCAATTGATTTTGCGCTCTTTGACTGCGCTTAAATGGTGCGTGATCGATGTTTGACACGTATTTACTTTGGTATGGCATGAAAGAGTTTGACATTTAGTTAATTTATTAATGCATTCAATTGCTGTGGGTGTACTTTTGGGCAGCATGTGGTATGTAAATGCATACTATGCAACTCTACTTATCACATTGAGTTAGAATTTAGTTTCATTTGATGTTGCTAGTAATTTCTATAGCTACACTTTAAAAAAAAAACGGTAGGATTTTCGTACTTGAATTGATCCATTGCGGTAACAAATGTATGGTGAGTACGGATTTTTTTTCAAAGCAGGTACAAATACTGGTTTCAAGAATGGAGTTGAAATTCTGAAATTTAGTCCACTTTAAGCTTTACTGTGCTTGATTTAAATAAAAAATTTGATTGATTTGAGTATAATAGGGCTAAAAAAAGAAAATAAAATTAACTACTTCGTCTTAACTACCTCGCCTGCCCGTTAGGAGTTGTCGAATCAGAGGCAATTGGGTTTCCCATTTACTGTCAGTGCGAAGAAATTGGAGCTGCTGAGAGAGAAAACTTTATTTTGCCCTCATGTGTTTTTTACCTACTCTCAGAGATTCACAATTAAGAAGTTTCTACTTCAAGTTAAAAAAAAAAACATTTTTTTTTTTAAATTCTGAGACTTTTGTACTTGATTTGAGTACAGAATTAGTGAAATGGGGGGGGGGGGGGTTAGTCTGTAAAATGATTAAATTATCCCAAGCCCATGTTTTTTCAAAGGTCCGGGATGATTGGTATTGCATTTTATGCGAATGCAAAGCAGTTATTAACGCATGTAAAAATAGGCGTCCGTAGTTTTTTAGTCCCGCGCACAGATTTTCGCGCTACTGCTCTGCCGGTAAAACCAAGTATATACGTAGTTTGTTCAAATGTGTTTTGTTTTGGACGTGTGGTTTTCAATCTGGCAACACTGTTTTCGGCAGCTGTTTTTTTGGCAGCTGCCACTTGATTTATGTTCAGTTTGGTTTGCCATTTCATAATGAATAGACTTACTCCGGAACAACGTTTGCAAATCGTGCGAAATGGGCCCAAAATGAGATGGCCACCGATCCCGATTTTCACAAGAAAATTTTGTTCAGCGATGAAGCTCACTTTTTGTTGGATGGGTACGTTAATAAACAAAATTGTCGCATTTGGAGTAATGATAATCCACAAGCCATTGTTGAGACGCCGTTACATCCTCAAAAAGCCACTGTTTGGTGTGCTCTATGCGCAGAGGGACTCATTGGTCCATATTTCTGCAAAAATGAAGCCGGCCATAATGTTACAGTCAATGGGGAACGCTATGGAGCCATGATTAATGACTTTTTCGTGCCTGAATTGGAAAATGTTGATGTGGGCGACCTTTGGTTCCAACAAGACGGCGCTACATGCCATACAGCAAACGAAACAATCAATTTATTGAAGGAAACTTTTGGTGAGCGCATTATCTCGCGTCGTGGGCCTGTGGCGTGGCCTCCAAGATCGTGCGATTTAACACCGCTGGACTATTTTTGTGGGGTTATGTAAAGTCGCTTGTCTACGCAGACAACTTGGAAGAGAATATTCGGCGCGTTATTGATGACATATGGCTCAAATTGATGCAAAAAGTGGTCGAAAATTGGGCCTCTCGGCTGGAATTTATTCACCCACTTGCCCGAAATCATTTTAAAAATATAATGGCCAACCCTTATCTTTATAATAAAGCTAAATTCTTGGTCACCACATTAAATTATATGCGTTTTATTTCTTCTTGAAAACCACACGTCTAAAAATAAACACCTTTTACTTAGTTTGTTCAAATGTACTTATATAACAGGCAGAAGGAGATATTGCAGGCCAACATACTAGCGTAGCCGGCGTCCGTTGCTACGCACCTTAGATTTTCTTATACATAATATGTGGGCGTGTTATTACTTATTTTTTCAGAGCATCAAATTTTGTCCGGTGCTCTTTCCGGTTGTATCTAATCAAAGTCAAAGTCAAGAGTCGAGTCAAGGAGGCATTCTAACCCCATAAGGTATTAATGTTCTGCATCAGCACGTGGAGACGAGTGCATTTAAACAGTTTTTCTGGCTTCACCTGGTATGAATGTTATTTTTGGTCCTAACCACAAAGAACAAATTTGTTCATTACACCCAATATCAAGTTTAAATTCGGTTTATGAACTAACGCTACACATATATACTCTATATATACATCGGTGTGATCTTAAACTCCCCCCCCCCCACCACTTTAAAGGATTTTTCATGAAAAACTTTCTAATTATAGGCAAAATATATTTTGGTTTGATATTGTGGATGCTTATGAACGGACGCTTCACATAATTATCATAGCCTCCAATAAACTTTCCACCCACGTTTATGACGCTACCTGCTAAGTATACAACTTTAAAAATTTGTCTGAATGGTACTAAAACTTCGAATCAACCAAAGTTGACGACTTTTCTTGTTTATTCTTCTATGCTACTTCCCAGCAGCCGACACAGAAGCGAACATTCGCTAAACCAAAAACTTTACCAATCATTTTCGTATCAATGTAGTTCCAAAATGTACCTAATTTCTTTGTAAAATCAAAAACTAGTTAACTGCAAAATGCTGATGCTATACTTAACATTATTTATATTCAATTTAAATATATGCTATGGGAAGCTAATTTAGGATAAGATGGTTATATGTAGTTAAATAATATGTTCATATTTTATTAAAAAGTTTATTAAATAAAGAAAAGGAAACCCAAATTGTATGTCATTAACAAAATGAAGATGTGATACATACAAAATACTATCCCAAAATATATTGTAATAGATATCCTTATTGGACTATGGAGAATGAAAGTTCCACTGCCACAAACAGAACGACTAGTTGTGGGAATTGCAATTCGAGAAAGATTAGTGAACAACAGCCATTATAGATGTTGTTGTAACAGCTTGGTATGGGCTGATACAGCCACTTGAGCACAAATCACCCTGTGCAGATCGGTCCGGGGCGAAAACACTTTAAGTGTTCAATTTCTTTTTATAAAGCAGTTAAAATAATTATACTGTCTGGAAGATTCAAACCTAACAATGAAGTTTTTGCTAATTCTTGTTTTTTTTTTTTGGTAATTGAATTGGTAGTTCCATAATTTTAATTGTATTTTTTTTTTTATATTTACTTGATGGAACTATGGCCGCAGAGCCGCGACCACGGGCTGCAATCGTTTTATGTAATTACCCCGTAAGAACCATAAGAGGGCTAAGTTAAAAGGTTAAATAGTAAATTAAAAAATTATGTAATTCCGAAACGTACCAATAGCATGAAGCTCGTGAGGTACTCACACAGGTACCAGCGAGTTACACTTGACTCTAAGTGACGTTCAAGCAATATAAATATTTCGGTTTTTAGTATCTTTTTTTACATTCGATATACATATAGACATATGTGAACAACGCTGACTACCGTACAACATTTCAACATGGTCATTTACGCATTTAAATTAATAAACTCATTCATTCATACAATGAGTGAGTCAAACGATTCATTCAGCCAATAAGTGAGTCAGACGATTCATTCATACATTCATTTGTTCATTCTGCTGTTTGATAACTTTATACTTGGTATAAATACTTGAAACTACAAGCTAAACTGTAACTCAAATACTGAAACAAACTCACACTAAATTGTTCTAATTGGTTCTGGTTGAGTGCGCTCAGTTTAGTTTGGTTCAGTTTAGTTATATTCGATTCGATACGATTGCATTCTATTGAAATTTTCAGTCAGTGTAAACGATTTTTCCGCTCAACTCTTTGTCCAATTTTTGTCAAAGTGTGACAATTTTTCTTAATATGATTTCCAATACGATTTAAGCGAGATATTTTAATGTAAAATATACAAAATTTTATAAATAAATAAATCATTTTACAGCGCAGTTGAAATAATCATTCAGATTAGTAGATGCAAATCTAAATATTATAATAAAAATTAAAATAAAATGCAATTATTATGGACATCAATCTACACATCTTTACTACAGTTAATCACTCATATCACACTAATCACTCATTGCACAACTCATTACTCATCTCCATTCCTAAGAAATCTACCCACTTAAAAATTACAGGCGTTATATTTCATCTCGACAAGCTGCAACAGCATGTCAGCGAGTTACACTTGGCAGAGGGGCTTTCAAGCAATTTAAATATTTTTGTTATACACTTCACACGGAGTGTGAATAGTATTATAATATAGTCACAAAGTTTGCAAAACATTAAAGAAAGCATCGGTAAACCCATGAGAAGACAAGCCGATCTAGCCATGTCCGTCCGGCTGTCTGTCTACCTGTCCTTCTGTCTGTATGTCTGTCTGTCTATCTATTTGTCTGTCTGTCTATCTGTTTGTCTCTCTGTCCGCCAAGTTAAGCGGGCAAGCGTGTAGAGTTTTAAAGCTTCGGTTCCACCGAAATTTACGGTTTTTCTTGTTTTTAGTATCATTTTTCTTATTTTTTAATCATGCGATACATATGTGAACACCCATTGAAACAACGCTGACTACCGTACAACATTTCAACATGGCATTTACGCATTTAAATAAATAAATTCATGCATTCAGACAATGAGCGACTCCGACGATTCATTCATTCATTCATTCATTCATTCATTTGTTCATTTCCTGCTGCTGTTTCATGTGAAGACGAAACAAGCTCGTTAACGAAGCCAACAAGATCATTTTTTATACACGGCGTTTTGCATCAACGAATTGGGCATAAATACTTGAAACAACTAGCTAAGCTATTCATATACAGAACAGATGCACACAAACTGACTGACAGACTGACTGACTGAGTGGCTGACCATACAGCCACTCAGCCACACAGCGAAACTGACCAATCCGAAATTGAGCCGAAAACAGGTAGCAACAATTTATGAAAGTAGAATTTGCTCGTAGTAAGTTCATTTTTCACGTAATTCTTTATTTTTGTTCTTCTTGATCAATATTTCCTACGCTTTGGTTGTCCTGTTGATGTAGCCTATCATTTGCTCATGTTTATTAATGAAAGGATGCAAACGGAACGCATCTTTAACCACTTGATGTGGTAAAAACCAAGTGAAGAAAGCCTACCTGCAACTTCCAAAACTTCTGATTGTGTGACAATTGATTTATATTTTTCGTTTGTATTGTTGAGATTGATTGTAATCTGTAATTGAGCATTCGTTTTAGTATAACACTTTATAACAAATATTAAAAATTGGCTCCTCGGATGCAATATCTCAGCTCATAGCATTTTCACACGAACTATAAGAGCTAGAGACTTCAAACTTGAACATTTATTTTTATTTACCATACGCAGTTGTCTAATATTAAGTTTTATGTATGTCGCATGGTAATTTATTGCACTGTTATTGTTTTGCATGATTTTTCTCTCTGAGAACATCGTGGGAACCGACTGGTTTATACACAATCATGTGAAAACAGTTGCCGCTATTCACTTGCCTGCTCTCCTGTGTATGTTCCTATGTTTTCTGTTAGCAGTTTTTCAAATGTTTCTCGCGCACTAATGCCGCCATCGTTAAAGAAATATATGACATAAGCAATACCTCGCCCATGATGGATTAATGTAAAGCGCCGTATTTGCTCTGTATAGCCAAACAAAATGGGAGAGTAATTGCACCGCACTCAATGCCGCTCGCTCACGCGTACGTATAGAATAAAATGTGAACAAACATTCTCTTCTTCCAACGCCTTTGTGACCTCACTGCATTTGCAGTGGTGTTCCCTGCGTACCGATTTAACTGATTTTTTTTGTGTAGTACATTCAATTTGTTATTAGTAGCGATTGTATTGGAAAATTTACGATTTCATCGAGTTCACTTTCACAAAATCTTCCCAAAAATGAGAATCGGAGAACTCGTCCAAAATTCATAACTTTTAAACAAGGCGGACAATTTTCTTGGCCTTGGACAATCGTCTCGGTACGAAAAATATGCAATATGTTCGCATGAGCCCCAATACCCCTTAGATGTGTGTATTTTCAACCCCAATATTTCGGACTAGGATGATTTGTATGTTTCAACTATTTCGCTATGTATCGCATTTTTCAAAACCTTTTTAATGGTATATAACACCTATCGATAGAATTTATCAGTAAAACCATGAGCTACAGTTCGTACTTGTATGAACTGCCGTCCACAGTGCATGCGTATTCTATTTGTATTCTAAACGTTGCATTTAGCGTTTTACGTAAATTGTTGTAATTGGTTGTGGTTGAGTGGGCTCAGTTCAGTTCAGTTCAGTTCTGTTTAGTTTAGTTTAGTTCAGCACAGTTCAATTCGGTTCGATACGATTCATGCGAATGTAATGGAATCAAATCGCTTCGCTTCGTTGCGATTCAATTCAATGCGGTTGGTTCCTCTTCTACACAAAACTTGGCATCCATTTGTGATATTTCTCATGAGTATATTTCCTACTTGAGTTAGGTAATGCGCAACTTGGCCCTACTATGTATAATAAACATGCTGGTTAGTTGAAGTTCGTATATTAGTTTGGTTTCTTGGTTTATTCTCATTGTTGCTATTATCCAAAAAGGATGTAAATGTATTTCGTTTTGTATGCTGAGTGAATTTTCCATTGCGGTTGATTGATTTCTCTGTTTGATTGGTTTGAATATGTAAATATGTACCGACTATTTGGAATTTGTATGTTTGATGATGAATTTGGTTCGTATGAATAGCTTAGTCGAGTAGCCTTAAGTCTGAGTGTGGTAACATGTGCTGATTTTATTTGATATATGCAAATAACTTTTGTTAGCATAAATATGTATGTTAGTATATCATAAGTATCTAGAGATAATACAGCGCTTAAAGTTCAATGTTGCCATTGTTGTGCAGTATAAATTTGGAATGTAAATTATCAAAAATATATCGTTATATGGAGCGAAAAAAATATCGTAAAGCTATATTGTTACATGTCGATATATTTCGATATATCGTCAAAACAATTCCGGTAAATCGATATATCGACAATTACAAGTGTTTTGAAGCATAGACATTCGATGACTGCAATTGATTTCCCAGTCGAACTTTGTGGAACATAGCTTCCAATAAAATGCCTATTTATATTGATTCTTAAAAAGAAGAAGTATCTAACTAAGTTTTTCGGCATGCCTTAGAGATAAAATCTGGAATAAAAAGCAAGTGCCTACTAGACACTACGATTTAACAATCATAAGTCTATCAGGAGAGAGAAGAATCTGAACCATTCATGAAGATTAAATTACAACAACCATTCTAAAAAATGAAGTTTAGTTGCGGCCCAAATCTGTTCTCTGAAAATAGCCGAGCTGGCCATTAAGAAAACAACCCCAAATACAATAGTTTCCCATTCCTTGAGAGAACTATCAACGAAATTCGGCAAACAGGCAAATAAGTCATCAAACTTCACGAAATGGTTGAACCGATTTTGACGGAGCTTTGGCAGGTCAGAGAACTTTTATTCGGAAAAATGTGTTTGTTTTCACTAGTCAAATTGTTTCTATATTAAAAAAAAATCCATTGGGTGCATTACCCAAATCTCTTAGAAAAACACAAGAGATTTGTAAGCAGACCAAAGAGATTTCTGTGACACCGAGAATTGAAATTCGCGGTTCTGGAATTCTGTTCTGTATTGTATGATTAAAAAGTAGCGGTATATCAGGAATATATCGATACTTTAACGATGTATCGTTTGTATATATCGATACGCCAACAATGTATCGTCTGCATTTTTGTTAGATAGCTAAGCTTTAAAAAACTTCGATATGTCAAAAATCAAGGCACGCGTAGTCAAATTGATCATATTATGATCGATGGAAGGTACAATCGATCGTGTTAGACTCGCGAATGATACAAGCCACCAATGTACAAGATGAAGATGTCTGCAACAAATTAAGCAATCTCGTCACAAGTCGCGTTAAAATTCATGTCATACCCTACATATTGTGCATAATGCTTTACATTCCAAATATATCGATACGAGTATATCGAGTATATCGAGTATATCGATGAATCGATACATTTTTACATCCCGATACTTTTGTACATCCCTAGTATAAATAGTGTTTTTAAATTGTTTCGTATATTCTCAGACTGCAGCTATATTTGTCTCCTGTTGCATACTGCCAGATGCATTCAAGCGGTAGAAAAAAAAATCGTTGCAGGAAAAAAAATTCTCGCTCGTTGACAGTGTGCAGTGAACTGTGTAGAAAAAATATATTTCATTCGAATATTTTTCTACATACGAGTCTTAAAATTTATTTTTGTTGTTGTTGTATTTTTTGTGCCCATTGAGCCGAAATAAGTTGCACTTTAAATTTGTATATGCATTTTGTGTATTGTGTGGGCGTAGCGCTACCTATTTAATATGTATGCAGAGTTTGCACAATATATTTCTTGCTGCTTAAGTTTTTGATGTAATAAATAAAATATTTCATGGGAACTGCACAGGAGCTGTGTTTTTGAGATAAGGGGCCCATATATTATTATTTTAATATTATCCAGCTTTTACAATGTATTTGGGGTTAAAATTTACGCTTTAGTAATTGCTTATATGTTGCTTTAAGAACGAACAGGCTAGTACTTAACTTTTTAGACAGCTAAGCATTAAAAAATACTTAAGCGGCATCAAAATTTGCATCGGCAGTCAGAACATCTCTTAAATATACTGTTGCATATTCTTGTTCCTAAGTTACAGTTCAAATTGAGGTAGTGAAGTTCAAATAGAAATTTAAATGCTCGCTAGAGTTTGCCAACATTCAAAATCATTTGACTTATAACTAATCAAAAAGCCAGGGAGATTTGACTACAGGTTAGCTTGATTGCTTTGGAACATCTGTGAACATACAATTGCAAAATTTGCGTAAAGAATTGGGCACGATTTAAAGCAACTTTTCTAACTGATTATGGAAATCTACTACAAAAGACATACTAAGGAGAAGGTCACACTGAAAAAGCTATATAATTTTTCTTTGCGACTACATGACAGTTATCAAATAGCTTAAAATATCACGGTTGGTGGATGTAGCCGTTTGCAGAAGTCTATATTAATGGAGAAGTTTCTCATTGCCATTCAGTTGGGCATAAAAAACCGGATTCCCTGGGTAGCCTTTTAACATCTCTTTCGGGGTGAGCATAAATCGATCATGTTAGCCTCGCGAATGTTACGAACTTCCAATGTACAATATGACTCGGAACAATTCGCGTTAAAATTCGTTTTATGCCGAAAATATCGAGCATAATGCTCTAAATCGATCCAAACGAAACTCCATGTTCGGCTGCTATCTCCCTAGAGATTTTCAAACAAATTATTTTTAATATTTCAGAGGTTTCGGTAAGTTGAGGAAGTGAATAGACGCCCAAAATGAGGCAAATCATCAACCATAATGCGGTTCGATTTGAACTTTTTATATCACTCGAAAACTTGTGTTCCTGGCTTTGACTGACGAACTTCCCAAAAAAAAAAAAAACGTCTAAATTCGCAGAACGCACCAAACACTTACTTCTTCTCAATGGATTGGTCAAGAAGCAAAATTGTCTAATTTGGAGCACAGAAAATCCGCACGAGATTCAAGAGAAACAATTGTATGCACAACGAGAAACTATCTGGTGTGGATTTTGGTCAGGTGGCGTGATTGGGCCTTACTTCTTTGAAAATGCAGTGACTGTGAAAAGTGACTGTGTATGGCAACATGATAACGGAGTTGTAATGGCCTCAACTGGACGGTATGGATCTTGATCACATTTTTGCAGGACGGCGCCACCTGCAATACCGCGCATGAAATAATCGCCACCACACGCTCCAAAATATTTGCTTTCCTTATTGATATTTAAAGTTACTTACCTACAAATCAAAACGATTGTTGATTACTTCAAAGGTATCAAATTCTAACATGTTCAGGTGCTTGAAAAATTTCCAAATATAAAATATTTTACTTACCGATTTCCAAAGCACTTGCGCCACTTGGACCCAATACACCAACTCCACCAGCGATGCCATTGTTGCCAGATCCGACGCTGCCGCCATTGCCGCTCAATAAAATCAAAGTCAATGTCAGCCAACATAAAGTTTTATTATTATTAACACCATGACGTTTAATGCGGCAATAACTTTTTAAATAATTTGTTGCAAAATGCCAACTGTAAGCGAAGTGACTGCCCCTGTTGGCAGCAAACACATTCGCACTTGAGCCGATGAGGTATCGGTGATGTTTTCGTTGCGTTGCTGAGCATGTACCATCTGAGGCGGCGCCATTGGAGCAAAGGTGGCGCCGCCTTCGATGTGGCTTTAAGTTGTATGTTCCATTTTTTGCTTGTGTTGCCTTTTGCAATTTGCGCGATTTCAATTGTTGATTTTTTATAGCCGACGACATTTTAACGTTTTGTATACTAAGTCGTGTGCATTGATGAAAATTTCACACCTCTTTTTTATGATTTTCTTGTTTTTTTTCTTTTTTTTTACTTGGCTTTGTTTGTGGCACCGGCTGCTGCTGCTGATTTTGTTGCCTTGAAATTGTTGCTAGCGGCAGCTAAGATGGCGGCGTACTGCGCGCTTCCGGCTGCCGCTTCCGGATGTGTTACGCATGAAAAATGGCATCGCTGACGTTTTATACAGTTTATTTGTTTTAGTATTAAAAAGAATCGTTTTTAAATTTAAGACACGACTTTACACTGCTCCAATACACATACACCACACATTTCTTTTTCACCAAGATCTGCAAAGAAATAAAGAAAGGAAATGTTAAATTAGTGGCACATTTTTTAAATTTCAACTTAATTGAAGTTTAAATGAACAATATGATTAAAGACTAAACGAAGCGCCGAGTTGGAGTGACAAAAAATGTTCCAGAAAAAAAAGAAAACATTAACGCCGCAACTAAATACATCATTGTCAGCAAATTAATGTGACGTGACCTTGCAAACTGTCAGTTTTGTTACTAAAATGTCAGACGAATGCTATGAGAAAGAAAATCCTGTATATATTCAGAGCACTCGCTGGAACCTCACATATATAAGAGAACGTATCAGTAGCACAGTTGAAAAAGCAAAGTCATGCCAATGCACTATGGAGAAAATGGACACAATTTGTGGCATAAATTAATGATTAAATTTTAGTTATTTTAACTTAACTTAACTTAACTTAACTTAACTTAACTTAACTTAACTTAACTTAACTTAACTTAACTTAACTTAACTTAACTTAACTTAACTTAACTTAACTTAACTTAATTTAACTTAACTTAACTTAACTTAACTTAACGTAACTTAACTTAACTTAACTTAACTTAACTTAACTTAACTTAACTTAACTTAACTTAACTTAACTTAACTTAACTTAATTTAACTTAACTTAACTTAACTTAACTTAACTTAACTTAACTTAACTTAACTTAACTTAACTTAACTTAACTTAACTTAACTTAACTTAACTTAACTTAACTTAACTTAACTTAACTTAACTTAACTTAACTTAACTTAACTTAACTTAACTTAACTTAACTTAACTTAACTTAACTTAACTTAACTTAACTTAACTTAACTTAACTTAACTTAACTTAACTTAACTTAACTTAACTTAACTTAACTTAACTTAACTTAACTTTACTTAACTTTAACTTAATTTAACTCTTACTTAACTTTAACTTAACTTAACTTCAACTTTAACTTTAACTGTAACTTTAATTTTAACTATAACATAACTTTAATTTTAACTTAACTGTAACCTAACTTTAACTTGAAATTTAACTTTAAAGTTTAACTTTAACTTTACTCTTAATTTTAACCTAACTTTACCTTTAAATAGTGGTCCCGTCCCTTTTTGATTTTTTGTTGTTTTTGTAATTGTTGATTTTTATCTGAGCAGTTGCCCAATAAGTGAATATTATCTTCCTGTTATTTTTATATAACGATTAGGTCTATGATGACCTGAAGAAGCTCCGGTTTGCCAGCGACTAGCGCCGGCGCGCACTAAACTACACCGTATTGTGCACGTTCCTACGTGCGGCCTTGACCTATAGACGTTCGTAGAGCCACCTAAGTAAGTAAGTATTTTTATACATCTTGCTTGGATTCTCCGTCCCCTAAAACTCTTAGGGCCATTTTCACTACTTGCCTATATCTTTATTGCGCATTTTTTCCACTCAATATCACGATTGATATTTAGCCTATAAAATGTATTGCCTAGTTCGACCAGCCATATCTTGGAAATGCGTGTTTTCTAATATACATATTTCTAAGTCGTGAAAATGGCACTTTCTATCCCAAAGATGAGGTTTCTTCACAAAAGTGCTTTCGAGAGAATATAATCTTGTAAACCACAGCGATTAAGATCCATCACATATTTTTCACCACAAAAGTGTCTTTCTCTGAAATTTTAACCATAAAAAATACATATAATGCAACCAAGTGCTTTTCGTTCGCAACAGCTGAGTTTAACATCTGTTATTTGAACAGTTTTTTTTTTATTTTAACATTTTTGGTATAGAACATTAAACTTTGATGTATTTCTAATATACTATTTATCATAGGATAAAAGAGTTCGTTAAATTCTATTATTTTCAAAAATTATTTTATGCAACTGAAAGTGTTAATTTTTACCATAGTACAATGTCTGCAGAGCAAATACTATCTCACTCAAACTTAAATTTCATATTTTTTTTTCGTTCTCACAAACTTGGCTGACATCATATGCCAAAACGTTTCAAAATATGTATATACATACACGAGTAGGAACACAAAAAATAAGGAAAATAGGCTGGGAGTTTGAGTGACTGTCACACAGGATACACTTTATACTACATCAAGCGCAGCATTTGTTGAAGTTACTACTAAAAGAGGTCGCTGTGTGCTGTTGGCAGAGCAGGAGTTGGATACTCACTCAGTCATACATCAGTCAGTCATGCCCTTATACCGGAAATCAACAAGCACAGCAGCGCAGTGAACGTGTGCCAAAATTTTATATTTGCACCATTGAAAACGAAATGAAAAGATTTATTTAGATTTGATATAAATGGATTTTGGGTTAGTGTACATATAAATTGGATATGTGATGATTTTGCTGCTACATATATATGTAGCTACAAGGTATGCTGAGCTAGTTACATAAATTCGAAATTTTAATGGCAAATATTGGATTTTAAAAGGGAGTCAATACAGAAAGCTGGTAGTGAATAGTTGCTTATTGGAATAGTATTTATCAACTACGCACTTTAATATTTCAACTAAAAATATCAGTAGAATTGATGTAAACATGAAAATGCATTTTCGCATTGTAAGTATAAACAGAAGTTTACAAAATAAACCAAACATTCTGTAGGAAAAAGCTTTTTGAATGGAAAGGTACGAGTACTTATTAATGTGTTGCACAGTATTTTTTGTAGGAGCAATTGGATAACGCAGTTGGATGTTATACGTGGTTAAGCTAGAAACATCTTTTCACCTTTCTTGTTGTGAACCATCAGAAAAGCCAAGAAACTCAAGGTTTTTGTGATGAATCTTAATTTAACGAGGCACTCGGATGCTGCTAATGGAGGAGTAGTCTACGGAGAACTTTGTTCATGTCACCAGACACAACCCTGTCAGGACCTCATTCCATCCAACCTTTTCCAAAATCTTTGCACCCACCACAACTGGCATAATCCAACCAGCTGTATCAAATAATTCAGCAATTGTGGACATACTACTCGCTTCGTAAATGAAGGATTTAATTCAAGCGGTTTAGCAACAAAGAAAAATTCATCAGCATCGGGTTAGGGACAACTGCTAGAATGTACTTACAGTTTGCTGTCCATTTACGCTATGGGAAGCCGGAAGACTCCAGAACTGTGGTCAGTTCTTCATAAATTTCAATAGAAGCAGTAATGGTGTGAGCTCCAACCAAAGCATCGTCAAGATACATACACTTCCGTAAAACCTTTGCAGCAGGAGGGTATGTGGATTCTGAATCTTCGGCTAAGGAAACAGTCGAAGAGAATTTACTAATTCCTGCCGATACATATTTTCTATGTCTAACACAGCTTGTAAGACTGCACCTCTGTGAAGAATATCATTCGGGCTTATTCCAGTAGATGTAGGGCACGAAGCATTGAAAACTTCCTTAATCTTTGTCGATATACTGTCAGGTTTCTCGACATCGCAATGTGGTACCTAGTAACGTTTAGTTGAGCCTTCAGTTATTATTCAACACCATGCGAATGATGAAATCAACACGGTTCCAATTAGAGAGCTTTCCATCCAACGACGATTGGAACGCGTATGACAAATAGATTTTGGTTTATCTTAAGAAGAATTTTCTATCAATTCAAATAAAATATACCGCACACGTCCAGATCAGACCACTAAAGATAGATATTTTTAGATATCTAGCTAAAATCGATATACGATTTCAAATTCTAGTTGAAGATTTTAAAAACTTCATCTCCATCAAAGCAACTATTCTAACCGGTTTATGCTTCATACTTTTATTAAATACGCTTACGAATAAGTATTTTTATACATCTTGCTTGGATTCTCCGTCCTCTAAAACTCTTAGGGCCATTTTCACTACTTGCCATATCTTGGAAATGCGTGTTTTCTAAAATACATATTTCTAAGTCGTGAAAATGGGACTTTCTATCCCAAAGATGAGGTTTCTTCACAAAAGTGCTTTCGAGCAGCACAAGTTCTTTAGAATGGTTAATGAACAATTTTATGTAATGCACTTGACATACAGCATACTCACTTAAAAGAAAAATTCCATATCATGCACTGCTGTCAATTCACAACTTATCATTTAATATGTATGTAGACCGCCATAAACTACATATCCACCACAGACTTCACACATCACTCAAATATTGTTCTGTATGTACTACAAAAGAAATTTGTGTGTTCCAATGTCGAATTGCTGCGTTCAAAGGTCTTCGCCTCAACTGTCGCACATTGGCAGGCGTACATCTGTTTTACTTTAGACTACTCATGTCAGTGTACATTTTTTGTCCGGATTCGCAACAATTTTTTTTTTTTGTTGGTTGTTTTTTTGTCTCTCCGGATGCTTTTGCGAATGCAATTTGCATGCTGTGCCGCAACACTTACACGGCTTGCGTGCTACTGTATTCAACTCAACTCAACTCAACTCAATTTAATTTTATTTTCTTTTTTTACAGTTGTGTAAAATTTATTTTGGCGCTTTCAACTGCCGCCAAAAACGACATTCACGACATCCATGCCATGCAACTCTGTCGAAGCTGTTTGCTGACTGTGACTCTGACAACCATAAAATGCTTGCATTTTTGTTTTTATTTTTTTTTTTCTGATCTGGTGGCGCGTTGCAATTTTCTGGTTTTTATTTTTATTTACTGCGACTGCATTCACTTTGAATATTCGTTGGCGTAAAATTTCTCATTTTAAATATGAAAGGAAGTGTGGGCGCCATTGAAAAAAGACCAGCTATGAAAAATGCCTGCCAGCAATAACTAAAAAGCAAAGACTTTGCTGTTTAGATGCTTTCTTCTAAGTTGCCCGTTTGAGTTTTATTAATTGTATGTACAAGTGAATGCGGTGCTTTCCCTTCTTTGCATCTTGTTGGTGTCTTAAATTGTGAGTTGGTGTAGTCATATTACTTTATTTTTTTTTTTATTTTGTCTGTAAGCTCTTTTATACTGCTCTAAATTATTAGCGCCAGTTTAAATTGGCCTCATACTTACATATATGTTTTATTGTCATTTGTATATGTCAAGCATGGAGTTTGTTGTGTAGTTTTAGTAGAAGGCTACAATTTGCGTCTATTTTTACCATTCACACTGTGAAATGGTATTATCAGTTTGTCTGAAAGTTTGTAACGGTTTAAAGGAGCCATCGTAGACCCCATAAAGTATATATATATATTCTTGATCAGCTCGACGAGACGAATCGATCTAGCAATGTCCGTCTGTATGTTGTTGCGCATTCTTTGGGTACCAATTTGTATGCTATCCAGTGTCAAATTTTGCACGTACACTTCTTTTTATTGCAGTTTAATAGAGTGTCAAGATTGACCCGCCGCGCCCACTATTTGTGTTAGCTCCCATACAAACTCACCGCCCGCTTTTGATTTTTTGTAAGAAAAACATTTTTATTTTAGTCAATATAAACTTAATAATTGATATAGTAACTTAATGTAGACGGATGCTTGACATATACAATAATGGGTGGGACCCGCCCACTATTTGGGGTAGCTACCATACAAACCTATGGTCCACTTTTTTATTAAAGTCAATATTAGGTTGTAATGCGATATGGTGCCTTAACATACATAGACAATTGGACGTGGCCTGCCCACTTTTTGAGGTAGGCCCATACAAACCCACTGTGCAATTTTGTCTTTTTTATGAAAAAATCTTTCATTTAGATAAATATTAGCTTGAAATTTGATTTTGTGGAATTTAATGGGCAACCGCTTCATATACATATACAAATGGGCGTATCCCGCCCACTTTTTGAGGTAGTCCCATACCAACCCACAGTTCATTTTTATACATTTGTATGGAAAACGTCAATATCAACTTGAAATTCGATATGGCAGCATCTTACACATCTACTACATCGCTTCATACACATCTAGTAGCAGCGTGTACCACCCACTTTTTGGGGTTGCCCCTATTTAAACCCCACTTTTATGTTTTACAATACTATTTATAATTTCGTGTGAATGGTATTAGAGCTTCGGTTCAACCGAAGTTAACGTTTTCTCTTCTGGTTTACAGTTCGTTTAAACTTTTGAATATTTAACGTGCATATAGATTAACTGTTAACCTTGCTGTTAGGTTGAACAAAAAGAAAAAAAAAACTTACGAATCATAGGTAAATGGATCAATTTGATACATACTATATTTTTCATAAAATATATCTAAAAATATATTTTTACTTATAGTAGGCTGAAGGTCCCATGACCGTTTGAACCTTGAGCATGCTATAAATACTATTCTATTTCAAGATCGCTATATATCAATTGCAAGAGTGTGCAGACGAGTGTGGTCGACTTCGACATAGTACTTTGTACCTATCTGTAAGGCAGCTTATATGAACCATAGATTATATTCTTTAGTGGTCCGATCTGGACATATGCGTGATATTTTATTCGAATTGATGATAAGAATTAAGCTATATAAATAAAAATCAATGTAAGCATGTTTGTCCTCTATGCGTTCCTAAACCATTCATGCGATTGTGTTTTGTGTTGGGTTCCTCTGTGCATGTACACGAAGGTCAAAAAATGACCCAAAAAATTTAAGATAGAGGAATGAAATGTTGTATAAGTGTTAATGGAATTGAAGTAGGCAGGAAAAAAAGGGGATTGGTAGCAAGGTAAGGGTGGTATGAGCTGTGGTTGAAGGGAGCAGAGGTAGTGGAATAATAGGTAGGGTGAGGGGCCATGGGGAAGGAGTGACAAGGGGTATTAGAGGCAGGGAAAGGGCAGCAATGCGCAGGGTATCAGCTAGTTAAAAATGGAAACGGAAAATATTCTTGCAAAAACAAAAAATAAGGCATAGGGTTCAATGGGGCTAAGCCTTAAAGTTGTCCGACATCTGGGATTATATGAAATCTTTTGCAAGTATTGACGTAGCATTTCTAGCCTAATTAAGACCATAAATAAGAAATTTTATACAAAACCTACAAATTGGAGAGCAATTTTGTATGGTGACCAGCCCATATAGTGGCCCGAACTGGAACAATGTGGTATATTTTATTAGGATTTATGTAAGCAAAACCAAAAAATTTACATACAAAAACTTAAAAAGGGGGGATAGGTTTATTTGCTCGCTACCCCTTAAAGTAGAGTCGGAATGTTCACTAAATATTAGTTATCTGAAGAGGGAAATAGAGAGTTTACGAGTAAATATTTAAATATCAAGTCTTTATCTTTTGTAGTCTTAGGCATCTATTCGTTCAAGCAATATTGGACGCATTCTGCAGAACTAAGAGCTGCCCGATTCGTGATTCTGACTGTTAATTTTACAAATATAGCAACGCACAGTACGAAAGCTTGAAGTAAAACTATTCAAATCTAATGGCTTTTCAGGAGAACTAAAACAAATAAACATATAGCAGGCATTGAAAATAGTCAGCGTCAATTAGTAATCAGTCTCTACTTGTATGAAAAGATATGCAATTCGGTTCCTTTCGAGTGAGCGCCGGAGTGGTGAATTTTACGACCACTGGTGGTTTGAGAATCCGTCAGTCTTCAATTGCTCGGCTACAGTTCAGCTGGACTTATGATTTTAGATTAGCTTTTAATTTTAAAAGAATTCAGTTTTATTTTTTTAACAAATTAAGCTGGCGCATTCAAATCACTACTAGCCACTTGTTCCTTGGGACTGGTGAAGTGGCCAGCGAAAGCTAATGCAACGTTGCACCTCTTGACCTCTGCCTATGGCATTACCGAGTTAGATACGATGGCCGGTAAATTCGCTAGCCCTTCACTAGTGAAGTACACCTACAGTGATAGTATATAGTCAAAACAAAAACAAAACACATTTAAACTGACCCGCAACTAACCGCTTAATTTAGCAACTACTTCGTAAAGAGGCATTCCTCATTTCAAACATTCTGTCTTCTAACCCTTTCATGTACTTTCATCAAAGCCGAATTCTTCATGGCACATGACTACACTGCTGTGACTTTCCCACATAAACAACGCCCTTCTGAAAATTATTAACCACAATTACGATAAAATTCACACAAAAACATGCCACAAAATAAATTTATCATGCATATACCAAATAATAAAAATAGGAGTGTTAGGAAAATACCGCCCACCCACACCTACATACATACACACACACACATTTAGCTAGGTATATACACTCACTCGTCCGCGCACATAAAATTAAAAAAATATTTTTCTATTAATTTGCAGCGCGTTGTCCTTTTTTCGAAATTTTTTTTTTTTAGCAAACTTGAGAGCGCTCATGCTTGTTTTCATGCACTGACAAAAAAGACACATCAATATTGAATTGATATTCGCTGCTCAGTTTAGTATTTGATATGAATATCAACGCTTTCATATCATTTAAACGTTAAAACTAAATATAATTCGAGTGAAAAATGTATGAAATGCGTAACTTAGTGCGAAAATTTTGCAAACTAATATAAACAATATGATCCTACGGTCACATCAATAGCACAGAACTCAAATTTAAAAATTTGACAATCACAAAGAGCAGTAAAGAAAAGTCTGTAGTGCGAATAGGGCGCAGAGTGAAACTTTTCGAAGATGCCGTCAAGACAGAAGTGACATATATTAAATGAAGCAAGTTAGCAAGTAAGCTGTGCTCTGAATGAAGAGGAGCAGCATTTAAATTGAAAATATTGGGAGCAGTTAGGAGATATACACACTCTGCACTAATGCATTCTGAACTAATCAAATTTATTTTAGGTTTTTAATGACAGTTCTAGCGTATATTGTAATATAAACTCAGTTCATCCAGGCTGCATCTACTTTCGCCACTCTGAATGCATCAAAGCTGGCTAGCCATGTTTTTCCTAGTCACCGGAAAAGTTCCAGATCCCTAAACTATGAAGTTTTGAACCAACCCGTTTTAATAGAATTAAATTCTGTCCGAAAAACTCGTTCAACTCTGTCAACTCTTTCGTAATAGTTTGTTTGAAAGTTTGTAACGCATTAAAGGAGCCATCGAAGACCCCATAAAGTATATACATATATTCTTGATCAGCTCGACGAGACGAATCGATCTAGCAATGTCCGTCTGTATATTGTTGCGCATTCTTTGGGTACCAATTTGTACGCTATCCAGTGTCAAATTTTGCACATACACTTCTTTTTATTGCAGTTTAATAGAGTGTCAAGATTGACCCTCAACGCCCACTTTTTGGGGTAGTACCCATACAAACTCACCGCCCACTTTTGACTTTTTGTATGAAAAACATTTTTATTTTAGTCAATATCAACTTAATAATTGATATAGTAACTTATAGTCGACGGATGATTGACATATACATTAAGGGGTGGGACCCGCCGCCAATTTCCCATACAAACCTATGGTCCACTTTTGACTTTTTGTAAGAAAAACTTTTGTATTAAAGTCAATATTAGGTTGAAATGCGATATGGTGCCTTTTAAGAGACAGCCGCTTAACATACATAGACAATTGGGCGAGGCCCGGCCAACTTTTTGAGGTAGCCCCCATACAAATATTAGCAATATTAGCTTGAAATTTGATTTTGTGGATTTTAATGGACAATATACATACACAAATGGGCGTGTTCCGCCCACTTTTTGAGTTAGTCCCATATAAGCCCACAGTTCACTTTTATGCCTTTGTATGGAAAATGTCAATATCAACTTGAAATTCGATATGGCGGCATCTTACACATCTACTACATCGCTTCATACACATCTATTAGTGAGCGTGTACCACCCACTTTTTGTGGTAGCCCCTATTTAAACCCCCACTTTTATGTATTACAATACTATTTAAAGTTTCGTGTGAATGGTATTAGAGCTTCGGTTCAACCGAAGTTAACGTTTTTTTGTTTTTATTTTAAATATTTATTTGATTCCTCTTCTTTTAATATTTTACCAACAAAAACACTATCAGAAACATATTCAACATATGCTCGCAAACATGTTGGCAAGTTCGCGCACAACAGTTTCGAACCTTACATCGAGCTGCTCGCTCGACATGTTCTGCAATGTGAATTGCTCTTTAGATTACGGCAGAGATAGAGAATAATTTTTGTCTCTATTTGTCTTCTATTCTTTTATTCTTCTCAATTCTTCCAACTGAAACGAAAAGAACTGAAAAAAAGCGAATGTTGTGTTTAAGAGGGCTACAAAAGGTCGGAGCGATTTGCACTTGCGTGTTTATATATAGATTATATTAACTTGTATACTTGTGACTGCTGTAAGTTGGCAGATTTGTTGTAAACAAAGAAACTGCTGATATTCGACAGTCACAGACAGTCGTTAAATGGTGTGCAGAGTTGTCACACCAATTCTAACACACCTGATATACTTTTTATCTCAAGAGAATTCCTATTGATATGATATGTTCCTGATATGATATGTTCGAATATAATAATTTCATATTTTCGAACACACGGGTTTATGTTTTTTTGTATAAAATATTGCAAATTTGATGACCATTTCAATTAAGCATATTTTTTTTCGGTGTGCAACTTCATATAGAACGCCTCCTCAACAGCTTTTCCACGCCAACACTTCGCATGACTGTCTATTTGTCCAACCATCTGTCCGTCCGTCTGTCTGTCTGTCCACTGCTCCATTCCTTGTTGACTGCTTTCGTTATTATACGCTGGCGGCAATCCATGTGCCCCTCAAAAGTACCATACAGCCTCAGTGTCTCCTTCTCCTTTGCAGTCTCAGTCTCAGCTGTGTTGTGCTCACTGCCACCGCCTCATGCTGCATGATATTGTGCTAGTGGCATGAAGTGGTGCGACGTGAAGCACTGTTGCAGCATGTGTTGCATGTGGCAATTAAATAGCGAAAGAAGAAAGCAACGCATTGAAAAAAGAAAAAAAAAACATCGCTCGATTGCAGCAGCAGCAGCAGCAGCAGCAGCAGCGGTAATAATAATTTTGGCGTATACAGTAGTCGCGGAAAATTTTGCAAAATCGTTGGCTGCTCTTTAGTAACTCACAACAATCAGTGAGTGAGAATAGTAGTGTTGCATAGTGTAGAATATTGTAGCATGAATGACATGCTGCACAGACTGCACACTGTCTGTCCGTCCCTCTGTATGTCTGTCTGTCTGTTCAACTGACTACTTTCTGCCTCCGTATATATAAGTATTCTGTTGCTCAGATACTCTAAAGAGTCTCTGTTTTCTGTTATGTATCTGCTACAGTGCTAGCTAGTGTCAGGGACTACTTCTCTGCATTCGTTTATTTTTGCCAGCCGCCGGCGTTGGCTTCAATTAATTTTCGGCGCATTATTGTTTGCGGGTGTTAATGTCGACAGCGATGACTACGTCGACACTGTTGGTAGTACTATAGATACAGCAGCGGCAGCTTCTGTTCCAGACTTATTTAAGTAGTCTAGTCGCTAAAGTGACAAACAACGCTGACATTCAGCGGAATGGCGGAGAGTAGGCGGACTTTTTGCATGTATTAAAGTTTTAATAATGTTTTATAAAGACTTTTACTTTGATCTATGTGTAAGGAACGTTTACTTCAATTTGTGTCAAAAATAAGCAGACAACATTTTAATAGCAACTTACAACTAGTATAGTGGAATATATACACATATATATTTTCCTGTCAATTAGACTCGAGCATCGTCTTCGCTGAAAACATTATATAAAGCATTGGAGAACACTCCATGAAACTAGTCGTCCATCTGTCTGTCCGAATGTCAGTAGCTTCGAATATGAATGTTTCAGTAATTAGGCTAACAATTTGAAAGTAGATATATAAAACCCTTTACCGGTTCTCACTCTTAATTCACTTGGCATTAATCAAGTGCAATTCATATCACTAAAGGCAAGTGAATTCAAATCGCAAAACCGTCTCATATGTTAAATATTTACCATTTCATCGAATTCACTTTCGCAAGTTTTTCATGATAGTGTGAACCGGAACAGACCTGATAGAGTTTTTTGTAACTAAATGTGAAATTGACCGAGTTATGCTCATGTTAATCTACCTATGTGATCTAGCTTCCATACAAAAACACTTTTCGACTGCATACAGGCCTTTTCCAGCCATCATTTTCGGAATGATTTTGTGAAAGTGGATTCGATAAAATGGTAATGGTAATCACGCTTGCTCTATGCATCTATGAATTCAAATTGCAAAGTTCTCCCAAACGTGAAAAATTTACCAGTTTGTCGAATTCACTTTCACAAAAACTTCACGCATGTGAAAACCGGAACATGTTAGATTTAATCTATTGAAAATTTTAGCATAGAACCTTTATTTTTTAGAATACAGTCTTGTCAAATAAGGCTATATTACATTCGTATATCAAGAATCATTTTGTTCATCCGGTAGCACGAGATTCAAATGCACTAGCGATTCGCTAACTACTGTTCGTTACTATTAACGATTTAAGTAACTGTTAGTCGTTAGTTCTTAGCTAGCGAAATGGTTTGCAGCGTCGCACTACCTGAAATGGTACTCGCAAGTTTGGAAGTGGCAGCAGATATCCAGTGACACAACGAGAAAAGTAAATTGCTTGAATTTAGGCGGCTGTATTGGGTGTATATTAACAGAAGTAGCTAAGATGTTGAGACTTTGCACTCAGCTCCTTTGGTGGAAGTTCGAATATTTTTAAGAAGTGAGTGAATTAAATTAACTTAGCAGGATGAATAAAAAAAGTGTATCCCTAAAAGTGGGCGTGGCGCGCCCCTTGATAATTATGTGAAGCAATCGTCCATATGAAGCCACCACATTAAATGTCAAGTTTATATTGCCTGAAATGCTAAAGTTTTTCATGAAAAATACCAAAATTGGGTGGTGGGTTTCTATGGGGCTGCCCTTTCTATTTTTCTGTATGTAAGGCGTTCATCCATAATAAGCCGCTATATTATATTTTAAGTTTATATTTATTGTAGTAAGAAAGTTTTCATACAAAAATCCAAAATTTGGCTATAAATTTCTATGGGGGCTACCTCTACAAATGGTCAATTTTGATACTCTATTCAACCGTATTAAAAAAAGTCTATGTGCCGACTTACAATCAGCTATCTTAAAAATTGGTGCCCAAAAAATGTGGAACAGCATTCAGACAGGCGGGCGGACATGGCCAGAGCGACTCGTCTCGTCGAGCTGATCAAGAATATAATAAATAATAAATAAATTAATGCATTTTTTTTTCTTTTGATTTTTTATGCTACTTTTAGGCTACTTATTTTTCACTAACCAATATCCAACTATTGTATAAGCGCTAACGAATGTCTAACCCTTCTTCTCTAGCAGAGAGAAGGGTTAGTCATTAGTGCTAATGATTTTCTAACCGATCATACTTAGCGAATAGCTAACCATTCCTGCCAATAATATGCCCATCATAATTTCGATAGGCAATTACATGTACGGTATTTAGGTCGAGCGATAGTAGTCACTACCGGTGTTGGGGTAATTGCTAATGCAACAGCTGTACAGCCGTTCTACTGGGAAGGAAAGTAGTTTTTTTTCTCTTCTGCTTTATAAGTATAAGTGACCAGAAGCTCGGTGGCAATTAAATATTCGAGACTATCCATTTAGACACACTCAATTCACTAAATTTTTGAACTAATGGCTTGAAAGTGAGATGACTTTTTATAATCATAAACAAAATGTTCGTAATGTGGCAACATACGAAATCACTACATTTGTTTTGTTTTATCAAACATGTTTCAACTTATGCAATCATTTTTAAGAATAATTGTTTACATACAAAAGGTTAATCCAACTAAGTTTGTTAATAATAGCAGATATTATTTAAATTGTACACTTATATTTATCATTAAGCCTCGATAGCTCAACTATAGTATGCGTACTGGCTGACAGTCCAGATGACATTGGATACACTTCACTCAGGAAACATTTTCTTTAATCTATAATTTAATTACATACTTATTAATAAAGTGCAAGTAATTTATGTAAGCCTTGAGCAGAAAACGTAAAGAATCAGTAAAATCGTTGATGAGGAGAGAAAGGAAATTAGAGAACACAACCAACAAAGTAAGAATCAACAATTTGTAATGATTTGCCTATTCGTGTTTGAAACGAAAGTGTATTGAAAACTTCAAATTTTATTTACACACACACACACACACACACACACACACACACACACACACACACACACACACACACACACACACACACACACACACACACACACACACACACACACACACACACACACACACACACACACACACACACACACACACACACACACACACACACACACACACACAAACACACACACACATACACACACACACACATACACACACGCACGCACACACACAGACACACACACACACACACAATATATACAATTTCTCTTGTTCCTTACCTTCACTACTTTCTAGGCATCATACGATTCTATGTCCTTACTCTACATTTTTTTCGTAATCAATAACTCACAGAACAAATCATAAAGTATATAATTCCCTTGACTCGTCTGGCATTTCATGCATTAAACAAATTACTGCGGAAAGTTTTCATAATTTCAACTTCATGCCAAGGTTATGTGCAATAAACGAATGCCGAATGCCAAACAATGTCATGCGGACTACTAAAATATTTCGATTTTTATTTTATTTCAAAAAAAAAAAAAACATAGTGTAATAAAAAATGGTTCATGACGGCAAAACAAAACAAAAAATATCTAGACAGCAAAATGCACAACAACATAATTGAAAGCCATTTTCTTTAATAAATTTTCGCTATGCGGCAACTAAACACTTCATCATATGGAAATCAAAAAAAAAAAAAACAAGAAAAAAAGTTAAGTTCAGTAGAACCGAAGATTTAATACATTTCAAACGCAACTAAACTTCCCAGCTGACCAATAATCTGTAAACAAGCGTTTTTTCGGATCTCCTCTCTGAATAAAACTATCGAATGCGGATCGGCAAACAATTCGCAGACGTACACTTGTTGCTCAGTTTGGGTGTCAAATCGTTCGCTTGCGCTGTTGGGCAGAATTTCACTTTCGGAACGCCTGCGGAAGTTTTACGGAAGAATAGTCCGATTTCATTTCCAAAATGGTGCCATGTATAATTTAATAAATGATAATACATTATATTTATAATAAAGAACTATAAATACAACAACAAATATAAAGACAAATGACCAGTTTCGTGGAGTTCCTAGGCAGAATAATAATATACATTTCATATGTTTGATGCATTTTTCAATAACTCCATTATTCCATTACTAATAATTGCTTATATGTTTGAAAGCTCCACTAAATTCTTATGTTGTTAAGTTCAATAAAAAAAAGGAAGTTTTATCTACAAAAACCACAAAAGAAGCTGATCTTTATGGGAACTACATCTAAAAGTAAGCAGGACACACCAATTAATAACTATGTGAAGATTCCGTCCCTTAGTAGCCACAATATCAAATGAAATGTAATGAAATGTATCTTCAATCATGAATTTTGGAAATTTTAAGGCGAAAGCGATTTCTGTATCACTCCCGAGTATGTCTCCATAGCCGATCAAGCAGTTCTTGATTGATTCATACAGACGAGGGACATGCAGACAGATGGACATGGCGAGTATGATTCGTCTTGTAGAACTGATCTTATAGTACATATTGAGTACATACATAGTACATATGCAATCTGCGATTCATCCTTTAATACGTTACAAACTCCATGACAAAATTGTAACACTATTCACCCTACTTGTGTATAGTAGAAAAAGAAAATCATTTTTTTAACAGTCAGGCTAAAATTTTTTTAAAAGTCAGGCTAAAAAATGAGCGCAAAATGAAATGAAATGGTTTCAAAAACAAAAAAAAAAAAAAGAAACAAATTCGAAACGAGCTGTTATTGCATGCGAAAATTAAAAGTCTCATGGTCATTTCCATATACTATAGAGAACTACTACTATAGAGCTAAAACACAGCTGCATGAGACACCCCCAACAATTTGGCTGCAGAAGTGCAAAATGCTGTAAATGTAAAAAGAAAACAAAAAAATTTAAGCAAAGTGGTTATACAGAAAGCAAATATTTCTGTTTTTGTTAATTGGATACAACGCTTGGGTTTTGCTTTTCAGCAGTCTCTGGCACTGTATAAGGACTACATACACTGATATTACATGCCACAGACTACTAACTCAAAACTGAAATAAAATTCATAAAAGCAAAAAAAGAAAAAAAAAAACGCAGGTTTTCTTTCGCTTGCTCTGGCTGACACTTTGGCTCACACTTTTTTGGCCCTTTTCGCAGTTTTTAGCCATGCAAAGGCAAGCGCCAAGGCGGCAATGCAAGGCAAGATATGCCCATGGGGCATTTCAACGCTCGCGCCTTCATTCATGCATTCATTCATTCAATGCCAGTCTGGGTCGCCTTGTCCTGTCCTGTCGACTGGTCTCTCTGTACGTCTGTACGTCTGCCCGTCTGTCCGTCTGTCGGTCCTATTGTCCAGCAGTTGTAGACATCGTCTCAGTCTCAGTGTCGTCGTGGCCATTCAGCACGTAATAAAAAATCGTCACATGTCTTTCGTATATCTCATGCAAACATTTATAAATGCGAGAAAAAATAAATGGAATTGAAAAAAAAATTGATGCAGCTAAAGGAATTACCAGCAGTGTTTAGGTATGTAGAATCGAAGCTTAAATGCGCTATATATGAGTTTGAAGCACGTGTAGAATGAACAGACAGACGGACATGGGTATTAGTGGTATTCACAATCTGCTAGTAGTATAGCAGTGAAATAAAGAAAGTAAATTTTATGTTCAGCCTTCAATTGTTGCTCAAATAAGCTTTTATTTGTTTTAATAATATAATAAAACGTCTATTCACAATGTTATCTTATCGTCTTAACGTATGAAACATTCAAAACAAGCAACAACAAACTGTATTTACGTAGGTTAACAAGAATTGCGAAACTCCCAACTTTAATCGATTTGGAACAGACGAATTAAAATGTTACAAGAATTTAATACTTTTCCTCATCCCTGATAGATATTGTCGTTGAGTTGCAATTCACAGATTTCACAAATTGCAAACAATTTTAGAACTGCTTGCGAATTATATTGATTTGAAAATTTTCAAACGTTCTTCTGTGTCGATTTGCCCAGTGTGTAAGTATGTGTCAACAGCTGATTTTAAAACGTTAAGCAGAACAAATGTAAAAATAAGCGTTCCCAACACCGTTTTGAAATTATTATACGATAAGATGATAAGATAACATTGTGAATAGACTTAAGCAACAGTTCGTGGGGGAATTATTTTGCTTAAACGTGCTAAGTAAGCAATATGGCAACTCAAATAACTTCGAAATGGTTTTTTTTTTTTTTTAAGTTTATCGGATGGATGAATACAACGGTTGAGATGAAAATACTATTTCAACGTTTCCAAGATGATTATAATCGGTGTTGCAACATGGTTTTGAAAAGTCAAAGTATTCTGTCTCGGATTGAAGTCGAGTTGTTTATGAAGTCCCACATGACGGTTTCATTGGACTGCACTACACCCAGCTGATCTCGTCAAATACAGATTATGAGTTTGGAATATGCATAGCTTTGCCATCGATTACGCCACGTATATGATGCTTGGGATTATAGTAGTGTATCAATATTTCTTCGAACGTTAAAATACAATGCAAAAAAGCTGACGTTAGAACAGCTGTTCGCACGCTTTCCGTAAATACTGCTTATTTAACAGAAACTCGGAACATGTAACATTATGAATGTAGTAAAAAACTTGTCTGTATTTACATATGTTAATTTTGTTTGAACAAATTTAACAAAAACTGTTACTACGAAAAATAAGTGTTTCATAAACTAGTAAGACCATCTTTTGTAAAATTCGGGCAATTATTGCATACACCCAATATTTTTGGCATTTATAGAATCTCATAAAAATGTTTATGAAAAGAAGTTAAATAGAAGTAAATATGCATTAGGGCAAATAGAAAATGACTCATACAGCAAGTTCTGGAGGCTTCAAACAAGTATTTGTGCCGTGATAACTTGTGTGCATAGTTAGCAGCAATAACTCGGTTAGTACTATACTCTACGAGATATTAAACACGTGCTTCGCAACCCAAAGGATTAAAATTTTACGGGGTATATGCTTTTTTTTTTTTTTAAATCGAATGTCTTCAAACTGAATTTGTAAACATATATTACCGGTCAATGCCAGGTAAATACTACGGGTGCACATTATTAGTAACTTTATTATCGACTGGTTTACAGTTTGAGTCAGCTTTAGTATTTAAATTTATTCTTTTATCTTCTTCTTATACCTCATTAACATTTGCATTATTTCTGTTCTCTTGCTTCTTTGACGCTAACTGCAACTGTAGTTACTTATTTTCCACTTTCAAATATTTACAGTATATGAGTTGAATATTTGTTCTAATTTATATAAATCTGTACTAAATATATTCCTAAATATTTATGCAGATAATAGCATTGTCCTTTTACAAGTTTTCCATAAAGCCAATATACCATCCTTCAAGCCTTTTATGAAGTGTACAAAAATGAATGGTTTAAAAAAAAAAACGAAAAAGGAAAACATCACATTCGTTGTAGTCAGTGTTCTTCACAATTCTTCAAATTTTTTACTCCCAAAAATTCGTTTTTTATATTTTCTCTACCATCCGAACATATTTTTAACTTTTATACCTATACACACATTTTAGTACTCATGGTTTCTTTCACATTATATTTGCTTTTGTTGCAACAGCAATTTGGGTCTTGGCTAAGGTTAAGGTTCTCTACACCATTTTTTTTCTTTCTTTCATTTTAAGTTCTTTTTTTTCTTTTTCTCCGGCGTATTCGCATAATGGCTAAAAGCCATTTTCATGAATAGGCGGGTGAAGTAGTAAGTGTGCATCGAGCGAAAAACTGTCCAGACGTTAAAATTAAATGCGCAAAATTACGCTGCAATTATGCGGCGTTGGAGACTGTTGACTGTCGTCCGTCCATTTGAAAGACCAACACGGAGTGCGGACCAACTCGACCGTTCGGGTTGCTTTGTTCATTCTTGCGTTCTTTGCGGAAAAATTATGGCTTTGGGAATTCATACAGTGCTCTTCTGGGGTATATACGGGGTATAAATGGTTGCAGCAATTGCACAAAGCGTGCTTAGAGTTACATGGAGAATATTTTTTTGTTATTGTGGCATAGAGTAAATGGTTTTCCCTTTTTTTTTTTTTTTTTTTTGTTTGGATTGTTTTGTTGGTTCTGCTGCGTGGGAAGCGGTAAATTATGAGTTATGTTTTTGGGCGTGAATGCGGCGAATTAATAGTAGTCTAATGTTTATACCAAATTGAAGAATCGAATGAGGAACATTTTACATTGATAAATCTCATTTTAAACTGCAGTATGAGGATCCTTCTGGAGTTTTTGACGCTAAATATAAGTCAGAAAAGTTTCTTCGAATTCGAACTTCTGAAAAAAATTTTAAAATATTGATTCTTCTTTCTTTCCTATTTCAAGAGAAGAGTTGAAAATTATCGAACTACTAGACAATTGTACAATAACTTAGGATTTTTAATCTCGAACTTGAAACTGAAGAAACTGATGATATAAGTTTAGCATAGCGCACACAATAGGTGATCTGTTCCCTAAAATTGTTAACATTGCAAAAAGATGTTTCTATTTTCACAGCGACAAACTGTTTTCACTATATAAACATACAACATCACACAAAACCATCTTTTTATTTATTTATGTTAAACATTTTAGCACAGATAGCGATTTTATCAGCTGTTTTTGTTGATAATACACTAAAAAACACCAGAAAAGTGACAAGTGGCAGCTCTAAAATGTCACTAGATATTGATATCAAGAAGTAGCATAATATATCTGTGAAAGCCTAGTTTCAGATTCTACACTTCATAATCATTGTTTTTTTTTTTTTTTTTTTTTGGTCGAACTGTTCACAGATCTTTTGTTTTAAATCGGAAATATAACCTCTTCTAGGAATATATAAATATAAAAATAGTTACTAAGAAACCAAGTCTTTTTATAAGATATGTTAATGACTATAGTCCAAAATAGTTAGATTCAAAAGACATAGCTAAAATGTCTGAGATGTATCTCTGTGAATATTTTCCAACTTATCTACTATCAACTATCTTATAGTCAACAAACTGGATGTCAACACATGCCTGTTCATTCTACAACAGCATTCATATACTTGCACATATATCACCAAACAATTCACTTAATTCACAACAATCTCAGCACAGTCACTTAACTTTAAGTTTACGAGCTTGTAGACGACATTTGAAATTGCATATGCAGACAACATTGTTTGACTGTAAAATGATAAATCTTAAACACCCGCCCTGGCTTTTACACTGTTTTGAAAACTCATTTAAGTTCAAAATTGAAATAATTTCAACGCGACTTTTATTGCAATGTCAGACAGACAACATCCGTCAGACAGAAGGATAGACAGACAGATAGACAGATAGACAGACATATATACTCAGTCTTACAACTAGACTCAGACGCACATATGTGCAATTTCCCGAGCAAAACTTATGGAGTTCGACGGCATTCGCTTACGTTTTAATTTTCTACAATTTTATGTCTTCATTTTGCAGTTTTATGCATTTTGATTTGGTAGTTTTTATGCGACTCCAGCAAATATCAAATCATTCGAAGGCGGCATCACTTTTGCCAGAATTGCACTTGCATGTGCAATGAAGTCTGATTGGATTGGATTTTCTTATTGTTTTTTTTTTTTTTGTATGTGAGTGTATGACTTGGCTATAAACTCCTCCTCCTACATGCTGTTTACATATGTTTGGACTTGTATCGTGTTTCTAACGCTTACTCTATACAATACCTAAATTGCTCTAAGGCTGATTGTTAATGAAGTAGGCGTTCGATTTCACTTTGGCAATGGTTTTTTGTTACTTTAAAAAGAATTTGAAAAGTGAAGGAAATCTTTTTTGATGCTAAAAATTTAACATTGATTCAACAGACAAATGAAACAACTGAAGATTCATTATGGAGTGCAGTGTTGAAATTTAAATAATTGTGAAGATATAAAGATATAAAGAATTTCTACTCAATAATTCGTTTAAATCTGGGATATATCTAACTATCGAAAAATTTTTTTTTAACCGTTTTTTATGCAGAGGTCCCACTGTGCGTCTTTAGAGATCTTCAGTTCTTGTAAGGCTTCTACATTAACACTTGTATTTTTCATCTATAGGTTGAATATTATGGATGTATAATAAATAAAGTAACAGCTTAAGTATATTAGTTTGAGGGACACTGGTTTTTTATAGACCACTGCTCGGAGTATGCAGCTTATATACCCTGCTCTGAGAGATAAGACTCTATTATTGTTACGTCTTGGTTTAGTAGTACTGTTCTGAACCTGTGTACCAATCGTGCATGCTAGACTTTATCGAACGCTTGGAATATGGAGAAAACCTTCACAGCTCATTTTTATGTTTTCTTGTGAGTCCTCGATTGTATTTAATGTATTCAGGCTCCTGTGAGAGTTGATTAATTTTATATAACTCTCACATTTGCTTTACTATTTTCCTCATAGTAGCTTATGCATTTTTTGATAATAACCGGCGGCCCAATATGCACATAATTATTAGAATGGATAGTATAATATATGTAGTATATGTGTGACGGTCTTGGAGCTTTTAGAGATTCGTAAGATGAATTTCCGATGTCTACATTTTCCATATTCAGAATTGTTTGTTCTGTTTGTCGATTGCAACTTATAAATGACTTGTGCTTACGGGCATAGAAAAGTATCTGTTCTATATGTATAAATCATTCCCATGCAGTGCAGACTTAACCTAAATTTTGCCTATTATAATTTTAAACTATATTCTATATCTTTCTCTTTCTCTCTTTTCCTCTAACTTCTTCATAGTGCTTCATTTCCTGCACGTGTAGAGAATGCCTACGCATTCCTTGTAGTCCCTAACGAATCTGTTTTACAATAAGACTGAAAATGCGCTTCCGTTGCGCACACAACTCACTTCGACGAAAGTTCAATAAGGATTTCCGTTTCAATTCGTGCACATTGTGTCCGTTTTCATTTGTACAAGAACAGAGTTAGACAAATCTACAAAGCGACAGAGATAGATAGATAGATAAATATATAGATGGTTAGAGAGATGGTTAGTAGAGAGCAAAATATTTTCCAAACTTTTAGGCAATTTTATACTTATTCTCCGACTTTTTTTTTTGTTTTTTTTGAGAAACTCCCATTGGAAACACTTCACACCACTTCAGTTCGCAAAAAAGCGTTGAAGTTTGGCTAAACTTTTTACACTTTAGCAACAATTTCCGATACTTTATTTATTTCGTTTGCACGCAATTTTTTTTTTGTATTTTTATTTTTTTGATTTTATTTCATTTTTGGGCTTTCCTATTTGATTTGCGACTTTTTCTCATTGCTGATTTTGTTGTTTTTAAGGGATTTTCTAGTCGCTTTTCTTTTTTTACTGCTTGATTTCCTTTCCAATTTTCAATGTGTCACTTTATGAAAAATGCCATTAATCATGAAAGAAAAAGAAAATGAAAAGAAAAAAAAAAAACGTTGCAGTCGACTGTGCTCGACTTCGGAATACGCTGAACATATTTAAATTAAATATGGAAACATATCACTTTTATCATGGAACGAATTACAATTAAATACGATCACACTTTAAATCAAACATGTCTACCCTTTCATATAATTAGGAAGCTATTTAAATTAACTATGTTAATGATGGATTCAAATTTATTACACTTAAAATTAAATATTTCACGCTTTGGTGCAAAACCATTAGTAAAAATAGTTAAATCAAAGTGTAAACAGTTAGATTAACTACGTTTCTTTTTTCTTTGTGTGTATTGAGGCTATATTCTATTCTATTTGATCGGTAACTTTGTGAGATAATTTATATTTGGTTTGTAGTAAAATACATTAAATTTGGCGCTTGTTGCTTAGGAAATAATAAAACCCAAAAAAAAAAATCATTTAAAACTCATAGGTGTATTGAAGCTACCGCTTAGCGTGGAATTACCACTTGTATTTAACACACTTTATTTCAACAGAGAATTGGAGAGTGGAAATATTCAAACTTGAAGTAGTTATCTTTTATAAACTTCAAGATCTTCACACTAAAACAGACGGCCAGATGAATAGACGCACATGACAGACGGCCTCAGAATATATAAACTTTGTATACCACAACTCCTAAAGCCTGTTACAAACTAAATATACGCTTTGTACACAATGTGTATAGGGTATAAAAATTGCTTAAATAAGCGTGTTGAGGTTAATTCAATGTCTATGTTGTTCTGCGGCCTGTTTTGGCAGTTTTGCTTGAATTCCTGCGGCAAGGCAATTTCAAACTTTTTACGTTTTAATGTGACATTGAAAGAATTTTTTTTCGTTTGCAAGAAGTTTTATTGATTTTGGTTCCTTTTCTTTTTTTTTTTTTGTGGAGTTGTACAAATATGATTTGAATTATAATATGCTAGATTTATGCAGCACTCGAGCATATAATTTATAGACAACACTAAACAGCTCCATTAAAGTGCTACAAATCAATTACATACGCACAAGCAACGTTTTACGTCTATTTTAGCAGAAGAAAATTTCAAGCATAAATTCTTTAAATAAAATGTGCCACTTTGATATGCGAAACCATGGAACAACGATCAAAGTCAACAAGCAGTGACACAAATTTCCCAAAAACAACAAAAAAACAAAAATTAAATAAAAGACAAGCGCGGCATTTTCTTAAGCGTAAATAAAAGTGTATAAAGGCGCAACACGGCGTATAAGCAATGCCTGCATAAACTGTACGTCTTCAGATACATTTTTTTTTTTAAGATGGCACATAGGGCGTGTGCTAGGCTGCTGCTCCTCCCACCAAGAAGTGTCAAGTGTCAACGCTGCTGGTGCTGGTGCTGGTGCTGGTGCTGCCAACTTGACGGTGACTATGATGATGATGATGATTATGTAGGCGTTACACAACACTGAGAATGAGCATCAGTTGTAGCAAAGACAAACTTCCTTCTCATACAGTTCTGTTCGTTTTTTCGCCTATTTTCGACGTTGCACACAATGTTTGATGACGCATCTACTTCTTCGAATTGGCAAGTTGTGTGGGCGTTTTTGCTAAAGAGCTATTAAACCGCGCTGAAGTACACTTATAAGTGTTGCTGCGGGGATTTTCAACAGATTACTTATTATGCGTATTACTCAGTAGTCAATATGCTGCTTGTATGCATTTACAATGGAACATGGTGCAATGAACTTGCAGTGCGAAACTCTTTCAAGCAAATTAAATAAAAAAATAAATCAGTGAATGCTCCATAGATAGCATTTTATTTAGCAAAAACTTTTGAGTGAAATATTGGAAGTATTAAGCGGATTGTTCAGAAGTTAGTTACTAGTGTTCGGTAAGTAAGAGTTATTTTCAATTTATTTTTGTATCTGTTAATGGTTAATGGTTACCTTTTAATATATTGTAAAACTTAGTATCAACCAGCCATACTAATAAACAAACTAGAGTCGACTTTATCTCGAAAAGTCTATTTTCGTACTAATAAACATTTAGCGCCATTTTCACGATTTGCCTATATCTGCATAGCTCATTTTTCGCACTCTTTATCCTATATACTTTCTATATACTTTCTATGTATATACATTGTTTTCAATTTCACGACTGTTAGTCAGCCTGCAAAATGTATTCACTACTTCGACGACCCTATAAATATATTTCAAAGATATTTGCTTTAGAGCTGCCAACTTGATTTGATAATTTCGATAGGAAAACCAAAACAAAAATAGAAACAAAACAAACAAAATTGTAGACGACGAAAATATTTCCTTTTAGTTTTCGTTGATTTGTTTATATTCTTCTAGGTCATCAAAGTTTACATAAAAATCCCAATGTTTTTACATAGAGTAGCAGTTCTAAAATAATAATTCGTACAAAATGAATCTAAAGTCGACCTTAAATTTGTAGCTGCTACTAACTAAAGTTGACTTTTTCTTTTGTCTTTTAGTAAGAAATTGTCAGTTTTGTATAAGACACTCGTGCCTTACTTATTCTGCTCTTTATTGATGATTTCACATGAATTCTTCTTGAGAGTATTACTATCTAAACGTGCAATTGTTGTATTGAATATTTTAAAAATAAAAGAAGAAGAAATGTTATTCCGCATAAGAGAGTTTCCTTCCATATTGTGTGCCTTGACAGCCCTAAGTGCGGCTAGGTAACAGCTGATATTACCATTAGAAAGTTTGTCATTTTTTAGTACTATTTGCGTTATTTACAGTGACTGGATAAAATTCATATCGGTCAAAAAATGAAATTAATTTGTGTTCATTTTCGTGCGTTGTATACGCGGACCAAGCACTTCTCGAAAAACCTGATAATGTTGCAACTGTTCCAACGTAGGGCGGTCAATTCTATATGGTACACAACTAGTTGTTTACCAGAAGTGTTAGGAGAATACATATATATAACTTTTAGATGTACGAATTTAAATCCGGCAAATTTGGAACACCCTAATTGAGTGTTTTTAGTAGCAATGATAAGTAAGAAATTGTGTCGAATTATTTTGTGACTACATTTTCCCATCTTCAAACCATGTACACTTTGTTATGGCACTGAGATAACTGTTTCATCTATCTTTTTTCATAAATATGACATTCTATTCTACTCTTCTTTATTTTCACGTCCTCAAAATTTGCTCATTCTGGCACTTTAAACCAATTTAATTTTCAGTTAAATTTGATACTACAAACCAAATTGAAATCAAGCAGAAAAGCTTTGCAGCTCAATCCAAAGATACATCTATTGTAAATACACATAGCCAACCCTAACTCAATGCAGTATTTGATTTTCTGTGTAAATAAAAAAAATATAGCAGAAAAATTGCCAAACAACAAATAATGTCAGGCAATATCCGCTTAAATATAAGAAGAGCCTATATATCCTGTACAATCAAACTGAAATGAAGATGCAATACGATACGAAACGGTGAAATAAAGCAAAGCATAGAAAAATAAAATCAAATAAATCCATAGCCCACGGAAAATATTATTTAAAAATCCAAAACACGTAGCAACCTACAAATCGCACTCAATCAAAATCACCTCAAGTTGCCAGGACTACATTTCCTCTACTAACAGACGGAGGGACGGAAGGACGGACAGACTGACTACAACGGAGTGAGCAAGTCTAGTGCAAACTTTAAGCAGGCTTAAGTGAAAATAAATAGTACAAATCCTGGGGGCAGGACTACACTACATAGAGCTAAAATTGAGCAGTAGCCAAAAAATTGCGCAAAATCAACAGAAAAAAATATTGTCATGTACAAAGATTTAACAGATTTAAATTCTATCAGAGAGTGCGGCGCACAAGTGAATCAATGAGTCTGTGAAGTAGGGTACAAATGAGAGCAAAAGTATTTACTCTTTTTGTTTTTTATTTTGTTTTTTTTTTGTTTTTGCTTCACATTGAAATGTCGTTATTTAATATTGACCAAGGCTTGTATTGCTAATATCCTTGGCACGTTATAGTTAGACGTACAAGGCATATATACATATACAAAGCTTAGAAAATATGGCTCTATAAAGCTAGTCGTAGTTGTAGAAAAGAGCGAGATAGATAGATAGATAGATAGATAGATAGAGAGAGAGAGAGAGAGAGAGAGAGAGTGAGCACTTAGCCTACATTAGGACACTTGGTGCTGTGCAAATATTTATCGATTGGCATGACAATCCAATTCTGAATGCTGTATAGCGTAGGCAGAGCTGACATGCAGCATGGCTGCCTGACTGCCGGACTGCCTGCCTGCATAGTCCACCCGTATATCCTGCGTAGATAGATGGACAAGATACACACGTACACTAAATGGCAAAGAAACGAGGCGTTTTGCATCATTTTATATACATACTCGCACATACATATGTATGTGCTCGTATATAAAATATATTATGTGGGAGTATATTTGTGGGCAGCTGAGTTGAGTTGAGTACAACAGTTGTCCTGGCTGTGTGAGCTATGACAGTGGCCGCTTTTAGACTATACGGATTTATTGTGTACAATTGGATTGGCTTGGCAGCAGGCTTTCACTACTCATTTTCCTTTCAGTTTTATTAATGTGAGAAGCTGTGAAAAATCGACATTGAATGTCGCATGGAAACACCTGTGTTGCCATACAGTTTAGTGCAGGCTTAGTTTTGCATGTCAGCCATGGGTGTTTCATGGTGTCTGCGCTCTGACAGTAAACTTTTTTCGAACCATGCTGCATAGGTGAGTATATGTATGTGTTTTTTTTTTGTTTTTTTTTTTGATACCACTTTGGGGCTGCACATAGCGAAATTTGGGTTAAAAATTTAATTTGCATATTCATTTGAAATATTTATTTAATGTTTTGCTGTGACTTGTGACCTAAATAACATGAGGTATTTAAAACTGTGAGAAAACGTTGTTTGGAATGAGGTAGCCGCTGAGTAAGAGACTATTCACACACATAACAAAACGCAAATGTTTATCATTTTAGAGATCCCGCTTTTTTGTTTGTGGAACAAACTGACACATTTTGTATGCTCTCCCACTCGCCCTTTCATTATTGCAACTTAAGTAAATCTCTCCATTTGGGTGGTGTGCATACGTGTGACTGCGTGTTAGTCGGGAAAGTTATTTATTGCCATTCACTGGGAAATGCCCAAAAATGATTATCTTCCAAACGGCCCAAGCAGCTCACAAACGTCGCATAGCATACGTATACTCTGAGTAGCCACCGAACATCGCTTGCGAGATGAACAAATTGTGAGTGAGGGTGGGCGCACTTGATTTGGTTCCCTCCACCGCATAAGTTTTACCAGTGCAGACACAGAGGGAACCCTTTTATGGCGACCCATTAACAACACTTGGGGTTGTTGCCAAAGCGCAGAACATATAAAGTAGCCCAAGGGCTACTGGAAGTAAACTCTAATTAGTACCTTTCCCACACAAAAAGATGTATTTCGGTCAGCTCACCAGCTGAAATTGCAGTTAAAAAAAAGAGAAACGATTGGAATGGAACAAAAGAGTGGAACAGGTTATTTTATCCCAAGTAGTAACAAGATATCCCACCATCAGATTTTCATTTGTTCCTGTCTATAGAGTACGCCGTACTGTAGCCAGCACTGAATATCTGAGGGAGCTGAGCTGTTTTTTTACGAAGCCGAAGTATTATACCCTGTACCCAAAGTATAAAAGTGTATATTAAGTTCAAATGTATGTAAAAGGTAGAAAAAGGCGTGTCAGACCGTATAAATTATATATATTCTTGATCATCATCGAAAGATGAGTCGATATAGATATGTTTGTCTGTCCGTCCGACCATTTGAACGAACACATCTCATAGATTATCAGAGAGTTTGAATATTTAGATATTTGTATTAAACGAATATGGCAATTCCACTTTAATGGTATCCCCCACACAAACCATTAAAGAAAACAGCGAGTCGATGAGTCGATCTGACCATATGCGTCTGGCTGCCCGCCTGTCTGTCTGTCAGTCTGTCTGCCCGTCTGTCTGTCCGTATGTCTGTCCGTTTGTACACGTTCTATACCCTCAACTTTGGTTTGGTTTGAAAGTTGGTATGGAGCCTTTTCATAACCATACGCAACTAATTTATAAAATTTACAGCGATATTTCAAATGTACAGCTTTCGTACACTTAAAACTTAATAGCACTTATAATTCACAAATAGTTTTAACAGTTAAGTGCTTGGCAGAATATATAAAAAAATGTTTAAATCTAAACATGCCTTCAGACATTTAATAATTGAAGTTAAACACCAGCATTGCGGAACAAAAAGACCAAAAGTGAAAAGTAATGAGCTTCGGTTCCACCGAAGTTAACGTTTTTTTCCAAATTCAAGAAGTGAAAGGTTGCGTAGTCGTTGATCGGATAGCGACATCTTGATTGATAAAAGAGTATTCTGGAAACCAAATACATTTTATCAAAACTGAGTTCATTTGTGTTTACTATTTTATATAATTCACTTTTTTCGATTTCAGTTCTTTAATATCTTTTTCATGGAACTAAAATATACAGATTAAACTTCTCTGCACTACACAGAGTTCAATGCACTCGATTTGAATAGTAGGCCAATGAACGCATATTTACTATGCGCTTCGGCAATCTACAGCTGATCGCCAGCTAATAAAAAAGTAACATAAACAGCAGAAGTATCTGAAATAGTTCAAACTAAAACGATCTTGAACGCATTAAAATAAACAAGCAAATCAATTAACAATGGCAATAAACTGAAACTTGGACAAAGTGGCGCTGAAACATTTTTAGCGTTTTAATGTATGCTTTATAGAGCGATAGAAATTAGCTAATTAAATTTATAGGAGAGAATAAGAGAGTTTTAGAAAAATGTTGCAGATCACTTGGAAGTCAGCTACTTTTATTTGTGCGCTGGAAAGTTTGCAATTTGGCTACAAAAACTTTGCTATAAAAGTTTGTAGCCAAATTTGTTGAGACAACATTCTTGTTTGGTTTGTAGCAATGACAGCACTAAAGTATCTTAATAGTATAATTTTTCTAGCGCTGCTTGCCAATGCAGTTGCGAGTGATGAGTATGAAGAGCTGGAAGCACGTGACTTGCTGCAGGATAATGGTTTGTATTATGCTGAATGATCTAAACACCTAATCAATAATCTAATCTACTTGCATAGCACTAACATCGCTGCTAACACGCTATCTGCGCAGGCTTGACACTACACAAGATACAGATACACAGGCACGTCGCGATAGACAGGAGTTGGGCAAGCCTTTAATCATTATACAGGGTGATAAGCATGTTGATCATAATTACGATGCTTATCACTATGATCCATATTATTATCCGGAGGATATTTGGTCCTATCGTCCACAACAGCAAAAAAATCATAAGCATGAGCGTCCTGTAGTGCAGCGTCCGAATAAACATCACCAACAACGTGAGCGTCCTGTAAATCAAAGACATCCTTCAATGCCAATTTATCAACAACCGCATAAACATGAACATAATGAGCACTATGATTATTTTGGTGAGAGTGGCAGTGCTACGCCTGCTCTAATTATAATCAATCCTTCGATACTGCCAGCGGTAACAGCTGCACCAATGCCACCATATTCGCAGAATTTGAATAGTAACGCAGCTTTGAAGTCAAACTCGGCTAATGACAATGATGCTGATAATTCGACACCTGAACTATCAAGTTTGTCTAATTTATTTCATGAACTCAATGATATGCAGGATTTCGAGGATAACATGTCCAATGGTGGTGATGATGATGATGCTTTGAAATTAAATGCGCTACTCGAGTCGGGCAAGTCTATAAGTGAGTTACTTGCGCCTAGCGCAGAGAAATCTTCTTTGGAAAGTATAACAACAACTGTTAAGAATTCTCCAAACGATGCTAAATCTACACTTAGTAAGAATTCTCCAACCGATGTACTTAGAAACATAGCACCAAACACTGATGTATCCGCACTTAAACATAAAACTACAATCGATGACACATCCTTGCTGCGACAGGCTACACATAGCGTAACACCAAAGCATCTTCTGGCACTACTCACGCACGACAGACGCAAAAAGCGTGTGCAGGAGGCACTGGCAGGTATCTATTTGAGAAACTACAATGTGAATAGGAAATGAGTAGCAAAAAGAAAAATATAGATAAATAAATAAAATAAAAATACAAATACAAATACAAATAGAAATAGAAATAGAAATAGATAAAAGGTATTTTAAAGAACAAATATCGAACGCAAATAAATTGAAATCTCTATTTCCATATTCGAAGCTATTTGTCTTCATTAGATGAGTGCTACCCAAGGGCTTTCATAGGGCTGCGTTGAGTGACTACTGTCTCTGGGTTGCTCTGCATATACTATATATACTCATAATACTCCCTACAAAAGACAATAGCTTCAGTCTTCGTCAGAGTACGCTAAAAGTGATAGAGCAAAAAACAAAATGGCAGCACAAAAATGCAATGGCAAATATGTTGAGTATTCGAAAGGGTGTGCTTTTAGAGGTTAATTTTTGTAAAATGTGGTAACACTCAAAAGTTTATTGCTTATCGAAAAGCCGGTATATAATTTTTCTGCAAATCATCATGGAAAGACTTCAATTACATAGAGTTCAGTGATTGGGCGCTTGAACTGTTGAAAATTCATGCAGTTTTCCACCGCCAGATGTTGTACAGATGTTGATGAGGATTAATTCTGTTTCAGTGGCTTTGTCGCATTTGAAGACCGAATAGCTAATGGTGCTACATCACCTACCAACACCGCCCGAAAAATGTACGGTATGATTCATTTTATATGATGTTGGCATCATTGGGATATACTTCATCAAAGAAGAAGATTTTTTTTCTTTGGTTTAAAACGAATGTGGCCAAATTCCATACTTTTGGAGCTAACATTTACTTACTGAGGGAGGAGTTTGACGACAACATAATCTCCAGAATCAGACCCATTGTCTGACCCGCAAAATCGTGTGATCTTACACTGCTAGACTACATGTCTGAATATACTTGAAATCGTTGCTCTATATATTGAGCACCTAATGCGTGAGATACGGCCGCAAATGAAAAAGTGGTGGAAATTGGGACTTCATGATGCATTTTGTTAGAGGTGCCTGGTGCAGCCAAATATTTCAAATCTTTTAGCTTGATTAATGCCAAAAAATTATGTACTATCTATGTATAAAACAAAAATTGACTCATTCCATTTATTTTTATATGATGTATTTCAATTTAAAGTTCTAGACCCCTTAAAAAATGTCCTGCATAAACTTTCATTCTACACTACTACTGTCCGTAACTACTTCGCTGTGACTATTTCCCTTTGTGTCCCCAGAGAAATCTACATGAAGTCATCGTACTCTGTGTCAAGCTTTGCAGTTGAAGTAGTGACTGACTTTTATAGTAGTAGCCTTCATCCCAACATTCGGCCCACTGTAAAATAATCTACAACTGTAGATGAAATATTTATTTGCAATTCCCAAAACTAACGTATGCATGTTGCCTGTTCCGGCTGCTGCAACGTAAGAATGTTGCCCGGAACGAGCAACATGAGAGCGAACAAGGACAACAGGAATGAGTACGACAGCATGTTTGCTGACTGTTTGCTGCTGTTGTCTTTGTTCCTGTTTGGAATTTCAGAAGAAAAGTTTTCAGAGTATTATTCTTATTTTTTCTTCTTTTTTTCCGACAAACACCTGCTGCAGTTATTATTGTTGTTGTTGTTGTTTTTGTGTACTTCCCAAGCGGAGTGTTGCATTCCATTTCATACTCCCTACACAATCCCATTTGAAAATGTCTTTCTTGTATACCGGATGATGGAAAAAAAAAATGTTGGTGAATTTTTATTATATACCCAAAAGAGTCGTGTTAACTATACAGAATATTTTCCATTGCTTGATGTGATGCTTGGTGTAGATTTTTGGTTGCTGTATTTTATTGCAAATGGAATGTATATAGCTACAAAATAATTTAAAATACTAAAATGTTGCATTTGTTTAGTACCTAGAACATAAATACATATTGATTTAGTGTTAATGGAATGCAAGCAGCTGAATTTAAAGTCTTTAAAAGTGCATTTTTCCAAAACGTAATGATTGAACTTGAAATTGAGCTTTAGAGCATTTTTTTGTAAACAGTTGGCAGCACCAATTTAAAATTAAATCAGAGAAAGGTAGTTTAAAAAAAAACTTCTTCCTGGGCATAGAAGAAGTATATGTACTGTCCTTCGGCTAGTGGCATAAATAAAGTTAATAGATTTTTTTTGGAAATTGAACTCTTGTCAAACTGTTCCGTCAATGAATCGGTAATTATTTCAGAAGTATGGCATGTGGTGCCATCCTTTTAAAACTAAAGGACACCAATCTTCTTCTTTGAAGAAGTATATCCCGATGACGGAAAGCTATGAGATTGAGTATTATTGTCTAAACACATCTCCCTCAAATGCTTGAAGGAAATTATTCTACATAGAACTGTCTTTGTACAGAGTTGTCATCTTCAAGAACTTTCATAAACTGATAGTTAAAAAAACTTGTATCTCATTTCAAAATTTAATTGTTATGAAGTTCACCAATGTATTCTAATCGGTCTTTACTAATCTGTCAGCAGGGATTGTTTTTCAGGAATGCCCTTATCAGTAACCAAGATATTTAGAATTTGCTGATTATGATTACTTACAGTGTATCACAAAAATAGTATGATTCCTTAAAACGATCATGATCAGTGATCACTGTTGAATAAGTTCAATATAATTTAGTTGAAGTTATATTGGGAATGGCACTGCCACATATTATATATCTATATATAGATGGGAATGACTGACTGACTGATTCATCCATCATCAACGTACATTCAAAACATTTTTGGACTGTAGTTTCCGCAAAGTGTTCACTAACACGAAATTTTGGGATAAATGCCCTCGATAACCATTGAGACTAAATATTTTTTTCAATGATGATGAAAAATGGAATTTTTTAACTTTTGCAACCGTAAAATATGCAAATATCACAATATCTCGCAAACAAGGTCCAATTTGGTAATTTGCATCTATATGCGGTTCCCACAAGTTGCAAATATAAACAAGAACAACACAAATTAATAATACAATATTAATATTTAGGGCATTCACACCTATATTACATAGTTAATGAAAAATAAGTAGGGACGTTGTCAAAGTACTAAACCTGACGCCAAATAGTGCTTATAGTTTTTAAAAAAGTTGTCCTGAGAGTTACCATCTATCATTAAACTGTGATCATATATTGAGCAATCTGCATGATTGAGTTTGTGTTTGAAAGCCTTTGAAAGCAGATATCGAAGGCTGGTTGCGTACTTCTGGAACGATACAACAAAATTTACTGCAATAAAATTAGCAAATATAATCGATCTTGACTCTTGTTTACAAAGCACTCCAATAAAGTGTTTATAAAAACTTATAATTTGAAAACAAAACCGACTCAGTTTGGTATTTATTAGGGCGAAACAATGGTATTGGAACAAAGATATTGTAAGCAATAATTGAAAGAAATGTCATGTGAGGGTATTCAAGTGGTTTTGTGGTTAATTTTTAAACGACTATGTGAGCATCATTGAGTGTAAGCGTAATTATACAGACTAAAATACATAGAGTGTGCGTAAACTTATAAAAAATAATTAATGAGTGTTAGTTAGATGGAATCAGTGTAAAAAAATTTTGAATTTTGTATTCGCACCGTTCAAATTTAAATTAAGTATTGTATAAAATTGTGCAAGGCGGTCGAGCATTTTTGATAGCTGAATTCAAGTAGGGCGCCTTTTCGTATTTGGTTTACTTTTACACAATTGAAATCGCATTGAAGCAAAATACCTTAAAATTCCTTCAACGATTTTAAATGAAAATGTGTGGAATATAGGCTGATAAATTAGTTAATCTACATCTCGTCACTCTTAAATTTAATAGCCATGTCATTTTGTTCAACGTGATAGTGGAAATAGGGCTTTATGAATGATAATGAAGTAACTTTGAAGTTATAAGCTTCTTGTGTATGATGATGGTGACATTTAAATGACATATAAACTTGCCATAAGAACGACAGCGATCGGAATGTAAATGATTGTCTTTCGGTACAAAGTTTGAAGTTATCGGTATGAAAATTCGATTAAAATTTACTAGCACTAAATGCACTAAAAATAGACACGATGGCTGCGTTCAGAAGAGATGATTTTGCTGATGGATTAGTGTTTGTTATGTTTTTTTTTGTAATATTCCAACTATTGAAAACGGAAGACTTTACAGAGGAACAAAAACAAGAAAAAATGTAGCAGTCGCTTAAAACTGTCAACAAAATTCAGCAATCAATTAGCAAAAGTCATTTCTGAACTCATTAGTTGTCTAGTAATCTGTAATTCTTTTCTAAAATTTAATAGTGAACTGCCAACTTGTTTTCAATTTCCACTTTAACATACACAACAAATAAACATTTATAATTTTCCATTATGACTTGAATAGACAAATCTAATTGAAAGCATGCATTTACTAATGTAAGAACAACCACAACCACTACTACTACCAACATAATCATCACCATCATCATCATCATCATCATCATCAATGTTCGGAGAACAAAGCCAGACAATCTTGGCGTTACTATTGCGTACTTCGAACAACATCATGTCATGCATTCATACAGAGTTAGTCTAACAGCAATAAGCTTCGGAAACATTTCAGCTTACACCATATAAATATACAAAGGCAGACACACAAAAGCAAGAAATAGTAAACAGACAAACAGTCCAGACCGACCAACCTACTCGTATGTACAAAACAAGCGTCCAAAATCCATTCCTAAAGCGGCATCTAGCGTTAAATAGAAATACAAAGTGAGAATGAGTATGTGTGAGATATAGTTACGAATGCAATATGCTTTACAAATGCCAAAAAAAAAGCAACAACAAAAAAAAACCGCAGCGGAAAACGTCATAAATGTTTGTTTGTCTATCCCACACTAACCATCCTTTATGGCAGTTCCTGCACAAACGAGCCGGTATACCATCTCTAAAACTGTGCATACATATGTAGTTGTTTCTGTTTTGTAATTTTACAAATGGATTTGTTGTGCGAGCGAAAACTTTACCTCAACTAGAATTGCAAAAAGGCTACACCTGATGCTCGGCACATTCACATTCAATGGTGAAAATAGAAGTCGGGAAGTTTTAGCTTTCTATTTGCTTCTCTTTGCATTTATTCAAAATTTTTTTATTTAGTTTCGATTTTTTACAAATTTTACTACAGCGTATGATAATTTTTTTTTCCTTTTTTTGTTCTGTATTACAGGAACAGGACATTTATGGGATTTGTGGTTGCCAGACATGTTTGCATTTGGTATGTATATAAATGTGATATGTTTGAAATCCTTTTTGTAGTATTTGTAGTAGTTTGGTGATTTTGTAAGTTGTGCGCTTTCATATCATTTCATTGCATTTGCATGCGCACACGTTTCTAACACTGAACACAAAAATGGTTGCGTTTCAAGTGATTGTCATTTATTTTTTTACTATGCAAATGCTGCAAGTAGCTAAAATGTTGCTTAAATTACTGCAATTTCTTAAATAAAATTATTTACAACAACTTAAACTGAACTCATAGTAATATATAATTTATAAGCAAACAAATCGAACGACTTTATCAACACTGCAGCACTGTGACACATGCCACATCAATCATAAATGAAACACTAAAACAATGTCAATATAACCTCAATTTGTGCTAGAACAAACGCATAAATGTCAAAATATAGCACAGCAAAGGAAATAAATAGAGTAAAGCGAAAAATGTTATCAACAAGAAATGAAGAACTACTTAAGCGAATACTTCTATAGTATGAAAAACTTTTGTATAATAAAAAGAAAATACAAAAAAAAGAAAAAAAGTGGAAAAATTATGATAGAAAATTATGACTCAAGTTGTGTGCTGTGCTGGCTAACGTGCAGCAAAGTCATTTATAATCAAAATGTGAAAATAAAGATAGAAAAACTCAAGTCAGTATAATACAAATGTACGACAATTAGGTTGGCAAGTCTTAGAGTGAATGTTTTTAAAGTGTTGGAAAGCAAAACAAGTGAGCAAGTGTGTATATACGAAAAAGAGACAGAAGTAAATAAAATAAACTTTTTTAAACAATTGTTTTCCACAGACGTCATCCATTGAAAGTGTTAGTTAGGTTCGTCTGTCACTGACATCCTGTTGTAAATTCCAAACAAAACTGGTGGAAATTCAACATTAAAGAGGTAGAATGTAAAACTTCTCATATCAGACAAACCATCTAGATGAAGAAATTCCTGTAAAAAGATCTTCGGACAAGTCCTACGACGATAGTGAGTATTAAGCCTAACTAATGTCCATCCAATTTCCTAACAAAATTGGCATGTGATAGACTGGAACCGATTGGTACGACATTGCAAATACCTTTCGTTAGCTATTCGCTGGTGCAAAGAGGTTACCCATTCGCTAGGACTGAGGAGCTAGCTCTTCGCTAGGAAAAAGAGCTTAGCCATTCAAAAACAAATAAAATACTGTTTTAAAATTAAATTTTATGTACGTGGGGCAACAAAAAAGTCTCCACAACTGGAAAAACTAATGTTGCCAAGTCAAATCTAACGTTTCCATTGTAAAAATTAGCATTTTTCAGCATATACAGATGTGAGAAAGTCATGTGCGCATTGGATTTCACTAAATTTAAACGATGGTGCAATCAAATGTTGGATATATAGAAGACTTCGTCCAGATTGATTTGAAAACTGGTAAATACCGATGAAGCAGGACAGCACACTGTACACCGCATTTATTGTACCGAAAAGAGGGCACTTCCAATGGAAAGTGATGCCATATGGGCTCCACACGGCATCCGCCATGTTTCAACGAGCGCTAGATAGGTTGAACGGCTCAAACGGCTCGCCAGCCAAATTGGCGAAAAATTTTGCTTTTTTAAAAGTGAAATAAAGTATCATGTGGTTCATACGGATCCACGACAAGATCCGGGCAGTAACTGAGTTGGCGACTCATACAACGGTAAGGCAAGTAAGGTTTCTTGGGGGTAGCATCGTATTACCAAAGTTTTCTTTCGAGATTTATCGAGCTGCAAAGCCATCATACGAGTTAACTTAAAAGAAAAGAAAAGAAAGTTCCGTTGGGAAGCTGAAAAGCACCACTCGTTCGAACAATTCAAACGTGTGCTAACCACAGCACCAGTTCTAGCATGTCCTTACTTCTCAAAGCTTTTTCCACTACAGACCGATGCTAGTGATTACGGTTTTGGGTGCTGCTCTATCCCAAGACAGCGAAAACAGTAACAAGTTGTCAAAGGAGAAGCTGAAGTGGTCCGTGTGTACGGCAAAAGGAAGATGCGGGCATACATGGAAGCATAGAATTTTATTTTCTTCACAGAAGACAGCGCCCAAATAGCTTAACTCCATAAAGAGTTCAATGGATAGCACGGTTAGCATTGGAATTAGTCAAATCGTTATGAGTAACGACCAGTAGTTAGCGAATCGTTTGGCATTGGGGAACTTCGAGCTACGGGCCGAGCAAGAGAGTAGTACAAGTATATTACTATTTCATAAAAGCGTTTTCATCTCAACCATTCGGTTGAATGGCAACACGAGTGCAAATTTAACAAGTTAAAGTAACAAAACATAATCAGTATCTTCGAAAATCTGCAGCTATATGCAGATTTAATATCACAAGTAACGAACTATCTAACTAACCAACAAAATACAGCCAGAAGCTTAATTCTGAAATAGTACACTTACACAACTTAACATCTTCAAACTTTTAGTGCATACCTTTACCCACTAACAATCAATGCAGCAATGTAGTGTGAGGCACACCAATTACACACTTAATGCGCCTAAACAAGTACAACTAGATAAACACCTTTGAGCACACAAAATAGTAGTTCAGGTTAAGAATCAGTGCTGCAAACGAATAGAACAACATTCGTATCTCTAATACTTGCACACTTGTATCTATATATAACTGTATATATAGCCTTGGTCAGTGTATCTGCCTGTCTGTCATTATGCGTGCTGAAATCAAATAGCAGAGAAAGCAAATCGAAACATTTTCCAACGCTATAATTTCAACGAACATGAAATGTACTGAAGTCAACTGAAGACTGGCAGAGATACATAGATCTTGGTACGTTTTCTTCTTTTGAAAGCCATCAATTGCAGCTGTAGGAGACTGAACGACCTAACGACATGCATCAATTTGTAAATCTCACCTACTGAGAGAAAGCCTCGCTAGAGCTTATATATTGCTGATGATTTTCTGAGCATGCACAGTGGTGCAAAATAATAATAAAAAAAAAAAAAATGCTCAAAAATCAAAAAAATCGAAATAATTATCCAAACATATTTCCCATGAAGACTCTGCATATCAAGCATATTTTTAGTCTTTAAAATTTATTAACAAAAAAAAAAAAAAAATAGATGACATTGGTTACGCCCTCTAACGGCAATAGATGGCGCATCGTCGAACTAATAAATGGCGAGTTATTATGCCACTTGACAGCGCCATCTATTGGCAAAGTATGCATATAAAAGATCATACGTCATCTATCTTTTCTAGTCTGTGAGATATGAATACTTACAAAAAAAAGACAGACATAACTATTTGACAGGAATTTTTATATTGTTTATAAACAGTGCAGTGAATTTTATGTATATACAAGTATAACAAACGCTTTTCGTTGTCTCCCTAATAATTATACAATGATAAAACACACGCACATGCTCCCGTACAAGAACTCACACTCTCACACTTTTTTTTCTGTCTTGCGCTCACACAATTGGTATGTCCCCATACCAGAAGTGAAACTGCACAGAGGCGACATTTAAAAAACGATCATGGAAAAATGAAACCAACAGGCAACAAGGAAACAAGGAAACAAGGAAACAAACGAAATGTTCTAATTAAAATAGTGGTATTCCCTCAATTGATTAAATTTCCTAAATTGATTCTCTTTTACGAAATTGCGGGAAGGCACCGATTTGACAGATTTGATTCATTTTCATTGTTAGCTGTTAGTATCGTCAGAAGCGGTGATCATTTATCTTTCTCTCAACTATGCTTTTCCCTTCCAATTGCAACAAATGCAAACACTGTTGAGATCTTCCCCTAATTAATTATTAAATCAGATAGTACATACCTCTTCCGACATCATTTTGAGTAAAGAAAATGTAAACATAGACAAGAGTTACTATCTTTTCTGATCGTGATGTAGGCAACCCTACTAAAATCAAATGTAAAAATCAAAAAAAGCAGGTAAAGAGTTGGTTATTTTGATTTTCATTTTGTATGAAAATTTAATCGGTAATCGATTTGTTCGATAATATTTACGAAGTTTAATCAAACGAGGGAATATTACACAATATTACATCAACAAAACATACGGCGTTTCGCTTTATATTTTTGTATTTATTTTTATCTTTTAATTCAGATTTGGACTAATTTCGTGCAAAATGCTTCACGGACCACTTTGCATTTGGGTTAAGAAAAAGTGATTGAATAAAATTGTTTACCAAAGTAATTTTTATCTCTAGAAGTCGGTCAACTCGGTTACTAGTAAAAATTAAAATTATAAGCAGAAGGGAGACGATGTGCAAATAATGGGCAAATATCCTTATGGAGGGTGGAGTAACTGTGACTTTTCTCGATTTCATACCACTGTACAGTGGCTTCGACGGCATAGCACCCAACTATATGAGTACATATACAACATAGGCTTATTGAATGCCTCAATGGCTGCTACTGCAAAGTTTCTGTGTTAAAAAAAAAAAAAAAAAAAACAAAAAAAATTGTTCTGGAAATTTTGTGCGAAACAAGCAAACGAGCGCAAATAAATTTGCAAAAATGGAGTGAAGTTTTTGCTTGAATGCTGGAAAATATAGACGAAGCAAGCGGTCTGAGTACTTCTTGTAGTCGAAGAACACATCAAATTTCAAACATTTTCAGCGAGGCTTTGTTGTAGTTGGTTGGTTCGTTGGAGATGCTACTGAAATAGGATACAAATTGCTGGAATGTTTGCTACAACTGCTAAAATTGCTGTGCTTTTCGTTTTACACAGTGGTAGGTGGTCGTCCATTCTGCTACACACTACAACTTAGCATACCTTAGGCTATACACAATCAGGGATCCAAAACTCACAAAAGATAAAGGGAGACTGGAAATTTTTTTGTTTCGCCTGAAATTTAAAACTTTCAGTGAAACAAAATGGTAGCTAGTTACCATCAGGTATGCACAACAATGCAGTCGAGTTACAGCAAGCTATGAAAACTTTCAAACAAACACGCACAAACTTATTGCTGTGCATAGCTACAGATTTAACAAAGACGCCGTTCAAGAGTATGAGGCATTCTAGCAAGTCAGCCGGCCAGTGTAGACAAAGTATAGCAGCTGAGAGTGGGCAAATAACTTTAAAAAATTGTAAAATGGAAGAAGATGTATTTAGTGTGTCTACACCGTACAAGAATTCTGAAGCGTTTCATATGGCTCACTGAATAAGCCTCTTTGTCGAAATGTTTCAGATACACTTTGATGCAATGTTGAGTGTGGATATTTGTCTGTAGGATGTACAAAAAAACAAATTAAAGTACTAGTAACAGCAGTTTATTTTACTAGTTACACTTTAAAATTGTACTTTCTTTGGTGTAAATAGCAAAAAACTTTCAAATATTTTATGGATAATACCGCGAATACCATTGCTCCTCAATTAAGTACTGTTATATAGATACCAACTTTTTAGAGCGACAGGTGACTAACGACAAAGCATATTACCAACCATTAACTTATATACAGATGCCTAAAAAATATACCCATGTCACATAATTTGGCCTTATAAATATCCGTATCAATTCAACATCTCCAAGATGAAGATTTTTGCGTTAGAAAGGTGGGTGGGTGTTAGATGCATATAAACAACTGCGTCAAGTGGCACTCCATTCCATGCAATTTGATGTCATTAAGTTCAAAATCTATATGGTGATCACGAAAACTCCATATGCATTATGGATTCGAGCATGGATTATATAGACACTGTGTATCTACTGACTTCATTGTTATCTAACAATAGATGTTAACGAGATGGTAGACAAATTCGCAATGGAATTCGGCGTATTTAATCCTGTAATTAAATGTAGTCAATAAAAATTTCGAAAATCATGTGCAACTGGTAGAACTTCGAGTAAGAAGATCACAACCACACCAACTCCATCTCCATCTCCAAAAGATTGAGCTAAAGGTTAAAATTCCATACGTGTACTTTAAGTCATATAAATCGCTTGAAAGAACTACAGCACTCTTGTGTGTAATAGTTAGGTTAGGTTGGGTTACATTTTCGGCAGCCTATCTCGTTGTCCAAAAATCTTAGGTACACCGAAAAGTTTCATTCAAATTCAACCTATGCGGTTGGTGTAATAAAGCATACTAACAATCTCTAGGCGAAATATGGGAAAGCTGGGGACTCTAATTCATGCCTGTCTAGTATTGAGAGTTTAATTCTAGCGAAGGCTGGACTTTTGCACAGGAAGTACTCGCTCATTTCAGCTACGAAAATATCTGTTATAAAGTTATCGACGTTGCTATTGCACTAGAGATAGCCTGTCAGCTTTTCCTTTCTTATTTTTTTTTTTTTGAGTCCATCCTTGATCCTTGATAATAGATCACTCAAATATATGGTTCTTATCGGTACTGATATTTCAATGCAATACAATCCTTAGCGAAAATTGGCAACCAATACCTATATTAATTTCTTAAAAGCACGAACCCTTTATTAACTTTTATGATTTCTAAAACTATATCCAAGCTTCCTATTCTGTGGCAACAGCTAACCACACAGATTGGCAAGCTAAAAAACTCTTCTTACAAAGCATACCGAAAAGACAATCGTGTCATTTTCAGGCATGAAATGAGTTTTATGATAAATCAGTCACATTATTTATAGCATTTCAGGCCAATAAGAATCAAGGCAAACAATTTTCTTAGTATTGATGCGATTAGTGGTCATTTTTCTCAGTTCCAATGTCAGAAATTAAAATAAATCCACATTTTTTGTGTGAACAAAGCCAAAAAGCCTATCTGAACTATTCGAATATCAATATCAACTTAATAATTGATATAGTAACTTAAAGTAGACGGATGCTTGACATATACATTAATGGGTGGGACCCGCCCACTATTTGGGGTAGCTCCCATACAAACCTATGGTCCACTTTTGACTCTTTGTAAGAAGAATTTTTTTATTAAAGTCAATATTAGATTGAAATGCGATATGGTGTCTTAACATACATAGACAATTGGGCGTGGCCCGCCCACTTTTTGAGGTACCCCCATACAAACCCACCGTGAAATTTTGTCTTTTTATGAAAAAATCTTTCATTTAGATAAATATTAGTTTAAAATTTGATTTTGTGTATTTTAATTGGCAACCGCTTCATATACATATACAAATGGGCGTATCCCGCCCACTTTTTGAGGTAGTCCCATATAAACACACAGTTCACTTTTAATGCATTTGTATGGAAAACATCAATATCAACTTGAAATTCGATATGGCGGCATCTTACACATCTACTACATCGCTTCATACACATCTATTAGTGAGCGTGTACCCCCCACTTTTTGGGGTTGCCCCTATTTAAACCCCCACTTTCATGTTATTAAAGTTTCGTGTGAATGGTATTAGAGCTTCGATTCAACCGAAGTTAACGTTTTTTCTTGTTTTTGTAAATCATTTGTCAAAATAAGATAAAGAAAATCTTTCGCCTATCAATATTTATGTAAGATATAACATAGAAACAAGGACACATTTGCACTTCAAAGGTACGTCTTCGCTTCTGAAACGCAGACTGCCTTTATCAACGCCTTCGTAGATAAATAAAATTATGTATATAAAAATCATTTTGTCAACTTAAACAAAAGTACAACTATTTAGTTACTACATAAAGTATAGATTTAACAAGCAACTGAAGTCTACATTTCTAAGTAAACTCTTTTACTGTACAATGACTTCAAACCTAAAAAATATAAATATTTTGCAGTTCTTTAACGCATTCATCCTGCTCTATGTAGACACCGCATGAAACTTGTGAACTGTGAAATTTGTTAAGCTGACCAACCATTCAAGCTAAGATTTAATACGAAACACAAACAAAACAAAACAGACAAACTGAATGAAATCTGACAGACTTGCAGACTATTTGAAATTTTAACATATATAAAAAGAAAAAAAAGAATAAATAAAATCAAAACAAACTTTTCGAACTGCAAATACGTAAATTCCAGAGACAAACTGTAAAAACAAGAATATTTTAATAGTACTAAAAACAGCACAAAAAAAACTTTGAAATTACTTCAGTCTATGCAGCATAAAACGCAAAAATAGGCTAGAAAAATGGTTGGGGACTATAAGTATCTAAATATCTATCTATCTACAGTTGAACTATAGACGTACACTCTGCTAGGCAGACAGTCGAATAACAAATCCCCAAACAGCAAAAAACCAAATATAATTTACATGTCTGCAGGATAACTGCAAACGTGCATACATATGTATCTAAAAATGAATCTATATATATTGTATGTCTGCATTGATGCTTCACTTGACTGCAGGACATGCTCAATGTTGCTTACTTGTTGTGCAGATTTTGTTGCAACATTTTACATTGAATTTTTTGTTTTTTTTTTTTTTTGGTTTTATACACTTTACACATGTGTAAATTGAAGAGGGTATTATTCGAAAAGTTTATACTGATGTCGTACAATCAGTGACCCTACAAAGTATATACATATATTGCTGATCAGCTTGATGATACTAATCGATCTAGAGATGATTGTCTGTATGTCCGTCTATCTGATCTTTAGCTTGATATTAACTCAGTTTTTTGTTATATTGAGCTGAAATTTAAAATGAATACTTATAGGGTTTCTAAAAAAATACAATTAGCGTAGCAAGCTGACTATGAAATATAGATTACTTATTTTCTTCTTATGCGTCATGCTGCAAATTCGATACGGATGTTCCACATATCAATCCCATGAAGTTTCCAGCATACTCATATGTTTAAGGTCGAGTTGAATGATGTTAAATTTGTATTGTCAAAGCAAAAAACATTTCCCCATAGTATATCATATAGTACCTATACAAACCATATAATGTTCTTGGTATATATTCAACTTTCTTCCTATCCAAATTAGAGATACTTTATTTGGTGTGGATTTTGCCAATATTATTCATCATAAAATGTTTCCTTCATTAAAAACTTTCTTGTCCAGATAGAGGCTCTGATATAGACTACTACATTATTATCAAAGCTAGAAACTTCCTGCATTCATCCGCTACACAAAACAATTAAGTATGCCAGAATCGAAATACGCTGCCAATAACCATTAAAATTTTTCAAAATTAATAAATAATAGATGGAGCAAATAGAACTATGAAGTTCGTTGCGTTCTCCAATGGCCGAAATATATGGTCAAAGTCATAGAATTTGTTCCACAATGAGCCATCTTGATGGCGCCAATATTGTAAAGTATGCATAGTAGTGTATAATAGTATGCGTGGTAGGCCTAGTATCCATAATACTTTTTTTTAAACTTGCCTTGCGTATATAGCAAATGAAAGCTAAAAATCAAAGTTTGGTGCATCTGGAAATATGCGAAGATCTGATGGACGCACGGACAGACGGACATAGATATGTCGACTCGATCAGGTACAAACATTTACTCAAACTTAGTATACTCTAGCTCATCAGAACATATTGAGTGTTGGAATTAATTTTAAAGGATTCATAAGAGATGGCGTAACTAGCACTAAATAGCATCGGGTAAACCTGTGACTATATTCATGTGAGAAAGCCTACTTTATAAGCTTCAATTTTCAGTATATGTCATTCCACTGAAGTATAAACCACATATTTTTTTTTTTTTTGCTCTTTGAACATGTCAACTTTTGTTCCAACAAAACGCAAATTTGGGGGAAGTTTTGCTTTTGTGCTTTCATTTGAAGAAAAAAGCAGCTGAAGACCTTCGTACGCTTTGTGAGGCCTACGGGGACTATGCTCCATCGATTTCAACTTGTGAGTACTGGTTTCGACGGTTCGAAAGTGGTGATTTTGATACGGAGAACAATGAAGAATTGGATGCATTACTCGACGAAGATCCGACGAAGATCAAACCCTTTAAGAATTGTCAAAATCATTGGGAGTTGACTTGTCAACAGTTGGCAAACGCCTTAAAGCCATGGGAATGATTCAATAGCAAGAAATTTGGATGCCGTACGAATTGAAGCCTAGAGACGTCGAAAGAAGATTTTTCACTTGCGAAAAGCTGCTTCAACGCCATAATCGGAACATTTTTTTGCATCGTATTGTTACTGGCGATGAAAAGTGGATTCATTACGACAACCCAAAGCGAAAAAAATCATGGGGACCACCCGGCCATGCATCAACATCGACGGCCAAGTCGAATACTCATGGTGCCAAGCTCATGCTCTGTATTTGGTGGGTTCAGAATGCTGTTGTGTACTATGAGCTGCTGCAACTTAACCAAACCATCACTGGTGAACGTTACCAACAACAATTGATGCAATTGAGCCGAGCATTGAAGCAAAAACGGCCGGAATATGCCAAAAGACACGACAAGGTGGTTTTGCACCATGACGACGCTCGGCCACATGTTGCAAGATCCGTCAAGGTTGATTCGTGGATTACCTCAAAAGACAAACCGTTCTTCCGACGCGGAATTTATATGCTGCCAAAAAGATGGAAAAATGTTGTGGCTAACGATGGACAATACTTTGAATAATATACATTGTAGCATTTTTTTTTTAAATAAACGCTCTAAAATCGACAAAAATTCCTTTAAAATTAATTACAACAACCCAATTATATAACAATGGTCCAGCTATGGTCAATTCACCTAAAATATACATAACTAAGTGAGATAAGACCGTTATACAGTCAAATAGAAATCTACGAACCAGAGCAGGGTCTTGGTACTATGGGCTACTAAAAATAGGCTGCATACTTTTGTCATTCCTGTTTATCAAAGCTGCATATATGAGCAAAATGTTAATATATTCACCATTGTGCCAGATAACATCCCTGTAGCATACAGCAAAGAAAACATACCTATGGTCCAGCTAGGAGTACTGGTGCGCGTAACTACCATTTTATCAAAACAAGAGACATCAAATCTGTTATGTATATTATTTATATAAATTGCCTTAAAATATATACCACTAGACCCTTGTAGCATATATACAATTCTATGATCCAATTAGGGTTCCTGGTAGGCGTTACTACCATTTTATCAAAGTTATTCAATCAAATTTGGTATCGTTTAAAATATTGAACATTGGGCCAGTTAGGATCCGTTGTCGCAATCATTCACCATACCTATGCTCCAGCAACCTAGGATACATATCCCTATGGTCCAGCTAGTGGTCATACCGGGTGTAACTATCGTTTTAAAGAAAGTTGAACTTCATTTCACTTCAAATATTCACACCTTGGGTCAGATGGGATCCCTCTGGCATATACATGGCATCCAAACAAACAAATTATGGACAAAATTTTTGCAAATATTATTCTAGTGACGCAATATGGTATTGCTGTTACATATATATTGTAACATATAGACCCTTAATATATCATTGGCTTTATTAGAACAAATTCTTTTTCTCTACAATTTAACATTTCGTATGAAGGGTATCAAACTTTCGCTTGCGCTGAAGTTAACTTAAATCTTCATTTCTGTTGAAACTACTGTTAAAATTTGTTCAAAAATCTAGCAATGAACTGAAAGAAGCATATAAAACTACAATGACGACAAAAGTCCAACTAAATGTCCAACTCAACTCGCATCTGACCCCTTGAGGATGGCAGCGTACACGATCCAGCACTGTACTCGTATGTTGTCGCATGAAACGTGTTCAACTGTTGATGTCTTTTGGCATATTTCACCAAATACAAGTTGCAGCAAAGCAAATACAGACTGCATAAATAGCCCATTCTAAAGTCTGCTATTAACTTTATTGGTCGTTTGTAAATACATCGGTCGTCTGTATAGTACATAGGTATATTTTTTGTTTGCTGATGGGTGTGGGTCAAGCAAAAGTCAAACGTGCAAAGTTAAAGGTTTACAACATTATTTCAATAAAAGTATTCAAACACAAATTTACTGAATGCCATCATTCTACTCGCTCGTATCTGTTGCTGCCCATTTGAGTAAACTTTTAATACAGTTTAGTTGCTCATCAAATGCAAACGTAGTCGTTTTTTTTATTTTCATGCAATAAGTTAATTTTACAAATAAGAAAATTTGTATTTGTATAGAATACTCGTACTGTGAGTGTTTATGTGATTTGCAAAGCGGTTGTGTGAATGAATCATTGCTTGAATGTAGTATACAACTGAAAGAAATCGAATGGTTTTTTTTTTGTCGGAAAGACATTAATTCGGTGTGTATTTATTTGATTCATTTAAATAAATTGAATAGATTTGTTATATACGTAAATACTTTTGATTAAGTTGAGAGTCTGTTGAGTATAACATTAGTCTAATTTGTGCGCAAATATATAATAGTGAGTGGTACAAAAAGTTTTGAGATTATAAAAGTGCCATGAATTTGCTTTCAGAAACACCAGAAATTTAAATTATTTCCTTCCCTCGAAGCAAGAGTTAGCACGAACCTTGTATCGTAAGAGATGCACATTTATCTCCATGGAAGGACTTCTTTGAGTTCACACCAACTAAAGTACATTAACAGAGAAAGTTAATGCATCAAGAGAATGTAGGCAAAACCCAAATTGAAACTTCCCTCAGCAATCATAAAATTAGAAAAAAATTTCAACCGACGATGCTTTAAAAACTGCACTCCTCACACAGAATAATCAGTTATGGACGAGGCTCATTTTCTAAATAAACCATTGTGACTATACCAAAAAAGAAGTTCTGAGCCAATGCACAAATTGGCGGAGTATATCACTACTTAATATTTATCCTTTATACTGCTGGATAGAATAAGACTTTTAGTCCGTTGGAAGTATAATTGTTTCAGGCCAGAGAAAACCTACGTGGACCGTGATTATTTGCTACTCATTCTAGTCGAGGAGTCAGAATAGAGAAGCAATATGGCATAAGAGAGGAAACTAGCATACGAGAAGAATGCAATACATCACCGTTGTTATTCATTATAATTTTGGACAGAGTTCTGTCACAAATAAACACAAAGATCCTAGATGGAGAGCAATGGAGACTATACACACATACATCACAAATTGCAAGTTTTGGGTAAAATAAATGTGAAGTCGGTCGCATTTAAGATCAATTGCCAGGTACATTGCCAAGAAATTATAACATTGGAACACTTAGATATTGTTTTAGTAGTGTTAACTCTCCTTCACAAATTCACAAACGTTCGTCAGTCACTTATCAGCTGCGTAGCCCCCAAACATGTCTTTCGGGATGAGCAAATTATTAGTGACCAACACTATTTAAATAAGAGTAGTGCTAGACTTGGTGCCCAAATATAAAATCTTTTATTTAATTTCATTTCTTGATATTATAATTTAATATAAAACTTTTATTATTTTACAAAACTTAATTTTAAACACATTTATATTTTTTTATAACTTCAAGACCATAACACGCACTCGCTCGTGTGGCTTTTGTGGTTCGAAAACAACTTTACCCTCAGCATCTTTATAGTCTGCATAATTATGAGAGTATATACATTCCCAGCCAAGTGCCTCCTTCTGACGTCCTGTATAGTAACTAGTGCAAACAGCTTTCAACGCTTTATAGCCTTTCTCGCGACCCAACTCTTCTAGGCGTGCCGCCAAACGTGCTCCAATACCATGACCACGCATATCACGATTAACACGTGTATACTGTGAATATAAAACCTTATCGAGATTGAGCCGCTTAAATACATCTGATTCAAGTTCCACCATCGAAAGAAAGCGAATAATGCGCCTACCAATATATGGACCCGCTGCCTCAGCCAATTCTGCATAGTGTTCTAAGTCTTCGGGCACCTGTGGACCGGCAATACACCAGCCCACAATTTCACCATTCTTCTCCGCTATCAGTGATTCATTGTGCTGCAGACATTGTAGATTTACAGCGTCTATCAGTTCCGAACCATGTTCCTCGGGATCTTCGTCGGATGAAGCGAAAAGTGGTTCATCTTTCAAGAAGGTGGAACCCAGGGTCTTTCTTATGACCGTATAATCATCCGTGGTCATCAGGCGTATAACCAAATCGTCGGACATTATGCTAAGAACTCTTAGAAATCTTAACGTTGAAATGCTTACTTTGTGACTAGCTGTTTATCGTACGAATTCGGCGTTTATATACAAAATATTTCATATCAGCACATTTCATAATGAACATTGTTATCAGAAACAAAAATAAAACAACAATTTGTTTAGCTTTTATGTATTTACGTTTATAAAGCTATATGCTGTATAATTAACGCGTTATTAAAATTTCATCATCAAAAAACTTTCATCATTATTTCTTATGGATTCCAGGGCTGTACAACTCACAATTAAACTATATTTGAGATATAAGAAAACTACACGACATAAATCTGCTATATTGTATGTAAATACACTTGAGTTCTACCAGTAATATAAATTCCACTCGTGTGTTATGGATAACCGGCCCAGGACATCCAAATTTCACTCATAAAACTATGGTTTTGAATGTATATTTTGGATTTCGATGCGAAAGCATTTTTTTGTGACTCTCCTATTGATGCAAATGCAGCAAGTCGCTTTTCTTAACTCTATGACTGCATAAACTTCTTGCAAATTATAACATGTGATTTATGTTTAAAGATTGTTAAAGCATTTTACGTCCAAAATATGTAACCGGAACATAGATTGTGCACTATTGAACTTTGCCTTCGCCTAAACCAATGTCAGTGTTCGAGTTCATCGATTATAATTAATTAAAACAATCGATTATAATCGATTTTCTCAATTATGAATAGATTATTAACAGTAATTTGATTGCATTCAAATCGGAATTGAAGTGTAAAAGAATAAATAGGTATTTAAAAAAATCGATTTTAATCGATTGTTTTCAAAAACTTTTAAATTCTACTGCTGAAACGAACTCAAATTTTGAAAATTCAAAATTGTGAGAAATAATTAGTACTTCTACAACAGAAGCAATTAATTGATTAGACTATTATTAAAAATGAAGTAATTAAATTGGTTAATCGACCAGCCCTGCTCATCGAGTCAGCATGATATGAAAAATAACACATTAGATAACAATTCTTAATTAACACATGTTATTATTTAATCGAGAAACGCCAAACTAGTACAATTCTTACCATGAAGCAGTACACACCAAAAGAAAAGAACGAAATCGTCAAAATATGTACTCGTCTAAGGTACAAAGCACATTTTATGCTGAGTGAAAGTTTTCATACTCAACTTGTTTGTTATTAGGGCAAGCAAAATCATCAACTAATTCAGAAAAGTGTCCTTACAGTCTCCAAAAGTTACTGTCTGCTGAGGTATACTATGTTCAGAAAGAATCATTGGCCAGTACTTTTTAGACGACGACGACTCCGGAAAGTATAATGGTGATTATATGGCAATCATAAGCGAATTTTTGACTACAGGATACTGGTTTCAGCAGGATGCCGTAACACAGCGAAATGTTCCCTAAGCTATTGATTTCGGAAAGTGGTAATTTCGACTGACCATCTCGTTCATTACAGGAACATGATAACTGAGTTATTATGGCCTGAACTGCACGGTAAAGATCTGGACGACATGTGGTTACACCGTGCATGAAGTAATTGATTTGTTGGAGCAACAATTTGCAGACCGAATTATTTACCAAAATTCCGAAGTCAACTGGCCATCAAGACCGTGCGATTTAATGCCCTGCGTTTTCTTTCTTTGGGGTTCTATGAAATTTCAAGTGTATGTGATTAAATTACAAATAATTCCTGAGCTTAAGATTGAAATCCAACGCGTCATCGGTGAAATAGAGCTACTTCTTTGTCAAAATATTATCGAAAATTTCATGTGAAGACCAAGGGATTGTATTCAGAGCAACAAATGCTATTTGTCTGATGTTTTTTTTTATACATAAACAGAACTTGTCCACTTTACAGTGCAATAAAATATGCATTAAACTTTTAAATTATATCGTACACTCTTGTTGGGACACCCTATATTTTCCAATGACTTATAATTTGTTGAAGGTATATGATAAAGCTGACAAAATTTGATAATTTAATATAGTTACTTCAGGTAGGTCTTTCAGAATTTCTGCAATGATTAGATTACTTTTCTCTTTGGCCTTTTTTGGCTTTTTTAGCTTTTTTTGGCTTTCGCATATTAACTAATTTTCTCAAAATCTTCATTAGATTCATAGGCTATATCTACGGAAAATGAGTATGGATATCTATTCATACCGTGCTATTGCTGGATTGATTTTACTTGACTCGACCAGAGTTTTAAATATTATTAATGAAATGACTCTGCGCTCACGTCTGCTATTCTAATATCGATGGACATATTCAACTAGCTTCTATTTATACTAACTTTTATTTCACAAATTTTCTTTTAAAATATAACATATTACTACACTATTTTCACAACTTTAAAGCCATTACACGCACTCGATCATGTGGTTTTGGTGGCTCGAATATAACTTTACCATCAGCATCCTTATAGTCTGCATATTTGTATGAATATATGCACTCCCAGCCAAGTGCCTCCTTTTGACGTCCGGAATAGAAACTAGTACAATTGGCTGTAAGTGCCTTGTAGCCCTTCTCGCGACCCAGCTCTGCTAGACGCGACGCCAGATGTTCTCCAATACGCATACCACGCATTTCACTATTTACGCGTGTATAGTGCGAATGCAGAACTTTATCAGCATTGAGACTCTTAAAGATGTTGGCCTTAGATGCCACCATCGAATTAAAACGTACAATATTTCCAAAAGCATTGGAACCTGCTGCTTCAGCTAGCTTTGCATTTCGTTCTAAATCTTCGGTTGTGTACGGCCCGGCAATGCACATGCCCACAATTTCACCATTCTTCTCTGCAACGAGTGATTCATTGTGCTGCAGGCGTTTCAGATTATCAGCATGTATCATCGCCGAAATATGCTCCGTGGGCTCTTCGGTGCTGGCCCCAACAAGTGGTGCATCTTTGTAGAAATTCGAACCCAATGATTTTTTGATGACCTCGTAATCATCCGCGTTCATCACACGTATCACCAAATCATCGGACATTATTCAAAAGAAAATAAATTTGAACTCCTAACGTTTAAATGAGTAATTTTCGACTAGCTTTGTTTTCTGCGAAATTTGTATTTTTATACAAAATATTTCATAGCAGCGCAGTTTATGATTAGCATTGTTATCAACCCCAAAAATAAAAATTTTAAACTTTGTACAGCTTATACAGATTTGTATTGCAATATAATGTATGTTTAACGCTTTACTAAACTTTGAGCATGCGAAGTGAGTTCTGTATTTCAGACAAGGCCGTACAAAATGGAATTAGCATCAGAAATATTTGGAGAATAATGAATTTGAAGTTTCCAGTATTAGGCGTTTTACATACAGTATATATAAAATGGGTATTAAGTAGTTTGGCTATAGAATTCGTGGATTATTGAACACAAACGTTTATTCATAAGCAGAGAAAGCGATTATCAAATATTAATTATAATTGATTATAATAGGGCCATTTCACAGGCCAACAATCTTCAGATTCTCTACTTTTTCGGTGATTGTTGAGAATATTGACTGTAAATATTTCCATAAGAGGCAACCTTATGTAAAATCTGTACATTCTCAACATACCCGAATGTTTTTTTTTTCGATTAAATTACCGATTTATTATCGTTATTATTACCTCACCGATTCGTCTATCGACTCTGATATTACTAAAAACAAACGATTTAAACTTACTGAACGACCATTTTTGTATATAACGGAAATAATGAAAATTAATAATAATAATAATAATGAAAATTTTTAAGAAATACTTATGACAAAATAACCTTCTTTTTAAATATTAAAAAAAGATAAAACTCACAAAAAAATGAAAATAAACAAAAACCATTTAAAATATACGAAAAACTTGCAAGGGCAGCGTAAGATATGTTATCTATCAATTCATAATCAGGTTTATTTTGTTTTTGTTGTACTGAAGCACGTTTTGACTCATCCGCCAGAGCCACTGTATTCGTTTCTCTATGGAAATACAGTCCAATCCAGATATTTCCTAGCGAATGCACAAAAATATAATGACATCATTTGAGCCGATGTTGTCGATCAACACGGCTTCAATCCGAGTTATAAGGTAATGGCGTCTCATCGTTATCAAAATGAACATTTCTTCTATTTTTTTTTTCGAAATTGCCAACAAATATTCAGATTCATGGGCAAATTCACCATCGACCGGGCTCTTTGTTACCACCACCAAACGAAGATCAAAAGTTCCTGCTGATCTATATCGTTGGTGACTCGGCAATTGTATCACATCAGCGTTGTGCAATATTTACAGCGACTAAATGTGAAATGATCGAACAATTGCAAAATCTTCTGCATGAGCACAATGAATTGTTCAGATTGTTCAAAACCGTATTGGATACAATGCATTCTGACGACCAGAAAATCATTATCAGAGCAGATAAAAGACCCGCTGGAGGCCATGCGAGACAATGATTGTTGGCAAGAATGTGGAATCACGTGATATTGTTCTCAAGCGTCGTGATGGTGGACAATTGCAGCAGGTGTACGAGACTCATCGGTCATATGATGCACTTTAATAATTCCTCCATCTACAAGTTAACAAAAAGAATATATCTCTTTTCATATGTACAATTCATATGTATGCAGGGTCATAAAGATATTATTGTACATATTTGCTTTATAATTTAGCAAATCTGTTCATATCTCATTTCAATATTTACATAGTAGCTGCAACTTTATTGAGTAACTGCAAACTGTTTTGAAAATTTGGCCTTAATTTTTGTCAAGGTAACAAAAACTCTTAACCCATGTTTTGTCAGAACTGGTTTTGTCCAATTCTTGACACAGGAAGTATAGATTTGTACTCCCTGACTTCAAAAATACTACAGTATACTATAGTATATAGTATACTATTGAGTATACTATAACTATAACTCTATAACTCTTTCAAACTCCGAGAGTAGATTCAACTTTCAACAATCCCCATATTCATAATAGTTCTTGATTCCACATCATTGACTAGGTTTTTTTATACCTTGTATGAATTAAGCAAGAACAACATATTTGGTATTATTTGCATTAATACTAATAAAATATACCACGTAGTAATAGGGGTGTAGCGCACATACAAACCTGTACCCAGTTCAATTT